>OY743215.1:16360150-17681115 GCA_963555745.1 Cardamine flexuosa
TTTAATAAGGTCGATTGATTGATACGAGTTGATTTTCTATTACGATAAATTGATGAGACTATAGCTAATCCAATAGCTGCTTCAGCGGCTGCAATTGCTATAACAAAAATGCAGAAAATATCCCCTTTTAGTTGGGAATTATCAAAAAAATCAGAAAAAGTTACGAAATTCATATTAACTGCATTCAGTATAAGTTCAAGACACATAAGAGCCCTAACCATATTTCGACTCGTGATCAATCCATAAAGACCAATCAAAAATAAATAGGCACTCAAAACAAGTACATGTTCGAGTATCATTCAGCAACTCCTTATCAATTTGGATTCATTTAAATATGAAAAATAATTCACCGGATTCAATCAACTAGAATATAAAAAAAAGTACGAATAAAAACTATATTAGGTAATTAGGTAAAAAAAATTTCAAATATATATCAAATATAAAAATTAATATTTTAAATATGAAGTAATATTCAATCCAATTTAATTGAATGAACGGAAAAAAATATCATAACATACACAAAGTTTTCTTTGGTCTTTACTAATTTGACCCTTTTTTATTGACGGGCCACAGAAATTGCACCTATCAAAGCAACTAAAAGAATTATTGAAATGAGTTCAAATGGAAGAAAAAAATCGGTTGATAAATGAATTCCTATTTGTTGACTATTACTTATTAAATCTTGCTCTAGAATCTGGTTTAATTTTGTAGTCCAAATAACCCCGTACCATGACGTATCGAGAATAGTAGACATTAATGAAAAAAGAATAGTTGTACAAACCAACGAAGTAATCCCATTCCCAACGGTCCACAGATTTGAATCTGTGGAATATTCTGAATCATTCATGAACATCACAGCAAATATGATTTAAACATTTATGGCCCCCACGTAAATAAGGAGTTGTGCAGCAGCTACAAAATGGGAATTTGATAGAATATACAATAAAGATATACAAACAAGAACAAATCCTAAGGAAAAAGCTGAAAATATTGGGTTGGGAAGTAAGACCACTCCCAGACCTCCTACTAGAAGACCGAATCCCAGAAAAACTAAAAGAAAATCATGTATTGGTCCAGGCAAATCCATTATATTATTAAAATAAGAAAAAATCGAAATCCTTTTCATGACCTTATTAATTTAACCGGGAAATTCGTTTTTTATATGTTTCTAATAGAGTGAAATTAGAATCTAATGGATATGAATTGATGTAGATACAATTATTATACAGTTTCTCTTTTTTTTTTATTCTAAAGTGTATTTTCAACCTATCTATTTCAAGAAAGTAATTACGAATATATTATATTAAAAGAATGAGCCTTAATACTTAATACTTAATATTATTATAATATTATTATATAAATACAAATTTATAATTAAATTCTTTATAAAATTCAAAATTCTAAAATTCTTTTGTTAATAAAATTAATGGGTTTACCCATTAATTCTTTGAGGTGAATTCAAAATTGTTCGAATAGGTAATCGTCAATTACTGACATTGGTAAACGACCCAAAGCTATTTGATTATAATTCAATTCGTGACGATCATAAGTTGAAAATTCATATTCTTCAGTCATTGACAAACAATTTGTTGGACAATACTCAACACAATTACCACAAAATATACAAATTCCAAAATCAATACTGTAATTAAGCAATCGTTTTTTCGAATATGAGTTTCCAATTTCCAATCAACAACAGGCAGATCTATAGGACATACTCGAACACACACTTCACAAGCAATGCATTTATCAAATTCAAAATGAATTCGACCACGGAAACGTTCCGATGTTATTAATTTTTCATAGGGATATTGAATAGTTACAGGTAAACGATTTGTGTGGGATAAGGTAATCATGAAACCTTGACCAATATACCTTGCAGCTCGTAGGGTTTGTTGACCATAATTCATGAATCTGGTTATCATAGGAAGCATATTGTAATTATCTATGAATAATTTTATCTTTGTTTCTTTTTCTTGTTTAAAACAAATCAAATAATGAATATGTTGGATTTATTTTCAATTTATAGTGAAAAGAGTTGGAAAGAAGTTGTTAATAATAGATTACCAAGAGAAATAGGTAAAAGAAATTTCCATCCAAGATTTAATAGTTGATCCATTCTTAGCCTAGGTAAAGTCCATCTTGTTGCGATAGAAATGAACAAGAACAAATAAGTTTTAGCTAATGTAATAAAGATACCAATTGTTGTTCCAAAAATTTGATCCCTTTGAAATAGCTCCAGAATAGATATATAGGGAATAGAAATATTCGAACCGCCTAAGTATAGAACTGTTACAAATAACGAGGAAATTAATAGATTTAGATAAGAAGCAATGTAAAATAAACCAAATTTGATACCTGAATATTCAGTTTGATAACCTGCTATTAATTCTTCTTCCGCTTCTGGTAAATCAAACGGTAACATCTCGCATTCTGCTAGGGAAGAAATTAGAAAAATGATAAAACCTATAGGTTGACGCCACAAATTCCATCCCCAAAAACCATATTTTGATTGTGCCTCAACTATATCAACTGTACTTAAACTGTTAGATAATCCTAGTCGGTGATAACATTACTATTTTCACCGCTATTACAAAACCGTACATGAGGGCTTCGACTCATACGGCTCCTCGGGGGCGATAAATAAATCTAAGGACCAGATTAGTATTATTTAGATGGATATGATGTATTCTAAAAATGGATTAAATAAAAATATATCTGGGATCCCGAATTATACCAATGGAATTCTGTCTGCTCAAATTCTAAGAATAAAAAAGTGCTTTGGAATTCATCTCATCCTTTACAAATTAGAATTTCTATTTGTTGAGTAATAACTTAATCCTTTAATAAAATACTCCTTGTAAAAATAAAGTAAAAATAAAAATAGGTATTTAAGCCCATCACGGTTTTCGATTACGAAAAAGAATTAGATATCCTATTAGTTTATTATTCATGATAGAAATTATATTTGATTTTCGAAATTTATGAAAAAAATATATCCTTGTTTCGTTCCTATTCTTCTTTCTTTTTTAGAAAAAAGTCGGCGGACTTATAAAAAATAAAGGATTATTTCGTTTCTGATAGTCATTACATTTATAGGTGGATAGGAGCATACTCTGAATCGGAATCTTGGGGAGTACTGTCTGATCATTTCTACTAATTTTAAGCCCCAATTAACCTTCTTTTTTTTATCTTATGTTATGCATAAATATCCTTTTCAATTTGGTTAATCTCTATTACAAATTCTTTGTGTATTTTGGTGTTTCTAACCATCCACTCACTTTTACCTAATTGCCGCGCACTTTGTAATACATGTATGTTAATCTATATAACTGATAGTAAAAACGTTATACGGTTAAATATTTTTAACCCGCTTCAAGCCAGGATGACTAAATCAACCAACCTTGGGGTAAAGTGATTCTTACGCTTATGTTTATTTCCATTTAACCTTTGTACATAGGAAATGAGACTCAATTTTTCTTTTTACTGCTAATTTCTGAGCAGTTTTTTTCACTCATATATAACTATCAAATTCCTTTTATTAAGATTAACCCAAAAGATAACTATATTTATATATTTCGTTATTCGGCTAGAAGAACCGTAATTTTAGTAAAAAATAAACGTTTATGTTTCAACGAATCGCACGTAGAGATATTGATAAAACACATAGAGTTAATGGTATTTCATAACTAATCGATTGGGCAGCAGCTCGCAGACCACCTAAAAAAGAATATTTATTATTTGTTCCATATCCTGACATAAGAAGTCCAATAGGAGCAATACTTGAAATGGCAATCCATAAAAAAATACCGATATTGAGATCCGCTAAAACAACGTTATTGCTAAAGGGAATTACTGAATAACTTAGTAAAATTGAGATAACTGCTATAGATGGTCCAATACTAAATAAAGGAGGATTTCCTCTAGATGGACGAAGATTTTCTTTGAAAAGTAGTTTTGTCCCGTCGGCTAGAGCTTGAAGAATTCCCAACGGGCCGGCGTATTCAGGTCCAATACGTTGTTGTATTCCTGCAGATATTTCTCTTTCTAACCATACAATTACTAGTACACCTGTTATGATTCCCAATATAAGAGAAAATATAGGAACAAATATCCATATGAGTCCATAGACCTCTTTTCAAGATTCCAATCTAACAAAAGAGTTTATAGTTTGGACTGCTGTTGCATAAATTATCATTTTAACGATCAACTTCTCCCATAGTTATATCTATGCTACCGAGTATCGTCATAATATCAGCCAATTTCATTCTTTTAACTAGTTCAGGAAGAATTTGCAAATTAATAAAACCCGGTGGTCGGATTTTCCATCTCCAAGGAAAACCTCTTTGATCTCCTATGAGAAAAATTCCTAATTCCCCTTTTGGGGCTTCAACTCTTACATAAAGTTCTTGTTTCGATAATTCAAAAGTAGGAGAAGGTTTTTTACTAATGAATCGATATTCAAAATCATTCCATTCTGGATTCCTTTTTCTATCAAGGCTTCGGCTTTCTAAATTCTCATAGGGACCCCCCGGAAGTCCTTCCAGAGCCTGTTGAATAATTTTTATGGATTCTCTCATTTCGCTAAGTCGTACTAAATACCGAGCTAATGAATCTCCTTGTTTTTGCCACTGAATTTCCCATTCAAATTCATCGTAAGACTCATAACGATCAACTTTACGAAGATCCCATGGTATTCCGGATGCGCGTAGCATTGGTCCGGATAAACCCCAGTTTATTGCTTCTTCCCCACCAATAATCCCAACTCCTTCAACCCGTTCTAAAAAAATAGGATTTTGTGTAATCAGTTTTTGATATTCAACAACTTCTGTTAAAAAATAATCACAAAAATCCAAGCATTTATCTATCCAACCATAAGGTAAATCAGCCGCTATTCCTCCAATACGAAAATAATTATGCATCATTCTCATACCGGTGGCAGCTTCGAACAGATCATATACAAATTCTCGTTCTCTGAAAATATAGAAAAAAGGAGTCTGTGCACCAATATCTGCCATAAAAGGACCGAGCCATAACAGATGAGAAGCTATATGACTCAATTCTAGCATAATTACTCTGATATAGCTGGCCCTTTTAGGAACTTGAATATTTCCCAATTGTTCTGGTCCATTTACTGTTATTGCTTCTGTAAACATAGTAGCTAAATAATCCCATCGCGTTACATAAGGTAAATATTGTATAATTGCTCGGTTTTCTGCAATTTTTTCCATTCCTCTGTGTAAATAACCCAATATAGGTTCACAGTCAACAACATCCTCACCATCTAGAGTAACAATTAATCGAAGAACCCCATGCATGGATGGGTGGTGAGGTCCCATATTGACTATCCTAAGATCTTTTCCTGTAACTGGTCTCTTCATAAGTTTTTCCTTGATTCGTTCTGGCATGAATTAGATTGCTGAAAAATAAGTTTATCAAAAAATTCAAGATCTAAAAAATTAACTAATTCAAACTTTTTGAATTTAACGAGTTTTTAATTCCCGAATATTCAACTGATTAATTAATTCTTTATAACGTACTCTATTTTTTTTTGACAAATAAGCCAGCAGTCGTTGACGTTTTCCCAGAATTTTTCGTAGACCCCTCTGAGATAAATAATCTTTTCTGTGCAATTCCAAATGTGAAGTAAGTCTTCGTATTTTATTAGTAAAACTGAATACTTGAAATTCAACAGATCCCCTGCTTTCTTCTTTTTGTTCTTCAAATGAAATGAATGCATTTTTTATCATAAAAAGAAATCCTTCCCTTTTTAATATGAATTGAAAGATATGAATTTTACTGATCAGTAATAATAATGTTAGTTTTTTTGTACAAGGATCTGAATTTAATTATCAATAATTAATTCTTCATTTTATAAAAAAAGATCTAAATTTAGATCTAACAAAGTAGGATTCTGTTAATTTTTTTATGGATCCGCTCCGATTGGTATCTATGTCATTGACTAAATTAATATCATGTATAAAGAGTGAATTTAAAACAATCCCTCATAATTAATACAGTTGTTTTCATATACCGTAACTTATATAAAAAGGATCTATCATTAATGAATTGGAAATCGCGTATCCATGTGTATTCTTATCATACTGAAATGATTTCCGTTAGTAGTATTAAACCAATAGCGATTCATACAAGCTAAATCTTCTAATCTAAAATTGGGCCAAAGAAAGGATTTTAATTTAATTAGGTTATTTTTCTCCTTAGCAAGATCTTTCTTTTTATACAAAACTTTGGTCAAGTTTTGCATATTTTTATTAAATCTTGAATTCCTACCCCTCGTAGATTTTTTTTTTAAGTTGAAACAAATTAGAATTCGAAATTCTCTACGTCGTTTAGGGGATAGAATATTTTCAGGGACAAAGAAATCATAATTGTTTTTTTTTCTATTTACAGTTTTGTTTTGATATTTTGTAATGGATTTTTCAAAAATTTTTTTATCAATATAGCTTTTTTTTTTTTTTAAACCAACGAAATACCTATGGTTCTATATATAATAAGTTGTCCATCGTTTTGTACAGACAAACGGACAGGTTCAATAATCAAGATTCCTTTTTTCATTAATTTTGCAAAAGTGAAATTCTTCTCAATCATTAGAATGTCTAGGCTCATCTCTCCTCTTTCAATCGAAGATATCGCTATTTCGTTTGGATTTTTTAGTCTAACCAAGAGACAGTATACTTTTACATTATTGAGAATTTTTTGATTAAAAAAACAATTCCATCGCAATTGAAACGTGAATATCTTGTGAGAAATAAATCAAGTTCCGCCTCTGTATTGCTTTTGTATTGTTTTTTATTTTTACGTTTTTTTAGCGTAGATTCTTCATAATTTTCTTCAATTTTTTTTTCTTGGTTTGATAGAGCTGATTCAGGATTTTTTTTTTTTCTTTATCTGATTCAAGCTCTACTTCACCGACCGATTCTTTTTCTTCTTTATTTAGATTATAAAATAGAAGGGATTTCTTTTCATTTGATGGTATAAAACTTTTTTTCTTTCCAGTGATCTTTTTATTAACATTTATGTTTTCATTAAAATTAAAAAGAAGTAATTTGATTGGTATGACCGACGGCTTCATTTTATATGTATTAGAAAAAAAGAAAAATTCAGGAAAGAAAACAAAATCAAAATTTGTTATACGACGATTTAGTATTTCTTCATTCATCCCCATCCAATCAAAAAAGAAAGTTTTTTTATTGGCAAGGGCCGATTTAGTTATTTTATCAATTCTTTGATAATTCTGAACTTTAGTATTAATATTTTTTTTTTTACTCTTTTTACTCTTGGTATCAATCCAAGGTTCAATATTTACTTTTTTTGTAACCCAAAAGTTTATAATTCTCGAATCCAAATATTTTCTATGCCGAAATTCCCCTATACCCCGAATATTATATTTTTCTAGAAAACAAGAGACTAAACAATTATCTAGAGCAATGCCTATAGACATGTCAAAAAAAAATTCTGTAGAATTAATGGATTTGTAGCAAAAAAGATTATATATATAATCTTTTTTGAAATTTTGTTTTGGATTTAATAACGAGTCGTCCTCAAAAAAACTTTGTTTTTTGGAATTATCAAATTTATGTTTTTCATATGAATCCTTTTTCATTAAACTTTGATTTAGAACTAGAGAATCTTGGTTTATTTTCTTTTTCCATTTTTTGGTTCCTAATCTAGCCCACGCAATCTGAGGTAATTTGTATTGATAATTACTTCGTAACCAGTTTTTCCATTGCTTTACTTCGGAATAAAAAAAGGTTTGATCTTTCAATTCATAATGAAAGATTCCTTGTTCTTGAAAAAAGTCCTTGATTTGATTCTTAATAAAAAAGGATGTTATGCATATGTTATATTCAAGAACAGCCTTTAATTTAGAAAAGTTACTAAATTGAATTTGTGATAATTTGTAAAATACATATGCTTGTGATAAAGAGCGTAGGTCACAACTAATTTTTTTGTTATTGGAGATTAAATTTTTTATAGTCGAAATAAAAAAAATGGTATTTTTTTTTTATTAATTTTTTCTCCTTTTTTTGAGTCTTGTAAATATATTTATCAATACTTGTTTTTGTTGATTCAAAAATAAATTGTGTAGTAATTCTTGGAAGATTACTGATACCTAGAAAAATTGCTATAGATAGTTGTTCAATGCAAAATTTTTTAAAAAATATAGATTTACGAATTAATCGGGTATTTTTCTTTTGAATGTCTGCCAAAAATTTTTTAATGACTCACTTATTTTAGAATCATAACGCGGTTTGTTACAACTATTAGTTAGATTTTGTTTTTCTTTTGAAATTTCTTCTATTTGATTTCTTATTGTCTTTATTCTATCAATCAAATTTTTGATTTTGTTTTCGCTGAGTGAAGAATGTGTCCACTCCATGGATTTATTTTGAACAGATAGTTCATTAATTATCTGATTACTGATTATGGAATCTTTTTTAGTTTCATTTAATTCATATATTTCTCTCGGGCCGAATACGAATAATGGAATTAGATTTCGTTTTGAAAGGTTTTTTATTTTTCCTTTTATAAAAATAAAGTTTTTGAAAATCCAGTTTTTAATTTCTTTTGCGACTTTTAGGAAAATTGTTGCTCTTTCTTTGAAAATCCTTAAAACCAGAAAAGACTTAGTTTTAAATTTTTTAATTCTTTTTGTTAATTCTTTAGAAATAGGTTCAAAAAAAGAGGGCTTTTTTTGGGCAGGACCAAACAGTAGTTCGCTTTCCATTCCCCAAACTGTTAAAAAACAAAAATCATTTTGTTCTCCTTTTTCTTTTGTTTTTTTTAGTCGAGCCTTCCGAGATGATTGAAATTTAGATTTATGCCAAGGTTTAAGATAAAAAGGAAATAGGATTTTTATCTGAATACCATCTGTTAACCAGTTTTTTGGAAATTCGGTTTCGGATAGTTGAACCCCATTATAAGTGCATTTAACATGCATTTCACGTTTCCAACCCTGTAAATCCTCAGACCACTCGGGAAATTGAAATAATAACATACGAACACTATTTTTTATTATTATCAATAAAGGTAATAGAATATATTTTCTAAAAATAGATTGAGTTAATAAGAGATAACCTCTTATTATTTGAGCAAATAGGAAACTATCCCAAATTTCTGCAATTTCTATCCGTCTTTTTTCTTTTATTTTTGAGTGTTCCTCGTCTTTTTTATCAATTTGTTTATTTTTCCACATTAAATTGCGAAGAATTTTTTTTTTTAGCCCCCATATATCAAACGGAAAAAAAAAAAGTGTATCTATTCGATCAAAAAAAAGGGGAGAATGTATTTTTGCTTGAAAAAATTCCCAAATAACAGTTTTACGCCTTTGGGAACGCATGGATCCTTTAATTATCTCTCGACGAAAATCAGATTGGTGTGAATAACGGATCAAAGCCATTTCATCGTTTTGATCAGAATTTTGATTATCTTTGAGATCTTTGAGAGTAGTATAAACCTCGTTATGGGGCTCTTTATCAGTAAAAACCACTACACGTTTTGCTTTTCTTGAACGAATTCCAGGCTCCATTGTTAAATTTTCTTCGTTTTCGCCTTCCAATTCTTCCAACTCACTTATTAATTTGTATGACCATCGAGGAACTTTTTTATGGATTTCGTGAAAATCCATAAAAAATTTTATAAGAGTTTGATCATTGCTATCAGTTATAACGACATCAAATAAAAATTGGAAAATTTTTATTTCTTCTTCTGAATGAATTTTTTCTTCTTGAGGTTCGGAAAAAAAAGAAAGTTTTTTCTCTATTGACAAAGATTCTCTATTAAATTTTTCAATTGTTTGCTCAAATTTGTGATAATTAATCTTCATAAGTATACCATGAATCTTGTTTATCCAAGATCCTTCTAGATTTTTTTTATATCGGTTTCGGTTATGATTTGGAATTGAGGGAATTTTTTGATTCTTCCCCGAGAGACTCCATGCAAAAATGGATCATAAATTTTAGGTAAATATTCGTTTTTAGGTTCGTTATGGCAAAATCGAGTTGTTTTTTCCAGTATATTTTCAACGGACCATTCCTTATCTAAATCTAAAGCTTCAACTTGATTTAAAAATTCTTTTTTTAAGTTTTCTTTTTTTTCTTCGTTGATTAAACTCCAATAAGTAGAAACTTGGTCAGAGGTTCTTTTTTTTCTTGTAAATGAAGGTATCTTTTTTTGTATCATTTCAAAAAAAGTGGAAAGGGTCGGGGGATATGTAAAAGATATTCGTTCGTTTCCATTACTTTGGCATGTATAAAAAAAATATTGTGACATTTCATTTCTTACAGTATTTTCAATTTTATCATTTTTTATATATCGATTTGGTCGATTCCATCTTTTATAATCGAAAACTAGAGTTACAAAAGGTTTTTCAAACAAACAAAAAAAAAGGATCCTCTTTTTGTTTTCTTTTGAAAAATTCTAAATTCGAATTTTCTTTATTTCCATCTAGATTTTCAGAAACAGTTTTATAGTTATAGTATGTTCGAACGTGAAATTCATCATCCTTATTAATTTTGTCTTTTCCATTCACTCGGATTTCTTCCATTTCATCGATTTTGTCCAGATCCTCCCTTTCTTCCGAAAAAAGAGAAGGAAAAGGAGCTTCTTCGGTGGATACCTCCTGGTCCTGTTTAGTCCCACCCGTTTCTGAGGTTCCTTTTAGTTTCTTAGTAAAAATGGGTGATGGTATTCTGCCTAAATAGTAGACACAGGTAATAAATAAGAGAATACTAAAGATTTGAGCCATAGAATTTCTCAATTCTGACACAAGGAACTTATACTCATTAGACCTAATAAGTACATTAGACCTAATAGAATTATTTTGTTATAATTTTAAAATGGATCTCGGATGGTAGAGTACGGTAATGTTTGCTATGCTTATGGTAAAGTACATGTTTTACTGCTAAAGTTCAATTAACCTTTCACAAGGTTTCTTTTTGGTTAACATGATCAACATGATGGATTTCTAAAGCTAAGCGTAAGTTCCCATTTTTCAAACTTCCACTTATGTACGTTGTTTCATTGTTTTGTTGCTTACTTGAGGACAAGCAAGGATTCAAGTCTGGGGGTGTGATGAGTGTCTATTTTGACCCGTTTTTACTGTTGTATTTACTTGATTTATTGAGTCTAGAAGTTAGGTTTTGTGTTCTTCTGGCCGGTTTTAGTGTCTTTTCATGTTTACACTTCCTTGGAGCTAAAATGGACAAAATGGAGCAACTTTGGACGTTTTTACACATCATTGGATTTTGGAGACATCCTGGATCGATCGATTCTGAATAGGATCGACCAAGCATGACGAGGATGGACTGATCCCGTAGCAGATCGGTCAGTCAAAGGAATCTGTGAGGTGGCACAGATCAAAGGAAGGAAATCGATCGATCTTCGCAGATCGATCGATCCGGATCACGAATATTCTCCAAATCGCGCATTAACTCCAAGTTTTGAACCTAGAAGTCTCCCTATAAATAGGGATCATTTCTTGAGCGGCCAGAGGGACCTAGAGACGATTTACTGTTATTGTCATTTTCATTTTCATTTTCATTTTCAGATCTGTAAATTTTTACATTGATTTTTCTCAGATTTAAAGTATTTTTCATTGCATTTTCAAGATCTACTTTCTGTCTTCATCTCTTTCTTTGCATTTTCAACCATACAACATCGTGATCTATCAACCCATTACCATGGTTGAGTAGATCTGCATGTTGGGAGATGGGATTATTCAAAGGGATTTATTGTTTAATTAGGTTATTGTTATAGATTAGAATTATGGTTAATAGATCTCTACTTCTATGAAACAAATGCTTTTGTTAGGTTGACGAATCTATTAAATGAGTCATAGGGTTTTATAGTACAGCTAGCGTTGGCTATTATACCCAGAGTCTATAGTTTGTAGGCTTGATTTCCAGATTTCCAAGAGTTGAAGCTGGATCTACAAGTGAACTCTATCCAACTTGCTCAAAATATGCCATCATAGGGTCATAGCGGATTAATGGTAGAATAATATTTGTTTTTAATAAAAAGATTTATTTTGGTACAGTGTTTGTGTTCTAGATCTATATCATTTAATTGCTAATCCGGTTAGATATTATTTTTATTTATTTAAATCCCTGCGATTTTTCAGATCCCAACATTTATTTTAAATTTATTTTTATTTCCTTATTTAATTATTTTCGGATTTTATTCGGATTTGATTTTTGTGACAACCTTCCATATTTTCATCCTAGCTCTATTTAGATCTATAAGATCTATAGTGCTCTTTACTCTCTGTGGATCAAACACACCACCATTATACTACCGCGTACAACCATGCACTTGCGGGAACCATTGGTTGGGTAAAATCTGATGCATAAAACATCACACCAATAATCAGAGGAACAACTACGGGAACAACTCCTCTGGATTTACGCCAAAGCCTGCAGTTCATGTTGCTCAGCAAAACAACAGCGGTTTCACTAGGAACTATGAAACTTCCCACTACCAGAATCCACCTGCTAAGACTCCGGATTCTGAGATGAAAGATCTACTTGACCAAATTCTAAAAGGACAGCAGAAGATGACTGTAGACTTTAATGGTAAGCTTGATGCTCTCTATGCTAATCTGAATGGGAAGTATGAGACATTGAACAACCACATCAAGAGGTTGGATACCCAGTTTGCTCAATCTGCAGAGAACACTAAACGCCCTGATGGCGTCTTACCTGGAAGAACTGATACGAATCCTAAGTATCAGTGTGGTGCTGTTATGTCCTGGGGTGATATGGTCAAGAGAGAAGTCACTGAAGAGAGTAGGGTGAACTTTGAAGCTAAGGAAAAAGTTGAGATTCTCGTCAATGAGCTCATGTCGATCGACACCACTATCTCGTATCGGTCGACACCACCCCAAATCTTGGAAAGTTTGATGCAAGTCATGACTAAGGACGGTCTGGACTCCAGTCACATCGATCAACAGGCAGCTGGCCGTGTCGGTCGCCAAACTCAACTACCCAATGCGATTTATCTTTGAAAATTGCCTAAGTTGGAAGATCCTGGAAGTTTTGTTGCCTTTTTCCATTACAGGAGTTAGATTCAATGATTCACTATGTGATATTGGGTCTAGTATCAATCTTATGACTAATGACATTGCAATAAGGTTGAGAATCAGCAATATGAAGAGATCTTCAATAGAGATTACATTGACTGATGCTTCAGTGAAGAACTCTATGGGTTTTGTTGAGAATCTGCAAGTTCAGGTTGGTGACTGTCTGCTTCCTTGTGACTTCCATGTTGTTGAGACGGATATTGGTTCCGATATGCCACTGATTTTGGGAAGGCCATTCCTTGCTACTGATGGAGCTGCTTTTGATTTGCTAAGTTGCATGATTTCTCTGAAGCATGTTGACCCTGATGTGTTCTATGATGCTAATTTAAAAGGATATATGATGTGGAGCCCTCAGGTTGTTGCTGAAGATGTTGACAAGGTTTGTCACCAAGAAGTGAATGAGATTCACTCTAAGGATTTCACTGCAAAGAATCCAAAAGATGTGGTTAAGAAGAAGAAACCGCAGAGAAAAGCAGTGACCCAAGAGCCCCTTATGACTTTGACTCCTGTGAGACAAGTTGATGATACCATTGATTATAAGCTTCAGTGTGGAAGTGGTTCAAGACTATTTTCCAATATTAGAGCTATCATCACTCCCGAGTTTAAGGCTAAAGGACAAGGCGCGATTGATGAGATGATGCATATGGTTCTGAAACCCAATATGCTTCATTTGAGTGAGGATGAGCTCGATTCAAAACATCTTCATCACCTTCGGATTCATCTGCAGATCCTCCACCATCTGGTTTCTGACAAAGTCAAGCTAATGACTGAAAATAAGCGCTTGGTGGAAGACAACCCACCAGTAAGTCTGTAAATATGCTTTTATGTGTCTTGTTACTGATTTTTCTTTGATTTTGTTTTGTCTCAGGAACTAGACGTGCTTAATAACAATTTGGAAGGATTGCTCATGGATTGGAGAACTTTACATAATCAGTACAAGAAAGCATTAGATTAGCATCGAAAAAGAAATTTTACGTCGGCTAATATCCGTCATAAATGAGAGACGGAATTACCACGCATTGATGACGAATTATAAAATCATCGTAAAATCGTTGTAAAGTTGCGTCAAAAAGAATCATTGTAAATTCATGGTAATAGAACATCGCATTGACGATGAAGTAGTGACCATTTTTAAATTCGTAGTAAAATCATCGTAAATTTGCGTCAAAATCAATCGCCGTAAATTCGTGATGGTTTTAAAATTCGTCGTAAATTCGATGTTACATTACAACGAATTTACAACGAATATAAATTAGGTGAAAACATTTATTTAGTGTTTACCTAACAGTTTTACGACGAAAATATTCGACATAAGTCCGTCTTTAATACGATGGCAAGTCGTTGTAAAACAAATCGTTGTAAATCCCTTGTATTATTTGTAAAAAAAATCTATAAATATCACATCTCTAACATTTCTAAAATCATAACTTCAAACACAAAGAAAAAAAATTCTAAAAAAACAAAAGCATAAAAAAAAAAATGTCTTATGCAAGTGATATGCATAAAGATTCTGATGGAAACGTGACACAAGAGTTTATCAACGAATTAGAGATCTTCATGTACCAGGCGGGTTAAACACCACTCACCATTGAAACCGGTAAAATGTTATGTCCTTGTCAGAAGTGCAAAAATACGAGATTTTGCTCTTAGTGATAATGTCTGGAAGCATTTATTAAATAGAGGATTTACGGCTCACTATTATATATGGTTTCAGCATGGAGAGGGTAGTTATGGTCATCAGAATGAAGAGAATAGTAGTAATAATAATTTTGAAGCTGTTGATAGTGCGGAACCTAGTAATTTGCATTGTGGTGATCATTATCATGCAGATCAGGGAGGTCTAGAGCATGATAGGGTTCATGACATGGTAACAGATGCATTTCATGAAACAACTACGTCATTTGCCGATAATACAGTTGAGGAACCTAACTTAGATGCAAAAAGATTTTATGAAATGTTAGATGCTGCAAATCATCCAATCTACGATAGATGTAGAGAAGGATTGTCGAAATTGTCATTGGAATCTAGGATGATGACCATTAAAACAGATCATAATTTGGGTGAGGTTTGTATGGATGCATGGGCAGAATTGTTGAAAGAGTATTTGCCAGAAGACAATGTGTCTGCTGAGTCATATTAGGAGATTCAAAAGTTGGTTTATAGTCTTGGGTTGCCTTCTGAGATGATAAATGTGTGCATTGAAATTGTATGATCTATTGGAAAGATGATGCTCAGTTACAGGAATGTCGATTCTGTAAGAAGCCAAGATACAAGCCGCAAGGTAGTAGAAGAAACAAGATACCATACCAACGAATGTGGTACCTACCAATAACTGATAGGCTGAAACAATTGTATCAATCTGAAAGGACAGCAGCAGCAATGAGATGGCATGCAGAACATTCGCAGATGGATGGGGAGATTAGTCATCCTTCTAATGCCAAGGCATGAAAACATTTCAAAACGGTACATTCTGATTTTGTTTAGAAATATCAGGATTGTTTACCTTGGATTATGCACCGATGGATTTAGTCCATTTGGAATATCTGGCAGACAATACTCTTTGTGGCCTGTTATCGTCACACCTTACAACCTTCCACCGGGGATGTGTATGGAAAAGGAATTTCTTTTCTTGTATATACTAGTTTCTGGACCAAAACATCCGAAGCGGTCACTCGATCTATTTTTGCAGCCTCTTATACATGAGTTGAAAGAGTTATGGTATACTGGGGTTCGAACTTATGATTGTTTGGTAAAGAGGAATTTCACAATGAAGGCAGTGCTTATGTGGAAAATTAGTGGTTTCCTGCATACGGGGTGCTATCAGGTTGGACAACGCATGGGAGATTATCTTGTCCGTATTGCCTTGATAGGACAGATGCATTTCAGCTGAAGTACGGGAGGAAATAAAGTTGGTTTGATTGTCGTCGTCGGTTCCTACCAATCCGCGATGCTTACCGAAGAAACAAGACATTGTTTAGGCGTAACATAATTTTCCGTGCCCTCCCACCAGTGTATTTGACTGGGGAACAACTCGAAGCGCAAATTGATCATTACGGTGCACAGGAAACAGTAAAGCGTGGGGGCAATTGGCATACTCCACGTAATATGCTGGACGGATATGGGGAACGTCACCATTGGCACAAGAAAAGTATATTTTGGGAACTTCCATATTGGAAGGATCATCTACTTCGACATAATCTTGATGTGATGCATATCAAGAAAAACTTTTTCGATAACATCATGCATACAATACAAAACGTGGCAGGGAGGACAAAAGATAGCAAGAACTCAAGGTTGGATTTACCTGCTATATGTAAAAGGCCTGAGTTGCACATTACAGACGATGGCGAGATACCATTTTCTATCTTTTGGATGGAGGCAAATGCAAAGGCTGCGTTGTTTAGTTGGGTGAAAGAAGATGTGAAGTTTCCGGATCGGTATGTTTCTAATCTCTCTAAATGTGTTGAAGAAGCACAAAAGTTTAAAGGGATGAAAAGTCATGATTGTCATGTCTTCATGCAACGACTTATTCCATTCGCACTTACCAAACTACTTCCAAAAAATGTTAATGAAGCACTTGCAGGTATATATATTATAATATTACGTTCATTATTATTAATTTCTAGATTTTACTTCTAAAAGTAATAAAAGTCAAACATTTAATGTGGTTCTTATAGGTATTGGTGCTTTTTTCCGGGATTTGTGCACACGTACAGTAACTGAGGAAGGCATACAACAACTTCAAGCTACTATACCGATCTTACTGTGCAACTTGGAGAAGATCTTTCCTCCATCACTTTTTGATGTTATGGAACATCTTCCAGTCCACCTTCCTCATGAAGCTTCTCTAGGTTGACTTGTGCAGTTTCGATGGATGTATTCATTTGAAAGATTCATGAAAAACTTGAAAGGAAAAGCAAAAAATCTTGCTAGAGTTGAAGGCTCCATCGTTGCCGGGAGTTTAGCGGAAGAGACATCCAACTTTTCATCATACTACTTTGCTTCGAAAGTGCGTACAAAAAAAAGAGCTACCCGGCGATATGATGGTGGTGGTGTGATACCAACATATGCAGTTGAAGGGGTTCTAAATATTTTTGCGCAAATTGGTAGACTTGCTGGGAAGTTGAGAGAAGTTTGGTGGTCAAGTCAGGAAGATCTTCATTGCGCACACACGTATATCCTTCTCCAATGTGAGGAAATACGTTCTTTTGAGAGGTATAATATGTTTATTACATGTTCTGAAGCTTATTTGAGACGCAAGTGCGAGAAGCCATCGAGGGAATATCAGATGATGATTTATACCTTGGCTAAAAACACAAGTAAGTATATAAATTTTGTTGATTTAAATGAGTAAGTAATAAATATTCAATTGTATTGCTTTTCAGGTTGATTATGACGATTCGTATTATCCAACATGGTTTCATGAGCTGCTTCAAAGACCAATCTCCAAGATAACCACTGCTCCAATGTATTTCACACGAGCATATGCTTTTCATGCTTACGAGTACGGTAAACATCGTACAACGGTCAACTACGGAGTCCGTGTCAAAGGGGAAGCAGATTTTTATGGGATCTTACAAGAAACCATTGAGGTTGAATTTGTTGGTTTAGTGAATATGAAATGTGTTATCTTTAAATGTGATTGGTTTGATCCAAGAGAGGGACCAGGTATCCGTTACAGCAAATTTGGAGTTGTGGATGTTAACGCTGGCCGACGATACAACAAGTTTGAACCTTTCATCTTAGCTTTGCGAGCGGACCAAGTTAGCTTCATCCCCTACCCTCGAGTTACAAACACTGGAATCACTTGGTTATCAGCAATTACAGTGGTGCCTAGAGGGCGAATTGATGTACGTGATGAACAACCAAGATTCCAACAAGATTTATGTCCTGAGATACAGACACCGCATCAAAGCACTGATGACATTCTACCTATTGATCCCGAGAATCGAGTGTTTGATGATCTTCCAGAGGATACTGACGAAGGAACTGAGAATGATGAGTTTGACGAAACTGATGATGAGGATGATGGAAGTGCAGATTCTAATGAAGCATCAGAGGAAGAATAAATGGTTTTTTTTATTTGAATATGTATTATATACATGTAAAGAATTTAATTTATGTTTGTATTTTGAATTTCAATTTGTATTTTGAATTTCTATATTCAATAAGTATTTCCAAATTAATTTATATTTTAACTATAAGTTATATAGTATAAATACAATATAATGCATATTTTATTATATTTAAGGGTTTAGGGAATGATTTGTGGTTTAGGGTTTCGTAAATAACCAACTAATTTACGAGGATTCTTCGTAACTTTGTTGTTTATAAACGATGCATTTACGACGAATCATCGTAAATTCATCGTAAACCACGTAGCACCACGTGTCCCTCACCCGAACTCAAATGTTTAACAATGCTGTTACAAAGATTTGTCGTAAAATCATCGTAACGTTACGATGAATTAACGACGAATCAAAAGCACCACATTTCCCTCATGTGAAGTCAACAGTTTAGCAACGCATTTACGACGAATCAAAATCTATATATACACTGGGACGGCCTTCCCTCCGCGTCGCCCATTCCTCCTCTACTTTCTCTTTCTCTACAAGTCTCGCCTCTCCCTTCTCTCTAGAAAAAAAAAGGTAATTTTTTTTTTGCTTATTAGCTAAAATTTAGAGTTAGGGTTATGGAATTTAAAATGGTTAGGTTTATAAATGGTTAGGATTTATAATTGGTTATGGAATTTAGAAATGTTTAGGATTATTAATGGTTATGGAATTTAGAAATGTTTAAGGTTATGAAATTTTAATTGTAATTATAATTGGTTAGGATTTTAAATAGATTTTTTTAGCATTTTAAATATAAATAGTTCAGATTTGCAATAGAAATGTTTATGATTATAATTAGAAATGAATATGATTTTGAATTGAAATTTTTAGGATTTTAATTAATATGTTCTAAATAATTTGTTTTTATTTAAATTTCACAGATGGTTAGAGAATCACAGGTAGCCCGACACGATCGTCCATCCTACGGTGATACTTTTGTACGTGGTGAGTCTAGTACTAGACCGGGATCGAGTAGTACTAGACGGAGATCGAGTAGTACAGAAGAGATCCAGAATTTTTCTTCTGGTCAGATACAGTTCCGGAGACTCTTCAGACACAGACACCACCAGTTGGCGGATCTACACCACTAGTTGGAGGATTGTCTACAGCAGCAGCACCACCCCAGCTTCCCCCACCACCTCCGGGATTCATCCCGATTTGGCAGTTCCTCCATATGCTCCATATGCTCAGTACACGGTGGAGGATCTCCTTGTGCAGCCGGAACGAGATCATTTGCCAAAATTGGACCCGAACCGGCCTCTTTAATTTTTGATAAATTATCATTTCTTAATTTTGTCAACATACAATTATATTTATGAACATAAGTTTTCAGTTTTTTATTAATTTCAGGTTTGGAGTGGATTCTAAAGTTGGTCGTAGTGTCTCTGATACGATCAAGAGCTACTTCACAGAGCCGCATCCGAATTGGTCTCTCACACCGCTGCATATCAAGAAGACGTGGTTCAAAAGTTTTGCAGTAAATTTTATTTTTTAATTTTGTAAAAATTTTATATATTTTATACATATTATTTATTATGTTTTTTTACTAATCACGTATAAATTTTATTTTTCCACCAAAAGTGGAGATGGGAGATTGGCATCAACGAGAGGATTCTGAACAAACCACAAAGGAAAAGTTTGACAGCTTGGACACCTTGTTCGACGTTTGCTCATGCTTTACAAGCGAGAAGGGCGACTTTTCAACAACCTCCGCAGCAACAACCTCAGACCGAGTTGGACCAAAGAGCCGCAGAAGCTGCAGAAGCCAATCTATTTGGCGATCTAAATTTAGATTTGTAGATTTTGTAGTTTTTTTTTTTTTGTAACAAACTTTTTGTATTATATTTTTTTTTAATTTTAATTATAGTTTTTTCAATTTAATTTAAATTATTATATAATTATATATATATAATGAAAAATATATTTAAAATTTATTATTTAATATATATATATATATATATCGTTTCGTCGTTCATTCGACATTAGATTACGACGACTTAACAACCACATTTGTTGTTAATATGTCGTAATATTTACGACGGACTTATGACATTGATCTAACCAATCGTCGTTAAATCGTCATAAATATTACAACGAATTACCGACGAGATTACGTGAGTAACATTTCATCGTTAATTCGTCGTAACCTACACCACAAATTACCGACGATTGTACGTCGACCATTTTACGACGAATTTACGATGAAATTATACGATGTAACAATTAAACGTCGATGTTACGACGAATTATTTTACGACAATTTTACGACGAACTTTTTGCCTTGCAATATATTACGACGGATTTAAGATGATTATTCCATTACGACGAGCTGGTTACGACAAATTGTCAATCGTCGTAAATTCGATGTAAATGTTCATTTACGATGAATTAACAACGAATTCTTCCGTTGTTAAAGACATGTTTTCTTCTAGTGCTTCGCTTCTCACTACTCAAATTTGAGATTTTTCTATACTTCACTGAATCAATTGATTTTGATACTAAACTCAACAGATTTTCATTCCCCATATTCCTATATCATCCATTTACTCAAAATCAAAAGTATGTTCTTACAATCTCCATTCTTAATTCCAAAACTTTCAAGGTTTAATTCTCACTTTTGTAATTCGATTTTGCTCTTAATACTTGCTAATCTTAGTTGATTAGGACGAATCTAGAAGGATTTAAGTGTAGATTTATGTTGAATTAGGTTGAATTGATAGGAAAGTTATGAATTCTTATTGATAAACACTTGAACTTATTTGGAACTTGAAATCAGAATTGAGGATGTTTAGAGTGAATGATCAATGGTGATGTAGTGATATTGATGATTGATTGTGTTAATCTCATGATAAATGCCAATTTAAATACAATGTAATTGAGACTTACAATTTTTAACTCGGTATCAACATGCAATTGGCACCATGTTGATCGACACGGTTTGGTCGTGTTGGTCGACACAGTGTCGGATTTTCATAATTTTTGCTAATTTTCGATATGCTTCTGTTTCAGGAAAGGACTTTTAGAGGGACACGTCACAGAGCAGCCAGAGCTTCAAGTTCTAACCCTACACATCAGTATCACCCACCTTGGCCTCGGGAAGCAGAGACACCCATTCCATGTTATCTCGAGTTTGATGGACCTCTATGGCAAGAAGTTAAGAAGCCGTCTTGTACTCGCAGGCCTTGTTTGAGCATTGGGATGATTATGATACATTGTTTTACAATGCCTGGTTAGAAGTGACCATTCAGCCAACCCAGACTATGAGCTCACTTGCTATGCGCCATATGGAGATTACGGATGAGTGTCTCTATGCCTTAGAGAAGATCGGATTGGGTAGTATGTGTACCGTGCATCATGACATATACCCAGATTTGGTGTGCCAGTTCATGGCAACAGTGCAGGTTTATTACCGGAATGAGAGGGAGAAGAGAGCACACGACGGTATCCTAACCTTTATGGCTAATGGAGTACGCCACAGGGTTGCTCTTTTGGCTTTATGCGATATATTTGGGTTTGATAGGTTGAAGTCTCTCACGACTTTAGAGTTGGGTCATTGGACATTAATGATTTTTGGTTGCAGTTTTCGAATGGGGTTTATAACCCAAAGAAGTCGAAGCACTCTGATATCAGGCATCCAGTTATTTGATATGTAGTTCAGACCATCTCAAACACTATCCTCTGTGAGATGGAACCAGGAAAGATGAGACAATCTGAGTTGTTGCTGGTGTATTATGCCATCCAGGATTTGTTCTCTGGTGGATGGCAGGAGTTGAATGATGATGTCAACCTTGGTGCAATTTTTGCACACCATCTGGTGAGTCTCAAGATGAAACCTTTTACAGGTAAAGCAGGGGGGAAGATTGAGAATGTTTGTAGCCTCCTCACCCCTATCTTCCAGTATTATGGCATAAACATCGACACCTATGAGGTGATTACGGATGTCAGTCTTATGGACGAGGAGTTTCTCAAGAGTGCTGGATGGATTACGCATGATTGGACTTGGTGCTACCACAGTGAGAATGTGGAATACACCATCAAGCTTCCACAGCGCGAGCTTGTGAGTATTACGGGCAGTCAGGCGCGGCTTTTGTTTCAGCCTCATCATACGTTGCACCACCTCGCTCCTCAGAACCGCCGTCGCAGAGGCGCCTCCTCTCAGTCCGTCCCTACAGCAGCCGAGGATGATCTGATTCCAGACCCGTCTATGCTTCAGTTTGGACTTCCTGCTGCACCTCCTATGCCTATGGATACTGCAGTATTTCAGAGGTACATGGCGGATAGTTTCCAGAGTGTCTAGAACGCGATTGCTTCATTGTCTCGCTGTGGATGTGTTCTTAGCACCGATGCAGCTCCTGCTCAGCCCCGGCCTATCCCAATCCCCACTCCATCACCATCTCCAGATCACTCCACAGAAGAGGATTAGTTTCTCTTTCTTCTTTCTTTTTCTTTTTCTTTGAGACATTTTTTTATTTTTGCTTTTTACTTATGTTTTTGCTTCAGTGTTTTGTTTCTAACTCTTATTGAGTATTGTTGAACTTATTATATTATCTATTTTGTTGTTATTTGACGTTTTTGGAGCTCTTAATCAGGATCTAATGTCAGAAAACGAGTTGCTTGATCAGTTGAATGGTGTCAGACTTCAGAACACATAATTCTTGCTCGTGTCGCCCGATACGCAAGATGTGTGTCGGTCGACACACACACACCATCTCAGGTCACGTTTTTTCAACATAACAGTTTAATCTCTATTTAATTTTATTCCTTTTTATCACCTTCCTTAAGCTTAATTACACTGGTGACTGTGTAGTTTAAGTCTGGGGGAGGTAGTCACTAACTATATTTATTATTTTGAGAGTCAGTCCCAATTTTTCTTTTGTTTTTCAAAATTTTTTGTTTTATTGAGTCAAAACCTAGTTAGAAACTATGAGCTATCTCTTGGTCTATTTGTTGTTTGCTATGTTTTTTGGTGACCATTGTTACAGAGCTTATTCAGATTCAACTAATGGAAAAACCCCAAGTCTGACCAGTTAATTTGAGATCCCCATACTTACAACAGATGCCCGCTATAGCCTGAGCTAATTTCTGTCAGTTCCTTTTACCTCATGGATGAATTTGGTGTTTGAGAGCTTGACTTTGCATTCATACCTAACCTGATAAAACCAAAGTAAGTTATGATGTCTAGTCTCCCCAAAGTTACTAATAATAATAAAAGCCTTTAAGGTATAGTCTTTGAATGACCAAGTGATTCTCTGAAGTAGAAGCGGGTAAGAGAAATCTATGCCCCCATATTTCTACTTCTTAAGGAGATGATGAAAGTAGGGTTGCTGTGAGGGTAGGAGCGATCCCGTAACACATTACTCACTTGTAATAGCCTACCATCATAGACAAAAAGAAAATAATATAAGATCCAAAATAACAAAGGAATTAAGTGTGGGGGAGACAAAAACATCATTGTTGTGGTGAGCTTTGTCTTGTTATGGTATAGGATGACAGCTGAGTCTAGAAGGCCCTTGAACATTGAAATTGGAAATGAGACCCAGCAATGATTGGCTTACTAAAGGGATATGTTGTTAAGTTGTGGTGGGTATTGAGAAGACTGCGAGTGACTACGGTGAATGTACATGGTGGTTAGTCTCTGAATTGTTCTTGTACCATGTGGATTACATGATGACTGGTAAGCACAATGTTCTAAAGAGTAGGTGAGTTTCGCAATTTTCAAACTTCTTTCTTGATTGAGTTTTCTATTTGCTTGAGGGGAAGCAAAATCTAAGTTTGGGGGAGTTGATATATCATGTATTTTATGGTTTTATGACATGATATATACTTTGGTTTTGGAGTCTTTTGTAAATTTATTGAGTCTTATTAGGTACAAACACGAGATGGACCCTGATGAGTACTTTGGAGCTTTTGGAAGCTTTTAACTGAGCAAAACAACAAGGAGACGACCGACTGGTCTATCCTGTGTCGGTCGACACACATCAGACGTGAATGACGCCTTCGAGTTTTATCAAGTTTCAAGAATTTTAACTTTTCCCCAGAAGTTTCTAAAGTTTATACTTCATGCCTAATCATTTTTTAGGTTAAATTATGTTTTAGAAGTCCCAGAGACTAAGTTTGGATAATTCTAAGTTCTAAGTTTTCAATTGTAAGTTTCAAGCAAGTTTGTGTGGAGAGAAGATTCAGATCTCAGACTTTGTGGAGAGAAGAATTTTGAACTCCTTTTGTTTCTTATTTTATTTCATGAGTATTATTCAAACAATGATTTGTGTTTTCTTTTCTATGTCTGAGTAGTCACCTTGTTAGATCTAAAGTTTCAAAAGGTTTATAATGGTTTGTTGAATTGGGCATAGATATGTTAGGTTATCTATAATGTTCTTCATCTAGATTTGATTATAACACTAGTCTGAAGACTGATCACCTTCATCCTGGTACAAGAGGAATGTTGGTAGGCGCAAGAGCGCTATTGATATCCTGACCCAATCATAGATGAGCAAACAGCCTTTTCGCAGCGAGAGTTGGTTTAGGAATTTTGTAAACATATCGTACTCGCTATTCATAGAGACTCTATTTATTGGTATTTCGCAAAGAGATTTGGCTTGCTTCTGTTTAGAAGATAGATGTCGTCGCAGCGAGAGTTGGATGAGATATCATATTAGTGTTACGAGTTTAAGAACCGAACAAACAGTTTAGTCCTAATTATAGAACTGCCAAGTTCACATTCCAAAGTATTCCCGATGATTATCCCTAGGTCTAGCGCTTTCAATCACTTGAACCACATCCCGTTATTCCCGTTTACTTTATTTACATTGCTTTATTTAATTTCTTATTTATTAACTAACTTAATTCGAGCCTGTTATATCTATTGTGTGAGTTTTCAGAGTCCTTGTGGATTCAATCCCTAAGTGCTGCAATCGATCTCTTAATTTGAGAGAGTAGTTCTAGGGTTACTTTTGACCCCTGTCATAGCATCCGAGATCTAAAGGAACTTCTGAAATCTCCATTGTTGGCCCTTTAACATTCATTAAGTGTTGCGTGCAGTCTCACAGAGGAAGTCGAAATCACTAAGGGCTAGTAACGGGGGCCATTTTGAGGGTGAGGTTAGACATGATGAATGAACTCTGGTGCAAGCCAATGCGCAAAATCACAGTGAGACAATAGCCAAAGATGGTGCACAACCTCCTGAACCTTAGATTCCAAGCAAGCTTCTATATAATGATCCTAATAGAGTTGTTATTAGTGCTAAAATAAATAACAGAAACAAATAAATAAAAGGTTTTATTCTGGTTTCTTCAGATTTTTTTCCCTTCTCTAGTTTTTTTTTCTTTTCTTTTTTTTTTGTTGAAAGAGAGTCTCGAGATGAGACGGGATCGATCGATCTAGATAGGATCGGTCGATCCCAGAGCTTATTTTCTGAGAATATAAATTTGGAACCAGTCCTAACCATATACATCAATATACAATACAACTACACCAATAGTCAACTCAAAATAATATAGATGAAGTACTGATCCTAGAAAGCTTACTCGGAAATCTTTAGAACATTTAGTTGTACCAGCCTCCATACTCTGTAGTTTTTGACCTTGGTTGCACATGCTACTAATGTTGCAAAAGAGGACTGGGGTCTGAATGAAAAAGGGTGTAAGGGTGTGGAACCAAACTAAAAATGAGCTTGGCCATCCGGAGCTCCAATAAGAATAGGGTGAACTCTGGATGTATATGATCCTTTATGCGATATCGAGCCCCTAAGTGAGAATATTAGTCCAAGTTAAATGTCCAAGTTAAATGTCCAAGTAGATAGAGCCAACGTTGGATAATTCAGATTTCCAAAGGATAGGTCACTTCTGGTAAAGTTGATCCACTGATGGTGTTTCCAATTTTCCTGAACTAAGTCCAATAAATGTCAACATAAAATGGAAACCAAGAAAATTGTAAAAAAATTCTCATATTTTGACTCAATAAAACGACTTGATAAAAATGAAAAAGTTTTTTTTTTGAAATTTTTTTTTTTTTTTTTTTTTTGACAAGGAAACAAAAGAAAACACAGTGTTAGTAACATAAGAAACAGTCACCCCTTCCCCTAGACTTAAATCACTGTGTCCCGCTGTGATATAAAATCAAAGGAAAAAGGTGCTGCGAAACAACAATGGAGATAATGAGTTGTGAACAAGAAGGTAAACCATAAACCGTGGAAGGAATTTTTTGACCAAACGGGAGCATTGGTCTGTTCATTGAACTAGTTTTCAGCTTTTCTCATCTCGGGGATCGATCGATCTTGGGAGGATCGGTCGATCCCAGCATCCTGAAACTTTTTGAAATTCCTATCTTCTTTGTTTTGCACCTGTTTTCATTCAGCTCAACACAAAAACATCATCATATCTTATTGAGAAAAGTAAATAAACAAAATAACTGAAGTAAAATAAAATAAATAAAGTAGTTTTATTATTGCTGAAAGTGAAAAGAAATAGAAAACATGTTGGGTTGCCTCCCAACCAGCGCTTGTTTTAAAGTCATTACCTCGACTTGGTTAAATTCAATTTGGGTATGGGTTCATTGGAGGAATGATATCTTCCTCATCCGGTGGTTGGTTTTCAGCCTTGATCTTGGGCCTCATAGTCATAACCTTCATTATGAAATCCAAACTTTCTTCAGAAGCTTCAAAGTTAACTTCTGCTGGATCTTCACCACCATCACTTCCTTGATTCATGTTCATTGGATGAACAACATCAACAGATTCAACATTATTCACAATGAACGCTTGACCATTTATGGTGGGAGTTCTGTTGACGGTCTCAATGGGGAGACTCATGGCGGTGTTCTTAAACATAAGTTTAATTCTCCTTTTGGGTATAATGATTGAGGCCCTGGTGGTTTCTAGGAAAGGTTTGTCGAGTATAATTTCCGTCCATTCTTTATCAAGGGCAATGACAACAAAGTCGGCTAGTAAATAATGTCCCTTTAGCAGGACAATATAGTTTATGAGATTTCCTACCGGCCTCATTGTTGTTCCATCAGCCATCTCCACTTGCATGAAAATTGGCTTCATGGTGATCAAACCCAACTTCTTTGCTTGATTGAGTGGCATCATGTTTATGATGGCCCCCGTGTCAACTAGGTTGTTCCTATAGTGGAACTTCCCTATGGTGATTGGAAGACAAAACCTCCCAAGATCTTCCAGTTTCTGGGGAAATTCCTCTTGCATCTTTTTGTTGCACTCTTTCTGAAGGAAATCAGATGCTTCTTGCAGAGTAGTCCTTCCAGCAATAATATCGCCCATGTATTCCTTGCTTTGAGAGGTCATTGATGCTACTTCTCAGTGCACACTTGATTTATCCTCTTTTTCATGTCAGTGCACACTTGATTTGAAGGGTAATCTTACTCTCATCTCAGTGCACACTTGATTTATCCTCTTTTTCATGTCAGAGTTTTCTTTTTCAAGTGGATGTTGATCTTCTCTTCCAACCCCTCCATAACCTTCTTCAGCAGAGTTCATCTTCCTATGTGGTTGTGGAGAATTCTTCTCAATTCCTAATTGATATCTTAATTTTTTTAGGGTTTTATTTATAAGGGGGATCTGAAATTGCGTCCGCGGGGATCGATCGATCTCATTTAGGATTGGTCGATCCTCTCCGATTTTAAAATTATCATTGGGAAGTAGGATCAATCGATCTCACTCTGCGGGTCGATCTTCATTAGGTCTGGATCAATCTTCTCATCAAGAAAACAAATGCTCTCATCATCTGATCGATCGATCCTACCCTCAGATCGATCAATTTCAGTGAAAGTTTCCATGAAAAAATCCTCATCTGAAAATAGATCAATGTACTTTAGATATTCTCTGGGATTGGTTTCAGGCTTCCCTGGGAGAGTCCCTGGTAGTGCCTTAACCATTTCGGCTGACCTTGCTACTTTGGTTTCTAGTACCCTCACATGAGCACCCAAGGATTCAAGCCTCCCATTTAGATCATTGTACATGTTATTGACCTTTAAGTTGATCTCACCAGCAAATTTCTTCTGCCCTTCCATGATTTGCTGGAATAAGGACTCAATTTTCCCCATGGAACCAGCATTCCCAGATTGAGGGTTGAATTCTGTTTTTACCATAACCAGCATTGTTTTGGAAGTTCTCTTGATTTTGAGTACTCCGAGGTGGATAGAACTGGTCTCCGAGATTCTCAACATTAATATTGCGGTAGGACAGGTTAGGATGGTTCCTAAAGTTGGGGTTGAAACCTATGTTTTGGAAGTTTCCCTGTCCACCGAGAAATTTGATCTCCTCAGTTTGTTCCTCCTCATCATTGAACTCTTCATTTTCCAAGCGACTCACAGATCTCTTCTGAGCTCTCATCAGAATGTCCACCTTAGCATTAAGCTCCTCTATGATCATATCACTCACTAGAGTGGGGTTGACTCTCCTATCATAGTCAGAAGATCTGTTAGAGTTGCTTGCTGCCAGGTTTTCAATGAGCTCCATGGCTTCCTCCAGTGTGTTGCTCATGAAGTATCCCCTACTGGTCGTGCCCATAGCCATGTGGTACTTCATTTCAACTCCGTTATAGAAAAAGTTCATCCTGTCCGACTCGATATAGCTTCAAGGGGGACAGTCCCTTAGGTATTCCTTATAACGTTCCCAAGCTTCACAGTAGGACTCTGTACCAGCTTGATGGAAAGTGGCTATTTTTTTTGTTAGTGCTGCGGATCTAGCTTTGGTGAAGAACTGCTGTAAGAAAGCAGCTCGGCATTCACCCCAGCTTGTGATAGATCCGGGACTCAAAGATTTCAGCCATCTATGAGCCTTATCAGCAAGTGAGAAAGAGAATAGCCTACAACGGAGGTAGTCTTGGGGGACTCTGTTAGCTTTGGTGACTACAGATCTCTTCAAATATATCAATATGATCCATAGGGTTCTCATTAGATAGCCCATGGTATTGATTCTGTTTCACCAGGACAATTATCTGAGGTTTAATCTCAAAGTCTTGCCTCTGGATAGGAGGGGGAATGATAGCAGATCGGTTCCTATAATAGGCATGTGGGGCATCTTGCTCACCTAAGGTAACCCTTCGCGGAGGAACTTGTTGTCCCTGCGCGGCATCTACTCCTAACCCAGGAGTTGCAGCATCATTGAGAGGTCCTTGATCAGCCAAGCCCTCTCTCTGTCGTCTTACATCTATATCCTCACCATCAACAACAGGGGGAAGGTTTCTTAAATTATTAGGGTCAGCAATACTAACCTTTTTGTTTGCTTTCCTTGTGATTCTGATTCTTCTTGTCAACTCCTCAATGCTTAGGGTTTGCAGATCTTTAGAACCCTTTCTCCTTAATTGCATACACCTGAGAAGAAGAAGAAATTTGAAAGTGATCCGATCAAGGGGCTCTGGGATCGATCGATCTTGAAGTGGATCGGTCAATCTCAAGAGAAGTAGGATCGGTCGATCTCAAAAGAATCAATCAATATTGCACAAAGTAGGATCGGTCAATCCAAAAAGGATCGGTCGATCGTGCAACAAGTAGGATCAGTCGATCCAAAAAGGATCGGTTGATCTCAGAGACACGAAAATAAAAATGCAGAAAATAAAATATCCTAGACTAGGTCTAATAACTTAGATCTAGAGGCAACAATTATTCCCTGGCAACGGTTCTAAAAACATGATGTGGTATCAGGTTTTACCCAAACCAAAGGTGCCCGCAAGTGCACGGTTGTGCGCGGTAGTATAATGGTGGGATCGAATCCACAAAGAGTAAAGTGCACTTTAGATCTGTAGATCTAAATAGAGCTAGGATGAAAAATATTGAAAAAAAATTTGTCACAAGAAATCCAAAAATAATAAAATCAAATCAAATCACTTAAAAACAAATGTTGGGATTCGGGAAATCGCAGGGAACTAAATAAATAAATAGGATATCTAACTGGATTAGCAGTTTAATAATCTAGATCTAGAACTCAAAACACTATGAACAAATAAACCACCTCTTGAACGAGAATACTATCTTGGTCATAAATCCGCTAGGATCTTATGCCAGCATTTATTAGCGGTTTTGATATTGTTCACTTGCAGATCCAATCTCGACTTTTGTCGGCTGTCGATGTCAAACCTATAAACTATAGATTCAGGGAAGAATAAAAATGCGCTAGCCGTATTATAAAACCCTATAAATCATTTGATAGATTCGTCAACCTAACAAAAGCATTAGTTTCATAGAAATAGAGATCTATTAACCATAACCCTAATCTATAACAATAACCTAATTAAAAATTAATCCCTTTGAATAGATCCCATCTCCCAACAAGTAGATCTACTTAACCATGGCAATGGGTTAATAGATCATGCTTGAAAATGATATGCAATGCAAAGAAAGAGATGAAGACAAAATACAGATCTAAAAATGCAATGGAAAATAATATAGATCTGATAAATATCAAAGTAGAAATTTACAGATCTGAAACTGAAATAAAAATACAAAGGAAATGGTAAAAATTTGTGTCTAGGGCTTCTTGGTCGCTCAGAAAATTATCCCTTTATATAGGGAGTCTTCTTGGTTAAAAATCAGAGTTAATGTGCAATCTAGAGAATATACGCGATCTCCTTCCTTTGATACATGCCACCTCATAGATTCCTTTGACTGACCGATCTTCTTTAGAATCGGTCGATCCTCTTCATGCTTGGTCGATCCTATTCAAGATCGATCGATCCCAGAGTGTCTCCAAAATCCCATGAAGTGTAAAAACGTCCAAAGTTGCTATATTTCGTCCATTTTAGTTCCAATGAAGTAAAAACCTGTAAAGTTACCAAAACAAACCAGAAGGACACAAAATCTAACTCTAGACTCAGTAAAACGCATCACATTTATAGTAGAAATTGATGAAAATAAAGACTCATCAATCATCTTAAAGATTATGCAAAGAAGAGATTCTTTAGAGAGATTAGAAGGTACTTTTGGGATGAACTTTACTTATACAAGCATTGCTCAGATGGGATATACAGAAGATGTGTAGCAGAATCAGAAGTTGCTGAGATATTATTTCATTGCCATGGATCAGAATATGCTTGACACTTTGCCACTTTCAAGACAGTCTCTAAAGTTCTTCAAGCTGGATTTTGGTGGCCTACAATTTTTCATGATGCTCTGTGTTCATAGCACGCTGTTATGTTTGTCAGAGAAGAGGGAAGGTCAGTAAGAGGAATGAGATGCCACAGAACTTCATCTTAGAGGTTGAAGTTTTTGATTGCTGGGGTATTGATTTTATGGGGCCATTTCCCTCGTCTTATGGAAATAGATACATCCTTGTTGCTATTGATTTTGTGTCTAAATGGGTGGAAGCAATTGGTAGTCCCACTAATGATGCAGCTGTGGTAATCAAGTTATTCAAGTCCATCATCTTTCCCAGATTTGGAGTACCTCGCTGATGGGGTATAAAGTTTTCCTCAAAAGGACCACACAATGAATAGGCTGCAAATGCACAGCAATCAATCGTAGTATTTAAGGTATATCGAATCCACAGAGAGAGAAGATGTATTGCAAATCAAGAGGAACAAGTAAAGCTAGAACTCAATAATAAAAAGGGGTTTTGTGTCACACAAATCACGCAAAGCAAATAGAATGAATTAAATCAATATGAGATGAATGTGGGGCGTTTAAGGGGGTATCTAGTGTTCAATGATCTGTCTAATTGAAATAAGTTCAATGTAATGCATGTCTCCTCCTAAGTCTCGGACTATGAAACATGAAAGTTTGGCTAACCTATTGTCATAGAAAAAACCGGCTGAAATCCACTAATCCTATTACTCAACTATCGCAGGCAATAACATAGGTTTCGAAGCATTAAAATCAAGTTCAATCCTAATCCATAAGACTCCATAACTAAGGGGTATGTGCTTGTTATGATGTGATACTCATCAAATCTAGGTTCCAACAAACTAAGCAAACGGTTCAAATAACTTAGATGCCTAAAATCAATAGCTAGTTCATGACTCTAAGTACATGCATTATGAATGAGATAAAACCGAAAGCTAGTGTAAACGGATATGCAAATACAATAAAACTCACCACTCAAAAGACAATGATCATCTCACCCCATTGACTGGCCCTTTAGACCCAACTGGATAGTCTACTCGGCCATGCTCATGGTTGTCATTGATGATATGAAAGAGTAAAACATAGATCTAATGCAATAAGGTAAAGATTTAGAGATTACTTCTTTAGATCCAAAAATAACAAGATGTAAGGACTTCTCCTTTGACAAAGTTACAAAAGAATAGAGAGAGAGATGGTGGAACTTCAAAACTTCAGCGAGATCAAGTTGCTTATGCGGCTCCTTGGAGGCGGCGTCGGCTTTTTTAGGTGGTGATGGACTTTCTAGGGTTTTTGTGGTGAACTTAGGTGGTGGTTTGAAACTTTGATGAGGCACACGAAACCCTAGCTTCATAAACTTGTATATATAGGTCTTGGGGCGCAAGAGATTGGCTTCTAGAGTTTAAGAAGGACAGACTCGTCATCTTGATGAATGTGGAGTCAATGGGCCGAGCCTAGTGATGGGCCAAGCTTCTCAGGCGGTGAAGGAGGCTGCCCTCGGTCACGAGTTTAGTGATTGGGGTTTGGTGCTTTGGCGCTGGTTTGACATAGCTTCATCTTCTGGGATGCATCTTCCAAACAGCTGAATGGATTACTTTGATTCTTGTCCCGTACGAATTTTGACTCTACAAGATTTCTAATGATATAGAGAACTCCAATATTGGTCCACAGGAAGGTCTTCAAATGTTGTCAAACTTTTGATGCTTTGAAACTGCCTTAAAACGAGTCTTTGCTCCTTTTTGATCCATATTCCCATAAAACATGTAAAACTTCTTTGACACTAACAATACTTGATAATAGCCTATTTAGCTTTGAAATCATACCAAATCTCTCCTAAAACAATATGAAAACCATAGTAAAAATGGTCAAAATATGATATTATCACTCGCATTGCCATCAACGATGGAGGATCTCACTTCATCAACAAGATATTTGCTAAACTTTTGAAGAAACATGGAATACAAAACCGAGCAGCAACTCCTTATCATCCACAGAAAAGTGGTCAAGTGGCAGTTTCAAATAGGCAAATTAAGGAGATCCTTGAGAAGAGAGTTGGCAGGACAAGAAAGGACTGATCCGCGAAACTCAACAATGCATTATGGGCATATCGGACAGCATACAAAACACCACTTGGAACTACACCCTTCCATCTTCTTTATGGGAAAGCTTTTCATCTTCCAGTTGAGCTTGAACATAATGCTACCTGGGCTGTAAAGTTACTGAACTTTGATATCAAACCAGCTGCAGAGAGAAGGTTGACACAACTGAATGAGTTGGATGACATAGGGCATCACGCCTATGAGAATTCAAAGTTATATAAGGAGAGAACTAAAACATATCATGAGAAGAAGATCATCTCCAGAACCTTTGAACCAAATGACCAGGTACTTCTCTACAATTATCGTTTGAAAATATTCCCTGGACAATTGCGTTCTCGTTTGAATTCATCTTGTGGGATGCATCTTCCAAATGGATGAATGGATTTCTTTGATTCTTGTCCCATACGAATCTTGACTCTTCAAGGTTTCCAATGATATAGAGAACTCCAATATTGGTCCACGGGAAGGTCTTCAAATGTTGTCAAACTTCTGATGCTTTGAAACTGCCTTAAAACAGGTATTTGCTCCTTTTTGATCCATATTCGCATAAAACCTGTAAAACCTCTTTGACACTAACAATACTTTATACTAGCCTATTTAGCTTTGAAATCATACCAAATATCTCTTAAAACAATATGAAAACCATAGTAAAAGCGGGTAAAAATACAATGTTATCAACTCCCGCAGACTTGTGCTCAAGCAAAATAGAATGGAAGAGAGGTTTGAAAATCACGGGAACTCACTTAGCTTGTTGGGGATGTCTGGACTTCAAAAAATTTGTCACTGGGTGTTGGAACATGGTTCGTGATTAACCACAAGGATCATCTTCAAACATTAGTTACTCTAATACGAAGGAGTTTTTGGGATTCCATTGTCATCTCTTTACATAATTAATGGAATGAAAAGGTATTGTGGTCTTGCCAAAGGGAAATCGACTTAAAGGCAGGGAAACTTCTTCTTACCAAGGCCTTCTCTAGCATACTTTCCCTCTCCTCTTTTTGTTCCAAGCTCCTTGATATCATGTTTACAGCCACCGAGTTTTTTTGTTTCCGGTTCTTTGCCTTTTCTTCTTCTACTTCTTCTTTTTCTTTCTTTTGTTTTCTTTCTTTCTTCTTTTTCTTTCTTTTGTTTTCTTTGGGACGAGTCTCCCTGGAATCACAAAGGATACATGGGTCTACGCATCAGCCCTTGGCCGCTTTGACTCTTAATGTTTCCCTTACAACAAAATCCTTCCATGAGGTCGCAAAAGATACACAGGTTTACGCATCATCCCCTGGTTCACTTGGGCTTGTTGCTTTGATTTGTTTCTCCTTTCCTTTCTTTCTTTTCTCTTTATCTTGCTTTTCTGTTTTTCTTGCTTTTCTGTTTTTCTGAGCTTGCAAAGAGGAAGAGAGGTAGTTGTATGCTTGGTGGAAAATTATGTGCCTTGTATGGTTCGAATAGGTCTATGTCTAATGAGTGCCAATCCCTGAGGAAGAAATTGAATGTCAAGTTAGGTTCAAACAGATTTAGACACGACTTTGGTTTACCCCTACTTTCCAACGAAAATAAGCTTTTGGGGAATGTTGAATCCTCCAACGGCATTTCCCAAACAGAACCTCGGCCAAGCTGTGAGTCACTAGAGTAATCACCAGTCCAAACAATCCAATAGATCAAGGTCCTTGTTCCCTAACAATTTTGACTCAATAAAAAAGTTTTGACTCGATAAAAATGCATAAATAGGCATAATCATTGATGTAAAATGTGGCAAAAGGTCTCAGGTCAACAGAATGAGGTGTCAGTAAAGGATGAACATCCTTCCCCCGAGACTTAAATCACACCGTCCTCAGTGGGAAAACAAGAAGGAGAAAAGGATGGAAATCATAAGGAAAAGTTGGGTTAAAGAACAATGTAACCTTAATCGGAATGTGGGCGACTAACAGGTGTTTCTTCCTTTGAAACTTAACATCACATGGACTTGGTTCTAGTCCATTAAATTCTTTGTGAAGATCTCTTCTAAGTGCATATTTCGTGAGACAAACCTAAAAAACATCAATGATATGCTAAGATATAAATAAAGGTAAATAAAATAAAGATAGAGCTAAAATGGTGGTGGTGTCGATGGTGAGATGGTGGTGATGTTATCTCTTTGATGTCATTGTTGCCATGGTAAAGATCTTCCCATGGTGACTGATATGCTCCAAATATGTTTATGGTCGGATTGGTGAAGTGATCTTGATCAGTGAAGTAACGTTGTGTAAGAGGAGTGGCGTGGAGGAACTAGGGTGAGAAACCTTGGTCACAAGTAGTCGTGACCTGGGCTGGCCTTCCTTCACGCCTCGGTCATGGCCCTTGTGACCGGGGACATCCTTCCGAACCTGGAATTGATTGTGGCTGCCCTCTTCTTCCTTGTTCCTTCTTCTTTTCATGCAAATATATCATCCCATGCTTCAAAATGTACTAAAGGAATGTATAATTACTTGTGGATCCGAGATTTGGATGTCCCATTGAAGTTTCACCCCCTCATAGTCCGGGTAACCTTCAAAATAGGGTCCAATGATGGATCTCGAAATCTAGCCCGATCATGGCTACATTTTCTTCGATGATAACTTCCCAAATATCCTCATATCCTTAGATATTAAATCTTGTGTCAATCCATCGAACCAATAGAAATATGGCCCAAGATTTGTGTAATTCCTAGCCGCGGGTTGCCGGCTGCGGACTCGGTTTTGATGTTTGGCCCTTTCTTCTCTGAGTCTCTTTTCTGAAATTTCTTTGACCAAAACTTCCCAAGGGTCATCCTTTAGTCGTGTGTCAAGTTGGACAACTTTTGCTCGAATAGATTTCAATATCCTTCAACTTTAGTGAAATATGCAACTGTGAAGCTTGAGGTGGAATGATCTTCTTCCCATGAATCCTTTTCCAAAAAGTGGCTCGACCATTACACCTAGAATACCCATAAGATGTTGAGTACCTGATCCTTGATCGTTTGGTTGAGTGGAACTTGAAAATTCTTCATGAGGCTTCGTTTTGACCTAGTCACGGCCTGGTTCTCAACTGTGGCCTTGGCTTAGTAAAATTCAATGGATGAGGTCGGGGAAGGTTGCATAGCTTCATAAGATGATTTAATTAGCTCCAGTAGGCGCCATAAGGTCAGAAACGTACCAGATCAACAAAGTTCTTCAAAATCTCGTTAGAACCCAAAAATCGGCTCTCGGCGGTTTTGTTCGGAAAACCTCGATCACTGGCTTTGTGACTTGGGTGTGGCCTTCATGGGACCTTGGTCACGGGCCTTGTGACCAGGGTATGGGCCTGATGTTGTCCTTCTTCAAGTTGGAGGTGAGTTATGCTTCGTGGGGACTTTCAGCAGTGATCTTTGGTATAATCAATATGTCGCCTTCTGCATGCATTGGCCAAATGAATCTGACCAGACTTGTGAAATCTTCTTGCCACTTTGAAACATGAACTTCTGAGTTGCCATACTCAGAACCTCGGTCACAGGCTTCGTGACTGGGGTTGGGTCTCCTTGGGACCTCTGTTGGCTCCAACTTGATTCTTTCTCTTTTTATGCTTTTCTATTTTCTTCTTTTGTATTCCCTTTTCTGTTTATGTGGAATACCTGAGATAAAACATGCAAAAATCAAAAGAAAAAGGAAATCTAATCTATTAAAGGGAAAGAAAACTTATAAAGTGGGTTGCCTCCCACTAAGCGCCCTTGTTTAAAGTCCTTGGCTAGACTCGGTCTTTCTCTTATGAGAGATGTGAAGAATCCCCTGTCCTAAGACAAAGTTTCTTGGTCTTGAAAAGCACTGGTGGAGTTCCTTTAGGATTAGGAATGTTGTTTGATTCGGGGTTGCTTATTTGCCTCTTTCTACTTCGGCATGTAGTTCCTTTGTGGAGTTAGAACTGTGGATATCAACGTGAAGCTTACTTGATAAAACCTTTTCCATTTCGAATTGCCTTCCAATGACACCATCCACAAGCATCTCTAAAACTCCAGCTCGTCTTTTTACGCCATCCAAGGAATCTTTAATCAGAACATTCTTTCTTATGATCCCTTCAATTCCTTGGTTGAAAGTACCTTCAATCTTGTCTATCCCCCATGCTAAGAGGTTACTTCTCTCATTATTACCCTCGCAGCTTCCACATTCTTTGATAGTAAGGATTTCTTTGGCGAGTTGTTCTTCTACACCATCAAACCTTTCTTCCATTGAAAAACCTCTTGTGGTGATTCCTACCCTAAGAGAGTTCAAGTCACCTTGCAGTCCTTCAATCAGGTTGCTAAACTCATCCTTCTTCACAGCTTCTTCCTCAAGGCAAGATTCATACCTCTCTTGGTCTCTCTCCAAACTTTGGAGCTTATTCCTTGTTAAGTCTATCTCTTTGGCACGCTGATCTTCTAGCTTCTTTAGGCAGAAAGAGATTTCATCTATCTTCCCAGAGAGTTAAATCACCTTTTTCAATCTTTTCATGGATCATTCTTGTGCTCATCTCCTGTTGTTCAAAGCATCTTCTAAGCAAGGTCTTCAATCCTTCCTTCTTGCAGCTTTTGTTGTAGAGAAACGCCGGAGTTATCTTGGGGGAAATGATTTGGGGAGTGCATAGGTAGGTTCAAGTGAGTTGTTCCTTGAGGCGTGGGGAACCAACATCTGTTGTCTTCAGGCATCATGGGAGAAGTATTGGGAAACTGCATAACTTCTCTTTGATTCCATGCTTGATGCGGATTGCCGTTGAATCCTTCGGAAGGGATAGGCGTCATCATGCAACAGTGGACTTCACTTGATTCTTCTTTCTCAGTGGCCGAGTTACCACTTGATTCATTCACATATGTTTCTTCTTCATTGATATGATGGCCCCTACTCAGCATCCATTCCTCATACTCGGCTTTGGTGGTGAGTTCTTTCCTTAGTTTCCTCCCCTCTTTTTCTCTATCAACTTCCGGATATTCTTGATCATCTTTCCAGCTAATGTATTCCTGGGGGTCTGTGAAACCCTTTTGAAGAGCTTCAATCTTTACTCCCAATTGTTCTTCCACACGGTCAACAGCATATGACAAGTTTGTGATCTTCTTAAAGCTTTTCTGGACATCTTGCTTGCTCTGAAAGAGCTCCTTACTGAATTTTCTGTTGCGAATCTCTACTTGGTCTAGTCGGTCAGCGAGGGATGAAAGCTTTGCTCCTATATCATCTTCAATCATAGAGAGTTGAGTGCATAGATCTTCTTTGCATTTCTGCTGTGTTGCGATGAACTTGTTCACAATGAGCCTAAGTTCTTCAGTGTAGACATCGGGGGATAACGCTTCATAGTCTTCATAAGTATCCACCTTCATGACATCTCTTGAATCAAAGTAATGATCCATAAATGGAAGGTATTGGTCCGAGTAGTGTGGACTGAAAGAATGAGATACTCTCATTGGGCGATCTCCAGAGGATCGAGAAAGTGATGGACATCCAGAGTGTCTCATCATAGGTGTACCATGAGATGGCTGAGAGTAGCCGTGGTAAGCTCCAGAAGGTGAGCTAGAGAGTGGTCCGGAGGTATCTCCGTTCATAGAGTTGTGTTGCGCCAATAGCTGCGCAAGAGTAAGGTTGCAAAATTTCTCTGGGAGAGCGTCGAGGTTCATCCTCAAGGTCTCCTGAAACAATGCAAATCACAAAGGAAAATCAGTAGCACAATGTTCTAGACATTACTCTAGTTCGTAAATTTGGAAACATAGCAATATCTCCCCGGCAATGGTGCCAAAAACTTGATGGGGTATGAAGTTTTCCTCAAAGGGACCACACAATGAATAGGCTGCAAGTGCACAGCAATCAATCGTAGTATTTAAGGTATATCGAATCCACAGAGAGAGAAGATGTATTGCAAATCAAGAGGAACCAGTAAGCTAGAACTCAATAATAAAAAGGGGTTTTGTGTCACGCAAATCACGCAAAGCAAATAGAATGAATATAAATCAATATGAGATGAATGTTGGGCGTCTAAGGGGTCTCTAGGGTTCAATGATCTGTCTATTCGAAACAAGTTCAATGTAATGCATGTCTACTCCTAAGTCTCGGACTATGAAACACGAAAGTTTGGCTAACCTATTGTCATAGAGAAAACTGGCTAAAATCCACTAATCCTATTACTCAACTATCGCAGGATATAACATAGGTTTCAAAGCATTAAAATCACGTTCAATCCTAATCCATAAGACTCCATAACTAAAGGGTATGTGCTTGTTGTGACGCGATACTCATCAAATCTAGGTTCCAACAAACAAAGCAAACGGTTCGAATTACTTAGATTCCTAAGATCAATAGCTAGTTCATGACTCTAAGTATATGCATTAAGAATGAGATAAGACCGAAAAACAGTGTAAACGGATATGCAAATACAATAAAACTCGCCACTCAAAACACAATGATCATCTCACCCCATTGACTGGCCTTTTAGACCCAACTGGATAGTCTACTCGGCCATGCTCAAGGTTGTCATTGATGATATGAAAGAGTAAAACATAGATCTAATGCAATAAGGTAAAGGTTTAGAGATTACTTCTCTAGATCCGAAAATAACAAGATGTGAGGACTTCTCCTTTGACAAAGTTACAAAATAATAGAGAGAGAGATGGTGGAACTTCAAAGCTTCAGCGAGATCAAGTTGCTTCTGCGGCTCCTTGGAGGCGGCGTCGGCTTCTTGAGGTGGTGATGGACTTTCTAGGGTTTTTGTGGTTTGAAACTTTGATGAGGCACACGAAACCCTAGCTTCATAAACTTGTATACATAGGTCTTAGGTCGCAAGAGATTGGCTTCTAGGGTTTAGGAAGGGCAGACTCGTCATTTTGATGGGCAGAGTGTGGAGGCAATGGGCCGAGCCTAGTGATGGGCCAAGCTTCTAAGGCGGTGAAGGAGGCTGGCCTCAGTCACGAGTTTAGTGGCCGGGGTTTGGTGCTTTGGTGCTGCTTTGACATAGCTTCATCTTCTGGGATGCATCTTCCAAACGGCTGAATGGATTACTTTGATTCTTGTCCCATACGAATTTTGACTCTACAAGATTTCCAATGATATAGAGAACTCCAATATTGGTCCACGGGAAGGTCTTCAAATGTTGTCAAACTTTTGATGCTTTGAAACTGCCTTAAAACGGGTATTTGCTCCTTTTTTATCCATATTCCCATAAAACATGTAAAACCTCTTTGACAGTAATAATATTTGATAATAGCCTATTTAGCTTTGAAATCATATCAAATCTCTCTTAAAGTAATATGAAAACCATAGTAAAAATGGTCAAAATACGATGTTATCACTCGCATTGCCATCAACGATGGAGGATCTCACTTCATCAACAAGATATTTGCTAAACTTTTGAAGAAACATGGAATACAACACCGAGTAGCAACTCCTTATCATCCATAGACAAGTGGTCAAGTGGAAGTTTCAAATAGGCAAATTAAGGAGATCCTTGAGAAGAGAGTTGGTAGGACAAGAAAGGACTGATCCGCGAAACTCAACAATGCATTATGGGCATATCGGACAGCATACAAAACACCACTTGGAACCACACCCTTCCATCTTCTTTATGGGAAAGCTTGTCATCTTCCAGTTGAGATTGAACATAATGCCGCCTGGGCTGTTAAGTTACTGAACTTTGATATCAAACCAGCTGCAGAGAGAAGGTTGATACAACTGAATGAGTTGGATGAGATAGGGCATCACGCCTATGAGAATTCAAAGTTATATAAGGAGAGAACTAAAGCATATCATGAGAAGAAGATCATCTCCAGAACCTTTGAACCAAATGACCAGGTACTTCTCTACAATTCTCGTTTGTATTTATTCCCTGGAAAATTGTGTTCTCATTGGTCAGGGCCCTTCACTGTTAAACAGGTCAGACCATATGGTGCTACTGTCTTGAACAATCCCAATGGAGAAGACTTGACAGTCAATGATCAAAGAGTCAAGCACTATTTGGCAGAAGCACAAATTCCTGATGGACATCTTGTGCAATTGGACGAACCACAACCAGTATGATTCACTGCTCTATGTCAAGCTAAGGACTCAAAACAAGCGCTTAGTGGGAGGCAACCCACTCTTTAGTATTTTCTTTCTTTTTCCTTCTGTTATTGTTTCTGATTTGCATTGGATATCTTTGACTTTATTATGTTATGATATTTCCTTGTTATTTGACATTTTTTGGAGCTCTTAATCAGGATTCATTATCAGAAAAAGGATTGAATGACACATTGAATGGTGTGAAATTTCATTGCTCGACATTGTTGTTCATGTCGACACACAATATGTGTGTCGATCGACACACACACTAATTTCAGGTTACAAATTTCATGCATAATATTTCACTCATGTTTTAATTTTTAATTATTTTCTCACCTTTCGTAAGCTTAATTACACTGGGGAAGATGTAGTTTAAGTCTGAGGGAGGTTGTTACTAACTCTGTTTATTCTTTTGAGAGTCAGTCCCAATTTTGTTTATTTTTCAAATTTTTGTTTTATTGAGCAAAACCTGTTAGAAACTATGAACTATCTCTTAGTCTATTGTCTTTGCTATGTTTTCTGGTGACCATTGTTGCAGAACTTATTCAGATTCAATTAATAGAAAAACCCCAAGTCTGACCGGTTAACTTGAGACTCTAATACTTACAACAGATGCCCGCTAAAGCCTGAGCTAATTTCTGTCAGTTCCTTTTACCTCATTGATGTCATTGGTGTCAAAGAGCTGAACTTTTCATTCATACCTGACCTCATAAAACCCTTTATGGTTAAGTTTATGAATGACCAAATGATTCTCTGAAGTAAAAGAGGGTAGGAGAAATCAAAGCCCCAACTATTTACTTCTTAAGGAGATGATGAATGTAGAGATCGCCGTGCGGGTAGGAGTGATCCCGTGACCACTATTCACTTCAATATCTACCTTCATAAACAAAGAAAATAAAATCCTTAATAACAAAGGATTTAAGTGTGGGGGAGACGAAAATACCATTGTTGTTGTGAGGTTTGTCTTGTTATGGTATAGGATGACAGCTGAGTCTATTAGGTTCTTAGCATTGAGATAAGAGATGAGACCCAGCGAAGAATGGCTTACTAAAGGGATATGTTGTTAAGTTGTGCTGGGAATTAAGAAGACTGCAAGTGACTACGGTGAATGTACATGGTGGTTAGTCTCTGAATTGTTCTTGTACCATGTGAATTATATGATGACTGGTAAGCACAGTGTTCTAAAGAGTAGGTAAGTTTCGCGATTTTCAAACTTCTTCCTTGATTCAGTTTTCTGTTTGCTTGAGGGCAAGCAAAAGCTAAGTCTGGGAGAGTTGATATATTATGGATTTTATGGTTTTTAGGCATGATATATGCATTGGTTTTAGAGTATTTTGTATTGTTTATTGAGTCTTATTAGGTACAAATGTGATATGGACCTTGATGATTACTTTGGAGCTTTTAGAGGCTTGTAGCTGAGCAAAAAGACTTGGAGATGGATTTTGACGTCCACATTGATCGACACGGTATACTTGTGTCGGTCGACACAGATGCGACTTAAAGATGTCTTCGAGTCTTATCAAGTTTCAAGAATTGTAACTTTGCCCCAGAAGTTTCTATCGTTTGTAAATCAAATTATTTTCATATTTTAGGTCATATCTATGTTTTAGAAGTCTGAGAAGACTAAGTTTCATTCAAGTTTGGTATTATCAAGTTTTAGAGAGATTTTGGAGAGAAGAATCAGAACTCACCTTGTGGAGAGAAGATTTTGAACTCCTATTTTTCATTTAATTTATTTATGAGTTTTATTCAGAATATGATTTGTGTTTCATCTATTATGTTTGAGTAATTCCCTTGTTAGATCTAGGGATTTCAAGGGTTTATAATGGTTTGTTGAATTGGGCATAATTTATTAGGATATTCATAATGTTCTTCATCTAGATTTGATTATACACTAGACTTGAGATTGATCACCAGAGTTCTAGTATCATAGGAATGTTAGTAGGCGCGAGAGTGCTATTGATATCCTGACTAATCATAGATGAGCAAAATAGCCTTCTCACAAAGAGATTTGGTTAGGGATTTCGTGAACATATCGTACTTGATTTTATTGCATGCTTTACTCATTAGGACTCGCAAAGAGATTTGGTTTTCTTTGCTTAAAAGATATATATCATTGCAGCGAGAGTTGGATGATATTACATTAGTGTTAATGAGTTTAATAACTGGTCATAAAATTGCATCCTATATATCGAACTGCCCAATTCGTATTCCAGAGTATTCCCTAATTGATCTTCCCTAGGTCTAACTTATTAATCATCTAAACTTACCCCACATTCGTTATGAGTTATCTTTATTTTCTTTGTCTTTATTTAATTTACTTCTTATTGTCTAGCTTAATTCGAATCTGTCATATCTATTGTGTGAGTTTTCAAAATCTATGTGGAATTTGATCCCTAAAGTACTGTAATGATCTCTTAATTTGAGAGAGTAGTTCTAGGTTCTAATTTGACACCTATCAGGAATCCCTCTTGTGATGTAACTGTATACTCTTTATATTCAATCGTGAATACACAAATACCTCAACGAGATATTCATCATCTTTCAATATGTTGTGAGAAGTGATGATCCAAATCTTGAAGGGTTTAGGTGTTCGTGTGATATACATACATAAAGAGAATGATTCTGAGAGTGAAGACATCGTTAGAAAGGTGAGTGGTTAGAGAAACTCAAAAAGAAGTAGAGAGAGTTATATATTGTGGAGATAATGACGAGTTAGTTGGAGAATATAGTCCATTCTCTATTGGAAAGGTATTTTAGACCAAAGAAAGTTCAAAAAGAGAGTTGGGGAGAGGCATGCATGAAGTTGGAGGATAATTGAACACTGGTTTTAAGAAATCTCACTACAAGAAAAATGGGCATTGATAGCACAAGAAAAATGGGCATTAATAAACAAAATATTGACTGTAGGATGTGAGAAAAATTGGAAGGATCCACGGGTAGATTATGCCACGTATGAGATCCGAGTGATATCTTCTTATAGGGTATTGTGTTGTGAAGGATAGAGGTGGGCAAAATAACTATAACCGAAAAAAACGAACTAAACCAAACGGTAAAATAGTACTTCGGTTCGGTTTCGGTTTTGCTTAAAAACCCGTTTGGTTACTATAATTAAAATTATTTCGGTTTTGGTTAGGTTTGGTTAAAAACCGTAAAACCATTCGGTTTTTTGGTTTTTCCTAAAAATTTTAATTATATATATATATATATGTATATTTATTTAATAGATAAGCCATAAATTTAATAAACATTTTAGTTAGCTAACTAGCCTAACTTCAAGTAAACTAAAAAAATTTCATAGAAAATATAAATAATTATAGAAAAACATAAAAAGAAAACTTTGACAGATATACTCATATATATAGTATAGGACCAGAATTACAATTTTGAGTTTTATCAAACATCTAGAACTATATCACAAATAGATTTTCATTCTCTTTTAAATTTTCAGTTTCCACTCAAATTGATTTTGAATTAATGCATGTATATGTATATAGTCATATACGCTTGATTTTTCCAACAAGAGGAACACATTAAATCAACAATGATGACACTATGTTTGTATGAGTTTTTTAGTCAATAATTGTCTTTGTTGTTAATTTTTTATTATTATGTATGCCAAATTGAACCTTAAGATTATTTTTTCATTATGTTGTATAGTGAAACTCACTTAGTTTTATGAAATAATCAATAAAAAACCGAAACCCAAACCGAATTGAATTAATTATGGTTAAAACCGTTAAAACCGTAAACCAAAGAAAACTGAACCCAACCGAACCGTATTTCAATCGGTTTGTAAATGGTATCATTTTTTATAGAACCGTAAAACCAAAAAACCGAAAAAACCGAACCGCAACCAAACCGTAAACCTGAATGCCCACCCCCTATGAAGGATAATGGTTTGTTATGGTTTTTCTCAAAGCATTTAAACTTGTTTTACTAACATAACATTAATGAATATGTTTTATATTAATGACTTTATGGTAAGTTATTTATATTTAAAATAATTTATAATGTTAGAGTTTAAAGATTTATAAAACAAAATTTGATATAGTAGAAAATGTGAGATAATAAGTTATAGCTGAAACACTTATTAATTAGTATAATTATCCTTATTAATTTGTATGTTAATTTGTAATACTGTTTTCTTTTCCAATTTTATGTTTTAAATATGAATCAAGATTTGTTTGTATTTATTTGTTAATTAATAAATAAGAAAAATATAAATCAATTGTGAAATTACACTCTAACCTTAACTACTAAACTCCATACCCTATATTCCAATACCCTAGACCTTAAATCCAATCTTAACATCTTTTCTTTTCAAATTGTATGTTTTTAATAGTATGAAACAATAAGTTTTTGTATGTTTGTTTGTTAATTAATAAATAAGAATGGTTTTTTTTACGAAAATTCTCTCAATTTCAATTTTACTTTATGAATCATGAATCAAAATCCCTCTAATCCTAACCCCTTAACCCCAAACCCTATATATTCCAATACCCTAAACCCTAAATCCAATCTACTTCTTTTCTCTATAAAATTAATGTCTTATATATAGATTTACATTTAATGTGAGACAATGTTTTTTAACATATTTTTTAATTGGGACTTCAATTAACTTACAATTTTTTATTTTTATATTATATTTTAATTTCTGTGTGTTTGTACGGTTAAATATTTCAATTTTGGTCGAAAATGTATTGTTAATGTTTAGATTATATATTTATTATAACAATAAAACATGTAAAAATAAATGCCTTGTAGCTAGAACCATCTATGATTCCTATTAACTTTCATCGACTCAACATAAATCATCTTGCAAACAAAATTTAAAACATGAATCTATCATTAAGTCAAGCCACCGTAGTGCCTACTACATCAGAAATGTATTTGATCTCTGAGTTTGGTCTCCACACTTGCATCACCAATCTTTGAAACTTCTACTCAGCCCTTGCTAGCATTGGGATCTAATGGGACAAAATGGACAACAGCTGTTGGATCAGTTCAGTTGAATATCCAGGAGAAACAATCTCTTTATGCTCAAAAGGCCAACATTCACCAATACAAACAGAAATCAAGTCTCGGTAATGAAACTAAAAGAAAGGTGCTGCTTATATCTAAATTCAGAAGACATCAGGTCAAGCTCGTTTTAGTATAGTAGCGACTTACTCTTTTGCTTTGTTTGATTGAACAAATCCTTCAACTGCCTCATGTGTCACTGAGTTCCATCTTCCAACTTCTCCCTCTATAACCCCAGCTGTGACACAAAACAATATTAATATCCCTTCTCTCCTTACCGGAATGTCTTTGATATCCTACCTTAAGAAATCAATACAAGGATTATCTGCATAAGCCTACAAACATTTTTCACAACCAAGACTTAACTGCAAAATGAAGAAAGCTCAAGGAACAAAACACATGTAGGCCTCTCAACATGTCGAATTTAGATATAAGTAAAATCACCCAATGGTGACAAAAACTACCTAATTACTTTCTTTGACAATTCTACTCCAACATTATACCATATAGTTCTCTCAATAATGTCATAAATAAAGCTTTATTTTCAGGCTTTTTTACAACAACAACTGAAGCATAGCTAAAGACAAATTCGACAATATAGCAAACATATAGTCTCAAAAAGCGTGTATCTTCTGGAAACCAAGAACCATACAAACACCAAAGTGGATCAAGATGCAAGCATACTTATCATACAGTAGCACAAATCACAGTTGCTTAAATAAGAAATCATCTGCTCAACGCAAGCAAAAGCAAAGCTATTCTGACAATATAATAGCAGAAAAAACATAATCAATCCAGGTTTTAGTTATCTTCTTCACACAAGAACTAACCTAAACCATTAACAAGATTCAAAGCACTATCATCATCATCAAAAACAACTCAAATGATTTAGACAACAAGTAAAGGAGAATAAAAAAGCTTCATGAAACTCTTTAAGCAAAAAAAAAAAGAGGAACACGAAAATCTCACTGAGGATCTGTTTCCAAGGCGATGTGAAGAGCTTGATTAATAGCAGAGTAGATATTCCACGATTTCAACGTTTCTGATTCACATGCCTTCGTCAAAACCCTCCTTGCTCCGTGACTTGTGCCCGGAGAAACCAATTTCTGGTAGAATCTGGTTTAAAAGAGCAGTCATTTACGCAAAACTTAACTTTTCGTCAAACCCACTAGATAATCAATCTGAAAAAACGAAATCATTCTCAGGGAAGCTAATTAACAGGGAAAGAGATGACGAGAGAAACGATATTGGCAGTGGAGAAAGAAATCAGTTTGGGGTGGAAAGATGTAGACGAACTTGGCGGTGGAGACCAGATGTGACGAGTTCGACGGTTGAGAGCAGAAGCGACGACCTTGGAGGTGGAGATCGGAGTCGATGAGCTTGTTTCTGGGCATACCGGAGAATGCAGTCGAAGAGGAGGGCTCATACCTAATTTCGGGAAATTTAGATCTGTTTTTTTTCTTTTGACTGGTTGTAAGAAGAAAATAGTTTTTTGACCAAGTGTTTTTTGCCAAAGTGTTTGGCGCCACAGAAAACTATTTTCACCAAATATTTGGCGGATTATTAAAATTTTAGTTCTTTAAATGACATTTATCTGGATTTTATGCCATAGCTCACGTAAACTGTTATAATATATAAATTCAACTTTGAATTCTAGTTTTAATAGCACTAAGTGAAATCGTGCTATCTTAAAATGCTATCAATACCCATATTTTGAGTGTCTAAAGGCAATAAAGTATCTGTTTATTGTGTAGAAGAAGATTGTCATTGGAAGACTTGTATTGTATGTCATATGCATTTTTCCTCAGTTCGAACTACTTCATGACTTAGAAAAACATTTCCATATAAGCAAATAAACTAAAAATGGCTTCAGTCGTAGAAGACAAAGCAAATTCTCAGATATAATATCACTAGTGGGCTAGTGGCGAATCAAATACTAATCAGCATATAACTAAACTAGCCTATCTATAAAGATTAACCAATAAAAGTCAAGTCTCAAAATTTCAAATAAAAATGAAATGATCAATATATAAATAAAGGAACAAGACTCATTAGACGAAAGGTATTACAACTCTATATAGTGTCCAATAACTTCATAAATCACTCTGTTCTTTTCTTTGATGATGTCTCTTAGAAAACTTGTTTGCATTGGCAAATTTAATTCATTAGTAAAGCAAAGCGTAGTATGTAAATATGCCACATTTATAATTAATTTTCTTCTTTTTTTTCCTTGTTAGGTTTTTGTGATTGACTCTAGTTTGATCACTGGATGAGAATAATGTACGTAGTGCATAGTGTTTTTAGTTTCTACGATTTAGCAGTCATATTAGTTCATTCGAGGCGTTTCTTATCAGAAGGTTCATGAACGCGTAAACATAATAGTTTAAGAAAAAGGTCTTCATTTAATTATTCCATTGACATAAACCTGAAATCCATCTTAGTAGTTTGATAATTAATTACTTAATAATTCGTAGCCTCATTGGCATACGAGACTTGAAGCTTAGACCACACTTTCCTCACAGCCAAGGCAGTGGAATTACATTGTGTTGGGAGAGGAGCCGTTCCTTGGTATGCATTGCAGACTCTGGACACCAACTCACTAAAACTCTGTATACCAAATAACACACAAAAAAAACAAATTAAAGACATTTTTCTCTTAAAAGACATTTTCAGTTGTTGAAAATGTAAATATATGAAAGAAAGTGTTATTATAAGGGAGTTCAATATTACGTCATTGAGTGGAACGCTGTTGACTATAACCCACGGTACGAATTCATGTTCCGGGTTTAAACTTAAAGTCTGGTTTGCATACCCAAGCATGAGCTGCAATTAATACAAAAAATAGTTATGAGATTATTGTTATTAATATTATACAATATTTTATACTTTTTTAATTAGATATAACATATGTATACCTCTGTGGAGATCTCACTATTGCAACAAGCATTGATGTCATCTGCAGCGCCATTAAAACATGATGATTCCCAGTCTTCTGTGTAATTTTCAACGCACCGTATGAACGAGTATTGCAATTTCTGCGTTCCAAAACCATTGTAAAATTCAATTCTAACAATTAATTTTTCTTAGACCGCCAAAATTATTAGAGATAAAATTAATCATTATATACCGGATCGGGATAAGTTCTTATAATGCAAGCTTCAATCTTGTTTAGTTTACATTCCTCTTCACCATGCTGCACAAATTTCCCCAAGCAAAATTATTTAGCTTAATAAGATAAAAAAAACATATACAAAGTGATTTTTAATAATAAATAAAAGTGATCTTAATCATATAAATAGGAGCAATAATTAAGGATGAGATAATTGAAAAGAACCTGGCAAATGATGGTCTGATTATGAGAGAGTTCAGCATTACCGAATGGAAAAAAATTGACATCGGTGATTGTGTCGAGATCAGTGTCAAAGAATTCGACTAGAGTATTGATGATGAACTGCTGACAACCGGGACAAAGTGATTCGTAGTAAAGATTAAGTTGCACTTTGTCGGATTGTCCAGCCACGAGTTTGTCTGAGAATGTGAACATGAGGAAACAACAAGCGAAGAAGACAAGCTTGGTTGAAAAAGAAAAAGCCATTGTTGTAAAAATATTCTTTCTAAAGAGTCTGAGTGATGAATGATGAGTGATGAGTGTTGTTTACATTTATAGGTACTCTTTTTTTTACCATATCTGTTTTTTTAACTACTTAGTTTTCACGTAGGGTCGCCTTTTTTTACTATGCCCATAGTGAGTCTACTTATTTTTGACTTTAATGCCTATTGTAACGCCAGTCAGTATTTATTTTTGACTTTTATGAGTAGTTCTTTATTAAATTTTATGTTTGTGATAAATCACTATTGTAGATCAGATTTTGTTTACAAAAAAAAACAAGAAGAGGATCAGATTCTGGGTCTACTTAAATTTGTTTTTTTTTGTTAAAGTGGAAGTAAATCATAATTATTAAGAAAATGGTATAGCATTGGATAGGAAAATCGAAGTTACTCTAGCTGTATGTTCTACTTCTACCTAACTGCGTAGGGAAATGGTTTGCTGCATCTTTCAAATTGCAATATCTGGATAAAATTTAATAGTTTTGGAAAACAATTAATGTCAACAAACGCAAGTTGGTGTCTACTTTTGAACCTAATAGAGGTATATTTTACCCCTTTAACGAATGTCATCAAAACTAAGATTGAATCAATCAACTTTCCGTTTCATCAAGAATTTTCCCTAAGATTGAATCAATCTCCTATCTAATTGGTTATCCTACTTGTAAACGCATTTCATATGCTGCTCTCTTAGTCTCAACGCCTTTTTCTCCTTTTTGGACCCTGAAGCTCACTAGTTCTACCCCAATGTAAACAAAATAATTACTTTTAGTTTAAGCAAAACGTTAGAGTTGATACTAATTTTATGTTTTTATTTTCTTTTTGATCATAATAAATTTTGAAATATTTTACAATATTAAACCAGTTAGAAGCAAATAATCAAATTAGTTTCTTCTTTATATATATATTTCTTCGGAAATTTTGAAATATAAATTTACGTCTTAAAATTTTATTTTATACACATTTTTAAGTGATTTAATTTTTTTTTTTAACTTCTGAGTAAAATAGACGTACAGAGTTTAAAGTAGAGCATGCAATGCTCCCAAACAGAGCACAACAAAAAGCAGAGCAAAGGGCAACATAGATGAAAAAGAGAAGAGATCCCTGATAAATTTATTTTCGACGTGTACGAACTCGAATTTCCAAAAATAAAATTGCGGGACAAATCTTATAAGAATATTCAAATTTTCTCCAAAAAGAAAGGTACGCGCGCATGGGCCTCTAGAGGCCCATTGCCACAAACCACAAACCACAAACCACAAACCACAAACTACGAGCCCCGGGCCGGCCGGCCGGCGGCGCGCGCGTGTGGTCCCTCTTTCCTCTCTCCGTAGCCACTTAAATAAATATATGACTATGACCATATATATACCACTCCAAAACATAAGTTACAAGTAACGTGAGACATCCCAACTCACTTATAGTTTGAGAGTGAAGAAAGGCTTTGCCATTTATTGGCCCATGCCCATTTCTTTTCAACTCACACACAATTTTATAAACCCATTTGTCTATTAAAATTGTGACCCAACAATCCCCCACATGAATAGAAATGACTCTAAACTTAGACAGACTTTGAAATGACTCTAAACTTAGACGGACTTGACTAGACTAGACAAGACTCGACTAGACTAGACAGACTTTCGAGAGTATGCAAAATGTAACTATATCTGAGAGGTAGCATGTTTCAGCTTTGAACCAATCATTTTTAATATCTGTCAGGTTTACTTGGCCAGGAGGTGAACATGATGTCTTGAACCACCCCGACTTTGATGTAAACCGAGACAACAAGTATAGCATAGCGACATTTTCTCGTAGAACTAGGTTCTCTATTGTGTTTGTTTTGGCCTTGAACATTCCTGGTTTTCATGAGTGAACTTGGAGAATATAGCCTTACTTTCATTCTCCTACAAACGGCCGTATTTCACACACTTAGGTGATCTGTCATGAGCTTCCTTTCAGAAGTATCCTGTTATACTCCACTATGACGAAGCTATAAAATCATTAAAAGCCAATGCTTAGCCTTATCACATACAGGTAGCACTGTTGATCTTTTGATTCAGCTTGATTTAGTTGTCCCTTTGAACCTATATCTTGGGATCGCCAGTCATGTAGGTAAGGTTTCCATCAAACTTCCTCTTAATTTATAGGCTTTAGACCCATTCCTCTTGATGATTTTACAACTTGATCATGAGACAAACCTTTTGTAAACGGATCCGCTAGGTTGTCATTTGATTTGATGTAATCAACGGTGATTACTCCCGTTGAGATCAAGTTTCTAATGGTTTTATGTCGTCGTCTAATATGACGAGATTTACCATTATAAAGATTATTCAATGCTCTAGCTATAGCCGACTGGCTATCACAGTGTACACGAAGAGCTTGCACTGGTTTCTCCCACATCGGTATATCTTCCAAAAGATTCCGAAGCCATTCTACTTTCTCTGCGGCTTTGTCTAGCGCTATAAACTCAGATTCCATGGTCGATCGGGCCAACATAGTTTGTTTGGAAGATTTCCAGGACACGGCTGCACCTGCCAGCGTAGAGACATAACCACTTGTAGATTTTGAGTTTTTTGAGTCGGATATCCAATTTGCATCGCTATATCCTTCCAAAATTGTTGGTTCTTTACCATAGGGAAAACCATAATTTTGTGTATAATGTAAGTAGTTTAATACTCTTGTTATAGCTTTCCAATGATTATGTCCTGGATTACTGGTGTAGCGACTAAGTACATTTACTGAGTGCGCTAAATCGGGTCTAGTACAATTTGTTAAGTACATCAAACTTCCGATCACCCTTGCATATTCCATTTGTGACACCGGTTCACCTGAATTTTTAGTCAGATGAAGTTGTGCGTCAACTGGAGTTTTTGCTGTCCCATTAGAATATGCTTTAAACCTGTCAAGTATCTTTGCAGCATGATGGGTTTGGGATAGAATGATTCCTTCAGAATTTCTAATAATCTTAATTCCTAAAATCACGTCCGCAACTCCCATATCTTTCATGTCAAATTTTTGACTGAGCATGTCTTAGTCTGATTGATCATGCCTTTATTACTCCCAATAATGAGCATGTCATCTACATATAAACATAGCAAGACATACCCATTTGGAGTACTTCTAGCATAGATACACTTGTCACATTCATTTATTTTGAATCCGTTTGACAGCATCACGTTGTCAAATTTCTCATGCCATTGTTTTGGAGCTTGTTTAAGCCCATATAATGACTTACAAGTCTACACACTTTGTGTTCTTGTCCGGGGATGACAAAACCTTCAGGTTGTTTCATGTAAATCTCCTCTTCTAAATCACCATTTAGAAAAGCAGTTTTCACATCCATTTGATGGATTTCTAGGCCTCTTAGTGCAGAAATTCCTATCAGCATTCTGATGGAGGTTATTATCATCACTGGAGAATAGGTGTCAAAGAAATCCAAACCTTCTTTTTGTCGGAAACCTTGCACCACAAGCCTAGCCTTGTATTTATCGATTAAGCCATCAGTTTTCAATTTGGTTTTGAAAATCCATTTACACCCTAGTGCTTTAAACCCTTGGGGGAAGATCGGTAATTATCCATGTATGATTTTGCGTAATGGAGTCAATCTCACTATTGACGGCTTCCTTCCAGAAAGGTCCATCTGGTGTAGACATGACTTCTGCAAATGTTCTTGGTTCGTTCTCTAAAAGAAAAACCATCATGAAATGATCGCCAAAAGATTTTTCCTTACGAGCTCTTTTACTGCATCTAGGTTCTTCTTCAAGACGTTCTTCGTCCTCATGGAGTGAAGTACCAGAGGTGCTTGCCTCATTTTCGTCTCTTTGATCGCGTGTCTGCCTTGGGTACGATTTATCCTTGCAAGGAAACACGTTTTCAAAGAACGACGCATTGCGTGATTCCATTATTGTATTGTCATGGATATCTCATATATCTGATTTATATACCAAAAACCGATAAGCACTACTGTTGTGTGCATATCCAATGAAAATACAATCCACAGTTTTTGTTCCTATTGTGACCTTTTTCAGAGGTGGTACTACTACTTTTTCTAGGCACCCCCACACTTTTAGGTATTTGTATGAAGGTACAACACCTTTCCAAAGTTCATAGGGTGTCTTACCCGTAACTTTGTGTGGAATTTTGTTGAGGATATAATTTGTGGTAAGCAAAGCTTCCCCCCCACATGTTTTGGGCTAACCCAGATTCTTGCAACATGGCATTCATCATTTCTTTTAGAGTTTGGTTCTTTCGTTCCGCAACTCCATTAGATTCTGGTGAATTCGATCCCAAAGAGAAATTTCGATTTAATTTTTGGTAAGGAGCAATCGTTTGGTGGATAATCCCATGTTCGTGACAAAAGGCATTAAACCTACCATCGTACTCTCCTCCTCTGTCGCTTCTGACTATTTTAATAGTCGTACTTAGTTGATTCTCAACTTCCAATTTAAATTGCTTAAACTTTTCCAGAACTTCGTCTTTGCTTCTTAGCAAGTAGACATAAAAATATTTCGTGTGATCATCTATAAATGTCACAAAATATTTTTTTCCACCTCTAGTTGGAACAAATTTTAAGTCACATAAATCTGTGTGAATTAAATCTAAAGGTGTGGTTGTTCTTTCGACTTGGGGTGATGGTGTTTTTGTGAGTTTGGCCTGTACGCACACTTCACAGTTTTCTTTACTCATTTTGCATTTCAGAATTAGGTTCATATTCATCAAACGATTTATTGATTTATAATTCACATGTCCTAATCTTTCATGCCAAATATTAAAAGACTCAAGCAAGTAAGCAACTGGATTCTTATTCATTTCATCAATGGTTACAACAGTTTTTGGATCAATATCTGAAACAACATTTGCAACATTCTTATTCTTAGAGCTACTTGCTTCACCTGTGCCACCCTTGACAACCGTCTAGACACACATCTTCACAAGGCCTCCCTTGACGTATCGCTTTCCCAAGTACATGCCAAAGTTCTTCAGAATGAGGTTGTCAGCCTTGAAGATCACATCAAATTTGGCCTTGCTTAGGAGGGTACTGGAAATCAGGTTCTTCCGCATGTCTGGGACATGTTTAACATTCTGGAGTGTGAGCTCTTGTCCCGAGGTCAAACGTAACACCACCTTCCCTGTTCCAGCAATCTTGGAGAACGCTGTGTTTCCCATGAAGAGTTGTTCACTTGCCTTGCTCTTCTGATAGGTGCTGAACATTGTCCTATCGTTGCAGATGTGCGTTGTGGCACCAGTGTCGTACCACCATTCGCTTGGGTTATCGTCGACCATGTTGACCGTAGTTACCACAGCGCAAAGGTCCTCTCCTGTGAGGTTGTCTTGAAACTGTAAGGCTTTGCTGCGACAATCAGTGGCCTTATGACCATTCTTACCACAATGGTGGCATTTGCCCTTAAAGAACTTCTTCACCGAGGGTTCTGGGGGACCTTTCTTCTTGAAAGTCTTGAAAGTTGGCTTCAATGGAGAATTAGCAATTGCCTTGCCTTTTCCTTTGTCATTGACCTTCCCTTTTTGAACAGCCACATTCACAGTATGTTCACGAGACTGGGTCCCGTTTGCAGTACGGTTTCTGTCCTCAGTGTTCAACCTCTGGATCATATCCTCCAGACTCATCGCCTTCCTCTTGTGCTTGAGGTAGTCCTTGAAGTCAATCCAACCGGGAGGAAGCTTCTCGATGAAACTGTTCACCGTGAAGATTTCGCAGATGGACATTCCCTCAGCAGCAACTTCTTGACAAATTCGTTGGAATGCTTCCACTTGTTCCATGATGGGTTTGGAGTCCACCATCATGAAGTCATGAAATTTTGCGGTTGCAAACTTCTGACATCCAGCATCATCAGCTTTGTACTTTTTCTCCAAAGCTAACCACAAAGATTTTGAAGTCTTGGCTTTGCAGTACCTACCATAGAGATCTTCAATGAGCCGTTCTAAAATCTAGCCTTTGGTCATGAAATCTCCTTGATTCCATGCATCCACTGTTCCAACGATATGCACATCCGTATTCCCTTCAGGAATGATGGGCTGATCCTCCGTCAGATACCTAGACAGGTGCATCGCATGGAGAAAAAAATGCATCTTTTTCTGACAAGAGACTTGAGGCTGAGTAGGTACCATAGGCGCCACCTTCACTGGTGCGAGAGCTAGAGACGGTCCAGCAACGTTGTTCACATCAACGTTTTGCCCATCAACGTTGTTCACATTATTTGCTTCCATGTTCCTGATACAAAACACAGAAGGTTTATCAGGTAAATGATAACCAACGATTAATATTCAATTAAATTATTATTCAAAATATTTGGATACACCAAAAAATAATAATTCGAATTATTTATCCAAACCGTGGATATAGAAAACCGCAATATATATATATATATATATATATTGTTTTCCTTTAAAAAAAATACACGATTTTAAACCGTTTCGCGTAAACACTATAGAGTGAATCACAAAACCCTTTTGCGGAAACACCCAGAGCGAATCGCAAAACTAATAAACCGTTTTGATATGTGTTAACGCTATAAAGTGAATCACAGATCTTGAAAGGACGTTTAAGTCAAACTTCTTTATTGGCGAAAATGAACCGTGGTGAAGCGGGGCAAAAAAACAAATGATTTGAAACGAAAATAGGTAGCATTTATAAACCGTAATAACAAATCCGATTCGAGCTATAAGCTAGAAGCAAATTTTATTGAGTTAAGTTTGTACGACCTCAAATTTCCAGAAATAAAATTGCAGGACAAATCTTATAAACACGATAACCTAACTGCAAAGGCGAGACTTGGTCTATGTCCTTAACTCAATAAATCGCCGGTAGTGTGACCGTTCGGTGCGACCGTTGAATCCCAAGATACAATTGCAAACAATTCCTTTTCGCAACACTCAAAAATAGGAACCCAACGAACGGTAGATTCTACGATACTCTCGAATGGACTTACGTTTTTTAGACAGAAGATGAGAGAGATTATTTTGTTGAAAATGAATGATATCACTATTCTTGAGTTTTAAAATATATAGAATGAGAGGGCGGTTTCTTTCAAATTCCGCTGGAGAAAATCTCGGATCATTAATGCAAACGTTATGCGCATTAATATAAACGTTACGCATAAATCTCTCAGCAGACGTTACGCGAATATTCGATCGTTACGCGTAAATCTCTCAGCGTATTAACATGACAAAAATATTCAAATTTTCCCCAAAAAGAATGGTACGCGCGCGGGGGCCTCAGGAGCCCCATAGCCACGAACCACGAACCACGAACCACGAGCCCCAAGCCTCAAGCCTCGAGCTGGCCGGCCGGCAGCGCACGCGTGTGGTTCCGCTTTCCTCTCTCCATAGCCATTTAAATAAATGTATGACTATGACCATATATATACCACTCCAAAACATAAGTTACAAGCAATGTGAGACATTTTCCCAAATCACTTATATTTTGAGAGTGAAGAAAGGCTTTGCCATTTATTGGCCCATGCCAATTTCTTTTCAACTCACACACAATTTTATACCCATTTGTCTATTAAAATTGTGACCCAACACAACATTCTTCCTCAATCTTGTTATGCAGCCAAGCCGGTCCTCCAATGACTATATACAAATTGAAACGACCATCTCTTGTAACACTCTTTGCTATGTCTCTGGCAATGGAGTTCGCCGAAACCATCAAGCTTTTGAAACTTACACTATGAAAAGCTGAAAGTGATAGCAAGATTTTGTCCATAACTGATCTATAATGCGGTCACTTTTGTGGTTGTAACAGTGCTGAGATTGCAGAAACACAGTCCGACCACAATTCAAAACGCTGAACATTAAGATCCCGTAAACTACGTATCATCCATAGGATACATAGCAGATCAGCTGAAATTTGGTTACTCATAGGTAGAAAAGCATCTCTTGCATGAAATCTTGCTGCACCTGTAGAGTCTCTGAGGATCCAAGCTCCCCCAAAATAATACTGTGAACTAACCCAAGATGAGTGTACATTACACTTCAAAATTCCAGCAACAGGTTTCGACCAAAACTTTTCGTCAGTCTCTTTCTTTACCACATTCATTCTCAACTCCTTTTCTGCATTTTCGGTCTGGTTAAACCAATGTTCAGTTTCTTCAAAAGCTTGAGCTAGGGTAATGTGTGGGTTCACTGACTTTCCTGCATACATAACTTCATTCCAATTTTTCTATATACCCCATAAAATCCATGGTATCGACCTTATCTTATTTTCTGCAGCCCTTGACGACTCCATCAGATTAAAGAGGAAATTCAAATTATTGGTGTTAGATGTAACTTGAATAGATTGGGCCCTTAACATTATGCCCAATACGTTGAGGTTAATCAGGGTTCTGTTAGGCCCATAATAGACCCAGTCCGCTGAGGATTAATTAGGGCTCTGTTCATTAGGGTTTTACTATTAATACTCTCTTAACCCTAGCCTCCAATGTATCCTGAAACGTATATTATCTCCAGTAATAAACTCTGCCTCTTTTCCCGTGGACATAGCCAACGTAATCGTTGGTGAACCACGTAAATTTGTGTCTTGTTCTTTACATTTCTATTTTCTTGCTCACATCCATTATAACAAACTGGTATCAGAGCACAAGGTTCTTGTTCTACGTCCGTGCGATTTTCGTGCAGTTTCTGATTAGTGCATTTTTTGTGCATAAACAGTTTTGTGCAAAATTCGTGTCTGAGCACAATGTTCTTAGTTCTGTGATTTTTCAGATCGAAGTAGTTTCGTGCAAATCTCGTGCAGAAATAGATTCGTGCAAAATCAATATAGAAGAAGTTCGTGCAAAATCAATATAGAAGAAGTTCGTGCGAAATCCGTGTAGAAGAAGAAGGTACTTGCATGATCAGGTCCGTACAAAAAAAGGGTCGTGCAAAATCAGGTTCTGGGAATTTCCGCATCTGTAAGTTTGTGAGGAGATATCTGGGATGAGCGTGAAAATCGACAAGTTTTCTGGGAGAAACAGTTTCAGTTTCAGGCCCTTGTTGGGTATCTGGTCTGGTGAGCATCAAACATCTGATCTGGTCCAGTGGAGGTTTGGCTAAGTGGGTGATTTGGTCCAGTGGGCCATCAGGCCTATGATAGGCTGCAGGCCCGTGATGAGCATCAGGCCCTTGTTGGGCATCTGGTCTGATGAGTATCAGACAACTGATTTGGTCAAGTGGACGTTTGGCTCGAGGAATGATTTGGTCCAGTGGGCCATCAGGCCTGTGATAGGCATCAGACCCGTGATGAGCATCTGGCCCGTGTTGGGCATCTGGTTTGATACGTATCAGACAGCTGATATAGTTACATATAATCAAGGCGCTGGGCTAGTAGCCAGTGGGAACAACGGGCTGAGACAAAGTAATAACAAAAATAAAAAGCTGTTTTCTAAAGGTCGAAAGCCAAATTATATCTGTAATTACTGTAAGGAGAAAGGGCATTGGAAGTTTGAATACCCTAAGAAGAAACAATCTGGTTCTGCTGGTGTAGCAGAAGATGACATCAAGTCTGAACAGAACGTTGCTTTGGTTGCTGATAGAAACACACAAGCCTTTGATGTGTGGGTTCTTGATACAAGAGCTTCGTATCATATGTGTCCAAGGAGAAAGTGGTTTGCAACTTATAATGTGGTAGATGGTAGTGACATTAAGATGACCTACATCTCGGTTAGCAAGGTTGCTGAAATCGGCTCAATCAAGATCATGCCACATGATGGTAGATTCTGCACATCAAAGGATGTCAGACATGTTTCGTCAATAAAGAAAAATTTGATATCTGTAAGCCTACTTGATAGTAGAGGTTTCAAATATTCTGGTGGAGACGGAGTTCTGAATGTCTGTCAAGGTTTTGATGTGATTGTGAAGGGTGTCATGCGTGGTACATTGTATATGTTACAAGGGTTCACAGTTTTAGTTTCAGTTGTTGCATCTCCAATGATTCATATAAGTGAAGGAGAAATGCAAGTGTTTGAGGTAGATCTTCAGTGTTGTCAGAAGATCAGAAGGCTGCGGAGGAACAGTGGTCTGAAGTATAGGTCATTGGAGTTCAATCAGTTGTGTAAGGATGTTGAAGCTCTTCAACATCATAAAGCTGTAGATACATCACAACAACGTGATGTAGTGAAATGGTTGAATCATATATTGTTAGAGAGAGCAAGGTGTATGCTCTTAAATGCTGGGTTGGAAAGGAGGTTTTGGGAGGAAGCAGTAAACATGGTTTGTGACTTGGCTAATTGTGGGCCGCAAGACATATGCTGGAAAAATGTTTACAACAGAGAGTTGTAGTGTTGACAAACAGGTGGAGCTGCAGGAAGATTGTCAGCAGAAACACAAACAGAGTCAAGAGCTACAAGCAGAAGCTCGTCCACCATAACCAAAACAACCAGAGGTTACACCATCTGAAGATACACACCAGAGTATCGCTCATTGGAGTTGAATCAACACAGAGATATGATTATGATCAGAGATATGATTATGAGGAGATGGATAATGAGTATTCATCTACTGATTTGAGAAGTGAAAAGAGGATTCAAGTGAACAAGGAAGAGATTGGTATTGTTGATAACCCTGAAGGTATGTTCACTAAGTTAAATCCTCAGAGCAAGTTTAAACAGTGTTTGGACTTGCTGAATATCTCAATCTGTTAGTCGCTCTGAAGGGCGAGCAGGCCCTTGATAGGGCAGCAGGCCTCTGTAGATGCCTCTGCCTCCTGAAGGAGCATCAGGTCCGTCAAAGGACATCAGGCTCCAGGTGGAGCATCAGGCTGCAGGCAGAGCATCAGGTCCGTGAAGGGACATCAGGTCCTGGTAGGGCATTGGGTCCTTGAATAGTCATCAGGCCTCTGAAGAGGGATCAGGCTCGTGAAGGAGCATCTAGTTCAAGGAAGGGCAGTCTGGTAATTTGGCAAACCATCAGGCCTCTGAAGAGGCATCAGGCTCTTGAAAGAGCATTTAGCCCAAGGTAGGGCATTCTGGCTTGTGACCAAGTATCTGGCCTCAGAGAGGCATTCTGGTTTCAGAACAATCAGCAGGTTTTTTTGTGTCTGACCTCTGATGAAAAATCTGGCTGGAGATGAGCATCGCCCAAAGAAAATTATTCTGGCTCGACGGAGCATCTGGCCCAAGGAAAGTTATTATGACTTCTAATGAAGCATCTGGCTCAAGAAAATGTATTCAGATTTCTGATAAAATGTTCTGGTCTTTGATGGGACATCTGACCTTTAAAGGGACATCAGGCTTCAGAGGAAGAAGCAAGTTCCTGATGGAACATCTGATTCCAGTGGGGCATTCTGGCTTGACGAAGCATCTGGCTTCTGGTGAAGCATCACACTTTTGGTGAAACATTAGGCTTCTGGTGAAGCATCAGGCTTCTGGTGAAGCATCAGGCTTCTGGTGAAGCATCAAGATTCAGGCAAGGCACACCGTTCCATAGAGGGACAGAAAGTCCTCTAATGAGACACCATGCAGCATTAAAGAAAGCGAGTTCCTGATGGAGCAACTGGCCAAGATATGATATCTAGTCTCTGAAGAGGCAACATGTTTCTGAAGAAGAAACAAGTCCCTGATAGGACATCTGAGGAAAAAGAGGATTCTGGTATGTTTGTCACCTAGAAAAGTCTGATACATCTGACATTGCACAACTGTCTGATGGTACAACAGGCTGTTGGTGCAGTCTGGTACAACTGTCTGATGGAGAAATCTGATACATTGGGCACTATGAACAGTGCATCTCGTAAATCTGTTTGGAGGATTCAAGTCAAGGTGGAGATTTGTTAGATGTGACTTGAATAGATTGGGCCCATAACATTAGGCCCAATACGTTGAGGTTAATCAGAGTTCTGTTGGACCCATAATAGCCCCAGTCCGCTGAGGATTAATTAAGGCTCCGTTAATTAGGGTTTTACTATTAATACTCTCTTAACCCTAACCTCCAATGTATCCTGAAATGTGTATTATCTCCAGTAATAAACTTTGCCTCTTTTCATGTGGACGTAGCCAACGTAATCGTTGGTGAACCACGTAAATCAGTGTCTTGTTCTTTACGTTTCTGTTATCTTGCTCACATCCATTATAACAGTCAGTAATACCTTTGGAGAAATTATGAGAGCTGATTGGTAGTTGAGACAGCGTCCATACCCTTCGCGCCAAATTACATTCAAACAATACATGGATAATTGTTTGATCTTTAAACTTACACACTTGAAAAATGGGGTTAGCAGCCATACCATGGTGTCTAAGACAACCAGATACCGCCAACGTTCCAGAGAGCATTCTCCATAAAAATAGTCTGATCTTAGGTAATGGTTTCAGCTTCCAGACTTTTTCTTTTGTCCTATTAACCTCTTGTAATGCTGGTGATAATGGCTCCACAAATAGAGGTTGTGTGACTAGCCAATTTCCACTTTTAACTGTGTAAACTCCATCTTTAGTATAAGCCCAGACACACCGGTCTTGAAGATCAACATCAGGAGGAAATGAACAAATTTTAATCACATCTCTTGGAGGAAAAAGGGATGTTAACAAAGTTTTATCCCACTTCCCATCAGTGGTAATAAGGTGCGAGACTTTCAACCGCAGATTGATACTATTTTCTTTGTTGTACGGTCTTCTTGGTCTTTTATCTAATACCCAATTATCCATCCAGACGTTTGTATTAGTACCATTTCCAATAGACCGTATTAGTCCTTTTTCCAGAAGCTCCCTTCCAAACATAATGCTTCTCCATGCATATGAAGGTCTAGCTCCCATCTTAGCCTCCATGAAATCTTTCTTAGCAAAATACCTAGCTTTGTAAACCCTTGCCAAGAGTGAAGTCGGTGAATCTATTAATCTCCAGGCTTGTTTTGCTATTAATCTCCAGGCTTGTTTGATTAATCTCCAGGCTTGTTTGGTAGATATAAAATTTTCCAAGTCCATAAAACCTAAACCACCCTCCTTCTTCGACTTACACATTTTTTCCCAAGACACCCAATGCATTTTCTTTTTATCTTCTGTTTCATTCCACCAGAAGTTTGTCATGGGCACTCATGATGTTTTCACATTAATGTTTAGTCAGCTTAAAACATGACATTGCATATATGGGAAGTGCCATCGCCACAGATTTAAAAGAACTTCCTTGCCACCAATGATAGTCTTTTCAAACCAACCATTAAGGCAGGATTTAAGTCTATCCTTGATAAACCCTAGAAGATCTTTCTTTGACCTGCTGAAACATTCCAGTAGTCCAAGATAGCTACCAGTGCCTCCTTGTTTGAGTATTACCATGTATAGTCCCAATAAATGTCTCATGTTCTCATCTATCTTCGCTCTAAAAGTGATTGAAGATTTCTGGAAATTAATTTCTTGCCCAGATGCCTCTCCATACAGTTTGAGACATCTCAAAATCTCTATACTCTCCTTAAAATTTGCTTGGCACATAAATAAGCTGTCATCCGCAAACAATAGATGTTGAACAGATGGAGACTTCTTGGTGAGTTTCATTCCTGTTATTCTACCTTCCGGTTCAGCTTTATTCATAACATGAACAAGAGCTTCGGCACAAAGTTTGAACAAAAATGGAGATAAAGGGTCTCCTTGACGATGACCTCGTTCTGGTTGTATAAATCCATGTGACGTCCCATTAATCAAAACTGAGTACGATACAGATCTAAAGCAGAACATTATCCATTCCACCCATTTCTTTGCAAAATCAAGGCAATAAAACAATTCCTCTAAGAAAGTCCACTCCACCTGATCATAAGCTTTTCACATATCCGTCTTGATAGCCATAAAATCTTCATTACATCTCCCATGAAATCCTGTTTTGTTGCCCATCGTCTATCAAACATGAAACGTCCTGAATGTGAGAAGTTTTCATTGACAAACCAAACAAACACAGGTATGTGATCTGATCTTGTGGATTCAGGATCCACACCCAATGAATTTGAGTTGAATAAGCTTATAGAAATGTAGTAATATGTTTTGGGAAAAATGTCATTTAAATCGCGAACTTATCAAAAAACGCTATTTTAAGCATCAACTTTGTAAGAAGCCATTTTAAGCATCAACTTTGTCAGAAGCCATTTTAAGCATCAACTTTGTCAGAAGCCATTTTAAGCATCAACTTTCGTTGACTTTGTTTTTTATACACGAAATTCTTGTTGACTCGGCCAATTAGACAAACCGTTGAATCTTCGTTAACGGCTCCGTTAGTGCCAAAACGACGTCGTATAAAAAAACAAGAACTTTCAAATTTAGGTCATTTAAAACATGAACTTTTCGTACAAGACCATTTAAAACATGAACTTTTTGTACTAGGCCATTTAAATCATCAACTTTCATTTGTTAGTTGTCACATATAAAATTTTTTTTTAAAAAAACAACCAAAATTAAAAGTAAATAAACAAAAAATATCAACTTAAAATTTGACTGAAAAGCTAAAAAGTATTATAAACAGTAAAAAAGAAAAAAATTATATAAAAACAATTGACCCATGGTATACCGTGGGTACAAATTTAGTATATATTATTATCTTCGACAAAGCATAAATCTTTGAGCAGTATTTTATTTTCTTGCTCTATTTCTTTCATACCTAACTTTAAAAAAATTAATTCTTGTTAATAGTAAGGATTAGAATGAAAAATTTAATCATTTTAATAAAATATTTGAGATTTCATTGTTTGATCGCTCCACCATCAAAAACTCATTTTATATACCCTCAAAATGAGATTCATTGTTGGAGATTCTCTAAAAAAGTAAGATCCTTGGTGATCAAATATTATTTGTTATAAAATTTTTTAATAGTTTGAATAGCACAAATATTATTTGTTATAAATTTTCTTAATAGTTTAAAAAGTTCAAATAGTCAAAATGAGCAATAGTGTTATTTATATAGCTAACAATTCTACTTCACATATTAAAAAATATAGTGTTCAGTATTTCTAATATTTTACAAAACAAATATTGTAAGTATTATTAATTTATAGATTAAATATATTGTTAATTAAGAAAATGAATTACAAAAAGTATAAATTATATTGGGAAAAATGTCAAAAAAACCCTGAACTTTCAAAATAAGGACGTTTAAAACCTGAACTTTCAAAATGTCATTTAAACGCTCAAGTTTTTTGTTGACTCGTAATTAAATAGCAAACTTTCGTGACTAGGTCATTTGAAAAACGATGTTAAATCGACGTTAACGGCATCAAAGCTTCCGTTAGCAACTTCCTTTTAATCAAAACAATGTCGTTTCAAGTTTGATTTAAAATCATCAACTTTCAAATTGTGGACGTTTAAATCTTTAACTTTTTTAGAAATGTCATTTAAATGCCCAAGTTTTTGTTGACTTCATAATTAAACACCTAACTTATGTTGACTATGCCATTTGATGCATGATTTTAAATCAAGTGATGGAGCCTGTTTACGGGGTACACTTGCATGTATCAGCTTCTGTTTAATCAAAACGACCAATGTTCTGACAACTATTTATCATTCATCTTATTTTTCTACTTCTGATCGCTTCATCGAGATCCAACCATAATTAAGGAGTAATAAATCTTCTTAAATTAAAATCTGCCTTTGGAAAAACATAATCTAATAAAATCTTTGCCACCAGGAATCTCCGGAAAAATTCCATGAAATTCTCTAAAACCCCTCAAGAGATTGAATTTCTTAAGGGTTGGTGATAACTAACTAATTAAATTTTAATTTATCGATAACTAATAAAATTTTATTTAATATTCATTAGAACTCAAGTAACCGATTCATTTACTTTTTAAAATGGTGAGTATAAGAAAATGAATCGGTTATTTGAGTTCCAATGAATATTAAATAAAATTTCATTAGTTATCGACAAATTAAAATTTAATTAATTAGATATTACCACCTCTTAAGAAATTCAATTTCTTGAGGGGTTTTAGAGAATTCCATGTGTATTTTCTGGAAATTTCAGGTAGCAAAGACTTTGTTGGATTATGTTTATCCAAAGGCGGATTTTAATTTGAGAAGATTTTTTACACCATGATTATGGGTTGATCTCAACGAAGGGACCAAAAGTAGAAAGATAAGACAAATGATAAATAGTTGTCAGAACATTTTGATTAAACAAAAGCTGGTAACAGGCAATTGAATCCAGTAAACGTGCTCCATCACTTGAGTTAAAGTGATGCATCAAATGGCATAGTCAACACAAGTTATGTGTTTAATTTTGAAGTCAACAAAAACTTGGGCATTTAAACGACATTTCTAAAAAAGTTGAGGATTTAAATGTCCATAATTTAAAAGTTGGTGATTTTAAATAAAAGTTGAAACGACGTTGTTTTGATTAAACAGAAGTTGCTAACGGAAGCGTTAACGCCGTAAACGTCAATTTAACGTCGTGTCTCAAATAACCTAATCAACGAAGTTTGTTATTTATTTACGAGTCAATAAAAAACTTGAGTATTTAAATGGCATTTTGAAAGTTCAGGTTTTAAACGTCCTCATTTTGAAAGTTCAGGGTTTTTTTTTACATTTTTCCCAAATTATATTTATATAACTTAAGAAAATATTATACAGTTTGCTTTTATAGATTTAGAAAACAATTTTAATTATTTTTCATTTCTTGTAAAACAATATGTTAAATTTTATTTGAAACCCATATTCTTTTTTTATCTTGAAAATATATAAATAGTTTAAAACTTTTTTTTATATGTGACAATTAATGAACGAAAGTTAATGATTTAAATGGCTTAGTACAAAAGGTTCATGTTTTAGATGGCCTAGTACAAAAAGTTCATGTTTTAAATGGCCTAATACAAAAAGTTCATGTTTTAAATGGCCTAAATTTGAAAGTTCTTGTTTTTATATACGACGTCATTTTGGCACTAACGCAGCCATTAACGAAGATTTGACGGGTTGTCTAATTGGCCGAGTCAACCAGAATTTTTTGTATAAAAAAAAAAGTCAACAAAAGTTGATGCTTAAAATGGCTTCCTACAAAGTTGATGTTTAAAATGGTGTTTTTTGGTAAGTTCACAATTTAAATGACATTTTTCCCAATATGTTTTTGTATTATATTCTTAGAAATTGGAGAGAAAAAATTCCCCCTTTTACAATACCCTTCTTCCCCTATTTATACACATTTTACGACTCTTAATGCTATTAATGTTTTACAATTACTCTTATGATATTAATTAAATACATCGGTCTCGCTTTGGTCATGAATGTTTTAACGTCTGGTATTTCGAAATAGCTTTTCTTTTTTGACTTTGTGACTGAAGCTCTTCCTGCGAACTCTTCATCTTTTCTGAGCTTCTACTACCGAACGAACTCCTTGAGTTTGTTTCCCAGACATCTTATTAGTTCGCTGGTTATTCTTTCTCGAAGAGAAATATCCTGTCTCGAGCCGGAATCCTTTTCTTTATTATGGTGACTAGGTCGACACGTGTCTATGTATTTAATGGTGGTAGATCCTGGTGCGGGATCTGGTATCAACATTTGCCCCCCCCAGTCTTGCGAGCAGATTTTCGGCTCAGGAGACTTAATTAATAAATGTATATTTCTTCATCATATCCTTTAGATTTTGTAATTTCTTGATGTGATTTCCTTGATGCACGTTTTTCATTTATTCCGAATTTTGATTAAAAATGAGAAAAAACTACCCCACTCCTTCCATCAATCTCGAGGCAGTTTTTCATCCATCCGCTTTAATAAGGTAGTTTACTTTTTCTTTTCTTTTTACTCGCGACATTTTACTTTCCCTTTCTCTACTCGTCCTCTTCGTCTGAGAAATATCTGCATTCTTTCTCCCTCTTTTGTGATTTCCCAATTTTCACCTTCCTTATCTATGGCGACTATTTCGAAAACTTCTTCAATTGTTCCTCCCACAACGTCCGATGACAAATTTGGTCCTCATCCTCCGTCGATACTCAAGAAGGAGGAACATCTTCAAACTTTGAAGGATCTCTGAAATGTTCCATCGGCGGTCAAATTCTCCCTTCCAACTTCGGACGAATCACCGGAATCTGGCTGTCCTGGCTATTTATGCCTCGACTTGGTTATCTTACTGGATGACGCCGAACATGCTTCGTGTCATTCTTGCCGTTCTCGCGACTGCTGCTGATGCTGGATACACTTTAAGTGCTGGAGACCTCCTCGAACTCTTTAGTGTTCGGATTTCTAACAAAGGTGGTTCTGGTCATTTTGCCATCTACCCACAAACTGACAGGGCCCTAGTCACCGGATTTCCGGCAAAGATGATCACTGGAAAAAAACTTGGTTTTTTATCAAAATTAACTCCGCTTCTGTTAACGGATTAGCTGATATGCTTTATCCTTCATGGGCTTCGTCAATTGGTAGATATATATATATATATATATATATATCATTTTTAGGATTTTTAGTCTTCAATTATGTTCTTAATTTCCTAATTTTTATGTTTGTGTTCCCTCTGTACTTTCAGTTTCTAAGCCCCATCCCACTCCTTGGAAAGGTTTTCTCGACTTTTTCACTACTATTACCAAGGAAACACTACCTGGAATCCTTTACTCTTGAAAGGATCCATTATTCAGGAGAACTCATGAGGATTAGGAATCTGCGGGCTCTGGATTCCTGTGGTAGTATCCTTTAACTGTCTGAGCCACCGCGAGAGAAAAGGGAGAGAGGCTGCACAAAAAAGTCTGAAAGACAAGACCGATGCCATAGGCCGGCATCATCGGGAGCGGGTTGACGGTTTGACTAGTGGTTCTCCGGGAATAACTAGTTTAGTCGGAGACCTTTCCTCATTCTATGCTTCTCTCTCTCTCGCACCGCTCCGTGATATATCTTGTATTTTATGGTTTTATGACATGATACATGCTATGGTTTTGGAGTCTTTTGTATATATATTGAGTCTTATTAGGTACAAACACGAGATGGACCCTGATGAGCACTTTGGAGCTTTTGGAGGCTTGTTGCTAAGCAAAACAACAAGGAGATGATTATTGATGTCCATGTCGACCGACATGCATATCCTGTGTTGGTCGACACACACAAGACGTGAATGACGCCTTCGAGTTTTATCAAGTTTCAAGAATTGAAAATTTGCCCCAGAAGATTCTAAAGTTTATACTTCATGCCTAATTGTGTGTTTAGGTTTAACCTATGTTTTAGAAGTCCCAGAGCATATGTTTTGAGTGGTAATCAGATTTCTAAGTAAAAAAACGGTTTTTATTATAAGTTTCAAGCAAGTTTGTGTGGAGAGAAGATTCAGATCTCAAACTTTGTAGAGAGTAGAATTCTGAGCTCCCTTTGATTCTTATTTTATTTCATGAGTATTATTCAGACAATGATTTGTGTTTTCTTTTCTATCTCTGAGTAGTCACCTTGTTAGATCTAGGGTTTCAAAAGGTTTATGATGGTTTGTTGAATTGAGCATACACATGTTAGGTTTTCTATAATGTTCTTCATCTAGATTTGATTATCACACTAGTCTTAAGACTGATCACGTTAATCCTGGTAACATAGGAATGTTGGTAGGCGCAAGAGTGCTATTGATATCCTGACCAATCTTAGATGAGCAAACAGCCTTTTGCCGCGAGAGTTGGTTTAGTAAATTTCTAAACATATCGTACTCGCTATTCATAGAGACTCTAGTTATTGGTATTTCCCAAAGAGATTTGGTTTGCTTCTGTTTAAAGGATAGATGTCATTGCAGCGAGAGTTGGATGAGATATCATATTAGTGTTACGAGTTTAAGAACCGAACAAACAATTTAGTCCTGATTATAGAACTGCCCAGTTCACATTCCAGAGTATTCCCGATGATTGTCCCTAGGTCTAGCGCTTTTAATCACTTGAATTACATCCCATTCATCTTGTTTAATTTTATTTGCATTGCTTTTATTTATTTACTATTTATTGATATAGCTTAACTCGAATCTGTTCTATCTATTGTGTGAGTTTTCAGAGTTTTTGTGGATTCGACCCCTAAGTGCTGCAATTGACCTCTTAATTTGAGAGAGTAGTTCTAGGGTTTTATTTGACCCCTGTCAAATTTTGGCGCCGTTGCCGGGGACTCTAAATTCACCATTAGATTTCAGTTAGAGTTTAGTCTAGATTTTTCTTTTATTTTTTTTTACTTACATCTCTACTTTCTCTTATCTCAGGTGCATGAATCTTAGGAGCAACAAGAACAAAGAACTAGTTGTTACTGAGGAGATTGGGAAGTTAGAGAGAGCTAATCGCAGAGCACCAAGGAAATCAGAGATGGTTAAAAATATTGTGCTTGAGAGATGCTACTGGGATCTTACGTGATTTAGAGGGCAACTAGTTCAATGATCAAGGTCGGAATGATGCTGATGGGAACCCCATTGTCGAAGTTGTCGACGATACTGCTCATGTTGACCGACAGGGAGCTGTGCATGTAGGTCGACACGCTGCCGAACGACGCGGCCATGCTGATTTGGATGCTCAGGTTGAAGATGTGGGAAGATCACTGGCTGATTACAACACACCCAATGAGTTCTACACTAATTGATGTGCTATATGTCCTCCTGCTTTTCGGAGGAATGATTTTGAGTTGAAACCCTAGTACTATACTCTTGTGGGAAAACACACTTTCCATGCTCATCCTGCTGAACATCCTATGAACCACATTGAAAAACGTGAAGACTTGGCTTTGAGTATTAAAGCCAATGGAGTGTCTGAAGACTATATATTCTGCAAGCTCTTCCTATACACTCTTGCTGGGGAAGCAGCTCACTGGTTGAAGAAGTTACAACCATGATCTTTGACCACTTGGAAGGACATCAAGACAGCCTTTCTGAATAACTTCTATGATGATGCTAAGACAGATGCTTGACGGATTTGATCATTCAGTTTACTCAAGGACCTGCAAAGACTCTTAAGGCTGCTTGGTTGAGATTCAAGGGTTACCAAAGAGATTTTCCGCACCATGGTGTTGATGAAGTCCAGCTCATAAGGACTTTCTTTTGCGGAATTGATTGGAGGTATCAGGTTGCTTTGGATGCTGCTAGTGAGGGTAACTTCAAGACTAGGACAGCAGTGGAAGCTATTAAGTTGACTGAGAACTTGGCACCTAGTAATAGTTCCAAGAATTCTGATTATGAGAGGAAGAAGTTAGCTGCTGGATTGAATAATAGTCAAATGGCTGAAGTCAAGGCAAAGCTTGATACAGGGCACAACCTTCTAGTGAACAAGAAATCAGTTCACTTTGTTCAAAAGGTTGAAGTTTTTGAAGCTGAGGATGAAGCTAATGAAGAAAATGTGAACTATGTGAATGGTTCTGGTTTTAATGGCCAAAGGTTTGGCAATTCTCAAGGCAACTTCAGAGGCTATAAGAATCAGAGGACAACTAGGGGAACAACCAGAACTCCTCTGGATTTACACCCAAGCCTGCAGTTCAGGATACTGAGCAGAACAACAGCGGTTTCACTAGGAACTATGGAAGTTCCCACTACCAGAATCCACCTGCTAAGACCGGATTTTGAGATGAAGGATCTACTTGACCAAATTTTAGAGGGACAGCAGAAGATGACTGTAGACTTCAATGGTAATATTGATGCTCTCTATGCTAATTTGAATGGGAAGTGTGAGACATTGAACAACCACATCAAGAGGTTGGATTCCCAGTTTGCTCAATCTGCAGAGAATACTAAACGCCCTGATGGCGTCTTAACTGGAAGAACTGACACAAATCCTAAGTATCAGTGTGGTGCTGTTATGTCCTGGGGTGATATGGTCAAGAGAGAAGTCAATGAAAAAATTCTGGTGAACTCTGAAGCTAAGGAAAAAGTTGAGATTCTCGTCAGTGAGCTCATGTCGATCGACACCAATATCTCATGTCGGTCGACCCCACCCCAAATCTTGGAAAGTTTGATGCAAGTCACGACTAAGGATGGTTAGGACTCCAATCACGTCGATCAACAGGCAGCTGGCCGTGTCGGTAGACATACTCAACCACCCAACGCGATTGTTCTCCGAAAATTGCCTAAGTTGGAAGATCCTGGAAATTTTGCTGTGCCTTGTTCCATTGTTGGAGTTAGATTCACTGATTCACTCTGTGATACTGGGTCTAGTATCAATCTTATGTCTAATGCCACTGAAACAAGGTTGGGAATCAACAATATGATGAGATCTTCAATATAAATTATATTGGTTGATGCTTCAGTGAAGAACTCTATGGGTTTTGTTGAGAATCTGCAAGTTCAGGTTGGTGACTGTCTGCTTCCTCGTGACTTCCATGTTGTTGAGACGGATATTGGTTCCGATATGCCTTTGATTTTGGGAAGGCCATTCCTTGCTACTGCTGGAGCTGTTTTTGATTTGCGATGTAGCAGGATTTCTCTGAAGCATGTTGATCCTGATGTGTTCTATGATACAAATTCGAAAGGATATGTGATGTGGAGCCCTCAGGTTGTTGCTGAAGATGTTGACAAGGTTTGTCATCAAGAGGTGAATGAGATTCACTCTAAGGATTTCAGTGCAAAGAATTCGAAAGGTTTGGTTAAGAAGAAAAAACAGCAGAGAAAGGCAGTGACCCAAGAGCCCCTTATGACTTTGACTCCTGTGAGACATGTTGATGATACCATTGAGTAGAAGCTTCAGTATGGAACTGGTTCAAGACCATTTACCAAGATTAGAGCTATCATCACTCCCGAATTTAAGGCTAAAGGACAAGCCACGATGGATGAGATGATGCATAGGGTTCTGAAACCCAAGATGCTTGGCTTGTGTGAGGATGATCTAGGTTCAAAGACTTCATCTTCATTACCTTCAGATTCATCCGGAGATCCTCCGCCCATCTCTGACAAAGTCAAGCTAATGACTGAAATAAGCGCTTGGTAGGAGGCAACCCACCGGTAAGTCCGTAAATAAGTTTTTCTGTGTCTTTTTACTGATTTTTCTTTGTTTTTGTTTTGTCTCTGGAGATAGACGTGCTTAATAACAAATTTGGAAGGATTGCTCATGGATTGGAGACTTTACATAAAACTTTCAACCAAGCAACACAAGGTTTGTGTCCGTGTCGATCGACACGCACACCTTGTGTCGGTCAACACGGACCCCATGTTAGTATATATACCTGATTTTCCTTTTTCTTCTCCAATTTATCCTTTTCCAAATCATAAAACCCCTAAGCCCCTATAAAACCAAAATTGCAAATCTTTAATTCTTCACCAAAGCATTCAATTTTTGCTTCTAAACTCAAGAGCTTTCATTCTTTGCCCTCCTATATCATCCATTCATTCAAGATCAAATGTATTTTCTTCAAATCTCTATCCCTAATTTTGAAAATTTAAGGGTTTGATTCTCACTTTAATAATCCGATTTTGATCTTAAGACTTGCTAATCTCAGTTGATTATGATGAATTTAGAAGGATTGAAGTGTAGATTGTTGTTATTTTAGGTTGAATTAATAATAAAAGTCATGAATTTCTTTTGATAAAATCTAATACTAAATTAACATGAAATTTGGAGTGTAGAGATGTTTAGGATGATGGATTGCTGCTTTTATGATGAATTAGATATCTAATATTGATGATTGTTTGGTGAAATCCTTGAATTGAACTTGATCTTGTTTGGAATTTCCGTTTTTCATTAAGTATCTACGATATGGCACCTTGTCGATCGACACGGCTTGCTTGTGTCGGTCGACACGCATGCCCAAATTCTAAACTTTTTCTGAACTTTGTGATTTCTTGTGTCTTTAAAGATGTCTACTAGGAGATCTACGAGGAACAAGCGTGCCCGCAGAGAGGAGATCGATCTTACTGATTATGAGCCTAGTGTTGAGACCACCCCCACCGCCATCATAGCCACCACACCCACTTCCGATATCCTGGTCAATGCTCATGTCCGTGCTCTAAGCTCGAGACTCAGATGATTAAGGTGAAGCGTGATTGGGATAGTGATCCAAAGACTGAGACAGCTAAGGCCGAGTGTACTCAGAGAACTATTTCAGAGAATTGGGATGAATATGACACATTTTTCTATAATGCTTGGCAAGGTGTTGATATGAGACCTACTTGGTTGGAGGACAAAAAAGCCATGATAGCTCTTGATATTGATGATTATGTCACATCACCTCGCAGATGGGTTTGGGCACTATTGGATACATACCACACATTCTCTACCCGGACTTAGCACGCCAATTTTTAGCTTCCTGCAGGGTTTACTATGCTGATGAGAGTGCTAAGGTGGCACATCAGGGAGTTCTGACCTTCATGTGCAAAGGTATGAGGTACAGGATTACTCTCCCTGATCTATGTGACTTGTACGGCTTCAAGAGAGATGCAACTAAGGCCAATATGGACACAAAGTGGGGGGGGGATATCAAGACTTTTTGGTCCCACATTGGGAATGGTGAGTATGATACCGGTTCTTCGAAGCAAACAGATGTCAGCCATCCTGATGTCAGCCATCCTGATGTCAGCCATCCTGCTGTCAGGTATGTGTTGTGTCTCATTGATAGTACCATCTTGTACTGGTCTGAGCCTACCAAAGCTCAGAAGTCAGATCTTATGCTCCTTTGCTTGGTGTTGGCCACATGTTTCCTGCTGCGGTTTGGAAGTATGATATCCCCAACGCTGATCTGAATTTGGATGCTGTGTTTGTTCCTCATTTGGTTTCTCTGAAAGCCGAAGCCTTTGGTAAGAAGTAGTTTGAGCATGTTGGAAACCTTTTGACTCGGATCTTCCGCTACTTTGGTCTAGTTCTGTCCAACGCCACACGCAAATCCGATCACATCACCGTGGATCTTGACTACCTCAAACACGTGACTTGGATGAAGCCTAACAACATGTGGGTATTTTCTGATGAAGATGGCACAATGAAGACTGTGAAGTTACCTGACATGTCCTTCAGAATCAAGAAGGATCACGCTATGCTGCACTTCTCGCCAGATGAGTCATAATTGGTTCAAAGTTCAAGCCGCAAGCTTGGCCGAGGAGCTTCATCTAGTGCCGCGCCTTCAGCTACTGAGGATGAGACTGTGCTGCCACTTCCAGAGACACCACCTCTACTAGACACTTCCATTCCCGACCTTGTGTTTCCAGAGCCTCCTGCGGGTTATGAGGATGATATTCCTATGTTTAGGAGGTACATGGTGAGTACTATGAGGAGTATGTGGCAACTTATTGCTTCTGCTGTCACTTGTGCCCAGCCTACTTCACCCCATCCGCGACCCCGTAGCCCTCCTGTTGACCGTCGCACTCCTCGGAGTTCTGATGATGAATTTGTTTAGTCATTTTTCAGTCATTTAGTTCCTAGTTTCTTCTTTCTTTGAGATAATTTTATTTTTGCTTCTTTTTACTTATGTTTTTGTTTCAGTTTTTTGTTTCTAACTCTTATTGAGTATTGTTGAACCTATTATGTTATCTATTTTCTTGTTACTTGACGTGTTTGGAGCTCTTAATCAGGATCTAATGTCAGAAAATGAGTTGATTGATCAGTTGAATGGTGTCAGACTTCAGAAAAATTTATTCTTGCTCGTGTCGACCGACACGCAAGATGTGTGTTGGTCGACACACACACACCATCTCAGGTCACGTTTTTCAAACCTATCAGTTCAATCTCTATTCAATTTTATTCCTTTTTATCAGCTTCCTTATGCTCAATTACACTGGAGATAGTGTAGTTTAAGTATGGGGAGGTAGTTACTAACTCTATTTATTCCTTTGAGAGTCAGTCCTAATTTTTCTTTTGTTTTTCAAATTTTTTGTTTTATTGAGTCAAAACCTAGTAAGAAACTATGAGCTATCTCTTAGTATATTTGTTGTTTGCTATGTTTTCTGGTGACCATTGTTGCAGAGCTTATTCAGATTCAACTAATGGAAAAATCCCAAGACTGACCGGTTAACATGAGATCCCCATACTTACAACAGATGCCCGCTATAGCCTGAGCTAATTTTTGTCAGTTCCTTTTACCTCATGGACAAATTTGGTGTTTGAGAGCTTGACTTTTCATTCATACCAGACATGATAAAACCAAATTAAGTTATGATGTCTAGTCTTCCCAAAAGTTACTAATAATAATAAAAGCCTTTTAAGGTATAGTCTATGAATGACCAAGTGATTATCTGAAGTAGAAGCGGATAAGAGAAATCTATGTCCCCATATTTCTACTTCTTAAGGAGATGATGAAAGTAGGGTTGCTGTGACGGTAGGAGCGTTCCCGTGACCCATTACTCACTTCTAATAGCCTACCTTCATAGACAAAAACAAAATAATATAAGATCCAAAATAACAAAGGATTTAAGTGTGGGGGAGAGGAAAACATCATTGTTGTTGTGAGGTTTGTCTGGTTATGGTATAGCATGACAGCTGAGTCTAGAAGGCTCTTGAACATTGAAATCAGAAATGAAACCCAACGATGATTGGCTTACTAAAGGGATATGTTGTTAAGTTGTGGTGGGTATTGAGAAGACTGCGAGTGACTACGGTGAATGTACATGGTGGTTAGTCTCTGAATTGTTCTTGTACCATGTGGATTACATGATGACTGGTAAGCACAATGTTCTAAAGAGTAGGTGAATTTTGCGATTTTCAAACTTCTTCCTTGATTGAGTTTTCTGATTGCTTGAGGGCAAGCAAAAGCTAAGTCTGGGGGAGTTGATATATCATGTATTTTATGGTTTTATTAAATGATATATGCTATGGTTTTGGAGTCTTTTGTATATATATTGAGTCTTATTAGGTACGAACATGAGATGGACCCTGATGAGCACTTTGGAGCTTTTGGAGGTTTGTAGCTGAGCAAAACAACAAGGAGACAATTATTGCTGTCCATGTCGACCGAAAGGCATATCCTGTGTTGGTCGACTCACACAAGACGTGAATAACACCTTCGAGTTTTATCAAGTTTTAAGAATTACAACTTTGCCCCATAAGTTTCTTAAGTTTATACTTCATGCCTAATCATGTTTTTAGGTTTAACCTATGTTTTAGAAGTCCCAGAGCATAAGTTTTGAGTGGTAATCAGATTTCTAAGTAAAAAAAAAGGTTTTCATTGTAAGTTTCAAGCAAGTTTGTGTGGAGAGAAGATTCAGATCTTAAATTTTGTAGAGACTCTATTTATTGGTATTTCGCAAAGAGATTTGGTTTGCTTCTGTTTAGAGGATAGATGTCATCGCAGCGAGAGTTGGATGAGATATCATATTAGTGTTACTAGTTTAAGAACCGAACAAATAATTTAGTCCTGATTATAGAACTGCCCAGTTCACATTCCAGAGTACTCCTGATGATTGCCCCTAGGTCTAGCGCTTTTAATTACTTGAATTACATTCCGTTCATCTTGTTTACTTTTATTTGCATTGCTTTTATTTATTTCCTATTTATTGATCTAGCTTAACTCGAATCTGTTCTATCTATTGTGTGAGTTTTCAGAGTCCTTGTGGATTCGACCCCTAAGTGCTGCAATTGACCTCTTAATTTGAGAGAGTAGTTCTAAGGTTATATTTGACCTCTGTCACTCCGCCACCCCCTGTTGATGGAGGAGAGGAAGAAACTATTTCTTCATTGAAACGAAAAAGGAGAGGTTCCGGGCTTGATGCGTAAGCTTGGGACAAATCAAAACCTCGTATCGACTTTGTCATGCCCCCACCTCCTTCTCCTGGTGATTCTGGTAACCGGACTACAGTTGCATCCGGTTCTACTAGGGCTTCTCCAGGTACGCTCGTTTTTACCTTCCATAGGCTTTACAAACTCTTTGTCGTTCTCATTATCTTGTTGTCCATTCTTGCTCTTAGAGGCAATAAAGATGGCTGAAGGTTTTCGGAACTTCCCGGACCATGCCAGTGCTACTCTTCCTCCTTTTGTAAAGTGGCACCCTGCTTCCGGTGAGATCTTTGTGAATCATGCTCATCATAATGGCCAGGTATTTGCACCTCCTACCCTTATTATTTCTTCTCATACTCCCATGTTTTTTTACATCTTTTGCTTGTATAGGCCGTTGCTGATTTTAATGACAAGGTTTGCTACTACAAGCAAATTCTTTCTGAGCTGTCTTCTTCTGCGGAGGCCGAAGACATCAAGAAAATGTCTGCTGATCACGAGAAGGCTATTTTTGATTTAAAGGAGAGGGATATGCTAACGATTGATCGTCTGAGGAAAGAACATAATGATTTCAAAGAGAAGTTTGAGACTTCTCGTGAGGCAGACGAAAGATTGGCCACAGGTTATGAAGAAAACTACGCAGCCATGTGTTCGGAACGAAATGCTATCCAAGCCTCAAACCTACGATTCAAACGCGAGACAGTTGCTGCACTAGAGCAACTTGAGGAGGTTTCTCTGAAATATAATGCACTGCTAAAGCTTCATGATTGTGATATTCAAAAGACTGCTAGCTTGGCTCGGAGAGAAGTTAAGGGTCACGGCAAGGTTCTACTGAACCAGCTTTCTGAACACATCAAATCCATCAAAGCTCGCGCTATCCTTCAAGCTGATGTTAAAGAGTGCTAAATCTGGTCGTTCTTGAGAGAATTAAAGAAGGCACAATTGATCTGGACAAAGAAATAGCCCAAGTGAAGAGTTTGTTGACCGAGTCTTCATCTGAGCGGGATACTTTTGTTGTCGCTCCATTTGATCGTGATCAGTTTGTAACTGCTTTTGCTGACTCTCCTCCTCTCCCCGAACTCGATCTTGATCTTCCTGTCGAACATGTTTCCCTTCCTTTTGCTGAGGCTTTTGCTCCCCTGCTTACTTATTCTGACAAGGTATGATTTGATCGATTTGATCAATTTGGATCAAACCTTTCCTTTATTACAGAGAGTCAGTCATCTTGCTTGGCTTAAAGAGCGATGTTACTTATTTTAATTAAAATACTCAGGATATACACGAAGGCATTCTTCCCTAGGCTGCTCCTTCTGAACCGGTGGCTCTTCCTATGGAATTGTCTCCAGAGCATGGAGTTGATGACAACCATTTGAATGTTGTTGCGGATCCTCCTGTAGACCCTGCCTTTGTAATAATTGAAGACCCTTCAGGGTCTGCTCTTGCTTGAACTTAGATAACTCGTGGCTGTGTCCACTGATCCCGGGATGTGTCCCAAAACTTTGATGAATTCGTTTTTGCTTTTTGCATTATTTTCTCGTTTACCCAAGGGGGTTTAAATTTTTTTTTTTTTTAATTCCTTTCAGTTAAGAAGGTTGATACTTAGATGCTTATTTTGATGAGGCTTTATATCTGACCGGGTTTGCAAAGTCCGGTTCTTTCAGAAAACTCTGAGTCGAGTTATTTTTCAAGAGAAAAATGGGTTGATCAGACACTTACCATTTTTAACCAAAAACTCTTTCCAGTTATTCTCGGTAAAAGTGAGAAGATGGAGCTCGAGTTTAAGCGAAGATGGACCTCTTACCTTTATTGTATGATAGGAATCGATGGTTCGTAATGTTCCGATTTTTCTGTCGAACAATTCGATAGTTTGGAAAAGACGCTCTTATGATTTTTGCAATAATTTGCGACATTGGGTTTGTTTCGCAATAGATCAAAGTTAAAAGATTGGGCCCCTCTTTCAGAGAAAATTTCATTGGGCCGTAACCTTTATGGACATGGTTTGTCCATATGAACTTCCTAAGTCTTTATTACGAACCTTAATAATAATTCTGTTCATACAGATTCGTTGTTTATTTTCAGCTTGCGATTGAGCACTATGGAGCATGCGCTAATCATCAACATCTCGGAAGAAAAAAGGAGATCTTTGAAGAAGCGGATTCGGAAGCTGGAAAGGAAAATCCTCCGCCTGGAGAGTCACCCGCTTGTCTTGGAAAGGAACGACATTGACTCCATCGTCCCTATCCCCGAAGTGCTGCGTTCCTACCTCCGAGGTTTTCAGAGAAAACCGGCATCCAATCAGGGAGGTGCCCCAGACTCTGCACCGACGAAGGGTTTGACGTCTGGGCCGAAGGAAGTGGTCGCTCAGGAAGATGACATGGCTATGATGGAGACGGTTCCCAAGCCAAAACCTAGTTGTAAGAATATTTTTTTATTTTGTTGGGCCAAGGGCCATTGTTGCTTCCGTTTGAACTCGTTTCTTTATTTAAATTTGCATCTGGTTCCGTTCAATCACATTTATCTGCAATTATTTCTTGAATCATTCCATAGCGTCATGCCAAATATTTTTTCACACCATTTATGGGAATTAGATCCCTTACTTAGATGATTCCTAGGCGTATAATCTGGTATGACTTTCTCTAGTTTACTATATAAACCACGGATTGAGCATACCAAACTCTTCACTTTTCTTTTACTCACTTTTAATGGGCTTCAACTATCTTTGTCGTAAGCATGCCGGTATGAGCTCAGTTACCATCACAAGTGTCATTTGTTTTCACGATGATCCAACCGCGACGCTCAGTTCTGATGCTGGTTCCTTTACACGACCTCTAGGGTGGGGTACTCCAATGACCATCCCTTGTGGTCTGATCAAACAGCTGCCTCCTCATGGTCAAAAGACTGAAATAAGGTTCATTGAGAAGGTAAATAAATGAATCAAAATTACATATCTCTATCTATCTCAGCATCTGACTTGATTTCTGTTTTCCTCAGTTGGTTTCTAAGCATAAAGATCTTGATCGAGAGAAGAGTGCGCTAAAGGCGAGAGTTCGCTAAATGGAAAAGCATATTTTCCAAATATCTCCTGAAATGTGCATCCTCGAAGCACACCCATCGGACTGGATTGACCTCAACTTCGAAGAGTTTGGACATTATATGCCACCAAGTGTACTGATGTGTCGTAAGTTTTACTGAAGAACCCACAAAATGAATGAGCTGCAAGTGCACAAAAATCTTTTGTAGTACTTAAGGTATATCGATCCCACAGAGAGAGAGAAGTTGTATTGAAAATCAAGAGGAACAATTAAAGCTACAACTTAATAATAAAAGTGGGGGTTTTCTGTCACGCAAAATCAATGCAAAGCAAATAAAGTGAATGTAAAACAATATGAGATGAATGTTGGGTGTGCAAGGGATCACAGGGGTTCAACTGTCAATCAAATCAAAATAAGTTCAATGTAATGCATGTTTACTCCTAAGTCTCCGACAATGAAACACGTATGTTCGGCTAACCTATTGTCATAGAGAAAACTGGCTTAAATTCACAAATCCTGTTACTTAACTATCGCAGGCAATAAAACAGGTTTTAAAGCATTAAAATCAAGTTCAAAAATAATCCATAATACTCCATAACTAAGGGATGTGTGCTTGTTATGACGCTATATTAATAAAATCTAGGTTTAAACAACCTAAGCAAACGGTTTGAATTAATGAGATGTCTAAGATCAATATCTAGTTCATGACACTAACTATATGCATTAAGAATGAGATAAGACCTAAAGACAGTGTAAACGAATATGCAAATACAAAGAAACTAGCCACTTAAATGACAATGATCATCTCACCCCATTGACTGGCCCTTTAGACCCAACTGGATAGTCTACTCGGCCATGCTCAAAGTTGTCATCGATGATATGAAAGAGTAAAACATAGATTTAATGTAATAAGGTAACTTGTAAACACCGTTGCAGACTATCTCGGTTAATTGGTCGGGCCCTCCTAGTTGATTCTGAACTTTCCAGCCCCGACCTCTTTCGTATTCTCGAACACTTTACGCAAAACCAAATCACCTACTAGAAGGGGCCGATTCTTCAACTTCGAGTTGTAATAGCGTGCAATTGCTTGTCCAAGATCAACCATAAAGATCATCTTCAAACCTTAGTTACTCCAATTCAAAGGAGTTTTTGGAATCCCCATTGTCATCTCTTTACATAGATTAATGGAATGAAAGGTACGGTGGTCTTACCAAAGGGAAATTGATTTAAAGGTCTCCAACTTCTTCTAACCAAGGCTTTCTCCAGCATACTTCCCCTCTCCTCTTTTTCTTCCAAGTTCCTTGATATAATGTTTACAGCCACAAAATTTTGATGTTTCCGGTGCTTCGCCTTTCCTTCTTCTTCTTTTTTTTTCTTTTCTTTCTTTCTTTGTTTTCATGGGACGAGTCTCCGTGGAATCACCAAGGATAAACAGGTCTATGCATCATCCCTTGGCCGCTTTGACTCTTAAAGTTTCCCTTACAACAAAATCCTTCCATGAGGTCACAAAGGATACACGGGTTTATGCATCAGCCCTTGGTTCACTTGGGCTTGTTGCTTTGATTTGTTTCCTTCTTCCTTCTTTCCATTCTTTCTGTTTTCTATTTTTCCTTTCTCTGAACTTGCGAAGAGGAAGAGAGGTAGTTGTATGCTTGGTGGAAAATTGCATGGCCTTGTATGGTTCAAATAGGTCTTTGTCCAATGAATACCAATCCCTGAGGAAGAAATTGAATGTCAGTTTAGGTTAAAATAGATTTAGAGACAACTTTGGTTTACCCTGCTTTCCAACGAAAATAAGCTTTTGGGGAATGTTGAATCCTCCTACAGCTTTTCACAAACAGAACCTCGGCCAAGCTGTGAGTCATTAGAGTAATCACCAATCCAGACAATCCAATAGATCAAGGTCATAATTCCCTAACAGTTTTGACTCAATAAAATTGATAAAATTGCATAAATAGGCATACTCATTGATGTAACAAGTGGCGAAAGGTCCCAGACTTAAATCACACCGTCCTCGGTGGGAAAATAAGAAAGAGAAAAGGATGGAAATCATAAGGAAAAGTTGGGTTTAAGAACAATGTCACCTGAATTGGAATTTTGGTGACTAACTAGTGTTTCTTCTTTTGAAACTTGACATCGCATGGACTTGGTTCTAGTCCATTGAATTCTTTATGAAGATTTTTCTTTGTTGCATTTTTCCTGAAACAAAAACCTAAAAACCATCAGTGACCGGGGCTGGCCCTCCTTCATGCCTCGGTCACAGCCCTTGTGACCGGGGTCGTCCTTTTAGAATCTAGGATGGCTTTGGCTGCCCTTTTATTCCTTGTTCCTTCTTCTTTGTATAGAAGTATATCATTCCTTTCTTCCAAATGTATCATGGGAATGTATACTTACTTGGTGGATTCAAGATTCGGATGTCCCTTTGAAGTTTACCCCTCTTTGGTCCGAGTATATCTTCCAAATTGGGTCCAATGGGAAATCTCGAAATCTATCCCGATCATGGCTACATTTTCTTTGATCATAACTTCCCAAGTGTCCTCATATTCCTTAGACACTGAATCTCATGTCGATCCATCAAACCATTAGCAATATTACCCAAGATTAGCCACGGGTCGGTTTCGGCAAAGAATAAGGGAAAGGTCTAGATTCGAATTTCATTCTATAAGATATTCCTTGGTCATCACTGTCAAAAATACTCAAATATGTTTTGTAACCGCTGAACAGTGCCGACTGCGGACTCCATGTTGATAGTTGGCCATTTCCTTTGCTGAGCTTCTTTTTCATAAATTTCTTCGTCCAAATCTTCCCAATGGTAACCTTCTAAGTGTGTGTCAAGTTGGACCACTTTGGCTCGAATAGATTTTGATATTTCCCACCTTTGGTGAATTATGCAATTGTGAAGCTTAGAAGCTGGTAATATCCCAACCATTAATCTTTTTTCCAAAAAGTAACTCGCCCATTACTCTTAGAATACCCATATAATGTTGAGTACCTGATCCTTGATAATTTGGTTGAGTGATACTTGAAAATTCTCCATGAGGCTTGAATGACCTAGTAGCGGTTTCAGAATATGGTGTTCTTTGACCTTGACTTGGTTAAATCAAACGAATGAAGTCAGATAATGTTGCATAGCTCCCTAGGATAATGTAGTTGGCTCCAATAAGCTCCATAAGGTTAGAAGTGTACCAGATCAACAAAATTCCTTGATATCTCCCGAAAAACTAGTTTCTCTGTGAATGCCTCAAAAACCTCGGTCAAAGGCCTCTTGACTGGGGTCCAGCCTTCTTGAAACCTCAGTCACGGCCGTTAGTGACCTAGGTTTAGCTTGATGTCGTCCTTCTTCAAGTTGGAGGTGAGTTTTTCTTCGTGGGGACTTTCAGCATTGATTTTATTGACATTACCAATCTGTCGCCTTCCGCATTCTTCGATCAAAACCATCTTGACCGGGTTTGTGAATTCTTCTTGCAACTTTTGAAACAAAAACTCCAGAGGTTGACATTCTCCAAACCTCGGTCACAGGCTTCGTGACTGGGGTAGTTCCTCCTTGGGACCTCGGTCACAACCTTTGTGACCTAGGTCGGTTCCAACGTGATTCCTTCTCTTTTTCTGCTTTTCTATTTTCTTCTTTTGTATTTTTATTTTGTGTTTATGTGGGATGCCTGAAATAAAACATGCAAAGAGAAGGAATCCCACTAAGCGCCCTTGTTTAAAGTCTTTGGCTAGACTTGGTACTCCTCCTGTGTGAGGTGAGAAGAACTCTATGTCCTAAGACAAAGCTTCTTGTTTCTTACGAGATCTGATGGTATTCCCTTAGGATTCACATAGTATTTTCTTGGCCCTTGAGATGCCGGAACAAAAAGTATAGCTCCGTAGAAGACTTTTTGATCAATGTTGGCAAAACTTATCCTCTTGTTTGGCCAATCCATGATTGCTTCAGTTGTCGCAAGGAAATATCCTCCTAGTACAAGTTGTGAAGTCTTTCCCTTCTCAACATGGACCACTTGGACATCTGTGGGAATATAACAATTTTTGATCTTCACACTAATATCCGAGATCATTCCCTTGGGAACTATAGGTGAACAATTCGCAAATCCTATGCGGATGTCGGATGTTTGAAGATCCCTTAAACCAATCTTCTCTGCATCTCTAGAAGATATTAGATTAATGCATGAACCAGAGTCACACAATGCATCTTTGAACTCGACTCCTCTTATAGTACAAGATATAAGAAATCTTCTGGGGCTTTTGACTTTGGTGAGCCTCCTTGGGGGCCTCTCATAGTTTAGTGCTTGTTCATAGAGTTCTATCATTTCCGCTCTAGTCTCAGAACTCTCCAAGAAAAATTGATCTATGCCATACTTTGAACAAGCTTTGCCAAAAGATGTACCTCTTGGTAGTCGCTCAACTGCCCTGTTGAAATCTCCAAGCTCTTTTAGGTTTATGGTATGGGGATACCATCGGTTTCTTTGCAAACTAAAATCATAGGTGTTCCATGAAAGGCTCTTTCTCCTAAGATCTCTTGTTTCTCCTTGAATTATCTCTCCTTCTTCTAGTTCTTGCAGTGCTTGTACCATCGTGTGAGGTGTAATCACATTACAGTCAACATGAGGTAGAGATTCGGAATTCTCATCATCTTCAAGTTCTTCCTGAAGTTTGGATGTGGTTTCCAATGCTAGCTCTTCATCTTCGTTCTTCCACTCAAGCTTAGTGATTCTTCTTGTAAGTCCCCATATATTCTTTTCGATCACATCAATCCTCTTGTGAAGTTTCCTTGAGCTTGTTTCTTGTTGTTCTAAGCATTGCTTTAATAAACTCTCAAGTCTCTCGTCTAAAATCCTCTGATGTAAGTAAGCGTTAATATGGTCTTGAAGAGGTGATTGTGACAGGCAATAAGCATGGTGGTTCCGTGCTAACCAATTTCGAAGATCTTCAGGTTTCCTTTGGTATGGATATGAAGTTGTTTTGGTGACGACTTGAGGGTGCCTTCCAGTATATATAGCGATGATAAGGAGTTAGAGGAGGTCCATAGTTACCTTGGAAATAGATGTCTCCTTGGTTCCGAAGTTGATGCAAGTTATTATTCTCAGAAACTTCTTCATAGGGGATCCGAGTAATCATGATGCAGCAGGCTTCCCCCCCCTTTTCTTCTTCCTCAGAAGTAAGGCTAGATAAGATAATGATATCTCCTTGCTGAGATCCGAAGCCTTCATGACTTAGATCTCCATCATCAAACTTTTGCTGCAAAATCACCAACTTTTGTTCAAGCCGGTCTTCTACTTGGTGGGTAGAGTACATTGCATCAAGGATCTTATCATCCTGTTCTTGAAAATGTTCATCATGCTTCAGTAGCTCCTGGTTGATACCATGAATTTGATCTTCTATATGATGAACTTGTTCGGTAAGAGTAGAGATCTTTGAACTGAAATCAGCTTCCATCTTAGAGAACTTGGCATTAAGCTCTTCATGGTGCTTATTTTGTTCAGAGGAGAATTGTTGCATAAGCTTCATCATCTTATCTGTGAAAGCATCTAGAGTGGTGCTTCATAGCCTTCATATGCATCAATTCTCATGACTTCTCTTGAATCAAAGTGATGATCCACAGAGGGAATGATTCAGTCCAAGTAATATGGACTGAAAAATGAGATGGTGTCATTGGGCGATCTCCAGAGGATCGAGAAAGTGATGGACATCCAGAGTGTCTCATCATAGGTGTACCACTAGGTGGCTGAGAGTAGCCGTGGTAAGCTCCAGAAGGTGAGCTAGAGAATGGTCCGGAGGTGTCTCCGTCCATAGATTTGTGTTGCGCTAATAGCTGCACAAGAGTAAGGTTGTGAAACTTCTCCAGGAGAGCATCAAGGTTCATCCTCAAGGTCTCCTGAAACAATGCAAATCACAATGGAAAATCAGTAGCACAATTTTCTAGACGTTACTCTAGTTCATAAACTTGCAAACAAGCAATCTCTCCCTAGAAAGGATGCCAAAAACTTGATGTGTCGTAAGTTTTCCTTAAGAACCAACACAATGAATGAGCTGCAAGTGCACAATAATATATTGTAGTACTTAAGGTATATCGATCCCACAGAGAGAGAAGTTGTATTGCAAATCAAGAGGAACAAGTAAAGCTAGAATTCAATAATAAAAGTGGGGTTTTGTGTCACGCAAAATCAATGTAAAGCAAATAAAGTGAATGTAAAACAATATGAGATGAATGTTGGGTGTGCAAGGGATCTCAGGGGTTCAATGATCGATCAATTCAAAATAAGTTCAATGTAATGCATGTCTACTCCTAAGTCTCGAACTATGAAACACAAAAGTTCAGCAAACCTATTCTCATAGAGAAAACCGGCTGGAATCCACAAATCCTATTACTCAACTATCGCAGGCAATAACATAGGTTTCAAAGCATTAAAATCAAGTTAAATCAAAATCTATAAAACTCCATAACTAAGGGATGTATGCTTGGTGAGTGAAACAAGATATTTGTGTGGGTCAAGAGGTTTCAATTCCTTAATCAATGTAGTACTTGAGGTGTCAATCCACAATGGGTAATATAAGCAATCAGGATGTGATCTAGCAATCTTAATCCCAGCCAAGCATAGTAAAATATGTGGTTTTCTATCAACCTAGGTGAATAAAAATCCACTCAATCTGAAGCATCGAGTAGAACGGTCCAGCAGATTAAACGAACAACGCACTCGATCAGATGGATCGAGTACACGGACCGAGTAAGGTAACGAACAAAAATGAAACTAAGATAAGAACTTGATTAACAAACGAACTAGATAAACAGGATTGTGAAAACAGATTATGACTAAGTGGGGATCAAAGGGATGAGATTAATCGACCTATGGATGCTGGTAAACCTTTCTGATACTTATCAAGCAACAATCACAAATACTTTGGGCTAATCCCTAGAAAATAGATTTCTAAATCAACCTAATCCACTGTCGTGACAGAAGGTCTCAAGATCCACCACCGACACACCCGATTTTGCCAGGGCCACCATGATGAATCATGCATAAAGATCCAATCCATTAATGCCGAAACACATTCCTACAGCCAAATTTTGCCAGGGTATGTGGATCTCTGGGAAAAGGTCTTCCAATGAATCCATCATACTGTCGTGTGGGATTCATTTAAGATCATGCTCCAATTGATAAGAGAGGAGCAAGCACTAAGAACACTCACCCAAAAGGGATTTTCAATGAAAGCACATAATATAAGTTAATTAGATCAATAAACCAAGCATCCATGGATCTATCTCATCCCTAATCTCCCTAATGAAACTACTCGTAAATTAAACTCATACTTGGATCTAAGATCCCAAAGATTATCAAAGAAGACATAGAAATGAAGATCCTAGAGAGATAAGCAAGTATGATTAAAGAAATAGAAGCAAATACTGATTATCTTCAACGGAACTGAACTTGCAAACACAATAAAAACTTAAGAAAACTTGAGAGAGAAAGTTCTGATTAAAACTCTAAGAAAAAAATAAAACTCGGGTCAAAAGATCTATGGAGGGGCTGATCCAACAATCCGTTTTATAGGGAAGGATCAGAAGCCCTAATCCTATGGATAAGTCTAAGGATAAGTCCCTATTAATCCGGATTAATGTGCTCGGGCGCCTTGGTCGAGTAGATGATCGAGTTGTCTGGTGAGAAGCGAGTCAAATGCTTCCACTCGATTGTGGGATCGAGTCCTTCGTCCGAGCAGTTTCCCCAAGCATGTTGACACGGACGTAGACCGAGTAGGTGGGTCGAGTGATTGAGCAAAGTTTGCTGGTGCTTCTACTCAAGTGGTCTGGGCCGAGGCAATGGATCGAGTCAGACTCTTCATGTCCATCCTTGGCCATTTTGCTCCATTGTACCTGAAATAACCCCAATATGCAATTTGTAAGCAATGCATATGCAGGACTAGGCCTGGGCAAGAAGCGAATATTCCGGTTTTTGAAGATATTTGTTATTCGCTTCGTTTTGTCCGAATAACTGATTTTACTATTCGTATTCGTTTTGGACCTAACCCAATATTCGGACATCCGAGTATTCGCTAAAATCTTAAATATTTGCGAATATTCGATTTGCTTTGTAATAATTATTAAAAAATTATAAAACTTAAATAAAATAAAGAAAAATTCAAAATTTATCACAAAATATCAATATTTTATTTAAAACTACATATTTCTTCTTAATTTATTAAATTTTAATATTTATATTATTAATTTGATGAATAAAATTTTGCAATTTCTATATAGATATAATCAATATGCATTATATTTATATAGTTATCTACATATATATACATATATATAGATATATCGAAGCAAAGCGAATATTCGCATCTAAAATGTTTAGTATTTGATATTTGCTTTGTTTTCAACGAATACTAATTTTTAGTATTTGCTTTGCTTCGTAAAACTACGAATATTCGGTTTTTTCAAATCAAATTGAAGCGAATAGCGAATCGAACCGAATCTAACGAATATTTTGTCCAGGGCTATGCAAGACGCTATAAGTGACCTAAAAAGACACAAAATGGTATACATAATGGATGAATCTAACCTAAAGTGATCATAAAACTATACCTAAAAATGGTAAAATATGGTGTTATCAACTCCCCCAAACTTAGTCTTTGCTTGGCCTCAAGCAAAAATTTGGTTGAAGGAGAGGTTTGAAAGTGGGAACTCAGAACCAAATGCAAACTAACCAAGTTTATAAAATCAATGTCAAAGTTTTAAGTTCTAAAATGCAATGCTTGTGAACCTTACTTAAAAACTTTAGCCATTCTTATCAAAACATGCACCAATTCTCGGTCCTAACTAACACAAACATTCAAAGTAATCATTCCCTTTAACATTAATTAAGTGTACCGGTGGATCATGTTAATGAATGCAAGTGAACTCATTTGGTTTGAGGGAAAAGTTTTAAGAGACAAAAATGGCCTCTTCTTCCTCTGGTTTAAGCTCAATGGTAACAGGGATCTCTCTTTGAATGGATTGAACTTTTAGAGAATGCTAAAGGTAAAAGCCAAGTTACGCATACAAGTATAGATTCCCATCTACCCAAGAACACACAGCCAACTTTCCCTAATTCTAAACTCAGATAACTTGATCCTAGATCTAACCCATCAAAGGTAATACTCTTCTCTCAACAAGGATTCAATGTTTATCACTTTTCTAGCGGATTTTTTCACTTGTCTAGAGGACTTTTTCACTTTTTTTTTACTTCTAGCGGATTTAGGGAATTTTTCTCTAAGCTAGGGTCTTGGCTTGGCCACTTTGGTCGAGTCCACTGATCGAGTTAATGCCTATGAAACTTTTACTTCTTTTCACAGACCCTTTTTCATAGATTTTTCTTCCCAAATCCTTCACTAGACTCAGCATAAAATTTCTTGTAAGTTTTCCTCTCCAAAGATTTTTAACACTCTCTTTTCATTCTTTTTACCACTCTTTCTATTCTCACACACAACCCAACCCTATTGTAACAATCCCTAATCCTAGACTGATCCAAAATTGTGGATCAGTATCTATATGGGAAGCTACACTTGTTGGCCTAAACCTAACACGTTCTCCTAAGTTCAATCCCAAATAAGGCCTTCCACTCAGAATGAAAGTTTGGTTTGAAAGAAGGGAAGGTTTGGTGTTTTAATTGGAACTACCTCAAAGATAGAGGCAGCTACTTGAATTAACAAGGGTGGTAAAAAGGTGAAAGAGAATCCAAGTATTTTAGTGGTATCCATGAGTTCAAATGCATTGATTAGTTATGATAATTAACATTAAGATTAGGGTTACACTTAGTAGGGAATGATTAACTAATCACAATAATTTTTAGCTAAGTCAAAAGAATTGATTCAAGATTCCAAGAATGGTGCTATATTAATTTTCAAGTTCACGAACATGCACTAGACAACTACAAACTTTGGCATTGAATTTAGATACTTGATCATTAAGCAAATTTGGTGAATTTCATCATTGTTCCCGATGCTAAATGCAACAACCCTAAGTGAATGTAACTAGACTCAATCCTAAAATGCAAATGAAATTACATGAACACTCTATTTTTGTGGTTTTAATTTTTGTAATTTTTCAAAATTTTAGTGTTTTTTTATGCACATAGATGCATGCTAAATTTGAATTAAACTATGTTATATGACACCTAGATCCTCCCCCAAACTCAAATTACACAGTCCCTGTGTAACAAAATTCATGAGAGAACCTAGGAAATTCGAAAGCAAAAAGATAAAAACTTTTCTAAACCTAAATGCGATGAATATAAAATTGGTGGGGATTCGAGGTGGTACCTCATTCTGGAGGCTGAGAAGCAGCTGAGTCAATGATTTGTGCGGCACATATATCCACTAGACGATCAAAGAAGTTTGTGTACTCGGTTTGGTGGATCGAGTAAGGCTGTCCTGAAGCATTGGATCGATCGGTGGATCGAGTGGGTGGACCGAGTCGGTATTCTCTGCTTGGAATTCTTCAGCTGTGCTCTCTGAATGCCTCTTCCTTGGCCTCTGACTTTCCTCAGTGTTTGACCATCGTTAGGTGAGATTGGCTGACCTTTGTCTAGAAGCTAGGGTGCAAGAGCAGCTTCTTGGAAGTAACTTTGGTTCTTCTTATATGCACTACCAAACTTGGTCTGGATCTCCTTGAGCTGGTTGGTTAGTTCCTTAACAGAGTTTTTGAGCTCCTTAACTGTCCCTTTTAGCTTCTTGGCAGTCTTGTCTTGAAACTTTGACCACTTCTGTAGCATGCTCAACTTCTTGTTGGCTTTCTTCAAGCTTTGGCACTTCTCATCATCAAACTAATAAGCCTCAGGTTCTTGCACTACTTCTTCTTCTAGTTGGTCAATCTCTTGAGCTTGAATGCTCTTGGGACAGTGGAGAAATTGTGGTGATGGAATGAAATTGATTCCGGATCCTTCAGTGATCCTAGAGAGTGCATTGAATGGCATCAAGACTTCGGCTGTGCCAACTAAGGGGTGTGTGAATCTATAAGCAAACTTCGTGTCAACCCTCCATGGTGCCAAGTAGTGGCATGTTATGAGTTGCTGCAAATATATCCATGTTGGTTCAGTTTGCTTGCTTCTTGACAGATCAATGTTGCATGCATATAACATTGAGGTAATGATTCCTCCCACGGCCAATGATCCTGAGTATCCCATCTTGTGAATTTTCCTTGCATAATCTATGTAATACATCAGCTGATTCACCAAGATGATGGTGTTCCCGGTTCCGGATACATCTCCCTTCATCTCTATCATCTTGTTCTCCTTCCCTGTTGGAGCAAATACTAAGATCTCCTTAAGCGTGACATCAAGCATTTGAAGTTCCTCATCATTCACCGTTCCCATGTTTTTTCTAGAAAAGAGATTGCTAGCCATGGCCCTATGCATGTACCTTATGGCCGGATTCCTAATCTCAGCCCCCTTGGCTCTTGATGATGTGAAGGGTTCTTTTCCTCCTAAGGTATTCCATAAGGCGAGCACCTCCTCTCTTTCTATCTCTTGGCTAAACCCCGGGCCATCCTTAAATCCATAAAGCACATCAATTTGCTTGAAAGTCGGCTGATGTAACTCTCCATTGATCTTGAAAGTGATGTATCCCAATCCACCATCAGATTCAGTTTCTGGCTCATCTTGGAAGAAGTGCATCTTGATTGTTCCAAGGAATTGACAAGTTTCCTCCTGATATGCTTCATATTGACTTGCCCCAAAGCTTTTCAAGTCTGCCTTCTTAAACAAATACTCAACCTCTTCTTTGATGCCTAAGGTCTCCACTGTAGCATTATGCGGATAGCTAGTTCCTGAGAAGCTCAATCCCTTGAGAAAGTCTATCATCATATCATCATATCATCCTCAAATTCTTCTTTTATTCTTTTACTAGCTCCCTTAGCTTCTACCACTTCTTCTTCACTCGATACCATATACTCTATCTCTTTTCTCCCTTTCTGCTTCTTCTTCTTCTTTGCTATATTCTGTCTTGCTCATTCTCCTGAAGTTCAATCCTTGGTTCTTGTCTCGGTGACCACTTTGGTTGGTGGGACTATGTCTTTTATCCTTTTAAACCCTCTTGCTATGGCGGCCGCCGATTGTTGTGTTGCTTTGTACCTGAAATGCATTCAAAGCTGATCAATTAGTTCAGCTCATTGATTACTCGACCATTCAACTCGTCCAGTAACTTGATCGAGTGAAAATTTCTCTTCAGAAAGATCCGACTCGGTCATGGTACTCGATTCGTACTATCGAGTTGAGTAGTCAAATTCAACTCGGTCACTTGGATCGAGTAGTTTTGGTCAAGTCGCTTCCGAGTTCACTTTTTGCAAAACAAAATCAGGATTAAATTCTAAAGATCATGGCTATCTTTCTATTCAGATTCAATTCCACTAACAAAGCATGACCCTAATCAAAAATTGTTTTAGCAAAGGCGTAATTTCAAAACTTTTCATTCAAGAACATAATTCCCTATGGTTACAGAATGAGGCCCATAAACCATATAAATAGATAATCCATGGCAGATTCCTAATTATGAATGGAAGTATGAAAGAAAAGGGAATTTAAGTTTTTCATGAAAAAATTTGAAATGCAAAAATTTCCTCGAACTAAATGTGTAGATGCTTACGTGGGCTGGTGGTCATTGGTTAGAGTATATCGGGAATACATTTTGCAAGAAACGTGGTTTAATAAATCAAACAGAATTAGATGATTCAAGAAAAATCTTTCTAGAAAGCTTTTTGAACCAAAATTTTTATTTGGAAACGATGAGAGGGAGATAGTGGGCGGCTACTCAGGAAATAAGCAAAAATATTAGGTTAACGGAGTACCCAATCGAGTTGACACAATTAAAAGCTAATTTTTTTGGATAAAACCTGGGCAACTTAATCGGATATATCGGGTCGTGTGACCGAGCAGATACATTTCTACCTCTCGGTCGAGGCGACCGTGTAAGCTGTCCGAGTCATCATGCTTTTCACCTTATCCTTGTTCATAAACTCATCCTGGTGGTACCTTAGATTTTAGGAAACAAAAGAACTGTAAAACAATAAAAGAATTAAAAGAAATATGTACAATTGATAAGCATGGGAATTCCTCCTATGTGAGCTTGTTTAAAGTCTCTAAGCTTGACTTTCACCCATTTGATTAATCAAAAGATGGTGAGGGAAAAAGCTCTGATGACTTAGGCTGCTCTTTCTTGGATTTTTATCCAAATGATGAAGCCAACGTAGCCAACTTGAGCCACCTCTTTTGTTCTGCCGCGTCAAGTTGCATTCCATCCATGTAAGGCACTGGTCTACTACAATGATTGTCTTGTGATAATACTAGCTTCCTCAGAGTTTCCATCTCTTCTTTGAGGCAGGATACTTCATATTTGAGGATCTTGATTTCCTCTCCTTGGATATCATGAAGTTTCTCGAAGGAAGGGGTCGAGTTAGGTGATCGAGTGGATTGTGCATTAGATCCAATGCTCTCCACTTGACACTCCACATCATATAACTCCTCATTTCCCATCTCTATTGCATCCTCAGGTGGATTTTTCAGTGATAACTCATCCCAACCGACTTCTTCTTCTTGATCTTCCTTCGCTCCTGGTTCAAGGCTGTCCTCAATAGCGAATAGTTGCCCTTCCACTGTGAAACTTTGAGGATTTTTCTCAACATCAAACTTCAGATGCAGATCCTTTCCCAGTTTCAATTCAATCTTCCCTCTCTTGACATCAATGATAGTTCCAGCACTTGCCAAGAATGGCCTTCCCAAGATCAGAGGATTCTTAGGTTCCTCATTCATCTCTAGCACAATGAAATCAGTGGGGCTTCAATTTGACCTATTCTCACTGGAAGGTTTTCCAGCATTCCTTTTTGCATCCTCATTGACCTATCAGCCAAAATCAGAGAGATCTTGCTTGGCTTGAGTTCATCAAATCTAAGTTTCTTTGCAACAGACCTTGGCATTATGCTTATAGAGGCTCCCAAGTCGCAAAGAGAAATCTGGGAGTCTTGGTGATTCAAGGAGCAAGGAAGAGTGAATGATCCTGGGTCCTCAAGCTTTTCTTGGACCAAAACCTTCTTCTCTATAACAGCTTTCAATTTGTAAAGTTCTTTTGCTGCTAATTCCTTTGCTTCTATTCTCTTCATGACTTCGGCTCTCAATCTATGCTGACTCAAGGGAATGAGCTCATAAGCTTCTCTTATAGGCATCTTAGCCTCTGCTTCTTCAAAGCACTGATCAATAAGGGCTTCATATTCCCTTTGAATCTCCTTCTTGAACCTTTGTGGGTATGGACACATCTTCAAGATCTCGAGATTGGTGTACACAGGTTGTATGCAAGGAACATGCTCAGTTACTCGATCAGTGGAACGATCGAGTGAAGACTTTTCTGGACAGTATTCCTTGACTCGTTCAGTAGACCGAGTAACTCCCTCGAGTACGACCAGTTTTTCCAAAATTTGGGCCGTGACTCGATCAGTAAACCGAGTAAGCTGGTCGAGTGGGTTCACTGAGGCTTCTTTCTGAGCTTCCTTCTTCTCTAAATCTTTGATTCTATCCTCCCCTTCTTGAGCAACACTGTCTGCAGTGTACAGAGAGTCTATTTTCTTTATTAGCAGATGCATAAGTGATCCAATGGTAACAACATTCACATTGGAAAAGTCCTTAGGGTTTTGCACTGATTTCCCTGGTAGATGCCCTGTGGGTTTGGATGATGTAGAGGCTGAGACAGTCTCTAGGAACTTCAGTCTGGAATTGAGTACTTCAAGTTTGTTGTTGAGATCATTATATGATCCATCTATATGATTCTTCAAATCAGATAACTTCTTGTTGTTCTCTTGAACTGCAGCAACTTGTCCTTGAAGCAACAGTTGGAACATAACCTTCACATCAACGTCAGGTGCCTGAGGCATAGCAAAACCAGGTGGTGGAATCATAGGAAGATTCTGCTTCGGAATGAAAGTTTGGTTCTGGTTTGGAACAAATGGTCTTGTGCCTTGTTGTTGGTTTGGATAAACCTGATCATGAGGATTGGCAACATTGGTGTTGCGATAGGAGAGGTTTGGATGTTTCCTGAAATTGTTGAAACCTCCAAAGCCTCCTTGATTCATGAAGCAATCAAACTGCTCATTCTCCCCATCTTGGACTTGTTGCTCTTCCTCACCAACAAAGTGAACCGACTTTTGCTGAGCCAGCAAGAGTCTATCAAGCTTCTCATTCAAAGCTTTAAGATCTTTTGAGTGTCCCTCATTCACCTATGTGCTTCCCCTTGGAGTCCTATCAAAATCTTCATTATATGTCCCCACAGATGTAGCTAGGTTCTGAACCTATTCCCATCCCTTCTCAACACTCTGACTAAGGAAGTTCCCATTGCTAGCAGTGTCAAGAATGGTCGTGATAGTAGGCAGAGCTCCTCTATACAATATACTTAGTAAGGTTTCATCACTAAAAGCATGTTGTGGGCATTGTGTGGTGTACAACTTGAAACACTCCCATGCCTCAGAGAAAGGCTCTCCATTCTTTTGTGTGAAACCAGAGATTTGGTTCTTGAGTCTGGCTGTTCTTGCCAATGAGAAGAACTTAGCTAGGAAAGCTTTTTTCATTCATCCCATGTTGTTATTGAGCCAGATGGAAGGTTCTTCTCTCATTGATGAGCTTTCTCTCCCAGGGAAAATGGGAATACTCTCAGCTTGAAACTATCTTCAGTGATGCCACTTATCTTGGTCAGGCCACACAACCTATCAAAGGTGTCCAAATGATCCAGAGGATCTTCCATTGGTAAGCCGTGGAACTTGTTGCCCTGAGTCATGGAGATCAATCCGCTCTTGATCTCGAAGTTGTTGTCCTAAACCAAGGGAGGCACAATCCCTTGGTATTGACTGTGAGTATTAGGTGCGTCTCCGGCACCTAGCACACGTGGATGAGGTTGATCGTCAGCCATTGGTGCAGTGTGTTGTGGTATGACTCATTCTTCTTGCTGCCTTGGTCTCTGTCTGTTTATATGGTTAAGTAGTTGGATGAGATTGTGGTTACCTTGTTGTCTCGTTTGCATGAACTATGACTCGATTACTGATGTATCATGGTTTTTAGCCATGATATAAGTATTGGTTTTAAAGTCTTTCTATTATTATTTGAAATTTATTAGGTACAAATGCGAGATGGATCTTGTTGATACATTATGGAGCAATTCTAGAGCATTGTAGCTGAAAAGTTGGAAAGTTACTGTTCATCAAGTTACTGTTAATCGGCACTGTTCATTGAGTTACTGTTCATTGATTTAATGTTCATCGTTACTGTTTATGTCGACCAACACACGTGAACAGTGTCGATCGACATGGTACTATTCACGCCGAAGATTTGCAGTTTTTGCCCAGAAGTTTTTCTTATTTGCAATATAGTCCAATTTCGTGTTTTAACATATATATATATATATATATATAGTATTCTTAGGTCATTGTTTAGACCTATGATTTATTTTCTACAGCCATCTTTCTTCTCTTGATTTATTATATGAGTATTATTCAGATTATGATTTGTGTTTCATTGATTATGTCTGAGTAATCTCCTAGTTAGATCTAGGGTTTTCAAGGTTTTATGATGAACTGTTGAATTGGGCATAAACATATTAGGATATTCATAATGTTTTTCATCTAGATTTGAATCTATACTAGTTTTAGGCTAGCCGCCAGAAATCTAGAATCATAGGAATGTTAGTAGGCACGAGAGTGCTATTGATATCCTGACCTTATCTTAGATGAGCAACACCCTTTTCGCAGCAAGAGTTGGTTTATGAGTTTTGTGAACATATCATACTTGTTATTCATCCAGACTTCATTCATTAGGACTCGCAAAGAGATTTGGTTTCCTATTGTTTAAAGGATAGTTGTCGTCGCATCGAGAGTTGGATAGATATCATAGTTGTGTTATGAGTTTAAGAACCAAACAAACAGTTGCATCCTATATCAAATTACCCAGTTCGCACTTCAAAGTATTCCCTAATTGATTTCCCTAGGTCTAGCTTCTTGTCATATTGAATCTACATCCTTATTTCATTGTTTTCATCTTGTTTTATTTATTTTACATTCATTGGTTTAGCTTAATTCAAAACTGAAAAATCTATTGTCTGAACTAGAGTCTCTGTGGAATTTGATCCCTAAGTACTACAGTGATCTCTTAATTTGAGAGAGTTGCTCTAAGGGTTAATTTGAGCATATCAAATGTTGGCACCATTGTCGGGGACTCTTTGATTCACAATTAGGTTTAGGGTAGAATTTAGTCTAAATTTTTTCTTTTGTTTTGTTACTTACGCGTTCTTTCTTTTATTGTGTGTTTCAGGTGCATGCATAAGCACGGTACCAGGAGCAATAAGGATATTTCACTTGTGAATTTTTCTACTCATGAACTAGCTAAGTTAGAGCGAGCTAACCGGACATAACAGAGGATATCATAGATGGTTAATCCACTTGTGTTGTTTAGGGATGAGACTGGAGTTTTGCGTGATTCAGAGGGGCATGCGCGCAATACGCAGGGTCAGAAATTGGATGCTAATGGAAACGCGATACTTGAAGTCGCTGATCGTGTCGACCGACACCAAGCTCTCCATGTCGGTCGACACGGTGACAATGTTGGTGATCCGCAGAGATATAATGCAGCTGAGGAGATAACACTTGCTGAATTCAACAGGCCTAGTCAGTTCTATGCTAATAGGTCTGCTATCCAACCTCCTGCTTTTCAGAGGAATGACTTTGAGCTGAAACCCGCATACTACACTCTTGTGGGACAGCACCCTTTTCATGGTCTTTCCAATGAACACCCAATGGATCACATTGAGAGGTTTAAGGATTTGTCTTATAGCATTAAAGCCAATGGAGTGTAAGAGAACTACATTTTCTGCAAGCTCTTCCCATACTCACTTGCTGGGGAAGCAGCTTATTGGCTTAAGCAATTGATACCAGGATTCTTGACAACTTGGGATGCAACAAAGACAGCCTTTGTGAACATCTTCTATGATGATGCAAGGTATGAAAATTTGAGAAACATGATCTCCCAGTTTACTCAAGGACCTACTGAGACTTTCAAAGCAGCTTGGCTAAGATTCAAGAGATATCAGAGAGATTGTCCACATCATTATTTCAGTGAGGTTCGGCTTTTGGGTACTTTATTCAGAGGTGTTGATTGGAGGTATCAGATGGCTTTAGATGCTGCTAGCAATGGAAACTTCAAGACCAATACACCAAGGGCTGCGAGTAAGCTGATTGAGAACTTGTCTTCTAGTAATAGTACCAAGAATGCAGACCTTGAGAGGACAAGACAAGCAGCTAACACGGATAATGGTCAAATTGCTGAGGTGAATGCAACGTTGGATATGATACACTGTCTTCTTGTGGGTAAGAAATCAGTTAAGTGTGCTACAGAGGTTGAAGAAAAGGATGTCAACCACATCAATGAAACTGAATATCAGGAACAGAGATATGGATACAAACCAAGGCCTGAGTACAAACAGCTATATCCAAATAATAGTTTCACCAAGAACTTTGAATCTTCATCTCACCAGACACCTCCTCTAAACACTAAAGAAAGTGAGATTAAGTCTATGTTGAAACAGATACTGGAGGGTCAGCAGGATATCGCAGTTGATTTTAATGGGAAGATTGATTCTTTGTACTTAGACTTGAATGGAAACTTTTAAGCTTTGGACAGCCATGTGAAGAAGCTAGATATTCAGATTTCCCAAACAGCTAGCTCTTCAAGAGGATCTGATACAAAAAAACATCAACAATGTCATGCTGTTACTTTGAGTAGTGGGAAACACTTAGAGCCTGTTGTGAAGAAAGGATTATCATCTGAGGATAACATAGATTTAGAAGAAGTGGAAGATGATGTGATTTCCGAGGAAGCCGAATGCAAGGCAGTGATAGATAAGATTATGATTGAGCTCCTTCTAGTTGATGAAGTTAAGCTTTCACGTCCACTCAAGAGATATGTTAAGAGAATGGTTACAAATGGTGTGAGTCCTCAGGAAGGAGCTTGCTTACAAGAGACATCAGTGCAATTTGCTTGCTTGAACAAGATCCCACAAAAGAGGAAAGGAAAACAAAAGGAAGTGGTAGTCTCTAAACAAGGTAGTGCCATGATTAAGAGTAGGACTATAGAGAAGCTACATGACCCATGAAGTTTTGTGCTTGATTGCTGCATGTCAACCGAAGTATTTTCTAATTCTCTTTGTGATCTTGGCTCAACTATCAACTTGATACCTAACTCCGTCGCTGTTAGACTTGGGATGACTGCTTTGAAGCCAACAAAGATCATTATTGTCTTGGATGATAGGGCCAAAATAATTCCAGAAGGTGTCTTAGAAGATGTACAAGTGAAAATTGGAGATTGTTTGATTCCCACAGACTTTGTGGTGTTGAAATATGAGGAAGAACCCAAGGATCCTCTTACTTTGGGAAGACCTTTCTTGGCTACAGCTGGTGCTCTCATTGGTGTAAGAGGAAGCAACATAGCTTTGAATTTGGGTGATCAAGTCATGAACTTTGATATGGACAAGCTGAGAAAAACACCAACCATTGATGGTCAATCATTCTCTGTAGAAACTTCCACAGACATTACAGCTGGGTATGTCAAGGAGTTGGGTTCCAGTGAACAAGCAAGCTTCTGATTTTGAGGATTGGACTGGTGATCATATCTTCCACACTAAGCTGCAAGACGAGGTTCTACTCACGAATAAGCTGTTGGAGGATGATGTTTTTGTGATGGAAACAAGGATTGCTGAGCAGAATTACAGAAAAAGTGCAGATATCCAAGTTGTGGCTTCATGTCGATCATTACCACCAAGTCGTGTCGGTCGACACGCTCTGCCAGTTGGTCCACAGTTGTCAAAAACATCTGGTTTTCAGGATGATCTCAATGCTGCAAGTCTGAGAGTTGTTGTCAAATAAAAACCTCCAGATCCCACACTCCATTCACCCCGGGAAAAGCAAAGGTACACACTTTCTAAATCTAAATCATCTAATATCATCAATAAAAAATTTCAAGATACAAAGACTGTTTTACAGTTAACCAAGCCACAAGATTCTCGTAGAGCACTTGTTTCTTCTGTTGATGATTTTGCAGTGAAAAGAAGTGTCCCACCTAGACTAATGTGCCTCCCGTCTGATGTTCCTCATTACCTTGGTCGTACTCACGCACCAACTGCTTATAATCCACCATGGATGAAGCGAGTATTCTCTGAGGGACATCCATTGCCACTTACAAATCTCAGATGCCCGTGCTTCAGCCAAGTCAAGCTAATGACTTTCAAAACAAGCGCTTAGTGGGAGGCAACCCACTTGTACGTTTTCTTTTCTTTTTCCTTTTGAGTCATTTTTCTTCTTGGTTTTGAGTCAGTTTTTCTTTTGATTTTCATTGGATCATCTTTGAACTTGTTTTGTTATCATATTATCTTGTTATCTGATGTGACCTGGAGCTCTTAAATCAGGATTTAATGTCAGAAAATGGATTGAATGACCAATAGATTGGTGTGAGACTTCATTGTACGATCTTCACACACATGTCGACCGACACACACACCATTACCAGGTTACGATTTTCAGAACTTAGCAATTCTCTCATATATCCATTTTTATTTATTTTTCTCACCTTCCTTATGGTTAAATACACTGGGGACAGTGTAGTTTAAGTATGGGGGAGGTTGTTACTAACTCTATTTATTCTTTTTGAGAGTCAGTCCCAATTTTTCTTTTATTTTTCAAAATTTTTGTTTTATTGAGTCAAAACCTAGTTAGAAACTATAAGCTATCTCTTTGTCTATTGTTGTTTGCTATTCAGATTCAACTAATGGAAAAATCCCAAGTCTGACCGGTTAACTTGAGATCTCCATAACTTACAACAGATCCCCGCTATAGCCTGGCTAATTTCTGTCAATTCCTTTTACCTCATGGACGAATTTGGTGTTTGAGAGCTTGGCTTTTTATTCATACCTGACCTGATAAAAACGAAGTAAGTTATGATGTCTAGTCTCCCCAAAAGTTACTAATAATAATAAAAGTCTTTAAGGTATATTCTATTAATGACCAAGTGATTCTCTGAGTAAAGAAGGTAGGAGAAATCCATGCTGCAATAACTTGCTTCTTAAGGAGATGATGAAACTAGGGTTGCTGTGAGGGTAGGAGCGATCCCGTGACCTATTATTCACTTCTAATAGCCAACCTTCATAGACAAAAAGAAACTAATATAAGATCCAAATAACAAAGAATTCAAGTGTGGAGGAGACGAAAACATCATTGTTGTTGTGAAGTTTATCTTGTTATGGTATAGGATGACAGCTGAGTCTAGAAGGCTCTTGAACATTGGAATCAGAAATGAGACCCAGTGATGAAATGACTTACTAAAGGGATATGTTGTTAAGTTTGTGGTGGGTATTGAGAAGACTGCGAGTGACTACGGTGAATGTACATGGTGGTTAGTCTCTGAATTGTTTTTGTACCATGTGGATTACATTATGACTAGTAAGCACAATGTTCTAAAGAGTATGTGAGTTTTGCAATTTTCAAACTTCTTCCTTGATTGATTTGTCTGTTTGCTTGAGGGCAAGAAAAAGCTAAGTCTGGGGGAGTTGATATATCATGGTTTTTATGGTTTTTAAAAGTTTATATGACTCGTCACATGATCACGCTCTCCCGCTCTTTTCATGGTATTTATGAAGGACCGAACACATTCTGTCCTTTTATAAATTGTTCTGTAATTCGAATGAACGGGTATGGATAAATAAGTTAACGTTGGACCGAACCACCAAAACATCTAAGTTGACGTTTATACCGAACAAAGACCTCGGGCTAAGTTTATCTGACTCGTCACATGATCACGCTCTCCCGCTCTATTTCATGGTATTTACGAAGGATTGAACACGTTCTGTCCATATATAAATTGTTCTGTAATTCGAATGAACGAGTATGGATTTATAAGTTAAAGTTTAGACCGAACCAAAACATCGGGCTAAGTTTATATGGCTCGTCCGACATGTATTCCATATGCCTAGGAAAAAAAATCATAGAGGAAAAGTTGAAGAAGAAGGCTAAATGGTTTAAGGATCACTCTCAATTCCGACATGTATTCCATATGCCTAGGAAAAACAATATATGCTCACGGGACTGTGGGCTTTAGTTGATAGGACAGCTTTTATCAGGGAAAATGAATGCTGGTTTGTTGCCAATGGTGTTCCTATTAGATAATCTATTCGGGAACATGCATTTTTAACTGGATTACGCTTTGAAGAGCTCCCATCAAGCTATGAGAAAAGCTATGAGAAGTATATATGACTTCGTCACATGATCACGCTCTCCAGCTCTCTTATTTTCGTGGTATTTAGAAAGCACTGAACACGTTCTATCCCTATATAAATTACTGTAACAGTATTGAAACTGGTACTGATTTCTGTCTTGACGTTCACGCTCTAAGTTTATATGGCTCGTCACATGATCACGCTCTCCCGCTCTTTTCTTAGTATTTACGAAGGACTGAACATGTTCAGACCGAACCAAAACATCGGGTTTAGTATACATGACTCATCACATGATCACGGATTTAGGCCAATAATGATCAGACAGAACCAAAACATTGGTGAAGTATATTTGTCCGTAAACCACGAAGGAGAGCAGATAAAAAGTAATTAAAAAGTGTGTGTACTGAGATTTTACACGTAGTCGTCCTTATACGACTAAGTACAAATTCTTGGATTTGTCCGTTTTTTGAATAATCATTATTTATTATGATCAAAAGAACATTACCAGAACTGTAAAGAAAATAATTAAGTGGTGGCGTTTAATTTTGTTGAATATAGTTAAAAAATAAAAAATAATTATAAAATGGTGGCGTTTAATTTTCTTTGAATAAAATTAAAATCACGAAGGAGACCAGATAAAAAATAATTATAAAGTGTATATACAAAGACTTTGCACGTCAACGTCCTTGTACGACTACGTAGAAACTGTTGGTTTTGTATTTCTTTTTGAAGCATCATTATTTCATTTTGATCAACAGAACATTACCAGGAGGGTAAAGAAAATTGTTAAGTGGTGGCGTTTAATCGTCCTTGTACGACTACGTATAAATTGTTGGTTTTGTCCCTTTTTTGAAGCATCATTATTTTATTTTGATCAAAAGTACATTACCAAGAGTGTAAAGAAAATTATTAAGTGTTGGTGTTTGATTTTCTTTGAATAAAATTAAAACCACGAAGGAGACCAGATAAAAAGTAATTATGAAATGTATATACAAAGATTTTGCACATAGTCGTCCTTGTACGACTACGTAAAAATTGTTGGTTTTGTCCGTTTTTTGAAGCATCATTCTTTCATTTTGATCAAAAGAACATTACGAGGAGTGTAAAGAAAATTATTAAGTGGTGGCTTTTAATTTTCTTTGAATAAAATTAAAACCACGAAGGAGACCAGATAAAAAGTAATTATAGAGTGTCTATACAAACTTTTGACGTAGTCGACCTTGTACGACTACATAGAAATTGTTGGTTTTACCCGTGTTTTGAAGCATCATTATATCATTAAAATAACATTACCAGGAGTGTAAAGAAAAATTATTAAGTGGTGGCGTTTAATTTTTTTTTGATAAAATTAAAACCACGAAGAAGACCAGATAAAAAGTAATTATAAAGTGTCTATACAAAGACTTTGCACGTAGTCGACCTTGTACGACTACGTAGAAATTGTTGGTTTTGTCCGTTTTTTGAAGTATAATTATATCATTTTGATAAAAAGAACATTACCAGGAGTGTAAAGAAAATTATAAAGTGGTGGCGTTTAATTTTCATTGAATAAAATTAAAACCACAAAGGAGACCAGATAAAAATTAATTAAAAAGTGTCTATACAGAGATTCTACACACAGTCATCCTTGTACGATTACGTACAAATTGTTGGTTTTGTCCTATTTTATTATTTCATTTTGATCAAAAGAAATAAAGTGTCATTTTGATCAATAAAGTGTCTATACAAAGACTTTGCACGTAGTCGTCCAAGGACGACCACGTATAAATTGTTGGTTTTGTCCGTTTTTTGAAGCATCATTATTTCATTTTGATCAAAAGAACATTATCAGGAGTGTAAAGAAAATAATTATGTGGTGGCGTTTAATTTTCTTTGAATAAAATTAAAACCACAAAGGAGACCAGATAAAAGGTAATTATAAAGTGTCTATAAAAAGACTTTGCACTTAGTCGTCCTTGTACAACTACGTAGAAATTGTTGGTTTCGTATTTATTTTTCAAGAATCAATATTTCATTTTGATCAAAAGAACATTACCAGGAGTGTAAACAAAATTATTAACTGGTGGCATTTAAATTTCTTTTAATAAAATTAAAACCACGAAGGAGACCAGATAAAAATTAATTAGTCTATACAAAAACTTTGCACGTAGTTGAAACTTGGAGTTTACCTACTCTAAGCAAAGAAAGACAGCAAAGCAATCAACCTAAGCCTAGAGAGACCAAATACAAAGTTTATCAATTGTACTATAGTGGTAAGAGTTGAGAGTTGATAACAATGTCAAACCAATCAAGAGCGGTCTACAGCAATACTTGATAAATAAGGCTAGTTATTCAAGTAATTATCAAAAGAGTGTGGTACTAGCAGTCTAAATGAGAAATCTACTAAAAAACCTTGATTAATACTAGAGGTACCAAAGTTTGTCACAGTTTAGCACATCATGGAACTAAGCAGGAAAAATCACAGTACTAGGGAGACTCGACCACACTGATCGAGTGGTGAGGTCGAGTGCTACAGTAAAAATAGAGAAAAACTACAGTGAACAAATACTAAGCAAGCTGTGAAACTATGGAGAAAAACAGGGACTCTAGGGATGGAAATCACAGGATCGCAAACACTCTGTTCTATTCCAGCTATCAACTAGCAATTTCATCACAGGACTACCCTAGACAACAGACTTCATGACCAGCTCAATCCATGGTTCGTGGTAGTGAGCCCCAAGACCCAACCCAGTCAGCATAGTGTGAGGAGTCGGATCAGGCATGAAGAATCAGCCTATTAAAGTCGAGAAGAGTTCGTAACAAGTGAATAGGTGGAGTTGTGACATAAATCAATGTCTGATGCATCCACCCTCACGCTATTGTTTTCTAAACCCCGGAAAAAGTCTATCCAATAGCTCAAGGCATGGTTCGTGCTCATGAGACCATCTAAGATCATGTTCTCCTTGATCAGGGGAGAACAAGCATTAAAATCACTCACCCAAGAGGGAGTCGAAACTGAGTGATGAAGAAACTATCTAAGCAATAACAAAACAGAGAGAAGCTCCCTAATCCATCCCCAAAAATCCAGATTTTACTACTCACACAAGGTGATCATGGCTGGGGTCCGAAACCCAGAAAAGCTAAAAATTTTCATATGTTATAGCCTATGATCTAGTGAGCAAGGTTGGAGAAGAAATCAAAAGCAAGTACTGATTTTATAAAAAGATATTAAAGTTACAAAGTTGCTGGAAAATGAAAAACTGTCAAGAACATCAAGAACAAGAGAGAGAGAAAACGAGAGCAAAACCTAAAAATTACTAAGCCAAAGCGGCGCTATTCGATCCTCCCTAATTAGGTTTAATGAGGCGCTTTTATACATAGTCTCAAGCGCTCATTACATTTTGCGAGTTTTCAAGAGAAAAAGTTGGAGAGTGCCCACTCGACCCATCAGTCGAGTGGGGTGGTCGAGTGGCTTCTCGAGTAGGCAAACGGAGCTGAATTCTAGTGAGCCTGTGATGCTGAGGTCGAGAGCGCCTGTCTAGAGTGCTTCACTCGAGTGCCTGGTTGAGTGTGCCTGTCTAGAGTGCTTCACTCGAGTGCCTGGTCAAGAGTGCCTGTTGAGAGTGCTTCACTCGAGTGCCTGGTCGAGAGTGCCTGTCGAGAGTGCTTCACTCGAGAGCCTGGTCGAGAGTGCCTGTTGAGAGTGCTTCACTCGAGTGTCTGGTCGAGAGTACCTGTCGAGAGTAAAATCTGTCTTCTCTGCAATCTTCACTCGACTCCATAGGGCTTGACTGCACATCTTCACTTCATGAGCCAAAATCCAAGTATGCTCCATATGCTCCATAAGTACCTGATAAGACCCCAAATATGCAAAATGCATGCAATGCCTACACAGAAATATGAAACATCCTATATGAAGCATAAATGCACGAAATGGTATATACAGTGGATGAAATCTACTCTAAGGCATGATAAAAAGGTGGTAACAACGTGTATAAAAGTGGTGTTATCAACTCCCCCAAACTTACCCTTTGCTTGCCCTCAAGCAAATAGAAAGGATAAGATGAAAGGAGTAGTGTGAAAAAGTGGGGACTCAGAACCTAAGCAAACTAAACAAACCTCTAATGTCAATGTCACAGTTATTAGTTCTAGAATGCAATTCACAGAAGTTCTACTTAAAAGCTTTAGCCATACTCATCACATCAAATTCAACACTAAGACTCAGCCACAAGCAAACATTCAAAGCAAACTATCTCTTTAACATTGATTAAGCACGAACTGGTGAATCATGATATGCAATAACTGTAACTCATTTGGTTGAGGGACAAGTTTTAAGAGATAAAAATGATCTCTTCTTCCTCTGGTTTTAAGCGCATGTATCAGGATCTCTAAATGAAATGGATTGAATTATAAGAGAATGCTAAAGGTAGAGCCAACTGGTGCATACAAGAGCAGACTATCATCTACCCATGAAGAACCAAATGACTCCCCTAACTCTAAAATCCTAGAAACTTCATCGTAGTTCTACACTTGTGCTTAAAAGCTTTTCTATTTCATTTTTTTGACTCAAGGGCTGAATTCTGTTTTCTTCTAAGGAGAGGATACTTTACTTTTTACTTCTAGCGGATTTGGGATTTTTGATTTTTCACTACGCTATGACTCGACCAGTCACTCGAGTGGTCTGGTCGAGTGGCTACTATGCGATTTTTTTCTGTTTCTTTTACTAAGCCAAGTTTTATCTTTTTCTTCCAAATCCTTTACTAGACTCATATGTTTTGTTTTTTGAACCTATCCTCTCCAAAGGTTAATGATTTTTAGCAAACTCTTTTTCTCTTTTCTTTTCTTTTCCTAGACTCAGACCCCAACTTATTCCAACTCTTAGCCTAAATCTGGTTCAAAAATTGTGAACCAGAGACTACATGAGAGGCTATTCCTGTCGGCAACACCAAACACTTTCTCTCTAACTCAATCCGGAAATAGGCCTCACTTCACTCAAGAATAATGTATGGTCTGAAATGAAGTTTTGGGTTTGATTTTTGTGAAACTGTCTCAATGGTGGAGACAACTACTTGGATTAGCAAGAGTGGTAAAAGGTGAAAGAAAATCAAAGTATTTTGAGGTATCCACGAGTTAAAGTTTTAGAGTATATCATGATACTTAAGTTTTTCAAATTAGATTCTAATTCATAGGGATAGTTTAACAAATCACAGTAAGCTTCAACCAAGTGAGAGTGCTAAATCTAAATTCCAAGCATGGTGCAGCCTTAATTTTTAAGCTTAGGCGAATGCATTAGACAACTTATAACTGTGGCATTGAAATTATATGTTTGGTTCTTCAGTTTTTTACGGTTTGACTCATCATCATCCCCTATGCATATGTACAATCCTAGGCAAAATTTCTAAAACTCAGTCCTAAAATGATAATGACACTCTGTTTTTGTAAACTAGTTTTCTGAAAATTTTCAATTTTGAATAAGAAAATATGTCAAATTTGAATAAGAAAATAAGAAAATATGTCAAATTTGCACATAGATGATGCAAATTTGAATAAGAAAATAAGGAAATATGTCAAATTCATCTCTCAAACCTTCCCCCAAACTTAAATTACACAGTCCCTTGTGTAAAATAAATTCAAGAGATGATTTGAGAGACTAAAACAAAAAAGAACAAAAAATGCAATGATATAAACAATGATAAGGAAGTGGGGTAGTACCTCATTCTTGTGGAGTGAAGAAGGCATCTGTGTTAGCCTCCATGCTGTCCTGAGTGTAGGCTGGAACTGTGGTGGTGAGAGGCTCAGCTCCGGGGTTTGAGTCAAGTGGTCCACTCGACTCAGCAGTCAAGCGGTCTGGCATATATCGTGCACTTGACCCAGGGGTGGTCGAATGGTACGCTCTGGTAGTACCCCGGGTAAGGTGGAAGTTGTGCACCCTGATCATAGCGTGGGTAAGGGTCGACAGGTGCATTTGGGTTGAAACCCTGATAGCACCGGAGTGGCTCACTCGACCCAGGTGGTCGAGTGGCTTCGTCTGGGGATGAATGCTCTAGATCCTCTATAGGGTGATCTGGGCGCCTCTTTCTCTCCTTCTGCTCAGCCAAAGTTCTTCTAGATGAGCCAGCAATCATCTTCCTCTCCGCTGCTGCCAAGCGGCTGGTGATCCCCTTCATTGTGGCATTCATTCCACTCTTGAATTTGCTGAATTTTCTATCCTGCCACTTGCACCACTTCTGAAGTGTGGAGATCTTATGATTAGCCTCCTTGAGGCTTTTGCACTCTGTCTCCTCAAAATAAAACCTCTCTGGAGTTTGCACACTCTCCATGAAGGCCTGAAATGTCTCATTTTCTTGGAGTCTAACTCTCTTATCAGAGAAGTAAAGATCTCGGACTGGTGGTACAAAGGGGACACTACGGTCACCATCCTCTGCATAGAGCTTGGCTAGACCTCCATAAGGTAGCAAAATCTTCGTCTTGCTGCTCCTGGGATGTGAGAAGTTGTAGATGTACTTCTCCCCAACCTTTGCACCAATAGTCTGAGTGTCCTTCATGTGATCCAAGTCCATCAGACTGTATGGTGTGGGCGCTGATATGAGCTCAACTCCAGCAGCCTCTAAAAATGGGGTAACAATCCCTCCCACTGTGAACTCTGCTTTGTTCAGCATCTTGTCATTCTTGACAGCAGTAGCTCTGTAGCTCATGAGGTGTCTCACCAAAACGATGGAGTTTCTTGTGTAGGCTCTATCTCCTCGCATCTCAATTCCATTGGCTCGGTTCTCCTCTGATGAGTAGATGAGGTAGTCGCAAAGAGCCTTGTCCAGCATCTTCAACTCACTCTCATTCACTGACCCTGTGGCCTTCTTTGCACACATCGTGTTTGCAAAAGTCATGTGGAGGTATCTCACTGCGGGGTGCCTGATCCTACTGCTCTTAGCTCTGGCAGACTGATAGTGCTCCATTCCTCGAGGCGCTAACCACAACTCATTGAGCTCTTTCTTCTCAAAGTCTTGAGCTTGCCCTGTTCCTTTGCGGAAATCAAACAAGATGTCGACCACACTCAGGGGCAGCTGATAGTCTATCCCTCTGACTCTGAAGCTCACATGTCCCATATCTGCTGTACCAGCCATGCCTCTCGTCTCATAGAGGTGGAGATCCACTGTTGCCAAGAAATGGCAGGTCTCAGTCTTAAAACCATCACGAAGGCTGTGGGTGAGTCCCATGATGTCAGCAGACTCATAGAGCTTTCCCACCTCTCTGCAAATTCCCAAAGCTTGCATGGTGGGGCGATCTGGGTACCTAGTCCCAAGGAACTTCACCCTCTCCAGGATGGAGATGAGCTTGGCTTCCTCAGAGGTCTCAGCCTGGATGTCCTCTGAAAACTCTCGAAACCAGTCTCTTCCTCACTGTTCCTTCTCACTGATTCTTCTTCTTGAACCCTCTTGCCCTTAGCCTTACCCAGATGGTCGAGTGGCTCTTGCTGCGGTTTGGCTTCTTGTTGCCCTTGTCCTTGTAGTGCCAGTGCTCCTGAAACGAATTCACAAATAAAAAATTTAGCAAAAAATTTGGACCACTCGACCCAGCCACTCGAGTGGTGTGGTCGAGTGGGCAAAAATTTCCAAATAAAATTTTGCCCAACTTGACCCACTCGAGTGTTTTGATCGAGTAACTAAATTAACAATCATATGCATCCAATTTCAAGCCTAGCAAGGATCTAAACAACTTAGGCTCAAAGTTCCAAAGCGATTTTTTATGTATGCATGATTTCAAAAATTTCTAAAACTTGTTCAATTTCAAAAATAATGATCAATGTGGGTTCTTCAATTATCAAACAATCAATAGCTCAACCGAAATTTGTCCAAAGGTTACAAAAATTTTCGAAAATTTTCAAGTGCACTACTAAGAACAAAATTTCGATTTCAAGCAAGTTCAACCATATAAATCATTGCATACTCCTTATGATTCCTTACACTACTCTAATAAACCGATTTTAACTACATGCAAGCAAAAAAATTTCAAAAAAAATTTTGAACCCGGATTTTTTGAAAACGGGTTCAAAGGGTTTAAAAACTTGCAAGTGAATCTCGGAATTGCTAGAGTAGTGAGACATGATTGAAATTCAGTTGAAAACTTTGATGATTTGAGTGAAAAATTTTAGCGAGATGGTAGAGAGTTTTTCGCTTTCTAGAGAGATGCAAATCGTGAAAATGGGGAAGAAGAAGATGGTGGGTCACGTGGGTATTAAATAATAGAGTGATTTCAAATGAATGACCTAGATTAAAAGTTGAGATTTCATACAAAACCTGGCCACTCGACCTGGGGGTCGAGTGGTGTGGTCGAGTGACTTTTCAAAATTTTGGCTGACACTTTTGAAACTCCACTTTGACTCATACTCAGCTCCTATCCTCTCCTGAAACTCAAAACACTAAGAAAACACATTAAAAATAACAGAATTCAAAGATATATATACAATGATAAACATGGGAATTCCTCCCAAGTGAGCTTGTTTAAAGTCACTTAGCTTCACTCTCACTCTTTTTAGGCAGGTGGAAGGTCTTTGAGAGACTGTGTTGACCCCTCTGGACTCTCAAAACCCCTCTGGTCTTTGAGAGACTGTGTTAACCCCTCTGGACTCGGCTTCTTTACTATGAAGGTTGATGCCATGATAGCGTGATAAAACCTATCACTCATTCCTGGTGGCTTAGGCCTCCTTCTTCCCATCTCTGGTGGGGGTTGTTGAGGTTCCTTGAGCTTGATAGCCTCTGGAGCTTGTTGAGCCTCTTTGAGCTTCAGAACTTCCTTCTCAAGCCTGTCCACCTTCTCTGCCAACTCAACAACAACACCTTATAGAGCAAGGATTGTGCTCTGGTCTGACGCTGGTAATGTGAGTGGGTATGTTGAGTTTCTCTTTCTTGTACAAAAATATTCCTGGTCCGAGTACCAAATCAAACCAGGTGGTTTTGTAGGGGTCGGCTGTGCTCTCTTGTGATGACTCGAGTGGTCACTCGACCTAGCAGTCGAGTGGACTGGTCGAGTGTGCCCTGTGATGTCTTCATCAGATTCACCTTCTGCTACAAACGCATCAAACTTCTGCACTGCTCCTTCAGAGTGGCTACCCATGGTGACTGTGAACCCTGGAGGTCTGGATGGTGTCTGAGAGTACTGTTCAAACTTTCCAAAGTTTATCTTTTCATAATCCTTAGCTTCTTCCATGTAAAAGAGCTGTCTCTCGAAAGCTGGGTTCTTCAAGCTGGAAGAGGTATCAAAAAGCATCACCAAGTTATTACCGGTTCGAAGAACTATTTCACCATTTTTAGTGTCAATAACAGCTCCAGAGGATGCCAAGAATGGTCTGCCTATTATGAGGGGATCCATTGGCTCTTTTTCCATCTTCATCACTATGAAGTCAGTAGGGATCTCCATGTTCCCTACTCTCACTGGACATTCTCTAGCAAGCCATGGGGAAATCTGATGGTTCTATCAGCTAGGACTAGAGACCTGGTGCTTGGCAGAAATTTGTGATTGCCCAGCTTCCCTTCAACAGACAATGGCATTATGCTGACTGAAGCCCCCAGATCACAGAGAGAATTCTGGAAAGTCTGGTTTCTGATGGTGTAGGGTATTGTGAAAGATCCAAGATCCGTCAGCTTCTTTTGCACTACCACTTTCTGCTGAGTGATCATTTTACACTCGTAGGCCTTGGCAGCTGCTGCTCTCTTATCTTGAATTTTCTTCAAGGCTCTTTTTCTCAAACCACTATCAAAAGGTCCAAGTGACTTCACAGCTTCATCCCAAGTCATTTTAGCTTCAAGCTTTGATAGCTCTTCTTCAAAGATCCGTCAGCTTCTTTTGCACTACCACTTTCTGCTGAGTGATCATTTTACACTCGTAGGCCTTGGCAGCTGCTGCTCTCTTATCTTGAATTTTCTTCAAGGCTCTTTTTCTCAAACCATTGTCAAAACGTCCAAGTGACTTCACAGCTTCATCCCAAGTCATTTTAGCTTCAAGCTCTGATAGCTCTTCTTCAAGCATAATAGCATACTTCTTCTCAATCTCAGCCTTGAACCGTTCTGGGAAAGAACTTGTAATCATGGCATGCAGATCCAGTATACGCTTCTACTTTGCAGTCTCGGGAGTGCCTACTCAACCACTCACTCGAGAGGTATGGTCAAGTGCTACAGTGCTCGAGCGAATTTCAGCAGCAGATCGAAAGGTTGCCCCCCCCCCCTCCCCAACTTGAGTATCACTCTCCCCAGTGATGTTGGAGAATCTCTTCTTGAAAGGAAGAAGATGGAGAGCTGGTGCTGTGCGCACTGCATAGAAAGTTGCAGGTTCCTTAGGGTTCTGCACAGCTTTGCCAAAAGTTGGCCTGTGGTCTTAGTAGAGGCTGATGCAGCACTGGACTCAACAAACTTCAGTCAGCTGTTGAGAACCTCAATCTTATGGTTCAAATCATCATTAGAGCAATCGATGTGGGTTCTGAGTTTAGTGAACCTCTTTGACATCTCTTGAGTTGCAGTATTCTGGCCTTGAAGAAGTTGGATTAGAAGAGGCTTAAGATCATCATCAGCTTGTGGAGGTGGTCTTGGAGCAAATCCAGGTGGATTGGCTGGATCTTGTGGCACAAAATGCTTGTTTTGGCCTGGGTTCTAAGTAGGTTAGACTTGATCCTGAGGGTTAGCTATATCTTACACATGTTTTATGAGAATCGTGTTGCAATCTGCCTATCGGCTATCAGTGAACAAGATTGTGAGATCAATCCACAATTTATCACTTTAGTACTCAAGCAGAACCTAATTTGTTGTTTAGCTTCAGAGATTCACAAGCACTATTGGCGTCCCACCAGACTACCTAAGATGCAAGCTCTTTTCATTATCCTTTAGTGGTAAAGCACATAGCTGGCTGAAATCATTGGCACTATGACTGATTAGTAGTTTGGATCGGTGTAGAGAGGTGTTCTAAAATCACGTCTACCCCAAAGTATAAAACAACAGAGCATAAAAACATGATTTTTTTTTCCATTAATGAGAGAATCTGAGTCTTTTTATGAGGTTTGAGAGTGATTATGGGAACATATCTCTCCATACAACAAGCAGGGGCGGATCTAGCAAAAAAACAAATGGGTGCACATGTGTTATTAGGAGGATTCGAACTCCCCTATTCATAAATATCATGGGTGCACTCTTAACCAAACTGCCACAATTACTAATATGTACAATGTAAAACTATAATTTATTATAAAGTCATGGATGCACGTGCACCCACACCTCATAGGGTTGGTCCGCCCCTGACTACAAGTACTTAGATTTCAACCTCATGAACATATTTTATAGTGGAGTTGAGTGGAAGTTTTAGATGGCTCTAGATACATCTAGTAGATGTGAATTTTTACTCACAATGTGTAAAGGTATAGAGACTAACAACACATATATATATATATATGTTTGGAACGCGCCAAACCAACACTTTAACTTGTTTTATTAACAGTATAATATTTACACAAAGATCTATATGTTTCGAACTTACACAATCTATTCTCCTAATAGACTTGTTTCCGACTAAAACAAATTATAAGCTAAAATATCCTTTGTATCAATCCTCTCTAAGATACCAAAGTCGAGTTAACAACCCAACATCTTCTCAGCCTACTGTTTTTGTTCAGCTTTGAAGAACACCTTACTTTCCTATGAATATATCCTCTCAAAGATATCACAGTAAAGTAATTAACTAAACTCCTTTGAATCCACCCGCTCATAGATGTCAAAAACGAATTAGGGAACACACACCTTCTAAGCTTTATTCTTTAGGTTTGAAGTTTACAATTACACAAAAATAGCTCTAAAGTGTTAACGACCTGTGGCCTCTTTAGAATATTTATACCAAAAATCCTAATACCTAGGGCGGAGAATCTGGCCGAATCTCCTAAAGGAATAAACTTACTCCTCAAGTTTATCATTTCTTTAAATGGCTACAGAGAATATTTTTGAGTGTATATTTGCATCCATCCAATATCTTCAGTTCCAAGTAAGTCAACGGCTTCCTTGAGCTTGCCATATCATCAAATAAGCCACGTCAGCTCCCGCTTCCATGTCAGCTTAAAATGTCCTGATGTGATTTGATGCAGCCTCCTGATCCAAACAGCTAGCTGATCCAGAATATGCAGCTTCAATCTCCCCCTTTTTGACTTAGTTTGATACTCAAGCAACCATCCTTTTTATCCTCCAAGTCAATCAGAGATAGAGATCAGCATATCTAATAACTAGAAACACATCTAGCATACCAACCCAAAATATATATTTTCAGAATGCTGTTTCCAAAATATTACAGACCCAAAACCTCAGAAGGCTACTAAAAGCGAGTTTTTTAAACCTAATAGAAACGGTCTGGAATACAATCAAGCTAGATCATAAAAAAGCAAAACAAAACTGAATCAACTGATCTACAGCTCTCCAACGATTCAATCTCCTCTATTAATTTTGCTGAATCAAAATTAGAATCATCTCCCCCTGCTTGAGTACACAACTTAGTCAAAAACTAATTCAACAACATATGCATATAGGAGATTAAATAAGAAACAGTTCCCTGCTGCTAAGGCTTGCTGGAGGATTTGACCTGCTAGCCGCATTGGTTTGCGATCACATCTCTTGCCTATCATGAACCCATATGTTGATCCTTCTTTAACCACAAACTGTTTTCTTATCACTTTGAACAGGATGTTGTGCTGTCAACAGCTTATACACCAAGCTAGAAAATGGAAGATAGAACTTAGATTGAAGACTCAGAGCAAGTTGGAGGATGTGCTCATACACCAGTTTTCCAGAATTGAATGGTGTCTTCTTTGCCATCAGCTAAATGAGCTTCGCTCTGGCTTGTTGAGCATATGCATCGTTGATGGTAGACAACAAAGTTAGTGCAGCATATCTTATACCTCATCTTCCTTTTCTTAGTGAAATAAGAATAATGTAAGCCTTTCCATTTCTTCACACTGCCTCTTGTCATTAGCTCAGCTAGTTCGGATTATAAGGCTCCAGCCAACTGCATCCTATGAGTCTTCTCATCCACCTGCGGAAGTCAAACCAGCTCATTGATCTTTGTTGGAAGAACTCGTAGATCCAATCCCTAACCAGAATTTCCACTGAGTTTGTGTCAATCTTGACACTTGGTAAGTTTGCCCAAAACTCCCTCAGAACCGGAGTGACAAACTCTTGCAGATCCTTAACTTTACCAGCCATTCTATCACCCTCAATCAACCCCTTGATTTCATTCTCATCACCACACATAATCTCCTTATATACTTCCATTGATTCATCAATGAGTTGGGCCTGATGAAAAGGTGAAATTTTGACATGTACATGGAAATTAATTGGTCCTGGCACACTCAATGAAAAGATTAGTGCACATATACTATCAAAGCATTGTTCTTAAAACAACCGTCTGATACAGATTAATTCACAACAGCCTGATTACAATTTCCTCAATTTATTGACATATTACTTGAACTTGAAATCAATGAGTGACCCAAAAATATAATATATATATGCAAACTTAAAGAAAACTTCAACTTTTTCCATACCTGTGAGGTTTTGTTTTTGTGCCCTGGTATCAGTCACTTATTCGTAACAGCCACCAGAAACTATCACAACCTTTTGAATCTTCGAGAATCAAGTTTCAGTAGACAGTTTTCATGCGGTCATGCCTTTAGTCCAAGTGGTCCATTATCAACATGAAGTAGGCATGATGCGTGATCACTTTGTCTTGTATTAGTTTCTTCTTATTTCCTCTTTTGTTTCTCCTTTTGTATACACCATCATTTTGATAGATCAATGGTAAGACTTGACTTTAGATATGTATTGACTTCATCTTGAATTTTTGTTTCTTCTTTTTGTTTCTTCTTTCGCACACATCACTCTTTTGTAACTTGATATATCAACAGTATCACTTTACTTCTCAACCATTTAATTGTGCATATCTTCTGTATGGATACCAAGCAGTTTTTTATTTCATTTTTACTCTTGGTACCCTCACGTTTGATATGCACTGATCACATCTCCTCAGCTCTTTGACCTCCTCCTTCAAGACAACGTTTTACGCAATGACCAGTGGCCGACATGATATACATCTCTTTTCCACACATCTTTCTTTAGCACAGACTGTTGTCTCTCTATACATCTGTAGGAATTTCCATGGCGTGTTCCAGCATCAGTCCCTGCCTTTGACTGACACCACTTGCAAAGAAAACATTAGATCTCACAAACACTAATAGCATTTCTTAGACTAACAAATCTGTTAAAGTCCAAAGGCTTGGTGAATAAATTAGCAAGTTGAAATTCATTGTTTACAAGGTCTACAACAATTAGTTTCTACTCAATCAATTCACGAATAAACTGATGTCAAATATCAATATGCTTAGTATATGAATGTTGAACATATTCTTGGCTATGTTAATTGCACTCTGATTTTTATAGTAAATTAAAAGAGAGTCAGAAGTCATACCATAGCCAGCAGCCATCTGTTTCATCCACATTAGTTGTGTGCAACAACTCCTAAGTGCAATGTATTCAGCCTTCACAGTTGACAGGTATACAATGTTCTGTTTCTTACTATGCCACAAGATCAGATTATTACCCATGAAGAAACATCCACCACTTATGCTTCGACGATCATCTAAAGAAGCAGCCCAGTCGGCATAAAAGAAACCCATCAACTCATTGTGTGTATCATTGTGTAGTAGATACCAAGATTTATTGTCCCCTTAACGTACTTGATGATTCTCTTCACAGCTAGAAGATGTGACATCTTTGGTTTCGCCTGATATCTTTCACAAATTCCTACTGCCAAACAGATATCTGGTCTACTTGATGTTAGGTACAATAGACTCCCAATCATACCTGTGTAGAGTTTTTCATCGAATATTTCACCAGACTCATCCTTTTATAGTTTCTCATTTACACCCATTGGAGTCTTGGAATCTCTACTTTTATCCATACCAAACCTTGTAACTATATTCTTTTCAGAAGTACTTTTTGTCACAAATATCCCATCATCTGTCTGTTTGACTTGTAACCCTAGAAAGTAAGTGAGCTCACCACACATACTCATCTCAAACTCATGAGTCATTGTCTGCACAAACTAATCAACAAGCTCATGACATGTAGAAACAAAAACTATGTCGTCCACGTAGATTTGTACTATGATCAGCCCACTGTTGTTTGCCAGCACAAACAAGATCTTGTCCACACTTCCACGTTCATACTCCTGCTTGATCAGAGATGTAATCAACCTCTCGTACCAAGCCCTAGGTGATTGCTTTAACATGTACAGTGCCTTTTTCAGTTTGTACACATGGCTTTATTGACTCGAGAGTTCAAAACCTTTTGGTTGCTATACATATACTTCCTCCTATAGAATTCCATTAAGAAAAGCACTTTCAACATCCATATGATGTAATCTAAATTTCAGTGTACACGCCATTCCAAACAGAAATCTGATAGAGTTAGGTCTCTTCAACAGCAGTAAAATTCTCATCAAAGTCAACACCTTCAACCTGAGAATAACCTTGAGCAACCAGCCGAGCCTTGTTTTTTGTTACTACTCCACTACCATCAGTATTGTTCTTGAATATCCACTTTGTGCTCACCTCATTAGCATCTTATGGTATAGGAACCAGATCCCACACATCACTGCGTTCAAACTGCTCCAGTTCATCTTGTATAGCAGCTATCCAATACTCATCAGCCAAAGCTTCTTTGTTCATTTTGGGTTCCATCCTGGACACAAAACATGCAAAATATACAACCTAAGCAAGTAGATCCGCATCTTGACCTTCATTTGTATTACCAACCTTACTATGCCTTTTACCAACCATCTGCTTGAAGTCAATATGTTTTCCTCTGGTAATTACGCCCCCTGGAATCGTTCCTATAACATATTTTTTAGAGTGATTCCTATGCACCTAAGTAAATGGATCATTAGCAGCTTCCTCACAACCTTATGTGTCATCGTCAGTTAGCTGTTCCACTTGCACCATTGCATCAGCTTCCAGATCATTTTGACTTACTACTGGTTGAACAACCCCTCTGTAATAACATGCATCATCAAACACAACATTGATTGTTTCCTGTACCATGTGAGATCTTCGATTAAACACTCTGAAGGCTGTGCTAGTGCCTGAGTACCCAAAAAAACATCTCTTCATCTCTCTTGCCATCAAACTTCCCTAATTGATCCTTATCATTAAGAATATAACATGTATACCCAAAGATATGAATATAACTCACCGATAGTGTCTTGTCTTGCCACATCTCATATGGTGTCATGTTTGTACCTTTCCTCACATATACCCAGTTGACAATGTAACATGCAATATTAACTACCTCAGCCCAGAAGTGTTTATAAACAGTGTTCCCATGTATCATTGCTCTTGCCATTTCTTGCAACATTGTGTTCTTACGTTGAAGTGCCAGATTTCCATGTATCATTACTCTTTATTCCCTACTTCTCATTCTCCAGTTGAAGTGCCAGATTTCTGAAGCTTTCGAGAGTTTCTGATTTCTCCCTCAGAAACCTGACCCAATTGTATATAGTAAAATCATCAACTAGAAAAAATGTATTTTTTACCAGTTAAGCTTTCCACTTGAATTGGTCTCACTAAGCTAATATGCACCAATTCTAATGCCTTCTTTGACTTAATATATGAAACAGCTTGATGCTACACCCTGACATGCTTCCCTTTGGCACATGGACCACAAACAAAAATCTGTTCTGGTCACAGCTTTGGCAATGCTTAAACCACTTCTTGATTTGACAATTTCACCATACTGCAAACTTTCAGATGTCCCAACTTCCTATACCAGATCTCAGCTTGAGTCTCAGCCAACATGCTGATGCAGAGATTGTTAGGTTTCCACATGATCAATTATAGTTAGATCGCTGTCCTTCCAATCTTACATTACCATGATCATCATTGGCCTTGCATTCAGATTTGGTAAAAATCACATTCAGCCCAATGTCACACAATTGACTGATGCTAATCAAATTTGCCTTCAAACCTTCCACCAGATACACATTCTTTACAGTTGGTTGAGTTTCACCCCCAGTGATACCCTTGCCTCTGATTTTTCCTTTTGCACCATCTCCAAATATCACTCGCCCTGCTGAAACACGTTCAAAACCAGCTAGATTCCCATGAGTCCCCGTCATGTGTCTGGAGCAGCCACTATCAAAATACCACTGTTCATTTTCAGAGGTTTCATCTGATTCTTTTGCTGTGAATGCAACATGACAATACAAATCCTGCTTTCGGACCAATTCCTGGTTGCATCTTCTACTATCTGGATAATACTTATTTTGCTTCACAGCTTGTGTACTACGTGACAAGTATCTGTAGCATTAAGCTTTATAGTGACCAAGCTTTCCACAATACCAACAACCATTCACCCTATCTCTTGGAGTATTGTGACCCATGCTGATCTACTCATCTCTTCTACTCAGCATCATGGGCACAGTTCTGCTTGCAGTGTTGTGACCCATATTGAACCTCTTTTCTCCTCTACCCAGTATCATGGGCACAATTATGCTCTGAGTGTTCAGTTTAGGTTTCTCAGTTACAACTGATTCTTTGAAAAACCTAGTGTAGCCATTTGAGCTTCCTCCCAGGTATCCTAAGCCCCATTTTGTATTACCGGCCTTACAAGTTGAGAAAATATTGTCCAGGTCTGCGGGGCCTTTGGTCAGTATGCTGATACTCTTCAGCTGTTCTTCAAGTTGTCATTCCAGACTAACTGTCTTAGCCTTTTCATTCTTGAGTTCACTTTCCAGAATGCTGATCTGATTTACTAACCGTTTGTTTTATGCAATCAACGAGTGCTTTTCTTCCTTAGTAGATGCCAACTCATCAATCAACGTTGTGATTACAGTGAACTCAGACTGTTCTCCTCCTGACTCAGAATCCTGATTTCCGTCAATAAGCTCAGTAGTTTTTTCACCTTTTTTTTCTTATATGACTCCTAGATATGCAACAAAAGTTTTGAGAATTTCTCCATTCCCTTGGTCATCATCGAATCATGCTCACTCAAGGGGACATACGACTTTTCTTTCTTACCAGCAGCAGCAAGACAATCAGTTTTGGTGTGACCATATACGTTACATTCAAAACATCTCAGAGAACTCCTCATCTTGATGGTTGGAAAATCAGACTTAGTGTGTCTCCTAACACTTTTCTCACCACCAGATCTAGGTTGAAAGGAACTTCCACCTTGTTGACCTTACTCAAATTTTCTGAAGTACATCTTGACCATCATGCTGACTTAGTCTTCAATTTCATCAGTCTGATCAGTTATTAAGGCAAGTCCCTTACCAGTTGTCTGTTCTTTCTTCTTCAGTTTTAATTTATACTAAGAAGCGCTCTTTTATTTCGAGAAGCGGTTGTTACGTGTGCAAAGGGCCACATCCAGCGAGGGATTGTCCGAAGCTTGGGTCTTTATCAGCTCTCATCGAGCAAGAAGAGGCCAATGCTCGTGAGGAGATGAGTATGCTTGGATCTTACAGCTATTCAATGCCCTAAAGACTACTCCAACGTCTAAAGGAGCAAGCAAGGGATTGATGTATGTTGATGTTTGCATCAACGGGAAAGCAACTCAGGCGATGGTTGACAATGGTGCAACACATAACTTTGTCTCGGAAGGCGAAGTAAGGAGACTCGGTCTATCATGGACAAAGGGGGACGGTTGGCTCAAGTCCGTGAATGCCAAAGCTCGACCCCTCCGTGGTGTTGCACAAGGTGTCAAACTGAGTGTTGGATTCTGGGAAGGTACGCTGAACTTTTCCGTGATACTTATGGATGATTTCAAGGTGGTGTTAGGCGTTGAATTCCAAAGGCAAGTGTTGGCAATACCCATGCTCGCCCTTAGCACTGTTTGCATCCTTGAGAAGGGTTCAACGTGCATGATTCCCACTGTGGAAGTGTTAAATGAAGAGATTGGCGAAGATAAGCAACTTTCGGCCATGCAACTTTCCAAGGGAATAAGAAAGGGCGAGCCGACGTATCTAGCATTGTTGAAGATGGATGATGAGTTTGGAGAGTCATCCATTATCCCACCGGTGATTGAGAAAGTCCTTGAGCAGAACAAGGACATGATGCCGGTGAATTTACAAAAGACACTACCACCTAGGAGAGAGGTAGATCATCGGATTAACCTGGAAATTAGAGCAACCCACCGGATGGCTCCTTTAGAGCTTGTAGAGCTAAGAAAGCAACTTGATGAGTTACTTACGACGGGAATGTTAAAACCATCAAAAGCTCCTTACGGTGCTCCGGTGTCGTTCCAGAAGAAGCATGATGGTTCTTTACGGATGTGTGTGGACTATCGGGCACTTAATAAGGTATCCATCAAGAACCGTTATCCGATTCCCTTGATAGCAATCAATCGTAGTACTTCAGGTATATCAAATCCACAGAGAGAGAAGATGTATTGCAAATCAAGAGGAACAAGTAAAGCTAGAACTCAATAATAAAAAGGGGTTTTGTGTCACACAAATCACGCAAAGCAAATGAAATGAATGTAAATCAATATGAGATGAATGTTGGGCGCTTAAGGGGTTTCTAGGGTTTAATGATCTATCTATTTGAAATAAATTCAATGTAATGCATGTCTACTCCTAAATCTCGGACAATGAAACACGAAAGTTCGGCTAACCTATTGTCATAGAGAAAACCGGCTGAAATCTATAAATCCTATTACTCAACTATCGCAGGCAATAACATAGGTTTCAAAGAATTAAAATCAAGTTAAACCCTAATCCATAAAACTCCATAACTAAGGGGTATGTGCTTGTTATGACGCAATACTCATCAAATCTAGGTTCCAACAAACTAAGCAAACAGTTCAAATTACTTAGATGCCTAAGATCAATAGCTAGTTCATGACTCTAGCTATATGCATTAAGAATGAGATAAGACTGAAAGGCAGTCTAGATGGATATACAAATACAATAAAACTCGCCACTCAAAAGACAATGATCATATCACCCCATTGACTGGCCCTTTAGACCCAACTGGGTAGTCTACTCGGCCATGCTCAAGGTTGTCATCGATGATATGAAAGAGTAAAACATAGATCTAATGCAATAAAGTAAAGTTTATAGATAACTTCTTTAGATCCAAAAATAACAAGATGTAAAGACTTCTCCTTTGACAAAGTTACAAAAGAATAGAGAAGCAGATGGTGGAACTTCAAAGCTTCAGCGAGATCAAGTTTCTTATGCGGCTCCTTGGAGGCGGCATCGGCTTCTTGAGGTGGTGATGGACTTTCTAGGGTTTATGTGGTGAACATAGGTGGTGACTTAAAACTTTGATGAGGCACACCAAACCCTAGCTTCATAAACTTGTATATATAGGTCTTGGGGCGCAAGAGATTGGCTTCTAGGGTTTAGGATGGGCAGACTCATCATCTTGGTGAGTGTGGAGGGAATGGGCCGATCTTGGTGATGGGCCAAGTGTCAATGGCGGTGAAGGAGGCTAGTCTCGGTCACGTCGGTCATGAGCTTAGTGACCGGGGTGCCCAAGAGGCCTGGCCTCGGTCACGAGCTTAGTGACTGAGGTTTGGTGCTTTGGTGCTGGTTTGGCATAGCTTCATCTTCTGGGGTGCATCTTCCAAACAGCTGAATGGATTGCTTTTTTTATTGTCCCATACGAATCTTGACTCTTCAAGCTTTCCAATGATATAGATAACTCAAATTTTGGTTCACAGCAAGGTCTTCAAATGTTGTCAAACTTCTGATACTTTGAAATTGCCTCAAAACGGGTATTTGCTCCTTTTTGATCCATATTCCCATAAAACCTGTAAAACCTCTTTGACACTAACAATACTTGATAATAGTCTATTTAGCTTTGAAATAATACCAAATCTCTCTTAAAATAATATGAAAACCATAGTAAAAAGGGGTCAAAATACGATGTTGTTTGATTCGGGGTTGCTTCTTTGCCTCTTTTCTGCTTCGGCATGTAGTTCCTTTGTGAAGTTAGAACTGTAAATATCAATGTGAAGCTAGCTTGGTAAAACCTTTTCCATTTCGAATTTTTCTTCCTATGATGTCATCCACAAGCATCTCTAAAACTCCAGCTCGTCTTTTTACGCCATCCAAAGAATATTTGATCAGAACATTCTTCCCTAAGATCCCTTCAATCCCTTGGTTGAAAGTATCTTCAATCTTGTCTATCTCCCATGCCAAGAGAATACTTCTCTCATCATTACCCTCGCAACTTTCGCATTCTTTGATAGTGAGGATTTCTTTGGCGAGTTGTTCTTCTACACCTCACAGTCCTTCAATCAGGTTGCTAAACTCATCCTTCTTTGCAGCTTCTTCTTCAAGGTGAGATTCATACCTCTCTTGGTCTCTCTCCAAACTTTGGAGCTTATTCCTTGTTAAGTCTATCTCTTTGGCACGCTGATCTTCTAGCTTCTTTAGGCGGAAAGAGATTTTGTCTATCTTCCCGGAGAGAGTTAAATCGCCTTTGTCAATCTTTTCATGGATCATTCTTGTGCTCAGCTCCTGTTGTTCCAAACATCTTCTAAGCAAGGTCTCTATCCTTCCTTCTTGCAGCTTTTGTTGTAGAGAAACGCCGAAGTTATCTTGGGGGAAATGATTTGGGGAGTGCATAGCTTGGTTCAAGTGAGTTGTTCCTTGAGGTGTGGGGAACCAACATCTGTTGTCTTCAGGCAACAAGGTAAAGGTTTGGAGATTACTTCTTTAGATCCGTAAATAACAAGATGTGAGGAATTCTCCTTTGACAAAGTTACAAAAGAATAGAGAAAGAGATGATGGAACTTCAAAGCTTCAGCAAGATCAAGTTGCTTATGCGGCTCCTTGGAGGCGGCGTCAGCTTCTTGAGGTTGTGATGGACTTTCTAGGGATTCTGTGGTGAACTTAGGTGGTGGTTTGAAACTTTGATGAGGCACACCAAACCCTAGCTTCATAAACTTGTATATATAGGTCTTGGGGCGCAAGACATTGGCTTCTAGGATTTAGGAAGGGCAGACTTGTCATCTTGGTGACTGTGGAGCCAATGCGCTGATCTTGGTGATATGCCAAGCGTCTAAGATGGTGAATGAAACTAGTATTTTTGCCTAATATGCAGAGAAAGACAGTAAAAACTATCAACCTAGGCATAGAGAGACAAAACAAAAGTTTTTCAATCAATTGTAAGTATAGAAAATATCGAACCAATGGGTGACTAGAGTTATGCAACAAGGATGTGATCAATAACAAACTATTCAAGCCAAATATAAAAAGGGTTGGTTTTAATCTAACAACCTAAATGAAACTATAACCAAACCTTAAGTGCCCCTAGAGCTACCAAAGTCTGTCACACTTTAGTAAGTCATCAAAAACACAAGAAAACTATGCTAAATTAACCACTCGACCTAAGCAGTCAAGTAGGGTGGACGAGTGCTACAGTAAAAACAGAGAAAAACTATAGTAAACGATTACTAAGCAAGCTGTGAACTATGGGGGAAAACAGGGACTCTAGGGATGGAAATCACAGGATCGCTAACACTCTGTAATACAACAGCTATCAACTAGCAATTTCATCACAAGACTACCCTAGACAACAGACTTCATAACCAGTTCACTCCATGGTTCGTGGTAGAGAGCCCTAAGACCCAACCCAGTCAGCATAGTGTGAAGAGTCGGATCAAGCATGAAGAATCAGCCTATTCAAGTCGAAAAGAGTTCATAACAAGTGAATAGGTGGATTCGTGACATAAATCAATGTCTGATGCATCCACCCTCACACTATTGTACTCTAAACCCTAGAAAAGTCTATCTAATGGCTCAAAGCATGGTTCGTGCTCATGAGACCATCTAAAATCATGTTCTCCTTGATCATGGGAGAACAAGCATTAAAATTACTCACCCAAGAGGGAGTCGAAACTGAGTGATGATCAAACTATCTAAGCAATAATAAAACAGAGAGAAGCTACCCTAATCCATCCCCAAAAATCCCTATTTTACTACTCACTCACCGGATTCATCACTTGGGCCCGAAACCCAGAAATCTCTAAAAGAGACATATGTGATAGCTAATGATCCGATGAACAAGAGTGTAGAAGAAAGCTAAGGCAAATACAGATTTTATAAAAAGTTATGCAAGTTACAAAATTCAGGAAAAATGAAGAACAAGATGAAGAACTAGAGAGAGAAACTAAGCTAAACTAGGTTAAACTAATAAAATCAGCCACCCCTGATATTAGGTTAATCAGGAGCTTTTATACTAGGTGAAAAAAGAGAAATAATACAAATTCTGAGTTTTAAGGGAAAAAGAGTAAACGCGCCACTCGACCAGTCAGTCGAGTGGACCAGTCGAGTGGGTGCTGTGGCTGACTCGACCACCCATCACATCAAATCAAACAAAAAGACTCAGCCACAAGCAAACATTCAAAGCATACTATCCCTTTAACATTGATTAAGCACAAATTGGTGAATCATGATATGCAATAACTGTAACTCATTTGGTTGAGGGACAAGTTTTAAGAGATAAAAATGATCTCTTCTTCCTCTGGTTTTAAGCGCATGTATCAGGATCTCTCAACGAAATGGATTGAACTATAAGAGAATGCTAAAGGTGGAGCCAACTGGTGCATACAGGAGCAGACTATCATCTACCCATGAAGAACCAAATGACTCCCCTAACTCTAAAATCCCAGAAACTTCATCCTAGTTGTACACTTGTGCTTAAAAGCTTTTCTTTTTCATTTTTTTTTTTTTTGGCTTAAGGACTGATTTTCTGTTTTTTTTTAAGGAGAGGATACTTCTAGCGGATTTGGGATTTTTTTATTTTTCACTAAGCTATGACTCGACCACTCACTTGAGTGGTGTGGTCGAGTGGCTACTTATACGTTTTTTTTTTTTTCTGTTTCTTTTGCTGAGCCAACTTTTATCTTTTTCTTCCAAATCCTTTACTAGACTCATTTTTGAACCTATCCTCTTCAAAGGCTTATAATTTTTAGCAAACTCTTTTTCTCTTTTCTTTTCTTTTCCTAAACTCAAACCCCAACTTATTCAAACTCTTTACCTAAATCTGGTTCAAAAATTGTGAACCAGAGACTACATGAGAGGCTACTCCTGTCGGCAACACCTAACACTTTCTCTCTAATTCAATCCGGAAATAGGCCTTACTTCACTCAAGAATAATGTATGGTCTGAAATGAAGTTTTGGGTTTGGTTTTTGTGAAACTGTCTCAATGGTGGAGACAGCTACTTGGATTAGCAAGAGTGGTAAAAGGTGAAAGAAAATCCAAGTATTTTGACATATCCACGAGTTTTAGAGCATATCATGATAATTAAGTTTTTCAAATTAGGTTCTAATTCATAGGGATAGTTTGACAAATCACAGTAAGTTTCAACCAAGTGAGAGTGCTAAATCTAAATTCCAAGCAAGGTGCAGCCTTAATTTTCAAGCTTAGACAAATGCATTAGACAACTTATAACTGTGGCATTGAAATTATATGTTTGGTTCTTAAGCTTTTTACGGTTTGACTCATCATTATCCCCTATGCATATGTACAATCCTAGGCGAAATTTCTAAAACTCAGTCCTAAAATGATAATGACATTCTGTTTTTGTAAAATCGTTTTCTGAAAATTTTCAAATTTTTATGGTTTTATATGCACATAGATGCTGACTCAAGTATGCAAAATTTGAATAAGAAAAGAAGTAGATATGTCAAATACATCTCTCATACCCTCCCCCAAACTTAAATTACACAGTCCCTTGTGTAATAAAAATTCAAAGAAAGGTTTGAGAGATTGAAAACAAAGCTAAACAAAAATATGCAATTGTATATACAGTGAAGGGTCTTGAGCTGGTACCTTATGGTGGAGTGAAGAGGGTTTCAGCAGCTATATCCATGATCTCTTTGGTCTAGCTTGGTTCTATATGTTCCACTGCTTATTCCCTGAGACTCTAAACACTAGAAAAACTTCAAAATACCAAAAACATAAAATCTTGAAGCAATATATATATAGGGATAGACATGGGACTTCCTCCCAAGTGAGCTTGTTTTAAGTCACATAGCTTGACTCTTCACTCTTTTTAATCAGGTGGTGAATCATAGAGCGGTACTGGAGACTCCATTTGAAAAAGCTTAGGTGGGTAATGGAGGCTGGAAGCTATTGTTGCAATGTTGAAAGCTCTAGTCTTCCCTGGTACACTTAACTCATTGGTGACTTTCTTGAGAGAGGAACTATTGACATTACTCTTGAGCTCTAGTATCTGAAGCTTCATCTCTTCCAGTTGCCTTGTAAGCTCATTCTCAGCCCGTTTTGATGCCTTGATAATCCTGCTTGAGCAATTATACAGTGCAGTTTTGACTGCATTGATGGAAACATTGAGTTTAGACATCAAACTAGGCATTTTTGGGCACATGGGTGTTTGACTCGACCATGAGCTCGAGTCAGGTGGTCGAGTGACCTCTGAACCTTCTTCATTGAGCGTGATATCCTCTGTTTGTGACCCAACTGCATCCTCAGAAACTTCTGTTCCGATACCTACTTTATCTGGGTCTAAAACCTCTCCAGGGCTCAAAATCTCACTGTTGGGATCTCCAACTTCCTCATCTTTAATCAAATCAATCTAATTGTGATCCTTCTTAGGAGATTCCTTGATGGTGCATCAAAGAGATAGTCCATTACTTTAAGAGAGAAAAGCTGTCCATCAATGGTTGGCTTTTTGGCAGCACTATCAATACCAAACTTCAGCACTAGATCACTTCCCAGATGGAGATCTATCTTCTCATTCTTTGTATCAATCTCAGCACCAGTAGATGCTAAGAAGGGCCTTTTCAGAATTTTATGATCGTTTGGCTCCTCATCCATTTTCAACACCACGAAGTCAGTAGGCACCTCAACATGCTCAACTCTGATAGGGAGATTTTCCAGTAGACCACGGGAACGTTTGATAGTCCTATCATCTAACATCGAAGAAAGCTTACTTGGTTGGTAATCAACATAGCCCAGATTCTTGGCAATAGGTATAGTCATAATGGTCATCGAAGCTCCAAGATCACATAGAGAATTCCTGAAGACTGTTTGGTTCAGAGAGCATGGGAGATTGAATGATCCTGGATCTTCAAGATTCTCTTGCACTATACTCTCTTTCTCAGTTACAGCTTTGCATTCCTGGCTTGTTGCAGCTAACTCTCTTTTTTCCAGAATTTTCTTCAAGGTTCTTTCTCTTAGACCACTTTTGGATGGCCCCAATGCCTTAACAGCATCCTCCCAAGACATTTCCGCTTCCATCTCCAATAGCTCTTCCTCTAATAAAATATCATAGCTTTCCTCTATCTCTGCTTTGAATTTTTCTGGGTATGGGCTTTTGATCATTGCTTGCATGTCAGCTATTCGTTTCTCCTTCTCAGTCATTGGCTCCATTCGACCACTCAATCGAGTGGGTTGGTCGAGTGGGTCAGGAATTTGAGAAATTTCAGCAACAGCTTGACATGTTTGGGCGAGTGGGCCAGGAATTTGAGAAATTTCTGCAACAGCTTGACAAACAGCCTCCCCATCTTGAATATCACTGTCCACAGTGATTGTTGCATTTTCTTCTGTAGATGGTAGCTCTTGATCATTCCCCACTGAGATAGCATCGGCAGTGGTATGCATCTGTTCTTGATGCATTGTAGGAGGAGTAATGTGGCATTATCAGTAGAGTGAAGCCTGTTGCTGGAGGAGAATTTTGTTAGAAAGGCTTTCTGACATGCATCCCAAGATGTGGATCCGTGGCAAAGGTTTCTCATCCAGAGGCTGGCATTGTCTCCTAAAGAGTGAGGAAACAATCTTAATCTGTCCCCATCTTCAGTTGTACCAAACATCATGGAGATGAAGCAGAGCTGCTCAAACAATTTCAGATGCCTTACAGGGTCCTCTGTTGGTAGACCAAAGAACTTGTTGTTCCTAATCGTTGCCATGAGCTTAGTCTTGACTGCAAACGCATCATGTGCATCATCAAGAATATCTATGACGTTCCACCGTATGTAGTTTGTTGGAGTATCTTCTGCTCCTATTAGACGTGTCATTGACTCTTTGGTGTACTCCATCAGGTAACTCCAGCTATAGGGTCGAGTGAACAGTACCTGAGGAAGAAAAATGAAAATTTACCAGAGTCAATACCAAAATAGTAAAGTGAACGAACTTGATCTTGAAAGTAATGAAATCCTAATTGAAACTCTAAATCACCCAAATGGCAAGGGCGCCAAATTGAAACTAGTATTTTTGCCTAATATGCAGAGAAAGATAGTAAAAACTATCAGCCTAGGCTCAGAGAGACAAAACACAAGTTTTTCAAACAATTATAAGTATAGAAAATATTGAACCAATGGGTGAATAGAGTTATGCAACAAGGATGTAATCAATAACAAACAATTCAAGCCAAATATAAAAAGGGTTGGTTTTATCTAAAACCTTAAATGAAACTATAACCAAACCTTAAGTGACCCTAGAGCTACCAAAGTCTGTCACACTTTAGTAATTCATCAAAAACACAAGAAAACTATGCTAAACTAACCACCCTAGATAACAGACTTCATAACCAGCTCAATCCATGGTTCGTGTAGAGAGCCCCAAGACCCAACCCAGTCAGCATAGTGTGAGAAGTCGGATCAGGCATGAAGAATCAGCCTATTCAAGTCGAGAAGAGTTCATAACAAGTGAATAGGTGGAGTCGTGACATAAATCAATGTCTGATGCATCCACCCTCACACTATTGTACTCTAAACCCCGGAAAAAGTCTATCTAATGGCTCAAGGCATGGTTCGTGCTCATGAGACCATCCAAAATCATTTTTTCCTTGATCAGGGGAGAACAAGCATTAAAATCACTCACCCAAGAGGGAGTCGAAACTGAGTGATGATCAAACTATCTAAGCAATAATAAAACAGAGAGAAGCTACCCTAATCCATCCCCAAAAATCCCTATTTTACTACTCACTCACCGGATTCATCACTTGAGCCCGAAACCCAGAAATCTCTAAAAGAGACATATGTGATAGCTGATGATCCGATGAGCAAGAGTGTAGAAGAAAGCTAAGGCAAATACAGATTTTATAAAAAGTTATGCAAGTTACAAAATTCGGGAAAAATGAAGAACAAGATAAAGAACTGAGAGAGAAACTAAGCTAAACTAGGTTAAACTAATAAAATCGGCAACCCCTGATATTAGGTTAATCAGGAGCTTTTATACTAGGTGACAAAAGAGAAATAATACAAATTTCGAGTTTTAAGGGAAAAAGTGTAAACGCGCCACTTGATCAGTCAGTCGAGTGGACCAGTCAAGTGGGTGCTGTGGCTGACTCGACATCCCAATCTAGTGGCCTGGTCGAGTAGCTCTGTAGATAGGCTGACTCTACTACCCACTCGAGTGGGAAGGTCGAGGAGACCACTCAAATTGTCTCTGGTGCAGTGGAGGTTCTAGTTCAACATGTCTTCACTCTTCTGGATGTATCTTTCAAATGGCAGACTGGATTTCGTTGATTCTTGTCCCATGTAAATTTTGACTCTTCTATCTTTCCAATGATATACAGAAATTTAAATTTGGTCCACGGGAAGGTCTTCAAATGTTTCCAAACTTTTGATGCTCCGAAGTCACTCGAGTGGTCTGGTTGAGTGAGCCTATCTGAAAGTGCTATCTGTGAGTGCTTCTGAGAGTGCTTCAATCGAGTGGTCTGGTCAACTGGGCCTGTCTGAGAGTGCTGTCCAAGAGTTCTTCTGAGAGTGCTTCACTCGAGTGGTCTGCTCGAGTGAGCCCGTCTGAGAGTGCTGTCCGAGAGTGCTTCATAAAGTGCTTCACTCGAGTGGTCTGGTCGAGTGAGCCTTCTCCGTCTCTGCAATCTTCACTTGACTCCATAGGGCTTGCCACACGTCTTCATTTCATGAGCCAAAATCCAAGTATGCTCCATAGGCCCCATAAGTACTTGATAAGACCCCAAATATGCAAAATGCATGCAATACAAAAATATGAAACATCCTATATGAAGCATAAATGCATGGAATGGTATAAAAATGGATTAAAATCTACTCTAAGGCATGATAAAAAGGTGGTAAAAACGTGTATAAAAGTGGTTTTATCAGTGAACGAGGCTGGTCTCGGTCACGAGCTTAGTGACCGGGGTGCCCAAGAGGCCTGGCCTCGGTCACGAGCTTAGTGACCGAGGTTTGGTGCTTTGGCGCTAGTTTGACATAGCTTCATCTTCTGGGATGCATCTTCCAAACGGCTGCATGGATTACTTTTATTCTTGTCCCATACGAATCTTGACTCTTTAATATTTCCATTGATATAGAGAACTCTAATTTTGGTTCACAGGAAGGTCTTCAACTGTTGTCAAACTTCTGATGGTTTGAAACTGCCTCAAAACGGGTCTTTGCTCCTTTTTGATCCATATTCCCATAAAAGCTGTAAAACCTCTTTGACACTAACAATACTTGATAATAGCCTATTTAGCTTTGAAATTATACCAAATCTCTCTTAAAACTATATGAAAACCATAGTAAAAATGGGTCAAAATATGATGTTATCAGAATGCACCAGCCAAATTTTTCACACTCATGAACCAGATCTTCCAGCTCTATCTAGACTGGTTTGTGGTGGCATATCTTGATGACATTTTCATCTATTCGACTCCGTGGAGGAACACGTCGGCCATTTGCAAACGGTGTTCTGAGTTCTACGAGAGAACAAGTTGTTTGTGAAGCGGGAGAAATGCACGTTCGCCACAGAGAAAGTGCAATTCTTGGGGCATGTCATTGGCCGTGGGAAGCTAAAGATGGACAATGCCAAGATATCCACAATTACAGAATGGAAAGCGCCAACCAAGGTACCAAAGTTACGAGCATTCCTTGGACTCGTTAACTATTATCAGCGATTTATCGAGGGTTACTCGAAGAAGGCTGCACCATTGACTGACCTTCTCAAGAAGGAGAAGAAGTGGGACTGGTCGGAACAATGCAATGAGGAATTTGAAGAGCTTAAGGCTGCAGTTATCGGGGAGCCTGTACTTGTTCTTCCGGATTTCACTAATCCCTTTTGAGGTGCAAACAGATGCTTCCGACTTTGCTATTGGTGGGGTACTGGGGGGGCATCCAATAGCATTTGAAAGCCGCAAGCTGAATGACACGGAACGACGATATACAGTCCAAGAGAAAGAGATGACGACCATTGTTCATTGCTTACTAGTTTGGCGGCATTACCTCTTACGTTCTCCATTCTCTTTGAAGACGGATAATGTGGCAACGAGTTACTTCCAAACTCAGAAGAAATTGTCACCAAAGCAAGCTAGGTGGCAAGACTTTCTAGCCGAGTTTGACATCACGTTGGAGTACAAACCACATAAAGGTAACATTGTTGCTGATGCACTTAGTCGGAAGGCTGAACTTGCTTCGATCAGCCAAGCCGAGAGCTCATTTCTGAGTCGTGTTCGGGAGGGACTCGATCATGATCCCACAGCCAAGGCATTGGTGAAACTGGCCTTAGAAGGGAAGACTCTACACCAAAGATAGACGGTTATATGTTCCAAGCCACGGAAGTTTACAATGTGACATTATCCGAGAATGCCATGACACTCAGTGGGCGGGACATCCAGGACAGAAATGGACAATGGCACTTGTGGAAGCTGGGTATTTTTGGCCACGGATGCAGGATACCGTGGAACTTTATGTGAAGACTTGTCTCGTGTGCCAACAGGACAAGACAGAGAATAAGCAACCGGCTGGGTTGTTAAAACCATTAGCCATACCAGAGAGACCTTGGAAATCCATTTCTTTGGATTTCATCAGCGCATTACCAGATTCCGAAGGGTTCGGATCAATCATGGTGATCATTGACCGGTTTTCAAAGTATGGGACATTTGATGCATGTCTGAGAGACTGCACGGCGGAAGGAGCAGCTCAGGCATTCTTCAAGAATGTGGTCAAGTTCTGGGGGTTGCCAAGGAACATTGTGAGCTACCGAGATCCTCGATTTACCGGGAAGCTCTGGATGGAGTTGTTCAAAACACTCGGGACTGGACTCAAATTCTCAACTAGTTTCCACCCCCAGAAAGATGGTCAGACGGAGCAGGCAAATTCCTTATTGGAATGTTACTTGTGAAAATGTGTGAGTGCTAATCAAGAAGACTGGGCAACGTTTCTGGACATTGCCCAATTCTCTTATAATCTCCAACGAAGTGAGGCGACAGGCAAGAGTCCGTTCGAGCTTGCCACCGAGCAACAACCAGCGACTCCCCATGTGTTAGCCATGATGCAAAATGAGACACAAAGTCCAGGAACACAGAAGATGGCCAAAACATGGGAAGATCATGCTGATTTTTCTAGATTTTCTTGGAGAAATCTCGCAAGCCGATGAAGAAGTGGGCATATGAGAAGAGGCGCCCACTAGAGGTCAAGGTCAGTGATCAAGTATTGGTAAAACTCCTTCCCCAGCAGTTTAAGATCTTCCGGAGTATACACAAGGGTTTGATCCGGAGATACGAGGGACCGTTTGCAGTCACGGCAAAAGTGGGCAAGGTATCTTATAAACTTGATCTACCCGACACGTTAAAAATTCATCCGGTTTTCCATGTCAGCATGTTAAAGCCATACCATGAAGACATGGAGGACCAAAACCGAGGGAAATCTAATCATCCCGCATTTTTATCAATATCAGAGCAATTCAGTATTCACTTGTCTTTTTCCGAGTTTTTCTTTTTTTCAGAGTTTTTTTCTCACAAAGGGTCGGATTTTGTAAGAGTTAGGCTGCCTAGTCTTTTTGTTCAAGTCAAAGAGAGACTAGGACCGCACGGTTTGATCCCAAAAGGTCAAGCCCGTGATATAAGGCTCTTAAATGTAATTGTCTGTAGCTGAGATTTTAAAACTTGCATTGATTCTTCGGACTACGGCGTTATATTGAATTGAATATTTGGAGAGATTTGAGTTTATTGTTTTAAGATGATTTGGTGAAATTTTGGTGAAATAGGAATTTTGTTATTAAATTTTTTGAAATCTCACATAAAACGATGAGATTTGGGTCTTTGTATTTTTAGTTAAGAAATCCCTTCAAATCTCACCTAAAATTTTTAAATAATATTTTAATAATAATGGATTTGAATATATAATTTAAAACTATTAATCCTATAACATTGGATTTTAAAAAATATTTTAAAATTCATATTTCAGTAACACATAATTTATCATTTAAAATTAAATCTCTCCAAATACTCATTTCAATACATATCCACGTCTAGCCATGAGCTTAACTTGATCTCTTACCAGCATCAATGATTTCTTGTTTGATTTCTATTTAAGTAACGTCCAGAATTTGGTATTAGTAAACATTTTTCAACTAAAATAGCCGTGATGTTGTATGAAATCTTAAATGACGATGTCCTTCATCTAATCCACTTGCAGAAATGATTTTAATTAATATAGTTCAATTTAGGCGTTATTAACAGAAAAATAAAAAAATAAAATAAATCTGAAGATTCTTGAACACATAAACTTTAATCACTTTATATTTTAGTAAATGTTTTGATTAAAAACAATATATTAAAGATATCTATTTTTTTTTTAAATAGTATCATTTAATGTTTTATTTTAAATTTATTTATCTAATTAAAATTTAGCTTTTAAACAAAATCTCTATATATAAAAGTGAAAGTTTCGGCCCCTGGAGCTGTTCACTCCCCCTACAACATATCTCCTTATGCCATTGTCTCACTATTTTTTATTACAAATCGTAAGAATCTCTTCCTTAAAACGTGACAACTCAGCAAGAGCTATATGAAAGCTTTCTAACGCAGTCTCTACTGACATGTCAGCACACCAGGTCTTTAAAGAAAAGAAAAACCAAAACGGTTCTTTCATATTCCCCTTCGAAAGACAATTATATACCCTTTCATCTTTTATTAAGGGATTAGAGATCCCCTCATCATAAATCAAAGCTTCCAAAATCCAAAAACGTATGCTTACAGAATTCAATTACTAGCTCCATAAGCTATCTTCGTCATGTACCAATATCTAGACAATCCGGCATGTCGTCCGCGTTCTAATTGGAAGCAGCTCTCGTGGTGTCTTTGACGTCACAAACAGGTACGCCTAATTCCATCTCACCACTTGGCCTTCTCAGATCTTAAATTCTACTGAGGTCTCTGCTGTACTGGAATATATAGCTGAAATTTAGAGTTTTTGTAGCTTTTTGTCAAGTTCTGCTGTGCACTTTTATAAGTTGTTTTTCGATGCAATCGAGTTAACTCACTTTCGATGCAATCGAGTTAACTCACTTTCGATGCAATCGAGTTAACTCACTTTCGATGCAATTGGTTCTACTCTTATTTTTTTGAATTTCCAGTACTATTTCGATTACAGATCAAACAAACTTCATATTGTTTTTTTTTTTTTGGTTCTACTTTGAAGGCTGATGGTTCTCTCACATCTTCAGACTCTTCTTCTCTTCCCGCTAATAGTTGTGTCATTGCTCCTAAAAAGATCTGTAACACTCCTAAACCCAATAAGCTGATAGTTTTTTTAAAATACCAAAGGCCCATAAAAGCCCATTATTTCAGCAGAAATCCTAAGTTATTTCTCTTATATAAAATAGCTTTTAGTCCTATTTTTCTCACGTAAATCTTTATTAGCACTGAAATTCTGTAGAATTTTATTCTCAAAATTTGATCCTTGATTTCTCGCTGCCACCACCGTCTCAAGTCGCTGCCGCCATCGTCGGAGAATTTTCTGGTGAGTTTTGAATCACTTTCTTTTTAAGCCGAATCTTTAATCGAGTAGATCTCTCAAACCGTTTAAAATCTCGCCAATCTGAGGCCACCATTGAAATCATAGCGTCAAGACGAGCCCAGATCTCAAAGTGCAGCCAGTCGCCGCTGTTGCACGCGCCCCCACGTGAGGTTTCACGGCGTGACTCGAACGAGGTTACCTGGTGACTCAGACAAGTTGACTCGGTTTACTCGGTTGACTTGTTTAATCGTTGACTGTTGACCCGAGTTGCATGTTGACCGTGTTGACCATTGAGGATAGTTGACTGTTGACCGTTGACTAAAGTTAACCGTTGAAATGGTTTGATCCAGTTTAATCCGGTTTAGCCGGTTAATAGCGGTTTTTGTATCTTAAACTATTCTAATTATCTTTTTGTTCCTGTTTCAGATCCAAAGTCCGTTCGAGCATCCGAGAGTTAGGATCCGTCTTTTTGTGGCTAAGGTGAGAGCTATCCGTACATTTCTTATTTCGCCTTTCCCCTTCTATTGATAGTTTAGTGCCTGAATGTGTATCATCTCTTTGATCCAGTCTGTCTTGCATGTTAAACCGGACCTACGATATTTAGATGATTTCACTTGTTGTTTGTCTCGCATGTTAATGTGTTAGTGATGTGATATATGTATAGAATTGTGTTATGGGACTTGGGCGGGGTACACAGTGGGAGGACTGTGTGACTACCGGAGTTGTGTGTGCAGAGGGTACGGCCGGCAAGTCGATCTGTCGATCCGTAGCTCCCTAAGGTCGATAACGCATCCAATGGGTGGTGTGATTGGGCACTATCCCATAAACTAAGCCTCTTTGGATGGTGGGCGGGCACTTATCTCGTGTAGGGCCATTGGTTGCATTGCTTGGGTGCTTTAGGTGTCGTGTTTGTTACATGTTTAGGTCTAGACTATTGTGGTTATGGTGTACGCCGGGTTCGACTTGCGTGGGCTAGCACACCATACCTTACTGAGTGACTTCTCTGGTGCTCACCCCTTTCTATTCCATTATATTTTACAGGTGATCACGTTGAGTAGTTGGTTGCACGGGACATTGTGGTGCTGTTTAGGGATCAACGGAAATTTTATCACATTTATTTCTGTTCGATTTATTTATTTATTTATTTGGTTTTGATGCGGTTTAATCCGTTATTTGGATTTATTGGTTCTTTGAGACTCGAAATTTTATTTAATAAAGTTAAAAGTTAGTTATTGTTGTTACTTGAGTAAGAAGTTATTGTTAGTGACACACCGTTCTTGACAGAGGATGAGACGGCCGTCACATTTTGGTATCAGAGCGGGTTTGCCAGACCAGTCTTTACTCGGGAGGCAGTTGAGTTGGTAGTGTGCAGTGTAGTTGTAATCTATGAAGTAGAGTAATAGAATCGGTTTCAACGATTTTCAATGATTTTTGGGGATTGAGAAAAATATGTTTTTGAAAAGTTAAAAAGCATCATTCTATCTATCCTTGCTTTGTTGTCATTAATGTGTTAGTTCAGAGCAAAGCCTAAGCAAAGTGTTTCATTTCTCAGATGGGACCTAAGAGACACACTAGAGCTACAGTCAGAGCTGCTTCTCGCGATATGGAAGCTGAGAGTACTCATGTTGCGAATAGCCAGGCTGTTGGGGAGCAGGTTGACTTGGAGACAGTTAGACAGATAACTCAGGATGCAACTAGACAAGCAGCTCAAGCTGCAGTGCAGCAGGTTGCACAAGAAGCTGCTCCGGTAGCGGCACAGGAAGCTGCTCCAGTAGCAACACAAGAGATAGCCCGTCTGGCTGCCTTTCAAGCCGCAGGTCAGCAAGCCCCGCCAGTTGTCGCTCAACCAGCGCAAGTTATGGGTAATGATGCATTAATGGAGGAGTTGCTGAGATATCAGGAGAGGTTTAGAGACCAGTTACACAGAGATGTCGGTGTTGAAGAAGCACCTCAGGGAGCTAGGATGCAGCGGGATGCACCACCAGTTGTTGGGCCTAGAGCATATCCGCCACCACCACCACTTGTCAGGCAGCAGTATGGGCCTTCGTACTGGGAGCTAATGAGACAGATGAGGAAGTTGGGACTAGAGTTGTTTGGGGGTGCGGTTGATGCCATGGCTGCGGATAACTGGAAGCGGAAGCTAGAGCGTAATTTGGACCATATGAGGTGTCCAACAGAGCACCGTCTTGACATAGCTACGCAGTATTTGAAAGATGATGCTCTATTTTGGTGGGAGGGGATTGTTGAGGCATATCGTGGTCGCTATATGTTGACTTATGAGTTTACCAGGAAGTTCTTTCCCCAAGAGACCTTGGATGAAAAAGAAAATACCTTCCAGGTTATTTGCCAAGGTACCAAGACCGTGAGTACGAGCTGGAGTTTAGTCGTCTTCGCAGGTTCTCCAGAAAGGTTATGAATGAGCAGGATTTGATCAGGAGGTTTATGAAGGGTTTAGGGCCAGATATTTGTACCCGCTGCTCAATGAGGGACTACCCCAACATGGTGGAATTAGTGGAGAAGGCTGCAATTCAGGAGGTAGGTTTAGCTGAGGAGCAGAAGCTCTACAAAGGAATGCTGCCGAAGCCAAGTAGGAATCATGAGCCTCAAAAGAGGACGTGGGAACAGGTGGGACCACCTCAGTGTCTGCGTTGTCGACGCCACCATTTTGGAGAATGTGGTGCATGCCATATATGCGGGCAACTAGGGCATATAGCGAGGAACTGCCCACAAAAGACAGGGTTTTCTGCTGGAAGTAGTTTTAACTGTGGTCATCTGGGTCATCACATCAATGATTGCCCAAATCAGGGTCAGCTGTTACCTGGACCACCGCCTAAGCGTCAAGCCACCGCTCCACAAATGTTTGCAGTCGGAGATGCCGAGCTGGTACGTGTTTTTCCAGTTATATTTTCTTCTATGTGGGTTGATAATGTGAAAGTCTTGTGTGGTAAGTCCTGGTTGTTGGATAGTTTTTATTGGGGATGGGTGGGTTTTCTATATTTTTTACCATAGCTATGTGTAGTTTGTGACTCCGTGTTTGGTTAAGTGTTGTCCTTCTAGAATGTGTTGAACCCGATACCGAGCAGAATCAAAAGACCAGCATCAAAATAGTATCAGCTATGAAGATTGGCCAAGACTTGAATTTGGGGGCGAATTCCTTGTAAGTTGGGGAGAATTGTAACACCCCTAAACCCAATAAGCTGATGGTCTTTTAAAAATTCCAGAGGCCCATAAAGGCCCATCATTTCTGCAGAAACCCTATTAGCACTGAAATTCTGTAGAATTTTCTTCTCAAAATTTGATCCTTGATTTCTCGCTGCCACCACCGTCTCAAGTCGCCGCCGCCGTCGTTGGAGAATTTTCTGGTGAGTTTTGAACCACTTTTTTTTAAACCGAATCCTTAATCGAGTAACCTTAGAGTCTCGCCAATCTGAGGCCACCATTGGAATCGTAGCGTCGAGACAAGTCCAGATATCAATGCGCAGCCATCGTCGCTGATGTACGCGCCCCCATGCACTGCCGTAAGTTTTCACGGCATGACTCGAACAAGTTGACTCGGTGACTCGGACGAGTTGACTCGGACGATTTGACTCGGTTAACTCGGTTGACTTGTTTAATCGTTGACTGTTGACCCGAGTTGCCTGTTGACCGTGTTGACCATTGACCATAGTTGACCGTTGACCGTTAACCGTTGACCAAAGTTGACCATTGACTTGGTTTGATCAGGTTTAATCCAGTTTAGTCCGGTTTGGTTTGGTTTAGCTGGTTAAGAGCGGTTTTCGTATCTTAAACTATTCAGATTTTCTTTTCGTTCTGCTTTCAGATCCAAAGTCCGTTCGAGCATCCGAGAGTTAAGATCCGTCTTTCTGTGGCTAAGGTGAGGGCTACCAGTACATTTCTTATTTCGCCTTTCCCCTTCTATCGATAGTTTAGTGCCTGAATGTGTATTGTCTCTTTGATCCAGTCTGTCTTGCATGTTAAACCGGACCTACGATATTTAGATGATTTTACTTGTTGTTTGTCTCGCATGTTGATGTGTTAGTGATGTGCTATATGTATAGAGCTGTGTTATGGGACTTGGGCGGGGTACACAGTGGGAGGACTGTGTGACTACCAGAGTTGTGTGTGCAAAGGGTACAGTCGGCAAGTCGATCTGTCGATTCATAGCTCCCTAAGGTCGATAAAGCGTCCAATGGGCAGTGTGATTGGGCACTATCCCATAATGTAAGCCTCTTTGGAGGGTGGGTGGGCACTTATCTCGTGTAGGCCCATTGGTTGTATTGCTTGGGTGCTTTAGGTGCCGTGTTTGTTACATGTTTAGGTCTAGACTATTGTGGTTGTGGTGTAAGCCGGGTTCGACTTGCGTGGGCTAGCACACCATACCTCACTGAGTGACTCCCCTGCTGCTCACCCCTTTCAATTCCCTTATATTTTACAAGTGATCACGTTGAGTAGTTGGTTGCGCAAGACATTGTGGTGCTGTTTTGGGATCAACGGATTTTATCACATTTATTTCTATTCGATTTATTTATTTATTTATTTGGTTTTGATGCGGTTTAATTCGTTATTTGGATTTATTGGTTCTTTGAAACTCAAAGTTTTATTTAATAAAGTTAAAAGTTAGTTATTGTTGTTACTTGAGTAAGAAGTTATTGTTAGTGACGCGTTGTTCTTGAGAAGTTATTGTTGTTACTGGAGTAAGAAGTTATTGTTACAAAAGAGCTATATTTAACTTACTTTCGTTATATATAATATAGTTATCCTACATGAATTGGGGTGACTGGATCTGTCTAACTGTTTTCTATCATTTTCCCTTTCTTTATTCAGGTGAAGACATAAAACAGAAGAAAAACATTGACTAGAAAGGTATGCCTCAAATATGCATTTTCTTGCTTACATGGTTTACAAAAGGCTATGTCTCTGCAATTCAGACTTTACTGGATTGCAAACAGCGCTTTTGGAGATATCTGCAATTCTGATGCCGTACGTAGTAGACCATTTTCTTTACAAAATATCCAAAAGAACATGGTTTGTTTTCTCTTCTTAGATGAATGAACAAGTTGTTGCAAATTTCAGTGTGTGTGAAAAAGCTTGTCTATACTAATGACCAAGGAGAGAGTGTTAACGGAGTTTGCTCAAATTTCTTGTGTAAGGACCAATGAAAAAGGAATCTGTTTTTGTTTGAACTTCTTCACCTAATATCGACTTTAGGGTTTTGTTTTTTCAGGTGACTTGAAACCCGGAACTGAGGTTAACCTCATTGGTCATGTAGGCAAAGAAATGCTTATGCCAAAAGGTCCAAACGCCACTTTTATTATGGTCTCTCCCCTAAACCTCTAATATCTTTACTTGCTTATGAATTAAACCTCTGTAGATTCTGTTTCTTGAGAAATCATTAATCATTCGTATAATTCCTTCTTCTTGATGAACACAACATATTGCCACAGAATCACGAGTCGACTTGTAAGCTCAGGATCATGTCCATAGAATTGGTCAGAAGAAAAAAGTTCAAGTGTTTTGATTCGGCACTGAGGTTGGTCTTCGCCATGTATATTTTAGTAAGAACAACATCGAGAGCTTTCGAATTAATTATGTGTTGGTTGTTTATAGTCTGCTACTGAGGAAAAAGTGATTGACAGAGCTCACAAGATGTTGGCGCTTGAAAAGAAAGTTTCCTATACGAAAGTTGCTATATGCATTATTCAGATTGGTTTTGGAGATAGCCAGCAACAACAACAACTGTAAGAACCCTTTGAAAACCAAATATTTTACAAGAGTAACAGAACCAAACATTTTACATGATCCAAACATTTGAAAAAGCTCATATGAGCTCTCAGGTGTGTTTTCATATGAGCTTTTTCAAAATAAACATTTTACATAAGTTAATCATAAGTATAAACTTTTAAACAGTATACAACTTAGAAATAATCACCACAGATAACATATTCATGTCTACTAGATGCATTTAAAAAAAAAACATAATTCAACTAAATTACAAATTATAAAAATTATAAAAGAAACATTTAAAACGGTAAAACAAAACAAATATATTATGAAAAATTAATAATACATTCACGCGTACCGCGGATATAGCCCCTAGTATTTAATAAAATAAAATAAAAACATTTAAACATCTATTAAACTGTGTCAGAGGGAATAAAACTTAAGAAGAAAGAAAACACTTTATTTAATCATATAATCACTTCACTGAAATAAGTATCTAGTTTTAGTAGTTTGAGAATTAACTTATTAATTAATATCTTCATTGGCATAAGACACTTGAAGTTTCGACACTTTCCTTTCTGAGAAGGCAGAAGAACTGCATACTTTTGGGAGAGGAGCTTTTCCTTTGTACGCTTTACACACTTCAGCCGCCAAATTATGATATTTCTGCATCCTCAATAACAAAAAGAAAAATATCAATTGGTTTAAAAAAGTAAATAAATGAAAAGAAGAGTTATTAAGGGAGATAATTATACGTCATAGAGTGGTTGGTCGTTGAGTGTGACCCATGGTACGTATGTATGTTTGGGCTTCAAACTCAAGGTCTGTTTTGCATACCCAAGTATGAGCTACAATAAAAAAAATTATCAGAGGTATTGGGTAATATAGTTATACCATGTGTATACTAATTATGAATTTATGAGTGTTTGATATATATATATACATACCTTTCCAGATAGATCACCATTGTAACAATCACTAATGAGCTTCTCATGTCCAGCGAACTTAACACATGGTTTCCAGTCTTTTGTATTGTTTTCAACGCACCTAATTAACCAATACTGCAATTCCTGCAATCAAAAACCACCATATTCATTCAAATTTTGATTTTTAACAAAAATAAAAAAAGAACATCATATTTTTGTATTAAAACTAGCAATAATTTTTTTAATTAATAAAAAAGAACAATAAATTTAGTAAATAAACGCATTAAATGTTTACCGGATCGGGCCAGGTTCTTATAATGCACGCCTCAAGAGCGTTTAGTTTACATTCCTCTTCACCATGCTTCACAAAAATTCCCAAACATGATTAGTTAAAAAAATTAAGATATAGACAAGTTATCTTTTTTTTTTTTGGTCAAAAATTTATATACAAGTTATCTAAACATAAAGATTCATTGATTTATCAACAAGAAGAGGGAGATGTTAACCCAACAAAAAAAAAACAACAAACATTAATTGATTTATTAACAAGAAGAGGGAGAAATTGGAAATAACCTGGCAAGTGACAGTCAGATTTGGTAAGACATGGGCGTTACCGAAAGGAACGAGCGTGAGATTGGTGATTGTGTAGAGATCGGAGTCAAAAAATTTGACTAGATCATTGACGATGAAATTTTGGCAATAGGGACAAAGTGATTCGTAGTAAAGATTTAGGTTCACTTTATCGAATTCTCCAGCCACGAGATTGTTTGAGAATCTGAAGTGGCAAGCTAATAAAAGACATTGGCACAGAACAAGTTTGGATGAAAAAGAAGAAGCCATTGTTAAAAGTATATTTTATGACTACTGCCTTGTCACTTGTGTAAGCATTTATATAGATACATTTTTTTTTTACTTCTGTAACTGTTTTTTTGGTTTTAATAGTAGTCGGTAACATTTTTCACGTGGGGTCTCTTTATTTTTATTTTTTACTGTATGTCCTTAATTTACTCTAGATGTCAATATGACAATATCTACTCATTTCAAGAATGTGTAGAGAAGTAGGCTAGGTTAACAATGGAGGATTAATCTACCATTCGAGTATATATAGATATATCTAGAAGTTTTTAGTTTGTTAGATGTTCTTTATGTTATTAAATACAAAATCTTACAATAACTAACGACAGTGGTAGGTTCTACCTTAAGCTGTATAAGTAGGGTCCAGGGGCGGATCCAGCAAGATATTAGACTGGATGCAAAATAGCAATAGGGTGGATTCAAACCCACATCCTCACAAAGTTTAAGGGTGCATTTTTGCCATTATGCCACTTTAATTAATTAATTGTGTAAAAGAAATCAACTTTTATATTTAACTAGGTGCATGTACACCTACACCCATTGGTATGGGTCCGCCCCTGAGTAGGTCTTGATTCATCTTTCAAGTTGCTAAACTTTTATAGTTTTGGAAAACATTTTAATGTCAATAAACTAAAGTAGATGTTTAGTCTAGTAGACCGAACCAAATAGAGGTATAGTTTTCACCCTAATTAATGCCATTAAGCAAGTACTTTGAATTAACTCAACTTACCGTTTCATAAAGAATATTCCCTTAACAAAATACTAGAAAACAATCATTGTTTAAACTATATTACAACATTTGGGATTATGACAAATTTTGAAATCTGGTTACGAGATTGAACACGTTACAGAGCAAATCATCAGTTTATTTCAATTCTTTTTTCTATGTTTTTCGTGTAAATTTTTACGAAAGTTTATAAATTTTAATTCAAATACTTTAAGCTAGTTTCAATTCAAAATGCATGTCGATATAATTATGAGTTTATTCAAATATGAACCGTTTTGTCCAAAAGAAATTCTTTAACACGGTAAGAAAAATATATATTAAAAAACTGTAAAACAAATTTCGTTTATATATGATTGAAAACATATATTTTAATTTTATTTATTTACATTATTGAACTTCCGCAGCGTAATAGTTGAATATAGAAGTGGAGTAAATATATTAAATGTGGTTTGGTTTTCAATATAGATTCAAAAACAAATTTGTTCTTTAATTATTTGAAATAAAATCATATATGTTTGCAGGATTAAAAAATATAGATTCAGAAACACTAATAATGTATGTCTGCACAAAACATATACATATGTGTTATATAAAAAAGTGAATTTATCACAAAACAAATATAAATAAAGATAAAAAATCTATACGCCGTAAAAGTGTTGAGATACTGACAAAAAAAGAAATGTTAAAAAAAAAAAAAAGAAAGAATGATTTGCTATAGTAAATGTCTTATGCTTGAGTGAATTATAATAATCATTTTGATAGTTTATATAGAAATAAAAAAGTAATTACTATGTGTGCATAGGTGAGCTCCACATAAAATAATACATAACACATAAAGCTGGCACACATATACTGTTGACATAAGAGAATGCTTCTCTTATTGACTTTTGTAACATTTTCCCTTGGAGACGTGTCACTATGTCTCTCGTGTAATATCTTATGTTGCCTTGTTAAAAGCTTTTCAATAAAAACTCAATGGTAAAACCCATAGTAAGTTAAAAAGAGTACAACTGCACAAGCTCTCCCTCGAATGATCACTTGTCATCTTGTAAATCTTATTGATGACGCATTCAAATATTATGGACATGTTTCTTGAACATTGTGGTGGGTAGTGACTTTGTAAAGAGGTCTGCGGTATTTTCTCATGATCAAATATACTTACCTTCAATAGCTTTAACCTTCTCAAGTCCCTTAATGTATGAAAAGAGCTTTGGAGAAATAAGTTTGGTTCTATCACTTTTGATAGATCCTTCCTTTGTTTGAGCGATACATGCAACATTGTCTCCATATAAGATCGTTGGCTACCGCGTGGATCCCATTGCTTGATCGGATGTGTTGGCTTATCAACATTAACTATTAGCATTCTCTACTTAATTCATTGAGCGCGGTGAGTTCAGCATGATTTGAAGAAGTTGCCACAAGTGTCTGCTTCTGAGAACGCCGAGATAAAGAAGTGCCTCCGATCGGGAATATGTATCTTGTTTGTGATCGGGTCTTGTGTGGATCTAACAAATATCTTGCATCTGCAAAACCAACCATCTAACCATTTGAAATTTTAAAATATAATAATTTTATATCAGTAGTTCCTTGATGATAGCGAAAAACATATTTAATTTCATTCCAATGTCTTCGTGTGGGAGAGGAACTAAATCTGGCCAAAAGATTGACAGAAATGAGATATCAGGTCGAGTGTAATTTTTAAGATACATAAGAGCTCTAATTGCATTTAGATATGGTACATCATGACCAAGTACCTCTTCATTCTCCTCCGCTGGTCGAAAGAGATCATTTTCAACCTTAAGTGATCTAACGACCATTGGTGTACTGAGAGGAGTTGCTGATGTGACATCAGGTTTTACCCAAACCAAAAGACTCTGCAAGTGCACGGATGTGCGCAGCAATATAGTGGTGGGATCGAAACCACAAGGACTAGAGTGCATTATAGATCTTATAGATCTAAACAGAGCTAGAATGAAAAATATAAAATGATGTCAGAAATGAAATCTGAATAATAAATGCAAAAATAATTTAATAAGGAAATGCAATCAACTAAAACAAATGTTGGAATCTGGGAAATCGCAGGGATTTAATAATTAAAATAGGACATCTAACCAGATTAGCAATTCAATGATCTAGATCTAGAATTCAAAACACTATACACAAAAAAACCACCTCTCGTATGAGAATATTATTTTGGTCATAGATCCGCTAGGACCCAATGACATCATTTATTAACAGGTCTGATATTGTTCACTTGTAGATTCAACCTCGAGTTTTGTCGACTGACAATCTCAAGCCTATAAACTATGGATTCATGAAAGACTAAACAACGCTAGCTCTATTATAAACTATAGTGGTCATTTGATAGATTCATCAACCTAACAAAAGCATTAAAAACATAAAAGTAGAGATCTAATAATCATAACCCTAATCTATAACAACATCCTAAGTAAACATTAAAATCTCTTAGAATATATCCAATCTCCCAACGAGCAGATCTACTCGGCCATGGCAAGAGACAGAGAGATCATAGTAGAAGAAATCATGGATTGCATAGAAAGAGATGAAGAATATAGTAACAAAGATCCAATAATTGAAGAGAAAAGTTTAGATCTAAAAATCTCAAAAGAAACAAAGGAAAAACACTCAGATCTGGGCTCTGGCGGCCTCTGAACGATTCTTACATGAGCCAACTTTATTTATAGGGATTCACTAGGTTAAAATTGGAGTAAAAGCTTGATTTGGAAAATATACGATATCGGGATCGATCGATCCTGTAAGGATTGGTCGATCCTAGAGCCCATTCATGCAACTGCTTCGTTTGCTCGCCAGATGGACTTGTCTTCAGTAAAACGGGCATAAATCTTGAACCATGAATGAGAATGATATAAGACCGGTGCCAAATGAAGGCTAACTCAAAGGTATCTTGTGTCAAAATCGCAATTCCATCCGATATTTGGAAGACCTACAACGAATGTCAAACTTCTGAAGCCTCTGCATTGCTCTACATCTTCAAATCTGTAAATTCATCATAAATCATCATGTTTTGCTCTAATTACTTGTAAACCTTTAAAAACCTTAAAAGAACCAAAAATACACAAAACCTAATCCTAATTGCAAACATAGACATTAAAAAAAAATGAAATCAAAGATAAAAACAGGTAAAAATCAGGACTCATCAGTTGCATTATCCATGTTAAAACGTTTTAATATTCTTTTGGTATATGTGGATTGATGCACAAATATACCCTTTTGGGAATGCTCAATTTGCAAACCAAGAAAATACTTTTTATGCTCGAGATCTTTCATCTCAAATTCTCCTTTCCATCATTCTGCAGCTTTTTGTATTTCCCCTTGAGATCCTAATATGTTTAGATCATCAACATACACCACAATAATCACAAATCCGGAGGTTGTTTTCTTGATGAAAACACATGGGCATATAGGATTATTTACATATCTTTCTTTTGTTATATGCTCAATGAGACTTTTGTACCACATACACCCATATTTCTTTATCCTGTATAATGATCTTTGCAATTTAATTGTATATAACTCTTTGGATTTATATTTTAATGCTTTTGTTATCTTAAACCCATCAGAAATTCTTATATAGATATCAGTATCGGAAATACTGATACTAATCCTAGGTATTCTTGTGCTGCCGTTATGTCTTGGGGAGATATGGTCAAGAGAGAGATCAAGGAAGAAGTTCTGGAGAAGTCTGAAGCTAAGGAAAAAGTTGAGACTCTCACCACGAAGCTCATGTCGATCGACACCACTCTTACGTGTCGGTTGACACCACCCAACTTATCAGAGGATTTGATACAGGTCACGACTAATGATGGTCCTGACTCCAAGAAAATCAATCGACAGGCGCCTGGCCATGTCGGTCGACATGCTCAGCTCCATGACAGTATCTATCTCCGAAAATTGCCTAAGTTGGAAGATCCTGGGAGCTTTGCTGTACCTTGTTCCATTGCTGGAGTTAAGTTCACTGATTCACTCTGTGATACTGGGTCTAATATTAATAATGTCTAATGACATTGCAATAAGGTTGGGAGTAAGCAACATGAGGAGATCTTCAATAGAGATTACCTTGGCTAATGCTTCTCTGAAGAAATCAATGGGTTTTCTTGAGAATCTGGGAGTTCAAGTTGGTGATTTTCTCCTTCCCTGTGATTTCCATGTTGTTGAGACGAATAACGGTTCTGATATGACATATATTTTGGGTAGACCATTCCTTGCTACTGCTGGAGCTATGTTTGATTTGCTAAGTAGCAGGATTTCTCTGAGACATGTGGATCCTGATGTGTTCTATGATGCTAATCCAGAAGGATATGTGATGTGGAGTCCCAATGTTGTTGTTGAAGAGGTTAATGAGATTCACTCTGATGAGTTCACTGCAAGGAATCCGAAAGCTACGGGTAAGAAGAAGAAACCGCCAAGAAAAGCAGTGACTGCGGAGCTCCTTATGACTTTGACTCCTGTGAGGCAACTTGATGATACTATTGAGTATAAGCTGCAGTATAGAAGTTGTTCAACACCATTTGCCAAGATTAAAGCTATCATCACTCCCGAGTTTAAGGCTAAAGGACAAGCCGCGATGGATGAGATGATGAATAGGGTTCTGAAACCCAAAATGCTTGACTTCAGTGAGGATGATCTCAGCTCCAAGAATTCATCTTCACCACCTTCGGATTCATCCGGAAAATATCCATCCATCTGATTTCTGACAAAGTCAAGCTAATGAACAAAAATAAGCGCCTAGTGGGAGGCAACCCACTAGTGAGTCTTTATTTAAGTTTTATGTGTCTTTTTAACTAATTTTTAATTTTCGTTTTGTCTCACTAATTCGACGTGCTTAATGACAAATTTGGAATGATTTCTATTGGATTGGAGAAGCTTTTCATAAATTTTAGACCAAGGAACATAGGTTTGTGTCCGTGTCGACCAACATTAACACCTTGTGTTGGTCGACACGGACCCGAGGTTAGTATAAATACCTAATTTCCTGTTCTTCTCCACTTCATCTTCCCCATTTTTGCAAAAACTGCCTCTACTCATCACTCAAATTTGCGATTTCTCTATTCTTCACCAAATCAATCTATTTTTGGCCCTAAACTCAAGAGATTTTCATTTCCCATATTCACAGATCATCAATTTACTCAGAATCAAAGGTATGTTCTTCAAATCTCCATTCTTAATTCCGAAATTTTCAAGGTTGAATTCTCACTTTTATAATCCGATTTTGCTCTTAATATTCTCTATTCTTAGTTGATTAGGACGAATTTAGAAGGATTAAGTCTAGTGTTGCATTAGGTTGATTTGATAGGAAAGGCATGAATTCTTATTGATAAAAACTTATGCTCATTTCAAACTTAGAATCGGAATTTAGGTTGTTTAGAGTGAATGATTGATGGTAATATAGTGGTATCGATGATTTATTGTGCTGATCTCATGATAGAAAGCCAATTCAAATGCAATGTGATTGAGATTTCAAAGTTTTCATTTGGAAACGACATGCAATTGGCACCATGTCGATCGACACAGTTTGGTCGTGTCGGTCGACATAGTGCCGGATCTTCATAAAATATGCTAATTTTTCGGTATGTTTCCATTTCAGGTGATGACTTCTAGAGGGAAACGACAGAGAGTAGCCAGAGCTTAAAGCTCTAATCCTACACGTCAGTATCACCCACCTTGGCCTTGGGAAGCAGGGACATCCATCCCGTCTTATCTTGAGTTTGATGGACCTCTACAGAAGGAGGTTAAGAAGACGTCTTGTACTCGCAGGCCTATGCTTAAGCATTGGGATAATTATGATACTCTATTTTACAATGCCTGGTTAGAAGTGGCTATTCAGCCAATCTGGATTATGAGTTCGCTTGCCATGCGCCATATGGAGATTACGGATGAGTGTCTCTATGCATTAGAGAAGATTGGATTGGGTAGTATGTGCACTGTGTGTCACGACCTATACCCAGACTTGGTGTGCCAGTTCAGGGTAACAGTGCAAGTTTATTACCGGAATGATAGGGTGAGGAGAGCACAGAATGGTATCCTGACATTTATGGCCAATGGAGTACGCCACAGAGTTGCTCTTTTGGCATTAAGCAAAATATTTGTGTTTGATAGATCGATGGAGCTCACGAGCTTGTAGCTGGGATAGTTGGATATCAATGATTTTTGGTCACAGTTTCCGAATGGGGTCTATGACCCAACAAGGTCGAAGCATTCTGACATCAGGCACCCAGTTATTTGGTTTGTAGTTCGGGCCATCTCGAACACTATCCTGTGTAAGATGGAGCCAGTAAAGTTGAGGCAGTCAGAGTCTTTGTTGGTGTGTTATGCCATCCAGGATCTGTTCAGTGGTGGATGGCAGGAGGTTGATGATAGTGTCAACCATGGTGCAATTTTTGCAAACCATCTGGTGAGTCTCAAGATGAAACCCTTAACGGGTAATGCAGGGAGGAAGATCGAGAATGTTGGTAGCCTCCTCACTCCTATCTTTCAGTATTGTGGCATCAACATCGACACTTATGAGGCAGTTACAGATGTCATTCTTATGGATGAGGATTTTTTCAAGAATGCTGGATGAATCACGCGTGACTGGACTTCGTGTTAGCACAGTGAGAATGTGGACTACACCATCAAGCTTCCCCAGCGGGAACTTGTGAGCATCACAGGCAGTCAGGCCCGCCTCCTCTTCCAGCCGTATAACAAAGTGCACACCCTTGCTCCTCCGACCCGCCGTCGCAGAGGCACATCATCTCGGTCTGTGCATACAGAATCAGAGGATGATCAGATCCCAGACACTTCAGCATCTCAGTACAGACTTCCCGTTACACCTTCCATCCCTATGGAGACTGCTGTGTTTCAGAGGTATGTCGCGGATAGCTTCCAGATTGTCTGGAATGCAATTGCTTCACTCTCACGCTTCGGATGTGTTCGTCGTTCTGATGCAGCTCCCACTCAGCCCAGACCTATCGATTCCCACTCCTACTCCGTCTTCAGATCCTGTTTCGGAAGAGGATTAGTTTTTCTATTTTCTTTTTCCTTTGAGACAAATTTTATTTTTGCTTTTGCTTCTGTTTTTGCATTAGTATTTTGTCTTTAACTTCTATTCAGTATTGTTGAACACTTTTATGTTATACCTTGTTATTTGACATGTTTTTCTCTTAATTAGGATCTAAATGTTAGAAAACAAGTTGAATGATCAGATTGAATGGTGTCAGAATTTTGGAACATCACATCCCTCCTCATGTCGATCGATAGGCAGGGTGTGTGTCGGTCGACATGCACACACCATCTCAGGTCACGTTTTTCAAAACATAACAGTTCAATCTCTATTCAGTTTTGATTTCTTTTTATCACTATCCTTAGGCTTATTTACACTGGAGACAGTGTAGTTTAAGTCTGGGGGAGGTAGCTGCTAACTATGTTTATTCTTTTGAGAGTCAGCCCCAAATTTTTGTTTTTCAAAACCTTTGTTTTATTGAGTCAAAAACTGTCCAGAAAAAATGATGTTACCGACGAATTAACCACACTTTACAGTAAGCTCTCATGTGACCGTTTGATTATATCTTGACCTGAATCCAAGACTAATGGAAAACTCAAAGGCCGGTCAGATTGCTTAAAACCCCATGTTTCCAACGTCCTAGATCCGAGCTAAGCATTATATTTTATTGATGGAATTGATGTCTGTTGGGTTTGATTTTGCGTATAAGCTTGACACTTTGGCCTGTTTGATTTAAATGTGGTATTTCTCCCCATTGTCCCTAATTCTGAATTTAGGACGGGGAGATGATTGTCATTAGTACAAACGGTAGGAAGAAACTTCCACTGACCATTTGTTTATTCTAATGAAAAGATCACACAGGAATTATAAACGGTATGAAGAAACTTCCGATGACCATTTGTTATAATCTCTGAAGTTATTGATTTAATCCTTATAAAAAATAAAATAAAAAAGAAGAAAAAGAAAATAATAATAAATAATAAGTCTGGGGGAGTTTAAAGAGTACCAATAAAGCTGATAATGGCTGGTTTGTTATAGTGGAATACGGTTATAAATCTAGAAGATCCTTGACATTGAGACTGTTGGTAGGATAGAAAAACAGCGATGAAGGTTGTTTGGTGGATTATGTTAAGTAAACTGTGGAGGAAATTAGGAGTGCTGCGAGTGCTTGTGATGAAGTACATAGTGGTCTAGATCTTGTTAAGTTAAGGATTTTTAGTGGTTCACTATAGTGAATGTGATTGTGGTGTTCTTATGAAGTTATGAGTTTCGCGATTTTCAAACTACTTTCTTGGTTTGGTTTTCTGTTTTCCTTGAGGGCAAGCATAAGCTAAGTCGGGGGGAGTTGATATATCATGAATTTTATGGTTTTATGACATGATATATGTAATGGTTTTGAAGTCTTATTAGGTGCAAACACGGGTTGGACCCTGATGAGCACTTTGGATGCATTTGGAGGCTTGTAGCTGAGCAAATCAACAAGGAGATGAATATTTCTGTCCACGTCGACTGATAGGCTCTACCTGTGTTGGTCGACACAAGCTAGACGTGAATGACGCCTTCGAGTTTTATCAAGTTTCAAGAATTGCAACTTTGCCCCAGAAGTTTCCAAAGTTTATACTTCTTGCCTAATTGTGTTTTTAGGTTAAACTATGTTTTAGAAGTCTGAAAGACTAAGTTTTGTCATATTCTCTAAGTTTTTGAGAAGTTCTAAGTTTATAGTAAGATTCAAGGAGATTGTTGGAGAGAAGATTTAGATCTCAAACTTTGTAGAGAGAAGAATTCTGAACTCTCTTTGTTTTCCTATTTTCTATTTTATGAGTATTATTCAGACAATGATTTTTTTTTCATCTCCTATGTCTGAGTAGTCACCTTGTTAGATCTACGGTTTCAAAAGGGTTAATGAAGGATTGTTGAATTCGGCACAGTCTTGTTAAGTTATCTATTATGTTCTTCATCTAGATTTGATAATTACACTAGTCTTAAGATTGATCACCTTAATACTGATACCGTAAGATTATTGGTAGGCGCAAGATTGCTATTGATACCCTGACCCAATCTTAGATGAGCAAACAGCCTTTTCGCAGCGAGAATTGGTTTATGAATTTTGTAAACATATCATACCCGCTAATCATAGAGACTCTATTTATTGGTATTTTGCAAAAAGATTTGGTTTGCTTCTGTTTAGAGGATAGATTTCGTCGCAGCGAGAGTTGGATAAGATAGCACATTAGTGTAACGAGTTTAAGAACCGCACAAACACTTTAGACTTGATTTACGAACTGCCCAGTTCACTGTCCTGAATTTTCCTGATTGATGTCCCTAGGTCTAGCATTTTTAATCACTTGAATCAACCCGTTTAATTGCTATTTTGTTTCTTGCTTTATTTCTTTTAGTTTCTTATTTATTTGATCTAGCCTAATGAGAATCTGTCCATCTATTGTGAGTTTTCAGAGTATTTGTGAATTCAACCCCTAAGTGCTGCAACTGACCTCTTAATTTGAGAGAGTAGCTTCTAGGGTTTAATTTGAAACCTATCACTGGCAGTCTTCTGAATTTCATGATAAAAAAACTTCAGCATAGCGTCATATTTTAAAGAAGTTTCTTCGAGCTGTTCCTGTGCTGTGGCCGCATCACGTTTGAGTCGCTGGTTTGAGACGTGCAGAGCGTTCTGTTCCGAACAAAGAGCAGAGCATTTCTCTTCGTAACCCTTCATAATGCTCTCTGCTGCAGCACATGTGACCTCATATTTCTCCTTGAGTTTGTTCATTTCTTTCCTTAAACGCTCGATGGTCGCCATGTCTCTCTACTTCAGGTCGGCCATAGCTTTCTGATGATCAGCGGTCATCTTTGCGACAGTTTCAGTCCCACGGAGGAAGACATGTCATAAATGATTTGTTCGTAATAACGAACCATGTCATTGAAATCAGCAAGAGCCTGTGTAAGTAAAGGAATTAGGAGATCCGTAATGAAGGGAAAAATAATAATAGTAAATAGGTGCATAGAGGAATCGAGTATTTGGCTTGTGTGGCGAGCATGGTTAATAAAGATTTCGCACGAATCAGAGCGCCATTTATCAAAAGGAGGAAGAATGGCACTACCACGGTGTGGAAGATTCCTAAAGACTTCAGTCATTGTTGTTGCCTCTGAATACATAAACGCGTAATAAGGAACACAAACAGGATAAGAGCTCGTAGAAAGTATGAAGAATACATACCCGGATTGGCCACAAGACCACCGGGTAGAGAGATGTACTTCCCCATAGAACAGCTGGGAGCAGCCGGAGTGGGGTTGCCAAGTAACTAGGGGGAGGAGGTGGAAGCATGTCAGTACTAGACTTTGATTTATCTCGAGCTGAGACATCAGATCCCGAATTCTTCCTTCTACGTTTCAATGAGATAATGGTTTCTTCGTCGACCTTAACCGGAGGAGGTGGAGTGGAGCGGGAAGGATAGTCGAGGAATGCTGGAAGGGGTCCGACTAGGCCCACCTTTCCAGTCGAACCGGCGGTCAGGGCATCTATTTTCTCCCGATGATGCTTTCCTATAACATCAGTCTCATCCTTCAAACCTTTCCTTATGGCGTCCCTATCCTTTTTCTCTTGATAAGTCCTACGGCCTGGCAACAGCTCGGAGCGACATCGAGAGCTCGAAGGTTCCCACTTCTCATCAATTTCCCTGCCAAATGGATCCTATGGAGAGTAAAGGAATTCCAAATTGTGTTTCCTTCAGTAACAACAGTAAAGAAGTTTAGAAAGCCTTGCCAAGCAAAGAGACGAGGTTTGGACACTATAAAAAAATAATAAAAACGAGAATTCAAAAGATAAGCAACTAGAAAAACAATAAGCCGAGAGTCGATCATACAATATATCTACCAGAGGACGAGGCCCAAGAAGAGTAAAGCATTACAGATAATCCATTTACCGAGGCAGTGTTTATCTTAACGAAAAACCAAGGGTTTGCTTTTTCAGGTGGTTGTGGGTTATCTGTTCCAATCCCTCCTTGATTCTCATTGGTTTCCATGTTCTCAGCAGAGTTCATCTCTGTGGGTGGCTTCAGGGTCGAATTTTTTAATCTCTTTGTGATTTCTGAAAATTTTTAGGTTTTTCTCAAGCAAGGGGTCCTGAAATCGAGTCCGCTATGATCGATCAATCTCAGACCGGATCGGTCGATCCGGCCCGATTTTTCAATATTTGTTGGAAGAGTAGGATTGATTGATCTTACTCTGCGGGTCGATCCTGATAGAAAATGAGTCAATCTTCTCATCAAGAAAACAGTGGCTCTCATCGTTGGATTGATCGATCCCACCTTCAGATCGATCGATCTCAGCGGTTATTTCCATCAAAATCTCCTCATCTGCAAACAGGTCAATGTACTTTAGATATTCTCCAGGATTGGTTTTAGGCTTCCCTGGGAGAGTCCCTGGTAATGCTTTAACCATTTCGGCTGACCATGCTACCTCGGTTTCCAATATCCTCACATGGGCACCCAAGGATTCAAGCCTCCCATTCAAATCATTGTACATGTTATCAACTTTAAGGTTAATTTCTCCAGCAAATTTCTTCTATCATTTGCTGGAATAAGGATTCAATCTTCCCCATGGAACCAGCATTCCTTGATTGGGGGTTGAATCCTGTTTTACCATAACCAGCATTATTTTGGAAGTTCCCTTGGTTTTGAGTACTTCGAGATGGATAAAACTGATCTCCAGGGTTCTCAACATTAGTACTGCGGTAGGACAGGTTAGGATGGTTCCTAAAGTTTGGGTTATAACCCCGATTTAGATAGTTTCCCTGTCCACCGAGAAAGTGGATCTCCTTAGTTTGATCCTCCTCATCATTGAACTCATCACTTTCCAAGAGATTAACAGATATCTTTTGGGCTCTCATCAGAATGTCCACCTTAGCATTAAGCTCCTCTATGATCTTATCACTCACCCGAGTGGGGTTGACTCTCCTATCATAGTCAAAATATCTGTTAGAGTCGCTTGCTGCCAGGTTTTCAATGACCTGCATTGCTTCCTCCAGCGTGTTGCTCATGAAGTCTCCCCTACTGGCTCTGTCCATAGCCATTTGATACTTCATTTCAACTCCATTGTAGAAAAAGTTCATCCTGTTCGATTCAGTGTAGCTTCGAGGGGGTCAGTCCCTTAGATATTCCTTATAGCGTTCCTAAGCTTCATAGAAGGACTCGGTACCAGCTTGGGGGAATGTGGTTATTTTGTTTTTTTAATGCTCCGGATCTAGCTTTGGTAAAGAACTGCTGAATGAAAGCAGCTTAGCATTCACCCCATCTTGTGATATATCCAGGACTCATTGATTTCAGCCATCTATGAGCCTTATAAGCAAGGGAAAAGGAAAATATCCTACAACGGAGGTAGTCTTGGGGGACTCCGTTGGCTTTGGTTGTACTACGGATCTCATCAAAGATATCAATATGGTCCTTTGGGTTCTCGTTAGATAGCCCATGGAATTGATTCTGTTTAACCAGGGCGATTATTTGAGGTTTAATCTCATAATCCTGCCTCTGGATAGGAGGGGGAATGACAGCAGATTGGTTCCTATAGTAGGCATGCAGGGCATCTTGCTCTCCTAAGGTAACCCTGCGCGGCGGGACTTGCAGTCCCGACACATAATCTATGCCAACCCCAGCAGGTCCAACATCATTGAGAGGTCCTCTATTATCCTGTCCCTCTCTCTGCCGGACTGCATCTGCATTCTCACCATCAACAACAGGGGGAATGTTTCTAAGGTTATTAGGATCAGCCATAGTAACCTTATCTTTTGCTTTCCTTGTGGTTTTGTTTTTCTTTGTTTCCTTGATCTTCCTTGTGGACTTCCTTGTCAACTCCACTATGCTCAAGTCTTGTAGATTTTTAGAAGTCTTGCTCCTTAATTACATACACCTGAGAAGTAAAAGGAGATTGAAAAATCAGATCCGATTAACAGGCTCTGGGATCGATCAATCTTGGAAGGGATCGGTCGATCTCGAGAGAAAAAGGATCAAACGATCAAAGAGGGATCGATCGATCTTGCACAAAGTAAGATCGGTCGATCGTGCAAGAAGTAGGATCGATTGATCTTATGGGGATCGGTCGATCTCAGTGACATAAATCAAAAATGCAGAAAATAAAATATCATAGACTAGGTTTAAATACTTAAATCTAAAGGCTAAAATTACTTCCCGGCAACGGCGTCAAAAACTTGATGTGATGTTTTATGCATCAGGTTTTACCCAACATCTAAACTCCGCAAGTGCACGGTTTTGCGCCGCAGTATTGTGGTGGGATCGATCCACATAGAGTAAAGAACACTAAAAGTAAGGAAATAAAATCAATTAAAAACAAATGTTGGGATCTGGGAAATTGCAAGGATTTAAATAAATAAAAATGATATCTAACCAGATTAACAATTAAATGATCTAGATCTAGAACACAATCATTGTACCAAAATAAATCTTTTTAATAAAAGCAAATATTATTCTATCATAAATCCGCTAGGACCCTATGATAGCATATTTCGACCTAGTTTGATAGAGTTCACTTGTAGATCCAGCTTCAACTCTTGGAAATCTGGAAATCAAGCTTGCAAACTATAGATTCCGGGTAGAATAGCCAACGCTAGCTGTACTATAAAACCCTATGAATCATTTGATAGATTTGTCAACCTAACAAAAGCATTTGATTCATAGAAGTAGAGATCTATTAACCATAATTTTAATCTATAACAATAACCTATTAAACATTAAATCCCTTTGAATAAATCTCATCTCTCAACATATAAATCTACTCAACCATGCCAATTGGTTGATAGATCATTATGTTGTATGTTTGAAAACACAAAGAAAGAGATGAAAACAGATTATAGATCTTGAAAATGCAAAAAAACTTTATAGATCTGAGAAAAATCAATATAAAAATTACAGATCTGAAATGAGAAATAAAAATGGCAGAGTAACAGTAAAATTCGTGTCTAGGTCCCCCTGTCCGCTCAGGAAATGAGCCTTATTTATACAGTGTCTTCTAGGTCAAAACTTGGAGTTAAAGTGCGATTTGGAGAATATTTGTGACTGGGATTGATCAATCCGACTTGGATCCCCAAAGTCCCTATTGTTTTCCCGTAGTTCAGAGTATGCCTAGTATTCAGTCACTATAGTTTTTCCCTAAGTCTACTGAAGCACTCGACCTCACCACTCGATCAGTGTGGTCGAGTCGTCCTAGATTCTGTGATTTTGCCTGCCTAGTTCCACGTGTGTTAAAGTGTGACAGACTTTGACATCTCTAGTATAGTAGTAGTTCATTTAGCTTGTTAGTGAACCAACCCCTTTTTGATAAATTTACTTGAATAGCTAGCTTTAATCATTTACTAGTTGTTGTAGACCACTCTTGATTGGTTTGACATTGTTACTATCATTACCACTATACTACAATTGATAAACCTGTGTTTTTGTCTCTCTATGCTCAGGCTGATAGTTTTTACTGTCAACCTGTGCTATACACCTTGACACCACAAAAATACCAGTTTCAATTTGACGCCGTTGCCAGTTTTGATTGTTTTTGTCTGCAAAATTAATAGTTTAAGGCTTACTAGATCAAGTTTGTTACTTTTGAAATCTGGGTTCTGATTTGGTTTTGAAATTTTGTCTGTTTTGCATCAGGTACTGTAGCACTTGACCCCCACTCGACCTCACCACTCGAGTACTAGATCGAGTCACTACTTCTGTGAATTCAAACACGTTCTCAAGGAAGCCAAAACCTAATCCAGTTACTTGATCACATACATCGCATCAACCACCATACTCATCAAGCCACATCTGCACCTGCTACCCCCATTCCTGCACAACCAGTTCCAGAGACACCTGTAGTCATGGCAGAACAAGTTCCTCAGCCTAGGGTGATTGGAGCTGGAATCAACTATGACTTGGGAAGAAGCTGTGAAGTCATTAGGACCATTTGAGAGTGGTTTGAGAAAAAGAGCCTTGAAGAAAATTCAAGAGAAGAGGATTGCAGCTGTTAAGAGTTATGAGTGTAAGGTGATCACTAAGCAGGAGGTCATAGTACAAGAAAAGTTGGAAGATCCTAGATCTTTCACAATACCCTGCTCCATCAGAAACCAGACATTCAAGAACTCTGTGATCTGGGTGCTTCAGTGAGTATAATGCCATTTCATGTGGCAGAGAAGCTTGGATATCACAAGTTTTTACCCAGCACTCTGTCTCTAGTCCTAGCTGATAGAATCATCAGGCATCCACATGGTTTGTTGGAAAATGTTCCAGTGAGGATAGGCCCCATAGAGATCCCCACATACTTCATAGTGATGAAGATGGAAGAAGAGCCAATGGATCCCCTTATACTAGGCCGACCATTCTTGGCGTCCTCTGGAGCTGTTATTGACACCAAAAGTGGTGAAATTTTTATTCGAACCGGCAATTACTCGGTGATGCGTTTTGACACCTCTTCCGGCTTAAAGAACCCAACTTTTGAGAGACAGCTCTTTTTCATGGAAGAAGCTGAGCTTTATGAAAGGACAAACTTTGGAAAGTTTGAACAGTACTCTCAGACACCATCCAGACCCCCAAGGTTCACAACCACTATGGGTAGTCACTCTGATGGAGCAGTGCACAAGTTTGATGTGTTTGTAGTAGAAAGTTACTCTGATGAAGACAGCACAGGGCACAGTCGACCAGCCCACTTGACTGCTAGTTCGAGTAGCCACTCGAGTCCTCACCAGAGAGCACAGCCGACCCCTACAAAACCACCTGGTTCAACTTGGTACTCGGACCAAGAATATTTTTGTACAGGGAAGAGCAACTCAACATACCCACTCACAACACCAGGATCAGGCCAGAGCACAATCTTGACTTTACAAGGTGTTGTTGTTGAGTTGGCAGAGAAGGTGGAAAAGCTTGAGAAGGAAGTTCTGAAGCTCAAGGAGGCTTAAAAGGCCCCAGAAATTATCAAACTCAACAAGTTTCCCACACCTTCTGAAGGACCAAGGAGAAGGCCCAAGCCACCAGGAATGAGTGATAGGTTCTATCACGCTATCATGGCATCAACCTTCATTGAGGAGAAGCCATGTCCAGAGGGTCAACACAGCCTCTCAAGGACCTTCCACCAGCCTAAACAGAGTGAGAGTCAAGCTAAGTGACTATTAACAAGCTCACTTGGGAGGAATTCCCATGTTTATCATTGTATATACTAGCTTTGATTTATCTTATGTCCTTATGAATTTTGTTATTTTTGATGTGTTTTCTCAGTGTTCTGAGTTTCAGGAAAGTATAGGAGCTAAGTATGAGTCAAAGTAAAGTTTCAAAAGGGTCAGCCTGAAATTTATTTTCTCACTCGACCACACCACTTGACCCCCAGGTCGAGTGGGCCAGGTTTTGTCTGAAATCTCAAATTTTAATCTCAGCCGTTCATTTGAAATCACTATATTCTCTGAATAATAACGGCTCGACTTCTCCTTCTTCATTTCTCACCCGAAATTTCATCTCTCTAAAATCGCAAAAAACCTCTCAACTTCTCTCTAAATTCTTTTCAAAAAAGCATCAAGTTTTTCATCAAATCTGCATCATGTCTCACTACTCTAACAATTCTGAAACCCAAGTTTAAGTTTTTAAGCAATTTGAATCGTTTTTGTAAAATCTGGGTTCAAGGCTTGTTTTTGAAATTTTTTGAAATTTTTAGCTTGCATGTGGGTAAAATCGATTGATAAGAGTAGCATAAGAAATCGGAAGAAGTATGCATTGATTTCTATGGTTGAAGTTGCTAGAAATTGAAATTTTGTTCTTGGTGATGAACTCAAAATTTTTGAAATTTTTTGTGAAACCTTAGGACAAATTTCTGTTTAGCTGTTGATTTTTTGATAATTAGAAAACCCACATTGATCATCATTGTTGAAATTAAAAAAGTTTTAGAATCAATAAAACCATGCATAGGAAAAACGAATTGAAACTTGATGAATTTTGAAAATTGATGATTTTGAGTTGATTGAATCATGGTTAAGCTTGAAATCTGATGATGATGAGTGTTAATTTAGTTACTCAAGCGAAGCACTCGAGTGGGTTAAGTTGGGCAAAAATCTATTTGGAAAATTTTCGCCCACTAGAGTGACTTGGTCGAGTTGTCCAAATTTTTGCTAAATTTTCATTTTTTTTAATTTGTTTCAGGTACTCTGGTAACACGAGGTCAAGGGCAACGAGAAGCTTAACCACAGCGAGAGCCACATGAGCCAGAGCCACTTGACCATCTGGGGCACGGCTAGACAAGGCTAAGGGCAAGAGGGTTCAAGAAGAAGAATCAGTGAGAAGGGATAGTGAGGAGGAGACTGGTTCTGATAACCCAGAAGAGAACCAAGCTGAGATCTTTAATGAAGCTAAGCTCATTTGCATCCTTGAGAGGGTGACATTCCTTGGGACTAGGTACCCACATCGTCCCACCATGCAAGCTTTGGGAATTTGCAGAGAGGTGGAAAAGCTCTATGAGTCAGCTGACATTGTGGGACTTGCCCACAATCCACGTGATGGTTTCAAGACTGAGACCTGCCACTTATTGGCAACAGTGGATCTCCTCCTCTATGAGACGAGAGGCATGGCTGGTACAGCAGAGATGGGGAATGTGAGCTCCAGAGTCAGAGATGGAGTATCAGCTACCACTTAGTGTGGTTTATATAGTGTTTGACTTCCGCAGAGGAACAGAGCAAGCCCAAGACATTGAGAAGAAAGAGCTTAATAAGTTGTGGTTAAAGTTTGGAGGAAGGGAGCACTATCATACTGCTAGGGCCAAGAGTAGTGAGATCAGGCACCCAGCAGTAAGATACCTCCATAGGATCCTCGCAAACACAATGTTTGCAAAGAAGTCCACATGCCCAGTGAATGAGAGCGAGCAAAAGATGCTGGAAAAGGCTCTTTGTGATTACCTCATCTACTCATCTGAGGAGAAAAAAGCCAATGGGATTGAGATGCGAGGTGATAAAGCCTTCACAGGGAACTCCATTGTCTTGGTGAAGCATCTCATGAGCTATAGAGTGAATGCTATCAAGAATGACAAGATGTTGAACAAGGCAGAGTTCACTGTGGGAGGCATAGTTACTCCCTTTTTGGAAGCTGCTGGAGTTGAGCTCATATCCGCGCCTACACCATACACTCTGATGGACATGGATTACATGAGAGACACTCAGACCATTGGTGCAAAGGTTTGAGAGAAGTACATCTATAACTTCTCTCACCCAAGGAGCAGCAAAGCCAAGATCATATTACCTTATGGAGGTTTGGCCAAGATCTATGCAGAGGAAGATGACTGTAGCGTCTCCTTTGTACCACCAGCCAACGATCTCTACTTCTAAAACATAGAAAAATATTGACGACCATGTCAATTGACACACATCCTTGGTGTCGGTCAACACCCATGGTGACGTAAAGAAGCCTTTGAGTTTTATAATGTTTCAAGAATTGCAACTTTGCCTCAAGAGTTTTAGTTAATTGCAATACAAGTCATTTTCGTGTTTTAGGTTATATCTGTATTTTAGAAGTCTGAAAAAACTAATTTTTGTTTTTATAAAGTTCATTGAGAGATTATTGGATCTAGAGAGCTTGGAGAGAAGAATCAGAACTCACCTTATAGAGAGAAGATTCAGAACTCATATTATTCTTCTGATTTCTATATGAGTATTATTCAGTCGATGATTGGTGTTACTTTAATTATGTCTGAGTAATCCCCTTGTTAGATCTAAGGTTTTCAAGGGTTTATGATTAATTATTGAATTGGGTATAAACATTATTGGATATTCATAATGTTCTTCATCTAGATTTGAATCTATACTAGAAATGGATTTATCACCTAGTATCTAGAACTTTAGGATAATTAATATACATGAGAGTCTCTATTTTCACTAGTTTTTACTTTTGTTTTTACATGTTTTATTGAGTCTAGAGTTAGGTTTTGTGTCCTTCTGGCCAGTTTTAGTGTCTTTTCAGGTTTTCACTTCATTGGAGCTAAAACGGAGCATCTTTGGACGTTTTTACACATCATTGGATTTTAGAGACACTCTGGATCGATCGATCTTGAAGAGGATCGAACAAGCATGAAGAGGATCGACCGATACCGAAGCAAATTGGTCAGTCAAAGAAATCTATGAGGTGGCACGGATCAAAGGAAGGAGATCGATCGATCCTCGCGGATCGATCAATTCGGATCATGAATATTCTCCAAATCACACATTAACTTCAAGTTTTAACCTAGAAGACTCCCTATAAATAGGGATCATTTCCCGAGCGGCCAGAGGGACCTAGACATAATTTTTCACTGTTACTCTGTCATTTTCATTTTCATTTCGGATCTATAAACTTTTACATTTGTTTTTCTCAGATCTACAATATTTTCCATTGCATTTTTAGATCTACACTGTCTTCATCTCTTTCTTTGCATTTCATACCATACAACATCATGATCTATCAACCCATTTCCATGGTTGAGTAGATCTGCATGTTGGAAGATGAGATTTATTCAAAGGGATTTAATGTTTAATGAAGTTATTGTTGTAGATTAGGGTTATGATTATTAGATCTCTACTTCTATGAAACAAATTATTTTGTTAGGTTGACGAATCTATCAAATGATTCATTGGGTTTTATAATACAACTAGCGTTGAATATTCTAGCCGGAGTCTATAGTTTGTAGGCTTGATTTCCTGCATCCTAAGAACGGGTCTGGATCTACAAGTGAACTCTATCAAACATGTTAAATACATGCTAGCATAGGGTCCTAGAGGATCTATGTTTGAATAATATTTACTCCTTAAAAGAGATTTATTTTGGTTCTAGATCTATGTTTGTGTTCTAGATCTAGATCATTAAATTGCTAATCCGGTTAGATATTGTTTTTATTTATTTAAATCCCTGTGATTTCTCAGATCCCAACATTTATTTTAATTGATTTTTATTTCCTTAATTATTTTATTCTTATTTTATTCGGACTGTCTGTGACAATAACATTTCCATATTTTCATCCTATTTATGTTTAGATCTACAGATCTATAGTGCTCTTTACTCTCTGTGGACTCGATCCCACCACTATACTGCTGCGCACAACCGTGCACTTTCGGAGTTTAGAGATTTGGGTAAAACCTGATGCATAAAACATCACATCAAGTTTTTGGCGCCGTGGCCGGGGAGTAATTGTAGCCTTTAGATCTAAGTTTTTAGACCTAGTCTAGGATATTTTATTTTCTGCATTTTTTTTATTTACGTCTCTGAGATCGACCGATCCACATAAGATTGATCGATCCTCTTTCTTGCACGATCGACCGATCCCTTTTGAGATCGACCGATCCTACTTCGTGCAAGATCGATCGATTCTAGAGCCTCTTAATCAGATCTGAGTTTCAAACTTCTTTTACTTCTCAGGTGTATGCAATTAAGGAGCAAGGCTTTTAAATATATACAAGACTTGAGCATAGAAGAGTTGACACGGAAGTTCGCAAAGAAGTCCACAAGGAAGTTTATAAGAAAGGTTTTACTCCCGAGGTGAATATGATTCTAAACACCTCAAAAAAAGTTAGTATCGTTGATTGATGATTTTGAATATGATGATAAAACTGAGTGGGAGAGGATATTAATTTTCTAGGTAGACAAAGGAGCTTTCCAAGCGGAAGTTTCAACCGAAACTTTAGGGACACTCCCATTTCCCCTTATAATGTTTACCCTACTAGAAATCCTAGGGAACAATGGAATAATCCTTACAACGCTCAATTAAACTCTTTAATCCAACCCTCAACAAAACCATACCACGTGGAGTACCATGAAAAGGTTGGATATGGATTCAATCAATATGAGAATGTTGATTCTCTTGGAGAGGTTGAATCCATGTTTCAGTAAACCGTGGAGATGCAGTCCAAGGATGCTGACGAGATAAACACCAAGATAGGAAGAATATCTGAAGACTTAAATGAGAGACTCAGAGGTCTAGATGCCGAAGTAAATCTTCTACAGACCAAAGCTGAGGAAACTAGGTCATTAGCTGAATTCGGTTTCTCAATTTTTCAACAGTTACCTGGCATAGAATTAGAAGAGCATGTTCACGTTATCACTATACAAGGAAACTTCTCCTTCCATGATAGGGAGCATAGCTCTCATGGCAATTTCTCTGAAGGGAAACAGGATGATCAAACTAATTGTTCAGAGGATGACGATGACTGGTTAACCTATGATGGATATATTGATGAACCTGAAACCCCAGCAATTCCCGAAGGAAAGGAACTTGACGACATGATAACTGAAATGCAAGTGAGGCTACCATTCGCTGAAATGGTGAGGAAAGTTCCCGACCTGAAGGCTCGTCTAAAAAATATCCTATTAAGAAAGGCCTCACTGGAGGATGGAGCAATGATGATCCTTAGGGAATGCAACAAATGGATGCAAGTCAAAATCCCAAAAAAACTCGTAGACCCTGGCTCTTTCACCCTTTCATGCACTATAGGCAGTTTGAATTTCCATAATTTCCTGTGTGATTTGGGAGCCAGCGTCAGCGTAATGCCCCTCACCGTGTCAAGACACCTAGGTCTTCTCACACTCAAACCATCTGCTTTCTCCTTAGTCCTAGCTGACCGATCTCTGCGGAAACCTGAAGGGAGATTTGAAAATATCCAGTTGAAGGTGGGAGAATGATGGATCTTGATAGACTTGGTGGTGCTAGATCTCGACGACGGAGTGACAGGGGTCAAATATAACCCTAGAACTACTCTCTCAAATTAAGAGGTCAACTGCAGCACTTAGGGGTCGAATCCACAAGGACTTTAAAAATTCACACAATAGACCGGCAGATTCGAATTAAGCTAGATCAAATAAATAAGAAACTAAAAGAAAAAATTCAATAAACAAAATAGCAATTAACATGATTAATTAAAGTGATTAAAAGCGCTAAACCTAGGGGACATCATCAGGAAAACTCGGGAAAGTGAACTGGGCAGTTCATAAATCAAGTCTAAAGTGTTTGTGTGGTTTTTAAACTCGTAACACTAATATGATATCTCATCCAATTATCGCTGCGACGACATCTATCCTCTAAAATGAAGCTAATAAAATCTCTTTGTGAAATACCAATAAATTGAGTCTCTATGATGTGCGGGTACAATATGTTTACAAAATTCCTAAACCAGCTCTCACTGCAAAAAGGCTGTTTGCTCATCTAAGATTGGGTCGGGGTATCCATAATCCTACGGTACCAGTATTAAGGGGATAAATATTAAGACTAGTGTAATTATCAAATCTAGATGAAGAACATAATAGATAACTTACCAAGACTATGCCCAATTGAACAATCCTTCACAAACCCTTTTGAAACCCTTGATCTAACAATATCACTACTTAGACATAGAAGATGAAACACAAATTATTGTCTGAATAATACTCATAAAATCTGAAATAAGAAACAAAGGGAGTTCAGAACTCTTCTCTCTACAAAGTTTGAGATCTGAATCTTCTCTCCAATAATCTCCTTGAAACTTACAATAAACTTAGAACTTCTCAAAAACTTAGAGAATGACAAAATTTAGTCTCTGGGACTTCTAAAACAAATTTTAACCTAAAAAAACGGTTAGGCGTGAAGTATAAACTTTGGAAACTTCTGGGGCGAAGTCGCAATTCTTGAAACTTGATAAAACTCGAAGGCGTCATTATCGTCGTGGTTCTGTCAAATGACACAGGTAGAGCCTGTCAATCGACGTGGACAGAAATATTCGTCTCCTTGTTGATTTGCTCAACTACAAGCCTCCAAATGCTCCAAAGTGCTCATCAGGATCCATCTCGTGTTTGGACCTAATAAGACTCAATATATATACAAAAGACTCTAAAACCAATACATATATCATTTCATAAAACCATAAAATTCATGATATATCAACTCCCCCAGACTTAGCTTTTGTTTGCCCTCAAGCAAAACAGAAAACCAAACCAAGAAAGTAGTTTGAAAATTGCAAAACTCATAACTTCATATGAACACCACAATCACATTCACTATAGTGTACCACTAAAAATCCTTACTTAACAAGATCCAGACCACCATGTACTTCATCGCAGGCACTCACATCATTCCTAATTTCCACCACAATTTACTCAACTTAATCCACCAATTAACCTTCATCGCTGTTTTTCTATCCTACCAACAGTTTCAATGTCAAGGATCTTCTAGATTTATAACCGTATTTCACTATAACCAACCAGCCATTATAACCTTTATTGGTACTCTTTAAACTTTATTTTCTTTTTCTTTTTTTTTTTTTATAAAGATTAAATCCATAACTTAAGAGATTATAAACAAATGGTCATCGGAAGTTTCTTCCTACCGTTTATAATCCCTGTGTGATCTTTTCATTAGAATAAACAAATGCTCATCGGAAGTTTCTTCCTACCGTTTATACTAATGACAATGGGGACAATGGGGAGGAGTACCACATTTAAATTAAACAGGCTAGAGTGTCAAGCTTATACAAAAATTCAAACCCAACATACATCAATTCCATCAATAAAATAGAATACTTAGCTCAGATCTAGGACCTTGGAAACATGGGGATCTTAAGCAATCTGACTGGCCATTGAGTTTTCCATTAGCCTCGGATTCAGGTCAAGATAGAATCAAATGGTCACGTAAGAGCTTACTGTAAAGTGTGGTTAATTCCTCGGTAACATCATGGTTTCTAGACAGGTTTTGACTCAATAAAACAAAGGTTTTGAAAAAAAAAAATTGGATTGACTCTCAAAAGAATAAACATAGTTAGCAACTACCTCCCGCAGACTTAAACTACACTGTCCCCACTGTAAATAAGCCTAAGGAAAATGATAAAAAATAAATAAAATTGAATAGAGATGGAACTGTTATGTTTTGAAAAACAGAACCTGAGATGGTGTGTGCATGTCGACCGACACACACCCTGCGTGTCAATTGACATGAGCAGGAATGTGATTTTCCGAAATTTTGACACCATTCAACTCATCATTCAACTCGTTTTCTGACATTTAGATCCTGATTAAGAGCAAAACATGTCAAATAACAAGCAAATAGATAACATAAAGGAGTTCAACAATACTCAATAGAACTTAGAAACAAAATACTGAAGCAAAAAGAAAAGCAAAAATAAAAATAAAAATGTCTCAAACGAAAAAGAAAATAGAGAAACTAATCCTCTTCTGAAACGGGATCCGAAGACGGAAAAGGGGTGGGGATCAGGATAGGACTGGGCTGAGTGGGAGCTGCATCGGTCCGACGAACACATCCACAGCGGGAGAGTGAAGCAATCGCGTTTCAGACACTCTGGAAGCTATCCGCGACATACCTCTGAAACACAGCAGTCTCCATAGGAATGGGAGGTGTAGCGGGAAGTCCGTACTGAGGTGTAGAAGTGTCTGGGATCAGATCATCCTCTGATGACGGACTGAGATGAGGCGCCTCTGTGACGGCGGGTCTGAGGAGCAAGGGTACGCAATGACTGATGTGGCTGGAAGAGGAGGCGGGCCTAACTGCCCATGATGCTCGTGATCTCCGTCTGTGGAAGCTTCTCCAGTTAGTAATATCATATTGGATCAAGAAGGATTAGATTTGACGATTGGCATGCATCAAGAAGCCCTCATTCATGACGGATCTATCAGTGAGGACCTTGACTCCATTGGTGCTAATCCCACAGAATCGGAAGCTGGGAGTCAACAAACTACCCACAGACTCTGACTTGTCCCTCGTACTCGTGAATGGGCGGACCTTCAAGCTGACCAAATGATGTGCAAAGATTGTGCCAAGGTTCACCTAGGGGTCTAGCTCGGTCCAATCCTCAGTGAACAATCCCTGAATAGCGTAACACATCAGCACCAATTCACTCTATCTCTTCTTGTTAGCCTCCATCTTACACAGCAGCGTGTTTGAGATGGCTGGAACTACGTAACGGAGAACCGGATGCTGAATGTCAGAGTGTGTAGCCCATTGGTGCTGTAAACCCCGTCCATGAACTTACTCCAGTAAGTCTGAAAATCAATCGCCATGTTTTCGGCCAGAGTAGTCCCATCTTGGTCGGGTCAAACCCGTAGACGGTGCAAAGATCAGGGATGGAAATCATGAACCAAAATCCCCAAATCAAGAACGTAAGGATACCCGTCTGAGCCTGCCCCTTAGGTGAGGTGTAGTAGAGCTGAACTGTGGCCATGAACTGCCGGACCAATTCCGGATATACCTCGTTGTACTGAGTGCACATAGTACCCAACCCAATCTTCCGCATAGCTCACAAGGCAATGCTGTCCATAAGCCGGATGGGTTTCAGTTCCTCATTGTTGTTGTAATATTTGAGGTGTCAATCCATAATGGGTGATGTGCAAGCAATCAAGATGCATCAATGCAGTATAAGTCAAGCCAATTATAAAGTGAAGAGTTTATCTAACAACCTAAGTAAACAGAATCAAAATGCAGAAAGTAAACTAAAGACCAGGCGCTGTCACACAGGTCAAGTCAAGAGCATGAAAAGTGAAAAGGAAAGCACTCGACCAGAGTGGTCAGGTCAAGCTAAGCAAAATAAACAAAACAGAACAGAACTAAGCAAGCAAGCAAGAGAGACAATAGGGTGTAATGCAATAATAAAGAGATATAGATCATAGGGATGAACTAATTGACTAAGGGATCACCTTCATAACCTGGGTAATTAACAAACACAACCAATTTCAAAGCTAATCTTTCGACGATAGATATCTACACCAATCAAACCCACTGTCGTGGTGAATGATCTTGAAACCAATAACTCAGCATACCCGATTTTTCCAGAGCCAAGCTATTGGACAAGTTTTAAGAATCAACCCAACATAGTTTCCTAACAATAGCTTTGAGTATAATTGGTTCCCAAACACCATTGAATCATACTCTCTACAAGTTAGTATAACTATGTATCTGGAAAAAACTAATCAAACAACCTACAAGCACTATCGTGAAGCCCTAAGATCATATTCAAGTTGTAATTAGCATTAAGCATTCTCACCCAAAAAGTATTTAAAGCATTTAAGAACTTTTAAAACTACCAGATTAATCAAGATCCACCCTAATCTAATCCATCCCTAATAACCCTAAGGTTAACTACTCACTAATCATAATCATAACTAAATGTGCAAACCCAGAAAGTTCTAAATCTGACATATAAGATAGATCAGATTGAGATAAGAAGATTTGCTGAAGAAAATAAATGCAAGTACTAATTATATAATAAGTTATAAGGATTACAAAGTCTAAAAATCAAGAACAATGAAGAACAAGAGAGAGAAACTTAATAGAGGCTAAAAACTAAAGCTGAGGTAGAATATGCGTGGGTTTTGACCTACAAAGGGTATTTATAATAAAATGATCAAACCCTAAAAGCACAAGAAGATAAGATAAGTTTCTAGGAAATCCGGAGAGACCAACTCGACCATACTGGTCGAGTGGTGTGGTCTAGATGGGTCAGGTTCCAGTTTGACATGTCTTCACTCTTTGGGATGTGTCTTCCAAACGGCCAAAGGGAATGCTTCGACTCTTGTCCCATGTGAATCTTGACTCTTCTAGATTTCCAATGGTATAAAGAAATCCCAATTTGGTTCACGGGAAGATCTTCAAATGTTGCCAAACTTCTGATGCTCTGAAGCTGTCCAACGTCTCCTTATCTCCAAAAGGTCCAAAAGCTCCAAAGGTACCTAAAATCAACTCAAAAATGCAATATGTATGCAATGCTCATGCAAATGACCCTAAAAATCTAAAGGGAGTGAAATATGCATATAATGGTATAAACAGGAAATGAATATGCACTAATATGATGATAATTGTATGCTTAAAACTGGTAAAATGCAGTGTTATCAACTCCCCCAAACTTATCCTTTGCTTGCCCTCAAGCAAATAGAAAGGATGAAATGAAAGGAGTACTGTGAAAAATGAGAATATAGAAGCTTAGCAGACTAAAAAAACCTCTGACCTCAATGTCATAGTTAACAGGTCTAAAATACAATACAAAGAAGTCTTACTTAAAAACCTAGTCATGAGCATCACAACAGAACTTCAATCAGACTCAGCCTCAACAAGCATTCAAAGTAAACTATCCCTTGAACATTAATTAAGCACGAACAGGGATCATGCTACACATTAAGTAAGAACTCATTTGGTTTAAGGACTGGGCTTAAGAGATAAAAATGATCTCTTCTTCCTCTGGTTTATGCGTTTAGTAACAGGGATCTCTCACAGAATTGATTGAACTTTAGGAGAATGCTAAAGGTAAAAGCCAACCGATGCATACAAGAATAGATTCCCATCTACCCAAGCACACACACTACTGACTTTCCCTAACTCTATACCCAGAACTGATCCTAGCTCTAAAGCCTTTTCTTTTCACTGAAGGCATTCATTATTTTCTCATTCTTGGATCAAAATATTTTCTGATTTTCTTCTAAGGAGCGGATCTACATTCATTTTCTTTTACTTCTAGCGGAACTGGGGATTTTTCTTTACTGCTAGGCTCTGACTCGACCCCTTTGGTCGAGTAAAGTGATCGAGAGAATTTTCACACACTAATTGTTTTTGTTTTGTCTTAACAGAGCCTCCTCATATCATATATAAACTTCTCAAATCCTTTACTAGACACATAATTTTACTACCCTCTCTAAAGAAACGTTTTTAGCACTCTCTTGTTTTTTTTCTTTCTTTTCTCACTCTTTGTTTTCTTTCCCAGACTCAAACTAACACCTATTTCGAATTCCCTATCCTAGTGTGGTCCAAAAAGCGTGGACCAGAGTCTATATGGGAACCTATGCTTGTCGGTCTAAACTTAACACTTTCTCTTAAGTTCAATCAAAAATTAGGCCTTCCACTCAAATTTATCAGGGTCTGAAAGGAGTAAGGTTTGGTGCTTTGGGGAACTACTCCAAAGATGGGAGCAGCTATTTGAATCAACAAGAGTGGTAAAAGGGATAAGGAGATCCAAATATGTATATTGTATCTATGAGTTCATACTGTAATTTATGACATGATAATTTTTAATTAGATTAGGTTCAAATTATTAGGGATAGCAATACAGATCACAACAAGTTTTAGCTAAGTAAGTCTGATTCCAAACAGGGTTCAGCCTTATGTTTCAAACTTAGGTGCAAGCATTAGAGAACTAGAAACTATGGCATTGAATCCATATGTTTGGTTCTTAAGCTTATTAGGTTTAATCCTCATTATCTCTTATGCAAATGTACAGCCTAAACGAAATGCTACTAGATTCAATCCTAAAATGCAAATGATACTACATGAACACTCTGTTTTTTTATGAAATAGTTTTCAGAAATTTTTCAAATTTTTATGGTTTTGAAATACACTTAGATGGTGACTCAAGTACGCAAAATTTGAATAAGAAAATAATAAGGATGTCAAATACATCTCTCAGACCCTCCCCCAAACTTAAACTACACAGTCCCTTGTGTAATAAAAATTCAAAGAAAGGTTTGAGAGATTTAAAAACAAAGCTAAACAAGAAGAAATATGCAATGGTATATACAGTGAAAGGTTTGGAGTTGGTACCTTATTGTGGAGTTAAGAAGGTTTCAGCAACTGTATCCATGATCTCTTTGGTCTAGCCTGGCTCTATGCGTTCCACTGGTTATTCCCTGAGACTTTAAACACTAGAACACATCAAAAATACTAAAAACATAAAATCTTATAGCAATATATATAGGGATAGACATGGGACTTCCTTCCAAGTGAGCTTGTTTTAAGTCACATAGCTTGACTCTTCATACTCATTTTAATCAGGTGGTGGGTCATATAGAGGTACTGGAGACTCCATTTGAAAGAGCTTTGGTGGGTAATGGAGGCTGGAAGTTGTTGTTGCAATGTTCAAAGCTGTACTCTTCCCTGGCACACTTAACTCCTTGATGACTTTCTTGGGAGAGGAACTGTTGTCATTACTCCTGAGCTCTATTATCTGAAGCTTCATCTCTTCCAGGTTACTTATAAGCTCATGCTCAACCCGTTTTAATGCCTTGATAGTCCTGCTCAAACAGTCATATGGTGCAGTTTTGACCGAGTTGATGGAAAAGTCAAGTTTTGACATCAAACTAGGCGTTTTTGGGCACATGGGGGTTTGACTCGACCATGAGGTTGAGTCAGGTGGTCAAGTGACCTCTGAACCTTCTTCATTCACTGTAATGTCCTCTGTTTGTGACCCAACAGCTTCTTCAGCAACTTCTGGTCCGGCATCTTCTTTATCTGGGTCTAAAACCTCTTCAGGGCTCATAATCTCACTGTTGGGATCTCCAACTTCCTCATCTTTAGTTAAAGCAATCTGAATATGATCCTTCTTAGGAGGCTCCTTGAATGGTGCATCAAAGGGATGGTCCATTTCTTTAAGAGACAAAAGCTGCCCATCAATGGTTGACTTTTTGGTAGCACTATCAATATCAAACTTCAGCACTAGATCACTTCCCAGATGGAGATCTATCTTCTCATTCTTTGAATCAATCACAGCACCAGCAGATGCTAATAAGGGCTTTCCCATAATTAGAGGATCTTTTGGCAACTCATCCATTTTCAACACCAAGAAGTCGGTAGGCACCTCTTCACGCCCAATTCTGATAGGGAGATTCTCCAAAAGATCATAGGGACGCCTGATGGTTCTATCAGCCAAGATTAGAGAGAGTTTGCTGGGCTTGTAGTCTTTATAACCCAACTTATTAGCTACTGACAATGGCACGATGCTAATAGTGGATCCAAGATCAGAGGGGGAGTTTCCAAACACTGATTGGTGTAGAGAGCATGGCAAAGTGAAGGATCCAGTGTCTTCAAGCCTATCTTGCACTATAATCCCTTTCTCAGTTATAGCTTTGCATTCAAGGCTCTTTGCAGCAAGCTTTCTCTTACCCAAGATTGTTTTCAGGGCTCTTTCTTTTAGACTACCTTTAAGTGGGCTAAGCATCTTAATTGCTTCTGCTAAAGGCATCGTAGCTTCCAACTCTTGTAGTTCATCTTCCATAACAGCTTCAAATCCTTTCTCTATCTCTTTCACAATTCTTGCTGGGAAAGGACATGTGACCATTGCATATAGGTCAGCAATTCGTTTCTCCTTCTCAGTAGGGGAATGGACTCGACCACTCAGTCGAGTGGGTTGATCGAGTTGCATTTCCTCTGAAGATTTCCCAGAAAAAGTTTTTTTGTTGAGTGAGACCCTCCCCATCTTGAATATCACTATCCCCAGTGAATTGTGCACTTCCTACTCAAGATGGTAGCTCTTGATCATTCCTCAATGAGACATCATGGACAGTGGCATGTTCCTTGGGATTTGGAGAAGAAGTAGATGCCCTCATATTCTCCAAGCACTTCACTTTTGTGTTTAACAACTCAATCCTGTAGTTGAGCTCAGTGAAACTGCAATCCATCTTGTTATTCACCTCTGCAAATTTCTGTGATTTTTCCTTTACACCATTTTCCTGACCTTGAAGGATTTGCTATAGCATGTTCTTGATTTCTTGGTCTGGAGCATTGGCTATTTGGGATTGTGGAGGTGCATAACCAAGCGATGAGGTTGAATTGGGGCATGCTGATAACCTTCTTGGTATTGTTGTTGAGGAATAAAGCCTTGATTCTGATTGTAAGGATAGAAAGGCTTGTGTTGATGTTGTTGCTGCTGTACCTGAAGCTGTTCTTTCCTGTAAGCAAAATGAACAGGCTTCTGGTGTGCCATGAGGAGTTTGTCCAACTTTTCATTCAAAGCCTGCATCTCTTTCTTATACTCCTCCTCAGGGTCTGGATTTCCTCTCAAATTCCTACAATACTCTTCAGCATAGATCCCATCAGACTGTGTAGTAAGAAAGTTCACATTCCTTGCTTTATCAAATAGCATCTTGAACAGTGCGCTTCTATACAGTACCTGAGACAGAATAAATAACCCAAGTTAGTTATCAAATTTAATAGTAACAGAACTTGATCTTAAAAACAAATAAATCTTAAATGTAACACAGAATAACACAAATGGCAACGACGTCAAATTAAACCAGGTATTTTCTCAGTGATAAGAATGCATGGAGGGTTTCAATTCCTCATTTTTATTGTAATATATGAGGTGTCAATCCATAATGGGTGATGTGCTAGCAATCAAGATGCATCAATGCAGTTTAAGTCAAGCCAATTATAAAGTGAAGGGTTTATCTAACAACCTAAGTAAACAGAATCAAAATGCAGAAAGTAAACTAAAGACAAGGCGCTGTCACACACATCAAGTCAAGAGCAGGAAAAGTGAAAAGGAAAGCACTCGACCAGAGTGGTCGAGTGGTCAGGTCGAGCTAAGCAAAAATAAACAAAACAGAACAGAACTAAACAAGCAAGCAAGAGAGACATTAGGGTGTAATGCAATAATAAAGAGATATGGATCATAGGGATGACTAATTGACTAAGAGATCACTTTCATAACCTGGGTACTGAACAAACACAACCTATTTCAAGGTTAATCTTTTGACGATAGATATCTAAACCAATCAAACCCACTATCGTGGTGAATGATCTCGAACCCAATAACTCAGCATACCCGATTTTGCCAGAGCCAAGCTATTGAACAAGCTTTAAGAATCAACCTACCTAAGCCAACATAATTTTCTAACAATAGCTTTGAGTATCATAGGTTCCCAAACACCATTGAAGCATACTCTTTACAGGTTAATATAACTATGTATCTGGAAAAAGCTAACCAAACAACCCACTAGCAATGTCATGAAGAGATCATCTAAGATCATATTCAAGTTGATCAGAAATGAATAAGCATTAAGCATTTTCATCCAAAAAGGATTTAAAGTATTTAAGAACTTTTAAAACTACCAGATTAATCAAGATCCACCCTAATCTAATCCATCCCTAATAACCCTAAGGTTAACTACTCACTAATCATAATCATAACTAAATGTGCAAATCCAGAAAGTTCTAAATCTGACATATGAGATAGATCAGATTGAGATAAGAAGGATTTCTGAAGAAAAAAAATGCAAGTACTAATTATATAATAAGTTATAAGGATTACAAAGTCTAAAAATCAAGAACAATGAAGAACAAGAGAGAGAAAGTTAAAAGAGGCTAAAAACTAAAGCTGAGGTAGAATAGGCGTGGATTTTGACCTACATGGGGTATTTATAATAAAATGGTCAAAACCCTAAAAGCACAAGAAGTTAAGATAAGTTTCCAGGAAATCCGGAGAGACCAACTCGACCATACTGGTCGAGTGGTGTGGTCGAGCTGGTTCAGGCTCCAGTTTGACATGTCTTCACTCTTTGGAATGTATCTTCTAAATGGACGAATGGAATGCTTTGATTCTTGTCCCATGTAAATCTTGACTCTTCTAGCTTTTCAATGGTATAACGAAATCGGAATTTGGTTCACTTGAAAATCTTCAAATGTTGCCAAACTTCTGATGCTCTGAAGCTGTCCAACGTCTCCTTATCTCCAAAATGTCTTAAAGCTCCAAAAGTACCTAAAATCAACTCCAAAAGGCAATATGTATGCAATTCTCATGCAAAGGACCCTAAAACTTAAAAGGGAATGAAATATGCATATAATGATATAAACAGGGAGTGAATATGCCCTAATATGATGATAGTTGTATGCTTAAAACTGGTAAAATGCAGTGTTATCAACTACGATCAGTTCGGGAAGCAGCAATCTGGTTGTCTTCACAATTACCCAAGGATGAAGACAACCCCGTAAGACGTCAAGATGTTATACTTGAAACTAGTATTTTTTGCCTACTCTAAGCAAATAAAGACAGCCAAACAATCAACCTAAGCCTAGAGAGACCAAATACCAAGTTTATCAATTGTAGTATAGTGGTAATGAGTGTTAACAATGTCGAACCAATCAAGAGTGGCCTACAGCAACTAGTAGACGATCAAAGCTAGCTATTCAAGTAAAATTATCAAAAGGGTGTGGTACTATCAGTCTAAATGAGAAATTTACTAAAACCCTAATTGATACTAGAGGTACCAAAGTCTGTCACACACTTCAGCACATTGTGGGACTAAGCAAGCAAAATCACAGATTCTAGGACGACTCGACCACACTAATCGAGTGGTGAGGTCGAGTGCTACAATAAAAATAGAGAAAAGCTACAGTGAACGATAACTAAGCAGACTGTGAACTAAGGGGAAGACATAGGGACTCTAGGGATGGAAATCATAGGTTTTCAAACACTTTGTACTACTATAGCTATCAACTAAACATTTCATCATAGGACTACCCTAGAGAACAGACTTCATAACCAGCTCAATCCATGGGTCGTGGTAGAGAGCCTGAAGACCCAACCCAGTCAGCATAGTGTGAGGAGTCGGATCAGGCATGAAGATTCATCCTATTCAAGTCGAGAATAGTTCATAACAATTGAATAGGTGGAGTCGTGACATAAATCAATGTCTGATGCATCCACCCTCACACTATTTTACTCTAAACCCCGGAAAAAGTCTATCTAATGGCTCAAGGCATGGGTCATGCTCATGAGACCATCTAAAATCATGCTCTCCTTGATCAGGGGAGAACAAACATTAAAAACACTGACCCAAGAGGGAGTCGAAACTGAGTGATGATCAACCTATCTAAACCATAGCAAAACAGAGTGGAGCTACCCTAATCCACCTCAAAAAATCCCAACTTTACTACTCACTCACGAAAATCATAGCTTGGGTCCAAAACCCAGAAAAGCCTAAGTTTGACATATGTGATAGCTTATGATCTTGTGAGGAACGTTAAAGAAGAAATAAAATGCAAGTACTGATTTTATTAAAAGTTATCAAAGATACAAGGTTGCAGAAAATGAAGAACAGCTCAAGAACAAGACAGAGAAAAACTAAGAGATAAAACCTTTGAGCTTGCAGAAGCCTATCTAATTTCTCATTCAAAATGTGCTGCTCTTGCTTGTGTGTTTCCTCAGTTGCTTTGTATTCTATAGCGTTCTGTGTGTGGTCTTCATCATAGTTCCCATTTGACTGAGCTAAATTCTCCACTAATTCCCAGCCTGGATCAACTTCTTTAGTCAAAAAAATTCCCAGTACTTGCTGTATCAAGTCGTATCCTCATTTTTGGTGAAGATCTTCTATAAAGCGTACTAAGTAGACTCTCAGGAGTGAAACCATGGTGAGGGCATTTGATGGTGTACCCTTTTAATCTTTCCCAAGCATTTGAAAATGATTCTCCACTCCGTTGTGTGAAACTAGATATCTCGCTCCTGATGCTAATTGTCCTTGATCTTGAAAATAACTTGTTGATGAAAGCTTGCTTGCATTCTTTCCATGTTGTAATGGATCCTGGAGTGATTTTCTTTTCCCACTGATGTGCATTATCTCCTAGTGAGAAAGGGAACAATCTCCGCTTGAAACTGTCTTCACTAACTCCAATGATTTGTGTGAGACTACAGAGTCTATCAAACATGTCGAAATGCTCCAAAGGATCTTCGGGTGGTACCCATAGTACATATTTCCTGGTACCATTGTGATCAAACTTGCTTTTATCTCAAAGTCATTCTGAACAGCTGGAGGTACAATACCCTGCGTTGGTGTATGTGTTGCACATGCATCACCATTTCCGATGGTTTTTTGCATGGTTGAACTATAGTGTCAGAATATAAATATGTAGATTGGACTCAATCAGTATGGTCGAGCAAGTAGTCGAGTTGGTTTCCTAGTGCAAACAGAGGGCAAAAAGCAAACCGAATCAGTAACCAAGTAAAAGTAACTAAAGAACTTAAGCTTAAAAGCAAAGAAATTGTGAACGGAACACAAATAAACCCAAATGGCAACAACGCCAAATTGAAACAGATATTTTTGGTGTATCAATTATGCATGTAGGGTTTCAGTTCCTCATTTTCTTTATAGTATAGTGGTAAGTATTCCCGCTTGTCACGCGGGTGACCTGGGTTTGATCCCCGACAACAACACCAAATTGAAACAGATATTTTTGGTGTATCAAATATGCATGAAGGGTTTCAATTCCTCATTGTTGTTGAAATATATGAGGTGTCAGTCAATAATGGTTTTAGGGCAAGCAATCACAATATATCAATGCATAATAAGTTAAGCCAAATCAGAGATGATAGTTGAGACTAACAACCTAATGATTGTAAATGCAAATACCTAATAATTAAAGCAATTAACACTCGAGATGTCAATTCAAATGAACAAAGAGTAAACAAACAAAGCAGAGAAACAAAAGTAGAAAGCCACTCGATCGACACGGTCGAGTGGTTGGGTCGAGTCAAAATTTATAGTCACAAAAATCACTAAATAGATCAAGTAACTATGCTTGTAATACAATAATAAAGAGATAGGGATCATAGGGATGAATCAATGGACTAAGGGATCACTTTCATACCTTGGATACTTAACAAACATAACCTATTTTGAGGCTAATCCTTTGACGATAGATATCTTAACCAATCAAGCCCACTATCGTGATGAATGATCTCGAATCCAATGACTCAGCATACCCGATTCTGCCAGAGTCACGCCATTGGAAAAGCATTAAGAAACAATCTACTTAAGCCAAAATAATTTCCATTTCCTAACAATAGCTTTGAATATCATGGATTCTAAACGCCATTGAAGCATACTCTCGACTAGCTAGTGTAACTAAGTCTCTGGAAAGAGCTAACCAAACTTAAAAACAAGCACACCCTTATTAGGATTAACACCTGTACTTTATACTAAAAGATACTTTTAAGGATAAGACAAAATATATATCCTACTAATCTGGAAATACCACTCAACCATAGTGATCGAGTGGTTGGTCGAGTAGCTTCCATCTTCCTTCAATCTCCTTCTTGAGCTGATCAAAATTAGGGAGATTAGGGATGAGATAGATCCATGGATGCTTGGTTCATTGATCTGATTAATTTATATTTTGTGCTTTCATTAAAAATCCCTTTTGGGTGAGTGTTCTTAGTGCTTGCTCCTCCTTGATCAATTGGAGCATGATCTCAAATGGATCCCACACGACAGTGTGATTGATTCATTGGAAGAACTTTTTCCAGAGATCCACATACACTACCCTGGCGAAACCGGGCTGTAGGAATGTGTTTTGGCTTTAATGGATTGAATCTTTATGCCTTATTCATCATGGTGGCCTTGGCAAAATCGGGTGTGTCAGTGGTGGATCTTGAGACCTTCTGTCACGTTAGTGGATTAGGATTATTTAGAAATCTATTGTCTAGGGATTAGTGCAAATTATTTTTGGTTGTTGGTTGCTAAGTATCATAAAGGTTTACCAGCATCCATAGGTCGATTAATCTCATCCCTTTGATCCCTATTTATTCATAATATGTTTTCAAAATCCTGTTTATCTATTTCGTTTGTTAATCAAGTTCTTATCTTAATTTCATTTCTGTTCGTTAGCTTACTCGGTCCGTGTACTCGATCCATCTGATCGAGTGCGTTGTTCGTTGAATCTGCTCGACTGTTCTACTCGATGATAACATCATATTTTGACCCATTTTTACTATGGTTTTCATATTGTTTAAAGAGAGATTTGGTATGATTTCAAAGTTAAATAAGCTATTATCAAGTATTGTTAGTGTCAAAGAGGTTTTACAGGTTTTATGGGAATATGAATCAAAAAGGAGCAAAGACCCGTTTTGAGGCAGTTTCAGAGCATCAGAAGTTTGACAACATTTGGAGACCTTCATGTGAACCAAAATTGAAGTTCTCTATATCATTGGAAAGCTTGAAGAGTCAAGACTCGTATGGGACAAGAATCAAAATTGGAGTTCTCTGTATCAATGCAGTGTCGTTTGGAAGATGCCTCCCAGAAGATGAAGCTATGTCAAACAAGAGCCAAAGCACCAAACCTCGGTCACTTAGCTCGTGACCGAGGCCAGGCCTTTTGGGCACCCCAGTCACTAAGCTCGTGACCAAGGCCAGCCTCCTTCACTGCCTTAGAAGTTTGGCCCATCACCAAGATCGGCCCATTGCCTCCACACTCACCAAGATGATGAGTCTGCCTTTCCTAAACCCTAGAAGCCAATCTCTTGCGCACCAAGACCTATATATACAAGTTTATGAAGCTAGGGTTTCGTGTGCCTCATCAAAGTTTCAAACAACCACCTAAGTTCACCACAGAAACCCTAGAAAGTCCATCATCACCTCAAGAAGCCGACACCATCTCCAAGGAGCCGCAGAAGCCAATTGATCTCGCTGAAGCTTTAAAGTTCCCCACCATCTCTTTCCCTATTCTTTTGTAACTATGTCAAAGGAGAAGTCCTTACATCTTCCTTTTTTCGGATCTAAAGAAGTAATCTCTAAACCTTTACCTTATTGCATTAGATCTATGTTTTACTCTTTCATATCATCGATGACAACCTTGAGCATGGCCGAGTAGACTATCCAGTTGGGTCTAAAAGGCCAGTCAATGGGGTGAGATGATCATTGTCTTTTGAGTGGCGAGTTTTATTGTATTTGCATATCCGTCTACACTGTCTTTCGGTCTTATCTCATTCTTAATGCATATAGTTAGAGTCATGAACTAGCTATTGATCTTAGGCATCTAAGTAATTCGAACCATTTGCTTAGTTTTTTGGAACCTAGATTTGATGAGTATCGCGTCATAACAAGCAAATACCCCCCCCCCCTAGATTTTAATGCTTTGAAACCTATGTTATTGCCTGCGATAGTTGAGTAATAGGATTTGTGGATTTCAGCCGGTTTTCTCTATGACAATAGGTTATCCGAACTTTCGTGTTTCATAGTCCGAGAATTAGGAGTAGACATGCATTACATTGAACTTATTTCGAATAGATAGATCATTAAACCACATAGACCCCCTTAAGCGCCCAACATTCATCTCATATTCATTTACATTCATTTTATTTGCTTTGCATGATTTGCATGACAGAAAATCCCTTTTTATCATTGAGTTTTAGCTTTACTTGTTCCTTTTCATTTGTAATACATCTTCTCTCTCTGTGGGATCTATATACCTTAAGTACTACGATTGATTGCTGTGCACTTGCAGCTTATTCAATGTGTGGTTTCCTTGAGGAAAAATTTACTATCACATCAAGTTTTTGGCTCCATTGCCGGGGAGAGATTGCTCTGTTTGCAAATTTACAAACTAGAGTAACGTCTAGATACTGATTTGCCTTTGTGATTTGCATTGTTTTAGGAGACCTTGAGGATGAACCTCGCCGCACTACTAGAGAAGTTTTGCAATCTTAGTTTTGCGCAGCTGTTGGCGCAACACAACTCAATGGACGGAGAAATTTCCAGACCATTCTCTAGCTCACCTTCTGGAGCTTACCACGGCTACTATCACCATCTCGTGGTACACCTATGATGAGACTTTCTGGATGTCCATCACTTTCTCGATCCTCTGGAGATCGCCAATGAGACTATCTCATTCTTTTGGTCTAAACTACTCTGACCGAATCTGTCCCTCGATGGATCATCACTTTGATTCAAGAGAAGTCATGAGAATTGAAGCATATGAAGCACAACTCTCGGATGCTTTCACTGACAAGATGATGAAGCTTATGCAACAATTCTCCTCTGAACAAAAGAAGCAACATGAAGAGCTTGACGCTAAGTTCACTAATATGGGAGCTGAATTTGATTCAAAAATTTCAGACCTAACCAGCCACGTTCAAAGAGTGGAAAGCCGAGTTCAAGAATCATAATCCAAGCGAGGCTTAATAGAGTGGATACTGATGAGCATGGATCAAGATTCTATTGCATGAAGCGTGATATATCATGGTTTTTATGGTTTTTAGCCATGATATACATATTGGGTTTTGAGTCTTTTGTATATATACAAATGCGAGATCGACCTTGTTGATGCATGATGAGTGTCTATTTTGACCCATTTTTATTATCGTTTTACTTGTCTTATTGAGTCTAGAAGTTAGGTTTTGTGTTCTTTTGGCCGGTTTTAATGTCTTTTTAGGTTTTCACTTCCTTGGAGCTAAAATGTTCAAAATGGAGCAATTTTGAACGTTTTTACACATCATTGGATTTGGAGACATCCTGGATCGATCGATCCTAAAGAGGATCGACCAACAATGATGAGGATCGACCGATCCCGATGTAGATCGGTCAATCAAAGGAATCTCTGAGGTGGCACGGATCAGAGGAAGAAGATCGATCAATCCAAGTCGGATCAATCGATCCCAATCATGAATATTCTCCAGATCGCACATTAACTCCGATTTTTAACCTAGAAGACACTCTATAAATATGGATCATTTCCTGAGCGGCCAGAGGGACCTAGACACGAATTTAACTGTTACTCTGCTATTTTTATTTTCATTTCAGATCTGTAAACTTTTTACATTGTTTTTCTCATATCTAAAGTATTTTCATTGCATATTCAAGATCTACATTGTGTCTTCATCTCTTTCTTTGCATTTTCAACCATACAACATCATAATCAATCAACCCATTACCATGGTTGAGTAGATCTGCATGTTGGGAGATGGGATTTAAGGTTTAATTAGGTTATTGTTATATATTTGAATTATGGTTAATAGATCTCTACGTCTATGAAACAAATACTTTTGTTAGGTTAACGAATCTATCAAATGATTCATAGGGTTTTATAGTACAGCTAGCGTTGGCTATTATACCCGAAGTCTATAGTTTGTAGGCTTGATTTTCAGATTTCCAAGAGTTGAAGCCGGATCTACAAGTGAACTCTATCAAACTAGCTCAAAATATGCTATCATAGGGTCCTAGCAGATTTATGGTAGAATAATATTTGCTTTTAATTAAAAGATTTATTAGATAATATTTTCTTTTAATAAAAGATATATTTTGGTACAGTGTTTGTGTTCTAGATCGTGATCATTTAATTGCTAATCTGGTTAGATATTCTTTTTATTTATTTAAATCTTTGCAATTTCCCAGATCCTAACATTTATTTTAATTGATTTTTAATTCCTTATTTGATTATATTTTGATTTTATTCAGATTTTCTGTGACATTAAAAAGTTCCATATTTGCATCCTAGCTTTGTTTAGATCTACAGATCAATAGTGCTCTTTACTCTCTGTGGATCAATCCCACCATTATACTGCCGCGCACAACCGTGCACTTGCGGAGTGTAGATGTTGGGTAAAACCTGATGCATAAAACATCACATCAAGTTTTTGGCGCCGTTGCCGGGGAGTAATTGTAGCCTTTAGATTTAAGTTTTTAAACATAGTCTAGGATATTTTATTTTCTGCATTTTTTATTTTACGTCTCTGAGATTGACCGATCCCCTTAACATCGATCGATCCTACTTCTTGCACGATCGACTGTTCCTTAAAGATTGACCGATGCTACTTTGTGCAAGATCGATCGATCCCTCTTTGATCGTTCGATCCTTTTTCTCTTGAGATCAACCGATCCCTTCTAAGATCAATCCCAGAGCCTCTTGACCGGATCTGATTTTCATACTTCTTTTGCTTCTCAGGTGTATGCAATTAAGGAGCAAGACTTCTAAAGATCACCAAGACTTGAGCATAGAGGATTTGACAAGGAAGTCCACATGGAAGATCAAGGAAACAAAGAAGAACAAAACCACAAGGAAAGAAAAAGATAAGGTTAGTATGGCTGATCCTAATAACCTTATAAACATTCCCCCCGTTAATGATGGTGAGGATGGAGAGGTAATCTGGCAGAGAGAGGGTCAGGTTAATCAAGGACCTCTCAATGATGCTGGAGATCCTAGGGTGAGTATAGATGCTGCGCCATGACTGCAAGTCCCTCCGCGCAGGGTTACCTTAGGCGAGCAAGATTCTCCTCATGCCTACTATTGGAACCGATCTGCTATTATTCCCCCTCTTATCCAGAGGCAAGATTATGAGATTAAACCTCAAATACCGCCCTGGTTAAACAGAATCAATTTCATGGGCTATCTAACGAGAACCCAATGGACCATATTGATATCTTTGAGGAGATTTATAGTACCACCAAAGCCAACGGAGTCCCCCAAGACTACCTCCGTTGTAGCCTATTTTCCTTTTCCCTTGCTGATAAGGCTCATAGATGGCTGAAATCTTTGAGTCCCGGATCTATCACAAGCTGGGGTGAATGCCGAGCTGCTTTCATTCAGCATTTCTTCACCAAAGCTAGATCTGCAGCATTAAAAAAGAAAATAGCCACATTCTGCCTTGCTGGTACAGAGCCCTTCTATGAAGCTTGGGAACGCTATAAAGAATACCTAAGGGACTGGCCCCTTTGAAGCTACACCAAGTCGGCAAGGATGAACTTTTTCTACAATGGAGTTGAAATGAAGTATCAAATAGCTATGGACACAGCCAGTAGGGGAGACTTCATGAGCAACACGCTGGAGGAAGCAATGGAGCTCATTGAAAACCTGGCAGCAAGCGACTCTAACAGATCTTTTGACTATGATAGGAGAGTCAACCCCACTCGAGTGAGTGATAAGATCATAGAGGTCCTTAATGCTAAGGTGGACATTCTGATGAGAGCTCAAAAGAGATATGATTATTTCTTGGAAAGTGATGAGTTCAATGATGAGGAGGATCAAACTGAGGAGATCAACTTTCTCGTTGGACAGGAAAACTACCAAAACCGGGGTTTAACCCAAACTTTAAAAACCATCCTAACCTGTCTTACCGCAGCACTAATGGTTAAAACTCTGAAGATCAGTTTTATCCACCTCGATGTACTCAAAACCAAGGGAACTTCCAAAACAATGCCGATTATGGTAAAATGGGATTAAATTCTCAACCTGGAAACGCTGGTTCAATGGATATAATTGATTATCTGTTCCGGCAAATCATGGAAGGACATAAGAAATTCGCTGGGGATATCAACGCTAAAGTTGATACAGTTCATGAGAATCTCAATGGGAAATTTGATGTCTTAGGAACTCACGTAAGGGATTTAGAAAACCAAGTTGCTCAAACTTCTGAGAAAAATAAGGCCCCAACCAGAATATTCCCAGGGAAACCTGAAAACATCCCAACGAATCTCTACACTTCGTTGAGAAGCGGAAAATGCGCTGTCCCAAAAATCTATCCTGCTAGAGGAGAGAGGAAAATTATTTATCTGTCTGACGATGAAGAAGATAAATTCTTTAATGATGACATATAACAAAGCTTTTACAACAGGGAGCTGACAATTCCTGAAGAACCTAAAACGTCGGAAAATAGAAGTGATCACTCTGTGGATGATGAGATAGAAGAAGCAGAGCATTATTACGCCAGTCTTGAAGAGATGGAAATTGATCAGAAACAGTCAATACCCAGTCAAATCGACAAATCCCCTGTGTTGAAAGTCCAGGATTTCCGGACCAAACCCATTAAATCAATCACGGAATTTTTAGCACCCTCTGAAAAGAAATTACCACCAATCCCTAAATAAACCTACCATGAATTTGATAAGTGGAAATGTGAAAAGATAGCTAAAGAGATGAGAGTTAGACTACCCTTTCCAGAGGTCTACTCAATGATTCACTTAATGGAAGATCAATTAAAGAAAATTTTCACAGGGGAATCCACTATCAAAGACTCCGTCAAATTCCTAAGGGAAATTGCGATGAGCAAATGCACGAAAAACTTCCAAAGAAACTAGGAGATCCCGAGAAATTCATCTTGTCATGCACCATTGGAGATACCTGTTTCAAAAACAGCTTGGTGGATTTGGGAGGGAGCGTCAATGTACAACCACTCTCTGTTTCGCGTAAGCTTGGACTGCTAACTATGCAAAAAACCACCAAGAAAATAACCATGGCTGATGGAACAACTCGAAGGCCACACGGAATCCTAATTGATATGCCTCTAATGGTAGGCTTGTGCTAAATACGTGCTGATTTTATGGTTTTACACTTGGACGATAATGGTACGACCTTATCCTAGGACGTCCTTTCTTAGCTACAGCTGGAGTATCCATAAATGTGCCAAAAATAAGGATAAAAATCCGTCTCAGAAAACAATTGTAAAACTTTACGTTGAGACCGTCGATATGCAATCTACCGTCAATGGTCATACATTCGTAACTAACAATTTTGATGCTATCGATGTTGTTCACTCAATGAACGAGATCCCAGAAGTTTCCACAATTGAGAGAGTTTTAGAAATCAGAGAGCAAAATTCCCCTGAGATCGATCAATCCAAAGGAGGGATTGATCGATCCGAAGATAAAACCACTGCTTTCTCAGTGAGAAGATCAACCCAGACCCTTTTAGGATTGATCCGCAAGGTGAGATTGATCGATCCCACTTCCCTGATAATGATTTAAAAATTGGTGAAGATGGACCGATCCAGGATGAGATCAATCGATCCCCGCGGACGCACTTACAAAAACCTCCTGAGAACAAAACCCTAAAAGAGTTTAGAAATCAGGGAGATGCAGAAAAAACAACTCCTAAGAAGATGGATCCTGTCACAGAGAGCAAGGTTGATGAGATTGTTGGCGAGTGGGGCCAAGGTTACCCTTTAAGGAGATTAAGTCTGTGTTACCTATATGGCAGATTTCACTTTGGATATCTTTGCTGGTAGGATTACACTTCAGGGCGCGACTGACTACCTTAAGGATTACCTAAACAACAAGAGACAAGAAAAACTCCCCCCTAAAAGGGATGATCCAGGTGACTTCCATATACCCGTCATAATTGGAAGGACTCTTTTAAGGAACTGCTTGATAGACACTGGAGCTATAATAAATGTCATATCACCCAAGAATGCAAGGTTATTGTGTCTAAAACAAATGGTACCAACCAAGTCCCAAATAGAATTGGTTGATGGACCTGTAGGGATCCTATCCAACGTACCAATTCTTGTGGGTGGAAGCTATGTTCTGATAGACATCTTTGTGATGGATATGAACTGTGATGGACCAGATCTAATCTTAGGATGAACAATCCTAGTAACCGCCCTCGCATTTATCAGCATACCCAAAAGGAGAATAAAACTACGAGTTGGGGACAAGGTCATATGCTTTCCCATTGAGACTATCAAGAGATACCAAATTGCACTTGGCCAAACTCCCACTGTGAAGGATGAGGAGGATACCACTCCTCCAAGGAACCTAGAACCCAATTGAAATAAAACTAAGTCAAGCTAGTGACTTTGCAAAAGCAAGCGCTGGTTGGGAGGCAACCCAACATGTTCTTTTAAATTAATTTTGCTTTTGAATTAATAAAATTATTTTATTTTATTTTCCTTCGATTATTTTCTTTAATTATTTATTTTTCAAAATAAGATATGATGATGTTTTTGTGTTTAGCTGACTGAAAACAGGTGCAAAACGCAGAAGATGCGAATTTCAAGAAGTTTCAGTATGCTGGGATCGACCGATCCTACCTATATCGATCGATCCCCGAGACGAGAAAAGCTGAAAACCGGTTCTATGAATAGACCAATGCTCCCTTTTGGTCGTAAAACTCCTTCCACGATTAATCGTTTGCTTTCTTGTTCACAATTCATTATCTCCAGTGTTGTTTCGCAGCACCCATTTTCTTTGATTTAAGTTTCGGGGAAGGGGTAACTGCTTTCATATGTTACTAACACTCTGTTTTCTTTTGTTTACTTGTCCCAAAATTTTTTTTTCAAACTTTTTCAAAAATAAAACTTTTTCATTTTTCTTGAGTCATTTTAATGAGTCAAAGCATGGGATTTTACAAATTTCTTGGTTTCCATTTTACGTTGTCATTTGTTGGACCTAATTCAGGAAGATTGTAATTACAAGAAGTGGATCAACTTTACCCGAAGCGACCTATCCTTTGGAAATCTGAATGATCCAGCGTTGGCTCTATCTACTTGGACTAATCTTCTCACTTAAGGGCTCGATATCGCAAAAGGAATCATATACATCTGGAGCTCACCCCATTCTTATTAGAGCTCCAGATGGGAAATCCTATCTTGATCGATCGATCCCGTTTCATCCCAAGGCTCTCTTTCAAAAAAAAAAAAAAAAAAAAAAAAACTAAAAGAAAGAGAATGGAAAGAAGTCTGAAGGAACCAGAATAAAACCATTTATTTACTTAGTTAGCTATTTGTTCTATTATCTACTCTATTAGGATCATTATATAGAAGCTTGCTTGGGATCCAAGGTTCAGGAGGTTGTGCACCATCTTTGATTTCCGTCTCACTATGATTTTTCGCATTGGCTTGCACCGGAGTTCATCTATCATACCTAACCATCACCTTTAAAATTCCCCCCCTGGTTACAAGCCCTTAGCAATTTCAACTCCCTTTGTGAGACTTGATAATGAGTACAGTAATCTTTAAGGGCCAACAATGGAGATTTCAGAAGTTCCCTTGGATCTCAGATGCTAGAGTACAGTAATGTTTGCTATGCTTATGGTAAAGTACATGTCGTACTGCTAAAGTTCGATTAACGTTTCTTCTTGGTTTACATGATCAATATGATGGATTTCTAAAGCTAAGCGTAAGTTCCCGTTTTTCAAACTTCCACTTCTATACTTTGTTTTATTGTCTTGGTTCTTACTTGAGGACAAGCAAGGATTCATGTCTGGGGTGTGATGAATGTCTATTTTGACCCATTTTTATTATTTTTTTACTTGTCTTATTGAGTCTAGAAGTTAGGTTTTGTGTTCTTTTGGCATGTTTTAGTGTCTTTTCAGGTTTTCACTTCCTTGGAGCTAAAATTTGCAAAATGGAGCAACTTTGGACATTTTTACACATCATTGGATTTTGGAGACATCCTGGATCGATAGATCCTTAAGAGGATCGACAAACAATGACGAGGATCGACCAATCCCGAAGTAGATCGGTCAGTCAAAGGAATCTATGAGGTAGCATGTATCAGAGGAAGAAGATCGATCGATCCAAGTGGGATCGATCGATCCCAATCACGAATATTCTCCAGATCGCACATTAACTCCCATTTTTAACCTAGAAGACACTCTATAAATATGGATCATTTCCTGAGCGGCCAGAGGGACCTAGACACAAATTTTATTGTTACTCTGGTATTTTTATTTTCATTTCAGATTTGTAAACTTTTAACATAGTTTTTCTCAGATCTAAAGTATTTTAATTGCATTTGAAGATCTACATTGTGTCTTCATCTCTTTCTCGGCATTTTCAACCATACAACATCATGATCTATCAACCCATTACCATGGTTGAGTAGATCTGCGTGTTGGGAGATGAGATTTATTGAAAGGGATTTAATGTTTAATTAGGTTTATTTAATTGATTTTATTTAATTGATTTTATTCAGATTTTTTGTGACATTAAAACTTTACACATTTGCATCCTAGCTTTGTTTAGATCTACAGATCTATAGTGCTTTTTATTCTCTGTGGATCGATCCCACCATTATACTACAGTGCACAACCGTGCACTTGCGGAGTTTAGATGTTGGGTAAAACCTGATGCATAAAACATCACATCAATACATTATGGAGCATTGTAGCAGAAAAGTCGGAAAGTACTGTTCATGAAGTACTGTTCATCAGTATTTCATCGAGTACTGTTCACCGTTTCTGTTCATGTCACCGACACACGTGAACAGTGTCTATCGTTAGGGTACTATTCACGCCAAAGATTTGCTGTTTTTGCCCATATGTTTTCCTTATTTGCAATTAGTCCAATTTTGTGTTTTAACAAATATGTATATATATATATATATATAAAATATTTTTAGGTCATTGTTTAGACCTATGCTTTATTTTCTACAGCCACATATTCAGAGATGTTTGGGAGAAGATTTCTAAACTCTTATCTCCTTTTGATTTATGTTATGCAATTTATTCAGACAATATTTTGTGTTTCATTGATTATGTCTGAGTAGTTTACTTGTTAGATCGATTTCTAAGGTTTATGATGAATTGTTGAATTGGGCATAAACATGTTAGGTTATCTATAATGTTCTTCATCTAGATTTGAATCAATACTAGTTCTAGGCTAGCCACCAGAATCTATATTCATAGGCATGTTAGTAGGCGCGAGAGTGCTATTGATATCCTGACCTAATCTTAGATGAGCAAACATCCTTTTTCGCAGCGAGAGTTGGTTTAGGAATTTTGTAAACATATCATACTTGTTATTCATGCAGACTATTTATTTGGATTCACAAAGAGATTTGGTTTTCATTTGTTTAGAGGATAAATGTTGTGGATACAGAATTCACACTCAATACTTAAATATAGATTATTTTTTAGAAAAAGCTTTCTTTTGCTCTGAATGTGTCTTTTGCTATCTTTTTTCCCCAATCCCCTTTACAATACTTTTTGCTTTCTACTTATACATATTTCGACTATCAATAATATCAATAAATTACAATAAATTTCATGATTCTAACTTAAATATGTCAGTTATGATTCGGTCTATAATGTCGTAACGTCCGATACTTTTTGAAATAACTCTGCTTCTTGATTTAATGCTTAGATTCCTTCTGCGAACTCTCTATCTTTTCTGGTCTCTCGTTGTTTTCCGAACTCTCTGGACCTGTCACATCGATCCTATATTAGCTCGCTGATTCCTTCACCTTACTCTGAGGCCTACTCCTGCAAATCGAGCTCTCTCGCTTGTCATGATGACTCGATTGACACATGTCCTGTATTTTTAATGGTGATAGATCCTTGGTGGAGGATCTGGTATCAACATTTGCCCCCCAAGTCTTGCGAGCTGATTTTCAGTTCGGGAGACTTAAGTTATAAATGTCGATATTATTTCCTTTTATCCTTACACGTCAAATCCCTTGGATTTCATAATTTACTCGATGTAATGGCCTTGACACAAGTTCCCATTTACTCCTAATTTTATTTATTTAAAAAATTAGAGAAACTCCTCCACTTCCCCATCAATTTCGAGGCAGTTTTTCATCCACTCGTTTTAATAAGGTACTTCTTTTCTTCTTCTTCTTACTTTACTCTTTACCTCGTAAAATTTTTTCTCTTTTACTTTTTCTCCTATTCCTTTGATCTTCCTCAAGAATGGCTAGTGGTTCAAAATCTTTAGCTGCTCGTCCTACAAGAGCAAACGACAAATTCGGTCTCCATCCTCAATCACTCTTTATGGAGGAAAGTCACCTCCAGACCTTGAAGACCCTTTGTCGGGTTCCGCTGGAGGTCGAATTCTCCCTTCCGACTCCAGAGGAATCCCCAGAATCAGGCCGTCCTGGATGGTTCTGTATCTATTCAGTTTATCTCACTGGGTGCGGGTTATTCTTTCTTATCCCTGAAATCCTTCTTTTCTATCTTCGTGCCCTTGGGTTGGTGTTCCCTCAGATGACTCTGAACATGCTTTGTACCATTCTCTCCGTTCTTGTCGTTGTGATGGAAGCCGGATATGCTCTGAGTGTCGGTGATCTTTTTGAACTTTTCTGTGTCTGACTGTCCAACCGAAGTGGTCCGGGTGTCTATGCGTGTTACCCTCACATTGATAGAGATTTAGTCGTTGGATTTTCTGATAAGGATGATCATTGGAGGAATTCTTATATCTAGATCATTTAATTGCTAATCTGGTTAGATATCCTTTTTATTTATTTAAATCCCTAGGATTTCCCAGATCCGAATATTTGTTTTTAATTGATTTTATTTCCTTATTTAAAGATTTTATTCGGATTTTATTTTTGTGACAAAACTTTCCAGATTTTCATCCTAGCTCTGTTTAGATCTAAGGATCTATAGTGCCATTTACTCTATGTGGATCAATCCCACCACTATACTGCCGCGCACAACCGTGCACTTGCGGAGTTTAGATGTTGGGTAAAACCTGATGCATAAAACATCACATGGATTTTGATGTGAGCGTTTAGTGTTAGAGGACGTGTTTTAACTCCATATAGAAATCGCCTTCTTCCAAAAAATGTTCAGGCTTTGCTTTGCACTCGGAATTGGTTGAGAGGTTTTGCAGATTATGAAGGTATAAAAATACTTCTCTTTTGTCTTGTATTTAAGTTATTTGTTAGACTTCATATTAATCATATCTTAAACATTTTAGGTGATATTGAAGACAATTTTGAAGATGAAAGTGTGGATTCTACAACAATGGGAAGTAGTTCAGGAGTATAAGATGGTAATTATCTGATTCAACAAGTGTTTTTTCATTGGTATACATATTCTGGTATTTCTTATATCTGATTTTTTTTTGTGTTTTGTCTTGATTTATTGTAGGTTTAATGGTGGCGTTATAACATCTTCGGTTTTTATCTTGAGTCCAATTTTGATTATATTTTTTTTTATTCATGTGTTTTTTTCTTGTATAAAATTTAGTATTATATTATTTCTGTCAGGATTTAATAATTAAACTTCAAATATCATATTGTTATCCTATTAAATAAAATTTATTATAATAAATATATATGTATTTTAATAAATTATACTGAGCGACAAAATTTATTTACTTTGTAATTTTTTAGTTTTCATAAATTATAAAATGAAACATGAATTAAATTTTTAGTTTCCAATTTTCTAATTTTTAAAACTAAATTAAGTTAAAACACACAAAAAAAAAGAAAAAAACAAACAAACCGGGTACCCGTGGGTTTACCCAAAACTTACGGGCTTGTTTCGGGCAAGCCCGTGCGGGTATCGGGTTAGACGGGTTTTTTTAAAAATGGGCTCAACACGGGCAGGCCTAAAATGGGTAACAAAGCCCGTTGCAACATCCCTAGCTATGCTTATGGTAAAGTACATGTTGTACTACTAAAGTTCGATTAACCTTTCACAAGGTTTCTTCTTGGTTTACATGATGAACATGATGAATTTCTAAAGCTAAGCGTAAGTTCCCGTTTTTCAAACTTCCACTTCTGTACTTTGTTTCAATGTCTTGTTTCTTACTTGAGGACAAGCAAGGATTCAAGTCTTGGGGTGTGAAGAGTGTCTATTTTGACCCGTTTTTATTATTCTTTTACTTGTCTTATTGAGTCTAGAAGTTAGGTTGTGTGTTCTTTTGGCTGGATTAAGTGTCTTTTCAGGTTTTCACTTCCTTGAAGCTAAAATTTGCAAAATGGAGCAACTTTAGACGTTTTTACACATCATTAGATTTTGGAGACATCATGGATCGATCGATCCTGAAGAGGATCCACCAAACATGAAGAGGATCAACCGATCCCGAAGCAGATTGGTCAGTCAAAAGAATCTTTGAGGTGGCACGTATCAGAGGAAGAAGATCGATCGATCCAAGTCGGATCGATCAATCCTAGTCACGAATATTCTCCAAACCGCACATTAACTCCAAATTTTGACCTAGAAGACACACTATAAATAAGGCTCATTTCTTGAGCGGCCAGGGGGACCTAGAAACAAATTTTACTGTTACTCTGCCATTTTTATTTCTCTTTTCAGATTTGTAATTTTTACATTTCTTTTTCTCAGATCTATAATATTTTCATTGCATTTTCAGGATCTACAATCTGTTTTCATCTCTTCTTTGTATTTTCAACCATAAAACATAATGATCTATCAACCAATTGCCATGGTTGAGTAGATCTACAAGTTGGGAGAGAGGATTTATTCAAAGGGATTTAATGTTTAATTAGGTTATTGTTATATATTAGAATTATTGTAAATAGATCTCTACTTCTATGAATCAAATGCTTTTGTAAGGTTGACGAATCTATCAAATGATTCATAGGGTTATATAGTACATCTACTATTCTATGTGGAATCTATAGTTTGTAGGCTTGATTTCAAGATGTCCAAGAGTTGAAACAGGATCTACAAATGAACTCTATCAAACTAGGTCGAAATATGCTGTCATAGTACAAGGGATTTATCATAGGGTTCTATAGAACACAATCACTGTACCAAAATAAATCTTTTTAATAAAAGCAAATATTATTCTATCATTAATCCGTTTGGACCCTATGATAGCATATTTTGACCTAGTTTGATAGAGTTCACTTGTAGATCCAGCTTCAACTCTTGGAAATCTGAAAATCAAGCCTGCAAACTACAGATTCCGGGTAGAATAGCCAACGCTAGCTGTACTATAAAACCCTATGAATCATTTGAAAGATTCGTCTACCTATCAAAAGCATTTGATTCATAGAAGTAGAGATCTATTAACCATAATTCTAATCTATAACAATAACCTAATTAAACATTAAATCTCTTTGAATAAATCTCATCCCCCAACATATAGATCTACTCCCATGGCAGTTGGTTGATAGATCATTATGTTGTATGGTTGAAAACACAAAGAAAGAGATGAAAACAGATTGTAGATCTTGAAAATGCAATGAAAACTTTATAGATCTGAGAAAAAGCAATGAAAAAATTACATATCTGAAATGAGAAATAAAAATGGCAGAGTAACAGTAAAATTTGTGTCTAAGTCCCCCTTGCCGCTCAGGAAATGAGCCTTATTTATAGAGTGTCTTCTAGGTCAGAACTTGGAGTTACTGTGCGATTTGGAGAATATTCGTGACTAGGATTGATTGATCCGAATTGCATCGATCGATCTTCTTCCTCTTATCCGTGCCACCTCATAGATTCCTTTGCTGACCGATCTGCTTCAGGATCGGTCAATCCTCATCATGCTTTGTCGATCCTCTTCAGGATCGATCGATCCTCTTCAGGATCGATCGATCCATGATGTCTCCAAAATCTAATGATGTGTAAAAACGTCTAGAGTTGCTTTAGACTTCTTTCCCTTCTTGTTCTTTTGTTTTTTTTTTTTTTGAATGAGAGTCTCGGGATGAGACGGGATTGATCGATCAAGGTAGGATCGATCAATCATTCAAGGTAGGATCGGTCCATCCCAGAGCATCTTTTTCTGAGAAGGGGAAGTTGGAACCAGTTCTAACCATGTACATAAATCCTAGTAAAAAATGCACCAATAGTCAACTCTAACTAATATAGATGAAGTATTGATACTAGAAAGCTTACTCCAAGAAGAATGGGGTGAACTCCGTGTGTATATCATTCCTTTTAAGATATCGAGCCCCGTAAGTGAGAAGATTAGCCAAAGTTAAAGGTCCAAGTAGATAGAGCCAACGCTGGATCATTCAGATTTCCAAAGGATAGGTCGCTTCGGGTAAAGTTGATCCACTGATGGTGTTTTCAATCTTCCTGAAGTAAGTCCAATAAATGTCAACATAAAATGGAAACCAAAAAAATTGTAAAATCCCATGTTTTGACTCAATAAATGACTCAAGAAACATGAAAAAGTTTTGTTTTTGAAAAAGTTTGAAATTTTTTTTGGGACAAGTAAACAAAAGAAAACACAGTGTTAGTAACATATGAAAGCAGTCACCCCTTCCCCCAGACTTGAATCACTGTATCTTGCAGTGATATAAAATCAAAGAAAATGGGTGCTGCAAAAAAACACTGGAGATAATGAATTCTGAACAAGAAGGCAAACCATAAATCATGGGAGGAATTTTATGACCAAAAGGGAGCATTGGGCTGTACATGAAACAGATCGATCTATCTGGGTAGGATCGGTCGATCCCAGCATACTGAAACTTCTTGAAATTTGCATCTTTTGCGTTTTGCACCTGTTTTCAGTCAGCTCAACACAAAAGCATCATCATATCTTATTTTGGAAAATAAACAAATAAATTGCAAATAACTGAAGGGAAATAAAAGAAAATAGTTTTATTAACTCAAAAGGAATAATAAATTAAAAGAACATGTTGGGTTGCCTTCCAACCAGCGCTTGTTTTTGCAAAGTCACTAGCTTGACTTAGTTTTATTTCAATTGGGTTCTGGATTCATTGGAGGAGTGGTATCCTCCTCCTCTGGTGTCTGGTTTTCTGCCCTGATTTTAGGCTTTGCAGTGACAGCCTTCATCATGTTGTCCAGATTTTCTTCAGTGGCTTCAAAGTTTATTTTTACGGGAACTTCACTAACATCACTTCCCGGAGTCATGTCCATTGGATGAACAATATCAACAGAGCCCACATCTTTCATAATTAACGCTTGCCCATTCATAGTGGGAACTCTGTCGATGGTATCGACGTAGAAGGTCATGGAGGTGTCTTTGAACCTATATTTAATCCTCCTCTTTGGGATACTAATTGAGGCTCTGGTTGTTGCTAGAAAAGGTCTGCCAAGTATAACCCCTTTCCATTGTTCATCCAATGCAAGGACAACAGAGTCTACCAGCACATAACTTCCATTAAGTTTGACAGGAATGTTTAAGAGTTTCCCTACTGTTTTTCTTGATGTACCATCAGCCATATGAACTTCCATGGTAATTGGTTTTTATGGAGAGCAATCCTAGCTTCCTAGCTTGGCTGAGTGGCATCATGTTGACGCTGGCTCCAGTGTCAATCAGGCAGTTCTTAAATTGATATTGCCCTATTCTGACCGTGAGACTAAACCTTCCGGGGTCCTTTAATTTTCGGGGAAGTCCTTCTGGCATCTTTTTGCTACATTCTTCTTGAAGGAAAACAGCTGCTTCTTGCATAGTTTTCCTTCCAGCAATTATATCTCTCATTGAGTTCATGACTTGAGGGGTCATTGATTTAACTTCCATGAAAGGCAATCTCACCCTCATCTCAGTGATTACCTGATGTATCCTTTTCTGCATCTCAGGGTTTCCTTTTTCAGGTGGTTGTGGGTTATCTCTTCCAATCCCTCCTTGAGTCTCATTGGTTTCCATTTTCTCAGCAGAGTTCATTTCTCTTGGTGGCTTCAGGGTCGAATTTCTAATCTCTTTGTGATTTCTGAATTGTTTAGGTTTTTATCAAGCAAGGGGTCCCGGAATCGTGTCCGCGAGGATTGATCGATCTCAGACCGAATCAGTCGATCCGGCTTTTTTTTAAATATTTGTTGGAAGAGTAGGATCGATCGATCTTACTCTGCGGGTCGATCCTGATAGAAAATGGGTCGATCTTCTCATCGAGAAAACAGTGGCTCTAATCATTGGATTGATCGATCCGAAGGTTGGATCGATCGATCTCAGCGGGCATTTCCATAAAAATCTTCTCATCTGCGGACAGGTCAATGTACTTTAGATATTCTCCGGGATTGGTTTCAGGATTCCCTGGGAGAGACCAGGGTAATGCTTTAACCATTTTGGCTGACGTTGCTACCTCGGTTTCCAATATCCTCCCATGGACACCCAAGGATTCAAGCCTCCCATTCAAATCATTATACATGTTATAAACTTTAAGGTTGATTTCTTCAGCGAATTTCTTTTGGAAGTTTTCGTGGAACCACCATTCCCATAATGGGGGTTGAATCCTGTTTTATCATAACCAGCATTCTTTTGGATGTTTCCTTGGTTTTGAGTACTTTGAGATGGATAAAACTGATCTCCAGGGTTCTCAACATTAGTACTGCGGTAGGACAGGTTAGGATGGTTCCTAAAGTTTGGGTTAAAACCCCGGTTTTGATAGTTTCCCTGTCCACCGAGAACGTTGATCTCTTCAGTTTGATCCTCATCATCATTGACCTCATCACTTTCCAAGAGATTAGTGATAACACTGTATTTAACCTATTTTAAGTACACATTTATAATCATATTAGTTCATAATCATCCCATGTTTATACCATTATATGCATATTTCACTTACTTTTGAGTTTTAGGGTCCTTTTCATGAGCATTGCACATATATTGCATATTGTGGGTTGTTTAGAGGTAAAAATTGATGCTAAGGAAGCTATAGAGCATTGAGGAGCTGAATAGGAGTTTCGGATCAGCTCAAGAAGGAGATTAAAGGAAGATGGAAGCTACTCGACCAGCTACTCGACCACTATGCTCGAGTAGTATTTTCAGATTAGGAGGAATTCGATTTTGTCTTATCCTAAACCTTATCTTTAGTATAAAAGCACATGAGTTAACCCTAATAGAGGTTGTGCTCATTTTTAGACCTGATATTATCTCTCTCTGCCTCCTAATTACTCTCTCTCTTGTTCTTCATTTTAGATCTTTGTAAACTTTTTATCTTTTCAATAAAATCAGTACTTGCAATTATTTTCTTCATCAAACCCTCTTATCTCAATATGATCTATCTCATATGTCAGATTTAGAACTTTTTGGGTTTGCAAATTCAGTTTTCATTATGCTTAGTGAGTAGTTTACCATAGGGTTATTTGGGATGGATTAGATTAGGGAGGATCTTGATTAACCTGTTAGTTTTAAATGTTCTTAAATGCTTTAAATCCTTTTTGGGTGAGAGTTCTTAATGCTTATTCATTTCTGATCAACTTGAATATGATCCTAGATAATCTCTTCATGACAGTGCTTGTAGGTTGTTAGCTTTTTCCATAGACATAGTTATATTAACCTGTAGAGAGTATGCTTCAATGGTGTTTGGAAACCCATGATACTCAAAAATGTTGTTATGAAATTATGTTGGCTTAGGCAGGTTGATTTTAAAGCTTGTCCAATAGCTTGGCTCTGGCAAAATCGGGTATGCTGAGTTATTGGGTTCGAGATCATTCACCACGACAGTGGGTGTGATTGGCTTAGATATCTATCGTTAAAAGATTAGCCTTAAAATAGGTTGTGTTGGTTAAGTACCCAGGTTATGAAAGTGATTCCCTAGTCAATTAGTTCATCCCTATGATCCCTATCTCTTTATAATTGCATTACAACGTTCAATTACAAGTTCTATTAGTGATTATGTGTTTTCATATTCCTACTCGACAACACCACTCGACCATATCGATCGAGTGGCTTTTTACTTTTGCTTTCCTGCTTTGTTTGTTTAGTCTTTGTGCGTTTGAATTGACATCTCAAGTGTTCACTGCTTTACTTATTAGTTATTTGCATTTTCAATCATTAGGTTGTTAGTTTCACTATCATCTCTTATTTGGCTTATCTTATTAGCATTGACATATTGTGATTGCTTGCACCAAACCCATTATCGATTGACACCTCATGTACTACAACATCAATGAGGATTGAAACCCTCCATGCATTCTTATCACTGAGAAAATACGTGTTTCAATTTGGCGCCGTTGCCATTTGTGTTTTATTTGTGTTCCATTCACAATTTCATTGTTTTTAATCTTAAGTTCTTTTGTTACTTTTACTTGGTTACTGATTTGGTTTGCTTTTTGCCTTTTGTTTGTATCATGTACCCGATTCGACCTACCTACTTGATCAACCTGGTCGAGTACTTATACTGAGTTCCATTTACCTACTGAATGCATACAAGATCTGAAGGCAGCCACAATCTCATACAGTATCTTGAGCATATCAACCGTCTACAACCTAGAACACCTCAGGACAGAGTCAGACCTGTTCAACCAGTTGGAATGGCTGAACCTCAACCAAGACCTAGGGTCATTGGTGTTGGGGTTGCTCCCAGTACTCATACACAGAGGCAAGGCATAGTTCCACCACCAGTTCAGAACAACAACTTTGAGATCCGTGGAAGCCTCATCAACATGGTACAAGGAAACAAATTCCATGGCTTACCAATGGAGTACCCTCTTGCACACTTGGATCAGTTTGATCGCCTTTGCAGCCTCACAAAGATAAATGGAGTGAGTGAAGATGGTTTCAAGCTCATAATTTTTCCATTCTCACTTGGAGACAAGGCCTACCAGTGGGAGAGGAATCTGCCTAATGGATCCATCACCACTTGGGATGAATGCAAGAAGTCCTTTCTGGACAAGTTCTTCTCTCAGTCAAGAACAGCAAGGCTGAGGAATGAAATCTCAAGCTACACTCAGAAGAATTGGAGAGACATTCTCAGAAGCATGAGAAAGGTTCACTATGCCCTCATCATGGTTTCACTGAGGAATCACTCCTTAGTACTCTCTACAGAGGTTCATTACCCTCCATCAAGACTCTTCTTGATACAGCCAGCAATGGCAACTTCTTGAATCGAAATGTGGAAAGTGGCAAGGAGCTCATCCAGAACTTGGCTCAAGCTGAAGGAAACCATTCTGAGGAGTATGACAGGACAACAAGAGGATCTGTGGACAGTGATGATAGACACAAGAAGGAAATCAAGCTACTGAATGAGAATCTTGATCGTTTGTTGTTGGTGAATCAGAAGGCAGTGCACTTTGTTAGTGAAGAAGATCAATATCAGATTAAAGATGGGGAGGCTAATCAACAAGAAGATGTCAGCTACATCCAGAATCAAGGTGGCTACAACAGAGGATTTGTCAACTACAATGTCAACCCCAGTCTTTCTTACAGGAATACTAATGTGGCAAACCCCACAGGATCAAGTATATCCTACTCAGCAACAAGCTCAGAACAAACCTTTTGTTCTATACAATCAAAACTAGCAGTTTGTTCCTAAGCAACAACAGCTTGGTTTGCAGCAACAAGCTCCTCCTCTGAATCCACCACCAGGATTTGCATCTCAGAAAAATCCCAATCTCCCAGAACCATATATGAAAGGCATGTTACAACAAATCATGCAGGGACAAACAAATGGAGCCATAGAGCAGAGTAAGAGGCTTACTGAACTGAAGCACCACATTGACAACTTTTACAATGAGTTGACCAACAAAGTGGAAACCTTGAATTCCAAACTCAAGTACCTTGAGACATTGGCTGCACAATCTTCTACCAAAACACAAGGTCAACTGCCTGGAAAGTCAGTTCAGAATCCAAAGGATCAAGCTAATGTCTATGATGTATCTTCAAGGCCCGATTCTCATCTCCCACTCAAGAAAAGACATGCCTCATACACTGTGGACAGTGATTTCAAGATGGAGAGGATTTGGTTTAGAATAATCAAAAAGCAGTGCCTTCTCCAGGAGTTATAGCTGAGAATCTCATCTTGAAAAATCAGCTCGACCACTCTGCTCGAGTAGCAAGTCGAGTAGAAGCTATCCTTGCAAGAAACAAGAAGATTGTCTATCACAAAGAGCTTATATCCTGTCCATACCCTGGGAGGTGCAAGAAACAGATAACAAACAATCTATGAGGACATAATGAAAGATCAGAAGAAAGAGAAAGAAACTGAGAGATCCTTGGGTGATGCTAGTAAAGAAACGGATCCATCAGATGTGTCTGCTGAGAAAACCTTAGTGGAAGAGACTCAGAAGGAAGAAGAGTCAGTTGCAAAGGATCATGAATGTAAGATGATCACTGAGAAGGAAATAATAGTCCAGGAAAAGCTTGAAGATCCAGGGACCTTTACTATCCCCTCTTCTATAAAGGAAACAGCCCGTAGAGAATCCTTGTGTGATCTTGGTTCATCTGTGAACATAATGCCCTTGAACATTGCAACAAAGCTTGGATTTGAAGACTTCAAACCAAGTAGGATTTCTCTGAGTTGAGCTGACAAGTCAACCCGAAGGCCCTATGGTATGCTTGAAAATTTACCAGTAAAGATAGGCCATGTGGAAGTACCTACTGATTTCATAATCCTTAAGATGGAGGAGGAATCATTGAGTCACCTGATTCTAGGAAGACCATTATTGGCTAGTGCTGGTGCAGTTATTGATGTCAAAGGAGGAAAAATTGATCTGAAGTTTGGGAAAGATTTAGTGATGAGGTTTGATTTTGGTCGAGGACCCAGAAGTCACAACAGTCTGATGCAGCTGTATGAGGATTATTATCAGGAGCCTGATGTGATAACTAGTGGTCTTCCCAGTTACATTCCCCTCAGTGGTGAGATAGAAATCCGAAGTCCACCACCAGAATCTTTGTCTTGGATGAATCAGAAGAATTACCAAAGTGATCAGGAGATAGTCTACTTGAACGAATTGACACTTGAGAACCAGTTGAATGATTCAGCAAGGGAGAGGGTGATGGAGTTCAGTGATGCTGAATCTTATTCAGGAAGCACATCACCGGATCCAATCAGCATAGCTCAAGGAAAGGCTATTATCTCTTTACATGAAGCTGTTGGACTTTTGATCAAAGAGGTTGACTATCTCAAGACCAAGGTTATGGAACTCAAAAGGTTTGAGTATGGTTCCAAAGGTATGAGTGAAGCTGAGAACAAGAGATGGTGGAAGATAGCAACTCTAGCCTCATCTTATGGAAAGCCACCAAAGGACAACAAGGAAAGGACCTTAGAGCATGTTCCTGATCCACCACCAATCTAAGCTCTGTAAGCAAGTCATATGAGACTTTAAACAAGCTCACTTGGAAGGAAATTCCATGACTATCCCTTGCATAAAATTTTTTTTCATCTTTCAAGTTATTGTTTATTTTGGTATTTTGATGCTTTTATCTAGTGTCTAGTAATCCAGGAATAGGTTGAAGAGTGCCATTGACCAAGGGGAATGCATAGCATGAAGATTGGAAGAAGATCAAAAGCAATCCGGATTTGGACTCGACCACACCACTCGACCCCGAGGTCGAGTGGCCAGTTTATTTTTGAAATGTCCAACTTTTAATCCTAGCCGTCCATCTTCAACCTGATCTGAACCCTACCGTACTTTTTAAAACCCCAACGCACACCTCTCTCTCTCTCCCCTATGTCAGTTTTCACGATCTCTCTCTCTCTCTGAATAACTATTTGCGATTTGAAGTTTCTAAAGATTTCTCAAATACTTTTTGATTTTTGTTTAAACATCAAGCTTGTCTGGATTAAACCTAGATTCTGATGCTCAATTGTAAGTAATTCCAGTCTTTTGATATGTTCTTATGAGTGTTAGAATCCGTGAATCTTTCCAATCTTTTAGATTGAACTGTTTTATGGATGCATGCAACTAAACGCAAAACCATATCAAAAGGTTTCTAGAATTATAGAAATGAACCTTGTTAATACACCCCTGTTATCCGTTGGTATTTGACATAACTGATTTCAAAAGAATTTGAATCAAACCGACTTGACCAGCGACTCGATCTCACTGGTCGAGTCATATTCGGTAAAAGTTTAAATTTCAAATTTTCTCTTGTTTCAGGTACCAAACTGGTAGAAGAACCCGCTCAATGGCTGCTGCACAAGGCCATGATGACTACTCCAGAAACAGGTATGACATTGCAAGAGGGAATAGACCAGTGAATGAGGAAGAAGACAAGGAAGAAAGTGAAAGGGAGGTTGATTTAGAAGGAAGTGAATCAAGTGAAGACTTTGTTGAGGAGAGGGAGCTGACAAAGAGTGAGAGCAAGAGGATTGATTCCCTGATGAATATGAAGTTCTTGGGAACAAGATATCCGGATAGGCACACCATGCAAGCACTAGTAATCTGCAAGGAAGTTGGGAAACTCTTCCATGAAGCCGATGTGGTGAGCTTTACCAGCATGAAATTCAATGGGTTCCAGCAAGAGTCTTGTCAGTTCCTTGGCACTCTGGCTTTACATTTATACAGTGAGGAAGAGAAGGAAAGCAACAATAGGGAGTTGGGCTTCATAAGCTTCAACATAAGAGGAAAGAGATTCACTCCCCTATGAGTTTGATAGATGAGGTCTTTACATTCAAGAAAGGCACTGGAACTGATCAGGAGTATCGCAAGGAGGAACTTACCAAACTCTGGGCTCATTTTGGTGGCAAGGATGAATTCAAGTCTTCAAGGACAAAAGGTTCAGAAATTAGACACCCATCAATCAGATAATTTCACAGGTCCATTGCAAGTACTCTGTTTGTAAGGAAGATAACCGGGACAGTGAATGATGGAGAACTCCGAATGCTTGACAAGGCCCTCAGGAGTTATGCACCATTCCCTATGGAAGGAGACAGAGGTCGAGTAGGCAACTCGATTATCTTGTTCAAACAACTCATGATTTGTAGGGATACATTTCTGAAGAACCAAAGGATGATGAACAAAGTGGAGGTAGCAGTAGGAGGGATCATTACACCCATCTTGCGCAAATGCAAAGTGGAAATAACAGACAACCCAACAGCTTTGACTCCTGGACATGACTTACCTGAGGAGCTCCCACATCATCGACAATGAGAAGGTGGAAGAGAAGTATGCTTATAACTTCAGTAACCCAGAGCTAGAAAACGCCAAGGTACTCCTTCCTTTGCCAAGAGATGCCTACAGAACTCTGTACAACAATGGAAGCATGGCCTTCATTTGTCCAATGGAACTCCTATACCGAAAATCTGATGGAGCAGACGACTTTGAAGTTTCCCTGAGGCAATTCACTAAAACTCACAAAGAATCAGAGATGTACTATTTTGATGATGCTGAGTGCAAGAATCTGAAGGAGGCCAACCACAAGATAGGGTTCCTCCAGCAGTGGAACAAGTTCCAGGACATGGCCATTCAGTCAATGGCAAAGATTATCAAGGTCATCTAAGGGCAGCTTAAGAGCTTGCAAAAGAAAGTGAGAGCTCAAGAGCTAAGAAGAGAAGCAAATCTCCCACAGGAAGATCCAGGAGGCATAGCTCAAGGTCCTCAGAAGAGAGGATGGCTCACAGGGACAGGCCAAGGAAGAGAAGATCGGATCTCACAGCTGAAAAGTTGGAGCCTCACACCTCTACTCCACCAGATGGGTCGAGTCCAGTTGTCGAGCTCAACCCCAGAGTGGAACCACCATTTGATCCACAGAAACCGGGCTCTTCCCACGTCCCTATGGAGGCTACCTACACTGAGGACACCATGGCAGCTGTTGTGGACGATTTCTTCAAGGGACTGTGTAATTTAAGTTTGGGGGAGAGTCTGAGAGATTCATCTAATCATGTTTTCTATTTTCTTATTCAAATTTCATAATCATCTAAGTGCATTTAAAAACCATAAAAATTTGAAAAATTTCTGAAAAAACAATTTAAAAAACAGTGTCATGTAGTTCATATGCATAAATAGGATTGAGTCTTGAATCATTCATACTATGATTGTTGCATTGTATAGGGGATAATGATGAATTTAAACCAAACCGCTTCATAATTAAAAATTTAATCTCAATGCCATGGTTTTTAGTTGTTCAATGCTTGCATTTGATCCCTAAAACTAAGACAGCACCATATTTGGAATTAAAATTGACCATTCATACTTAGGTTGAAACTTGCTGTGAATAAGAAACTCTATCCCTAATTATAAGAACCTCATCTTAAACTTTAATTATCAAACTTAAGCATTGGTTATGAACTCATGGCTACCATTAAAATACTTGGATACTCTTATTCCCTATTTCCACTTTTGTTTATCCAAGTAGCTGTTCCCATCTTTGGAACAGTTCCAAATAATCACCAAACCTACCTTCTTTTCAAACCATGAATTAATCTTGAGTTGAGGTCTATTTCCGAATTGAACTTAGGAGAAAATGTTAAATATAAGCCGACAGGAATAGCTTCTCATGTAGACTCTGGTTCACGATTTTTGGACCAGAATAGGATAAGAAATTTTAACTAGGGGTTTGTTGATGTTTTGAGTGATAAAAAGAGAGAAAAAGAGTGCTATAAAATCTTTGGAAAGGATTAAACACCAAAAATACAATAATGAGTATCTAGTAAAGGATCTGGTTGATTATATTATGAAAATAGGCTCAGGAAATATATAAATCAAAGATAAGTAAAGTGAAAAGATGTTACTCGATCACACAGCTCGACGAAGTGGTCCAGTAGATGCCTTAGCCCATAAAAAGATATTTCCAGATCCGCTATAAGAGTTAAAAGAGTAAAGATCCTTTCTTTAGAAAATAAAAAGAGAGAAATAATCCTGAGTTGAGTGAAAACAATGTATTACCTTGAGAGAAAAGAAAAAAAAAAGAGAAAGGTTGAAAAGCTAGGATGTATTTCTAAGTACAGATTTAGGTAGAGTCAGTTGTGTGTTCTTGGGTAGATGAGAGTCTGCTCCTGTATGCATCAGGTGGCTTTAACCTTTAGCATTCTCCCAAACTCCAATCCATTCACTGAGAGATCCTTGTTACTAATGCGCTTAAACCAGAGGAATAAGAGACCATTTTTGTCTCTTAAAACTTGTCCCTCAAACCAAATGAGTTCTTAACTAATGCTTATTTTGATCCACTGTTCTCGCTTAATGAATGTTAAAGGGATAGAGTTCTTTGAATGCTTGTTGCGGCTTGGGATGAATTTTGAATCTTTTGTGATGAACATGGCTAAGGTTTTTAAGTATGGATCATCTGCATAGCATTCTAGAACTGTTAACCATGATATTGAGGTTAGAGGTTTAGTCATTTCGCATTGGTTCTGAATCCCAATTTTCAAACTACTTCTCCAATCAATCTTTTATTTGCTTGAGGGCAAGCAAAGGATAAGTTTGGGGGAGTTGATAACACTGTATTTTACCTATTTTAAGAATACATTTTTCATCATATTAGTTCATAATCATCCCATGTTTATACCATTATATGCATATTTCACTTCCTTTTGAGTTTTAGGGTCCTTTGCATGAGCATTGCACATATATTGCATATTGTGGGTTGTTTACAGGTAAAAATGGATGCTAAGGAAGCTATGGAGAATTGAGGAGCTGAATAGGAGTTTTGGATGAGCTCAAGAAGGAGATTGAAGGAAGATGGAAGCTACTTGACCAGCTACTCGACCACTATGATCGAGTAGTATTTTTGGATTAGTAGGAATTCTATTTTGTCATATCCTAAAACTTATCTTTAGTATAAAAGCACATGTGTTAACCCTAATAAAGGGTGTGCTCGTTCTTAGGCCTGATATTATCGATTTCTGCTTCCGAAATACTCTCTCTCTTGTTCTTCATTTTAGATCGTTGTAAACCTTTTATCTTTTCAATAAAATCAGTACTTGTAATTATTTTCTTCATCAAACCCTCTTATCTAAATCTGATCTATCTCATATGTCAGATTTAGAACTTTCTGAGTTTGCAAATTCACTTTTCATTATGCTTAATGAGTAGTTTACCTTAGAGTTATTAGGGATGGATTAGATTAGGGAGGATCTTGATTAACCTGGTAGTTTTTTTAAATGTTCTTAGATGCTTTAAATCGTTTTTGGGTGAGAGTTTTTAATGCTTATTCATTTCTGATCAACTTGAATATGATCCTAGATAATCTCTTCATGACAGCGCTTGTAGGTTGTTTGATTAGCTTTTTCCAGAGACATAGTTATATTAACCTGTAGAGAGTATGCTTCAGTGGTGTTTGGGAACCAATGATACTCAAAGCTGTTGTTAGTAAATTATGTTGGCTTAGGTAGGTTGATTCTTAAAGCTTGTCCAATACCTTTGCTCTGGCAAAATCGGGTATGCTGAGTTATTGGGTTCGAGATCATTCATCACGACAGTGGGTGTGATTGGCTTAGATATCTATCGTCAAAGGATTAGCCTTGAAATAGGTTGTGTTGGTTAAGTACCCAGGTTATGAAAGTGATCCACTAGTCAATTAGTTCATCCCTATGATCCCTATCTCTTTATAATTGCATTAAAACATTCAGTTACAAGTTCTATTAGTGATTATGTGTTTTCATATTCCTACTCGACCACACCACTCAACCATATCGATCGAATTGCTTTTTACTTTTGCTTTCCTGCTTTGTTTGTTTACTCTTTGTGCATTTGAATTGACATCTCAAGTGTTCATTGCTTTACTTATTAGTTATTTTCATTTTCAATCATTAGGTTGTTAGTTTCACTATCATCTCTGATTTGGCTTAACTTATTAGCATTGACATATTGTGATTGCTTGAACCAAACCCATTGTGGATTGACATCTCATATACTACAACATCAATGAGGAATTGAAACCCTCCATGCATTCTTATCAGTGAGAAAATATGTGTTTCAATTAACAGATCTCTTTTGGGCTCTCATCAGAATGTTCACCTTAGCATTAAGCTCCTCTATGATCTTATCACTCAGCCGAGTTGGGTTGACTCTCCTATCTTTGTCTGAAGATATGTTTGAGTCGCTTGCTGCCAGGCTTTCAATGAGCTCCATTGCTTCCTCCGGCGTGTTTCTCATGAAGTCTCCCCTATTGGCTGTGTCCATAGCCATTTGATACTTCATTTAAACTCCATTGTAGAAAAAGTTCATCCTGTCTGACTCGATGTAGCTTCGAGGGGGACAGTCCCTTAGATATTCCTTATAGCATTCCCAAGCTTCATAGAAGGACTCCGTACCAGCTTGGCGGAATCTGGCTATTCTGTTTTTAAATGCTGTGGATCTAGCTTTGGTGAAGAACTGCTGAATGAAAGCAGCTCGGCATTCACCCCAGCGTGTGATAGATCCAGGACTCAAAGATTTCAGCCATCTATGAGCCTTATCAGCAAGGGAAAAGGAAAATAGCCTACAACGGAGGTAGTCTTGGGGGACTCTGTTGGCTTTGGTGGTACTACAAATCTCCTCAAAGATATCAATATGGTCCATTTGGTTCTCGTTAGATAGCCCATGGAATTGATTATGTTAAACCAGGACAATTATTTGAGGTTTAATCTCAAAATCTTGCCACTGGATATAAGGGGAATGATAGCAGATCGGTTCCTATAGTAGGCGTGCGGGGCATCTTGCTCGCCTAAGGTAACCCTGTGCAGCGGGACTTGCAGTCCCAGCACATCCTCTATGCCAACCCCAGCAGCTCAAGCATCACTGAGAGGTCCTCTATTATCTTGACCCTCTCTCTGACAGACTGCATATGTATTCTCACCATCAACAGTAGGGGGAATGTTTCTAAGGTTATTAGGATCAGCTTTACTAACTTTATCTTTTGCTTCCCTTGCGGTTTTGTTTTTCTTTGTTTCCTTGATCTTCCTTGTGGACTTCCTTGTCAACTCCTCTATGCTGAGGTCTTGTAGATCTTTAGAAGCCTTGCTCCTTAATTGCATACACCTGAAAAGTAAAAGGAGTTTGAAAATTCAGATCCGATTAAGAGGCTCTGGGATCGATCGATCTTGGAAGGGATCGGTCAATCTTGAGAGAAAAAGGATCAAATGATCAAATAGGGATTGATCGATCTTACACAAAGTAAGATTGGTCGATCTTTCGGGATCAGTCCATTGTGCAAGAAGTAAGATCGATCGATCTTATGGGGATCGGTCGATCTTAGAGACGTAAATAAAAAATGCAGAAAATAAAATTTCCTAGACTAGGTTTAAAAACTTAAATCTAAAGGCTACAATTACTCCCCGGCAACGGCGCCAAAAACTTGATGTGATGTTTTATGCATCAGGTTTTACCCAACATCTAAATTCTTCAAGTGCACGGTTGTGCGCGGCAATATAGTGCTGGGATCGATCCACAGAGAGTAAAGAGCACTACAGATCCTTAGATCTAAACAAAGCTAGGATGAAAATATGGAAAGTTTTGTCACAAAAATCAAATCCGAATAAAATCCGAATAAAATCTTTAAATAAGAAAATGAAATCAATTAAAAACAAATGTTGGGATCTGGGAAATTGCAGGGATTTAAATAAATAAAAAAGATATCTAACCGGATTAGCAACTAAATGATCTAGATCTAGAACACAAATACTGTATCAAAATAAATCATTTTAATAAAAGCAAATATTATTCTATCATAAATCCGCTAGGACCCTATGATAGCATATTTCGGCCTAGATTGATAGAGTTCACTTGTAGATCCAGCTTCAACTCTTGGAAATCTGGAAATCAAGCCTACAAACTATAGATTTCAGGTAGAATAGCCAACGCTAGCTGTACTATAAAACCCTATGAATCATTTGATAGATTCGTCAACCTAACAAAAGCATTTGATTCATAGAAGTAGAGATCTATTAACCATAATTCTAATATATAACAATAGCCTAATTAAACATTAAATCCCTTTGAATAAATCCCCATCTCCCAACATATAGATATACTCAACCATGGCAATTGGTTTATAGATCATTATGTTGTATGGTTGAAATCACAAAGAAAGAGATGAAAACAGATTGTAGATCTTGAAAATGCAATGAAAACTTTATAAATCTGAGAAAAAGCAATGTAAAAATTAAAGATCTGAAATGAAAAGTAAAAATGGCAGAGTAATAGTAAAATTTGTGTCTAGGTCCCCCTGGCCGATCCGGAAATTAGATTTATAGAGTGTATTCTAGGTCAAAACTCGGAGTTAATGTTCGATTTGGAGAATATTCGTGACTGGGATCGATCGATCTGACTTGGATCGATCGATCTTCTTCCTCTGATCCGTGCCACTTCATAGATTCCTTTGACTGACCCATCTGCTTCAGGATCGGTCGATCCTCGTCATGCTTGGTCGATCCTCTTCTGGATCAATCGATCGATCCAGGATGTCTCCAAAATCTAATAATGTGTAAAAATGTCCAAAGTTGCTCCATTCTGCTCATTTTAGCTCCAAGGAAGTGAAACCCTGAAAAGACACTAAAATCGGCCATAAGAACACAAAACCTAACTTCTAGACTCAATAAGACAAGTAAAAGAATAATAACAACGGGTCAAAATAGACACTCATCAAACACTAATTTTGAAAAGTTTGGATTGAAAGTGATCTATCTCCCAATATAGTTGGAGAGATTATAAAAAGTACTTTGAATCCTTTGAAATCCTATTTTCAATATAAAAACATGTTTTAACCTAAAAAGGTTGGGCTTTTGAAAAAGGAAGGTAAACTTACCTGAGGGGCCCACATAATTGGGTTTCACAAAAACATACAGTAAGTCTCCGGGAGTGATCTGTTTTGGCGATTGTGAAAGGCATTAAACAGGATGTCACTGATTCACGGAATGTACAAATCGGACCGGAAAACTCTCAAGATGGTGCAGGATCAAAGATTTGAACAAACAGGAACCGGTTGGATCATTGGCCGGACTTGGTGAAAAACCTCAGGCCACCGTGACTGGGGCTTGGCACCTCGGTCACGGGCCTCGTGATGGGGGTTTTGGCTCCTCGTGGCAAAACTTTAGTTTTGGCCAAATGTTGTCTTGAGCTTTGGTTTTCTTAACCTGTTCAATCAAATGGTGCTCCATAATCATAGTAAAGACAAGGATGAGTACTTACCTTGATGGGATGGAGGTTGGTTGGATTCTTTTGCCATTTTCTCCAAAGAATCGTCCATAAAAGACTTCATCGGAAATTTTGATGGTCAATCTGAATATTTCCATTTCTCCTTCGATCATTACTTCTTAAATGTCCTCAAATCATTAGACTTTCAACCATTTGCAAGATTATCCAAGTTTTGCGAATTTTGCAAGATTATCCAAGTTTGATGGAACCATTTGCAAGATTATCCAAATTTTGTGAATTTTGCAGTCCCGGCTCAGCGATAGTGCCGTCGCGGGTCGGTCACGACAAAGAACAGGGATAATTTCTAGTTTTGAATTTCATTCTCTAAGATTTTCCTCGATCATCATTCTCAAAAATACTCAATTATATTGAGTACCCGATTATAGCTCATTTGATTAAGTATTTCTTGGAAATTCCGTTACCTTAGTGATTTTTGTAGCCGCGGAAGGTGCCGGCTAAAGGCTGTGGTATGAAAAGTTGGCCATCTTCAAATCTGAGTTTCTGTTTCTGAAAATGCTTAACCCAAAACTTCCCAATAGTCAACTTCTAAGTGTATATATAGTTGGACTACTTTGGCTTGAGTAGATTTCAATATTCCCCTCCTTTAGTGAATTACGCAACCGTGATGCTTAAAATCTGATAATTTCCCAACCATTGAATCCCTTTACAAAACGTAACTTGGCCATTACTCGTAGAATACCCATATTGTGTTGAGCATCTGATCGTTGATCATTTCGTTGAGTAGAACTTGAAAATTCTCCAATGAGACAAGAATGAACTAGTCGCGGCTCGGAACAGAATGATCATTGACCTTGCTTTGGAAAAATCTGATGAATGTGGTTGGGGAAGGTTGCATAGCTCCTTGGGATAGTAATGTTGGCTTGGAGAAGCTCCATTAGATCAAAGGTGTAACAAATCACCATCTTTTACAAAAATATTCAAAAACCTTGGTCACTACCTTCGTTACCGGGGTGGGGCCTCCGTGGGGCCTTGGTCATGGGGCTTGTGACCAAGGTATGTCCTTGTTCGGGCCTCGGTCACGGGCTCATCACCGAGGTCTGGCCTCATGTTGCCTTGGTCAAATCCAACTTGACCCAAAGGCTAACCTTCTTCTTGTTTTCCGTTTTTCTGTTTTTCTTCTTTTGTATTAGGTTTTCTTGTTTATGTGAAATCTGAAACAAAATATTCAAAGATAAAAAGAAAAGGGATATCTAATCTAAAAAGGTAAAAGAAAACTTACAAGTTGGTTGCCTCCCACAAAGAGCACTTGTTTTAAGTCTTTGGCTAGACTTGGGAAGCCGATTAAGCTTGAGAAGGTGTGGCTTTGGAGATTGATATCTCCTTAGTTTCCTTCATGTCTTGATAGTCAGCTCCAGCTTCTATCACAAGTTGTCATTTTGATGCAGTTTCAAGCACTTTGGCTTGAAGAAGAACTTCCTTGGTATCCCTTATCATCTCTTCAATCCGATTTTGCTCTCCTTGCTAAGTTCCGGAGGAACAATGATCTTGATCTTTGAGATCTGGCGTTGCTTGGGAGGCTTTGATGGTAGCTAACGAGTTTTCTTAATGGAACTCTTAGATCCCACATTGGTCTTATTAACCTCGGGATCTATTGGATCTTCATCAAATGGTGGAGCTAGCGGCTTCACAGCAGAGAGAGTTGGATAGAATACTGATAACACTGTATTTTACCAGTTTTAAGCATACATTTATCATCATATTAGTGCTTATTCGTTCCCTGTTTATACCATTATATGCATATTTTACTTCCTTTTGAGTTTTAGGGTCCTTTGCATGAGCATTGCACATATATTGCATATTGTGGGTTGTTTACAGGTAAAAATGGATACTAAGGAAGCATTGGAGAATTAAAGAGCTGGATAGGAGTTTTGGATCAGCTCAAGAAGGAGATTGAAGGATGACGGAAGCTACTTGACCAGCCACTTGACCACTATGGTCGAGTGGTATTTCCGAATTAGTAGGAAATCTATTTTATCTTATCCTAAACCTTATCTTTAGTATAAAAGCACATATGATAACCCTAATAAACGGTGTGCTCGTTTTAAGACCTGATATTATCTCTCTCTGCCTCCTAGTTACTCTCTCTCTTGTTCTTCATTTTAGATCTTTATAAACCTTTTATCTTTTTAATAAAATCAGTACTTGCAATTATTTTCTTCAGCAAATCTTCCTATCTCAAACTGATCTATCTTATATGTCAGATTTAGAAATTTCCGGGTTTGCAAATTTAGTTTTCATTATGCTTAGTGAGTAGTTAACCTTAGGGTTATTAGGGATGGATTAGATTTGCGTGGATCTGATTAATCTGGTAGTTTTAAGTTCTTAAATGCTTTAAATTCTTTTTGGGTTAGAGTTCTTAATACTTATTCATTTCTGATCAACTTGAAGATGATCTTAGATAATCTCTTCACGACAGTGCTTGTAGATTGTTTGATTAGCTTTTTCCAGATACATCGTTAGATTAACCTGTAGAGAGTATGCTTCAATGGTGTTTGGGAACCCATGATACTCAAAGTTATTGTTAGGAAATTATGTTGGCTTAGGTAGGTTGATTTTTAACGCTTGTCCAATAGCTTGGCTCTGGAAAAATTGGGTATGCTGAGTTATTGGGTTCAAGATCATTCACCACGACAGTGGGTTTGATTGGTTTAGATATCTATCGTCAAAGGATTGGCCTTGAAATATGTTGTGTTTGTTAAGTACCCAGGTTATGAAAGTGATCCCTTAGTCAATTAGTTCATCCCTATGGTCCCTATCTCTTTATAATTGCATTAAACGTTCAGTTACAAGTTCTATTTAGTGATTCTGTGTTTTCATATTTCGACTCGACCTTACCACTCGACCGTATCGATCGAGTGGCTTTCTACTTTTATTTTCCTGCTTGTTTGTTTACTCATTGTGCATTTGAATTGACATCTCAAGTGTTTATTCCTTAAATTAGTAGCTATTTGCATTTCCAATCATTAGGTTGTTAGTTTCACTATCATCTCTGATTTGGCTTAACTTATTAGGATTGATATATTGTGATTGCTTGCACCAAACACATTATGGATTGACACCTCATGTACTACAATAACAATGAGGAATTGAAACCCTCCATGCATTCTTATCACTGAGAAAATTTGGCGATGTTGCCATTTGGGTTTATTTGTGTTCCATTCACAATTTCTTTGTTTTTATGCTTAAGTTCTTTAGTTACTTTTACGTAGTTACTGATTTGGTTTGCTTTTTGCCCTCTGTTTGCATCAGGTAACCAACTCGACTGCTTGCAAGACCAAACTGATCGAGTCCACTCTACATATATGTATTCTGATACTTCAGCTCAACCATGCAAAAAACCATCGGATATGGTGATGAATGTGCAACACACACACCAAGGCAGGGTATTGTACCTCCAGCTGTTCATAATGAAGTTGAGATAAAAGCAAGTTTGATCACAATGGTACAAGGAAATAGGTACTTCGGTCTACCACCCGAAGATCCTTTGGAGCATTTAGACATGTTTGATAGACCCTGTAGTCTCACACAAATTACTGGAGTTAGTGAAGACAGTTTCAAGCTGAGATTGTTCCCCTTCTCACTAGGGGATAAGGCACATCAGTGGGAAAAGAACATCACTCCAGGATCCATTACAACATGGAAATAGTGCAAGCAAACTTTCATCAACAAGTTCTTTTCAAGATCAAGAACAATCAGTATCAGGAGCGAGATATCTAGTTTCACACAACGGAGTGGAGAATCATTTTCAACTACTTGGGAAAGATTAAAAGGATACACCATCAAATACCCTCACCATGGATTCACTCGTGAGAGTCTACTCAGTACGCTTTATAGAGGATCTTCACCAAAAATAAGGATATAACTTGATACAGCAAGTAATGGGAATTTCTTGACAAAAGAGGTTGATCCAGGCTGGGGATTAGTGGAGAATTTAGCTCAGTCAAATGGAAACTATGATGATGACCACACACAGAATGCTCTGGAATACAAAGCAACTGAGGAAACACACAAGAAAGAGCTGAACATGTTGAATGAGAAATTAGATAAGCTTCTGCAAGCTCAACAAGCAACAATTCAGGTTGCACACACAGAGGATCTTATTCAACATCAAGATAAGGAGACTACTGAATATGAGGAAATGAATTACCTACAGAATGCTACAAGATTCAACAGAAGTTTCTTCCCACATAGACAACCTCAGCAAATGTCTACAACCAGATACAGTAACCCATCAAATGTTGTCCGATCACAGATCCACCAGACGAACACTACTCTGGATATAGACATCAGGAGCATGCTACAGGAAAATATTATTGGGTCAGGATAGAGGTGCTTTAGACACCAAAACAATGTTTGATGAAGTTAACAACAAAATGGACAGCAGTATCCAAGCTCTAAACAACAGAATAGATAAGCTGAATAAAAAGATTGTATCCATGGACATCAACAAGGAATCTTTGTCAACACCAGATCAGGATGTATCTCAAGGAAAGAGACCAACAAAGCCAGACATGTATGCTAACACTATAAACCTAAGGAGTGGACGAACATTACCCACTAGAGTTGGCATCCCTGAAGTCACAGTGGACTGTGATGAGCAGGACGGGGAGGGATTCATTAATACTGATAGCAAATCAGAGCAAACAACTCCTGAATATATACTCGACCAACCTACTCGAGCAGCCAATCGAGTAACACCATTAGCTAAGCAGAATTAAGGTCAGACAAAGGAGAAAGCTTATGATCCACCACCATATGTTTGAAACAGTGATTTTGCCTACCCTAAACAAAGAAAGACAGCAATGCAATCAACCTAAGCCTAGAGAGACAATTATACAAAGTTTATCAATTGTAGTATAGTGGTAAGTAGATGTTGAGAGTAACTATGTCGAACCAATCAAGAGTGGTCTACAGCAGTTAATTGATAAATAAAGCTAGCTATTCAAGTAATTATCAAAAGGGTGTGGTACTAGCAGTCTAGATAAGAAATCTACTAAAAACCCTAATTGATACTAGAGGTACCAAAGTCTGTCACACTTTAGCACATCATGGAACTAAGCAGGAAAAATCACAATACTAGGACTACTCAACCACACTGATCGAATGGTGAGGTCGAGTGCTACAGTAAAAACAGAGAAAAACTACAGTGAACTAATACTAAGTAAGCTGTGAAACTATGGGAAAAACAGGGACACTAGGGATGGAAATCACAGGATCGTAAACACTCTGTTCCATTGCAGCTATCAACTAGCAATTTCATCACAGGACTACCCTAGACAACAGACTTCATAACCAGCTCAATCATGGTAGAGAGTCCCAAGATCCAACCCAGTCAGAATAGTGTGAGGAGTCGGATCAGGTATGAAGAATCAGCCTATTAAGGTCGAGAAGAGTTCATAACAAGTGAATAGGTAGAGTCGTGACATAAATCAATGTCTGATGCATCCACCATCACGCTATTGTACTCAAAACCCAGGAAAAAGTCTATCCAATGGCTCAAGGCATGGTTCGTGCTCATGAGACCATCTAAGGTCATGTTCTCCTTGATCAGGGGAGAACAAGCATTAAAATCACTCACCCAAGAGGGAGTCGAAACTGAGTGATGATCAAACTATCTAAGCAATAACAAAATAGAGAGAAGCTAACCTAATCCATCCCCAAAAATCCCAAATCTACTACTCACACATGGTGATCATGGCTGGGGTCCGAAACCCAGAAAAGTTTGAGCTTTTCATATGTTATAGCCTTTGATCTAGTGAGCAAGGTTGGAGAAGAAATCAAAAGCAAATACTGATTTATTATGAAGTTATGAAAACTACAAAGTTGCTGGAAATGAAAAACTGTCAAGAACACTAAGAACAAGAGAGAGAAAAACTAGAGAGCAACCTAAAAATTACTAAGCCAAAGCGGTGCTATGCGATTCTATCTCTCTTTTCCTAATTAGGTTTAATGAGGCGCTTTTATACATAGTCCCCAGCGTTTATTACATTTTGCGAGTTTTAAGGAGAAAAAGTCGGAGAGTGCCCACTCGACCCAGCAGTTGAGTGCGGTAGTCGAGTAGTGTGGTCCGAGAGTGCTTCACTCGAGTGAACTAGTCGAGTGGGCAGGCGGTGATGCTGAGGTCGATACTGATTGCCTGAGAGTGCTTCACTCGAGTGGTCTGGTCGAGTGAGTCTGTCTGAGAGTGCTTTCTGAGAGTGCTTCACTCGAGTGCTCTGGTCGAGTGAGCCTGTCATCTGCAACGGCTTTGAGAGTGCTTCACTCGAGTGGTCTGGTCAAGTGAGCCATCCATCTTCTCTGCAATCTTCACTCGACTTCACAAGGCTTGCTACACGTCTTCACTTCATGAGCCAAAATCCAAGTGTGCTCCATAAGCTCCATATGTACCTGATAAGACCCCAAATATGCAAAATGCATGCAATGCCTATACAGATATATGAAACATCCTAAATGAAGCGTAAATGCAAGAAATGGTATAGAAAATGGATGAAATCTACTCTAAGGCATGATAAAAAGGTGGTAAAAAACATGCATAAAAGTGGTGTTATCAATGTTCCTCCCCTACCTTTTCCAGGAAGATGTAAAAAACATATGGCAGCCAAATACAAAGCCCTCTTTGCTAAGCATTTGAAGGACGTAGAAGTTCAAATGCCACTATTGGATGCATTCATGCTTATACCACCTGCTCAGAAACTTCTAAAGGATCTCGTTATAGAAAGAGAAAAAGAGGTTCAAGGGATGGTTGTACTGACACATGATTGCAGTGCCATTATTCAAAGGAACATTGTTGTACAAGAAAAACTGGGAGACCCAGGCTCATTCACCATACATTGCTCATGGGGTCCCCTAGTTTTCAAGAATTGCCTGTGTGATCTAGGAGCTTCAGCTTGTCTAATGCCTCTTTCTGTAGCACAAAGGCTGGGTTTTAACAAGTTCAAAACAAGCAAAATCTCTCTAGTACTAGCAGATATATCAGTAAGACTCCCTCATGGTCTTCTGGAGGATCTACCAGTAAGGACTGGACATGTGGAAGTTCCTACAGATTTTGTGATGCTAGAGATGGATGAAGAACCCAAAGATCACTTGATACTGGGGAGGCCATTCTTGGCAACAGCTGGAGCCTTAATTGATGTTAAGAATTGATAGATTGATCTTAAGTTGGGGCAAGATGTGATCATGAACTTTGACAGTAACAAGTCACTGAGGAAACCAACTATAGGAGGTCAATTGTTCAGAATGGAGGAATCAGATGTACTTGCAGCAGAGATCCAGGAAGAGATATTAGAGAAGGATCCCTTGAAAACAGCTTTAACAAAAGATGACAAAGATGGATATCTCTACAATGAGACCTCAGACTATGGAACATTCATGGACTCCAAGGGAAAGGTTGAAGGTCTGGGTGAATTCGAGAATTTGATCGAACTAAGTGAAGAAGCAATGTCACTCGATCATACTACTCGATTAGGTCGGTCGAGCACACCGCACTCCACATCAGTACTCGATCAGAAGGTCGAGTCAGTAGAGATGGGCTCAGAGGATTGGTCAGAACTTAAAGCACCAAAGGTGGATCTCAAACCACTTCCAGATGGGCTAAGGTATGCATTTCTAGGTCCAAATTCAACATACCCTGTCATAGCAAAGGATAAGTTTGGGGGATTTGATAACACTGTATTTTACCAGTTTAAATCATACATTTATCATCATATTAGTGCTTATTCATTCCCTGTTTATACCATTATATGCATATTTCACTTCCTTTTGAGTTTTAGGGTCCTTTCCATGAGCATTGCACATATATTGCATATTGTGGGTTGTTTACAGGTAAAAATGGATGCTAAGGAAGCTTAGAATTAAGGAGCTGGATCGGAGTTTTGGATCAGCTCAAGAAGGAGATTGAAGGAAGATGGAAGCTACTCGACCAGCCACTCGACCACTATGGTCGAGTGGTATTTCCGGATTAGTTGGAAATCTATTTTTTCTTATTCAAAACCTTATCTTTAGTATAAAAGCACATATGTTAACACTAATAAAGGGTGTGCTCGTTTTTAGACCTGATATTATCTCTCTCTGCCTCCTAATTACTCCCTCTCTTGTTTTTCATTTTAGATCTTTGTAAACGTTTTATCGTTTTTAATATAATCAGTACATGCAATTGTTTTCTACAGCAAACATTCCTATCGCAATCTGATCTACCTCATATGTCAGATTTAGAACTTTCTGGGTTTGCAAATTTCGTTTTCATTATGCTTAGTGAGTAGTTAACCTTAGGGTTATTAGGGATGGATTAGATTAGGGTGGATGTTGATTAGTCTGGTAGTTTTAAATTCTTTAATGCTTTAAATCCTTTTTGGGTGAGATTTCTTAATGCTCATTCATTTCTAATCAGCTTGAATATGATCTTAGATAATCTCTTCACGACAGTGCTTGTAGATTGTTTCATTAGCTTTTTCCAGAGACATAGTTATATTCACCTGTAGAGAGTATGCTTCAATGGTGTTTGGGTACCCATGATACTCAAAGCTATTGTTAGGAAATTATGTTGGCTTAGGTAGGTTGATTCTTAAACCTTGTCCAATAGCTTGGCTCTGGCAAAATCGGGTATGCTGAGTTATTGGGTTCGAGATCATTCACCACGACAGTGGGTTTGATTGGTTTAGATATCTATCGTCAAAGGATTAGCCTTGAAATAGGTTGTGTTTGTTAAGTACCCAGGTTATAAAAGTGATCCCTTAGTCAATTAGTTCATCCCTATGATCCTTATCTTTATAATTGCATTAAATGTTCAGTGACAAGTTCTATTTAGTGAATCCGTGTTTTCATATTTCGACTCGACCACACCACTCGACCGTATTGATCGAGTGGCTTTCTACTTTTATTTTCCTGCTTGTTTATTTACTCGTTGTGCATTTGATTTGACATCTCAAGTGTTTATTGCTTTAATTAGTAGCTATTTGCATTTCCGATCATTAGGTTGTTAGTTTCACTATCATCTTTGATTTGGCTTAACTTATTAGCAATGATATATTATGATTGCTTGCACCAAACCCATTATGGATTGACGCCTCATGTACTACAATAACAATGAGGAATTGAAACCCTCCATGCATTCTTATCACTTAGAAAATAGCTGTTTCAAATACCTTTTTGTTGACATTGGTGAACGTTGTCCTCTTGTTTTTGTGGTCTATGATGGCTCCAACAATGGCAAGGAATGGCCTTCCCAAGATCAAAGGTCTCTCATTCTTCTCATCCATCTCAAGAATGAGAAATATGTAGGGACTATGCAGTCCTCCACAACTAGTTGCAAATGTCGAACTAGTAGATCAGGGATCTTCTGCGACGAGTTTCCAAACACTAGACTCAAATTTGACGGAGACAAATCTCTAAGTTCAAGTTTCTCAGCAACATTTTGCGACATAACAATTGACATTGGCACCAGAACCATATAGAGAGTTAGAGAATTCAATGCCTGTTTTGGAGCAAGAGCAAACAAAGCGTCCATGATCTTCTACTTTTGTTAGTCTCCTTAATGGATAGTGTTGTTGCTTGTCACTTTCTATTGTACGTGTCTGATATATCATGGATTTTATGGTTTTGTATATATATTGAGTCTTATTAGGTACAAACACGGATTGGACCATGATGAACACTTTGGATGCATTTGGAGGCTTGTAGCTGAGCAAATCAACAAGGAGACGAATATTTCTACTCATGTCGATCAACAGGCTTCACCTGTGTTGGTCGACACAACCACGACGCGAATGACGCCTTCGAGTTTTATCAAGTTTCAAGAATTGCAACATTTCCCCAGAAGTTTCCAAAGTTTATACTTCATGCCTAATCGTGTTTTTAGGTTAAACTATGTTTTAGAAGTCTCAGAGACTAAGTTTTGTCATTCTCTAAGTTTTTGAGAAGTTTTAAGTTTTTGTAAGTTTCAAGGAGATTATTGGAGAGAAGATTCAGATCTCAAACTTTGTAGAGAGAAGAATTCTGAACTCCCTTTGTTTTCTTATTTTTGATTTTATAAGTATTATTCAGACAATGATTTGTGTTTCATCTTCTATGTATGAGTATTAACCTTGTTAGATCTAGGGTTTCAAAAGGGTTAATGAAGGATTGTTGAATTGGGCATAGTCTGGTTGGGTTATCTATTATTTTCTTCATCTAGATTTGATAATTACACTAGTCTTAAGATTGATAACCTTAATACTGGTACTGTAGGATTATTGGTAGGCGCGAGAGTACTATTGATACCCTGACCCAATCTTAGATGAGCAAACAGCCTTTTCGTAGCGAGAGTTTGTTTAGGCATTTTGTAAACATATCGTACCCGCTAATCATAGAGACTCTATTTATTGGTATTTCACAAAGAGATTTTGTTTGCTTCTGTTTAGAGGATAGATGTCATCACAGCAAGAGTTGGATGAGATATCACATTAGTGTTACGCATTTAAGAACCGCACAAACACTTTAGACTTGATTTACGAACTATCCAGTTCACTTTCCTGAGTTTTCCTGATTGATGTCCCTAGGTCTAGTGCTTTTAATCACTTGAATTCAGTCCCATTTAATTGATATTTTGTTTATTGCATGGTGTCTTTTAGTTCCTATTTATTTGATCTAGCTTAATTCGAATATGTCTGTCTATTGTGTGAGTTTTCAGAGTCCTTGTGGATTCGACCTCTAAGTGCTGCAACTGACCTCTTAATTTGAGAAAGTAGCTTCTAGGGTTATATTTGACACCTATCAGTGTCATACGCACCATGTCTTCATGAGAATCAAAAAGTGGAACCAATGGCTCAGCCACATGCCTTGTAGAGGCTGGGATGGTGGAGATTACATTTCAATAATCGTTGGAATTCTCCTCGAGCTTTCCCGGAAGTACACCAACTTGTCTTGGGGCTTGATTCGCGATTTGAGCAAAATGAGTTTCCAGCTTCTTCACAAATGTGGAAAGGCCTTCAAACTTACCATTCAACTCGCCATAGATGTTATCCACCTTGACATTGATATCCCTTGATGCTTGTTGATGAGAAACAAGTAATTCCTGCATCATATTTTCAAGTCTATCACATTGTGGCATTGGAGCTTGAGCTTGGCTGGCTGGAAAGGGCACCTTGTTGTTGTTGTTGAGTGGAGGTTGCGGCTGAAAGTTTCCACCAAAGTTGTTGTTGTTCTGAAAACAGTATTGGAACTGTCTCGGCTGTTGTTGCGGATATGTCTGGTCCTGAGGGTTCTCAACATTAGGATTCCTGTAAGATATGTTAGAATTGTATCGGAAGTTCTTGTTGAAGTTGTTGTTGTAGCCACGGTTTGGATAGGAGCCTTGGGTACCAACATAGTTAACATCTTCTTCTTGATCCCATGAATCACCAAAATCTTGGAAACCATCATTGTTTCCATTACCAACCTTATCATAAGCATTGATAGCACGGTTTTGATTTCTTAGAAGTTGATTCATCATGTTCTTGAGCTCGGAGATCGGCTTAGCATCAAAATCACTAGAACGTATGGTTTTGATTTTTTAGAAGTTAATTCATCATGTTGCTACTACGTGCAGCAAGGTTTGCAATGAGATCTCTTCTTTCTAGGACTCTCTTAGTCGTGAAATCTCGATTGCTGGCCGTGTCAAGTGAAAACTGAAATTTTGGATGTAAATCCTCTATATAAAGTTCTTAGAATATTACATCCATTGAAGCCATGGTGAGGACAATCACGTTCATAGTCCTTAAAGCGCTCCCATGCTTCATAGAATATCTCGACAAGTCCATGTTAATAGCTTTGAAGTTTTTTCCTAAGAGAGTTGGATCTCGACTTTGTGTAGAAGTGATTGAGAAAGGTAGACTTACATCCTTCCCAAGTAGTGATTCATCCTGGGGGTAAAGACTTCAACCATCTATGAGCCTTGTCGGCTAAAGAGAAGGGAAAAGCTTACATTTCAAATAGTCTTCAGGCACTCCGTTGGTTCTCGTAGTGCTGCAGATTTCTTCAAAAAGATCAATGTGATCCATAGGATGCTCCGTGGTAAGTCCATGGAACTGGTTTTGCTTCACCAAACCAATGATTTGAGGTTTACCTTGGTGGATTGGGAAGTCATATAGCAGCTCGGTCATGAGGATACTGATTAGGTATGTCAAAATTGGCTATGGTACGGTTCTGATTGGCACGCCTCAGAGGGTGCACATAAGCAGCTTGTCTAGCACCAACATTGGCATGTTGAGGTGCATGGACAACATCAGGAGGCTGGTGAGGAGCACTGAGATTATCTCCCACGCCTAGATGGTTAGCTTCACGTGGAGCTTGGTTTTGAATCTCCAGAGGATCCACAGGTGCTTCAGCAGGTCCATATATGGGATTCTCATCCTCATCATGCATCCATTGCCCATCAACATCATTGGCAACAGTTTGGTGGTCCATTTCTAGAACAACTTGGTCTTGGTTCCTTAACTCGGCCATGTTTTGTTGTTGTCTCCGTAATTTTCTGAGTTCTCGTTCAAGACGGTATATGTCTTTGATTGGAGTGACAGCTCCAGCGTTTTGACTCCTTGTCATGCACCACGAATCCTGAGATAGAAACAAGAAGGGATCACAGAGTTTATGGAGAACAAAAGAGTAAAAGCAAATAAATTTGAAAGATTCAAATGAAAACTTCAAAGTATCTTAGACGAGAGATTTTATCGATTTCAAATGTAGCTTTTAGATTCCCCGGCAACAGCGCCAAAAACTTTATTTGATGGTAAGTTTTCCTCATGGAAACCACACAATCAATGAACTTCAAGTGCACAGAAAAATCAGTTGTAGTACTTAAGGTATCGATCCCACAGAGAGTAACAAGTACGCGGATTGAATTCTCAAGCAAAGATATCAAACTAAGACAATGCAATAAGGGGTTTTGGTTTTTGTTTTCCTAGTAAATGTATGCAAATGAATGAATGAAAGCAATTGAATTTGTAAAATATATGATCAAAGGTGTTGGGTGTCTAAGGATTATATAATGTTTCCATGGTTCTAACAAGCAGGTGATAGATCTAAATGCAATAGGTTTTCATCAATGGTTCTCAACTACAAACACGGATAAACACCCAAGCCATAGTTCATGACAGAGACGTCTTAAGTCACCACATCTTGGTACTCAACTTCCGAACGCAACAACATGCTTAGACGAGCCGTATAAATAAGTTCGATATGTTCACAAAGTCCTATAACTCAACTATCGCAGGTTATAACACGAGGCTTCAGTACTATAAGTTCTGAGAAGTAGGTTTACGCGGATAGCGCTTCTTTTTCCTAAATCAGTGCTTGGTGATCACTTCAAGCAACATGTAATAAGTAAAAGATATCCCAATAGAACTCATAATATAAATGAAAATCGGACCTAACAACTTAAGTGAATGCAACCATGTTTTCAAAAGATATGCCCCCATTTAACCCAACAAGAGAACTACTTGCTCATGATGCAAATAAACGCCATATGTTTCATAGAAAACATCAATAAACGAATAAATATAACAAAGGGGGGTTCAAAGCAAACTTCTCTAGATGTCACAGAAGAAATCTTGTCTTCCCATTACCAAGTACAAAGAATAGAAAAGAGAAACAATGAAGAACAAAGATGAAATTTCAAAGGAAACGACTTCTAGGGCTTGAGGCGGAGATCAGATCTAGAGAGGTGACTGCAGAGCTTCTTGAAGAGTGCCATGGGTGCTTGTGCCGTCCTTTGGGAGCTTATTTTGCGCTTAGGGTTTCCAAAACCCTAAAAAGTGTTTATATAGGCTCTCCCACGAAATTAGGTCAAGATGCATCAAAACTACGTCATTTTGATAAGTGAAGAGGCATTCGGCTGAGCCTGGTCTTGGGATGAGATCCTTAGGTTGGAGTAAGTCGGCACTGGTCACTAATGGCCGTGACCGAGGTCATCAAGAGGGCTTGCCTTGGTCACAAATAGTTTGACCGAGGTGGACATGTTTCCACTCTTCGGGGTGCATCTTCCAAACAGCAGAATGGATTGCTTTGATTCTTGAATATAGAGAAATCTAAAATTGGTCCATGGAAAAGTCTTTAAATGTTTTCCAACTTCTGATACTCAGAAACCGCCTTAAAACGTGTTTTGCTTGCCTTTGGGTCCTTTTTGCACCAAAACTCCCAAATGTCTTTGGGAAGTATAAATGGTGGAAAGTAGCCATAAATCTTCCATAATCTCTTGTTTCTTCATGATTTCCCTGCCAAAAACATATGAAATATAGGCAAAATGCGATGATATCAATGCCCAAGAAAGCTCTGGATTTCCCTTACTATCCTTGGGGGCTGAAGGCCTATCATTACTTTTATCTTAGTATTGTCTACTTCGATCCCCTTATCCAAAATTCTATGTCCAAGAACAATTTCATCCCTAACAATGAAGTGGCAATTTTCCCAATTCAAAACTAAGTGTTTATCAACGCATCGCTGCAAGACCTTACTGAGATTTGCTAAACAACTAGTGAAGGAGGAACCGGAGACAGAAAAATCGTCCATGAAAACCTCCATTACGTTCTCCATAAGATCAGTAAATATTGACATCATGCACCTCTGAAACGTTGCAGGGACATTGCAAAGTGCAAAAGGCATCCTTCGATAGGCAAAGGTACCATAAGGGCATGTGAATGTTGTCTTCTCCTGATCATCGAGATGGATGGGAATTTGGAAGAATCCAGAATACCCATTGAGAAAACCGTAGAATGGATGGTTAGCAAGACGTTCCAACATCTGGTAGATGAATGGAAGGGGGAAATGATATTTTCGAGTGGCGGCAGTAAGCTTTCGATAATCGATGCACATCATGTGCCTGGTCACTGGGCGCATCGGAATGAGTTCATTCTTATCATTCGAGACAACAGTGAACCCCCCCCCCCCCCTTTTAGGAATGACATGTACCGGACTAATCCACAGACTGTTTGAGATAACATATATCACGCCTGCCAGAAACAAGCATTTTGCACGTGTAAAGATAAGTTCAGAGGATTTCAATTCCTCAAAGCAGTTGTAGTTCTTCAGATGTCAATCCAGTTAAGGTGATAGTATTAAACAATCAGGATGTAATCTAAGAATCTTAATTCAAGCCAAATGTAAATAAAAGGGTTATTTGATGTGATATCAGGTTTTACCCAAACTTATAAATTCTGCAAGTGCACGGGTGTGCAAAGCAATATGATGGTGTGATCGAATCCAAAGATTAAAACAAATGTTTTGATTTGGGAAATCGCAGAGATTTAATTAAATAAAATAGGATATCTAATCAGATTAATATTTCAATGATCTAGATATTGAACTCAGAACAATATAGACAAATAAACCACCTCTCGTATGAGAATATTATCTTGGTCATAAATCCGCTAGGACCCTATGCTTGCATTTATTAACATGTCTGATATTGTTCACTTGCAGATCCAACCTCGACTCTCGTCAGCTGACAGCCTCCAACCTATTAACTATAGATTCAAGAAAGACTAAGCAACGCTAGCTGTATTAGAAACCCTAGAAATCATTTGATAGATTCGTCAACCTAACAAAAGAAATAGTTTCATAGAAATAGAGATGTACTAATCATAACTCTAATCTATAACAATATCCTAATTTAATATTAGATCCCTTTGAATATATCTCATCTCCCAACAAGCAAATCTACTCAGCCATGACAAAAGATTGATAGGTCATGATGAAATATAACATAAAATGCAAAGAAAGAGATGAAGACAGAGTGTAGATTCAATAATCCAATAGAAAAATGTTTAGATCTGAATGAAAGAAATACAAAGGAAATGGTAAAAATCCGTGTCTAGGTCACTATGGCCGCTCAGGAAATGATCCTTTCATATACGGGAGTCTTTAGGTCAAAAATCAGAGTAAATGCTTGATTTGGAGAATATTCGTGCCACGTCATAGATCGCGCCACGTCATAGATTATTCTGACTGGTCGATCCTCCATTGGATCGATCGATCCCAGAGCATCTCCATGAATTCTTTGGAGTGTAAGAACGTCCAAAGTTTCTCCATTTCATCCATTTAAGCTCCAAAAATGCTTCAACCTGTAAACATACTAACACGGACTAAAAGGACACAAAACCTAACTCTAGACTCAATAAAAAAATATGAATTAAAAGGTGAAAATGGGTAAAAATAAAGACTCATCATTATCTAACAACCTAAGTGAAACAATATTGAAATGAAGAAAATAAAAGTGTGACTCGATTGTTGAATCGAGTAAGCTGATCGAGCAAAGCAAGTAAACAACTAAAAGAAGCTAACTCGTGTGGACTAATCGAGAATGAGAGAAAAATGACAAACAGCAACGAATTCATCACATAAGTCTAGCATATTTGTTTTGTTTTCTTGTTTATGTTTTCATTAGTTCTTTCATCTACACAAGTTCACCACATATGCTTAAGGATAAAACGCCCAAAGAGTTTATGGAAGAGGACCGTTGTCAAGACCGATGATTTGATGGTACGGAATCAGTTGGTGAGTTTCATAATTTACGGAAGAATTGTTACTTAAAAGTAGGAGTTTGAGGATTGGTACGTAAAATAAAGAAACTAATTAACCTATTCTTATCCCAATCAAAGAAGTTTTTGACCGTAAGGTGCAAAAGTTCTTGGTCCCCCACAATCTAAAATTTAGTTTGGTATTATTTAACTTATTGACTCAGGAAGAAAAGAAAAATCTTGCATATCTCAAAAACAAATGCCTGATAATTTAAAATGACCACTCAATGAACCAACAAAACGGCGTATCTAAAAAACTAACATCGAACATTCAATTATTTGAGCGGAAATCTAATGTTAATTAATTAGGCAAATTCAAAACCTTTTGGCTTTGATGTTATCTATACAAAATTTATTGTGAGTGAAAAATAAAAACAATAAGCAGGGAATGTTTAATTTGAGCTAAGAGCGGCAAATCCACCACCTCTCATCATTTGCTTAAACTCCTTAAAATTAACCATACCATCTCCATCAACATCAACCTTACTAATCATCTTCTTACAATCTTCAAGTGTTCTTCCTTGTTTCAACCCCATTGATGCAAGAACCGACCTTAGCTCTTCATCTGTAATGAACCCATCACCATTCTGATCAAATACTCTAAATGCTTCTCTCATGTCCTCTTCTTCCTCTTTCTCTTCCACCATTTCTTGATACAATGATCCAAACTCATCGATATCCATGAACCCATCTCCATTCAGATCCATCTTCTCTATCATGTCCTTGATTTCATTTTCGGGGACCATGATTCCCACGCTTTTAAAGAAGTCTATCAGCTCGTTTTTTGCAATCTTCCCGTCTCCATTTTTATCGAACATTTGGAACACTCTAGCCAATTCTTCACGATCCATCTATAATTTTTTAATGAAAAAAATGAATGATCTGAACGTATAAAAAGAATCAATATCTGGACAAAGATTCTTAAAAGAAACCTGAAAAATAAGGTGAATGAAATCTTGTAACAGAACAAGTTCTTGCAAAAATGAAGAAAAAATACAAAAAATAATAATCGACAAATGAGAGAAAGAGAGCTTAACGTATTATGTTGATAGATTCAAACACTTTTGGATCTTTCATTTTTCTTTTAGGCTAAAAATAGTTATATATGCCCTGAAATAGACCACTAATTCTGACACAAATCAGGGAGAATCCGATTAGCTTAATAACCATAATTACTCGCCGAGTAATGGAGACACGAAATAGTAGCATTTTGAATTGCACAGAATATTCATTCCGGGTGGATTTACAAAAAGTAGTTGAACCAATTTGGTAGACGGAAGGTCATTTATCTCTAAATGTATTATTTACATTATGTTTATCAAACTTAGATTATTCTATCTCTAAGAACTAAGATATTGACAATCCTAAATAATTTTCTTGATCAAGATCTCGGTTCGTAAACTCGGTCAATCTTGATTTAGTTTGGGTGGATCCCTTCGATCTCTAAATATTAAATGAGTTTATAATCAAGAACAAAGATATATAAGACGACCAAAAAAAAAAGAACAGAGATATATATGATGTGCTGATCTTTTTTTTTAATAAGATGTATTGATCTTTCCATCAATGAAACATGGATTTGTCTTACTATAACCATAAATCTCAGTAGTTCATCCCAACCTTTCTGGCCCATTATAGACTACTTGTTGCTAATTAAAAAAAATAAAAAATAAAAAATAATATATATATTTCAGCTCGAGATGCCTTAGAGAGTCCTTCAAGATCTCTGGAGACATCTTTTTTTTTTTACTTTGATTTCTTTGTCTACACATATGGAGAATATCAGTTCAGAGCTGGTTTTTCTCTAGATAAATTGTGAGGCAAGCAAGACATGTATTAATTGTTAGATACTTTTTTGGATATCTCAAGTGAATGAAGTTAACTACTTATCTGTCCTATTTTTGAATCTCTTATTTCCGAAAAGGTAGTCTTATAGTCACTCATGCTTTCCTCAACTTCATATTTCAATCGCCCTTGACTTATTGTCGATGTGTCTTCATGTTCATGAGTATTTGAGTTTGAATTTTCTTCAAGCGTGGTCTCCACTTATTCGTTTTTGCTAACATCTTCAAGGTCTCCAAGCATAGTTGTTTATTTTCTCTAAGCATAGTTAGACTTTTCTCCAAGCATAGTTGTTTCTTACTTCTTCATTATTACATTTTAGTTTCAGCCAATATCAAACTTAGTGTGTGATATTCCAGATCAATCAAATTAGTGTCGGATCAAAACAACTTTTTGGTTCAGGTTGAGTTAACCTGGGTTTGAATTATGATACAGTATTATATGGAGAATATCGGCTCATGAAACACGTATTTTCTCATTGATAAGAATGCATGGAGGGTTTCAATTCCTCATTGTTGTTGTAGTACATGAGTTGTCAATCCATAATGAATTTAGTGCACCCAATCACAATATATCAATGCTAATAAGTTAAGCCAAATCCGAGATGATAGTGAAACTAACAACCTAATGATTAGAAATGCAAATAGCTACTAATTAAAGCAATGGACACTTGAAAAGTCAATTCAAATGCACAAAGAGTAAACAAACAAGCAGAAAAATAAAAGTAGAAAGCCACTCGATCGACGCCAAATTGAAACACGTATTTTCTCAGTGATAAGAATGCCTGGAGGGTTTCAATTCCTCATTGTTGTTGTAGTACATGAAGTGTCAATCCATAATGAGTTTGGTGCAAGCAATCATAATATATGAATGCTAATAAGTTAAGCCAAATCAGAGATAATAGTGAAACTAACAACCTAATTATTGTTAATGCAAATAGCTACTAATTAAAGCAATGAACACTTGCGATGTCAATTCAAATGCACAAAGAGTAAACAAACAAGCAGGAAAATAAAAGTAGAAAGCCACTCGATCGATACGGTCGAGTGGTGTGGTCGAGTCAAAATATGAAAGACATACCACTAAATAAAACTTGTAACTCAACGTTTAATGCAATTATAAAGAGATAGGGATCATAGGGATGAACTAATTGACTAAGGGATCACTTTCATAACCTGGGTACTTAACAAACACAACCTACTTCAAGGCTAATCCTTTGACGATAGATATCTAAACCAATCAAACACACTGTCATGGTGAATAATCTCGAACCCAATAACACAACATACCCGATTTTTCCAGAGCCATGCTATTGGACAAGCTTTACGAATCAACCTACCTAAGGCAACATAGTTTCTTAACAATAGCTTTGAGTATCATGGGTTCCGAAACACCATTGAAGCATACTCTCTACTGGTTAATATAACTATGTCTCTGGAAAAAGCTAATCAATCAACCTACATGCACTGTTGTGAAGAGATCATCTAAGATCATATTCAAGTTGATCAGAAATGAATAAGCATTAAGCATTATCACCCAAAAAGGATTTAAAGCATTTAAGAACTTTTAAAACTACCAGATTAATCAAGAACCACCCTAATCTAATCCATCCCTAATAACCCTAAGGTTAACTACTCACTAAGCATAATGAAAACTAAATTTGCAAACCCAGAAAGTTCTAAATCTGACATATGAGATATATCAGATTGAGATAGGAAGGTTTGCTGATGAAAATAATTGCAAGTTCTGATTTTATTAAAAAGATAAAAGGTTTACAAAGATCTAAAACGAAGAACACGAGAGAGAGTAATTAGAAGGCAGAGAGAGATAATATCAGGTCTAAAAATGAACACACCCTTTATTAGGGTTAACATATGTGCTTTTATACTAAAGATAAGGTTTAGGATAAGACAAACTAGAATTCCTACTAATCCGGAAATACCACTCGACCATAGTGGTAGGGTGGCTGGTCGAGTAGCTTCCATCTTCCTTCAATCTCCTTCTTGAGCTGATCCAAAAATCGTATCCAGCTCCTTAATGCTCCAAAGTTTCCTTAGCATCCATTTTTACCTGTAAGCAACCCACAATATGCAATATATGTGCAATGCTCATGCAAAGGACCCTAAAACTCAAAAGGAAGTGAAATATGCATATAATGGTATTAACAGGGAATGAATAAGCACTAATATGATGATAAATGTATGCTTAAAACTGGTAAAATACAGTGTTATCAGCTCAGAGCTGGTTTTACTCTAGATAAATTGTGAGGCAAGACATGTATTAATTGTTAGATAGTTTTTTGGATATCTCAAACTATCCATGGAAAAATGTTTTCAGTATATGGCATTACATGGAAAAATGGGTAAAAAAATCATTACATCATTATATTAACCGGACCCCAGTTCGCTCTCCCAAGCTCTCCTGCGGTTTGTCTGCCCTTGCTTACTCCGAACTGACCCAGTCCCTTCTTAGATCCATGATATCTCTGTATTTTACATCTTTTGAGCATGCATTTATCATTATTTTACTTAGCATTCATGCCTTGAATACACTATTACATGCATCTTTCGTTCACTTAGGAGTCTTAGAGTCTTTTGCATGAGTATTGCATGCATATTGCATATTATGGGTTGTTTGCAGGTATAAATGGATGCTTTGGAGCTATAAAGAGTGATATGCTCAAATTATAACCCTTAGAGATAGTCTCTCAAATTAAGTGATCACCGCAGTACTTAGGGGTCGAAATCCACAAGAACTCTGAAGTTCACACAATAGATATAACTGATTCAAAATAACTTAAACAAGTAAAAGTAATGAATTTAAATAATGAAAGTAAATAACTAGATGATTGTAGGTGAAAATTCAATAAGAGAAATAGCTAGACCTAGGGAGATCATTTAGGGAATACTCTGAATTGCGAACTTGGCGGTTCGATATATAGGATGCAATGTATGACCGGTTCTTAAACTCATAACACACTTTACGATCATCCAAATCTCCAGTAATGATAACTATACTTAAAACATAGAAAACCAAATCTCTTTGTGAATCCTAAAGAATGAAATATGTTTTAATGTCAGGTATGATATGTTCACAGAATCCTTAAACAAAATCTCTTTGTGAATAGGCTTTTTGCTAATCTAAGTTTAGTTTAAGATACTAATAACACTCCCATGTATATTAATTATCCTAAGGTTCTAGTGATGCGTTCCTCGTGAGGAAACACTTCCCAATTTCGACAACGAGAGAGTGAGTTCAGTGTGAGGGGTTGCAAGACCTGATTATCAAGCACCTTGCGGTTTAATGGATCGAATGCCACCACAAAAGGCTGCGGAATAGCCTTTTGATGAGAAGGGTTGGTCAATCGAATCACACGAAATGACCTAAGAGTTTTCCAAATTTGAATCACACGAAAAAGGATGAACAGTGATCTATATTTTGAAATGGTTTTTGATTAAAAAGATAGATAAAGATTACAATGAGTCTAAGCCTCAACATAAAGGAGAGGAGGTGAGAAGGAGAAGAAACAAAGTGATAAAGGCAAAGAGAGTTACGAGACATGCCTCATGAACACTAAAAGACCACGCGATAAAAAAAGTTCAAATTCAAAATAAAAATATAGAGATATAAGATCATGGGCCACGCCAAAAGATGAAGACGGTCCATGCAATGGATCGAACAAAGGGTTGGCAATGATGAGCATATGAGCCACAAGCCTCATTAAAAACGTTGTTCGGAAAACCCATTGGGACAAAACCGAACTAAGGGAAAAAGAGTGCTAGTGGATCATATGGCCAAAGCCTTAGCCAACATGGACATGTATCACAACCAATGTGGCATGAATGCAACCCTTAAGGTCCAAGTGATCCTCTTGAATATCCCTTGATTATTAGGACACTCGCAAATCTTGACGAAATGTTTTGACCGGGAAGAAACCCATGGATCCTTGGCGACTTCCATGCAATCCTTGACACACCTTCTTGTGGAGTCTATGCATCAGTTGCAATGCTCCTTGACTTCCATGCTTCAGTTTCCGGTTTCTTTTTGTTCCAAGATTCAGTTTCCGGTTTATTTTTGTTCCAAGATTCAGTTTTTCGGTTTCTTTTTGTTCCTTGGTAGTCCACTGCCTTCTTGATATTATCCATTCCTTGACTTGAGTTTTTAGGGCCAACCAGGAATGCATCATCCTCTCGGGGTTGAAAAATATTTGCCCTCAAATCTGCTAGTCCTGCCATAAACAACCTCAAGTTAGATTTAATTTTCCGCAAATAATCAAAATGATAATGGGAGGGAAAATAAAGATTACCAGAAATGTTCAATGGAAATTCTGCTTGACGATTGGGAGCAATCCAGATAAGTCTCTCATCAAACTGGTGAACCAATTTTCCTTGAGCAGTATTCTTAACATTACAGAAGTAATCAGTAAGAACAATCCACTTTAAGCAAAATCTACTAGATGAGGTCACATGGATGGAGTCTTGATGTTCTGTGAATGGAGCCTTGATGTTCCTTTATCCCATTAGGCGAATCCATGTCCTGTGATTGGAGCCTTGAAGTCCTGCCAGTTAAATTTTCTCTTTTGCTATACAAGCAAGGAGGTATTTCCAAGTTAGTACAAAGTTAATCAATAACCGGACCAGGTTGTACTATCATCTGCTTAAAACCATTATTAGTGATTTTGAAAAGTTTAGAATATCCTGGAAGGTTAGAGATGTCAATGGCATGGACATGAAGGGTAGTTCCAAGTTGGTGCTCATCCAAGATCTTGAAGACGAATAGAGTCTTCTCGCCATCATAAGCAAAGTGTTTGGCGTTTGGTGAGATTTGCTCTTTTGGGAAAACAACATGTTGCCTTTGATTCTCTTGAGTGTCTTGTAGCCCTGTTTTATGATGATGCTTGGTTTCCACCTCGGCATGTTTTTCTTTGAGCAATACCTGCAAAGTTTGTAAATCACTCGGTAATGCCGGTGCAAGGTTGGTGTAACAAGCAAAAACATTGGGACTGGTATAGGTTTTGGGGTTAAAAGGATCATCATACAATGTTTTTCCATTCATAGAAAAGAGTGTACGTTTCTTACCTGGACCCTTCTTTCCCTTGAGTTGTATTTGATCAAGATAAACTTTGTGAGGTGTCATTGGTACGAGCGTGGTCTTGCATCCTTTGAATTCGAAAGTATGACGATTGGTGTAACCATCATGTATCACTCTACGAACGGACTGCCAGGGTCTTCCAAGTAATATATGACCAGCCTCCATGGGTCAAACGTTGCATAGAACTTCATCTTCATAGATTCCAATGGATATTGGTACTTCCACTTGATGCTTCACTTTCATTTCTCCTTGTTCGTTGATCCGCTGAAGGTCATAAGGGATGGGATGCTTTTTGATTTCCAATCCTAGCTTCTTCACCATTGTCTCACTAGCCACATTAGTACAACTCCCACCATCGATGATTAAAACTACACACTTTTCCCTTCACATAACATTGCGTGTGGAGCAATTTAACTTGTTGCGCCTGCTTTTTGGTTTTGGATTTGAGGCTTAAGGTGAGCATAGCTACAAGTAGCTCTCCTTTAACTGGAGACTCGATTACTTCCTTCTCCTCTTCTTCTTCTTTTGTCCTAGTGTCTCCTTCCTCTTCTTCCGTTTCTACTTCACCATCATCTTTGAGTATCATCACTCATTTGTTAACACACTCATTTGCATAATGTTCTACTCCATGACATTTATAGCACTTGATATTTCTAGTTCTGGTATCCACCTTGGCTTTCTCTTCTGGTTGGGCTCCAAAAGGTTTAGCCCCAATCCGCGTAATATTAGATGGGTTGCTACTAGCTGGTATCCTCATACTTTCATCCTTTTCAAAATTTCTCGTAAGAAATGAGCTTCCATGATAAGTTTGTGTAGAACTTCTTCTTGTCAATTGCTGCTCAATCAGGACGGCTTGATGTAACATTTCTTGTAGATCAACATGAGGCTGTATTTCCAACCGGTCTTGTATTTCACGTTGTAATCCACCCAGAAATTGGGACATGGTAGCTTCTCGATCTTCATGAACATCAGCCTTGATCAATAGTTCTTCCAACTCTTGGTAATATGTTTCCACATCCTTAGTGCCTTGCACAAACTTTCTAAGTTGGTTCTGAAGCTCCTGATGGTAGTACCTAGGAATAAATCATTGTCGCATGATCACTTTCATTTCAGCCCAAGTGTCCACTGTTGGCTCAAAATTTCTTCTTCTAGATGTAATGAGTTGATCCCACCAACATAGAGCATAATCACTGAACTCGGTAGTTGCGGCTTTGACCTTGTTTGCCTCAGTGTAGTATTGGTAATCGAAAACCATTTCGATTTTCTTTTCCCACCTGAGATATACATCAGGATCACTTTTTTCTTGGAACGGAGGGATGCATAGCTTTAAGCTTCCAAAACTGTCTTGAGGAGGTATCCGCTCTTCACGATCTCTCCTATGCCTTCTTGAATTGCTTTGAGAGGATTGGCTATAGTATGCCTTGGAGTCTCGATCTTGGAGCTCACGAGGTAATTCTCGGAGATGGTCTTCTTGTTGTAATACCCGACCATTGTTGATGCCTTGTTGCCTTTCAGGGTCTAAGTTACCTTCATGATGTCGATCTTGAGCATTCCTTGGATTGTTAGACATGACATAGGCAAGCACCGGTACGATTTCTTCACGTAGCATGCCGATCTTTTCATTCATCATGGCTTCGAAGGTCTTAGTGAGGGTATCGATCAGTTGCTTGTTGCTTGACTCTACTTCTTCTGACATGGTACCTGAAAGATTGACAGAAACTACACCAATAAAACGTTCTTTTGAAAGGAAAACAATCAAAAATATCAAGAACATGAAAATGACCTATCAACTTCTGATAAACCCTAATCGCGACTGTCTTATATGATTGATCCTAAATATTTTTCTAATCAACTCTAAAAACACTCAAATCAATTTTAACAAATACTACACTCAATCTAGGTTAAGATCCAATTGATTAGGTTCAGATCCAATTGATTTCACGATTTTAGCACAAGTAGTCGATTTATGCAAATTGAAACAAGAACACAAAAAAATCACTTAACTCTTGATGCGGCTCTGATACCACATGATGCGTTCCTCGTGAGGAAACACTTCCCAATTTCGACAATGAGAGTGAGTTCAGTGTGAGGGGTTGTAAGACCTGATTAACAAGCACCTTGCGGTTTAATGGATCGAATGTAGCCACAAAAGGATGCGGAATAGCCTTTAGATGAGACGGGTTGGTCAATCAAATCACACAAAATGACCTAAGAGTCTTCCTAGTTTGAATCACACAAAAAAGGATGAACAATAATCTATATTTTGAAAGGGTTTTTGACTAAAAAGATAGATAAAGATTACAATGAGTCTCAGCCTCAATATAAAGGAGAGGAGGCGAGAAGGAGAAGAGACAAAGTGATAAAGGCAAGGAGAGTTACGAGACATGCCTCGTGAACACTAGAAGACCATGCAATAAAACAAGTTCAAATTCAAACTTAAGATAGAGAGATAAGAGATCATGGGCCACACCAAAAGATGAAGATGGGCCGGGCAATGGACTGGACTAAGGGTTGGCAATGATGAGCATATGAGCCACAAGCCTCATTAAAAACCTTGTTCAGAAAACCCATTGGTACAAAGCCGAACTAAGGGAAAAAGAGTGCTAGTGGATCATATGGCCAAAGCCTTAGCCAACTTGGACATGTATCACAACCAATGTGGCATGAATACAACCCTTAAGGTCCAAGTGATCCTCTTGAATATCCCTTGATGATAAGGACACTCGCAAATCTTGACGAAATGTTTTGACCGGGAAGAAACCCATGGATCCTTGGTGAGTCCCATGCAATCCTTGGCTCACCTTCTTGAGGACTCTATGCATGAGTTGCAGTGCTCCTTGACTTCCATGCTTCAGTTTCATGTTTCTTTTTGTTCCAAGGTTCATTTTCCGGTTTCTCTTTGCTCCAAGATTCAGTTTCCGGTTTCGTTTTGTTCCTTGGTAGTCCATTGCCTCCTTGATATTATCCATTCCTTGACTTGTGTTTTTAGGGCCAACCAGGAACGCATAATCTAGTTCTAGTATAGATTCAAACCTAGATGAAGAACATTATGAATATCCAACTATGTTTATGCCCAATTCAACAACTCATCATAAACCCTTGAAAACCATAGATCTAACAAAGGGATTACTCAGATATAATTCAAGTAACACAAATCATAGACTGTATAATACTCATATAGAAATCAAAAGAATAAAAAGAGTTCAGAATCTTCTCTCTACAAGGTGAGTTCTAGTTCTTCTCTCAAAGCTCTCTAGATCCAATAATCTTTCAATAAACTTTAGAAAAACAAAAATTTGTCTTTTCAGACTTCTAAAATACATATATAACCTAAAACATGAAAGGACTTGTATTGCAATTAATTAAAAATCTTGGGGCAAAGTGGCTATTCTTGAAACTTGATAAAACTCGAAGGCTTATTTACATCGCCATGCGTGTCGACCGACACCAAGGATGTGTGTCGATCATGGTCATCAATATTTGTCTCCAAGTTGGTTTGCTCAGCTACAAGCCTCCAAAAGCTTCAAAGTGCATCAACAAGGTTCATCTCGTATTTGTACCTAAGAAGACTCAATAAATAATGAAAAGACTCTAAAACCAATACTTTTATCGTGGCTAAAAACCATATAAACCAGGATACATCAACTCCCCCAGACTTAGCTTTTGCTTGCCCTCAAGCAAACAGAAAACTGAATACAAGGACGAACTTTGAAAATGCGAAACTCACCTTCTGTTTAGAACACCGTACTTACCAGTCATCATGTAATCCACATGGTACAAGAACTAATCAGAAACTAACCACCATTTACTTCACCATAGACACTCACAGTGTTCTTAATTCCCACCACAACTTAACAACATATCCCTTTAGTAAGCACTTCATCGATGGGTCTCATATCTGATCTCAATGCCAAGGACTTCCTAGACTTTATAGTCATACAATACCATTACTCACTTTAGTTTTATCTTGTCAGGTATGAATGAAAATTCAAGCCCTTAAACACCAATCACATCAGTTAGGTAAGAGGAATCAACAAAAATTAGCTCAAGCTTTAGCGGGCATCTGTTGTAAGTGTGGGAGTCTCAAGTTAACCGGTCAGACTTGGGGGGTTTCCATCAGTTGAATCTGAATTAGTACGACAACAATGGTCACCAGAAAACATAGCAAGCACAATAGACCAAGAGATAGTTCATAGTTTCTTACTAGTTTGACTCAATAAAACAATAATTTTGAAAATTAGGACTGACTCTCAAAAGAATATATATGGTTAGTAATTATCTCCCCCAGACTTAAACTACACTGTCCCAGTGTAATTAAGCTAAAGGAAGATGAGAAACATAAATACAGAAGAAAAGAAAAGAAAAATATAAAAAATTACGAGTGGGTTGCCTCCCACTAAGCGCTTGTTTTAATATTCATTAGTTTGACTTGGCCGGAGCACGAGTATCTGGTGGATGAGTGAGTGGCAATGAATGTCTCTTGGAGAACAGGCGCTTCATCCATGGTGGAGTATAAGCAGTCGGTGCATGAAGCAACCAAGATAATGAGGAACATCAGCCAGGCGGGACGTTAGTCTGGGTGAGATACTTCTTTTCCCTGCAAAATCATCAAAAGAAGAAACAAGCGCTCTACGAGAATCTTTTGGCTTGGTTAACTTTAAAACAGTATTTGTTTGCTGAAAAATCTTATTGATGATCTTAGATGATTTGGGCTTAGAAATTGCGTACCTTTGCTTTTCCTGGGGGGAATAAAGTATGGGATATAGAGCTTTATGTTTGACACCAGCTCTCAGACTTGTAGCATTGAGATCATTCTGAAAACCAGTTGTTTTAGACAACTGCGGACTAACTGGTGGAGCATATCGACCTACACAGGTTGGTCGTGTCGATCGACACAAACCTAAAACTCGGAAATATGTACTTTTTCTGAAATTCATCTCTGCAATCCTTGTTTCCATCACAAAAACATCATCCTCCAACGTCTTGCAGCCAAGTCTGGAAGATATGATCACCACTCCAATCCTCAAGCTCAGAAGCTTGCTTGTTCTCTTACTCCCTTGGACCCAACTCCTTGACATACCCAGCAGTAATGTCTGTAGAGGTTCTATAGAGAATGTCTGACCATCAATAGTTGGTGTTTTCCTCAGTTTACCCAAATCAAAGTTCATGACCAGATCACCCAAATTTAGAGCTATCTTTCTTCCTCTTACATCAATCAGAGCACCAGCTGTAGCCAAGAAAGGTCTTCCCAAAATGAGAGTATACTTAGGTTCTTCCTCATATTTCAACACCACAAAGTCTGTGGGAATCAAGCAATTTCCAATTTTCACTGGAACACCTTCTAAGACACCTTCGAGAATTCTCTTGGATCAATCAGCCAAGATAAGAATGGTCCTTGTTGGCTTGAAAACAGTCATCCCAAATCTAACAGCAACAGAGTGAGGTATCAAGTTGATAGTTGAGTCAAGATCACAAAGAGATGGACAAAATATTTCTGTAGAGATATAGAAATCGAAAATAAAACTTCCTGGGTTAGGTAGCTTCTCTATAATCATGGCACTAACTTTTTTAGAAACAATCACTTCCTTCTACTTTTCTTTCTTCTTTTGTGGGGTCTTGTTCAACAAAAATGCACTGATGCCCTTGGTACGCAAAGCTCCTTCCTCAGGACTCACACCATTTGTAAGAATTCTCCTAACATACCTCTTGAGTGGAAGTGAATGCTTAACTGCATCAACTAGAGGGAGCTGAATTATAACCTTGTCCATCATTTCTTTGCATCTGGCATACTACATCTCTTCTTTGGACTTCTTTGGGGTATTAGGATATGGTACATTTATTTTATAAACTCGTTATGTAGGTTTTGTTGTTGTTGTGGGCAAAGTCGGACTGATGTTGTCCTTGTGTCGACACACATAAGGTGTGTGTCGATCGACGTGCACCAGAGTTGAGGTATCCGTGTCCAAGATCGGTATAGCAGAATTTCCTATGCGTGTCGACCGACATGATGAGATGGTGTCAATCAACGTTGGCAGAATCGCCTTGGGCGGTTAGTGACAGGGGTCAAATATAACCCTAGAACTACTCTCTCAAATTAAGAGGTTAACTGTAGCACTTAGGGGTCGAATCCACAAGGACTCTGAAAACTCACACTATAGAAACACAGATTCGAGTTAAGCTAGATCAACAAATATGAAATAAAAAAGCAATGCAAATAAAGTAAACAAGATGAATGGGATGTAATTCAAGTGATTAAAAGCGCTAGACCTAGGGACAATCATCGGGAATACTCTGGAATATGAACTGGACAGTTCTATAATCAAGACTAAATTGTTTGTTTGGTTCCTAAACTCATGACACTAATATGATATCTCATCAAACTCTTGATGCGACAACATCTATCCTCTAAACAGAAGCAAACCAAATCTCTTCGCAAAATACCAATACATAGAGTCTCTATAAATAGCGAGTACGATATGTTTACAAAATTCCTAAACCAAATCTCGCTGCAAAAAGGCTGTTTGCTCAACTAAGATTGGGTCAGGATATCAATAGCACTCTCGCACCTACCAACATTCCCATGGTACCAGGATTAAGGTGATCAGTCTTAAGACTAGTGTGATAATCAAATCTAGATGAAAAACATTACAGATAACCTAACATGTCTATGCCCAATTCCACAAACCATTATAAACCATTTGAAACCCTTGATCTAACAAGGTGACTACTCATACATAGAAAAGAAAACACAAATCATTGTCTGAATAATACTCATGAAATAAAATAAGAAACAAAAGGAGTTCAGAATTCTTCTCTCTACAAAGTTGATCTGAATCTTCTCTCCACACCAAATTGCTTGAAACTTACAATGAAACTTAGAACTTAGAAATATATCAAATCTTAGGGGTGATTGGTTGTAAACTTTGAAAACTTTAGATAATTTTAAACTCTTCACAGTTATTTTATAACCTATCAGACTTTAATTTGTTTTTCCTTTTTAAAAGTCTTAAAAGTATAACTGCTCTTTTCAAAGTCTTTTCCTAAATTTGTGGTGTTATTTTTTAAAGCCTCAAAAATGAGACTTTTAAGGCTTTAAAAAAAAAAATTTACGTAAATTAAGTTTCAAATATTTTTTTTTTTTTGGTTAGTTAAGCAAAAACAATTCTCAAGATCAAAATAAATAACTGATTAGTGTACCATTAATTACTACTAATAAATCCATTTCTTTTTTAAGTTACATTTGAAATTAACATAACAATCCTTAATAATAAATGGTACAGTCAAATCTTTCATTTCTTTTAATAAAATTACAACAAAAATCAAAATAAATAACAAGTTTTATAATAAACTGTTCAAAGAAGGTTTTTGTTTGGTTAATTAAATAAACTATTCAAATAAATAATAAATTACAGCCTATTAATAAATTTATACTAAAGATCTGATAAAAATTCCACATACAAAGAATAAACAAAAGATTATACATCATAAGTTTTATTATTTATAATTCAGAATAATATATTATGTATTATTATAAAATATTGAAATCATAATTTTTATAGTTTTGGTCAGAGTTACAGTAACAGCTTTAGCTTCTACAGTTAAAGTCTTTAAAATCAAAGTTTTTACAGCCAAAAGCCTACAGCAAAAGTCTAAAATAACAGTCCTAACCAATTGGCCCCTTAGTCATCAGGACTTCTAAAACATAGTTTTACCTAAAAACATGATTAGGCATGAAGTATAAATTTTAAAAACTTCTGGGGTGATATAACATGTATTTTATGGTTTTGTGAAATGATATATGCATTGGTTTTGGAGTCTTTTATATATATATTGAGTCTTATTAGTACAAACACGAATTGGACCTTGATGAGCACTTTGGAGCTTTTGCAGGCTTGTAGCTGAGCAAAACAACAAGGAGACGATTATTGCTGTCCATGTCGACCGATAGGCCACTCCTGTGTCAGTTGACACAACCATGACGTGAATGACGACTTCGAGTTCATCAGGTTTCAAGAGTTGGAATTTTGCCCCAGGAGTTTCTAAAGTTTATACTTTGTGCCTAATCGTGTTTTTAGGTTAAACTATGTTTTAGAAGTCCCAGAGACTAAGTTTTGTATTATCTAAGTTATTCAAGTTTTGTAAGTTTCAAGGAGCTTTGTTGGAGAGAAGATTCAGATCTCAAACTTTGTAGAGAGAAGAATTCTGAACTCCCTTTGTTTTCTATTTCTGATTTTAATAAGTATTATTCAGACAATGAATTGTGTTTTCTCTTCTATGTCTGAGTAGTCACCTTGTTAGATCTAGGGTTTCAAAAGGTTTATGATGGTTTGTTTAATTGAATATAGACGTGTTTGGTTATCTATAATGTTCTTCATCTAGATTTTATTATCACACTAGTCTTAAGACTGATCACCTTAATCCTGGTATCATAGGAATGTTGGTAGGCACGAGAGTGCTATTGATATCCTAATCCAATCTTAGATGAGCAAACAGCCTTTTTGCAGTGAGAGGTGGTTTAGGAATTTTGTAAACATATCGTACCCACTAATCAGAGAGACTCTGTTTATTGGTATTTCGTAAAGATATTTGGTTTGCTTCTGTTTAGAGGATAGATACCATCACAGTGAGAGTTGGATGAGATATCTTATTAGTGTTACGAGTTAAAGAACCGAACAAACAATTTAGACATGATTATAGAAATGCCCAGTTCACATTCTTGATTATTCCCGATAATTATCCCTAGGTCTAGCGCGATTAATTACTTGAATTCAATCCCAGTTTAATTTGTTATTCCGTTTATTGTATTGCTTTATTTACTTCTATTTATTGATCTAGCTTAACTCAAATCTGTGTTTCTATAGTGTGACAAAGTCCTTGTGGATTAGATCCCTAAGTGCGGCAATCGATCTCTTAATTTGAGAGAGTAGTTCTAGGGTTATATTTGACCATGTCATGGGGCAAAGTTGCAATTCTTGAAACTTGATAAAACTCGAAGGCGTCATTCACGTCTTGTGTGTGTCGACCGACACAGGATATGCATGTCGGTTGACATGGACAGCAATAATTGTCTCCTTGTTGTTTTGCTCAGCTACAAGCCTCTAAAAGCTCCAAAGTGGTCATCAGGGTTCATCTCGTGTTTGTACCTAATAAGACTCAATATATATACAAAAGACTCCAAAACCATAGCATATATCATGTCATAAAACCATAAAATACATGATATATGAGTTAGATATATAGGATGCAATGGATGACCGGTTCTTAAACTGATAACACAATTATATGATCATCCAACTCTCGATGTAATAATAATTATACTTAAAACATAGAAAACCAAATCTCTTTGTGAATCCTAATGAATGAAGTATGCATTAATGTCAGGTATGATATGTTCACAAAATCCCTAAACCAAATCTCTTTGTGAATAGGCTATTTTGCTCATCTAAGATTAGTTCAAGATACTAATAACACTCTCATGTATGTTTATCCTAAGGTTCTAGATACTAGGTGATAAATCCATTTCTAGTATAGATTCAAATCTTGATGAAGAACATTATGAATATCCAATAATGTTTATGCCCAATTCAACAATTCATCATAAACCCTTGAAAACCCTAGATCTAACAAGGGGATTACTCAGACATCATTAAAGTAACACAAATCATAGACTGAATAATACTCATATAGAAATCAAAAGAATAAAAGGATTCTGAATCTTCTCTCTATAAGGTGAGTTCTGATTCTTCTCTCCAAGCTCTCAAGATCCAATAATCTCTCAATGAACTTTATAAAAACAAAACTTAATTTTTCAGACTTCTAAAATACAGATATAACCTAAAACACGAAAAGGACTTGTATTGCAATTAACTAAAACTCTTGAGGCAAAGTTGCAATTCTTGAAACTTGATAAAACTTGAAAGCTTCTTTATGTCGCCATGCATGTCGACCGACACCAAGGATGTGTGTCAATTGACATGGTCGTCAATATTTTTCTCCAAGTTGTTTTGCTCAGCTACAAGCCTCTAAAAGTTCCAAAGTGCATCAACAAGGTCTATCTCGTATTCGTACCTAATAAGACTCAGTAAATAATAAAAAAACTCTAAAACAATTACTTATATCATTGCTAAAATCCATAAAAACCATGATATATCAAGGAGCTGATGAAACTGGACAGGAGCTTTTGACTTGCTCAAGAAGATTATTGAAGGAGAAGATACCAGTCACCACACCACTCGGTCGAGTGCGTGTTTCTGGATTTTAAGGATTGGCATTTTTCCTTTATTAAATTTTGTCTTTTAATATGAAATGACACGTATTAACCCTAATAAGGGGATGCTCGTTTTTATTAACCTAGTACTCTATCTCCTTACCTCTTAATCCTTTCTCTCTCTTGTTCTTCATCTTAGACGTTTGTAATTTCCATAACTTTTTATTGAATCAGTATTTCCAATTATTTTCTTCTACAACCCTTCTTATCTCAATCTGACCTATCCATATATCAGATTTAGAGTTTTCTGGGTTTGAATATTTTATGATGATTGTCTTTAGTGAGTAGTTAATCTTAGGGTAATTAGGGATGCATTAGATTAGGACTGATCTTGATTAATATGGGTATTTAAGTGCTTGATAGATTTAAATCCTTTAAGGGTTAGAGTTATTAATTCTTGTTCTTCCTTGATCACTTGGAACTTGATCCTAAGCAATCTCCAAATGAAAGTGTGTATGAGATTGCTTGAATAATCTATTTCCAGAAATTTGCATACACTAGCATGGTTATTTAGAATTAAATGAAGTGACTATTTCATATCTAAGGATCAATTTGTTAAGAATTTTTATTGACTTTAGTAAATTTGTTTGTATTGCTTGTTTGAGTGTAAGGCTGTGGCAGAATCGAGTATGTCAGCACTCAGACTCGAGGTCCATCACCACGACAGTTGGTTAGATTGTTTTACAGAATTTCTGTTGAAGGATTAGCCTAATGTATGGTTGTGTTTGTTAAGTACCAAAGTTATTCAAGGTCATCCCTTAGTCCATTTATCCATCCATATGATCTCTATATTCTCTTTATAGTTTAAATCGTTCATTTGCTTTGTTGATTTCTTGTTTTCCTTAATCCACATTTCAACTCGATCACTCCACTCTAACACTAGGGTCAAGTGGTTCTCTAGTTTGCTCAATTTGTTCTTTATGCTTGTTTACATGAACAGACATCTCAAGTATGCTTAGTGATTACCTTATTTACTGCATTGCATTTTAATTTCACTAGGTTATTAGTTTTAATCAACATCTCTGAATATGGCTTGACTTAATATGTATTGATACATTATGATTGCTAGCACAATACCTTATTGGATTGATACCTTATTTACTGCAACTACATTTGAGGAATTGAACCCTCTGAACTCACTTAGAACACGAAAATATCTTGTTTCAATTTGGCGTTGTTGCCGATTGGGTTATTTTGTGTTACATTCACAATTTCATTGCTTTTAAGATCAAATTCTCTTTATATTTTACTTTGGTTACTAATTTGGTTTGCTTTTTACCTTCTGTTTGTCTCAGGTACCTCAGCTCGACTACTCAGCTTGACCGGATCAATCAAGTGCTACTATCGAGTCACTTACAAATCCTGAATGCAAACACGTTCTCAGGACAGCCATAATCTAATCCAATATCTAGATCATATCAACCGTCTTCAACCAAGAACTCCTTAGGACAAATTCAGACCTGCTCCACCAATTGCAATGGCTGAGCAACAACCAAGACCTCAGGTCATTGGGGCTGGAGATGCTCCTAGTACACATACACAGATACAAGGAATTGTTCCACCACCTGTGCAGAACATAAACTTCGAGATCCAAAGCAGTCTCATCAACATGGTACAAGGCAACAAGTTCTATGGCCTTCCAATGGAGAATCCTTTAGAGCACTTGGATCAGTTTGATCGCCTTTGTAGTCTCACCAAGATCAATGGCGTAAGTGAGGATGGCTTCGAGCTCCGTTTGTTTCTGTTTTCTATTGGGGATAGGGCTCACCAGTGGGAACATAATTTTCCCAATGGATCAATCACAACATGGGAAGATTGCAAGAAGTCCTTCTTGGCCATGTTCTTCTCAAACTCAAGAATTTCTCGAATTAGAAATGAAATCTCAGGCTTTACTAAGAAGATTGGAGAAACATTCTCAGAAGCATGGCAAAGGTTCAAGAGCTACACATCACAATTACCTCACCATAACTTCACATATGAGTCCTTAGTACTCTATACCTAGGATCATTCCCTACCATAAGGACTCTCCTTGACAGTGCCAGTAATGTTAAATTTCTGAACAGAGATGTGGAGAGTGGAAAAAATCTCCTTGAGAATTTAGCTCAGATGGATGGCAATCACAGTGAGTAGTATGACAGAACTACAAGAGGTTCTGTAGAAAGTGAAGATAGGCACATGAAGGACATTAAAACACTGAATGAGAAATTGGATAAGTTGTTGATAATTCATCAGAAAACAGTGAACTTTGTTGGAGAAGAAGAGCAATATCAAGTTCAAGATGGGTAGGCTGATCAGTTAGAGGAAGTGAGTTACATCCTGAATCAAGGTGGATTCAACTAGGGATTTATCAACTACAAGGTCAATCCCAATATCTCTTAGAGAAGTATTAATGTGGCGAATCCACAAGATCAGGTCTATCCTACTCAGCAACATGCTAAGCACAAACCATTTGTTCAATACAACCCGAACCAACAGTATGCTCCTAAACAACAACAAAATGGATTCCAACAACAAGCCCCTACTATGCATCCACCACCAGAATTTGAGATGAATCCGAAGGTGATGAAAATGAAGTCTTAGAACCAATATCATCCTCACTCAAATCAAGCATCTTGGGTTTCAAAACCCTATGCATCATCTCATCCATTGCGGCTTATCCTTTAGCCTTAAACTCGGGAGTGATGATAGCTCTAATCTTGGGAAATGGTCTTGAACCACTTCCATACTGAAGCTTATACTCAATGGTATCATCAACTTGTCTCACCAGAGTCAAAGTCATAAGGGGCTCTTGGGTCACTGCCTTTCTGTGCGGTCTCTTTTTCTTAACCAGAACTTTCAGATTCTTTGCAGTGAAATCCTTAAGAGTGTATCTCATTCACTTCTTGCTGACAAACCTTGTCAACATCTTCAGCAACAACCTAAGGGCTCCACATCTCATATCCTTTCGAATTAACATCATAGAACACATCAGGATCAACATGCTTCAGAGAAATCATGCTACTTAGCAAATCAAAAACAGCTCCAGCAGTAGCAAGGAATGGCCTTCCCAAAATCAAAGGCATATCAGAACCAATATCTGTCTCAACAACATGGAAGTCACAAGGAAGCAGACAGTCACCAACCTAAACTTGCAGATTCTCAACAAAACCCATAGAGTTCTTCACTGAAGCATCAGCCAATGTAATCTCTATTGAAGATTTCTTCATATTGTTGATTCCCAACCTTGTTGCAATGTCATTAGACATAAGATTGATGCTAGATCCAGTATCACAGTGTGAATCAGTGAATCTTACTCCAGCAATGGAACAAGGCATAGCAAAACTTCCAGGATCTTCCAATTAAGGCAATTTTCAGAGAAAATTGCATTGGGTGGTTGAGTGTGTTGACCGACATGGCCACCTGCCTGTCGATCGACGTGATTGGAGTCCAGATCGTCCTTAGTTGCAACTTGCATCAAATTTTCCAAGATTTGGGGTGGTGTCGACCAAAGTGAGATATTGGTGTCCATCGACATGAGCTCACTGACAAGAATCTCAACTTTTTACTTAGCTTCAGAGTTCACCATACTCTTTTCATTGACTTCTCTCTTGACCATATCACCCGAGGACTTAACAGCACAACACTGATACTTAGGATTCGTGTCAGTTCTTCCAGGTAAGACGCCATTAGGCTGTTTAGTGTTCTCTGCAGATTGAGCAAACTGGGAATCCAACCTCTTGATGTGGTTGTTCAGTGTCTCATACATCCCATTCAGCTTAGCATAGAGAGCTGATAACACTGTATTTTACCAGTTTTAAGCATACAATTATCATCATATTAGTGCATATTCATTCCATGTTTATACCATTATATGCACATTTCACTTCATTTTGAGTTTTAGGGACCTTTGCATGAGCATTGCATATATATTGCATTTTGGAGTTGATTTTAGGTACTTTTGGAGCTTTTGGAACTTTTGGAGATAAGGAGACGTTGGACAGCTTCAGAGCATCAGAAGTTTGGAAACATTTTAAGACCTTCCCGTGAACAAAATTGGGATTTCATTATACCATTGAAAGGCTAGAAGAGTCAAGATCCACATGGGACAAGAATCGAAGCATTCCATTCAGCCGTTTGGAAGATACATCCCAAAGAGTGAAGACATGTCAAACTAGAGCCTGAACCAGCTCGACCACACCAATCGAGCAGTATGGTCGAGTTGGTCTCTCCGGATTTCCTGGAAACTTATCTCAACTTCTTTTGCTTTTAGGGTTTTGACCATTTTATTATAAATACCCCTTGTAGGTCAAAACCCACGCCTATGCTACCTAACCTTTAGTTTTTTTGCCTCTTTTAACTTTCTCTCTCTTGTTCTTCATTTTTCTTGATTTTAGACTTTTTAATTTTGATATCTTTTTATTGAATCAGTATTTGCATTTAGATTCTTCATCAAACCTTCTCATCTCTGTCTGATCTATCTTATATATCAGATTTAGAGTTTTCTGGGTTTGAAACAATTAGTTATGATTTTAGGATCTGAGTAGTTAGCTTTATGGTTATTAGGGATGTATTAGATTAGGGTTGATCTTGATCAATCTGGTAGTTTTAAAGTTCTTAATTGATTTGAATCCTTTTTGGGTGAGAGTTGTTAATGCTTATTCATTTCTGGCCAACTTCAATATGATCTTAGATGATCTCTTCACGACAATGCTTTAAAGTTGTTTGATTAGCGTTTTCCAGAGACTTAGTTATATTAACCTGTGGAGAGTTCAATGGTGTTTAGGAACCCATGATACTCAAAGCTATTGCTAGGAAATTATGTTGGCTTAGGTAGGTTGATTCTTAATGCTTGTCCAATGGCTTGACTCTAGCAAAATCGGGTATGCGGAGTCATTGGGTTAGAGATCATTCATCACGACAGTGGGCTTGATTGGTTTAGATATCTGATGCGTTCCTCGGAGGCATCCCTATATCAGAACAAGGACCAAGAGCTAGCAAGGACGAGGAAAAGCAATCAAGGACTAAAACTACCTCAGAAACACCTTTTGGAGCAATGACTAGGTCCCAGACTAAGCAGTTACAACAAGAAGTCAGCATGCTCCTTCAGCAAGTGGATAATCAAGAGGATCACTTGGACCTTAAGGGTTGTATTAATTCCACATAGGTTGTGATACATGTCCAAGATGGCTAAGGCTTTGGCCAGATGATCCACTAGCACTCTTTTTCCCTTAGGTCGGTTTTGTCCCAATGGGTTTTCTGAACAAGGTTTTTAATGAAACTTGTGGCTCATATGCTCATATTTTCCAACCCTTAGTCCGATCCATTATATGACCCGTCTTCATCTTTTGGCGTGGCCCATGATCTCTTATCTTGCCATCTTTAGTTTGAATTTGAACTTGTGTTTATTGCATGGTCTTTGAGTGTTCACGAGGCATGTCACGTAACTCTCTTTGCCTTTATCGTTTTGTCTCTTCTCCTTCTTACCTCCTCTCCATTATACTGAGGCTTAGACTCATTGTAAAACCTATCTATCTTTTAATCAAAAACCCTTTCAAATTATAGATCATTGTTCCTCCTTTTTCGTGTGATTCGAACTAGGAAAACTCTTAGGTCATTTTGTGTGATTCGATTGACCAACCCGTCTCATCAAAAGGCTATTCTGCATCCTTTTGTGGCGACATTTGATCCATTAAACCACAAGGTGCTTGTTAATCAGGTCTTGCAAACCGTCACATTGATCTGACTCGCTCGTTATCGAAATTGGGAAGTGTTTCGTCACGAGGAACGCATCAACATCTATCGCAAAAGATTAGCCTTAAAATAGGTTATGTTTGTTAAGTGCCCAGGTTATGAAATTGATCCCCTAGTCAATTATTTCATCCCTATGTTCCTTATTGTCCATCTTACTTGCTTTGTTTAGTTAAGTTCTGTTTTGTGTGCTTCTGTTTAGCTCGACCTGACAGCTCGACAACTCTGGTCGAGTGCTTTCTCTTTTATTTGTGTTGCTTTTGACTTGATGTGTGTGACAGCACCTGGTCTTTAGTTTACTTTCTGCATTTTGATTCTGTTCATTTAGGTTGTTAAAAATCTTTATTTATATTTGGCTTTACTTAGTTGCATCTGATTGCATCTTGATTGCTAGCATCACATTTATTTGGATTGACACCTCATATACTACAACTACATATGAGGAAATGAAAACCTCCATGCTTATATATCACTGAGAAAATACGTGTTTGAATTTGGCGCCGTTGCCAATTGGGTGTCTGTTTGTTACATTTAGGATATCAGATCTTCTATGATCAAGTTTGTTTTTTTCAGTATACTCTCAAATTACTTATTCTGTGTTTCTTTCTTGATCTGTTTGCATCAGGTACCTATGGATACCGATGTGCATTCTCTGTTGAAGCAGATTCTGGAAGCACAAGAACAAAGTAATGCTTGGTCTCCCCAAGCCATCAAGGAGCTTATGAGACGTTCATCTCAAGAGAGTATCATCAAGATTGGAATTATGCTCCAGAAAACCAGTATGGATATGGTGAGAGGTTGCAATCATTCAACATGGAGTATGGCTATAGGAGCAACAACATGACAGTCCCACAAGATCAGTTCTATGACATACAACATCAACAGCCTCGACACCAATCTTTCAACCCTTACCATCAACACCAAAGCTTTCTACCTCAGCAGCACCACTATATCAGATACCCACAAGATCATGAGAAACAGCCATCTACAGGTTTTGTTACTCAGCAACCTCAGGTGACAAATGCACCAGATCTTTACATCACAAAAATGCTACAGCAACTTATCTGTGGTCAAGACAACATTGCTTCGGAATCAGAAAATTGGTTTGCAGAGCTCAGCAACACCATTGGGATACAGACCAACAAGATTCGGTCTATGGAAATCAATGCAGCATTCAGTGAGGACAGTTATATCCAAGTTGAGGAGAGATGTGAATTGAGCTGTGACTTGAGCCGTGAGTTGCAGGATCAGGAAGAAAAACATAAGGTGGAGGTTGAGCTCGACCACTTCACTCGACCTACTGATCGAGTCAAGCCCTCTATTGTGCAACCACTAGAGCTTTCCAACCCAAATCTACTCTTCTCAGACCCCAACCATGAAGTTTTGAAGAAGGAGGTACAGCTGATGTGGGAGAGTGGTTACATTGCAGTTGAAGCCCTCCCAGAAATTGAAGAACTTGTGCAAGAGTGTTATCTGCCTTTTGAAAGCATCGTTGATGAAAATCCTGTGCTGAGGTATGAAGCAAAGGTTAAATCCTTGACAACATTGAGTTATTCAACTAAGAGCAATGGGGAAAGAGTAGGCATGGTTGGAAAAGAATCAGAAGATCCTTGTGGAAGTTTTATGGTTGTTGACAGCATACTTGACAAGAAGCTTGGTATAACCACCAAATATTTGAGCGTTCCTGAACCAAGGAAGATACTCTATGAGCAGAAAAGGATGAAAGAATTCAGGGGATGGTTCTATGATGAGTATGATCCTGGTGATACATGAATCTATCTATAGGAGCACCAGGGAAATCACCAGAAATGAATTGCGAAATCAGTCGCCTCCTTCTTCACTCCACAATAAGGTACCAACTCCAAACCTTTCACTGTATTTACCATTGCATATTTCTTCTTGTTTAGCTTTGTTTTTAAATTTCTCAAACCTTTCTTTGAATTTTTATTACAGAAGGGACTATGTAATTTAAGTTTGGGGGAGGGTCTGAGAGATTCATTTGACCATGTTTTCTATTTTCTTATTCAAATTTTATATACTTGAGTCAGCATCTATGTGCATTTAAAACCCATAAAAATTTGAAAAATTTCTGAAAACTATTTCATAAAAAACAGAGTGTTTATGTAGTATCATTTGCATTTTAGGATTGTGTCTAGTAGCATTTCGTTTAGGACTGTACATTTGCATAGGAAATGATGAGGATTAAACCTAATAAGCTTAAGAACCAAACATATGGCTTCAGTGGAATCAGACTTAGCATTCTTACTTAGTTAAAACTTGTTGTGATCTGTAATACTATCCCTAATAATTTGAACATAATCTGATTAAAAATTATCATGTTATAAATTACAGTATGAACTCATGGATACCCTATACATATTTGGATCTCCTTATCCCTTTTACCAATCTTGTTGATCCAAATAGCTGCTCCCATCTTTGGAGCAGTTCCCCAAAGCACCAAACCTTACTTCTTTCAGACCCTGATCAATTCTGAGTGGAAGGCCTAATTTTCGATTGAACTTAAGAGAAAGTGTTAGGTTTAGGCCAACAAGCAGAGGTTCCCATATAGACTCTGGTCCATGCTTTTTGGACCAGACTAGGATAGGGAATTCGAAATAGGCGTTAGTTTGAGTCTGGGGAAAGAAAACAAAGAGTGAGAAAGAAAGAAAAAGATAAGAGAGTGCTAAAAACGTTTCTTTGGAGAGGATAGTAAAAATATGTGTCTAGTAAATGATTTGGGAAGTTATATATCATATGAGAAGGCTCTGTGAAGAGAAAAATAAAACAATTAGTGTGTGAAAATTCACTCGATCACTTTACTCGACCAAAGGGGTCGAGTCAGAGCCTAGCAGTAAAGAAAAATCCCCTGTTCCGCTAGAAGTAAAAGAAAATGAATGTAAATACTCTCCTTAGAAGAAAATCAGAAAATATTGATCCCAGAATGAGAAAAGAATGAATGCCTTCAATGAAAATAAAAGGGTGTAGAGCTAGGATCAGTTCTGGGTATAGAGTTAAGCGAAGTCAGTAGTGTGTGTGCTTGGGTAGATTGGAATCTATTCTTGTATGCATCAGTTGGCTTTTACCTTTAGCATTCTCCTAAAGTTCAATCAATTCTGTGAGAGATCCCGGTTACAAACCGCATAAACCAGAGGAAGAAGAGATCATTTTTATCTCTTAAGCCCAGTCCTTAAACCAGATGAGTTCTTACTTAATATGTAACATGATCCACTGTTCACGCTTAATTAATGTTAAAGGGATAGTTTACTTTGAATGCTTGTTGAGGCTGAGTCTGATTGATAAGTTCTGTTGTGATGAGCATGGCTAGGTTTTTAAGTAAGACTTCTTTGTATTGCATTTTAGACATGTTAACTATGAGACTGAGGTCAGAGGTTTGTTTAGTCTGCTAAGGTTTTGTATCCTAATTTTCACACTACTCCTTTCATCTCATCCTTTCTATTTACTTGAGGACAAGCAAAGGATAAGTTTGGGGGAGTTGATAACACTGTATTTTACCAGTTTTAAGCATACATTTATCATCATATTAGTGCATATTCATTCCCTGTTTATACCATTATATTCATATTTCACTTCCTTTTGAGTTTTAGGATCCTTTGCATGAGCATTGCTTATATATTGCATTTTGGAGTTGATTTTAGGTACTTTTGGAGCTTGAGCTTTTGGAGATAAGGAGACGTTGGACAGCTTCAGAGCATCAGACGTTTGGCAACATTTGAAGAACTTCCCGTGAACCAAATTGGGATCTCTGTATACCATTGGAAAGCTAGAAGAGTCAAGATTCACATGGGATAAGAATCAAAGCATTCCATTCAGTCATTTGGAAGATACACCCCGAAGAGTGAAGACATGTTAAACTGGAACCTGAGCTAGCTCAACCACATTACTTGACCAGTATGGTCGAGTTGGTCTCTCCGGATTTCCTCGAAACTTATCGTAACTTCTTGTGCTTTTAGGGTTTTGACCATTTTATTATAAATACCCCTTGTAGGTCAAAACCCACGCCTATGCTACCTCAGCTTTACTTTTTTGCCTCTTTTAACTTTCTCTCTCTTGTTCTTCATTGTTTTTGATTTTAGACTTTGTAATTTTGATATCTTTTTGTTGAATCAGTTTTTGCATTTAGTTTCTTCATCAAACCTTCTCATCTCTGTCTGATCTATCTTATATTTCAGATTTAGACTTTTCTGGGTTTGAACAATTAGTTATGATGTTAGGATCTGAGTAGTTAGCTTTAGGGTTATTAGGGATGAATTAGATTTGGGTGGATCTTGATTAGTCTGGTAGTTTTAAAGATCTTAATTGATTTAAATCGTTTTTGGGTGAGAGTTGTTAATGCTTATTCATTTCTGGCCAACTTGAATATGATCTTAGATGATATCTTCACGACAGTGCTTTGAGGTTGTTTGATTAGCTTTTTCCAGAAACTTAGTTATATTAACCTGTGGAGAGTATGCTTCAATGGGGTTTAGGAACCCATGATACTCAAAGCTATTGTTAGGAAATTATGTTGGCTTAGCTAGGTTGATTCTTTATGCTTGTCCAATGGCTTTACTCTGGCAAAATCGGGTATGCTGAGTCATTGGGTTAAAGATCATTCATCATGACAGTGGGCTTTTTTGGTTTAGATATCTATCGTCAAAGGATTAGCCTTAAATTAGGTTATGTTTTTCAAGTACCCGGGTTATGAAAGTGATCCCCTAGTCTATTAGTTCATCCTTATGATCCCTATTGTCCCTCTTGCTTGCTTTGTTTAGTTCTGTTCTGTTTTGTGTGCTTCTGTTTAGCTCGACCTGACCACTCGACCACTCTGGTCAAGTGCTATCTCTTTTATTTGTGTTGCTTTTGACTTGATGTGTGTGATAGCGCCTGGTCTTTTGTTTACTTTCTGCATTTTGATTCTGTTTATTTTGGTTGTTAAAAATCTATATTTCTATTTGGCTTGACATAGTTGCATCTGATTGCATCCTGATTGCTAACATCACACCCATTTGGATTGACACCTTATATATTATAACTACATATGAGGAATTGAAACCCTCCATGCATATTTATCACTGAGAAAATACGTGTTTCTAGAGCATCAATCTTACAATTAACGTCTACAGTCATCTTCTGTTGTCCCTCTAAAATTTGATCAAGTAGATCCTTCACCTCAGAATCCGGACTCTTATAAGGTGGATTCTGGTAGTGGGAACTTCCATAGTTACTAGTGAAACCGCTGTTTTTCTGCTGAGTATCCTGAACAGCAGGGTTGGGCGTAAATCCATAGGAGTTCTGGTTGTTCCTGTAGCTGTTCCTCTGATTGTTATAGTCTCTGAAGTTGTGTAACGCGTGCGTCCCGCGATATGAGAAGGGCGCAAGTAGTTCCGAGTAAAACTAGGTCATGGCGAGAAGGACCAATGAATAAAGTTAACTCAAGGAACAATGAAATGTTTAAGGCATGAAAGGTTTAGATGACTTAGACGATTTCGGAACAATCAAGTGATCTAAGGAAAAGAACACGGAAGGATTAGAAATGGTGTAGTCGAGGCCGAGAAATGGACCTAACAACTTATCCGAGTAAATGGGAGCTAAAATGCTCAAGTTAACCAGCTCGGTGAGCTGGGATAACTGAACAGGAGTGTAAGCTAAACTGGAGCTAGCTAAGGAGTGATAGCTAGCTGAGCTGGAGTGTTAACTAGCTAGCTCAGCTGACCGGCAGCTCAACCAGCTCGGTGGACTGATCGAGTACTGACCCAGCTGGGTGGCCTGCTCAGCTAGCTGCCGAGCTAGGTGTGTGATGGCAGCTGGAATGGTTGGTACATGAACCTGGGACGCGGATTGGTGGTACATGAACCTGGTAACCTCCCAGGCAGTTATTAACCAAAAGGGTGCGATCCCAACCATTGAATAAATGAATGGCCGAGATCGTACGATCAAAGGGTTCGAGATGGTGGAAGTTACAACCCATGATTCCTATAAAAGGAAGGCAATTTCGTGGGTAAAACATCAATCCATGCTGGGAGAAAATGAGACACAAAAGTCCACACTCAGACCCAAAGTTATGACGAATCTCGTCTAAGGGCAAATCTCACCAGAAAAAGGAGAAAACTACCGCTAAGCGGAGATAAGGGATCACAGTATGGTTTAAAACCGTGACTCCAAAGATACATGAAAACGTGGGAAAACCCAGGGAAAACTCAGGAAAATATTGAGGGAAACACAGGGATTTTTGAAGAGAAGAATCAAGGAAGACTCGAAGGATATTTCGAGTCTGATACAAAGTATCGGGGAAGAAGTTACGTCGAACGTGATTCGACTAACTCAAGTTGGAGAAGAAGGATTTCTTCGTCTGGATCTCAAGATCACGAAGATGATGCTCGAAGGATCCATACGAAGATTCTGTCCGGTAGACATTTGGAGCCAGTATCTGACCGCCGAGTATGATGATGACTTGTCAGGGTGATCGGTATAACCAGTTGGGTACAACGATCAGTTAACCGATAGACCCGTTCGAACCAGGTAGTTCGGCGAGGCGATGAGTGTTCCAGTTTACGGGGCAGGGAATGAGTAGCTGATCGATGGACCGGTAGAACTGCCGAGTATAGCAGTTACTCGCCGAATGATTGATACAGACTACTGGAATGAAGTACCTGGAAGCGTGATTCACGTACCGTGAAGGAAACGTGAATACTTTGGTAGTCGGACAAAAGAATGAGAGCGACTTGTTCCAAAGGATTCTGTTGCATATAAAACAAAGGAACGAGCGATCTATGAATGATGAAATGTTATCATCGTTCCAACCCAAGGGGCGGAGCCATAATACTTGGTGTTGCCTAAGTGAAGATACACTTGCAACCGAGAGAGAACCCGATTATGGGATCGGTATTTCACATGAGTGACTCAGTGGATCGATCATCTCATTATGGGGTCAGAAGAGATCGGAATCACGAGCAAACTCATCGGCCAAGTATGTATCAATCAAAGGTGAACCAGAGTGTTATGGATGGAAAACCCCAACCCCTTGGGTGGGTAAGCAGTTGTAACCGCTTGGACGTATTGGCGGAGGCAACCGAAACGGGATCACATATGGACCGGTAAGACATGAGCTTGATCGGCCACTGTGAAATAAGGGTCTTGTATGTCCCCTCATCATTCATGTACTTAGCCAATGGGGATGGTTGGTTGTATGGCTAAGTAACGAAGTGATGAGTTATTTGACAAAAGAAGGAAGATCGACTCGTTCCAAAGGATTCTGCTGCATATAAGATAATGGAACGAGCGATCTATGAACGATGAACTGTTATCATCATTCAAACCCAAGGGGGTGGAACCAATAAACATGGTGTTGCCTAAGAGAAGATACACTTGGAACCGAGAGTGAATCCGATTATGGGATCGGAAATCCACATGAGTGACTCGATGGAATGATCATCCAATTATAGGGTCGGAAGGGATCAAATCCACGAGTAACTCATCGGCCAAGTAATTATCAATCCAAGGCAAACCAGCGTGTTATGAATGTTAAACCCTAACCCCTTGGGTAGGTAAAATCCCCTCATCCTCCGTGTACTTAGCCAATGGGGATTGTTGCTTGTATGGCTAAGTAACAAAGTGATGAGTTATGGGAGGAAGCAATTGGGAAACACAAGGAGCGAACGAGGAAATGATTTGTATCCGTGTATTGGCCAAGGTATGAGAACAATCTGAACGTATTGGTTAAGTTGGATGTTGAGCATGGCCGAGTTTAAGATTGATATCAAAGGAAAGTAAAAGGAGATAAACCAAGGCTTGGTCGGAAATAGACCAAGGATGGAGGAAAAATTCAATGGTGTAAATTAAAGGATAAATGAATAGCCTAATGAAAGGTATTCTTAAAGGAGAAAGGGAAATTCAAAGAGATTTGTTATGACTGGAAAAGAAGTCATAGCAATTCGTCGCCGGAGGTTGGATCGTCCGGGATGGGTCCTCACAAGTTGCATTGAGAATTGTCAAACCTTTGGCCATTAAAACTAGAACCATTCACATAGTTCACATCTTCTTCGTTAGCTTGATCCTCAGCTTCAAGTATTTCAACCTCTTGAGAAAACTGAGCCAATTTCTTGTTCACTAGAAGGTTGTGCAAAGTATCAAGCTTTGCCTTGACTTTAGCCATTGGACTATTGTTCAATCCAGCAGCTAACTTCTTCCTCTCATAATCAGCATTCATGGAACTATTACTAGATGCCAAGTTCTCAATAAGGATTATAGCTTCCACTGGTGTCCTAGTCTTGAAGTTACCCTCACTAGCAGCATTCAAAGCAACCTGATACCTCCAATCAATTCCGCAAAAGAAAGTGCTTATGAGCTGTACGTCATCAATACCATGGTGCGGACAATCTCTTTGGTAAACCTTTAATCTCAACCAAGCAGCCTTAAGAGTCTCTGCAGGTCCTTGAGTGAACTGAATGATCAAATCCCTCAAGTCATTTGTCTTAGCATCATCCTAGAAGTTATTCAGAAAAGCTGTCTTGATGTCCTTCCAAGTGGTCAAAGATCCTGGTTGTAACTGCTTCAACCAGTGAGCTGCTTCTCCAGCAAGAGAGTATGGGAAGAGCTTGCACAATAGATAGTCTTTAGACACTTCATTGGCTTTAATACTTGAATTCAAGTCTTCAAACTTCTATATGTGGGCCATAGGATGTTCAGCATGATGAGCATGGAATGTTTGTTGCCCCACAAGAGTACTGGGGTTTCAACTCAAAATCATTCCTCTGAAAAGCAGACCTATTAGTGTAGAACTCATTGGGTCTGTTGTAATCAGCCAGTGTTCTTCCCACAGCTTCAACCTAAGCATCCAAATCAGCATGGCCGCGTCCTTTGGCAGCGTGTCGACCGACAGGCACAGCTCCGTGTCGGTCGATGTGAGCAGTATCGTCGACAGCTTCGACAATGGGGTTCCCATCAGCATCAAGTTTCTGACCATGATCATTGAACTGGTTGCCCTCTAAATCACGTAAGATCCGAGTAGCATCTCTCTTAAGCACAATAGTTTTAACCATCTCTGATTTCCTCTGTGCTCTGCGATTAGCTCTCTCTAACTTCCCAATCTCCTCAGTAACAAGTACTTCTTTATTCTTGTTGCTCCTAACATTCATGCACCTGAGATAAGAGAAAGTAGAGATGCAAGGAACAAAATAAAAGAAAAATCTAGACTAAACTCTAACTGAAATCTAATGTGAATTTAGAGTCCCCGGCAACGGCGCCAAAATTTGAAAGGGGTCAAATATAAGCCTAGAACTACTCTCTCAAATTTAGAGGTCAATTGCAGCACTTAGGGGTCGAATCCACAAGGACTCTGAAAACTAACACAATAGAAACAGATTCGAGTTAAGCTAGATCAATAAATAAGAAATAAATAAAGCAATGCAAATAAAGTAAACAAGATGAACGGGATATAATTCAAGTGATTAAAAGTCCTAGACCTAGGGACAATCATCGGGAATATTCTGGAATGTGACACAAATATGACGCCATATATCCTCTAAACATAAGCAAACCAAATCTCTTTGCAAAATACCAATAAATAGTCTCTATGAATAGCGAGTACCATATGTTTACAAAATTCCAAAACCAACTCTCGCAGCAGAAAAGCTGTTTGATCATCTAAGATTGGGTCAGGATATCAATAGCCCTCTCGCGCCTACCAACATTCCTATGGTACCATGATTGAGGTGATCAGTCTTAAGACTTGTGTGATAATCAAATCTAGATGAAGAACATTATATAGATAACCTTACATGTCTATGCCCAATTCAAAAAACCATTATAAACCTTTTGAAACCCTAGATCTAACAAGGTGGCTACTCAGACATAGAAAAGAAAACACAAATCATTGTCTGAATAATACTCATGAAATAAAATAAGAAACAAAGGGATATCAAAATTCTTCTCTCTATAAAGTTTGAGATCTGAATCTTCTCTCCACACAAACTTGCTTGAAACTTAAAATGAAACTTACAACATAGAAAAATATCAAAACTTAGTCTCTGGGACTTCTAAACCATAGGGTTACCTAAAATACGCAATTAGGCATGAAGTATAAACTTTAGAAACTTCCACGGCAAAGTTGTAATTCTTGAAAACCTGATAAAACTCATAGGCCTCATTCACGTCTTGTGTGTGTCGAACGACACAGGATATGCATGCCGGTCAACAGATAACACCACTTTTATACATGTTTTTACCACCTTTTTTGTTTATGCCTTAGAGTAGATTTCATCCATTGTGTATACCATTTCTTGCATTTATGCTTCATTTAGGAAGTTTCATATTTCTGTATATGCATTGCATGCATTTTGCATATTTGGGGTCTTATCAGGTACATATGGAGCTTATAGAGCACACTTGGATTTTGGCTCATGAAGTGAAGACGTGTAGCAAGCCTTGTGAAGTCGAGTGAAGATTGCAGAGAAGATGGAAGGCTCACTCGACCAGAGTACTTGAGTGAAGCACTCTCAAAGCCATTGCAGATGACAGGCTCACTCGACCAGAGCACTCGAGTGAAGCACTCTTAGACATAACTCTCAGACAGGCTCACTCGACCAGACCACTCGAGTGAAGCACTCTCAGGCGATCAGTCTCGCCCTCAGCATCACCGCCTAACCCACTCAACCAGTCCACCCGAGTAAAGCACTCTCGGACCACACCATTCGACTACCCCACTTGACTGCTGGGTCGAGTGGGCACTCTCCGACTTTTTCTCGTAAAAACTTGCAAAATGTAATAAGCGCTTGCGACTATGTATAAAAGTTCCTCATTAAACCTAATTAGATAGAATCAAGTAGCGCCGCTCTGGCTTAGTAATTTTTAGGGTTGCTTTCATTTCTTCTCTCTTGTTCTTGGTGTTCTTGATAGTTTTCTCATTTTCCAGCAACCTGCTAGCTTTGATAACTTTTGAATAAAACAGTATTTGCTTTTGATTTCTTCTCCACCCTTGCTTACTAGATCAAGGGCTATGACATATGAAAAGCTAAAGCTTTTCTGGATTTCGGACCCCAGCCATGATCACCATGTGTGAGTAGTAGATTTGGTATTTGTGGGGATGGATTAGGTTAGCTTCTCTCTGTTTTGTTATTGCTTAGATAGTTTGATCATCACTCAGTTTTGACTCCCTCTTGGGTGAGTGATTTTAATGCTTGTTTTCCCCTGATCAAGGAAAACATGATCTTAGATGGTCTCATGAGCACGAACAATGCCTTGAGCAGTTGGAAAAACTTTTTCCAAGGTTTAGAGTACAATAGCGTGAGGGTGGATGCGCCCGACATTGATTTATGTCACGACTCCACCTATTCACTTGTTATGAACTCTTTTTGACTTTAATAGGCTGATTCTTCATGCCTGATCCGACTCCTCACATTATGCTGACTGGGTTTAATCTTGGGGCTCTCTACACGAACCATGGATTGAGCTGGTTATGAAGTCTGTTGTCTAGGGTAGTCCTGTGATGAGATTGCTAGTTGATAGCTGCAATTGAACAGAGTGTTTGCGATCCTGTGATTTCCATCCCTAGAGTCCCTGTTTTTCCCATAGTTTCACAGCTTGCTTAGTATTAGTTCACTGTAGTTTTCCTCTGTTTTTACTGTAGCAGTCAACCTCACCACTCGAGTGAGTGGTCGAGTAGTTTTAGTACTGTGACTTTTCCTGCTTAGTTTCATTATGTGCTAAAGTGTGACAGACTTTGGTACCTCTAGTATCAATTAGGGTTTTTAGTAGATTTCTTATTTAGACTGCTAGTACCACACCCTTTTGATAATCACTTGAATAGCTTGCGTTATTTATCAACTGATTGCTGTAGACCACTCTTGATTGGTTCGACATTGTTACTTCAATTTTATCCATTTACGACTATACTACAATTGATAAACCTTGTATTTTGTCTCTCTAGGCTTAGGTTGATTGTATTGCTGTCTTTTTTTGCTTAGGGTAGGCAAAATTATTGTTTCATCGACATGGACAGCAATAATCGTCTCCTTGTTGTTTTGCTCAGCTACAAGCCTCCAAAAGCTCCAAAGTGCTCATCAGGGTCCATCTTGTGTTTGTACCTAATAAGACTCAATATATATACAAAAGTCTCCAAAACCATAGCATATATCATGTCATAAAACTATAAAATACATGTATATCAGTTAGATATATAGGATGCAATGTATGACCGGTTCATAAACTCATAACACAATTATATGATCATCCAACTCTCGGTGTAATGATATTTATACTTAAAACATAGAAAATCAAATCTCTTTGTGAATCCTAATGAATAACGTATGCATTAATGTCAGGTATGATATGTTCACAAAATCCCTAAACCAAATCTCATTGTGAATAGGCTATTTTTCTTATCTAAAATTAGTTCAAGATACTAATAACACTTATGTGATGTTTTATGCATCAGATTTTACCCAAACCTCTAAACTCTGTATGTGCACGGTTGTGCGCAGCAGTAGAGTGGTGGGATCGAATCCACAGAGAGTAAAGAGCACTATAGATCTGTAGATCAAAATAGAGCTAGGATGAAAATATGGAAATATTGTTGTCACAGAAAATCTGAATAAAATCGGAATAAAATAATTCATGAAATAAAAATCAATTAAAAGAAATGTTGGGATAATCACTGGGATTTAAATAAAAAAAAGATATCTAACCGGATTAGCAATTCAATGATCTAGATCTAGAACATAAACACGGTACCAAAATAAAGATCTAGGACCCTATGCTAGCATGTGTTTAACAAGTATGATAGAGTTCACTTGTAGATCCAGACCCGTTTTTGGGATGCTGGGAATCAAGCCTACAAACTAAAGACTCCGAGAAGAATAACCAATGCTAGCTGTATTATAAAACTCTATGAATCATATGATAGATTCATCAACTTAACAAAAGCATTTGTTTCATAGAAGTAGAGATCTAATAATCATAACCCTAATCTATAACAATAATCTAATTAAACATTAAATCCCTTTCAATAAATCCCATCTCCCAACATGCAGATCTACTTAACCATGGCAATGGGTTGATAGATCATGATCTTGTATGGTATGAAATGCAAAGAAAAAGATGAAGACAGTGTAAATCTAAAAATGAAATGGAAAATATTATAGATCTGAGAAAAACCAATGTAAAAAATTACAGATCTGAAATGAAAATGAAAATGACAGAGTAGCAACGAAAAATCGTGTCTAGGTCCCTCTGGCCACTCAGGAAATGATTCTTATTTATAAGGAGTCTTCTAGGTTAAAACTTGGAGTTAATGTGCGATTTGGAGAATATTCATGATCTGGATCGATCGATCCACTAGGACTGATCGATCTCCTTCCTTTGATCCGTGCCACCTCATAGATTCCTTTGACTGACCGAAGTGCTTTGGGATCGGTCGATCCTCTTGAGGATCGATCGTTCTAGAGTGTCTCCATAATCCAATGATGTGTAAAAAGGGTCCAAAGTTGCTCCATTTTGCCCATTTTAGCTCCAATGAAGTGAAAACCTGAAAAGACACTAAAATCGGCTAGCAGGACAAAAAACCTAACTCTAGTCTCAATAAAACATGTAAAAGCAATAGTAAAAACTAGTGAAAATAGAGACTCTCATGTATATTAATTATCCTAAAGTTCTAGATACTAGGTGATAAATCCATTTCTAGTATAGATTCAAATCTAGATGAAGAACATTATGAATATCCAATAATGTTTATACCCAATTCAATCCTTGCTTGTCCTCAAGTAAGAAACAAGATAATGAAAAAAAGTACAGAAGTGGAAGTTTGAAAAACAAGAACTTACACTTAGCTTTAGAAATCCACCATGTTGATCATGTAAACCAAAAAGAAACCTTGTGGAAGGTTAATCGAACTTGAGCAGTACCACATGTACTTTACCATAAGCAAAGCAAATATTACCATACTCTAGCATCCGAGATCCAAGGGAACTTCTGATATCTCCATTGTTGGCCCTTTAACATTCATTAAGTGTTGTGTGCAGTATCACAACGGGAGTCGAAATCGCTAAGGGCTAATAAATGAACTCCAGTGCAAGGCAATGCGTAAAATCATAGTGAGATGGAAACCAAAGATGGTGCACAACCTCCTGAACCTTGGATCCCAAGCAAGCTTCTATATATTGATCCTAATAGAGTTGCTATTGGTGCCAAAATAAATAACAGAAACAAATAGCTAACTAAATAAATAAAAGGTTTTATTCTAGTTCCTTCAGACTTCTTTCCCTTTTCTTTCTTTTCAGTTTTTTTTTTTGAAAGAGAGTCTCGGGATTAGACGGGATCGATCGATCTAGATAGGATTGGTCGATCCCAGAGCAATTTTTCTGAGAAGGGGAAGTTTGGAACCAGTTCTAACCATGTACATCAATCCTACTAAAAACTGCACCAAAAGTCAACTCAAACTAAAATAGATGAAGTTCTGATACTAGAAAGCTTACTCGGAAATCTTTAGAACACTGTGTTGTACCGGTCTCCATACTCCATAAGTTTTGAACTTGGTTGGACATGCTCCTAATGTTGCGAAAGAGGACAGGGGTCAGAATGAAAAAGGGTGTAAGATGTGGAACCAAACTAAAAATGAGCTTGGCCATCCGGAGCTCCAATAAGAATGGGGTGAACTCTGGATGTATATGATCCTTTATGCGATATCAAGCCCCTAAGTGAGAAGATTAGTCCGGTTAAAGGTCCAAGTAGATAGTGCCAATGCCGGATCATTAAGATTTCCAAAAGGATACGTCGCTTCTGGTAAAGTTGATCCACTGATGATGTTTCCAATCTTCCTGAACTAAGTCCAATAAATGTCAACATAAAATGGAAACAATGAACATTGTAAAATTTCCATGTTCTGACTTAATAAAACGACTCAAGAAAAATGAAAATTTTTTGTTTTTGAAAAATTTTGAAATTTTTTTGGGACAAGTAAAGAAAAGAAAACACAGTGTTAGTAACATAAGAAAGCAGACACCCCTTCCCCAAGACTTAAATCACTGCGTCCCACTGTTATATTAAATCAAAGAAAAATGGGTGCTGCTAAATAACACAGGAGATAATGAATTGTGAACAAGAAAGCAAACCATAAATCGATCTGTACATTGAACCGGTTTTCAGCTTTTCTCGTCTTGGGGGACCGATCGATCCCTGGAGGATCGGTCGATCTCAGCATCCTGAAACTTTTTAAAATTTGCATCTTCTGCGTTTTGCACCTGTTTTCAGTCAGCTCAACACAAAAACATCATCATATCTTATTTTGAAAAATAAAATAACTGAAAGGATATAAAATAGTTTTATTAGTTAAAAAACAAAAAGAAATTAAAAGATCATGTTGAGTTGCCTCCCAACCAGTGCTTGTTTTTGCAAAGTCACTAGCTTGACTTAGTTTTATTTCAATTGGGTTCTGCCAGGGGAATGAAGATCTTTTTCTCCACGTGGTCAGTTAAATATAGCTTAAGTTGCTGCCCATTTACTTCCTTAATCAGATAAGAACCTCCCCAGCATGATTTTAGTTTGCCTTGAAATAGACTCAAACGTGAGTTGTACAGAAGTACTTTATCACCGCTGTGGAATTCTCTTGGTCTTATTTTCCTATAGTGCCAAGCTTTCGTGCGCTCTTTGTACATTCACGAGTTATCATAAGCTTTTAGTCTTACTTCATCCAGCTCATTTATTTGGGTCAGGCGTTTTTCCCCTGCTGCCTTGCAATTAAAGTTTAGCAGTCTGGTTGCCCATAACGCTTTGTACTCTAGCTCCACAGACAGGTGACAAGCTTTACCATAGACAAGATTGAAAGGAGTTGTTCCAATCGGGGTTTTATAAGCAGTTCGGTAAGCCCACAACGCATCATTGAGATTAACGGACCAGTCCTTCCTTGTGATGTTAACGATCTTCTCCATAATACTTTTGATTTCTCTGTTTGAAATCTCCACCTGTCCACTGGTTTGCGGTTGGTATGGTGTCGCCACCTTATGCGAAACACCATTCTTCCTTAGGAGGTTAGAAAAAAGCCTATTAATGAAGTGAGTTCCACCATCGCTTATTACAACCCTAGGTACTCCAAATCTTGGAAAAATCACAGATTCAAACATCCTTAGAACAACCTTGGCATCATTTGCAGGACTTGCAACCGCTTCCACCCATTTAGACACATAGTCCACAGCAACAAGGATACACATATTTCCACACGAAGATGGGAAGGGGCCCATGAAATCGATTCCCCAGCAGTCGAATACTTCTACTTGAAGTATATAATTCTGGGGCATTCCATTCTTTTGGTTTATGTTCCCACGACATTGACAGGAGTCACATCTCGATGATAACACTGCATTTTACCAGTTTTAAGCATACCTTTATCATCAAATTAGTGCATATTCATTCCCTATTTATACCATTATATGCATATTTCACTCACTTTAGAGTTTTAGGGTCCTTTGCATGAGCACTGCATACATATGGTATATTGTGGGTATTTTACAGGTAAAATGGAAGCTTTGGAGCACTAAGGAGCTGGATTGGAGTTTTGGATCAGCTCAAGAAGAAGATTGAAGGAAGATGGAAGCTACTCGCCCAACCACTCGATCACTATGGTCGAGTGGTATTCCGGATTAGTAGGATATCTATTTTGTCTTTACCTTAACCTTATCAATTAGTATAAAAGCACATGTGTTAACCCTAATAAAGGGTGTGCTCGTTTTTAGACCTATTTTATGTCTATCTCTGCCTCCTAATTACTCTCTCTCTCTTGTTCTTCATTTTAGATCTTTGTAAAAGTGATATCTTTTTAATAAGTCAGTACTTGCATCTATTTTCTTGAGCAAACCTTCTTATCTCAATCTGATCTATCTCATATGTCAGATTTAGAACTTTCTGGGTTTGCATATTTAGTTATGATTATGATTAGTGAGTAGTTAACTTTAGGATTATTAGGGATGGATTAGATTAGGGTGGATCTTGATTAATCTGGTAGTTTTAAGTCCTTAATTGCTTTAAATCCTTTTTGGGTGAAAATGCTTAATGCTTATTCATTTTTGATCAACTTGAATATGATCCTAGATGATCTCTTCAAGACAGTGCTTTGAAGTTGTTTGATCAGCTCTTTCCAGAGACTTAGTTACACTAGCGAGTAGAGAATATGCTTTAATTCCGTTTAGAACCCATGATATTCAAAGCTCTTGTTAGGAAGTTTTGTTGGCATAGGTAGATTGATTCTTTATGCTTGTCCAATGGCTTGACTCTGGCAAAATCGGGAATGCTGAGGCATTGGATTCAAGGTTATTCACCTCGACAGTGGGCTTCACTGGTTCAGACATCTATGGTGAAAGGATTAACCTTAAAATAGGTTGTGTTAGTTAAGTACCCAGGTTATGAAAGTGACCCCTTAGTCCATTGATTCATCCCTATGATCCCTATCTCTTTATTATTGCATTACAAGCTTAGTTACTCGTTCCATTTAGTGATTATGTGCTTTTACATTTCGACTCGATCCATCAACTCAACCGTATCGATCGAGTGGCTTTTTACTTTTGCTTCTCTGCTTGTTTGTGTACTCTTTGTGCAATTGAATTGACATTTCAAGTGTTCATTGCTTTAATTATTAGGTATTTGCATTTACAATCATTAAGTTGTTAGTTCCAACTATCATCTTTTATTTGGCTTAACTTGCTATGCACTGATATATTGTGATTGCTTGGACTAAACCCATTATGGATTGACACCTCATATACTACAACTACAAATGCGGAATTGAAACCCTCCATGCTCATTTAGATACACCAAAAATGCCTGTTTCACTCAACACGAAATCATGCGTGTCTCAGAATATCGTAGGCCACCAGAAACCTACTTGAAGGAATTTTGAAACTATCTTGAAGGTAGCAAAATGTCCTGCATAGTTTGAACCGTGACAGTGAAAAAGAAGTCCAGCAATTTCTGATTCTGGAATACACCTTCGGTCCATCAGCGTAACGTCTGTACAGGTAAGGATCGTCCCAGATGTATTTCTTAACCTCACGGAAGAACTTTGTCCTTGCGTAGCCTATACAGTCTGGGGGTATTACTTTAGCGCAGAGGAAGTTAGCATAATCGGGAAACCAGGGCTATTCGTTGGTTACCTCATGCAAGGCTAGTATGCATGCGCGTTCCTCGTAGCTGATAACACCACTTTTATACATGTTTTTACCACCTTTTTTGTTTATGCCTTAGAGTAGATTTCATCCATTGTCTATACCATTTCTTGCATTTACGCTTCATTTAGGATGTTTCATATTTCTGTATATGCATTGCATGCATTTTGCATATTTGGGGTCATATCAGGTACATATGGAGCTTATGGAGCACACTTGGATTTTGGCTCATGAAGTGAAGACGTGTAGCAAGCCTTGTGAGGTCGAGTGAAGATTGCAGAGAAGATGGATGGCTCACTCGACCAGACCACTCGAGTGAAGCACTCTCAAAGCTGTTGCAGATGACAGGCTCACTCGACCAGAGCACTCGAGTGAAGCACTCTAAGACAGCACTCTCAGACAGGCTCACTCGACCAGACCACTCGAGTGAAGCACTCTCAGGTGATCAGTCTCGACCTCAGCATCACCGCTTACCCCACACGACCAGTCCACCCGAGTGAAGCACTCTCGGACCACACCACTCGACTACCCCACTAAACTGCTGGGTCGAGTGGGCACTCTCCGACTTTTTCTCCTATAAACTCGCAAAATGTAATAAGCGCTTGAGACTATGTATAAAAGCGCCTCATTAAACCTAATTAGGGTGAATCAAGTAGCGCCGCTCTGGCTTAGTAATTTTTAGGTTTTCTCTCATTTCTTCTCTCTCTTGTTCTTGGTGTTCTTGATAGTTTTCTCATTTTCCAGCAACCTGGTAGCTTTGATAACTTTTGAATAAATCAGTATTTGCTTTTGATTTCTTCTCCACCCTTGCTCACTAGATCAAGGGCTATAACATATGAAAAGCTCAAGTTTTTCTCGGTTTCGGACCCCAGCCATGATCACCATGTGTGAGTAGTAGATTTGGGATTTTAGGGATGGATTAGGTTACCGTATGTTTGTTTTGTTATTGCTTAGATAGTTTGATCATCACTCAGTTTTGACTCCCTCTTGGGTGAGTGATTTTAATGCTTCTTTTCCCCTGATCAAGGAAAACATGATTTTAGATGATCTCATGAGCACGAACCATGCCTTGAGCCATTGGAAAGACTTTTTCCGGGGTTTAGAGTACAATAGCGTGAGGGTGGATGCATCAGACATTGATTTATGTCACGACTCCACCTATTCACTTGTTATGAATTCTTCTCGACTTTCATAGGGTGATTCTTCATGCCTGATCCGACTCCTCACACTATGCTGATTGGGTTAGATCTTTGGATTCTCTACCATGAACCATGGATTGAGCTGGTTATGAAGTCTGTTGTCTAGGGTAGTCCTATGATGAAATTGCTAGTTGATAGCTGCAATGGAACAGAGTGTTTGCGATCCTGTAATTTTCATCCCTAGAGTCCCTGTTTTTCCCATAGTTTCACAGCTTGCTTAGTATTTGTTCACTGTAGTTTTCCTCTGTCTTTACTGTAGCACTTGACCTCACCAGTCGAGTGAGTGGTCGAGTAGTTTTAGTACTCTGACTTTTCCTGCGTAGTTTCATGATGTGCTAAAGTGTGACTGACTTTGATACCTCTAGTATCAATTAGGGTTTTTAGTAGATTTCTTATTTAGACTGCTAGTACCACACCCTTTTGATAATCACTTGAATAGCTTGCTTTATTTATCAACTGATTGCTGTAGACCACTCTTGATTGGTTCGACATTGTTACTTCTCTCAACATCTACTTACCACTATACTACAATTGATAAACTTTGTATTTTGTCTCTCTAGGCTTAGGTTGATTGCATTGCTGTCTTTCTTTGCTTAGGGTAGGCAAAATCATTGTTTCAATTTGGCGCAGTTGCCAGTTTTGAGTGTTTTTGTCTACACAGTTAAATGTTTATGGCTTACTAGATCAAGTCTGTTACTTTTGAGATCTGGGTACTGATTTGGTTTTGAAAATTTGTCTGTTTTGCATCAGGGTATTGTAGCACTCGACCCCCACTCGACCTTACCACTCGAGTACTTGATCGAGTCACTACTCTGTGAATGCAAACACGTTCTCAAGGCAGCCAAAACCTACTCCAGTTACTTGATCACATACATCGCATCACCCAGCATACTCGTCAAACTACACCTGCACCTGCTACCACCATTCCTGCACAACCATTTCTAGAGACACATGCACTCATGGCAGAACAAGTTCCTCAGCCTGGGGTGATTGGAGCAGGAGACGCTCCAAACACTCACTCTCAGAGACAAGGAATTGTACCTCCTCCAGTCAACAACAATAACTTCAAGATCAAGACGGGTTTGATCTCCATGGTCCAGAACCACAAATTCCATGGACTTCCTATGGAAAACCCGCTTGCTCATTTGGATCAATTTGATAGACTGTGCGAGCTCACCAAGATCAATGGCATCTCAGAAGACAGCTTTAAGCTACGCCTCTTTCCTTTTTCTCTTGGTGATAAGGCTTCCCACTGGGAACGAGCACTGCCTCAGGGTTCCATAACCACCTGGGATGACTGCAAGAAGGCTTTCCTGCTGAAATTTTTCTCTATGTCAAGGACTGCAAAGTTCAAGAACGAAATCTCCAGCTTCACTCAGCAGACCAATGAGAGTTTCTCTAAAGCATGGGAGAGGTTTAAGGAGTACACAACGCAGTGCCCTCACCATGGTTTCACCAAGGAATCTTTGCTTAGTACGCTCTACAGAGGGGTAAGCCCGAAGATCATAATGCTATTGGATACCGCTAGTAATGGAAATTTCCTCAGTAGAGACGTTGTCACTGGCTGGAAGCTAGTAGAGAACCTTGCATTCTCTGATGGAAACTATAGTGAGGATTTCGACAGATCAGTCAGAGGCCCATCTTCGTCTTCTGATAAGACCAAGCAGGAAATCCATTCTCTTAGTGAGAAGCTTGACAAGTTAATCCTGGCTCAGCAGAAATCTGTGAACTTTGTTGGTGAAGTTTCTGCTACTCAAGCTCAGGAGGGTGATGATGATGAGGTTGAAGAGATCTTGTATATACAGAATCAAGCTGGCTTCAACAGAGGGTACATCAACTATAGGAACAATCTGAATCTATCCTATAGGAATACCAATGTAGCCAACCCTCAGGATCAAGTCTACCCTACTCAGAACCCAGGCCAAAACAAGCCTTTTGTGCCACAAGCTCCAGCTAATCCACCTGGATTTGCTCCAAGACTACCTCAGCCAGCTGATGTTAACCTTAAGCCTCTGCTACTCCAACTTCTTCAAGGCCAGAATACTGCTACTCAAGAGACGTAAAAGAGGTTCACTAAACTCAGAACCCACATCGATTGCTCTTATGATGATTTGAACCATAAGATTGAGCTTCTCAACAGCAGACTGAAGTGTGTTGAGTCCAGTGCTGCTTCAGCCTCTACTAAAACCACAGGCCAACTTTCTGGCAAAGCTGTGCAGAACCCTAAGGAACCTGCAACTCTTTATGCAGTGAGCACACCACCAGCTCTCCATCTTTTTTCTTTCAAGAAGAGATTCTCCAACATCACTGAGGACAGTGATACTCAAGTTGGGGGGGAAATCTTTCGATCTGCTGCTAACATTGGCTCGAGCACTATAGCACTCGACCACACCACTCGAGTGAGTGGTCGAGTAGGCACTCCTGAGACTGCAAAAGAGAAGCGCATACTGGAGTATGCTATCATGCTTGAAGAAGAGCTATTAGAGCTTGAAGCTAAAATGACTTGGGATGAAGCTGTGACGTCACTTGGACCCTTTGAGAGTGGTTTGAGAAAAAGAGCCTTGAAGAAAATTTAAGATAAGAGAGCAGCAGCTGCTAAGGCCTATGAGTACAAGATGATCACTCAGCAGAAAGTAGTAGTGCAAAAGAAGCTGCCGGATCCTGGATCATTCACGATACCCTGCACCATCAGAAACCAGACTTTCCAGAATTCTCTCTGTGATCTGGGAGCTTCAGTCAGCATAATGCCATTGTCTGTGGCAGAAAAGCTGGGATATCACAAATTTCTGCCTAGCACCAAGTCTCTAATCCTAGCTGACATGACCATTAGATTTTCCCATGGCTTGCTAGAGAATGTCCCAGTGAGAGTAGGAAACATGGATATCCCTACTGACTTCATAGTGATGAAGATGGAAAAGGAGCTAATGGATCCCCTCATATTAGGCAGACCATTCTTGGCATCTACTGGAGCTGTTATAGACACCAAAAATGGTGAAATAGTTCTTCAAACCAGTAATGACTTGGTGATGCGTTTTGACACCTCTTCCCGCTTGAAGAACCCTGATTTTGAGAGACAGCTTTTCTACATGGAAGAAGCTGAGGGCAATGAAAAGACAAACTTTAGAAAATTTGAACAGTACTCTCAGACACCACCAAGACCTCCAGGGTTCACAGTTACCATGGGTAGTCACTCTGACAGAGCAGTGCAGTCAGTTGATACGGTTGTAGCAGAAGGTGACTCTGATGAAGACATCATAGGATACACTTGACCACTCCACTCGAGTCACCACCAGAGAGCACAGCCGACCACTACAAAACCACCTGGTTTGATTTGGTACTCGGACCAGAAATATTTTTGTACAGGGAAGAGCAACTCAACATACCCACTCACAACACCAGCATCAGACCAGAGCAATATCCTTGCTCTACAAAGTGTTGTTGTTGAGTTGGCAGAGAAAGTGGATAGGCTTGAGAAGGAAGTTCTGAAGCTCAAAGAAACTCAACCACCCCCACCTGAGATGGGAAGAAGGAGGCCTAAGCCACCAGGAATGAGTGATAGTTTCTATCACGCTATCATGGCATCAGCCTTCATTGTGGAGAAGCCAAGTCCAGAGGGATCAACACAGTCTCTCAAAGACCAGAAAAGTTTCGAAAGTCCAGAGGGGTCAACACAGTCTAACAAAGACCTTTCACCTGCCTAAAAGAGTAACAGTCAAGCTAAGTGACTTTAAACAAGCTCACTGGGGAGGAATTCCCATGTCTATCATTGTATATACTAGCTTTTGTATTTTGTTATTTTGAATGTGTTTCCTTAATGTTTTGAGTTTCAGGAGAGGATATGAGCTAATAACTGAGACATTGACATAAAAGGTTTGTTTATTTGCTTAGGTTCTGAGTCCCCACTTTTCACACTACTCCTTTCATCTTATCCTTTCTATTTGCTTGAGGGCAAGCAAAGGGTAAGTTTGGGGGAGTTGATAACACCACTTTTATACATGTTTTTACCACCTTTTTTCATGCCTTAGAGTAGATTTCATCCATTGTCTATACCATTTCTTGCATTTATGCTTCATTTAGGATGTTTCATATTTCTGTATATGCATTGCATGCATTTTGCATATTTGGGGTCTTATCAGGTACATATGGAGCTTATGGAGCACACTTGGATTTTGGCTCATGAAGTGAAGACGTGTAGCAACCCTTGTGAAGTCGAGTGAAGATTGCAGAGAAGATGGATGGCTCACTCGACCAGACCACTCGAGTGAAGCACTCGACCAGACCACTCGAGTGAAGCACTCTCAAAGCCATTACAGATGACAAGCTCACTCGACCAGAGCACTAGAGTGAAGCACTCTAAGACAGCACTCTCAGACAGGCTCACTCGACCATACCACTCGAGTGAAGCACTCTCAGGCGATCAGTCTTGACCTCAGCATCACCACCTACCCCACTCGACCAGTGTACCCAAGTGAAGCACTCTTGGACCACACCACTCGACTACCCCACTCGACTACTGGGTCGAGTGGGCACTCTCCGACTTATCTCCTAAAAACTCGCAAAATGTAATAAGCGCTTGAGACTATGTATAAAAGCGCCTCATTAAACCTAATTAGGGCTTAGTAATTTTTAGGTTTTCTCTCATTTCTTCTCTCTCTTGTTCTTGGTGTTCTTGATTGTTTTCTCATTTTCCAGCAACCTGGTAGCTTTGATAACTTTTGAATAAATCAGTATTTGCTTTTGATTTGTTCTCCACCCTTGCTCACTAGATCAAGGGCTATAACATATGAAAAGCTCAAGCTTTTCTAGGTTTTTGACCCCAGCCATGATCACCATGTGTGAGTAGTAGATTTGGGATTTTTGGGGATGGATTAGGTTAGCTTCTCTCTGTTTTGTTATTGCTTAGATAGTTTGATCATCACTCAGTTTCGACTCCCTCTTGGGTGAGTGATTTTAATGCTTGTTTTTCCCTGATCAAGGAAAACATGATCTTAGATGGTCTCATAAGCACGAACCATGCCTTGAGCCATTGGAAAGACTTTTTCCGGGGTTTAGAGTACAATAGCTTGAGGGTGGATGCATCAGACATTGATTTCTGTCACGACTCCACCTATTCACTTGTTATGAACTCTTTTTGACTTTAATAGGCTGATTCTTCATGCCTGATCCGACTCCTCACACTATGCTGACTGGGTTGGATCTTGGGGCTCTCTACCACGAACCATGGATTGAGCTGGTTATGAAGTCTGTTGTCTAGGGTAGTCCTGTGATGAAATTGCTAGTTTATAGCTGCAATGGAACAGAGTGTTTGCGATCCTGTGATTTCCATCCCTAGAGTCCCTGCTTTTTCCTCTGTTTTTACTGTAGCAATCGACCTCACCACTCGAGTGAGTGGTCGAGTAGTTTTAGGACTGTGACTTTTCCTGCTTAGTTTCATGATGTGCTAAAGTGTGACAGACTTTGGTACCTCTAGTAGATTTTAGTAGATTTCTTATTTAGACTGCTAGTACCACACCCTTTTGATAATCACTTGAATAGCTTGCTTTATTTATCAACAGATTGATGTAGACCACTCTTGATTGGTTCGACATTGTTACTTCAATTATATCCATTTACCACTATACTAAAGTTGATAACCCTTGTATTTTGTCTCTCTAGGCTTAGGTTGATTGCATTGCTGTCTTTCTTTGCTTAGGGTAGGCAAAATCACTGTTTCAGTAGCATTCCTTGAAACGGGAATAAATGCTTTCTTCCGGTAGTCTGTCATCAATTAGTACTTTTGTCTCTACTCTTAGTCAAGACAAATGATCGGCTACCCTATTTTCGATTCCCTTCTTATCTTTAATCTCAATGTTAAATTCCTGCAGTACCAAAACCCAACGCAACAGCTGGGGTTTAGCGTCTTTCTTACTGGGGAGGTAACGTAACGGCATGGTCAGTGTGCACAATTATCTTAGATCCTACCAAGTACGATCGGAATTTCTTCACATCAAAAATGATTGCTAGAAGTTCCTTCTCGGTGGTAGCGTACCTTGTTTGTGCTTCATCCAATGTCTGGCTAGCATAATAAAATGACATGCAGGCGCCTGTCTTTCTTCTGTCCTAAAACTGCCCCCACGGCATAATCACTTGCATCACACATAATCTCGAAAGGGAGTTTCCAGTCTGGTGGTTGGACTATTGGAGCGCTAATTAGTGCCTTTTTATTTCCAGGAAAGCATCAAGATAATCATTATCAAAATCGAAAACAACTTCCTTGCACAGAAATCGTTTGAGGTTTTTGAGAAATCCTTAATTAACTTCCTATAGAAACCCGCATAGCCTAGGAAACTTCAGAATTCTCTTACTGTACTCGGGGGTTGAAGATTGGTCATGACTTCTATCTTTGCTTTATCTACTTCAATCTGCTTTTATGAAATTCTATGTCCAAGTACGATCCTGTCCTTAACCATATAATCACATTTTTCCCAATTTAGAACCAAAAGTTTATCTACGCATCTCTGCAAGACTTTACTAAGGTTGGCCAGGCAGTTGGTAAAGGAGGAACCCTAGATGGTGAAATCATCCATGAAAACTTCCATTATATTCTCGGTTAGGTCAGTGAATATCGACATCATGCATCTCTGGAATGTTTCTGGAGCACTGCAAAGCCCAAAGGACATCCTCCGATATGCATAACTCCCGTAAGGGCATGTGAACATCGTTTTTTCCTGATCATCGGGATGCATGGGGATTTTGAAGAATCCAGAATATTCATCAAGGAAACAATAGAACTGATAATTAGGAAGTCGCTATAACATCTGATCGATGATAGGAAGGGAAAATGGTCTTTTCGAGTGGCTACTTTCAGTTTCCAATAATCGATGCACATCCTATGTCTGGTAAGCGTGCGTGTAGGATTGAGTTTGTTCTTATCATTTGAAACAACAGTAACTCCACCTCTCTTTGGGATGACATGTACTGGACTAATCCACGAACTATTCAAGATAGCATATATTACATATGCCTCGAGGAGTTTCAAAATTTCTTTCATAACTACCTCTCGGAAGTTTGGGTTTAGCTGGCATTGGGGTTCCACAAATGTTTTTGATGGATCTTTGAGATGTATCCGGTGTGTGCATAAATTAGGAGATATCCTAGTTAGATATCTGAGTGAGTACCCTAATGTTTTTCTGTACTTTCATAGTTTCTAAGTAAGAGGGATGTATCAGTTGGGTTCAGATTGTCATTAATATGACAGCTTATGTTGAGTTTTGGCCGAGGTAAGCGTACTTCAGGCCTTCAGGGAATTCTTTCAGCTCAAGCTTTGGTGCTCTCAGTTCGCACCAGTCTTTGGACTTATCTAGTCAATCTTCTTCACATAGATTTTTGTCACGAGTATCCTTTGTGTTAATCACGGCTACTGAATTCCCTCAGATCGATCCCTGAGGATGGTCATCTGCCACTTCATGAGATTGGGTAAGAGCTTCTAGTAGTCTGATCATTCCACGGGGTTCTGAGTTGGGTTCTTCCAACTCCGCTTCTGGAGTGTAAGAGTCCGGGGAGTCCTCTAATGACATCACCTCAGGTTTTTCTTGGTACCAATCCAGAAAGTCTATCCGTCGATGGTTGGTTTCTTTCCTTGCTTCTTGGCAGTGAAATTCATCACCTTTTCCCCCAGACAGATATCAATCCTCCCCCCTTGGTACATCTATCAATGCTTCTGCAGTGGCAAGAAAAGGTCTACCAAGTATGATATCTTGACCTCCGTGATATATCATGGATTTTATGGTTTTATGACATGATATATGTATTGGTTTTAGAGTCTTTTGTATATATATTGAATCTTATTAGGTACAAACACTAGATGGATCCTGATGAGCACTTTCAAGCATTTGGAGTCTTGTAGCTGAGCCAATCAACAATGAGATGAATATTTCAGTCCACATCGATCGATAGGCTCTACCTGTGTCGGTCGACACAACCACGACGATAATGACGCCTTCGAGTTTTATCAAGTTTCAAGAATTGCAACTTTTCCCCAGAAGTTTCCAGAGTTTATACTTCATGCCTAATCGTGTTTTTAGGTTAAACTATGTTTTAGAAGTCCAAGAGACTAAGTTTTGTCATTCTCTAAGTTTATGAGAAATTCTAAGTTTATTATAAGTTTCAAGGAGAATATTGGAGAGAAGATTTGAAACAGTGATTTTGCCTACCCTAAGCAAAGAAAGACAGGAATGCAATCAACGTAAACCTAGAGAGACAAAATACAAAGTTTATCAGTTGTAGTAAAGTTGTAAGTGGATATGAGTGAAGTAACAATGTCAAACCAATCAAGAGTGGTCTACAGCAACCAGTTGATAAATAAAGCAAGCTATTCAAGTGATTATCAAAAGGGTGTGGTACTAGCAGTCTAAATAAGAAATCTACTAAAAACCCTAATTGATACTAGAGGTACCAAAGTCTGTCACACTTTAGCACATCATGAAACTAAGCAGGAAAAGTCACAGTACGAAAACTACTCGACCACTCACTCGAGTGGTGAGATCGAGTGCTACAGTCAAAACGGAGGAAACCTACAGTGAACTAATACTAAGCAAGCTGTGAAGCTATGAGAAAAACAGGGACTCTAGGGATGGAAATCACAGGATCGCAAACACTCTGTTCTATTGCAGCTATTAACTAGCAATTTCATCACAGGACTACCCTAGACAACAGACTTCATAACCAGCTCAATCCATGGTTCGTGGTAGAGATTCCCAAGATCTAACCCAGTCAGCATAGCGTGAGAAGTCGGATCAGGCATGAAGTATCAGCCTATTAAAGTCGAGAAGAAGTCATAACAAGTGAATAGGTGGAGTCGTGACATAAATCAATGTCTGATGCATCCACCCTCACGCTATTGTACTCTAAACCCCGGAAAAAGTCTTTCCAATGGCTCAACGCATGGTTCGTGCTCATGAGATCATCTAAGATCATGTTTTCCTTGATCAGGGGAAAACAGGCATTAAATTCAGTCACCCAAGAGGGAGTCGAAACTGAGTGATGATCAAACTATCTAAGCAATAACAAAACAGAGAGAAGCTAACCTAATCCATCCCCAAAAATCCCAAATCTACTACTCACACATGGTGATCATGGCTGGGGTCAAAAACCTAGAAAAGCTTGAGCTTTTCATATGTTATAGCCCTTGATCTAGTGAGCAAGGGTGGAGAAGAAATCAAAAGAAAATACTAATTTTATAAAAAGATATGAAAGTTACAAAGTTGCTGGAAATCAAAAACTGTCAAGAACACTAAGAACAAGAGAGAGAAAAACTAGAGAGAAACCTAAAAATTACTAAGCCAAAGCGGCGCTATGCAATTCTATCCTCCCTTTTTCCTAATTAGGTTTAATGAGGCGCTTTTATACATAGTCCCCAGCGCTTATTACAATTTGCGAGTTTTAAGGAGAAAAAGTCGGAGAGTGCCTACTCGACCCAGCAGTCGAGTGGGGTAGTCGAGTGGTGTTGTCTGAGAGTGCTTCACTCGAGTGGACTGGTCGAGTGGAATGGCGGTGATGCTGAGGTTTAGACTGATCGCCTGAGAGTGCTTCACTCGAGTGGTGTGGTCGAGTGAGCTTGTCTGAGAGTGCTGTCTTAGAGTGCTTCACTCGAGTGGTGTGGTCGAGTGAGCCTGTCTGAGAGTGCTGTCTTAGAGTGCTTCACTCGAGTGCTCTGGTTGAGAGAGCTATCCATCTTCTCTGCAATCTTCACTCGACTTCACAAGGCTTGCTACACGTCTTCACTTCATAAGCCAAAATCCAAGTGTGCTCCATAAGCTCCATATGTACCTGATAAGACCCCAAATATGGAAAATGCATGCAATGCCTATACAGAAATATGAAACATCCTAAATGAAGCGTAAATGCAAAAAATGGTATAGACAATGGATGAAATCTACTCTAAGGCATGATAAAAAGGTGGTAAAAAATATGTATAAAAGTGGTGTTATCAACTCCCCCAAACTTACCCTTTGCTTGCCCTCAAGCAAATAGAATGGATAAGATGAAAGGAGTAGTGTGAATAGTGGGGACTCAGAACCTAAGCAAACTAAACAAACCTCTAATGTCAATGTCACAGTTATTAGTTCTAGAATGCATTTCACAGAAGTTCTACTTAAATGCTTTAGCCATACTCATCACATAAAATTCAACACTAAGACTCAGCCACAAGCAAACATTCAAAGCAAACTATCCTTTGAACATTGAATCATGATATGCAATAACTGTAACTCATTTGGTTGAGGGACAAGTTTTAAGAGATAAAAATGATCTCTTCTTCCTCTAGTTTTAAGCGCATGTATCAGGATCTCTCAATGAAATGGATTGAATTATAAGAGAATGCTAAAGGTAGAGCCAACTGGTGCATACAGGAGCAGACTATCATCTACCCATGAAGAACCAAATGACTCTCCTAACTCTAAAATCCCAGAAACTTCATCCTAGTTCTACACTTGTGCTTAAAAGCTTTTCTTTTTCATTTTTTTGGCTTAAGGACTGATTTTCTGTTCTCTTCTAAGGAGAGGATACTTTACTTCTACTTCTAGCAGATTTGGGATTTTTTTATTTTTCACTAGGCTATGACTCGACCACTCACTCGAGTGGCTTGGTCGACTGACTAATATATGATTTTTTTTTCTGTTTCTTTTACTGATCCATCTTTTATCTTTTTCTTCCAAATCCTTTACTAGACTCATTTTGTTTTTCTTTTGAACCTATCCTCTCCAAAGGCTTATGATTTTTCTTTTCCTCTTTTCTTTTCTTTTCCATGACTCAAACCTCAACTTATTCAAACTCCTAGCGTAAATCGGGTTCAAAAATTGCGAACCAGAGACTACATGAGAGGCTACTCCTGTCGGCAACACCTAACACTTTCTCTCTAATTCAATCCGGAAATAGGCCTCACTTCACTCAAGAATAATGTATGGTCCGAAATGAAGTTTTCGGTTTAGTTTTTGTGAAACTGTCTCAATGGTGGAGACAACTACTTGAATTAGCAAGAGTGGTAAAAGGTGAAAGAGAATCCAAGTATTTTGAGGTATCCATGAGTTAAAGTTTTAGAGCATATCATGATAATTAAATTTTTCAAATTAGGTGCTAATTAATAAGGATAGTTTGACAAATCACAGTAAGCTTAAACCAAGTGAAAGTGCTAAATCTAAATTCCAAGCAAGGTGCAGCCTTAATTTTTAAGCTTAGGCGAATGCATTAGACAACTTATAACTGTAGCATTGAAATTATATGTTTGGTTCTTAAGCTTTTTACGATTTGACTCATCATCATCCCCTATGCATATGTACAATCCTGAGCGAAATTTTAAAAACTCAATCCTAAAATGATAATGCAACTACATGACACTTTGTTTTTGTAAAATGGTTTTCTGAAATTTTTCAAATTTTTAAGGGTTTTCAATGCACATAGATGATGCAAATTTGAATAAGAAAATAAGGAAATATGTCAAATACGTCTCTCAAACCCTCCCCCAAACTTAAATTACACAGTCCCTTGTGTAAAATGAATTCAAGAGATGATTTGAGAGACTAAAACAAAAAGGAAGAAAATATGCAATGGTATAAACATTGATAAAGAAGTGGGGTGGTACCTCATTCTTGTGGAGTGAAGAAGGCATCTGTGTTAGTTTCCATGCTCTCCTGAGTGTATGCTGGACCTGTAGTGGTGGGAGGGTCAGCTGCGGGGTGCGACTCGAGTGGTCCACTCGACCCAGCAGTCGAGTGGCCTTGCATATATCGTGCACTCGACCCAGCGTGGTCGAGTGGTTCGCTCTAATAGTACCCCGGGTAAGGTGGAAGCTCTGCGCCCTGATCATAGCGTGGGTACGGACCAACTGGTTCACTTGGGTCGAAACCTTGATAGCACTCGAGTGGCTCACTCGACCTAGGTTGTCGAGTGGCTTCATACGGGGACGAATGCTCTAGATCCTCTATAGGGTGATCTGGGCGCCTCTTTCTCTCCTTCTGCTCAGCTGAAGTTCTTCTAGATGAGCCAGCATTCAACTTCCTCTCAGCTGCTGCCAAGCGGCTTGTGATCCCCTTCATTGTGGCATTCATTCCACTCTTGAATTTGCTGAATTGCTTGTCCTGCTACTTGAACCACTTTTGAAGTGTGGAGATCTTATGATTAGCCTCCTTGAGGCTTCTGCACTCTGTCTCCTCAAAATAAAATCTCTCTGGATCTTGCACACTCCCCATGAAGTCTTGAAACGTCTCATCTTCTTGGAGTCTAACTCCCTCATCAGAGAAGTAGAGATCTCTGACTGGTGGTACAAAGAGGATACTGCAGTCACCGTCTTTTGCATGGAGCTTGGCTAGACCTCCATAAGGTAGCAAAATCTTTGCCTTGCTGCTCCTGGGATGTGAGAAGTTGTAGATGTACTTCTCCCCAACCTTTGCACCAATAGTCTGAGTGTCCTTCAAGTAATCCAAGTCCATCAGAGTGTATGGTGTGGGCTCTGATCTAAGCTCAACTCCAGCAGCCTTTAAAAGTTGGGTAACAATCCCTCCCACTGTGAGCTCTGCCTTGTTCAACATCTTGTCATTCTTGACAGTGGCAGCTCTGTAGGTCATGAGGTGTCTCACCAAAATGATGGAGTTCCCTATGTAGGCTCTATCTCCTCGCATCTCTATCCCATTGGCCCGGTTTTCCTCTGATGAGTAGATGAGGTAGTTGCAAAGAGCCTTGTTTAGCATCTTCAACTCACTCTCATTCAATGGCCCTGTGGCCTTCTTCGCAAACATCGTGTTTGCGAGAATCCTGTGGAGGTATCTCACTGCGGGGTACCTGATCTCACTACTCTTAGCTCTAGCAGACTGATAGTGCTCCCTTCCTCCAAGCACTAACCACAACTCGTTCAGCTCTTTCTTATCAAAATCTTGAGCTTGCCCTGTTCCTCTGCAGAAATCAAACAGGATGTCGACCACACTCAGGGGCAGCTGATAGTCTATTCCTCTGACTCTGAAGCTCACATGCCCCATCTCAGCTGTACTAGCCATGCCTCTCGTCTAATAAAGGTGGAGATCTACTGTTGCCAAGAAATGGCAAGTCTCAGTCTTGAAACCATCCCTAGGGCTGTGGGTGAGTCCCACTATGTCAGCAGAGTCATAGAGCTTCCCCACCTCTCTGCAAATTACCAGAGCTTGCATGGTAGGGCGATATGGGTACCGGAGATTAGCTTAGCTTCCTCAGGGGTTTCAGCCTGGATTTGCTCTGAACTCTCAAAACCATCTTCCTCAGTGTTCCTTCTCACTGATTCTTCTTCTTGAACTCTCTTTCTCTTGGCCTTGACTTGCCGTGACCCAGATGGTCGAGTGGCTCGTGCTGCGGTGTGGCTTCTAAAAAAATCAAAATTTAGCAAAAATTTAGACCACTCGACCCAGGCACTCGAGTGGTGTGGTCGAGTGGGCAAATTTTTCCAAATAATATTTTGCCCGACTTGACCCACTCGAGTCCTTTGATCGAGTAACTAAATTAACAATAATATGCATCCAGTTTCAGGCCTAGCAAGGATCTAAACACTTAGGTTTATAATTTTTCAAAAATCATCAAGTTTCAAAGCGATGTTTATATATGCATGATTTCAAAAATTTCTAAAACTTGTTCAATTTCAACAATGATGATCAATGTGGGTTCTCCAATTATCAAACAATCAATAGATAAACCAAAATTTGTCCTAAGGTTACAAAAAATTTTGGAAAATTTCAAGTGCACTACTAAGAACAAAATTTCAATTTCAAGCAAATTCACCCATAGAAATTCATTGCATACTCATTCCGACTCCTTACACTACTCTAATCAGCCGATTTTAACTACATGCAAGCCAAAAACTTTCGAAAATTTACAAAAAAATTTTGAACCCGGATTTTTGCAAAGGGTTTAAAAACTTACAAGTTGGTTTTGGGATTGCTAGAGTAGTGAGACATGATTGAAATTCAGTTGAAAATTTGAAGATTTGAGTGAAAAAATTTTAGAGAGAAGTTGGAGAGTTATGCGCTTAGAGAGATAAAAAAATCGCAAAAATGGGGAAGAAGAAGATGGTGGGTCGCGTGGGAAATAATTGGTGGAGTGATTTCAAATGAACGGCCTAGATTAAAAGTTGAGATTTCAGACAAAACCTGGCCACTCGACCTGGGGGTCGAGTGGTGTGGTCAAGTGACTCTTGGGATTTTTGGCTGACCCTTTTGAAACTCCATTTTGACTTATACTCAGCTCATATCCTCTCCTGAAACTCAAAACACTAAGGAAACGCATTAAAAATAACAAAATTCAAAAGATATAAGAAAATCAAGCTAGTATATACAATGATAAACATGGGAATTCCTCCCAAGTGAGCTTGTTTAAAGTCACTTAGCTTGACTCTCACTCTTTTAGGCAAGTGGAAGGTCTTTGAGAGACTGTGTTTACCCCTCTGGACTCTCAAAACTTTTCTGGTCTTTGAGAGAGTGTGTTGATCCCTCTGGACTTGGCTTCTCCACAATGAAGGTTGAGGCCATGATAGCGTGATAGACGCTATCACTCATTGCTGGTGGCTTAGGCCTCCTTCTTCCCATCTTAGGTGGGGGTGGTTGAGTTTCTTTGAGCTTCAGAACTTCCTTCTCAAGCCTATCCACTTTCTCTGCCAACTCAACAACAACACCTTGTAGAGCAAGGATAGTGCTCTGGTCTGATGCTGGTGTTGTGAGTGGGTATGTTGAGTTGCTCTTCCCTGTACAAAAATATTCCTGGTCCGAGTACCAAATCAAACCAGGTGGTTTCGTAGTGGTCGGTTGTGCTCTCTGGTGGTGACTCGAGTGGTCACTCGACCTAGCACTCGAGTGGAGTGGTCGACTGTATCCTATGCTGTCTTCATCACAGTCACCTTCTGCTACAAACGTATCAACCTTCTACACTGCTCTGTCAGAGTGACTACCCATGGTGACTGTGAACCCTGGAGGTCTTGATGGTGTCTGAGAGTACTGTTCAAATTTTCTAAAGTTTGTCTTTTCATTTCCCTCAGCTTCTTCCATGTAGAAAAGCTGTCTCTCAAAATCAGGGTTCTTCAAGCGGGAAGACGTGTCAAAACGCATCACCAAGTCATTACTGGTTTGAAGAACTATTTCACCATTTTTGGTGTCTATAACAGCTCCAGAAGATGCCAAGAATGGTCTGCCTAATATGAGGGGATTCATCTTCATCAGTATGAAGTTAGTAGGGATCTCCATGTTTCCTACTCTCACTGGGACATTCTCTAGCAAGCCATGGGGAAATCTAATGGTCCTGTCAGCTAGGATTAGAGACTTGGTGCTAGGCAGAAATTTGTGATATCCCAGCATTCCTGCCACAGACAATGGCATTATGCTGACTGAAGCTCCCAGATCACAGAGAGAATTCTGGAAAGTCTGGTTTCTGATGGTGCAGGGTATCGTGAATGATTCAGGATCCGTCAGCTTCTTTTGCACTACTACTTTCTGCTGAGTGATCATCTTGTACTCATAGGCCTTAGCAGCTGCTGCTCTCTTATCTTAAATTTTCTTCAAGGCTATTTTTCTCAAACCACTCTCAAAGGGTCCAAGTGACTTCACAGCTTCATCCCAAATCATTTTAGCTTCAAGCTCTAATAGCTCTTCTTCAAGCATGATAGCATACTCCTTCTCAATCTCAGCCTTGAACTGTTCTGGGAAAGGAATTGTCATCATCGCATGCAAATCCAGTATGCGCTTCTCTTTTGCAGTCTCAGGAGTGCCTACTCAACCACTCACTCGAGTGGTGTGGTCGAGTGCTACAGTGCTTCTTAAACCTCTCCCATGCATTCTGATCTTCGGGCTTACCCGTCTGTAGAGCGTACTGAGTAAAGATTCCTTGGTGAAACCATGGTGAGGACGCTGCGTTGTGTACTCCTTAAACCTCTCCCATGCTTGAGAGAAACTCTCATTGGTCCGCTGAGTGAAGCTGGAGATTTCATTTTTGAACTTTGCAGTCCTTGACATAGAGAAAAATTTCAGCACGAAAGCCTTCTTGCAGTCATCCCAGGTGGTTATAGAACTGTGAGACAGTGCTCGTTCCCAGTGGGAAGCCTTATCACCAAGAGAAAAAGGAAAGAGGCGTAGCTTAAAGCTGTCTTCTGAGATGCCATTGATCTTGGTGAGCTCGCACAGTCTATCAAATTGATCCAAATGAGCAAGCGGGTTTTCCATAGGAAATCCATGGAATTTGTGGTTCTGGACCATGGAGATCAAACCCGTCTTGATCTTGAAGTTATTGATGTTGACTGGAGGAGGTACAATTCCTTGTCTCTGAGAGTGAGTGTTTGGAGCGTCTCCTGCTCCAATCACCCTAGGCTGAGGAACTTGTTCTGCCATGAGTGCATGTGTCTCTAGAACTGGTTGTGCAGGAATGGTGGTAGCAGGTGCAGGTGTAGCTTGACGAGTATGTTGGTTGATGCGATGTATGTGATCAAGTAACTGGAGTAGGTTTTGGCTGCCTTGAGAACGTGTTTGCATTCACAGAGTAGTGACTCGATCAAGTACTCGAGTGGTAAGGTCGAGTGGGGGTCGAGTGCTACAATACCCTGATGCAAAACAGACAAATTTTCAAAATCAAATCAGTACCCAGATCTCAAAAGTAACAGACTTGATCTAGTAAGCCATAAACAACTAACTATGTAGACAAAAACACTCAAAACTGGCAACGGCGCCAAATTGAAACAATGATTTTGCCTACCCTAAGCAAAGAAAGACAGCAATGCAATCAACGTAAGCCTAGAGAGACAAAATACAAAGTTTATCAATTGTAGTATAGTGGTAAGTAGATGTTGAGAGAAGTAACAATGTCGAACCCCAAGATCCATAACCAGACTTCATAACCAGCTCAATCCATGGTTCGTGGTAGAGAGCCCCAAGATCTAACCCAATCAGCATAGTGTGAGAAGTCGGATCAGGCGTGAAGAATCAGCCTATGAAAGTTGAGAAGAATTCATAACAAGTGAATAGGTGGAGTCGTGACATAAATCAATGTCTGATGCATCCACCCTCACGCTATTGTACTCTAAACCCCGAAAATAGTCTTTCCAATGGCTCAAGGCATGGTTCGTGCTCATGAGACCATCTAAGATCATGTTTTCCTTGATCAGGAGAAAACAAGCATTAAAATCACTCACCCAAGAGGGAGTCGAAACTGAGTGATGATCAAACTATCTAAGCAACAATAAAACAGAGAGAAGCTACCCTAATCCATCCCCAAAAATCCTAAATCTACTACTCATACAAAGTGATTATGGCTGAGGTCCGAAACCCAGAAAAGCTTGAGCTTTTCATATGTTAAAGCCTTTGATCTAGTGAGCAAGGGTGGAGCAGAAATCAAAAGAAAATACTAATTTTATAAAAAGATATGAAAGTTACAATGTTGCTGGAAATGAAAAACTGTCAAGAACACTAAGAACAAGAGAGAGCAAAACAAGAGAGAAACCTAAAAATTACTAAGCCAAAGAGGCGCTATGCGATTCTATCCTCTTTTTTTCGTAATTAGGTTTAATGAGGCGCTTTTATACATAGTCCCCAGCGCTTATTACATTTTGCGAGTTTTAATGAGAAAAAGTCGGAGAGTGCCCACTCGACCCAGCAGTCGAGTGGTGTGGTCTGAGAGTGCTTCACTCGAGTTAACTGGTCGAGTGGGCAGGCGGTGATGCTGAGGTTGAGACTGATCGCCTGAGAGTGCTTCACTCGAGTGGTCTGGTCGAGTGAGCCTGTCTGAAAGTGCTGTCTGAGAGTGCTTCACTCGAGTGCTCTGGTCGAGTGAGCCATCCATCTTCTCTGCAATCTTCACTCGACTTCACAAGGCTTGTTACACGTCTTCACTTCATGAGCCAAAATCCAAGTGTGCTCTATAAGCTCCATATGAAAGATGCATGCAATGCCTATACAGAAATATGAAACATCGTAAATGAAGCGTAAATGCAAGAAATGGTATAGACAATGGATGAAATCTATTCTAAGGCATGATAAAAAGGTGGTAAAAAACATGTATAAAAGTGGTGTTATCAAGATTCAGATCTCAAACTTTGTAGAGAGAAGAATTCTGAACTCTTTTTGTTTTTTTTTATTTCAGATTTTATGAGTATTGTTAAGACAATGATTTGTGTTCATCTTCTCTGTCTGAGTGGTCACCTTGTTAGATCTAGGGTTTCAAAAGGGTTTATGAAGGATTGTTGAATTGGGCATAGTCTTGTTAAGTTATCTATTATGTTCTTCATCTAGATTTGATAATTACAATAGTCTTAAGATTGAGCACCTTAATACTGGTACCGTAGGATTATTGGTAGGCGCGAGAGAGCTATTGATACCCCGACCCAATCTTAGATGAGCAAACAGTTTTTTTCGCAGCGAGAGTTGGTTTAGGAATTTTGTAAACATATAGTACCCGCACATCATAGAGAGTCTATTTATTGGTATTTCACAAAGAGATTTGGTTTGCTTCTGTTTAGAGGATAGATGTCATCCCAGCGAGAGTTGGATTAGATATCATAATAGTGTTACAAGTTTAAGAACCGCACAAACACTTTAGACTTGATTTACGAACTGCCCAGTTCACTTTCCCAAGTTTTCTTGATTGATGTCCCTAGGTTTAGTGCTTTTAATCACTTGAATTAATCCCGTTAAGTGCTATTTCATTTATTGCAGTGTTTCTTTTAGTTTCTTATTTATTTGATCTAGCTTAATTCGAATCTGTCTATTGTGTGAGTTTCAGAGTCCTTGTAGATTTGACCCCTAAGTGCTGCAATTGACCTCTTAATTTGCGAGAGTAGTTCTAGGGTTATATTTGACCCCTGTTAGATTTTGGCGCCGTTGCCGGCAACTCTAAATTCACCATTAGATTTCAGTTAGAGTTTAGTGTAGATTTTTCTTTTATTTTGTTACTTACGCCTCTACTTTCTCTTATCTCAGGTGCATGAAACTTAGGAGCAACAAGGACAAAGAAGTAGTTGTTACTGAGGAGATTGGAAAGTTAGAGAGAGGTAATAGCAAGGCACATAAGCAATCAGAGATGGTTAGGACTGTTCTGCTTGTGAGGGACCCAGCTGGGGTCTTACGTGATTAAGAGGACAACCAGTAAAATGATCAAGGTCTGAAAGTTGGTGCTGATGGGAACCCTATTGTCTAAGCTGTCGACAACACTAGTCACGTCGACCGACTTGGTAACAATGGTGTCGGTCGACACGGTGACAACAAAAACGGTCCGCATAACTTGGATGCTCAGGCTGGAGTTGTGGGAAGAACACTTGCTGAGTTCAACAGACCCAATGAGCTTTACTCCAACAGGTCTGCTATATGTCCTCCTGCCTTTCAGGGAAATGATTTTGAGTTGAAACCCCAATACTACACTCTTGTGGGGCAACACACTTTCCATGCTCATCCTGCGGAACATCCAATGGACCACATAGAGAAGTTTGAGGCCTTGGCTACGAGTATTAAAGCCAATGGAGTGTCTAAAGACTATCTATTCTGCAAGCTCTTCCCATACTCTCTTGCTGGGGAAGCAGCTCAATGGTTGAAACAATTAGAACCGGGTTCCTTAACCACATAAAAGGATATCAAGACAGCTTTCTTGAACAATTTTTATGTGCTAAGACAGAGGACTTGAGGGATTTGATTATTCAGATTATTCAAGGACCTGCAGAGACTCTGAAAGCTGCATGGTTGAGATTCAAGGGGTATCAAAGAGATTGTCTGCACCATAATACTGATGAAGTCCAGCTCATTAGGACCTTCTTTTGCTGAATTGATTGGAGGTATCAGGTTGCTTTGGACGCTGCTAGTATTGGTAATTTCAAGACCAGGACACCAGAGGAAGCTATCAAGTTGATTGAGAACTTGGCATCTAGTAGTAGTACTAAGAATGATGATTTTGAGAGGAAGAAGTTGGCTGCTGCTTTGAACAATAGTCAGATTGCGGAAGTCAAGGCAAAGCTGGAAACTATGCACAACCTTCTTGTGAACAAGAAGTCAGTTCACTTTGCTCAAGAGGTTTAGGTTTTTGAAGCTGAAGAAGAAGCTACTGAATAGGATGTGAACTATGTGAATTGTTCCGGTTTTAATGACCAAAGGTTTGGCAATTCTAGAGGCAACTTCAGAGGATACAACAACCAGAGGAACAAGTACAGGAAGAACCAGAACACTTCTGGATTTACGCCTAAGCCTGTGATTCAGGATGCTGAGAGAAACAACAGTGGTTTTACTAGGGACTTCGGAAGTTCCACTTACCAGAATCTACCTCCTAGGAATGCGGATTCTGAGTTGAAGGATATGCTTGACCAAATACTTGAGGGACAGCAAAAGATGACAATGGACTTCAATGGTAAGATATATGCATTATATGCAAATCGTAATGGGAAGTATGAGACTTTGAATTACCACATCAAGAGGTTGGATACTCAGTTTGCACAATCTGCTATGAACACTAAACGCCCTGATGGCGTATTATCTGGATGTACTGATACTACTCCTAGGTACTCTTGTGGTGCTGTTATGTCCTGGGGATATATGGTCAAGATAGAGATCAAAGAGGAAGTTCTGCAGAAGTCTGAAGCTAAGGAAAAAGTTGAGACTCTCATCACGGAACTAATGTCGATCGACACCAACCTTACCTGTCGGTCGAAACAATCCAACATATCAGAATATTTGATGCAAGTCACGACTAAGGACGGTCCTAACGCCAAGCAAATCGATCGACAGGCAGCTGGCCGTGTCGGTCGACATGCTCAGCCTCATGACAGAATTTATCTTCGAAAATTGCCTAAGTTGGAAGATCCTGGACGTTTTGATGTACCTTGTTCCATTGCTGGAGTTAGATTCACTGATTCACTCTGTGATACTAGATCTAGCATTAATCTCATGTCTAATGACATTGCAACAAGGTTGGGAATGAACAATATGATGAGATCTTCAATAGAGATTACATTGGCTGATGCTTCTCTGAAGAAATCCATGGGTTTTATTGAGAATTTGGGAGTTCAAGTTGGTTACTGTCAGCTTCCTTGTGATTTCCATGTTGTTGAGACGAATATCGGTTCTGATATGCCACTGATTTTGGGTAGACCATTCCATGCTACTGCTGGAGCTATGTTTGATTTGCTAAGTAGCAGGACTTCTCTGAGGCCCGTTGATCCTGATGTGTTTTATGATGTGTCATAAAGTTTTTCTCAAGGAAACCACACAATGAATAAGCTGCAAGTTCACAGCAATCAATCGTAGTACTTAAGGTATATCGATCCCACAGAGAGAGAAGATGTATTACAAATAAGGAGGAACAAGTAAAGCTAGAACTCAATAATAAAAAAGGGTTTTGTGTCACGCAAATCATGCAAAGAAAATAAAATGAATGTAAATCATTATGAGATGAATGTTGGGCCCTTAAGGGGGTCTCTAGGGTTTAATGATCTGTCTATTCGAAATAAGTTCAATGTAATGCATGTCTACTCCTAAGTCTCAGACTATGAAACACGAAAGTTTGGCTACCCTATTGTCATAGAGAAAACCGGCTGAAATCCACTAATCCTATTACTCAACTATCGCTCGCAATAACATAGGTTTCAAAGCATTAAAATCAAGTTCAATCCTAATCCATAAGACTCCATAACTAAGGGGTATGTGCTTGTTATGATGCGATACTCATCAAACGGTTCGAATTACTTAGATGCCTAAGATCAATAGCTAGTACATGACTCTAACTATATGCATTAAGAATGAGATAAGACCGAAAGACAGTGAAAATGGATATGCAAATACAATAAAACTCGCCACTCAAAATACAATGATCATCTTACCCCATTGACTGGCCCTTTAGACACAAATGGATCGTCTACTCGGCCATGCTCAAGGTTGTCATCGATGATATGAAAGAGTAAAACATAGATCTAATGCAATAAGGAAAAAGGTTTAGATATTACTTCTTTAGATCCGAAAAAAACAAGATGTAAGGACTTCTCCTTTGACAAAGTTACAAAAGAATAGAGAAAGAGATGGTGGAACTTCAAAGCTTCAGCGAGATCAAGTTGCTTCTAAGGCTTCTTGGAGGCGGCGTCGGCTTCTTGAGGTGGTGATGGACTTTCTAGGGTTTCTTGTGTGAACTTAGGTGGGGTTTGAAACTTTGATGAGGCACACGAAACCCTGGTTTCATAAGCTTGTAATTAATAGGTCTTGGGGCGCAAGAGATTGGCATCTAGGGCTTAGTAAGCACATAGTCGTCATCTTGGTGAGTGTGGAGGCAATAGGCCGATCTTGGTGATGGGCAAAGCATCTAAGGCAGTCAAGGACGCTGGCCTCTGTGGCGAGCTTAGTGACTTGGGTGCCCAAGAGGCCTGGCCTCAGTCACAAGCTTGGTGACCGAGGTTTGGTGCTTTGGCGCTGGTTTGTCATAGCTTCATCTTCTGGGATGCATCTTCCAAACAGCTGAATGGATCGCTTTGATTCTTGTCTCATACGAATCATGACTCTTCAAGCTTTCCAATTGTATAGAGGACTCCAATTTCGGTTCACAGGAAGGTCTTCAAATGTTTTCAAACTTCTGATGCTTTGAAACTGCCTCAAAATGGGTCTTTGCTCCTTTTTGGTCCATATTCCCATAAAGCCTGTAAAATCCCTTTGACACTAACAATACTTGATAATAGCCTATTTAACTTTGAAATCATACCAAATCTCTCTTAAAAACATATGCAAACCATTGTAAAAAGGGGTCAAAATACGATGTTATCAACTCCCCCAGACTTAAACCTTTGATTGTCCTCAAGCAAAATAGAGTGGAAGAGAGGTTTGAAAATCACGGGAACTCACTTAGCTTGTTGGGGTTTTCTGGACTTCAAACAATTCATCACTGGGCGTTGGAACACGTTCTGAGATTAACCACAAGGATCATCCTCAAACCTTAGTTACTCCAATCCAAAGGAGTTTTCAGGATTCCATTGTCATCTCTTTACATATATTCATGGAATGAAAGGTACGGTGGTCTTACCAAAAGGAAATCGACTTAAAGGCAGGGAAACTTCTTCTTACCAAGGCCTTCTCCAGCATACTTTCCCTCTCATATTTTTGTTCCAAGCTCCTTGATATCATGTTTATAGCCACCGAGTTTTGTTGTTTCCGGTGCTTCGCCTTTTCTTCTTCTTTTTTCTTTCTTTTTCTTTCTTTTTCTTTCTTTTTCTTTCTTTTTCTTTCTTTCATTTTCTTTGGCACGAGTCTCCCTGGAATCACAAAGGATACACGGGTCTACGCATCATCCCTTGGCTGCTTTGACTCTTAATGTTTCCCTTACAACAAAACCCTTCATGAGGTCGCAAAAGATATAAGGGTTTATGCATGATCCCTTGGTTCACTTGTGCTTGTTGCATTGATTTATTTCTCCTTTCCTTTCTTTCTTTTCTGTTCTTCTTGCTTTTCTGTTTTTTCCGAGCTTACAAAGAGGAAGAGAGGTAGTTGTATGCTTGGTTGATAATTCTGTGGCCTTGTATGGTTCAAATAGGTCTATGTCCAGTGAGGGTCAATCCCTGAAGAAGAAATTGAATGTCAAGATAGGTTCAAATAGATTTAGAGACGACTTTGGTTTACCCCTACTTTCCAACGAAAAGAAGCTTTTGGGGAATGTTGAATCCTCCTATATCCTTTCCCAAATGGAACCTTGGCCAAGCTGTGAATCATTAGAGTAATCACCAGTTTAGATAATCCAATAGATCAAGGTCCTTGTTCCCTAACAGTTTTGACTCAATCAAAAATATTTGACTCGATAAAATTGCATAAATAGGCATAATCATTGATGTAAAAAGTGGCAAAAGGTCTCAGGTAAACAAAATAGAGGTTTCAGTAAAGGATGAACATCCTTCCCCCAAGACTTCAATCCCACCGTCCTGGGTGGGAAAACAAGAAGGAGAAAATGATGGAAATCATAAGGAAAAGTTGGGTTAAAGAACAATGTCAGCTTATTCGGAATGTGGGCGACTAACCGTTGTTTCTTCCTTTGAAACTTGTCATCACATGGACTTGGTTCTAGTCCATTGAATTCTTTGTGAAGATCTTCTTCTAAATGCATCTTTCCTGAGAAAAAAACCTAAAAACTATCAATGATGATGCTAAAACATAAATAAAGATAAATAAAATAAAGATAGAGATAGAATGCCATGGTTGATATCTTCCAATGGTGAGTGATATGCTCCAAATATACTTATGGTCGGATTGGGTGAAGTGATCTTGATCAGTGAAGTAACATGGTAAAATAGTTGTGGGGTGGAGTCACTAGGGTGAGAAACCTCGGTCACAAGAAGTCGTGACCGGGGCTGGCCCTCCTTTACGCCTTAGTCACGGTCCATGTGACCGGGGCCATCCTTCCAAACCTGGAACGGATGTGGCTGCCCTCTTCTTTCTTGTTCCTTCTTCTTCTAATGCAAATATATCATCCCATGCTTCAAAATTTACCAAAGGGATGCATACTTAAATGTGGATCGAAGATTTGGATGTCCCATTTAGGTTTGACCCCCTTACGGTTTGGGTAACCTTCAAAATAGGGTCCAATAGAGAATCTCGAAATCTAGCCCGATCAAAGCTACATTTTATCCGATGGTAACTTCTCAAATATCCTTATATCCTTAGATATTGAATCTTGTGTCAATCCATTGTACCAATAGCAAAATGGCCCAAGATTTTTGAATTTCCTAGCTGCAGATTGCCGACTTTGAACATGATTTTTGATGATTGGTCCTTTCTTCTCTGAGCCTCTTTTTCTGAAATTTCTTTGACCAAAACTTCCCATGGGTCATCCTTTAGGCGTGTGTCAAGTTGGACAAATTTGGCTCGAATTGATTTCAATATCCTTCAACTTTAGTGAAATATGCAACCGTGAAGCTTGAGGTGGAATGGTATTCTTCCCATGAATCCTTTTCCAGAAAGTGACTCGACGATTACTCCTAGAATACCCATAAACTGTTGAGGACCTGATCCTTGATCGTTGGGTTGAGTGGAACTTGAAAATTCTTCATGAGGTTGGTTTTGACCTAGTCGCGGCCCGGTTTTCAACTTTTGCTTTGGCTTAGTAAAACTCAATGGATGAGGTCAAGGATGGTTGTATAGCTTCCTAAGATGATGTAATTAGCTCTAATAGGCTCCATAAGGTCTGAAACGTACCAGATCAACAAAAAATTTAAAATCTCCTCGGAACCCTGAAGTCGGCTCTTTGAGGTTTTGCTTGGAAAACCTCGGTCACTGGCCTCGTGATCGGGGTGTGGCCTTCATGGGACCTTGGTCATGGGGCTTGTGATTGGGGTAATTGGCCTGATGTTGTCCTTCTTCAAGTTGGAGATGAGTTATTTTTCGTGGGGTCTTTCATTATTGATCATCGGTATAATCAATCTGTTGCCTTCTACATGCATTGGCCAAATGAATCTGACCAGACTTGTGAAATCTTCTTGCCACTTTGAAACATGAACTTCGGAGTTGCCATACCCAAAACCTCTGTCACAGGCTTCGTGACCGGGGTTGGGTCTCCTTGGGACCTCGGTCACGAGCCTTGTGGCCTAGGTCAGATCCAACTTGATTCTCTTCTCTTTTTTCTGCTTTTCTAATTTCTTCTTTTTTATTTTATTTACTCTTTATGTGGAATACCTGAGATAAACATGAAAAAATCAAAAGAAAAAGGAAATCTAATCAACAAGGAAAAAGAAAACTTACAAAGTGGGTTGCCTCCCACTAAGCGCCCTTGTTTAAAGTCCTTGGCTAGACATGGTCCTTCTCTTATGAGAGATGAGAAGAATCCTCTGTCGTAAGACAAAGTTTCTTGGTCTTGCACTTGTCGTCCTCTTGTTCAACTTCTATGGAGAATAGTGTCTCGAGATTCTTGCTTAATGTTTCTAACTTGTCATGTAAATCATCACACCATATTCCGGAACTTACTTGGATGTCCTCATTAGGAGTATGAGGCTAGTCCTGATCTTCTCTAGACTCGGCATCCTGACCTCTTAATTCTTCATCACTTTTATTGGTTATGTTCTCGGCCAGATCCTCCAATTTCCACGTTAATTATGTCATTCGGCTACCAATTCCCCACACGCTTCTTTCAATAGTGTTGATCTTCCTTATAAGCTCTTATGAATTCTTCTCTAGGCTTGCAAGGCGTTGCATGGTTGATCTCTCGAGTCTCCTTGTAGACGTTTTTGTAACAAGGCTTTGGAACGGATGTAACTGCAGGATTGACTCATTGTAATCCGTCTCTGGAATCTTTTTGTCAAAACATGAAGCTTCTTGTGATCATGATTATAGGCTGAGGGTGGTATAGGGTCTGCATGGTGGTCACATTCAACTAGACTTTTTGAGGCATTTCCATCTTCAATGTTTTTGCAAGGGATCTCCATGGTCATAAAACATGGCTTTTCCTTGAAATATTCTTCTGTGTCTTCTTTGGTAAGATGATCACACTCTTCATAGTGGCAATCTTCATCTTCGGGCCACTCCACCAATTCGGCTTTGGCTGCGAGTTCTTCCCTTAGAACTCTTTCTTCTTCTTCCTTGTCATCAGTTAGATAGTCTTGCTCATTTTGCCATTCCGCATAGTCATTTGGGTTGTTGAACCTTGTTGCAGTGCTTCAATCATCCACTCCAAGTGTTCTTCCAGCTGATCCATATTGTGCTTCATGCAATAGAACCTTGATCCATGATCATCAATAACTACTCTATTAGGACCTGCTTGGATTTGGATTTCTTGAACTCGGCTTTCCAATCTTTGGATGTGACTGGTTAGATCCAAAACTTTTGAATCAAATTCTGTTCCCATCTTAGTGAACTTGGCGTCAAGCTCTTCATGATGCTTCTTTTGCTCAGAGGAGAATTGTTGCATAAGCTTCATCATCTTATCAGTGAAAGCATCAGAGAGTGGTGCTTCATATCCTTTATATGCTTCAATTCTCATGACTTCTCTTGAATCAATGTGATGATCCATAGAGGGACAGATTCGGTCTGAGTAGTGTGGACTGAAAGAATGAGATAATCTCATTGGGCGATCTCCAGAGGATCGAGAAAGTGATGGACATCCAGAGTGTCTCATCATAGGTGTACCACGAGATGGCTGAGAGTAGCCGTGGTAAGCTCCAGAAAGTGAGCTAGAGAATGGTCTGGAAGTGTCTCCGTCCATACAGTTGTGTTGCGCCAACAGCTGCACAAGAGTAAGGTTGCAAAACTTTTCGGCGAGAGCGTCGAGGTTCATCCTCAAGGTCTCCTGAAACAATGCAAATCACAAAGGAAACTCAGTAGCACAATGTTCTAGATGTTACTCTAGTTCGTAAATTTTCAAACAGAGCAATCTCTCCCCGGCAACGGTGCCAAAAATTTGATGTGTCGTAAAGTTTTCCTCATGGAAACCACACAATGAATAAGCTGCAAGTGCACAGCAATCAATCGTAGTACTTAAGGTATATCGATCCCACAGAGAGAGAAGATGTATTGCAAATCAAGAGGAACAAGTAAAGCTAGAACTCAATAATAAAAAAGGGTTTTGTGTCAGGCAAAACACAGAAAGCAAATAAAATGAATGTAAATAAATATGAGATGAATATTGGGCCCTTAAGGGGGTCGATAGGGTTCAATAATCTTTCTATTCAAAATAAGTTCAACGTAATGCATGTTTACTCCTAAGTCTCGGATTATGAAACATGAAAGTTTGGCTAACCTATTGTCATAGAGAAAACCGGCTGAAATCCACTAATCCTATTACTCAACTATCGCAGGCAATAACATAGGTTTCAAAGCATTAAAATCAAGTTCAATCCTAATCCATAAGACTCCATAACTAAGGGGTATGTGCTTGTGATGATGCGATACTCATCAATCTAGGTTCCAACAAAGTGAGCAAACGGTTTGAATTACTTAGATGCCTAAGATCAATTACTAGTTCATGACTCTAACTATATGCATTAAGAATGAGATAAGACTGAAAAACAGTGTAAACAGTTATGCAAATGCAATAAAAATCGCCACTCAAAAGACAATGATCATCTCACCTGATGCGTTCCTCGTGAGGAAACACTTCCCAATTTTGACAACGAGAGAGTGAGATCAATGTGAGGGTTTGCAAGACCTGATTAATAAGCACCTTTCAGTTTAATGGATCGAATGTCGCCACAAAAGGATGCAGAATAGCATTTTGATGCGACGGATTGGTCAATCGAATCACACAAAATGACCTAAGAGTTTTCCTAGTTCGAATCACAGAAAAAAGGACGAACAATGACCTATAATTTGAAAGGGTTTTTGATTAAAAGATAGATAGGTTTTACAATGACTCTCAGCCTCAATATAAAGGAGAGGAGGCAAGAAGGAGAAGAGACAAAACGATAAAGGCACAGAGAGTTACGAGACATGCCTCGTGAACAGTCAAAGACCATGCAATAAACACAAGTTCATATACAAACTAAAGATCGCGAGATAAGAGATCATGGGCCACGCCAAAAGATGAAGATGGGCCATGTAATGGATCGGACTAAGGTTTGGCAAAGATGAGCATATGAGCCACAAGCCTCATTAAAAACCATGTTTGGAAAACCCATTGGGACCAAACCAAACTAAAGGAAGAAGAGTGCTAGTGGGTCATATGGCCAAAGCCTTAGCCATTTTGGACATGTATCACAACCAATATGGCATGAATACAACCCTTAAGGTCCAAGTGATCCTCTTGAGTACCCGTGGATGATAAGGACACTCGCAAGCCTTGATGAAACATTTTGGCCGGGAAGACACCCAGGAACACTTGGCGACTCCATGCACTCCTTGACACACTTTCTTGTGGACCTTATGTATGAGTTGCAATGGTCTGGAGCTTCCATGCTTCAGTTTCCAGTTTCTTTTTGTTCCAAGATTCTGTTTCCGGTTTCTTATTGTTCCAAGATTCAGTTTCCGGTTTCTTCTTGTTCCTTGGTAGTCCATTTCCTTCTTGTTATTGTCCATTCCTTGACTTGCGTTGTTAGGGGATCTGCTAATGCATCCTCCCAGGGTTGAAAAAGATTTGTCCTTAAATCTGCTAATCCTGCCAAAAACAACCTCAAGTTAGTCTGAGTTTTCTGCACATAATCAAAATGAAAAGGGAAGGAAAAATAAGAGTGATCGGAATTCAATGGAAATTCGGCTTGATGGTTGGGAGCGATCCGGGTAAGTCTCTGATCACACTGGTGATCCAATTTTCCTTGAGCAATATTCTTAACATTACGAAAGTAATTATTAAGAACATTCCACTTTAAGCAACATCCACTAGATGAGGTCACATGGAGTCTTGATGTGCTGTGAATGAAGCCTTGATGCTCTTTTGTCCCGTTAGGCGATTCCATGTCCTCTGATTGGAGCTTTGAAGTCCTGCCAGTTAAATTCTCTCTTTTGCTATACAAGCAAGGAGGTGTTTCCAAGTTAGTACAAAGTAAATCAATAACCAGACCAGGTTGTACTATCATCTGCTTAAAACCATTATGAGTGATTTTGAAAAGTTTAGAAAGCCTGGAGGGTTAGTGATGTCAATGGCTTCGACATTAAAGGCAGTTCCAAGCTGGTGCTCCTCCAAGATCTTGAAGACCAATAGAGTCTTCTCGCCATCATAAGCAAAGTGTTTGGCATTTGGTGAGGCTTGATCCTTTGGGAAAGCAACATGTTGCTTTCGACTCTCTTGAGTGTCTTGTAGCCCTATTGTATGATGATGCTTGGTTTCCATCTCGACATGTCTTCCTTTGAACCTTACCTGTAAAGTTTGTAAATCACTCGTTATTGCTGGTGCAAGGTTAGTATAACAAGCAACAACATTGGGACTGATATAAGATTTGGGGTCAAAAGGATCATCATACAATGTTTTTCCATTCATGGTAAAAAGTGTAGGCTTCTTACCTGGACCCTTCTTTCCCTTGAGTTGTATTTGACAAGATAAATTTCATGAGGGGTCATTGGTACAAGCGTGGTCTTGCGTCCTTTGAATTCGAAAGTATGACGATTGGTGTAACCATCATGTATCACTCTTCGATCGGACTGCCAGGGTCTCCCAAGTAATATATGACCAGCCTCCATGGGTAAAACATCGCATATAACTTCATCTTCATACTTTCCAATGGATATGGGTACTTCCACTTGATGCTTCACTTTTTGTTCTCCTTGTTCATAGATCCACTGAAGGTCATAAGGCATCGGATGTTTCTTGATCTCTAATCCTAGCTTCTTCACCATTGTCTCACTAGCCACATTAGTACAACTTCCACCATCGATGATTAAACTACACACCTTTCCCTTTACATAACATCGCGTGTGGAACAAGTTAACTCGTTGGGCCTGTTCTTCGGTTTTTTTTATTTGAGACTTAAGGTGCGTATAGCTACAAGTAACTCCCCTTTAACTGGAGACTCGATCACTTCCTTCTCCTCTTCTTCTTCTTTTGTCCTAGTGTCTCCTTCCTCTTCTTCTGTTTCTACTTGCCCATCGCCTTTGAGTATCATCACATATTTGTTAACACACTCATTCGCATAATGTCCTATTCCATGACATTTATAGCACTTGATATTGCTAGTTCTGGTTGCCACCTTGGCTTTCTCTTCTGGTTTGGCTCCAAAAGGTTTGGCCCCAATACGCGTAGTATTAGATGGGTTGCTACTAAGAGATGAGCTTCCATGATAAGTTCTCATAAGAGATGAGCTTCCATGATAAGTTCGTGTAGAACTTCTTCTTGTCAATTGCTGCTCAATCAGGAACGCATCATCACCCCATTGACTGGCCCTTTAGACCCAACTGGGTAGTCTACTCGGCTATGCTCAAGGTTGTCATCGATGATATCAAAGAGTAAAATATAGATCTAATGCAATAAGGTAAAGGTTTAAAGATTACTTCTTTAGATCCAAAAATAACAAGATGTAAGAACTTCTCCTTTGACCAAGTTACAAAAGAATAGAGAAAGAGATGGTAGAACTTCAAAGCTTTAGCGAGATCAAGTTGCTTATGCGGCTCCTTGGAGGCGGCGTTGGCTTCTTGAGGCGGTGATGGACTTTCTAGGATTTCTGTGGTGAACATAGGTGGTGGTTTGAAACTTTGATGAGGCACACGAAACTTCATAAGCTTGTATCTATAGGTCGTGGGGCGCAAGAGATTGGCTTCTAGGGTTTAGGAATGGCAGACTCGTCATCTTGGTAAATGTGGAGGCAATGGGCCGATCTTGGTGATGGTCCAAGGATATAAAGTGGTGAAGGAGGCTGGCCTCGGTCACGAACTTAGTGACCGGGGTGCCCAAGAGGCCTGGCCTCGGTCATGAGCTTAGGGACCTAGGTTTGGTGCTTTGGCGCTGGTTTGACATAGCTTCATCTTCTGGGATGCATATTTTAAACGGCTGAATGGATGGCTTTGATTTTTGTCCCATACGAATCTTGACTCTTCCAGCTTTCCAATGATATAGAGAACTCCAATTTTGGTTCACAGGAAGATCTTCAATGTTGTCAAACTTCTGATGCTTTGAAAATGCCTCAAAACGGGTCTTTGCTCCTTTCTGATCCATATTACCATAAAACCTGTAAAACCTCTTTGAAACTAACAATACTTGATAATAGCCTATTTAGCTTTGAAATCATACCAAATCTCTTTTAAAATAAATATGAAAACCATTGTAAAAACGGGTAAAAATACGATGTTATCATTTTATCATGTCAATTCGAATGAAAATGTGCTCTGGAGCCCCCAAGTTGTTGCTAAGGATGTTTACAAGGTTTAAAACCAAGAGGTGAATGAGGTTCACCATGAGGAGTTCACTGCAAAGAATCCAAAAGCTGTGGGTAAGAAGAAGAAACCGCAGAGTTTAAGGCTAAAGGACAAGCAGCGATATATGAGATGATGAATAGGGTTCTGAAACCTAGGATGCTTGACTTAATTGAGGATGATCTCGGCTCCAAGACTTAATCTTCACCACCTTCGGATCCATCCGGAGAATCTCCATCCATCTGATCTCTGACAAAGTCAAGCTAGTGATTGAAAATAAGCGCTTAGTGGGAGGCAACCCACTGGTGAGTCTGTAAATACGTCTTTTTGTGTCTTTTCACTAATTTTTCTTTGTTTTTGTTTTGTCTCAGGAACTAGACGTGCTTAATGACAAATTTGGAAGGATTGCTCATAATTGGAGACGCTTTACGTAATTTTTTTACCAAGGAACACAAGGTTTATGACAGTGTTGATCGACACACACACTCTGTGTCGGTCGACGCGGACCCAAGGTTAGTATCAATACCTAATTTCCTTTTGTTCTCCACTTAGAACAGCCGCCGTTCTCTCACTCAAAAATTCGCAAATCTTCTATATTTCAGCAAATTGATTGATTTTGTTCCTAAATTGAAGAGATTTCAATTCTATTCACTTCTATATCATCCATTATCTCAAAATCCAAGGTATGTTCTTCAAATTTCATCTTTAAATCCGAAAATTGCAAGGGTTATATTTTCAAATTTTTAATCCAAATTTGGTCTTAATACGTGCTAATCTTGGTAGATTAGGTTGAATTTAGAAGGATTGAAGTGTTAATTGTTGCTAAATTAGGTTGATTTGATAGAAAAGTCATGACTTTCTATGAAATAAACTTGAACAAATTTGATATGAAATTCGAAATTTAGAGATGTTTAGGATGATGGATAGAGGTAAGTATGATAATGTTGATGATTGATTATGCTTAAAATTTTATTGAATTTTGAATTGAGAGGAGATTATGCTTCATATACCAATTTTGGCACAGTGTCGATCGGTACGGTGTGCTCGTGCAGATTCTTTCATGTACATTATGAGTACTAGGGGAAATCTAGGAAGGACATCTGAGGCACAGGGAGTGTCACGAACCCGCGAATTTGTATGACCGATGAGTGGATAAATGGACCAAATAAACGACGAGAAACTTGAGCCAAATGACCGGGGAAACGATGGAGACATTGCGGAGCCGTGACTGAAGAGAAACTAGATTTGGGAACTAGCAAAAGGAATGGACATGGGATGAGATACGACACACGAGCTATGGAAAGGCTTGGGATACGGTGAAACCAACAAGAATCAAGCCCGGCTCAAGAATCTTGAAGGAACCCTAGATCTAGAGACAACAGCTTGATAGAACTAAGAAGAAGAGAAAATCTCTAAGTGGTTTGTTTGATAAAAATAGCGTAACCTACAAATGGAAATGGTTCAGCCCTTTTATAGGCGATACAAAGGAAGCAAAGGAAACCCTAAACATATGGGTATAACATGAGTTACATTCACGGTCAAATCATATGGTCCGGGTAAAAGTAAAAAGGTAAAAGTAAAAATAAGAAAAGGAGGTTTTTATTCATCGGAACCTCCTTGGATAGATCCGGGGAACAAATGCATAGTTTAACCTGTCCACAAAAGCTTCCAAGTAACTATGTATGGGAACTTGTTCACCGGGCATCAAAACGGCTACCTCATTAAAAACCCTATTAAGAAAGCCCATTTGGGACAAAAATCAACAGGGGAAAAAGAGTATAACCTCTTGATGTCTTACGGGGTTGCCTTCATCCTTGGGTAATGGTGAAGACAACCAGAATGCGGCTTCCCGAACCACTCATAGTCTCCACGTTGCCTTGGCTAGATAGCGGGTTCGCGGATACGTCGCCAGGGTTATGATCGAGGAACTCTAGGGCAGCTCCAGAAAACGTGTTAAACTTGTGTCTGCATGCTCTGGCTGTGGCCCGGCTTCTAGTAGTGGCTCCCGAAATGATTTGAGGCGCTTCCAGATCGGCTGCAATGTCATCTGAGTCGTTGTCGATGTCCGGATTAGGGTCTCAGATGACTCGGGTTCCATCATTCCCTCCCTCTCCAAGAGGTTTTGTCCGTTAAACTGGATCTTCATCTGCCACAAATGGAACCAAGTCAGACACATTGAAGGTGGTAGAAATGTTGGGCTTACCGGGCATGGCTAGGCGGTAGGCGTTGTAGTTGATCTGCTCGGTGACTTGGAATGGCCCATCCCCGCGGGAGGATAGCTTATCCTTGCGCTTGGCCGGGAACCTCTCATGCCGGGAGTGTAACCACACACAATCTTCAGGTTCAAAGATGACTTTTCGACGGCCCCTATTGGCAAACTTGGCCATGTTCTTGTTCATCTTCTCGATGTTGCCCCGGACCTTTTCGTGTAACTTCATCATGAACTCGGTCTTGGACAAGCCGTTTTGATCCAGTTGCTGTCCAGGTGGTAGGGGAAGCAAATCCATCGGTGAGAGTGGATTGAAGCTGAAGACGACTTCAAACGAAGAGTGCTTAGTGGCTGAATGCATAGCTCGATTGTAGGAAAACTCGACCAACAGTATGCACTAGAGCCAATTCTTTAGGTTTTGCCCAATGGAGCCTCGGAGTAGGGATCCTAAGGTCCGGTTTCCTGCTTCCGTTTGACCGTCCGTCTGTGGATGGGCGGCCATGGAGAACAACAACTTAGTACCGAGTTTCTTCTACACGGTTCTCCAGAAATAGCCTACAAATTTTGGGTCACAGTCAGTGTAGCCTTACGACCTCGCAGAAGAATAAACCGGCTAGGCTGGTGGCGTCGTGGAACTTGCGACACGGGATAAAATGGGCCATCTTCGAGAATCGGTCCACAACGACAATGATCATGTTTTTGTTGGAGATAGCCGAAAGGCCGACGATAATATCGATGACTAGATTGACCCATGGGGAAGTGGGAACCGGCAGCGGATGAAACAACCCTTGAGGTTGAACGTGGTCCTTGGTCTGAAGGCAAGTGATGCATTGGCCGCAATGCTTGGCCACCAGTCTCTTCATCCAAGGCCAATAGAAGTGCTCCTGAAGTACTGCTAAGGTCTTGGCGACCCCATAGTGACCTGCGAAGCCCCCTCCATGGGCTTCCTCTAACAACAATTCTTGCAATGAGCCGCGGGGAATGCACAAACGTTTCCCTTTGAAGAGGAAACCATCGTGAAGATAAAAGCTTGCATGGAGCCCCTTCTCATGGTCACGGTAGCTGTCACTTAGCTCTGGGTTATCCTCATACTGATCTCTCATACCCTTATACCCCAAAGCCTTGGCTTCCATAACGGTTATCAATGCATACCGTCGAGATAAGGCACCGTTAACGACGTTATCCTTGCCTTTCTTGTACATGATCACGTACAGGAAACTCTCAATGAACTCCAACCATTTGGAATGCCTCTTCTTCAGATTTTTCTCTCCCCTTAGATGCTTCACCATCTCATGGTCTAAGTGTATGATACATTCCTTTGCCAGCAGATAGTGCTGCCATGTTTCCATGACCAATGCATATAGCACCCGATCATAACTGGGGTAGTTAAGAGCGGCTCCATTTAACTTCTCGGTGAAATAAGCCACAGGTCTTCCACCTTGAGTGACTCCACTTCAAAGGTCTTGGTGAAGTCGGGTAAAACGAGTAGCGGAGCATGAGTAAGCCGGTGCTTGAGGTCTCGGAAGGCTCGGTCTTGTAAATCTTCCCAATGGAACGCCACATTCTTCTTGATGACTGCTGTAAGATGTGCGGCCAACGTGCTAAAATCCTTGATTAAGCATCAGTAAAAACTCGCCAACCCGTGGAAACTTCAAACATGGCTGATACTAGTCGGGGTTGGCCACTTGTGGATGGCTTTGATCTTCTCGGTATCCACCCTTAATCTTTGGGCCCTCACAACGAACCCCAAAAATACCAACTCGGAGGATCCAAAGACACACTTCTTCAAATTAGCATAAAGTTTCTCATCTCATAGGGTCCAGAGGACAAGTTCCACATGCTCGACATGAGCGGTAAGGCTATGGCTATACACGAAGATGTCGTCAAAGTAGACGACCACAAACTTGTTGATGAATGACCGGAGGGTGTGATTCATCAATCATATGAAGGTGGACAGAGCGTTGGATAACCCGAAAGGCATAACAAGCCACTCATACAAGCCTTGCTTGGTCTTGAACGCGGTCTTCCATTCATCCCCTTCCCTCATTCTCACTTGGTGGTCTCCGCTCTTGAGATCTATCTTGGAGAAGATAGTGGGTCCACTCAACTCATCCAACATGTCATCGAGCCGTGGTATCGGGTCACGGTCCGGAAATTAACACACATGCGCCACGTCCCATCCTTCTTCGGGTCAAGTAAGACTGGCACGGCACATTGGCTAAAACTCTCCCGGATATAGCCTTGCTTCATCAGGTCCATGACTTGACGTTCCAATTCCTTAGATTCTTCTGGATTGACGCGGTAAGCTGGCCAGTTGGGTAGTTGGGCTCCGGGGATCAGGTCGATCTGGTGATCGATGCCTCGGAGAGGTGGCAAATTAGGTGGGAGATCTTTGCAGAAGATGTTTGAGTAAGATTCCAGCAGTTGCTTGAGCTCCCAGGGCACAGTCTCGTCCGGGGTACATGAAATCAAAACTTCTCGGTACACCATTAGCAACACGCAACAAGTCAAATCACTTAGCGACTTCCTAACAACACTAGCATTGATCAAAAAGTTCGATTTAGTGCTACCATCCATATTCACTTTAACATGAAATTCAGCGACTTGTGAGGGTGAGAGTGGCGTGAGACTAATTTGTTTGGTAAGATGAGTAAACTTATATTGGTTGGATCCGCAATTGTGAACCGCGTCCTTATCAAATTTCCAAGGTGTACCAAGTAAGACGTGGCCAAATTCCATAGGAATGACATCACAAAGGACTTGGTCCTGATACGGGTCGACACTAAAATCAAGCATGACTTGCTCCCCTACGTGGAGAACAGTCTTATTGCTTAGCCATTAAGCTTATATGGTTTGGGATGACTGGTGGGTGTGAGTTGTAATTTCTTGACCATATAGGAACTTTCCACATTAGTGCAAGATCCTCCATCTATGATCAAGCTACACACTTTCCCCCTTACCGTACACCGCGTGTGAAAGATGTTGTCAGGCTGGTTAGCATGTCCGGGAAATTGGTGGCACTTAGGACGCATTGGAGCATAAGCCTTTCCCCCACGTAAGGTTCGGCAACCATTTCCTTGAGCTCATCTTCCTTCGCAGGTTTTCTGGCTCGTCCTTCTCTTGGGACTCATATTCCCCGGTTGGGGTAACAATCATCATGCGTTGGTTTGGGCAGTCCCAGGCATAGTGGCCATGGCCATGGCTCTTGAAGCCATCGCGGATCTTTGCGTAAGTCCCGGGGTCCGGGGCTTGAACCGGGTCACGATCACAGTGGCCTTAGGTTGATCCACGTAACGGGTTGCATTGGGGAGAGAGGAATTTGGGGGAGAATTCGGCGACCAGGTTGGCGCACTTTGGGCTCAGAGTCGTAGAGCGTAGGAAGCCTTCATCTTGAACTGTTGCTCCACTTGGTTAGGGAGGTGGAGCATTTCTTTGAAACAGTTATAGCTTTGCCTCACGACCTTCCGGGTGATACGGTCGTTCAATCCATCGAGGAATTGAACCATGACAGTTTCCTCGGTCTCGTCAAGTTAGATCCGGTTACGAAGATGTTGAACTCCTCGACGTATTCTTCCACGGACTTAGATCCTTGGGTGAGGCGTCAGAAACATTTTTGAAGGTCGCGATGGAAGAGGGGTGGAACATAGTGTCTACGCATGGTGAACTTCATAACTTCCCAAGAGTGGGCAGGGTTTGGGTGGGACGGCTCTGGGTAGTGGAGGTTGATCCTCCATTCGGGCCAAACATTCCCCTAATTGAGTCAGGAACGCTTGAATGGCTGCGAGTACACCTCCCAAGTCAGGTGGGGCAGGTAGGTCATCCATGGTCGGATTTGGATAATCCGTATGGTCGTCCGATTGTACGGACGGCAGAGCTAGGAGGGCCAACAGTGGCTGGCAGGAGTACAGACGGCGGAGGTCGGAAGTACGGATGGTGAGGCAAGAGTTCCTGTGGTGGTTTGCCGGAGTACTACGGCAGCGGCCGGAGGTACGGACGGATGGACCGTTGGTACGGACGGTGGTGAGTAATCACCGGTACCAGAGGTCCGGTGGTGCTTGGCTGTGCTGCCGGTGACTGATGGTGGTCAGAGATTGGTTCTCGGTGGTCTACATAGACGTCCGGCCAGTATGGGAGGCGGTTGCTGGTGAGGGCCCCGCTTCCAGAGTCCCCGTGGTGTATCCGAGTACCGAGTGACTCATTCAGTAATTCGGTAAACTCCCAGATTAGTGCTCGGTAACTCTTTGGTAAACATGTGGTAACCCTTAACCCCTTTTGGCGAAAATATAACGTCACCTGAGACAAGTGGGATAAGCTTTAATCACAACATTTGGATTTGACCAAATAAGGACAAATGGTACGACTAAAAGCGCGTGGGTTACGAAGGATGCAAAAATGCTCGATAACAAGACAAAACACAAAGAGTAACTCAATCTGAAACCGTGAATGAAAGGACTCGTCTTCAACCTAAGCTAAGATAAACCCTAACAATGGCAGATACGAAGCTATCAATGTGAAACAATCATGAAACGGATGCAAATGACACGGAAACAAGCGGAATGACGAAAGTGGATGCAAGACTCAATCTTTAGTGTTTCATCTTCTGTTTACGGATGCCAAAGAGATGAAACTAAAGATCTAGATAAAAATACGATTTTTATGAGTTTTTATGGTTTAATGAAAACGTAAAGGATAGAAAGACACAACCTTGTAGGAAGTTGTGCTCTGATACCAGCTGTTACAAACCTGGGGATCCGTAAGACTGATGATTGGATAAATGGACCTACAAAAAGGCGAGAAACTTGAGCCGAATGACCGGGGAAGAGATAGAGACGTTGCGGAGCCGTGACCGAAGAAAAACTCGATTCGGGAACTAGAGAAAGGAATGGACGTGGGATGAGATGCGACACACGAGCTATGGAGAGGCTTGGGATACGACGAGACGAACAAGAATGGAGTCCGACTCAAGAATCTTGAAGGAACCCTTGATCTAGAGGTGATAACTCGATAGAACTAAGGAGAAGAGAAAATCTTGAAGTGGTTTTTTTGATAAAAATAGCGTAACCTACAAATGGAAATGGTTCAGCCCTTTTATAGGCGATACAAAGGAAGCAAAGGAAACCCTAAACATATGGGGTAAAATGCGAGTTACATTCACGGTCAAATCATATGGAAGATTTGCAGTGAAGCTGTATGGACAAAGGGGAGATGTGCAGTCAAGCCCTATGGACTCGAGTGAAGATTGCAGAGAAGACAGACGGCTCACTCGACCTGCCCACTTGACCAGGCACTCGAGTAAGCACTCACCAACCGCCTACTCGAGTGACCATTCACCAACCAATTACAGGCTCACTCGACCTCAGCACAACCCGCCTACTCGAGTGAACACTCAAGGATCAATCACAGGCCCACTCGACCTCACCAGTAGAAACACCGCTTTTAGCATAGTCTAGGTTTTATCTCTTAGTTTTTCTCTCTCTTGTTCTTGAGCTGTTTTTCATTTTCTGCAACCTTGTATCTTTGATAACTTTTAATAAAATCAGTACTTGCATTTTATTTCTTCTTCAACCTTGCTCACAAGATCATAAGCTATCACATACGTCAAGCTTAGGATTTTCTGGGTTTCGGACCCAAGCTATGATTTTTGTGAGTGAGTAGTAAAGTTGCAATTTTTGGGGGTGGATTAGGGTAGCTTCATTCTGTTTTGCTATGGTTTAGATAGGTTGATCATCACTCCGTTTCGACTCCCTCTTGAGTGAGTGTTTTTAATGTTTCTTCTCTCCTCATCAAGGAGAGTATGATTTTAGATGATCTCATGAGCATGACCAATGCCTTGAGCCATTAGATAGACTTTTTCATGGGTTTAGAGTACAATAGTGTGAGGGTGGATGCATCAGACATTGATTTATGTCACGACTCTACCTATTCACTTGTTATGAACTCTTCTCGACTTGAATAGGCTGAATCTTCATGCCTGATCCGACTCCTCACACTATGCTGACTGGGTTGGGTCTTGAGGCTCTCTACCATGACCCATGGATTGAGCTGGTTATGAAGTCTGTTGTCTAGGGTAGTCCTGTGCTGAAATATCTAGTTGATAGCTATAGTAGTACAGAGTGTTTGAAAACCTATGATTTCCATCCCTAGAGTCCCTATGTCTTCCCCTTAGTTCACAGTCTGCTTAGTTATCGTTCACTGTTGCTTTTCTTTATTTTAACTTTAGCACTCGACCTCACAAATCGATCAGTGTGGTCGAGTCCTCCTAGAATCTGTGATTTTGCTTGCTTAGTCCCACGATGTGCTGAAGTGTGACAGACTTTGGTATATATAGTATCAATTAGGGTTTTTAGTAAATTTCTCATTTAGACTGATAGTACCACACCCCTTTGATAATTTTACTTGAATAGCTAGCTTTGATCATCTACTAGTTGCTGTAGGCCACTCTTGATTGGTTCAACATTGTTAACACTCATTACCACTATACTACAATTGATAAACTTGGTATTTGGTCTCTTTAGGCTTAGGTTGATTGCTTGGCTGTCTTTTTTTCAATTTGGCGTCATTGCCAGTTTTGAAAGTTTTTGACGCGATCCCGGATATAGACCTGAGATTATGTCGTCGGACCATGATCAATTGGTACGTATCAGGACGAACGGATAGATTATCGGAACCCGGCGAGGACTCAGCTCGGATACGCGACGGATAGTCGTGGAGTGTATCGTCCATCGATTGATCGGTCCAGGAATACACGGGAAGGATGAACGATGAAATGGTGGATTGTTAATCGGCCACGTAAGATGCGGTTGTCTCACGATGTGAAGAACAATGATTCGAGCCTGGCTATGAGAATCGTTGGGTTTTAAACAAGAGAATGAACACGGATCGAATGAGAGATGAGCAAATGATTGTAACAAAAGTGTTTATTTCAATATTAGCTAACCCTATTACAACTCGGGAACTTGTGCTTATATAGTCGAGCCCTTCATTAGGGTTTCACGGTACAAAGGTCTAGCGTGCCCTTTGCGGGACAGGCTTGGGCAAAACGCATAAAATAGATAAGAAGGAGTTCAGTAACGCGGTGAACAACCTCGTGAAAGATAGAACCATACTTGGTAACTTTCCAACGTGTCATAGACATTTCCACGGGGAAGGTTACTCGGGGCCGAGTATTGTGCGCCAAGTTTAATGCCTCGTTAAAAACCCCTCGGTAAAGCCACATAGGACTAAAACCCGAGTGGGGAAAAAGAGTGCACAACCTTGGCGTCTTGAAGCGTCTCACCGGGTGAAGGTGAGAACGCTAAGGATGTAATCATTCTTGTTCCTGGTTACCATGGGCTTGGTGACCGGTTCCCCTTGCACCATCGGGGAGCTCTCCAAAGCATGCTCCACGAAGGTACTAAGCCGTACCCGGTACTTCCTCTGGCTTCCCAGTCTGATCCCATCTTTTTGCAAGTTTGGGGCAATAGTCGGTGTTCTCAGGTACTCGGCAATGTTGGGTTGGGCAACCTTGGTCTCAGCCTCGTCCGGCTCTGTCTCTGACAGGTACTCGATAGCTAGGGTCGTATCATTCCCTCCCCCTTGCTTTGCTTATGTCCTCAAAAGCTGCTCATCTCCTGCATCATAACGTTGAAAGTAGTAGAGAACTTGGGCTTACCTGGAATTTCCAGCCGATAGGCATTCGGGTTGATTCGCCCCAGGATTCGGAAAGGTCCGGCTCCCCAAGGCTGAAGCTTGTTGCACCGTTAAGGGACGTCTTCCTTGATCTGCCTTGCGCTTGTAGTGCTCGGTTTTCTTCTCTATGCTTTCCTGGATCCTCTCGTGTAGCTCCTTTACTAGTTCGGACTTGGTGATCCCATCTTGGTCTTTGATTTTTCCCGTTGGCAAGGGTAGCATATCTACTGGGGTCAATGGGATGAATCCATAGGCTTCTTCAAACGGGGAAATAGTCATGGCAGAGTGGACGGATCGGTTGTAAGCAAACTCCACAAACAAGATACATACTAGCCAGTTTTCCCGGTTTGGATCAATGGCTGCCCGGAGTAGCGATCCAAATGATCTGTTGACAACTTCAGTTTGCCCATCGGTCTGGGGGTGGGCAGTCGTTGAAAACAGCAGCTTGGTGCCCAGGCGCTTCCACAGGGTCCTCCACAAATGGCCGAGGAACTTTGTATCTCGATCTGGTACGATAGTCCTTGGTAACCCGTGTAGCCGGACAACTTCTTGTAGGAAGAGATCAGCGATCATCATGGCGTCTAGTGAGTCGGCACACGGTATAAAGTGCGCTATCTATGAAAACCTGTTGTACACAACCATAACTGTGTCCTTCCTGTCCACCTTGGGTTATCCGGTCACAAAATCCATCGAGAGGTCAACCCACGGAGATGTTGGAATCGGCAACGGGAGATATAATCTTTGGGTCGGGTGGACGCGGGACTTAGGCTTGAGGCAGGTAAGGCATCGGGCGCAACAGGTTTCCACCATACTCTTCATCTTAGGCCAGTAGAAATGCTCCCTCAACATTGCCAAGCTCTTGCTAACCCCAAAATGTCCCATAAGGCCGCCACCGTGGGCTTCAAACAATAACAACTCTCGTATCAACCCGACAGGGATACACAGTTGGCTTCCTTTAAAAAGGAAACCCTCATGGAGATAAAAGGCCTTGTATGCCCCCTTCCCATGATCCTGGTAACATTCCCCTAGCTCTGGGTCATCCTCGTATTGCCCCTTGATCATTTTGAACCCAAGGACTCTTGCTTCCGCGGTGGTCATCAAGGCATGGCGCCAAGATATGGCGTCGGCCACCACATTCTCGTTCCCTTTCTTGTACATGATAACATAAGGGAACATCTCGATGAACTCTTAACCACTTAGCAAGCCAACGCTTGAGATTGCTATGGCCTAGGACATGCATTAGCGTCTCATGATCAGTGTAGATCACGCACTCCTCGGACAGTAGGTAGTGCTGTCAAGTCTCTAAGGCACGCACCAGGGCATATAGCTCTTTATCGTAGGTAGGATAGTTCAGTGTTGCCCTGCTGAGCTTTCCGCAAAAATAGGCCACGGGTGGGCTAACCTTCGGTAAGGACTGCCCCAATACCGATGCCAGAAGCATTGCACTCTATCTCAAAGGTGCGCTGGAAGTTGGTGAGAACAAGCAAATGTGCTTGGGTAAGGCGCCTCTTGAGTTCTCCAAATGCTTGCTCTTGCGGGGGTCCCCAAACAAACCCAGTGCTCTTCTTAATCAATGCGGTGAGGGGTGCCGTGACATTACAAAAATCCCAGACAAACCGGCGATAGAAACAGGCCATGGAAACTCCTGACTTGGCTGACATTGGTATGGGTCGGCCACTCCTCAATTGCCCGGAACTTCTCACTATCCATCTTCAGACCTTCTGAACCGACCACAAAACCCAAAAATACTAGCTTGGACGCTCCGAGTACACACTTCTTCCGGTTGGCATAAAGCTCGGCTTCTTGTAAGGTCTGTAGTACCGCTTCCCGATGGTTCACATGCTCGACCAGGGTCTTGCTGTAGATCAGAATATCATCAAAGTAAACGACAACAAACAGGTTGATGTAGGCTCGTACAGACCTTGCTTGGTTTTGAATGTGGTCTTCCACTCATCACCTTCCCGCATTCTAACCTGGTGATACCCGCTCTTGAGATTGACTTTTGAGAAATTTGACGACCCGCTCAACTCGTCGAGCATACCGTCTAGCCGTGGAATCGAGTGCCGGTACTTAACCATGATGCTGTTGATGGGGCGGCAGTCAACCCCCATCCTCCAGCTTCCATCCTTCTTAGGGACCAATAAGACGGGCACAGCGCAAGGACTCAAACATTCCCGGAAATATCCCTTGGTCATCAAGTCGGTAATTTGGCTTTCTACCTTCACTTCCTCGGGGTTGACACGGTAGGCGGGGCAATTTGGAAGGGGGGCACTGGGGGCGAAGTCTATTTGGTGCTCTATCCCACGTAGTGGTGGTAGGCCGGGAGGCATTTCCTTGGGGAACACGTCCTTGTATTTTTCCAAGGCTCCTTTGATCCCGGCTGGGAGCTCTCGGTCATGGGTACTTATACTCAAAATCTCACGATAAACCATTAGCACTGCCCGAGAGCCAGTGCTCAAGGACTTCCTAACATCCTGGGAGTTGATAAGAAAATTAACTTATTACCAGAATCCTTAGATAGTTTGACTTGCATTTCGTGAACTTGAGTCGGTGACAAGGGAGCGAAATTAATCCACCTACTATCATGCATAATGGAGTAAAAGTTGGTGCGACCATTATGAGTGGCATCCTTGTCAAACTGCCATGGGCGACCAAGAAGGACATGGCCAGCCTGCATGGGTACCACATCACAATGGACCGACTCCCGGTATTGCCCGATACTAAATGGTACCTCTACTTGTTCATTAACGGAAACCATATTTTGATTAGTCAACCAACGCAATTTATAAGGAGTAGGATGGGGAGTAGTAGGGAGGGAAAGTTTTCTCACTAAGTGAGCGCTCGCAACATTTGTGCAAGAGCCCCCATCAATGATCAAACCGCAAACCTTGCCGTTAATGGTGCAACGGGTATGGAAGAGGTTGTCGCATTGGGACACGGTGGTTGGGGCAACGGTAGTGCTGAGGGTTTGCCTAACCATGAGCAGTCCTCCAACATCAGGGTACTCCACGTTACCCTCAGGGAAGGCGACTTCTTCCTCCTCCTCCTTGGCTGTCTTCCCGGGAGCTTCGTCTTCCGACTCATATTGGCCTTCCGGGGTAAGTATCATGACCCGGCTGTTCGGGCATTCTCTAGCATGGTGCCCTCTCCCTTGGCACTTGTAACAGGTCATCAGGTCATCACTGAGATTAGGGTGAGATTGCTTTTCATGGAGTTAAATCAATGACCCGTCAAGTCATGGATTCAATGAGAGATATAATTGTTGGAAGGACAACTATGCAAGAAGCAGCTGATTTCCTTCAAGAGGATTGTAGCAAGAAAATGCCAGAAGGACTTCCCCCACAATTAAAGGATCCCAGAAGGTTTAGTCTCACGGTCAGAATAGAGCAATATCAATTTAAGAACAGCCTGATTACACTAGAGCCAGCTTTAACATGATGCCACTCAGCCAAGCTAGGAAGCTAGGATTGCTCTCCATGAAACCAGTTACCATGGAAGTTGAGATGGCTGATAGTTCATCAAGAAAAACAGTAGGGAAACTCTTAAACTTTTCTGTCAAACTTAATGGAAGTTATGCGCTGGTAGACTCTGTTGTCCTCGCATTGGATTAACAATGCAAAGGAGTTATACTTGGCAGACCTTTTCTAGCAACAACCAGAGCCTCAATTAATATCCCCAAGAGGAGGATTAAATTTAGGTTCAAAGACACCTCCATGACCTTCTACGTTCATTATGAAAGATGTGGGCTCTGTTGATATTTTTCATCCAATGGTCATGACTTCGGGAAGCGATGTTAGTGAAGTTCCAGCAGAAATAAACTTTGAACCCACTGAAGAAAATCTGGACAACATGATGAGGGCTGTCACTGCAAAGCCTAAAATCAGGGCAGAAAACCAGACACCAGAGGAGGAGGATACCACTCCTCCAATGAACCCAGAATCCAATTGAAATAAAACTAAGTCAAGCTAGTGACTTTGCAAAAACATGCGCTGGTTGGGAGGAAACCCAACATGTTCTTTTAATTTATTTTTTCTTTTGAATTAATAAAACTATTTTATTTTATTTCCCTTCAGTTATTTTCAATTTATTTATTTATTTTCCAAAATAAGATATGATGATGTTTTTGTGTTGAGCTGACTGAGAACAGGTGCAAAATACAGAAGATGCTAATTTCAAGAAGTTTCAGTATGCTGGGATCAACCGATCCTACCCAGATCAATCGATCTCTGAGACAAGAAAAGCTGAAAACCGGTTCATGTACAGACCATTGCTCCCTTTTGGTCGTAAAATTCCTCCCACGGTATATGGTTTGCTTTCTTGTTAATAATTGTTTATCTCCAGTGTTGTTTCGCAGCACCCATTTTCTTTGATTTTATATCACTGCAGGACGCAGTGATTTAAGTCTAGGGGAAGGGGTGACTCCTTTCATATGTTACTAACACTATGTTTTCTTTTGTTTACTTGTCCCAAATTTTTTTTCAAACTTTTTCAAAAATAAAACTTTACCATTTTTCTTGAGTCATTTTTTTGAGTCAAAACATGGGATTTTACAATTTTCTTGGTTTCCATTTTATGCTGACATGTATTGGACTTAGGTCAGGAAGATTGGAAACACCATCAGTGGATCAAAAATAAAACTTTTCCATTTTTCTTGAGTCATTTTTTTGAGTCAAAACATGGGATTTTACAATTTTCTTGGTTTCCATTTTATGTTGACATTTATTGGATTTATTTCAGGAAGATTGGAAACACCATCAGTGGATCAACTTTACCTGAAGCGACCTATCCTTTGGAAATCTGAATGATCCAGCATTGGCTCTATCTACTTGGACCTTTAACTTGGACTAATCTTCTCACTTATGGGCTCCATATCGCAAAAAGAATCATATACATCTGGAGTTCACCCCATTCTTATTGGAGTTCCAGATGGTTGAGGGACAAGTTTTAAGAGATAAAAATGATCTCTTCTTCCTCTAGTTTTAAGCGCATGTATCAGGATCACTCAATGAAATGGATTGAATTATAAGAGAATGCTAAAGGTAGAGCCAACTGGTGCATACAGGAGCAGACTATCATCTACCCATGAAGAATCAAATGACTCCCCTAACTCTAAAATCCCAGAAACTTCATCCTAGTTCTACACCTGTGCTTAAAGGCTTTTCTTTTTTTTTTTTTTTTTTTTTTTTTTAACTCAAGGACTGATTTTCTGATTTCTTCTAAGGAGAGGATACTTTACTTTTTACTTCTAGCGGATTTGGGATTTTTGATTTTTCACTAAGCTATGACTCGACCACTCACTCGAGTGGTCTGGTCGAGTGGCTACTATGCGATTTTTTTCTGTTTCTTGTGCTGAGCCAACTTTTATCTTTTTCTTCCAAATCCTTTACTAGACTCATATTTTTTGTTTTTTTGAACCTATCCTTTCCAAAAGTTTATGATTTTTAGCAAACTCTTTTTCTCTTTTTTTTCCTAGACTCAAACCCTAACTTATTCAAACTCTTAGCCTAAATATGGTTCAAAAATTGTGAATCAGAGACTACATGAGAGGCTACTCCTGTCGGCAACACCTAACACTTTCTCTCTAATTCAATCTGGAAATAGGCCTCACTTCACTCAAGAATAATGTATGGTCTGAAATGAAGTTTTGGATTTGGTTTTTGTGAAACTGTCTAAATGGTGGAGACAGCTACTTGGATTAGCAAGAGTGGTCAAAGGTGAAAGAAAATCCAAGTATTTTGAGGTATCCATGAGTTAGAGTTTTAGAGCATATCATGATCATTAAGTTTTTCAAATTAGGTTATAATTCATAGGGATAGTTTGACAAATCACAGCAACCTTCAGCCAAGTGAGAGTGCTAAATCTAAATTCCAAGCAAGGTGCAGACTTAATTTTCAACCTTAGGTGAATGCATTAGACAACTCATAACTATGGCATTGCAATTATATGTTTGGTTCTTAAGCTTTTTACGGTTTAACTCATCATCATACCCTATTCATATGTACTATCCTAAGCGATATACTAAAACTCAATCCTAAAATAAAAATGCAACGACATAACACTCTGTTTTTGTGAAAAAAATTTCTGAAAATTTTCAAATGTTTAGGTTTTATTTTATTTTATTTTCAGTGCACATATATGATGCAAATTTGAATAAGAAAACAAAAGATATGTCAAATTCGTCTCTCAAACCCTCCCTGAAACTTAAATTACACAGTCCCTTGTGTAAAATAAATTCAAGAGATGATTTGAGAGACTAAAACAAAAAAGAACAAAAAAATGCAATGGTGTACACAAAGATAAGGAAATAGGCCTCACTTCTCTCAAAACTAATGAATGGTCTGAAATGAAGTTTTGGGTTTGGTTTTTGTGGAACTGTCTCAATGGTGGAGACAGCTACTTGTATTAGCAAGAGTGGTAAAAGGTGAAAGAAAATCCAAGTATTTTGAGGTATCCATGAGTTAGAGTTTTAGAGCATATCATGATAATTAAGTTTTTCAAATTAGGTTCTAATTCATAGGGATAGTTTGACAAATCACAGTAAGCTTCAACCAAGTGAGAGTGCTAGATTTAAATTCCAAGCAAGGTGCAGCCTTAATTTTCAAGCTTAGGCGAATGCATTCGACAACTTATAACTGTGGCATTGAAATTATATTTTTGGTTCTTAAGCTTTTTACGGTTTGAATCATCATCATCCCCTATGCATATATACAATCCTAGGCGAAATTTCTAAAACTCAGACCTAAAATGATAATGTAACTACATGACACTCTGTTTTTGTAAAATGGTTTTCCGAAAATTTTCAAATTTTTATGTTTTTTTTCAATTGCACATATATGATGCAAATTTGAATAAGAAAATAGAGAAATATGTGAAATACGTCTCTCAAACCCTCCCCCAAACTTAAATAACACAGTCCCTTGTGTAAAATTAGTCCGGAAGATGATTGGAGAGACTAAAACAAAGGTTAATAAAAACATATAATGGTATATATAATGATGGTTAATTTGGGGTGGTACCTCATGAGAAGTAAGCACTGAGGTAGTCGTCCACGGACTTAGCCGTATAAGCAGGTGGGGCTGTGTAGGAGGGATAGACTGGATATGCTGGCTGGAGTGGTGCTGTCTCGAGTGGTGCTCTCTTGAGTGGTGCAGTCTCGAGTGGATTAGCTTGCTCGACTGCTTCTCTCAAGTGCCCAGGTCGAGTGTGTTTCCTTGTGCTCCTACGTCGGATGAGGCGTCTTTCCTCAGTTTCTTCTTCCTCTTTGTCTGATACCTTAATGTTCACCATCCCCTGTGTCGACTCGAAAGGCTCACTCGACTGGTGTACTCGGGTGGGCTGGTCGAGTGAGTGATCCTCTTCATCTGAAGATAGGGTTCGGATGTAAGTCCTTCTCCTTCTTTGGTTGTCCTCGACTGATGATTGACGCCTAGGTTGGCTTGGGCGTGTCTGCCTTTGATGCATGTTGAGGGAGTTGGTCCTTGTCAAACTCCTTGGGTCGTGAGTGGGGGCGGAGGGTGAGGAACCACGGTGATTTTTCCTAAGATCTTTGACACTGGTTGTCAAGTCCTTCACTGCTGTGGTGAGTTCCTTTACCTTCCCTGAGAGCGTCTTTATGGTTTTCTCTTGCCACTTAGACCACTGCCTTGCAAGACTCAACTTCTTATTCACCTGCTTCAAGTTTGAGCATTTTTCATCGCCGAAGTCATACCTCTCCGGCTTAGGTATGGTGTCATCTATCTCTTCTTCTATCTCGGCTTGCAGGGCATCTCTTTGAGCCTTAGTAGTGTAGAGCAACTCAGGTGGTGGAACAACGTTGACACTTTCTTCTTGCGTAATCTTTAGCATTCCATGAAGTGGGAGGAGGACTTTGGCTCTCCCAACTAAAGGATTTCCAAAGTTGTAAACATAGTTGTCCCTAACCATGCGGGATCCCAAAATTTTAGAGCTTTGTAAGTGAGGGATGTCTAACCACAACGGTTCAATCTATGGAGTCAAACTCAAATCAACTTCGTATGCGAGCAGGATTGGTGTTATCAATCCTCCAATAGAGATGTCACCTCGGCAATAATTCTTGTGGAGTGTAAATGCATAAGCCTTGCAGTATGAAAGACTTGCTAGCAAGAGTTCAGTATTCCCTGCATTGCCCATATCAGCCTTCATAGTTATCCCTCTGTCCATATCCTCTGGCGAGGCATACACAAGGAAATCTTTGAGAGCTAAATCTATCATCTGCAGCTCTTGATCATTCACAGGCCCTAGACTCTTCTTCGCAAATATAGTGCTTGCAACCACTCGGTGAAAATATCTCAAAGCAGGATGTCTGATGTCAGAACTAGACTGGGACGTCCTGAAAGTTGATCTTCCTCCTAGGGTCTCCCACATGCTGATAAGTTTGGCAGTGTCAAAAGTTGGCTTCTGGCCTGATCCCTCTCTAAAGCCAAACAAAGCATCCAGGTGCCGAAAGCTCATTGTGTAATCAACACCATCTATCTTGAAATAGATGTATCCCAAACTTCCATCCGAGACTATGGGGTGGTTCTCAATATAGGGGTAAATCTTCATTGTTGCCAAAAATTGGCAAGTTTCATCCTTATAGGTAGAAAATCTTTGCTTCATCAGAACTTGAAGGTTGGCCGCCTCTATCAAAGCTTCCACCTCTTCTCTTATTCCAAGTGCTTCCATTGTTTCACAGTGAGGGTACCTAGTACCTTGGCAATTCATGGTTTTCAAGATTTTGATTAGGTTTTCCTCTGTTTCTTCTGAGGCACGCTGGGCGCCTTTTTTGGTTACTTCATCTGTGTCCATGGGTTGAGGCTCTTCATCATCACTCTGTATCACGGCTTGCGAACTTTGGGCTATTCTTTTCTGAAATCTCTGTGTCTCTTCACACATCATGTTGTCTCGCCTAGCGGGAGTTTGATCTTCGAGAGAGGGTTCTCCTCTGTGTTGAAAAGATTGCCTTGCTTTTGCTAGGCGCCTTGCTACCACTGCAGCCGGTTGTGGCTCTGCTAACCTGAGAAAAAATGAGTTTTGAAAATTAGTAGTGGACGGAGGTTCACTCGAGAGGTCCACTCAAGTGGGTTGCTCTAGTGTGCACGCATAATGCCATAAATCTCTACAGTAGCCTCCAGCTACCCCTTTTACGAGAAATCATATGAAATGCTAGAATCAAAGAGAAAATTCGGTCATTTGTGCGTTTTAAATAGCAAAGGTCTAAGGAGCTATCAAAATTTTGAAATCGTAAGGGGTGTGAAAGGAAACCCCTTTTTATAGAGCAACTAAGACCTTGAACTTAAATCATAAACTCAAAATCTATAGATCTGAAGAAAAACTTATGAATTTTTCAAACATGAACCCTAGCTTTTAAAGATCCAAAAATTTGATATCATGTACTTACTGAACGAAATGACTCCTTCTAGACATGATTTCCGGACTAGAGATGAGTTTAAATGCAATGAAATTTTTTTTTTTTTTGGTGGAAAATTCAAAGAAATTTTTAGCTTGAAGCGTTTTGCAAGTGATGAAGATAAGTGATGAAATAGCAATAGAGTGAAACAAGTATTTGATGGGATAAAGAAGATAGATCTTGGAGCACTCGAGTACTGTAGGTCGAGTAGGCCGGTAGGTAGGTGCGGATAAGATGAGATAGACGGCCCAGATCTCAAGCTCAGATCGCATGTGATTTTTCAGCTTATCCTGGCCCACTCGAGAAGGCACTCGACCACCCTGGTCGAGTGGAGTGGTCGAGTGGTGTGGTGCTTGGACCGGAAGTTCTTGATTTGGCCTTGTTAATCCTCCTGAAACAACAAAACTCTAAATAGAAGGGTGAAAACATCAAAACATTAGGAAGAAAAAGAATTTTAAATATGTACATTGATAAACATGGACCTTCCTCCCAAGTGAGCTTGTTTAGAGTCTCTTAGCTTGACTTTCATACCTTAGGCTTTATCAGGATCACCTACATCTATTGAGGTATCTCCTGGTATACCTTGTTCTGCCATGTATGGCTTGACTCTTTGACCATTCACAGTGAATTCTTTACCATCAGTGTCAAGCAAAGTGACTGCTTCATAGGGTAGAACTTCTTTGATTTCGAATGGGCCTGTCCATCTTGACTTCAATTTTCCAGGAAAAAGTTTTAGCCTGGAGTTAAACAAGAGGACGTGGTCTCCTGCGGTGAAGGTTTTTTGTGTGATCCTTTTGTCATGAAAACCCTTAGTCCTTTCCTTATACACCTTTAAGCTTTCATATGCATCCAGCCTTATCTTTTCTAACTCATGCAGAGTAATCCTTCTTTTCTCCTGGGCGGAGTTAATGTCAAAAGTCAGCAGCTTGGTCGCCCACAGGGCATTGTATTCTATCTCCACAGGCAGATGGCAGGATTTACCATATAGGAGTTGGAATGGAGTTCTGCCTATAGGCGTTTTGTATGCCGTTCTGTAGGCCCACAAAGCTTCATCAAGTTTAGTTGCCCAGTCTCTCTTGGAAGTTCCCACTACTTTAGCCAAAATGGTTTTAATCTGCTTGTTGGCGACTTCAACTTAACCACTTGTCTGAGGGTGGTAAGAAGTTGCAACTTTATGCTTCAGTCCATGCTTTCTTAGTAGGCTCTCAAACTGCTTGTTGATGAAATGGGAACCACCATCACTTATTACAACCCTTGGCACTCCAAATCTGGGGAAGACGATGGTCTTGAACATTTTCAAAACTACTTTGGCATCATTGGTTGGAGATGCTATTGCTTCCACCCATTTGGACACATAATCAACAGCTACCAAAATATAGCTGTTTCCATGAGATGGTGGGTTGAAAGGTCCCATGAAGTCTATCCCTCAGCAGTCAAAAACTTCAACTTCCAAGATTGGGTTTTGCGGCATCTCGTTTCTCCTAATAATGTTGCCTATCCACTGGCATGCATCACACTGAGCAATGAAATTTTTTGTATCCTTGAACATTGTTGGCCACCATAAACCTGCTTGAAGGATTTTCTGCCTGGTCTTGAAGATAGCAAAATGTCCACCATAGGAAGAACCATGGAAATGTTCAAGCACTCCCTGTACTTCCTCCTCTGGAATGCATCTCCTGAATAAACTGTCAGGACCTCTCTTGTAAAGATAGGGCTCGTCCCAGAAATAGTGTCTTGCATCTCTATACAGTTTTTTTCTATGGTGAGCATCAAGGTATAGGGGCTTGTAACCAGTGGCTTTGTAGTTTGCCATGTCTGCGTACCAATGCGTCTCACAGTGCTTTGACTCGACAGCCTTAATCGAGTGAGAGGTCGAGTGGAGCTGTCGAGTGAGAATTTCTATGGACATGAGCTGTTCCTCAGGCAGAGATTCAACCACTGGTGCCGGGTCGTCTATTCTCATCCTAGAAAAATGATCAGCAACTCCATTTTCTATGCCCTTCTTGTCTACTATTGTCAAATCATATTCTTATAGTAGGATGATCCACCTCATAAGCCTCGGTTTGGTGTCCTTCTTTGCATAAATGTGCCTAAGTGTAGCATGGTTAGTGTATACTATAATCTTCTGATCCACTAAGTAACTCCTAAATTTCTCTATTGCAAATACCACAGCAAGCATCTCTTTCTCTGTTGTAGCATATCTGCTTTGTGCCTCATCAGGTTTCTGCTAGCGTAATGGTTGACATGCAGCTTCTTGTCTATCGTCTGACCCATAACTGCTCCTACTGCATAATCTGAAGCATTACACATTATTTCAAAAGGGTGCTTCCAGTCTGGAGCTCGAACTACTGGAGCTTCTACACTAGTTTGCATTTCATTCTCAAGATGAATTCTATGATTGCAGAGAGATGAGAAATTCCCCTAATATCTTCTAGAGAATAGCCTTTTACTTTTCTAAATTTTCGCAATTCGCTGAGCAATAGTTCAAATTCAATCAGGGTTCAGCTTGTTATTGACTATTACAGGGTAAGCATCTTTACTTCCTAAGATAGCATACCTTACCCCTTCTGGAAGTGGCTTGAGTTCAACGGTTGGTGCCTTGAGATCGGACCACTTGAGTGCTACTTCATCTGTGCAGAGCTCGAGTGGTGCTCTATGCTCGCTCTTTGCAGAAGTTACACGCCAGATTTCCATCAGGAAGAATTGCAACCCGGAAAAGCTGCAGAAGAGATCTCACTCGACAATACCACTCGAGTAAGTGGTTGAGTGGCTGCAAGCCGAGAAAAAAATTCAGCACAGCCTCAAGGGAGAGACAAATTTTCTGAATCATCCCCCTACGAACCTTCTTTGCCTTTCCCAGGAAGGAATAAGAAGCAGCAGGCAGTTGAGCTTTGCGTACCCCTGTTGGATGCTTTGATGCTAATACCCCCAGCCCAGAAGTATATCAAAGATATGGTTATGGAAAAAACCAAGGAAGCACAAAGTATGGTACTCCGCACTCATGAATGCAGTGCTATCATCTAGCAGAAAGTCATATGCAGAGAAAAGCTCCAAGATCCAGGCTCTTTTACTCTGCCATACTCAATTGGACCACTCAGTTTCAAAAATTGCCTCTGTGACTTAGGAGCTTCGGTGAGTCTCATGCCACTATCAGTAGCACAGCCGCTAGGATTCACAAAGTTCTCCCCTAGCAGAATCCCCTTAGTCTTAGCAGACAGGTCTGTTAGGCAACCACACGACCTGTTAGAGGATTTGCCAGTTAGGATAGGACACCTTGAAGTCCCTACAGATTTTTTCTTCCTAGAAATAGAAGAGGAACCGAAAGATCCTTTGATCCTAGGAAGACCATTTTTGGCAACTGCAGGAGCCTCCATAGATGTCCAGAGTGGTACCATTGCTTTGAAGCTAGGAAAGGAAGTCATGAAATTTAATATCAAGTCCTCAATGAAACAGCCCATGATGCAAATATTTGGGGTTGGAGAGATAGATGACTTGGCAGAGGAACTTTTCAGAGAAGAAGTGGAGAAAAATCATCTGCAAACAGAACTGATCAAGTGTGAAGAAAAAGGATACCTTCACTCTGAGATCCCTGACTATGAAACAAGTTTGGATGTGAAGGAACTTCCAAAGGCTGAGGATGTTTTTGAGAGTCTGATAAAACCAGAAGGTATAGCAGCACTCGACCAAGTCACTCGACCACAGCACTCGAGTGACCCAGTCGAGTCAGCAACTTCTGCAAAGCGAGAGCATGGAGCACCACTCCAGCTCTGCACAGATGAAGTAGCACTCGAGTGGTCCGATCTCAAGGCACCAACCGTTGAAATCAAGCCACTTCCGAGCCCAGGTCTGCACGCCAAGGGTTCAAGAGACGTATTTGACTATTACAGGGCTTGAGTGGCTTGAGTTCAACGGTTGAGTAGGCTATTTTCTTTCTTTTCTCTTAATACTCGGATTTGTATTATCTCTGTTTTGACACCTTGTAAAAAAGCCCCCGATTAACCTAATGTAAGGGGGTATGCCGTTTTTATTAGCAGTAACCTAGTTTAGCTTGTTTTTCTCTAGAGTTCTTGATAACTTTCAGATTCTGGGATTTTGTAAGCCTTATAGTTTTTTATAAAATTAGTATTTTGCTTCTGATTTCTTCTTCAATATTGCTCATCAAAACCTCATCTATATCATATGTCATTTTTTGACATTTCAGGGTTTCAGTATTTGAGGACGAAATTCTTGTGTGAGTAGTTAAATTAGGGCTATTATGGGGTGGATTAGGCTTGTGATGTTTTTGACTGATCTGGGTACCTAAGTTTGTTTGCCAATTAGTGTTTTCCCTATTGGGTTAGTGATTTTAATGCGTGCTCTTTTCTGGCTAGTTAGGGCATGATCTTAGATAGATTTCACTCAGCAAAACCGTGATGAAATCATCAGATCTACTATTTCCAGGGCCTAAGATACAATAGCATAAGGGCTGATGCATCAGATGTTTATTTACATCACGACTCAGTTTACTTATTTGTTATGAGTCTTCTTTGGCTTGAACAGGTTGATTTGTTATGCCTGATTCTTTACCATGACAGTGGAAAGGATCTAGAGGCACTCTGCCACGACAGTGGATTGAGCTGGAAATGAAACCTGTTATCAAGAGAATCCCTTTTGGTTGAGTATGTAAGTTACCTAGGACTAATTTGAGCATTCAATAGTCAATTGATTCACCCCTATATTTCCTATAGCTTTTCTATTACTTATTTCATCTGTTTAGAATTTTTAAGTCACAGTTTCATAGTTTAATTAAACCATTCAACTACCCACTCGAGTGGACCAGTCAAGTCACTTAGCTTAGCTTAGTTTCCTTGTTTCTCTGATGACTTACTAAAGTGTGACAGCCGTTAGTAGGTTTGGTCCTTAGTTTTCTACTTTCATTTGTATTCATATAGGTTGATAGAATCCACAAAATAACCTCCATACTTGGCTTGAATTAATTTTTAATGAATAAATCCTTTTTTGTTAGTGTTATTCACCCAATGGATTGACTCATATCTATACTATGATTGGTTGAGAAACTTGTATTCTCTTTGATTGCTTGGTATGATTGCTTTTCACTCTTTGCATACGAAAAATACATTTTTCATTTGGCGTCGTTGCCATTTGGGTGTTATAGGATTACAGTTGGGATCTCATTGCATTTGAGATCAAGTTCTTTTACATCCTATTTTGATACTGACTTTGGTACACTTTGTTTTTCTCGCAGGTACCCTTGCACTCAACCACATACTCGAGTCACCTAGTTGAGTGAACTACCAAAGTCAATGGCAGAAACAATAGGAGTGCACGAGACTCCAATTCACAATCCATAGAGGTGTGGAATAGTTGCACCAGCTGCAAGTGTTGATTTTGAAATAAAGAGTGGAATCATTTCCATGGTCACAGAAAACAAGTTCCATGGTTGGCCAACAAAAGGTCCCTAAGAGCCTCTTGATTTGTTTGAGAGGATCTGTAGCCTCACCAGGATACAAGGCATTACTGAAGATGGATACAAGTTGAGACTGTTTCCATTCTCTTTAGGAGACAAAGCCCAACACTGGGAAAACAATCTTGAACAAGGCTCCATTAAAACCTGGGCTTCCTGCGAGAACACATTCCTCACCAAGTTTTTCTCACATACAAGAACAGCAACATTTAGGAATCAAATCTCAACCTTTCACCAGAATCAAGGCGAGACACTATCAGCTGCTTGGGAGAGATTCACCAGCTATACTATGAAGTGTCCACACCATGATCTCTCAAATGAATCATTGTTCTGCATCCTATACATAGGAGTCTTGCCTATAGTCAATATGTGCCTAGACACAGGTAGTAAAGGAAGTTTCCTGAATGCTGCTGTAAAGGATGGCTGGGAATTGGTGGAGAATTTAACTAGGTCAGACAGCGACTACAATGGGGAACATGTGAGGAATATTAGAGATACTAGTACATCTGATGATAGCACCAGAGCAGAAGTCAAAAGTCTTCATGAGAAGTTTGACATGATGTTGCTCCAAACTCAGAAACCTCAAGAACCAGCTGCACTTGATCTTGACATTAAGCTTATGTTACAGCAACTCATTCGTAGTCAGGAACAAACTGCTATAGACCTTCAAAACCTTACAATTGACGTCAAAGACCAATATCTTCATCTCAAACAACTCATCAACAACCTCTACACAAAAGTTCATTCCTTGGACAACAATTAGTTCACTCATTCACCACCATCAACAAAGAAAGCTCATGCTATCACATTGAGAAGTGGCAAACAGTTATCACCAAGATAAGCTGTGATGCGTGGTTTATGTATCAGGTTTTACCCAAACCAATAATTGCAAGTGCACGGTTGTGCGTGGTAGTATAATGGTGGGATCAAATCCACATAGAGTAAAGAGCACTATAGATCTGTAGATCTAAACAAAGCTATGATGATAAATATGGAAAGTTGTCACAAAATAAAATCCGAATAAAATATTTAATTAAGGAAATAAAATCAATTTAAAATAAATGTTAGGATCTGGGAAATTGCAGGGATTTAAATAAATAAAAAGAATATCTAACCGGCTTAGCAAATTAATGATCTAAATCTAAAACACAAACACAGTACCAAAATAAATCTCTTTTAAAGAGTAAATATTATTCTAACATAAATCCGCTAGGACCCTATGCTAGCATGTATTTAGCAAGTTAGATAGAGTTCACTTGTAGATCCAGCTTCAACTCTTGGAAATTTGGAAATCAAGCCTACAAACTATAGACTCCGGGTAGAATAACCAACGGTAGCTGTATTATAAAACCCTATGAATCATTTTATATATTCGTCAACCTAACAAAAACATTTGTTTCATAGAAGTAGAGATCTAATCATCATAACCCTAATCTATAACAATAATCTAATTAAACATTAAATCCCTTTGAATAAATCCCATCTCCAACATCCAGATCTACTCAACCATGGCAATGGGTTGATAGATCATGATGTTGTATAATGTAAAATGCAAAGAAAGAGATGAAGACAGAGTGAAGATCTAAAAATGCAATGCAAAATATTATAGATCTGAGAAAAGCCAATGTAAAAGTTTACAGATCTGAAATGAAAATGAAAATGATAGAGTAACTGTGAAAAATCGTGTCTAGGTCTCTCTGGCCGCTCAGAAAATGATCCCTATTTATAGGGAGTCTTCTATGTCAAAACTTGGAGTTAATGTGCAATTTGGAGAATATCCGTGATCCAGATCGATCGATATTCGAGGATCGATCAATCTCCTTCCTTTGATCCGTGCCACCCCATAGATTCCTTTGACTGACTGATTTTCTTTGTGATCAGTCGATCCTCTTCAGGATCGATGGATCCAGAGTGTTTCCAAAATTCAAAGATGTGTATAAACGTCCAAAGTTGCTCCATTTTGCCCATTTTAGCTCCAATGAAGTGAAAACCCGGAAAGACACTAAAACCGGCCAAAAGGACACAAAATCTAACTCTAGACTCAATAAAACATGTAAAAACAATAGTAAAAACTAGTGAAAATAGAGACTCATCACACCTCCAGACTTTAATCCTTGCTTGTCCCCAAGTAAGCAACAAGACAATGAAACAAAGCTCAGAAGTGGAAGTTTGAAAAATGGGAACTTACGCTTAGCTTAAAAATCCACCATGTTGGTCATGTAAACCAAAAAGAAACCTTGTGAAAGGTGAATCGAACTTTAGCAGTACAACAAGTACTTTACCATAAGCATAGCAAACATTACCGTACTCTAGCATCCGATATCCAAGGGAACTTCTGAAATCTCCATTGTTGGCCCTTTAACATTAATTAATTGTTGCGTGCAGTCTCAGAAAGAGAGTCAAGATTGCTAAGGGCAAGTAACGGGGGGCCATTTTGAGGGTGATGGTTAGCTGACAGGGGTCAAATATAACCCTAGAGCTACTCTCTCAAATTAAGAGATCAGTTGCAGCACTTAGAGATCAAATCCACAAGGACTCTGAAAACTCACACAACAGATATAACAGATTTGAGTTAAGCTAGATCAACAAAATAGAAATAAATAAAAGCAATGCAATTAAAAGTAAACAAGATGAACAAGAGTGAATTCAAGTGATTTAAAACGCTAGACCTAGGGATAATCTTCAGGAATAAACAGGAATGTGAACTGGGCAGTTCTATAATCAAGACAAAATTGTTTGTTCGGTTCTTAAACTCGTAACCATCATAAACCTTTTGAAACCCTAGATCTAACAAGGTGACTACTCAGACATAGAAAAGAAAACACAAATCATTGTCTGAATAATACTCATGAAATAGAAAATAAGAACCAAAGGGAGTTCAAAATTCTTCTCTCTACAAAGTTTGATATCTGAATCTTCTCTCCAGAACTTGCTTGAAACTTAGAACTTAGATTACTGAATAATGGATACAACTCAAAACATAGTCTCTGGGACATCTAAAATAAAGTTTAACCTAAAAACACGATTAGGCATGAAATATAAACTTTAGAAACTTATGGGGCAAAGTTGCAATTCTTGAAACTTGATAAAACTCGAAGGCGACATTCACGTCGGATGTGTGTCTACCGAAACAAGATTGACCTGTCGGTCGACATGGACAGCAATAATCGTCTCCTAGTTTTTTTGCTCAGCTACAGGCCTTCAAAAGCTCTAAAGTGCTCATCAAGGTCCAATCCGTGTTTGTACATAATAAGACTCAATATATATACAAAAGACTCTAAAACCAATGCGTATATCATGTCATAAAACCATAAAATACATGATATATCTACTCCCCCACACTTAGCTATTGTTTGCCTTCAAGCAAACAGAAAACTCAATCAAGGAAGAAGTTTGAAAATCGCGAAAATCACCTACTCTTCAGAACATTCACCGTAGTCACTCGCAGTCACCCACCACAACTTAACACCATATCCCTTTAGTAAGCCATTTCATCGCTGGGTCTCATTTCTAAATTCAATGTTCAAAAACCTTCTAGACTCAGCTGTCATCCTGTACCATAACAAGACAAGCCTCACAACAACAATGATGTTTTCGTCTCCCCCAGACTTAAATCCTTGGTTATTTTGGATTTTTTTATTAGTTTCTTTTCTTTTGTCTATGAATGTAGGCTATTAGAAGTGAATAATGGGTTATGGGATCGCTCCTACCCTCACAGCGACCCTACTTTCATCATCCCCTTAAGAAGCAAGTTATTGCAGCATGGATTTCTCCTACCTTCTTTACCTCAGAGAATAACTTGGTAATTCATAGACTATACCTTAAAGGCTTTTATTTTCGGGAGACTAGACTTCATAACTTACTTTGGTTTTATCAGGTCAGGTATGAATGAAAAGTCAAGCTCTCAAACACCAAATTCGTCCATGAGGTAAAAGGAACTGACATAAATTAGCTCAGGCTATAGCCGGCATCTGTTGTAAGTATGGGGATCTCAAGTTAACCGGTTAGACTTGGGGTTTTCCAATTAGTTGAATCTGAATAAGCTTTGCAACAATGGTTACCAGAAAACATAGCAAACAACAAATAGACCAAGAGATAGCTCATAGTTTCTAACTAGGTTTTGACTCAATAAAAAAAAAATCTAAAAAATAAATAGAAAAATTGGGACTGACTCTCAAAAGAATATATAGAGTTAGTAACAACCTCCCCCAGACTTAAACTACACTGTCCGTAATGTAATTTAGCTTATGGAAGGTGATAAAAACGAAAAATATTGAATAGAAATTGAACTGTTATGTTTAAAAAACGTGACCTGAGATGGTGTGTGTGTCGACCGACACACATTTTGCGTGTCAGTCGACACGAGCAAGATTATGTGTTTCCGAAGTTCTGACACCATTCAACTGATCAATCAACTAGTTTTCTGACATTAGATCCTGATTAAGAGCTCCAAACAGGTCAACTAGCAAGATAAAGAATAACATAATAGGTTCAATAATATCAGTAGGAGTTTGAAACAAAAAAACTGAAACAAGAACAAGAAATTAAAATGGCTCAAAGGAAAAAGAAAAAGAAAGAAGAAACTAGGAACCAAATGACTAAACTCCGAGTAGTGCGAGGATCAACGGTAGGGCTACGTGGTCGCAGATGGGGTGAAGTAGGCTGGGCACAAGTGACACCAGAATCAATAAGCTGCCACATACTCCTCATAGTACTCACCATGTCCCTCCTAAACATAGGACTATCATCCTCATAACCCGCAGGGGGCTCCGGAAACATTAGGTCAGGAATGGAAGTGTCTAGTAGAGATGGTGTCTCTAGAAGTGGCGGCACAATGTCATCCTCTGATCTTAAGGTGCGGCACTAAACGAAGCTCCTCGGCAAAGCTTGCGGCTTAAACTTTCGACCAACAATAACTCATCTGGCGCGAAGTACAACATGGCATGATCCTTCTTGATTCTGAAGGACATGTCAGGTAACTTCACAGTCTTCACTGTGCCATCTTCATCTGCGAATACCCACATGTTGTTAAGCTTCATCCAAGTCACATGTTGTAGATAGTCAAGATCCATGGTGATGTGATCAGATTTGCGTGTGGCATTGGAAAAAACTGTACCGAAGTAGCAGAAGATCGGAGTCAAAAGGTTTCCAACATGCTCAAACTGCTTCTTGCCAAAGGCTTTGGCTTTCAGAGAAACCAAATGATGAGCAAACACAACATCCAAATGCATGTCACTATTGGGGATATCATACTTCCAAACCGCAGCAGGAAACATGTTGCGAACACCAAGCAAAAGGAGAATAAGATTCTGACTTCCGAGCTTTGGTAGGATCAGACCGGCACAGTATAGTGCTAGCATTAAGGCGCAAGACGTACCTGACCCCGGGATGACGGACATCTGTCTACTTTGAAGAACCGGTATCATACTCACCATTCCCGATGTGGGACCAGAAGGTCTTGATGTCCCCCCACTCTGTATCTATAACAGCCTGAGTAGCATCTCTCCTGAAGCCGTACAAGTCACATAAATCACGGATAGTGATCCTGTACCTCATACCTTTTCACATGATGGTCAGAACTCCCTGCTGTGCCACCTTAGCACTCTCATCAGCATAGTAAACCCTGCAAGAAGCTAAAAACTGGCGTGCCAAGCCCGGGTAGAGAGTGTGTGGTATGTATCCGATTGTGCCAAAACCCATCTGCGAGGTGATGTGGTTGACATCTTCATCAATATCAAGAGCTATCATGGCTTTTTCGTCCTGCAACCTAATAGGTCTCATATCAACACCTTGCCAAGATTTATAGAACAATGTGTCATACTCATCCAATTCTCTGAATAGGTCTCTGAGTACACTTGGCCTTAGCTGTCTCAGTCTTTGGATCACTATCCCAATCACGCTTCACCTTAATCATCAGAGTCTTGAGCTTAGGCCAAGGAGCACGGACATGAGCATTGACCGGGAAATCATAAGTGGGTGTGGTGGCTATGATGGCGGAAGGGGTGGTCTCAACACTAGCCTCATCATCCGTAAGATCGATCTCCTCTCTGCGGGTACGCTTGTTCCTCGTAGATCTCCTAGTAGACATCTGCAAAACATAAGAAATCGCAAAATATGTTCAAATTTGGATTTCGAGCGTGCGTGTCAACCGTCACAGGGCAGCCCTGTCGGTGGACATGGTGCCAAAATTTAGACACCGAATGAAAAACGGAAATCTAAACAAGATCAGTTTCAAATCAAGAATAATATTGCACAATCATCAAAATTAACCATCAAACTCATCTTAAGAACACCAAATCATCATCCAATCAACCCTAAATTCCGAATTTGCAATTGAATTAGTGTTAGGTTTTATCAAAAGAAATTCATGACTTTTCAATCAATTTAACCTAATTTAACAACAATCCACACTTCAATCTTTCTAAATTCATCCTAATCAACTAAGATTAGCAACTAGCAAGAGCATAATTGGATTGTAAAAGTGAATATCGAACCCTTGAAATTTCCAAAATTAGGGATGGAGATTTGAAGAACATACCTCTGATTTTGAATGAATGTATGAGCTAGGAATGCAAGGAATAGAGTTCTCTTAAGTTTATAATCAAAGATCAAATGATTTGTTGAAAATAGAGAATTTGTGGTTTTGGTTTTATAGAGGAGTAGGGGTTTTGCAAATCAGAAAAGGAGAAGTGGAGAGGAAAAAGGAAATTAGGTATTTATACTAACCTCAGGTCCGTGTCGACCGAGACAGGGTGTGTGTGTCAATCGACACATACACAAACCTTATGTTCCTTGGTCCAAAAATTATAAAAATTTCTCCAATCCATGAGCAATCCTTCCAAATTTTTCATTAAGCTCGTCTAGTTCCTGAGACAAAACAAAAACAAAGAAAAATCAGTACCAAGACACAGAAAAACGTATTTACAGACTTACATGTGGGTTGCCTCCCACCAAACGCATATTTTCAGTCATTAGCTTGACTTTGTCAGAAATCAGATGGGTGAGATGTCTCCGGATGAATCTGAAGGTGATGAAGATGAAGTCTTTGAACCAAGATCATCCTCACACAAGTCTAGCATCTTGGGTTTCAGAACCCTATGCATCATCTCATCCATTGCAGCTTGTCCTTTAGCCTTAAACTCAGGAGTGATGATAGCTCTAATCTTGGCAAATAGTCTTGAACCACTTCCATACTGAAGCTTATACTCAATGGTATCATCAACTTGTCTCATAGGAGTCAAAGTTATAAGGGGCTCTCGGGTCACTGCTTTTCTCTACGGTTTCTCCTTCTTAACACAACTTTCTGATTCCTTGCAAAGAACTCCTTAGAGTGAATCTCATTCTCCTATTGGTGACAAACCTTATCAACTTCTTCAGCAACAACCTGAGGTCTCCACATCACATATCCTTTCGAATTAGCATCATATAACACATCAGGATCAACATGTCTCAGAGAAATCCTGCTACTTAGCAAATCAAAGACAGCTCCAGCAGTCGTAACGAATGGCCTTCCCAAAATCAAAGGCATATCAGAAAAAATATCCGTCTCAACAACATGGAAGTCACAAGGAAGCAGAAAGTCACCAACCTGAGCTTGCAGATTCTGAACAAAACCCATGGAATTCTTCACCGAAGCATCAGCCAATGTAATCTCTATTGAAGATCTCTTCATACTGTTGATTCTCAACCTTGTTGCAATGTCATTAGACATAATATTGATACTAGATCCAGTATCACAGAGTGTCTCGACCGACACGACCAGCTGCCTGTCAATCGACATGAGCGGAGGCAGGACCATCTTTAGTCATGACTTGCATCAAACTTTCCAAGATTCGGGGTGGTGTCGACCGACACGAAGTAGTGGTGTCGATCGATATGAGCTCTGTGATGAGAGTCTCAACTTTTTCCTTAGCATCAGACTTCTCCAGACTCTCTTCTTTGACCTCTCTATTAACTTTATCTCCCCAGGAAATAACAGCACCACACTGGTACTTAGGATTTGTATCACTTCTTTCAGGTAAGACACCATCAGGGCGTTTAGTGTTCTCTGCAGATTGAGCAAACTGGGAATCCAACCTTTTGATATGATTGTTCAATGTCTCATACTTCCCATTTAGATTAGCATAGAGAGCATCAATCTTACCATTGAAGTCTACAATCATCTTCTGCTGTCCTTCTAGAATTTGATCAAGTAGATCTTTCATCTCAGAATCCTGAGACTTAGAAGGTGGATTCTGGTAGTGGGAACTTCCATAGTTCCTTGTGAAACTGCTGTGATTTCGCTGAGCTTCCTGAACTACAGGCTTGGGCGTAAATCCAGAGGAGTTTTGGTTGTTCCCATAGTTGTTCCTCTTATTGTTATAGACTTGAAGTTGCCCTGAGAATTGCCAAACATTAGGCCATTAAAACCGAAACCATTCACATAGTTCACATCCTCTTCATTAGCTTCATCCTCAGCTTCAAAAACTTCAACCTCTTGAGCAAAGTGAACCGATTTCTTGTTCACTAGAAGGTTGTGCACAAGATCAAGCTTTGCCTTGACTTCCGCCATCTGACTATTGTTCAATCCAGCAGTTAACTTCTTCTTCTCATAATCAGCATTCTTGGAGCTATTACTAGATGCCAAATTCTCAATCAACTCATTAGCTTCCACTGGTGTCTTATTCTTTAAGTTACCATTACTAGCAGCATCCAAAGCAACCTGATACCTCCAATCAATTCCGCAAATGAAATTCCTTATGAGCTGGACTTCATCAATACCATGGTGCGGACAATCTCTTTGGTACCCCTTAAATCTCAACCAAGCAGCTTTAAGAGTCTCTGCAGGTCCCTGAGTGGACTGAATAATCAAATCTATCAAGTCATCTGTCTTAGCATCATCATTGAAGTTATTCAGAAAAGCTGTCTTGATTTCCTTCCAAGTGGTCAAAGATCCTGGCTGTAATTGCTTCAGCCAGTGAACTGCTTCCCAAGCAAGAGAGTATGGGAAGTGCTTGCAGAATAGATACTCTTTAGACACTCCATTGGCTTTAATACTCGAAAACCAAGTCTTCAAACTTCTATATGTGGTCCATAGGATGTTCAGCAGGATGAGCATGGAAAGTGTGTTGCCCCACAAGAGTATAATAGTGGGGTTTCAACTCAAAATTATTCCTCTCAAAGGCAAGAGGACAAATCGCAGACCTATTAGTGTATAACTCATTGGGTTTGTTATAATCAGCCAGTGTTCTTCCCACAGCTTCAACCTGAGCATCCAAATCAGCACGGCCACGTCCTTTGGCAGCGTGTTAACCAATAGGCAGAGCACCGTGTCGGTCGACATGAGCAGTGTCGTCGACTGTTTCGACAATGGGGTTCCTTTGAGCATCAAGGTTCTGACATTGATCATTGAAATGGTTGTCCTCTAAGTCACGTAAATCCCAATAGCATCTCTCTCAAGCACAATAGTTTTAACCATCTTTGATTTCCTCTGTGCTATGCGATTAGCTCTCTCTAACTTCTCAATCTCCTCAGTAACAACTAGTTCTTTATTCTTGTTGCTCCTAAGATTCATGCACCTGAGATTAGAGAAAGTAGTGATGTAAGTAACAAAATAAAAGAAAAATCTAGACTAAACTGTAACTGAAATCTAATGGTGAATTTAGAGTCCCCTGCAATGGCGCCAAAATTTAACAGGGGTCAAATATAACCCTAAAACTAGTCTCTCAAATTAAGAGATCAGTTGTAGCACTTAGGGATCGAATCCACAAGGACTCTGAAAACTCACACAATAGATTGAACAGATTCGAGTTAAGCTAGATCAATAAAATAGAAATAAATAAAAGCAATGAATTAAAAGTAAACAAGATGAGTGGGATTGAATTCAAGTGATTAAAAGCGCTAGACCTAGGGATAATCATCGGGAATAATCAGGAATGTGAACTGGGCAGACCTATAATCAGGACGAAATTGTTTGTTCGGTTCTTAAACTTGTAACACTAATATGATATCTCATTCAACTCTCGCTGTGACGACATCTATCCTCTATACAAAAGAAAACCAAATCTCTTTACGAAATACCAATAAATAGAGTCTTTATGATTAGCTGGTATGAAATGTTTACTAAAATCCTAAACCAACTCTCGCTGCGAAAAGGCTGTTTGCTCATCTAAGATTGGGTCATGATATCAATAGCACTCTCGGGCCTACCAACATTCCTTTGATACCAGGATTAAGGTAATCAGTCTTAAGACTATAGTGATAATCAAATCTAGATGAAGAACATTATAGATAACCTAACATGTCTATGCCCAATTCAACAAACCATCAAAAACCTTTTGAAACTCTAGATCTAACAAGGTGCTCCTCAGACATAGAAAAGAAAATACAAATTATTGTCTGAATAATACTCATGAAGTAGAAAATAAATAACAAAGGGAGTTCAGAATTCTTCTCTCTACAAAGTTTGAGATCTGAATCTTCTCTCCAGAACTTGCTTGAAACTTAGAACTTAGAAAACTGAATAATGAATACAACTCAAAACTTAGTCTATGGGACTTCTAAAACATAGTTTCACGTAAAAATAAGATTAGGCATGAAATATAAACTTTAGAAACTTCTGGGGCAAAGTTGCAATTATTGAAACATGATAAAACTCGAAGAAGTCATTCACATCAGATGTGTGTCGACCGACACAGAATAGACTGATAACACTGTATTTTACCTATTTTAAGCATACATTTATCATCATATTAGTTCATAATCATCCTCTGTTTATACCATTATATGCATATTGCACTTCCTTTTGAGTTTTAGGGTCCTTTGCATGAGCATTGCACATATATTGCATATTGTGGGTTGTTTACAGGTAAAAATGGATGCTAAGGATGCTATGGAGCATTGAGGAGCTGAATAGGAGTTTCGGATCAGCTCAAGAAAGAGATTGAAGGAACATGGAAGCTACTCGACCAGCTGCTCGACCACTATGATCGAGTAGTATTTCCGGATTAATAGGAATCCTATTTTGTCTTATCCTAAACCTTATCTTTAGTATAAAAGCTGAAGAGATCTCCCTTAGATCAGCACTCTGAAGTAAGTTGGGGACAGTCTTTGCAACCAGGAAACCAAGACGATTCAAGGATCAAAGGATGTGGATTGATAGAACACACAGAGGATGCGGAAGGCCTCTAATTTTCAAACTGAATCTACTTCGGATATGACGCACCAAAGGAGAATCAGGGTTTCTTGTGGATATTACACACCAGGAAGAGATGATCTAACTTGAAAAGTTTTTGAATAAAAAAATTTGAGTTCAGGATACAAGAGAATATAAAGAGAAAAGAAACAAACAAGGCTGAAACAACATGCAAACAGCCTTGGAAATAACAAAACTTAAATAAAACAGAGTTTAAAATAAAAAGGACTCTTCAGCTCTATTTCCTTCCTTAGCCACAAAATGGATGTTATAGAATGGGCATTGGGTTTTCCTTTTCAACACTTAGCTTGAATCAAAACCAAAGTGGTTTGATGCTCTAACACGGATCATAAGATCAATTGGAACAAGAAATATCTCCTCATCTTCATGTTCATCTGCGGGTGCAAGCTCAACTACATCCTCAGCTACAACCTCTTCTCCGAATCCATGCTCCAGGTCTTTAGTGCTGTCTAGGATCATATCAAAAGCACATGTGTTAACCCTAATAAAGGGTGTGCTTGTTTTTAGACCTGATATTATCTCTCTCTACTTCCTAAATACTCTCTCTCTTGTTCTTCATTTTAGATCTTTGTAAACCTTTTATCTTTTCAATAAAATCAGTACTTGTAATTATTTTCTTCATCAAACCCTCTTATCTCAATCTGATCTATCTCATATGTCAGATTTAGAACTTTCTGGGTTTGCAAATTCAGTTTTCATTATGCTTAATGAGTAGTTTACCTTAGAGTTATTAGGGATGGATTAGATTAGGGAGGATCTTGATTAACCTGGTAGTTTTAAATGTTCTTAGATGCTTTAAATCCTTTTTGGGTGAGAGTTCTTAATGCTTATTCATTTCTGATAAACTTGAATATGATCCTAGATACTCTCTTCACGACAGTGCTTGTAGAATGTTTGATTAGCTTTTTCCAGAGACATAGTTATATTAACCTGTAGAGAGTATGCTTCAATGGTGTTTGGGAACCCATGATTCTCAAAGCTGTTGTTAAGAAATAATGTTGGCTTAGGTAGGTTGATTCTTAAAGCTTGTCCAATAGCTTGGCTCTGGAAAAATCGGGTATGCTGAGTTATTGGGTTCAAGATCATTCACCATGATAGTGGGTGTGATTGGCTTAGATATCCAGGTTATGAAAGTGATCCCCTAGTCCATTAGTTCATCCCTATGATCCCTATCTCTTTATAATTGCATTAAAACATTCAGTTACAAGTTCTATTAGTGATTCTGTGTTTTCATATTCCTACTCGACCACACCACTCGACCATATCGATCTAGTGGCTTTTTACTTTTGTTTTCCTTCTTTGTTTATTTACTCTATGTGCATTTGAATTGACATCTCAAGTGTTCATTGCTTTACTTATTAGTTATTTGCAATTTCAACCATTAGATTGTTAGTTTCAGTATCATATCTGATTTGGCTTAGCTTATTAGCATTGACATATTGTGATTGCTCGCACCAAACCCATTATGGATTGACACCTCATGTACTACAACATCAATGAGGATTTGAAACCCTCCACACTAGTCTTAAGACTGATCACCTTAATCTTGGTATCATAGGAATGTTGGTAGGGGCGAGAGTGCTATTAATATCCTGACCCAATCTTAGATGAGCAAACATCCTTTTCGCAGCGAGAGTTGGTTTAGGAATTTTGTAAACATATCGTACTCGCTATTCATAGAGACTCTATCTATTGGTATTTCACAAAGATATTTGGTTTGCTTCTGTTTAGAGGATATATGTCGTCGCAGCGAGAGTTGGATGAGATATCGTATTAGTGTTACGAGTTTAAGAACCGAACAAACAAATTAGTCCTGATTATAGAACTGCCTAGTTCACATTCTAGAGTATTCCCGATAATTGTCCCTAGGTCTAGCACTTTTAATCACTTGGATTACATCTCGTTCATCTTTTTTACTTTTATTTGCATTGCTTTTATTTAGTTCCTACTTATTGATCTAACTTAACTCGAATCTGTTCTATCTATTGTGTGGGTTTCAAGAGTCCTTGTGGATTCGACCCTTAAGTTCTGCAATTGACCTCTTAATTCAAGAGTAGTTCTAGTGTTATATTTGACCCCTGTCAGAAGTCTGGACATATTGAATGTTTCTGTCCAAGCCCTAGACCAATCAGAACGATTCACAATTCCTCGGTCAGGTGTTTCTCGTGTGGAGAAGGTGGACATATCTCTACCGTTTGTCCTCAGAGAATGATACAAGCAATCCCAGCCCTTGATCACCCTGCACCGGCATGACTGACCATGGGACCACAGCAGAAGAAGCAGAAGAGTAATCAGGAAACCCCAGCAAGAGTTTATGTCGTAGATATAAAGCCACCCAACCTCCCAGGCCATCCGACAGGTCCTATTACAGGTTTGGAAAGAGTTTAACTCTTATTGCATGTTTATGTTTTAGCTGTGTAGTTGAGTGGTTAGTTGTTAGTGGTTAGTTGAGTTGTTAGTTGTAATGTTGAAGTTGAGTCGTGTTGAGTAGTGTTAGAGGTTTGAGAGGCTTGAGAAAGTTGAGGAGATGTGGTTGAAAGGTTGTGGAAGTAGTACGTGGTGATGAGTGTGTGGTGGTTATATAGTAATTATGGGTATATAACTGTGTGTTGTTGATAGGGACGATACATGTTGGTGGTAATCCCACCCATGTATTGTTCGATTCAGGTGCATCAAACAGTTTCCTGACTCCTGAAGTGGTGGAAATATTAAATGGAAAGTTTGAAGAGGCAGAGTTGAGTTATGCAATGTTTACGGCAGGAGATCAGATTTTACAAGCAAGGGGTGTATTGAAGAAAGTTCCGGTGATTGTTGAGAGTGAAGAGTTTCCGGCAGATCTACTCATTATGCCGATAAATGGATTTGACGTAATCCTAGGGATGGATTGGTTGTCAAGGCATCAGGCCCATCTAGATTGTGGAAGAGGAAGAGTAATATTTGAGGAGAAAGTTCAACCGAGATTGACGTATCAGGGAATACAGCCAAGCAAGACTGCTTCGTTTGTATCAGCCTTGAGATTAGGAGAAGAGATTAAGAAGGAAGAGGTGTATCTCTTTACCCTTACTACAATAGGGGATAATGAAGAGGAAGATAGACCGTTGGGAGTACAAGCCGTCAATCAGGCTAATCTCTGGCAACAAATTCACGAAGCTCAAAAACAAGATGAGAACCGGCCAAAGATATCGAGGAATTGAATGATGTAGAAGGCGAGAATAGTAGTGGTTATCATCTAGCCAATGATAAACCTTACTGTTACACGGAAGGATTACAGTGCCAGATCAAGATAAGTTACGGAAGGAAAGTTTTAAGATGGCACATCATACTTTACTATGTATTCACCAAGGAAGCACCCAAATGTATCGCGATATCAAGAGATATTATCATTGGCCAGGCATGAAGAAGTCAGTAGCGAAATGGGTAGCAAAGTGTAATTCATGTCAGAGAGTGAAGACGGAGCATCAAGTTCCAGCCGGTTTACTGCATAACCTTCCTATTCCAATTTGGAAGTGGGAATCAATATCAATGGACTTCATTACGGGAATGCCTACGACACCAGGGTGTAGTAATGGTGCTATTTGGGTAATAGTCGATAGATTGACTAAGGTCACACATTTGATACCAGTAAGGAGTACTGACGGATCACCAGTTCTAGCCGACAAGTATGTGGATCAGATTGTGAAGCTACATGGAGTTCCGGCTAACATCATTTCAGATAGCGACCCAAATTTCACCGTGATATTTTGGAGGGATCTACAACAAGCGCTAGGGTTGAACGTTCACATGAGTACCGCATTTCATCCAGAACTAGATAGCCAGACGGAGCGAACAATCTGAACTTTAAAAGATTTAATCCGTTTATGCACATTGGATTGGTCTTCAGATTGGGAGTCATACCTACCTTTGGTGGAGTCCTCGTACCACAACAGTTACCATGCAAGCATTGAGATGTCCCCATTTGAAGCTCTTTGTGGAAGACCTTGTCGAATACCATTCTGTTGGACGGAAGTTGATTTACGATTGTAGTATGATAATGAGTTGATCAGTGATACGACAGAAAATATCAAAACCATTCAGCCAAATATGAAGAAGGCGCAAGACAGGCAGAAGAGTTATGCTGAGAGATCGAGTTTGAAGAAGGAGATTGGTCTATCTAAAAGTCACCACGACTAAAGGGAAAGACCATTTTGGTAAAATTAGGAAGGTTAGAGTACGATATATTGGTCCATACCAAATAAAGAAGAGGATCAAAAAAGTTGCTTACTGATTGAAAATGCGTGAGATCTTGCCATTGCATAAAGTATTTCATGTATCTATGTTGAGGAAGCATGTGCCAGACCCTGATTCGATCAAGCCAGAGAAGATTGAAGAAATCAGCACATACCTTATGTATCCAGAAGGAATCCTTGGAGTTGGAGAAAGGAGAATTTGAGTGTTCAAGAATAGAAGGATCCCACAAATCCAAGTATTTTGGGAAAAGCAGAATCGCAAGGTGGTCACATGGGAGGATGAGGAGAACATTTGTGCAAAGTATCCTCAGTTCTTCACTAGCCAAGAAGGAGAAGAAGACAAAGCAGGACCATCATAACCTCATGAGAGTTTGTAGAATTCGGGATGAATTCCTATCCTAAACATAAGAACCGGGAGACGGATCAAAGGAACAATTACCAGTTCAATCAAACCAAGGTTAAAAATCTGAAGATCATAGACTCGGGAAGAAAACTTGGTTACCAAGCCGGAAAGAAAACTTGGTGGCCATGTTTTCCTATCAATGATTTTCCAAGATGTTAAAATGGTGAGACTTTCCGGACAAATCAAGAAAAAGAATCATGTGGCGTACAACCAGATGGAGAAGTTTTGATGCAAGAAAAAAATTAATAGAAGCTTGCCGTGTACGACAGAAAAGAAAAATTGCCGAGAAAGCTATCTTCGAAATTTGACATGTGCTGCAAGTTGAAACCTGGAGAAAAAGCTAAAGGCGAATTTAACATGTGCTTGAATTGAAGAATGGCGTAAGGAAGAAGCCATGGAGGGAAGCTTCCGACTTGGTGAGCAAGTTCGCAAGACAAGTGGCAGCCATGCGGCTAGCTTGCTCACCAAGCCATCTTCACCTCCATCTCTATTTAAGCAAGCCTTGAAGAGATTTTTCTCCCATTCCAAAATTTTGAAGAGATTTTTAGAAACAGAAAGCAAGAGAATTTAGAGAGAGAAGAAGAAGAAGAAAATCCGGAGAAGAGATAACCGCATTCTTACCATGATTCCAGCCGTGTTCTTGAGATTATTTAGCCGTGTTCTTACATATTAGTATAAGTGTTCTTTGGAGTTCAAGCATCAGCATCAGTGTCCTAGTTCGTGAATCTGAATCTTTCCATTAACGCCTCTTTGGAGTTGTTGATTTTGTGAGTGTTTGAAGCATGTGAGATAGCACATGAGGTTATGTCATGCACCTTACCGTGGTGCATGATATCGCTTGTCGTCATTTAATTTATTTACTGCTTATTTGTTTGTGGGGGTTTTTGTGTGGGGTTAAGGAGATCAGTTGATGACTAACTGTTAAGGTCAGTTATCCATGTTGATTGTAGTGATTCTAGATGTTAGGTGGGTAGAACGAAGGATGGAGGGACAACCAATGAGATGACACGTGATTATGCCGACACCGACTGTAGTGCCTAGGTCTACCTGTGAGCCTCTGGCTGAAAGGTGGTTGAGGAGCTCGTGGTGCGAGTTGATGTCTTTGTGATATCAATGGTCGTAGTGGAGTGTGGAGTTAGAGTGAGTGTGGTGTTGTAGTTTCCCGAGTGTCGTTTGGGAAGCTTGAGAGTGTTTTTGTGAGAGGTGTAGTTGTGTGTTGTTTGCCGGGTGTGTTCGGGAAGCTTGTTCGTGTGTTGTGTATTAGTTGTTGTGTTTCCGGAGTGTTGTTCGGGAAACCTTTTTGTGCTGTTTGATTGTCGCGTCTTCTGGTAGTAGCCCAAAAGATTCTTGTGTGTAGTTGTCAAGTCTTCCGCTTGTGTGTTGTGTGTTTATTGTGATTGTTAAGATGTGGTGATACTAACGTTGATTGCTGGTATCCTCGATGCCACTAAGTAAACCTGGATTTACTTATGATTCTATCTTTTTGTTCAGGTAACCTTAGGAGGCAGTAGTTGTACGTGAGGAACGTTAGGCCACCGGAAAGTAGATTCGGCACCTCTTTGCATAAGATGTATGTTATGATATTTAAGTTTAAGTATTGTTGTTATTTTTCGCCTTAGGCCCTGGCCAGTGTTTGTTTTAAGATGTTAAGACTTATTCGTATTTATCAATGAAAGTATGTTTTAAAAGTAAATAAAAACTGAAGTCATGGCTGTGAGAGATCTGGTCCGGGTCCTCCCCAACGCCTAGGATGCATATAAGGGTTTCAAAGCCTGATCTATATACCAAAGTGGGTATGAAGGGCTTGGGTGCCTTGGTTCGGGCAAGATTTGTTCTTGGCTTCGGATCAGGTATCCTTGTTCTTCATTGTAGCCCGCCCTATCGGAACGCTCCGTTGTTTGTCAGGCTATATAGCGTTCCGGGGGCGCTACAGTACCTCTCCTCGGATTGTGAGTTTCTTTGGCTTTAATAGCTGTACCAAGAACCCTTCTTCACTAAAACCTCCATAAAATTTCAGCACAATCAAGAATGCATCCCTACAAGTTTTGGATTATGTTAAAAGAAACACGAGGAATGTATGAAACCTTTATTTAAGATCATTTTTGCTGGTGTACTTTATTTAAAATGTTTGACCTCTAGAGATTATTCTATTCCCTGTTTCCATCTTTGATATGTTAACTCTCTTAGGTGCAAAATTCAATATGTTCACCAATATATTATGCTTGAACGCATGGATCCCAGATGTTAATCCACGACTGGCAAATTGCCCAGGAAAGGATTTATTTCCTAAATTAAGGGTAAATCAGTTGATAAACCCGGTGTCTAAAGTTTGGTATGTCCTGTATTTACATGCCTTTATGGATCCAGAGGATAATCTTATTATTAGAGATAAGCCTATTAGTAAACTTTTGAAAGAAGATAGGCTAGTATGGCACTATACTAAATCAGGAAAATACACGGTCAAGTCAGGCTATGGGTTAGCACATGAGTTGACGGAGGAGGTAGTTTGGGGACAACTACTACAGCTCTCAAAACTCATGCTTCGAAAATTAAAGCCCCACCAAAGATTAAGCATTTACTTTGGAAAATTATCTCGGGAGCACTTGGAGTTACTTCACGTCTAAGTCATCGAGGTGTCCGATGTGATAGTCTATGTAAAAGCTGTGGTATGTCGGAGGAGCATTTAACCATGTTTTCTTTGAATTTCCATATGCTACACAAACATGGACTCTAGCAAATATTTTGCTGACACCAGGATGTTTCCTAACAGGGTCAGAAGTTTTGAATTTGGATTATTTATATTGGAGAATACCATCCTCTATAAAGGAACAAGGAGTTTCAGATATTATGGTTTTTATGGAAAGCAAGGAATAAAATGATATTTAAAGGGATTCAAAATACGGCAAGAGACCTTTTCAGCTAGGCAAAAACTGAATATTTGGCTTGGGAAGCAGCTCAAGTAATTCCCTTAAAGGAAATTTCCAATATGGAATTTCTAGACCTGACCCCCACATCGCTTAGATGTTGTATTGATGGTTCAGGAAAATCATCGGATCCTAATACAGGTCTGGGTTGGACTTGCATTCAGTGTATAGATCAAGTCGTGTTGTTAGGTGCCAGATGTAATAAAAAACACCTTCACCGTTGCATACAGAGTTGGAAGCTTTGGTATGGGCAGTGAAATCTTTTATTGAGTCAAGAATTGAGTGCCAAGTATTTGAAACTGATTGCGCAGAATTGGTATCAATGGTGAATTCGGGAGATGAGTGGCCTGCTTGGTCTATTCAGCTAGCTGACTTAGCTTTACTTCAAGAATCATTTTCCGATTTTGTAATTTCCCGTATTTCCCGTTTGTGTAATTTACAGGCCGATTGCTTAGCACAGACCTCTAGAGTTCTAGCTTTTGAAACTTCATTTGTAAACATTTTCTTCCAAGTTGGGTCACCAATTCTAGAGTGATCTTCTAATTTAATATTTAATTGGAAAAAGAATATTCTGCTTGAACATTTATTTGATCGAAAGGCCTCACATGTTCATGGAAAGATTCAAATTTCACATAATGCTTAAGATTTCCAAATGTGAAAAGGTAAAAACAAATCCACTACAGAATAAGAAATTTTTGTAGTGCTTAATTGGCGTAGTGCTACCCGCATCATTAACCTCTCTCTCACACACAATGATATACTTAAGAAAATCAATATGCAGATCATACCTTTACATGGCGTTACTCTTTGTTATTTCCCCGACGGCTCCCCAAAATCTGCCGCTGAAGATCTTAGCATCCTGGTAGCTCTTGTTGGTCGAAATTGGATTACCATTTGGTGTGTAAGCACTAGAGATCTGACTAATAATGGAAACAAAGAGCGTAAGGTAAGCATATAGAGGCCTGCATTATATAACCTGAAAATGTTGACCTTCGTCTCTGTATTGATCTTTGATGGATCTTGAGGAATTAGACTAATGGTTTGTTCAGTTGATTTAATTTAGAGTTGTTTTTTTACCTTCGGAGATGAATATCACAATCAGAGACGGAAGAAGATGAATAAAATCAGATATTAAATAAAAAATAAAAAAATAAAAAATATATTAGCTGATTGGAAGTTTAAGTTTTTCATTTATTGAAATGTCAAGCTAACAATGCATACAAAAACTGATGTATCATCTACACTGCTTTACTATACTACTAGTGCTAAGGACGTGCTTTGTACGTCATGTTGTTAATCTTTTTACTAATCGTTATGTCAATAAATTTTAAAAAGTTTGTTTTCAAATTACTTAAAATATAATATAGTTTTAATAATAAAATTAATTAATAAATATTAACTACTGTTGTTATATATTTGACTTTTACTAAAATGTTTTATGTCTCTGTAGGGTTTTTGGACCATTGAATTACTATTCCGAGTATGAGTTTGTTACCCTTGTTGATGAAGGGAAAGAAACTTTCTTTTTGGGCCAAAAGTGTTTTATTGGGTCGATGATTAAGAATTCTTACAAGATGGGCACACAATATCTGAAACGGATATCATAAATTGATCTTGACATTATTTCTTAATGCTTTGTGACAAAGAATGTCTTCAAAATGGGCAAACTATACATAGTAAAAATATATTTAAACATCAATATGAATGTTGAATCGCATAAATTCTTATCTTTTAAGTATATTTTTTAGATATTTATGTACTTTTTTGACAAATGAATAGCATGCATATTATACACATTATTGCATGATACATGTTATACACGTGTATTAATATTGAGTACATGTTTCATATGTACTATTCTCTTTATATGACCATTTTTACTATAGAGAGATCTAGCAAGGTTAACCTTTTTCATTGCTCATATTTCATGAGATTGTAGAATAACTATTCTATAATGACAGGAAATAGTCAACAAAATGAAAACTTTTCATCAAGTTCTTTTGTGGCAATTTTCCCTTATAAAAATCCTTGTCATTCTTCACACAGAGAAAATGTATTTGATTTTTTGTCATTTGACCTAATAACGCGTTTTGATTAAGAAGTTGTCTGCACATCAGCACAAAGTTGCTATTTGTTTCATGGAAAAAGTATGTTTAATTATTTTTTTAATTTTTCGTAGAAGAAATATCCAATAAATATATCGAATTAGTATGTTATACATAATATTTTATTGTTTTAGCTTATGGCTAAGCATGCCTGTATCAAAAATGAGAAGGAGATTCTCAGAGAAAAAATGAGGGAACATGAAGCACATATTGATCAGATTTCCCGTGAAATGCGTATCCTTGAAGCTTCACCTTATGCATGGCTTGCTTTGAAATCAGAAGAGTTTGATTATAAAATTACACATTGTGTTAAAGTTATGATCAAGCAGTTAGACAATAAAGTTAGTTTGTCCTGTGAGGATGCTTAGATGAAGTTTATTTTGTAGTAATATCTTGCTTGAGAGCAAGTCTATAGTTGTTTAATTACTCTGTTTAATTCCACATGTTTAATTAGTCTGTATCATTACAATGTTTAATTACTATGTTCAATTATGTTTAATTAAAACATGTCTTTATGTATTTTATGATAATAAAATATGTTTTTTTTGTTACATCAATAAATATCCAAAATCTCAATATTTGACAAATCTGAATTAGTTTACGTTAAGAATAGGAAAAATGTTAACACACATTTGTCTATTTATAGGTTTTACACACATGTGTACTACTATTGAGTTTGAGTACACACGCATTGAATATTGTGTTAATGGGTGTTATTAATGGGCCATTACTTATGAGAAAACTCCATTATTATATGGAATAAACCATGGTTTATCATTCTTTTTTCAACTCTTTTGGCTTAATATAAATTCTTATTCTTATTTTATTTTATTATAAATTTAATTTCTATATATGAAAATGAAGTTGCCATTATTCTTATCTCTGTTCAATGACTGTGATATAAAGTATGATATACGCTCTTTTCAGTAATACAAATAAAAATAAACCACAAATACAAAAAAAATGTCTGAGAGCGAAAAGCGATTTTGTGTACAAACCATCACCTTCAAACGGTACCTCTCTCAACTAAGAGTGATCTCCGACGGTTATCCGGCGGGTTTTTCAGAGTTAGTTAACGGAATAACTACAGGCGCTTATAAAACTGCTGCGACCCAATTCCTATATAATATATGTGTGTGTCTCTGTTTACCGTGTGTCGAGCAGAGTGAAAATCAATTTCCTCTATTCATATTGATTATGATGAATACAATGAGAAAACAAATGCAAGAGATATCTCTTGGAATCAAAGATGAGGTTATCAATCTACCATTCGAAATATACGAAGAACAATCAAGGAAACTCGCTTCAGCCTCGTGGTCCTACCGGTGAACCCACACAAACATAATTTGTGTGCGATGACAAACGCACTACCCCGGCTCTAGGGTGTGAATGAAGAGGTTATAGGCCGAATCATTGATAACCAGAAAATTCAATTCCTCTTCCCATCGGAGGAATCTATGAACTCCGTACTCCGACGAGGTCCTTGGTCCTTTAATGATTGAATGGTAGTGACTCAAAAATGGACTCCTCTGCACACCGATGACGACCTTAAATGCATTCCGTTCTGGGTCCAGATTCGTGGTATCCCGCTGCACTTCCTCACTCTCCGTATGGTGAATTACATAGGCGAAAAACTTGGAGACTACATTGAGACGGATTTCACTGGTGATAACGCCGTCATGGTTGACTATGTCCGAGTTCACCTCCGTTGGAATGTAGACACACCATTACGTTTCAAGAGGCTATTTCAGTTTGGTGATGAAACTAGAATCCTCAAATTTCAATACGAGAAGTGCCGTAATTTCTGCCCCACATGCGGGATGATGACCCACGACGCTTCTGATTGCACCAAAGAGGGAGGAGACGAGAACCTGAGACCAGATAACGATGACGATGCTGATGACAACAATCTCCCTCCGGATAATCATGATCCAAGCAACTCAAACGGTGGTCCTGAACCGGTTGAACGCCAGAACAGAGGAGAACCAAGAGACAATCTAAATCAAACTCCTTCAAAGAAGCATCGCACAGAAGTAGCGCCACCTCAATCTGTTGAGAACTCAACTCCTGTGGCCTGCTATGACCTTCCCCAAGTCTATGTTGTTGATGATATCAACGAACGAAGCTCCAGAGGACAACGACGACAAACAGAGACGATGGAAGTTCGCAACTGGATCTTTAAACCAACAGATGGAGCAAGTGGATCAGGAACGAATGCAAACACAAGGAACACGATACCACAACAACACTATAGGGAGGGCTCGGTGGGCCAAAAGCCACCGGAGTCAGGATGACCACAACATTTTGGAACTGCCGAGGTTGACTGAGTAACCTGTTGGTTCGACGCCTCAAGGGAATCAAGGCAACTTATTCCCCGGACTTACTCTTTCTGATTGAAAAAAAGAACTAAGATGATGTTGTAAGATATGTGGCAGCCCAATTGGAGTATGATTGTGTCAAGTGTGTGTCGTCGGTAGGCAGAGGCGGCGGTTTACCTTTGATGTGGAAAAAACATGTTTCAGTTTCTTTTAATGTAGTTGATGAACGTCTGATTGATTGGACAATTAGTAATAAACATGTCTCCTACTAATTCTCTTGTGTTTATGGTAATCCCGTTCATAAATAAAGACACCAACTATGGGAAAAACTAGAACGCATAGCTATCAATCGTAAAGGCCCATGGTTGATGTGTGGTAATTTCAACGAAATACTAAATGCAAATGAGAAGAGAGGAGGACGAATAAGGGAACCCTGGAGCCTAGCTGATTTCCGCAACATGGTTACCACATGCCCTATCTCTGATTTACCCTATACCGGGAACAATATGACTTGGCTTGGTAAACTGGGCATACATACTGTTGAATCATGGTTGGATTGAACAATGGCAAATGATGAATGGAAAGCCTTATTCCCAGCATCTTCTATTGAATATCTTGCATTAGTGGATTCAGATCATCGACCAGCCATTATCAAGATAAAACAGTCGTCAAATAAAGGAAACAAGAGTTTTTATTATGATACTCGGCTCGGTAAAATCCCTGAAGTTTCAGACATTGTTAAACAAGGGTGGAACAACAATGTTAATGGTCCTTTACATGATGTATCTGCTCGCATCCGCAGTTGTAGAAATGAGATTGCTTCATGGAAACGTCAAAACAACAACAACTCTGGAAAAAAAATAAAGTCGTTAACTGAACGAATTGATGCAGCACACACAGACGGTAATACCACACTTGCTCAAATTCATCTATTGAGAAAAGAACTCATGGAAGCTTATAAGGAGGAGGAGAAGTATTGGAAGACAAAAAGTAGGAATCAATGGCTAAAAGAAGGAGACCTCAATACAAAATTCTTTCATGCTTCGACAAAGAATAGAACGGCCAGGAATACAATCAACAAAATCAAGGGGCCAAATAACAAATACATCTATGGAGATAGAGAAATTGCAAAGGAAGCAAGTAGATATTTTAGTGATCTCTTTTCAAGCACAAATAACTGTGACCTTAGTAATGTTCTCAGAAGCACAAGATCGGTAGTTACCGAGGAAATGAATATGTAGCTTACGAGTGCAGTGACATCGGAGGAAATATGAAAAGCAATCATCTTAATCGGTGCAACCCGCGCACCAGGGCCAGATGGACTCAATGCTGCTTTCTATCAACAACATTGGGATACAGTTGGACCTTCCATTGAATTGGAAGTGAAAAAGTTCTTCAGAACAGGTTACTTTCCACCAGATTGGAATCATACAAACCTTTGTCTGATTCCGAAAATAACTAATCCCAAGACAATGAAAGATCTTCAGCCTATAGCCCTCTGCAATGTGATCTACAAAGTCATCTCAAATATATTGGTTAAACGAATGAAAAACATTTTACATTCGGTGGTCTCCAAAAACCAAGCTGCTTTCATCCCTGGTTGGTATATAACAGACAATGTTATTATTGCTCACGAAGTCCTACATTCATTACGAACGCGAAAACGATGCTCTACCTCCTATATGGCGGTCAAGACAGACATAAGCAAAGCTTATAATCGGGTGGAATGGAACTTCCTTGAACAAGTTCTACAAAAGGAGGGTTTTGCGAGTGAATGAATCGCATGGATTATGAGATGTGTGAAAATGGTGTCCTTCTCGGTGCTTATTAATGGAAGCCCATATGACTATTTTGAAGCACGTAGTGGCCTCCGACAAGGTGATCCACTATCACCATACCTCTTTATTATTTGTGCGGACGTCCTGAGTAGTCTCGTCACAACAGCTCAAAAAGAAAACCGTCTCAAAGGAATTACCATGAGCAAAGGAGGACCCTCTCTTTCCCACCTACTCTTTGCTGATGGTTCCCTCTTTTTCACTAAAGCTGACCGTCGTAATACTTCCCAACTATTATGTATCTTTAAAGAATTTGAGAGGGCCTCAGGACAGTGCATTAATATGGAAAAATCCTCTATTACCTTTGGAAGTAAATTTTATCAGCACAGTAGGGACTCTATTATGAATTATCTCCAAATCCCAACAGTAGGCAGTGGTGGCAAACACCTTGGGTTACCAGAGCAATTTGGAAGGAAGAAAAAAGAGATGTTCCAGTATATAAAAGACCGAGTTCAATGCAAGATCAGTGGATGGCAAACAAGATTCCTCACAACAGCGGGCAAAGAAACACTCATCAAGGCGGTTGCCTATGCTATGCCGGTATACTCTAAGAACGTCTTTCAATTACCAATTGAGCTTTGCACAGAAATAAATAGTATGGTTGCTAGATTTTGGTGGGATAGTACACTGGAAAATAGAAAAATGACATGGGTATCTTGGAAAAAGCTAACCAAATCAAAACAAAGTGGCGGCCTAGGCTTGAGAGATTTACACCAATTTAACCAGGCCCTTTTGGCAAAAAAGGTTTGGAAAATCATGCGACGCCCTCATAGCTTAGTACACAAAATACTGAAGGCTAGATATTTTAGGGATATACATATCCTCTCTGCAAATAGTGGTACCCTTCCTTCTTATGGACAGAACTCACTCCGCTTTAGAGCTGATCTCCTTAAACGTGGTGTACAAGTTAGCATAGGCGATGGCCTGAAAACTAATGTAGTTAGGGATCCTTGGCTCCCAACCAACCCTCCCTGACCACCATTAATCTAATCGGAAGGTGGCAGATCTCATCCATCACTCGAGACAATGGGATGATGACAAACTTCTGCAACTAGTTGATCCTTCTGATCATCACCTAATCCACAAAGTATACCTACCAAACCACGCGACCAAAGATACAATCCTTTGGAGCCATACGAAGGATGGTCATTATAGTGTTAGATCCGGATATTGGCTGGCCTCCAAGCCTTCAACCCCAGAAACTATTGCTACGGAACCCAAACCTCCCCTAGCGGCTCACCCAGATATAGCTAAGGACATATGGAGACTGGATATTGCTCCAAAACTGAAGCACTTTCTCTGGCGCATATCTTCACGTGCCATAGGATCGGCCGATAATCTACTTCGGCGAAATATGAGAGTCAATGCTTTTTGCACCCGATGCGTCATAGAACGAGAAACAAGCAACCATTAGTTTTTCACATGTAGTCATGCTGCAGCGGTATGGAGAGCTTCTGGAATCCCCACAGCAATACTTACCAACCCACACAGTACCATTGAAGGTAAAATAAGGCACCTAATATCCACCCATAAGAACTCAAACCTTCAGTTCTATTTAAGGTGCCTGCCTTTCTGGATAATGTGGCAACTTTGGAAAAGCCGGAATGATATGGTGTTCAACCATAAAGCAGAAACAGTCCAAGATACTCTCACCAAAGGAATAGCTGACACCAAGGAATGGATAGATACTTGGGAGGACGACACAAGTGCTACAGATACCGTAAGCGCAACACCATTTCAAAACACGGTACCGAGGCAATCACCACAACTAGGATGGGTTAAATGCAACTATGAAGCCTCTCACCATATAGGCAATCGTCCCTCTGGATTAGGCTTGATCATTCAAAGACCGGACGGTAACTTCCTACATGGTGGCATGGGACGGTACCAAGGGCGACACACAGTTGAAGCCGAATGCACAGCCCTAATTTGGAGCTTACAAGCTGCTTGGAATCTGGGATATCACCATGTTGAGTTTGAAGGAGATAATTTCACTATTATCAACCTCATTAATCATAAGGTTACAAACCTGTGCCTTCAGCATTATCTCCAGGAAATCTATCTATGGCAGTCACAATATGAAGCAATCAAATTCAGCTATCGGTCAAGAAAACACAATCAGTGTGCTGATGCTTTGGCTAAACAAGTATTACTATCAGGGAATCAATGGTTCTTATATGACTCATGTCCTTCATTTTTATTGCCATTTGTAAACAGTGATTATGATTGCTAATTAATAAAGAAATTAGATGGAAATATATATATATATATATATATATATATATATATATATATCTATATAACTATTGAAATCTTAAATTTTTTAAAAGAATGGTTAGATTTAGTTCCGGATTATACGCTTCTGATTGACAGTATTCCATATTATGCTGTTTCTGATGACAATTATGGATAGATATACACGTTTAAGTTTAATCATAATCATATTAAAATTGTATAGTGTAAGTCTCATCTTACCTACATATAATTTATACATATATATATATATATATAATGTATGTAAATATATATCTTCTACATAATGTACTCAAGAGAGACAGTATAAAATCTATTGTAATTGTTCTTAAAATTTGTCGATAATCATATTTTATCAAACAATTTAAACTTTATCAATCATGTAACATTATATGATCTTATATTATTATTAATATTTACTGATTTGTCCAGCTGAATATATTTAAAAGATATTATGTGCATATATTTAAATTTATTAGATTTTTCAACAATTAAACTAAATACAAAACTAATTAAAATATTGAGTTAACCTACACAATTCATAATCTCAAATACAAACATGGCAAGCATCAGTAACACGTATACCCGTATCTGAACCATCAGGACACCAACCCAGATTTTGATGCAGAGTTCGTCCATCACAACTGCAGTTTTTTTATGTACATGCTCTTAAGAATTTTACGTTTTTCTATTCCCCATCACGTCCAAGCAGAGTGGACTTGGTCGTGAAAACTTCAAAATTTAGAACTTAGTGTTGAAAGCATTTCCCTAATAATCAAAGAAGATAAAATATCAAGACCTTTGTCGAATTGCTCACCTCCTTAACAGAGAATAATTATCGCTAGAACATATGTGGCTAATTCATGCTTCAATCCAACCGCCTTCTCCAATTGCCAAATTCTTTTTTCCCATTTTCTCTCATCACTTCTCGAATGAAAGAACTTTATGAGACCTTTTCTACAGAAAGCCTCACTATTCTTATATTTTCGACATTTCTTCATAAACTTGAAAAACCTTCGACAATTCATTATGTGAGGAACAGGGAAGAGTGGTATTTGATGGAGAGAAAGATTTTTCCTAAGAGCTCCGCTGTGGACGATGTCATAGAACTTTTAAAATACCAGCTCTATTCTTCCTATATAAGCTAAAGACTCCTCTGCTATGTCACCCAAGATTCTATATAAAATATCATCATGAAGAGAAAATATTGTTGTTGGTTTCTCTATTTTTTAGTGTGTAGACTGACAACACTCACCAACTGAATCCATGATTAAAAAAAGGTTAATAATTTGTTTGAGATTTGTAGATTGTATGATTGATATGGAGAAGAAAATAAGAATGAAAATGAAAATGTACTTTCTATAAACACCTCGAACAAATATATTAACAGAGATAAAGTTTCTAAAGACACACTTTGGTTTTATAAAACTGTAAGGAAGTAATTTTAATAATTATAAACAATTTTTTAATGCTATTAGTAAAAAAAACAATTATATATGTGTGGTTAGCAATTGAAATGCAGAATGTCATAATTAAACTCTAAAGTCTATGTTTTTGTAGGATAAAACTGTATCAGTAGTATACAAAGTCATTAGAAACTCTAACCAAAGTAGTTTTATTTACATTAGTATAATCAATAGAATTTTTGGATAATATATACAATATAATTATTTAATAGATATTTTATATCCTTATTTTAGAAAACAAACGTTAACAATACAAATAAAATTTTAAATTTGTATCCTCATAACGAAATTATCTCATAAATTTATGAAAAAGTGTATACATATTTTACTAATGCTTATCAAACAATATCAATTTTGTCAATGATATAATGCTAAGGTCTAAGAATATGACTCTCTAATCATCTATTATGATTAATATTTTCTGATTTGTTCAAATATATTAGAAGGATAAGTGTATTTCTTATAACACCTCGAACAAATATATTAATCGACATAACTTTTCTAAAGTGACAATTTAGTTTTCTAAAACAGAAAAGATGGAATTTTAATAATTAATTAAACATTTTTAGCGCTATTAATAAATATATATATATATATATGTGGGTACAATTGAAACACAAAAGATCATAATTAAACTCTAAACTCTCTCTTTTTGTAGAATAAAATTGTGTTAGTAGTGTAATTTTTGTTAACTGTACAATGATATTCAAAAGTATTTTAGTTTCACATTTCTTAATTCAAAAGAAAATGTAATTTAAATATAAGAAAATAATATATACAAAACATCAAATTTTGGATACATAAAAAATACTACATATGATTAATATAAGGAAACAAAGTAAACATAAGTTAGAATTAAAAAAATTCAGAGATAATTTATCAAGTTGAAAAGTTCATTATCCCAAATACATTCAACCGCTAAATCTCCATTTTGATGATTTTGATCCCAACCATAATGGAGAAACCGAGTTCAACCATCGCAATTGCACAATCTCTTCGTATATGTGCTCTTTAGCAGTTTTCCTCTTTCTCTCCCCCACCAACCCCAAGCATTTTGGACCTTACTACGAAGGTTCTTCAATTTTATTTGGAGGGTTGAAAGAAATAACATTTCTCCTTTAAGCAAAAGAGACAAAACACCAAGCCCTTCATCATAATTCTTACTTCCAAGACATATAAGAATCAAACAAAGCACCAACCTAGCTTCTTCGTTCTTATCTTCAGCCGCTTGCCTCATTTGATCAAATCCCTTTTGTTGTTGTTTCTCTTGGCTAGCTGATGAGTGTCTATTTTGACCCGTTTTTATTATTCTTTTACTTGTCTTATTGAGTCAAGAAGTTAGGTTTTGTGTTCTTTTGGCCGGTTTTAGTGTCTTTTCAGGTTTTCACTTCCTTGGACCTAAAATGTGCAAAATGGAGCAACTTTGGACGTTGCGTAGATCTATATGTTGGGAGATGAGATTTATTAAAAAGGATTTAAGGTTTAATTAGGTTATTGTTATAGATTAAAATTATGGTTAATAGATCTGTACTTCTATGAATCAAATGCTTTTGTTAGTTTGACGAATCTATCAAATGATTCATAGGGTTTTATAGTACAGCTAGTGTTGGCTATTCTACCCAGAATCTATAGTTTGTAGACTTGATTTCCAGATTTCCAAGAGTTAAAGCTGGATCTGCAAGTGAACTCTATTAAACTAGGTCGAAATATGCTATCATAGGGTCCTAGTGGATTTATAGTAGAATAATATTTACTTTTATTAAAAAGATTTATTTTGGTACAGTGTTTTTGTTTTAGATCGTCATTTAATTGCTAATCCGGTTAGATATCATTTTTATTTGTTTAAATCTCTGTGATTTTCCAGATCCCAACATTTGTTTTTAATTGATTTTACTTCTTTATTTAAAGATTTTATTTGGATTTTATTTTTTTGACAAAACTTTCCATATTTTCATCCTAGCTATGTTTAGATTTAAGGATCTATAGTGTTATTTACTCTCTGTGGATCGATCCCACCACTATACTGCTGCGCACAACCGTGCACTTGCGGAGTTTAGATATTGGGTAAAACCTGATGCATAAAACATCACATCAAGTTTTTGGTGCTGTTGCCGGGGAGTAATTGTAACCTTTAGATTTAAGTTTTTATTTTCTGCATTTTTTATTTACGTCTCTGAGATCGACCGATCCCCATAAGACCGATCGATCCTATTTCTTGCATGATCGTCCGATCACTAAAGATCGACCGATCCTACTTTTTGCAAGATCGATAGATCCGTCTTTGATCGTTTGATCCTTTTTCTCTTGAGATCGACCGATCCCTTCCAAGATCGATCGATCCCAGATCCTCTTAATCGGATCTGATTTTTCAAACTCCTTTTACTTCTCAGGTGTATGCAATTAAGGAGCAAGGCTTCTAAAGATCTACAAGACTTGAGAATAGAGGAGTTGACAAGGAAGTCCACAAGGAAGATCAATGAAACAAAGAAAAACAAAACCACAAGGAAAGCAAAAGATAAGGTTAGTATGGCTGATCCTAATAACCTTATAAACATTCCCCCTGTTGTTGACGGTGAGAATGCAGATGCAGTCCGGCAGAGAGAGGGTCAGGATAATAGAGGACCTCTCAATGATGCTGGAGCTGCTGGGGTTGGCATAGATGCTGTGCCGGGACTGCAAGTCCCGCCGTGCAGGGTTACCTTAGGCGAGCAAGATGTCCCGCACACCTACTATACGAACCGATCTGCTATCATTCCCCCTCCTATCCAGAGGCAAGATTATGAGATTAAACCTCAAATAATCGCCCTGGTTAAACAGAATCAATTCCATGGGCAATCTAACAATAACCCAATGGACCATATTGATATCTTTGAGGAGATTTGTAGTACCACCAAAACCAATGGAGTCCTCCAAAACTACCTCCGTTGTAGGCTATTTTCCTTTTCCCTTGCTGATAAAGCTCATAGATGGCTGAAATCTTTGAGTCCTGGATCTATCACAAGCTGGGTGAATGCCGAGCTGCTTTCCTTAAGCAGTTCTTCACCAAAGCTTGATCCGCAGCATTAAAAAACTAAACAGCCACATTCCGCCAAGCTGGTACCGAGTCCTTCTATGAAGCTTGGGAACGCTATAAGGTATATTTAAGGGACTGTCCCCCTCGAAGCTACACCGAGTCGGACAGGATGAAATTTTTCTACAATGGAGTTGAAATGAAGTATCAAATGGACACAGCCAGTAGGGGAGACTTCATGAGTAACACGCTGGAGGAAGCAATGGAGCTCATTGAAAACCTGGCAGCAAGCGGCTCTAACAGATCTTCTGACTATGATAGGAGAGTCAACCACTCGGGTGAGTGATAAGATCATAGAGGAGCTTAATGCTAAGGTGGACATTCTGATGAGAGCCCAAAAGAGATCTGTTAATCTCTTGGAAAGTGATGAGTTCAATGATGAGGAGGATCAAACTGAGGAGATCAACTTTCTTAGTGGATAGGAAAACTATCAAAACCAGGGTTTTAACCTGAACTTTACAAACCATCCTAACCTGTCCTACCACAGTACTAATGTTGAGAACCCTGAAGATCAGTTTTATCCATCTCAGAGTACTCAAAACCAAGGGAACTTCCAAAACAATGCTGGTTATGGTAAATCAGGATTCAACCCCCAATCAGGGAATGCTGGTTCCATGGGGAAGATTGAATCCTTATTCCAGCAAATCATGGAAGGACAGAAGAAATTCGCTAGAGAAATCAACCTTAAAGTTGATAACATGTACAATGATTTGAATAGGAAGCTTGAATCCTTGGGTGCCCATGTGAGGTATCAAGGTCAGCCAAAATGGTTAAAGCATTACCAGGGACTCTCCCAGGGAAGCCTGGAACCGATCCCAGAAAATATCTAAAGTACATTTGACCTGTTCGCAGATGAGGAGATTTTTATGGAAATGCCCGCTGAGATCGATCAATCTGAAGGTTTAGTCTCACGGTCAGAATAGGGAAATATCAATTTAAGAACAGCCTGATTGAAACTGGAGCCAGCGTTAACATGATGCCACTCATCCAAGCTAGGAAGCTAGGATTGCTCTCCATGAAACCAGTTACGATGGAAGTTAAGATAGCTGATGGTACATCAAGAAAACCAGTAGGGAAACTCTTAAACATTCCTGTCAAACTTAATGGAAGTTATGCGCTGGTAGAATTTGTTGTCGTCGCATTGGATGAACAATGGAAAGGAGTTATACTTGGCAGACCATTTATAGCAACAACCAGAGCCTCAATTAGTATCCCCAAGAGGAGGATTAAATTTAGGTTCAAAGACACCTCCACGACTTCTACGTCGATACCGTCAACAGAGACCCCACTATGAATAGTCAAGCTTTCATTATAAAAGATGTGGGCTCTATTGATATTGTTCATCCAATGGACATGACTCCGGGAAGCGATGTTAGTGAAGTTCCGGCAGAAATAAACTTTGAGCCCACTGAAGAAAATCTGGACAACATGATGAGGGCTGTCACTGCGAAGCCTAAAATCAGGGCAGAAAACAAGACACCAGAGGAGGAGGTTACCACTCTTCCAATGAACCCAGAACCCAACTGAAATAAAACAAAGTCAAGCTAGTGACTTTGCAAAAACAAGCGCTGGTTGGGAAGCAACCCAACATGTTCTTTTAGTTTATTTTTACTTTTGAATTAATAAAAGTATTTTATTTGATTTCCCTTCAGTTATTTTCAATTTATTTATTTATTTTCCAAAATAAGATATGATGATGTTTTTGTGTTGAGATGACTGGAAACAAGTGCAAAACGCAGAAGATGCAAAAAGTTTCAGTACGCTGGGATCGACCGATCCTACCCAGATCGATCGATCCCCGAGACGAGAAAAGCTGAAAACCGGTTCATGTACAGACCAATGCTCCCTTTTGGTCGTAAATTTCTTCCCACGGTTTATGGATTGCTTTCTTGTTCACAATTCAGTATCTCCAGTGTTGTTTCGCAGCACCCATTTTCTTTGATTTTATTTCACTGCAGGATGCAGTAATTTAAGTCTGGGGGAAGGGGTGACTGCTTTCATATGTTACTAACACTGTTTTCTTTTGTTTACTTGTCCCAAAAAAAATTTCAAACTTTAATATGGGATTTTACAATTTTCTTGGTTTCCATTTTATGTAGACATTTATTGGACTTAGTTTAGGAAGATTGGAAACACCATCAGTGGATAACCTTTACCCGAAGCGACCTATCCTTTGGAAATCTGAATGATCCAGCGTTGGCTCTATCTACTTGGACCTTTAACGTGGACTAATCTTCTCACTTAGGGGCTCAATATCGCAAAAGGAATCATATATATATGGAGTTCACCCCATTCTTATTGGAGCTCCAGATGGCCAAGCTTATTTTTAGTTTTGTTCCACACCCTTACACCCTTTCTCATTCAGACCCGAGTCCTCTTTTGCAACATTAGGAGCATGTGCAACCAAGTGCAAAAACTACGGAGTATGGGAGCCGGTACAACCAGATGTTCTAAAGATTTCCGACTAAGCTATCTAGTATCAATACTTCATCTATATTAGTTTGAGTTGACTATTGGTGCAGTTTTTAGTAGGATTCATGTACATGGTTAGAACTGGTTCCAACTTCCCCTTCTCAGAAAAATTGCTCTGGGATCGACCAATCCTACCTTGATCGATCGATCCCGTTTCATCCCGAGACTCTCTTTCAAAAAAAAAAGTAAAAGAAAGAGAATGGAAAGAAGTATGAAGGAACCATCATACAACCTTATATTTATTTAGTTAGTTATTTGTTTCTGTTATCTATTTTATTTTAGCACCAGAAGCAACTCTATTAGGATCATTATATAGAAGGTTACTTGGGATCCAAGGTTCAGGAGGTTGTGCACCATCTTTGGTTCCCGTCTCACAGTGATTTTACGCATTGGCTTGCACCGGAGTTCAGTTATCATGCCTAACCATCAGCCTTAAAATGCCCCCCCCCCGTTACTAGCCCTTAGCGATTTCGACTCCCTTAGTGAGACTGCACACAACACTTAATGAATGTTAAAGGGCCAACAATGGAGATTTCAGAAGTTCCCTTGGATCTCGGATGCTAGAGTACGGTATTGTGTGCTATGCTTATGGTAAAGTACATGTTGTACTGCTAAAGTTTGATTAACCTTTCACAAGGTTTCTTCTTGGTTTACATGATCAACATGATGGATTTCTAAAGTTAAGCGTAAGTTCCCGTTTTTCAAACTTCCACTTCTGTACTTTGTTTAATTGTCTTGTTTCTTACATGAGGACAAGCAAGGATTCAAGTCTGGGGGTGTGATGAGTGTCTATTTTGAACTTTTTTTATTATTCTTTTACTTGTCATATTGATTCTAGAAGTTACGTTTTGTGTGCTTTTGGCTGGTTTTAGTGTCTTTTCAGGTTTTCACTTCCTTGGAGCTAAAATATGAAAATGGAGAAACTTTGGACGTTTTTACACATCATTCGATTTTGGAGACATCCTGGATCGATCGATCCTGAAGACTCAAGCATGACGAGGATCGACCAATCGACCGATCCCGAGGCAGATCGTTAGTCAAAGGAATCTATGAGGTGGCACGGATCAGAGGAAAAAGATCGATCGATCCAAGTCGGATTGATCGATCCCAGTCACGAATATTCTCCAAATCGCACATTAACTCCGAGTTTTGACCTAGAAGACACTCTATAAATAAGACTCATTTCCTGAGCGGCCAGGGGGACCTAGACACGAATTTTTCTGTTACTCTGCCATTTTTATTTCTCATTTCAGATATGTAATTCTTACATTGCTTTTTCTCATATCTATAAAGTTTTCATTGCATTTTCAAGATCTACAATCTGTTTTCATCTCTTTCTTTGTGATTTCAACCATACAACATAATGATCTATCAACCAATTGCCATGGTTGAGTATCTCTATATGTTGGGAGATGGGATTTATTCAAAGGGATTTAAAGTTTAATTAGGTTATTGTTATAAATTAGAATTATGGTTAATAGATCTCTACTTCTATGAATCTAATGCTTTTGTTAGGTTGACGAATCTATCTAATGATTCATAAGGTTTTATAGTACAGCTAGGGTTGGCTATTCTACCCGGAATCTATAGTTTGTAGGCTTGATTTCCAGATTTTCAAGAGTTGAAGTTGGATCTACAAGTGAACTCTATAAAACTAGGTCGAAATATGCTATCATAGGGTCCTAGCGGATTTATGATAGAATAATATTTGCTTTTATTAAAAAGATTTATTTTGGTATAGTGTTTGTGTTCTAGATTTAGATCATTTAATTGCTAATCCGGTTAGATATCATTTTTATTTTTTTAAATCCCTGCAATTTCCCAAATCCCAACATTTGTTTTTAATTGATTTTATTTCCTTATTTAAAGATTTTATTCGGATTTGATTTTTGTGACAAAATTTTCCATATTTTCATCCTATCTCTGTTTAGATCTAAGGATCTATTGTGCTCTTTACTCTCTGTGGATCGATCCCACCACTATACTGCCGCGCACAACCATGCACTTGCGGAGTTTAGATGTTGGGTAAAATCTGATGCATAAAACATCACATCACTAGCAGAATGGAAATAGTTTATGACCCCTTTCCTGTAGATAGCCTCTGGATTGCGAGCCTTTTGACATAATTTCATACACCTCATGAAAGTCAGGAATGAAAGGAACTTCATCGAGAAAGAGTTTGTTCCATACAAATTTGTTATTTGCAAGCTTCCCAAAATAGTTAGAGATCAACTCTATATTCTGAATATCTTCTCTGGATTCATTTGCTATGTTTAAAAGGATTCCGAGAAGGATGTCTTCACTGAGATCTAGAATAGAATAGGAGTCGTGACATAAATCAATGTCTGATGCATCCACCCTCACGCTATTGTACTCTAAACCCTGGAAAAAGTCTTTCCAATGGCTCAAGGCATGGTTCGTGCTCATGAGACCATCTAAGATCATGTTTTCCTTGATCAGGGGAAAACAAGCAGTAAAATCACTCACCCAAGAGGGAGTCAAAACTGAGTGATGATCAAACTATTTAAGCAATAACAAAACAGAGAGAAGCTAACCTAATCCATCCCCAAAAATCCCAAATCTACTACTCACACATGGTGATCATGGCTGGGGTCCGAAACCCAGAAAAGCTTGAGCTTTTCATATGTTATAGCCCTTGATCTAGTGAGCAAGGGTGGAGAAGAAATCAAAAGCAAATACTGATTTATTCAAAAGTTATCAAAGCTACCAGGTTGCTGGAAAATGAGAAAACTATCAAGAACACCAAGAACAAGAGAGAGAAGAAATGAGAGAAAACCTAAAAATTACTAAGCCAGAGCGGCGCTATTTGATTCTCCCTAATTAGGTTTAATGAGGCGCTTTTATACATAGTCTCAAGTGCTTATTACATTTTGCGAGTTTTTAGGAGAAAAAGTCGGAGAGTGCCCACTCGACCCAGCAGTCGAGTGGGGTAGTCGAGTGGTGTGGTCTGAGAGTGCTTCACTCGGGTGGACTGGTTGAGTGGGGTAGGCGGTGATGCTGAGGTCGAGACTGATCGCCTGAGAGTGCTTTACTCGAGTGGTCTGGTCGAGTGAGCCTGTCTGAGAGTGTTTCACTCGAGTACTCTGGTGGAGTGAGCCTGTTATCTGCAACGGCTTTGAGAGTGCTTCACTCAAGTGGTCTGGTCGAGTGAGCCATCAATCTTCTCTGCAATCTTCACTCGACTTCACAAGCCTTGCTACATGTCTTCACTTCATGAGCCAAAATCCAAGTGTGCTCCATAAGCTCCATATGTACCTGATAAGACCCCAAATATGCAAAATGCATGACATGCATATACAGAAATATGAAACATCCTAAATGAAGCGTAAATGCAAGAAATGGTATAGACAATGGATGAAATCTACTCTAAGGCATGACAAAAAGGTGGTAAAAACATGTATAAAATTGGTGTTTTCAATCCCCTTAAGAAGCAAGTTATTGCGGCATGGATTTCTCCTACCTTCTTTACCTTAGAGAATTACTTGGTCATTCATAGACTACCTTAAATAATTTTACTATTAGTAACAACTTTTGGGGAGACTAGACTTCATAACTTACTTTGGTTTTATCAGGTCAGGTATGAATGAAAATCCAAGCTCTCAAACACCAAATTCGTCCATGAGGTAAAAGGAACTGACATAAGTATGGGGATCTCAAGTTAACCGGTTAGACTTGGGGTTTTTCCATTAGTTGAATCTGAATAAGCTCTGCAACAATGGTCACCAGAAAACATACCAAACAACAAATAGACCAAGAGATAGCTCATAGTTTCTAACTAGGTTTTGACTCAATAAAAACAAAAATCTGAAAAATAAATAGAAAAATTGGGACTGACTCTCAAAAGAATAAACAGAGTTAGTAACAACCTCCCCCATACTTAAACTACACTGTCCCCAGTGTAATTAAGCTTATGGAAGGTGATAAAAAGGAAAAATATTGAATAGAAATTAAACTGTAATGTTTTAAAAAAACGTGACCTGAGATGGTGTGTGTGTCGACCGACACACATCTTGCGTGTCGGTCGACACGAGCAAGATTATGTGTTTCCGAAGTTCTGACACCATTCAACTGATCAATCAACTCCTTTTCTGACATTAGATCCTGATTAAGAGCTCCAAACAGGTCAAATAGCAAGATAACGAATAACATAATAGGTTCAACAATATCAATAGGAGTTTGAAACAAAAAAAACTGAAACAAAAACAAGAAGTAAAAAAGTCTCAAAGGAAAAAGAAAAAGAAAGAAGAAACTAGGAACCAAATGACTAAACAAAGTCATCATCAGAACTCCGAGGAGTGCGAGGATCAACGGTAAGGCTACGTGGTTGCAGACGGGGTGTAGTAGGCTGGGCACAAGTGACACCAGAATCAATATGCTGCCACATACTCCTCATAGTACTCACCATGTCCCTCCTAAACATAGGACTATCATCCTCATAACCCCCAGGGGGCTCCGGAAACACAAGGTCGAGAATGGAAGTGTCTAGTAGAGGTGGTGTCTCTAGAAGTGGTGGCAGAGTCTCATCCTCAGTAGCTGAAGGCGCGGCACTAGACGAAGTTCCTCGGCAAAGCTTGTGGTTTGAACTTTCAACCAACAATGACTCATCTGGCATGAAATACAGCATGGCGTGATCCTTCTTGATTCTGAAGGACATGTAAGGTAACTTCACTGTGCCATCTTCATCAGCGAATACCCACATGTGGTTAGGCTTCATCCAAGTCACATGTTTGAGATAGTCAAGATCCATGGTGATGTGATCAGATTTGCGTGTGGCATTGGACAAAACTAAACCGAAGTAGCAGAAGATCGGAGTCAAAAGGTTTCCAAGATGTTCAAACTGCTTCTTTCCAAAGGCTATGGCTTTCAGAGAAACCAAATGATGAGCAAACACAGCACCCAAATTCAGATCAGTATTGGGGATATCATTCTTCCAACCGCAGCAGGAAACATGTTGTGAACACCAAGCAAAAGGAGCATAAGATCTGACTTCCAAGCTTTGGTAGGATCATATCGGCACAGTATAGTGTTAGAAATGTGGCGCAAGACGTACCTGACCGCAAGATGACGGAAATCTGTCTGCTTCAAAGAACCGGTATCATACTCACCATTCCCGATGTGGGACCAGAAGGTCTTGATGTCCCCCCCACTCTGTATCCATAACAGCCTGAGTAGCATCTCTCCTGAAGCCGTACAAGTCACATAGATCAGGGATAGTGATCTTTTACCTTATACCTTTGCACATGAAGATCAGAACTCCCTGCTGTGCCACCTTAGCACTCTCATCAGCATAGTAAACCCTGTAGGAAGCTAAAAACTGGCATGCCAAGTCCATCTAGAGAGTGTGTGGTATGTATCCCATTGTGCCAAAACCCATCTGCGAGGTGATGTGGTTGATATCATCATCAATATCAAGAGCTATCATGGCTTTTTCATCCTCCAACCTAGTAGGTCTCATATCAACCCCTTGCCAAGCATTATAGGACAATGTGTCATACTCATCCCAATTCTCTGAATAGGTCTCTGAGTACACTCGGCATTAGCTGTCTCAGTCTTTGGATCACTATCCCAATCACGCTTAACCTTAACCATCTGAGTCTTGAGCTTAGGCCAAGGAGAATGGACATGAGCATTGACCGGGAAATAATAAGTGGGTGTGGTGGCTATAATGGCGGTAAGGATGGTCTCAACACTAGGCTCATCAGCAGTTAGATCAATCTCCTCTCTGCAGGTACGCTTGTTCCGCGTAGATCTCCTAGTAGACATCTGCAAAACACAAGAAATCGCAAAATCAGTTCAAATTTGGATTTCGAGCGTGCGTGTCGACTGACACCGAATGAAAAACGGACATCCAAATAAGATCACATTCAAATCAAGAATAATATTGCACAATCATCATAATTAACAATCAAACTCATCTTAAGAACACCAAATCATCATCAAATCAACCCTAAATTCTGAATTTGCAATTGAATTAGTTTTAGGTTTTATCAAAAGAAATTCATGACTTTTCAATTAATTTAACCTAATTTAACAACAATCCACACTTCAATCCTTCTAAATTCATCCTTATCAACTAAGATTAGCAAGTAGCAAGAGCATAATTGGATTGAAAAAGTGAATATCGAACCCTTGAAATTTCAAAAATTAGGGATGGAGATTTGAAGAACATACCTTTGATTTTGAATGAATGAATGAGCTAGGAATGCAAGGAATAAAGTTCTCTTGAGTTTAGAATCAAAGATCGAATGATTTAGTGAAAATAGAGAATTTGCGATTTTGGTTTTATAGAGGAGTAGGTTTTGCCAAAAGAAAAAGCATAAGTGGAGAGGAAAAAGGAAATTAGGTATTTATACTAACCTCAGGTCCCTGTCGACCGACACAAGGTGTGTGTGTCAATCGACACGGACTCAAACCTTGTGTTCCTTGGTCAAAAAATTATGAAAATTTCTCCAATCAATGAGCAATCGTTCCAAATTTTTTATTAAGTTCATCTAGTTCCTGAGACAAAACCAAAAACAAAAAAAATCAGTAACAAGACACAGAAAAACCGTATTTACAGACTTACCAGTGGGTTGCCTCCCACCAAGCGCTTATTTTCAGTCATTAGCTTGACTTTGTCAAAAATCAGATGGGTGAGATGTCTCCAGATGAATCCGAAAGGTGATGAAAATGAAGTCTTTGAACCAAGATCATCCTCACACAAGTAAAGCATCTTGGGTTTCAGAACCATATGCATCATCTCATCCATTGCGACTTGTCCTTTAGCCTTAAACTCAGGAGTGATGATAGCTCTAATCTTGGCAAATGGTCTTGAACCACTTCCATACTGAAGCCTATACTCAATGGTATCATCAACTTGTCTCACATGAGTCAATGTCATAAGGGGTTCTTGGGTCACTGCTTTTCTCTACGGTTTCTTCTTATTAACCATAAGTTTCAGATTCGTTGCAATGAATTCCTTAGAGTGAATCTCATTCACCTCTTGGTGACAAACCATATCAACATCTTCAGCAACAACCTGAGGTCTCCACATCACATATCCTTTCGAATTAGCATCATAGAACACATCAGGATCAACATGTCTCAGAGAAATCCTGCTACTTAGAAAATCAAAGACAACTCCAGCAGTAGCAAGGAATGGCCTTCCCAAAATCAGAGGCATATCGGAACCAATATCCGTCTCAACAACATGGAAGTCACAAGGAAGCAGACAGTCACTAACCTGAACTTGCAGATTCTGAACAAAACCCATGGAATTCTTCACTGAAGCATCAGCCAATGTAATCTCTATTGTAGATCTCTTTATACTGTTGATTCTCAACCTTGTTGCAATGTCATTAGACATAAGATTGATACTTGACCTAGTATCACAGAGTGAATCAGTGAATCTAACTCCAACAATGGAACAAGGCACTTCAAAGCTCCTACGATCTTCCAACTTAGGAAATTTCTGGAGAAATATCGCATTGGGTGGTCGAGTGTCTCGACCGACACGACCAGCTGCCTGTCGATCGACATGAGCGGAGTCAGGACCGTCCTTAGTCGTGACTTGCATCAAACTTTCCAAGATTCGGGGTGGTGTCGACCGACACGAAGTAGTGGGGTCGATCGACATGAGCTCTGTGATGAGAGTCTCAACTTTTTCCTTAGCATCAGACTTTTCGAGACCCTCTTCTTTGACCTCTCTCTTGACCATATCTCCCCAGGACATAACAGCAGCACACTGATACTTAGTATTTGTATCAGTTCTATCAGGTAAGACCCCATCAGGACGTTTAGTGTTCTCTGCAGATTGAGCAAACTGGGAATCCAATCTTTTGATATGATTGTTCAGTGTCTCATACTTCCCATTCAGATTAGCATAGAGAGCATAAATCTTACCATTGACGTCTACAATCATCTTCTGCTGTCCTTCTTGAATTTAATCTAGTATATTTTCATCTCAGAATCTTGAGTCTTAGCAGGTGGATTCTAGTAGTGGGAACTTCCATAGTTCCTAGTGAAACTGATGTGGTTTCACTGAGCTTCCTAAACTACAGGCTTGGGCATAAATCCAGAGGAGTTTCGGTTGTTCCCATAGTTGTTCCTCTGATTGTTATAGCCTCTGAAATTACCCCGAGAATTGCCAAACCTTTGGCATTTATAACCGGAACCATTCACATAGTTCACATCCTCTTCATTAGCTTCATCCTCAGCTTCAAAACTTCAACCTCTTGAGCAAAGTGAACCATTTTCTTGTTCACTAGAGGTTGTGCACAAGATCAAGCTTTGCCTTGACTTCCGCCATCTGACTATTGTTCAATCCAGCAGCTAACTTCTTCCGTTCATAATCCGCATTGTTGGAACTATTACTAGATGCCAAGTTCTCAATCAACTCAATAGCTTCCACTGGTGTTGTAGTCTTGAAGTTACCATTACTAGTAGCATCCAAAACAACCTGATACCTCCAATCAATTCTGCAAAAGAAAGTCCTTATGAGCTGGACTTCATCAATACCATGGTGCGGACAATCTCTTTGGTACCCCTTGAATCTCAACCAACCAGCTTTAAGAGTCTCTGCAGGTCCCTGAGTGAACTGAATAATCAAATCTCTCAAGTCATCTGTCTTAGCATCATCATAGAAGTAATTCAGAAAAGCTGTCTTTATTTCCTTCCAAGTAGTCAAAGATCCTAGCTGTAATTGCTTCAGCCAGTGAACTGCTTCCCCAGCAAGAGAGTATGGGAAGAGCTTGCAGAATAGATAGTCTTTAGACACTCCATTGGCTTTAATACTTGAAGCCAAGTCTTCAAACTTGTCTATGTGGTCCATAGGATGTTCAGCAAGATGAGCATGTAAAGTGTGTTGCCCCCCAAGAGTATATTACTGGGGTTTCAACTCAAAAATATTCTTCTCAAAGGCAAGAGGACATATCACAGACCTATTAGTGGAGAACTCATTGGGTCTTTTGTAATCAGCCAGTGTTCTTCCCACAGCTTCAACCTGAGCATCCAAATCAGTGCGGCCACGTCCTTTGGCAGCGTGTCGACCGACAGGACAGCACCGTGTTGGTCGACATGAGCAGTGTCGTCGACAGTTTCCCTTCAGCATCAAGGTTCTGACATTGATCATTGAACTGGTTGCCCTCTAAGTCACGTAAGATCCCAGTAGCATCTCTCTCAAGTACAATAGTTTTAACTATCTCTGATTTCCTCTGTGCTCTACGATTAGCTCTCTCTAACTTTCCAATCTCCTCATTAACAACTAGTTCTTTATTCTTATTGCTCCTAAGATTCATGCACCTGATATTAGAGAAAGTAGAGATGTAAGTAACAAAATAAAAGAAAAATCTAGACTAAACTCTACTTGAAATCTAATGGTGAATTTAGAGTCCCCGACAGGGGTCAAATATAACCCTAGAACTACTCTCTCAAATTAAGAGATCAGTTTCAGCACTTAGGGATCAAATCCACAAGGACTCTGAAAACTCACACAATTGATAGAACAGATTTGAGTTAAGCTAGATCAATAAAACAGAAATAAATAAAAGCAATGCAATTAAAAGTAAACAAGATGAACGGGATTGAATTCAAGTGATTAAAAGCGCTAGACCTAGGGATAATCATCGGGAATAATCAGGAATGTGAACTGGGCAGATCTATAATCAGGACAAAATTGTTTGTTCGGTTCTTAAACTCGTAACACTAATATGATATCTCATTCAACTCTCGCTGCGACGACATCTATCCTCAAAACATAAGCAAACCAAATCTCTTTTTGCAAAACACCAACAAATAGAGTCTCTGTGATTAGCTAGTATGATATGTTTACAAAATTCCTAAACCAACTCTCGCTGCAAAAAGGTTGTTTGCTCATCTAAGATTGGGTCAAGATATCAATAGCACTCTCGCGCCTATCAACATTCCTATGATACCAGGATTAAGGTGATCAGTCTTAAGACTAGTGTGATAATCAAATCTAGATGAAGAACATTATAGATCACCTAACATGTCTATGCCCAATTCAACAAACCATCATAAACCTTTTGAAACCCTAGATCTAACAAGGTGACTCCTCAGACATAGAAAAGAAAACACAAATCATTGTCTGAATAATACTCATGAAATAGAAATTAAGAAACAAAGGGAGTTCAAAATTCTTCTCTCTACAAAGTTTGAGATTTGAATCTTCTCTCGAGAACTTGCTTGAAACATAGAACTTAGAAAACTTAATAATGGATACAACTCAAAACTTAGTCTCTGGGACTTCTAAAACATAATTTAACGTAAAAACAAGATTAGGCATAAAATATAAACTTTAGAAATTTCTGGGGCAAAGTTGTAATTCTTGAAACATGATAAAACTTGAAGGCGTCATTCACGTCAGATGTGTGTCGACCGACACATGGTAGACTGATAACAGTTTATTTTACCTATTTTATGCATACATTTATCATCATATTAGTTCATAATCATCCCCTGTTTATACAATTATATGCATATTTCACTTCCTTTTGAGTTTTAGGGTCCTTTGCATGAGCTTTGCACATATATTGCCTATTGTGGGTTGTTTACTGGTAAAAATGGATACTAAGGAAGCTATGGAGCATTGAGGAGCTGAATAGGAGTTTTGGATCAGCTCAAGAAGGAGATTGAAGGAAGATGGAAGCTACTCGACGACTATGATCGAGTAGTATTTCTAGATTAGTAGGAATTCTATTTTTTCTTATCCCGAACCTTATCTTTAGTATAAAAGCACATGTGTTAACCCTACTAAAGGGTGTGGTCATTTTTAGACCTGATAGTAACTCTCTCTGCCTCCTAATTACTCTCTCTCTTGATCTTCAATTTAGATCTTTGTAAACCTTTTATCTTTTCAATAAAATCAGTACTTACAATTATTTTCTTCATCAAACTCTCTTATCTCAATCTGATCTATCTAATATATCAGATTTAGAACTTTCTGGGTTTGCAAATTCAGTTTTCATTATGCTTAGTGAGTAGTTTACCTTAGGGTTATTACAGATGGAATTGATTAGGGAGGATCTTGATTAACCTGGTAGTTTTAAATGTTCTTAAATGCTTGAAATCCTTTTTGGGTGAGAGTTCTTAATGCTTATACATTTCGGATCAACTTGAATATGATCCTTGTTAATCTCTTCACGACAGTGCTTGTAGGTTGTTTGATTAGCTTTTTCCAGAGACATAGTTATATTAACCTGTAGAGAGTATGCTTCAATGGTGTTTGGGAACCCATGATACTCAAAGCTGTTGTTAGGAAATTATGTTGGCTTAGGTAGGTTGATTCTTAAAGCTTGTCCAATAGCTTGGCTCAGGCGAAATCTGGTATGCTGAGTTATTGGGTTAGATATCATTCACCACGACAGTGGGTGTGATTGGCTTAGATATCTATCGTCAAAGGATTAGCCTTGAAAGAGGTTGTGTTGGTTAAGTACCCAGGTTATGAAAGTGATCCCCTAGTTAATTAGTTCATCCCTATGATCCGTATCTCTTTATAATTGCATTAAAACGTTCAGTTACAAGTTCTATTAGTGATCTGTGTTTTCATATTCCTACTCGACCACACTCCTCGACCATATCGATCAAGTGGCTTTTTACTTTTTCTTTTCTGCTTTGTTTGTTTACTCTTTGTGCATTTGAATTGACATCTCCACTGTTCATTGCTTTACTTATTAGTTATTTGCATTTTCAATCATTACGTTGTTAGTTTCACTACCATCTCAGATTTGGCTTAACTTATTAGCACTGACATATTGTGATTTCTTGCACCAAACCCATTATGGATTGACACCTCATGTACTACAACATCAATGAGGAATTGAAACCCTCCATGCATTCTTATCCCTGAGAAAATACATGTTTCATAGACCTGTCGGTTCTTTTGCTCAGCAACAAGCCTCTAAAAGCTCCAAAGTGCTCATCAAGGTCCAATCCGTGTTTGTACCTAGTAAGACTCAATATATATACAAAAGACTCTAAAACCAATCCGTATATCATGTCATAAAACCATAAAATATATGATATATCATTAGGCATGATAAATGAACTCCGGTGCAAGCCAATGCGCAAAATCATAGTGAGACGGAAACCAAAGATGGTGCACAACATCTTGAACCTTGGATCCCAAGCAAGCTTCTATATAATGATCCTAATAGAGTTGCTATTGGTACTTAAATAAATAACGAAAACAAAAAAACTAAATAAATGAAAGGTTTTATTATGGTTCCTTCAGACTTCTTTCCCTTCTCTTTCTTTTCATTTTGTTTTTCAAAAAGGGAGTCTCGGGATGAAACGGGATGGATTGATCTAGATAGGATCGGTCGATCCCAGAGCATTTTTTTCTGAGAAGAGAATGTTGGAACCAGTTCTAACCAGGTACATCAATCCTACTAAAAACTCCAGCAATAGTCAAGTCAAACTAATATAGATGAAGTACTGATACTAGAAAGCGTACTCAGAAATATTTAGAACATTTGGTTGTACCAGCCTCTATACTCCGTAGTTTTTGCACTTGGTTGCACATGCTCCTAATGTTGCGAAAGAGGACTGGGGTCTGAATAAAAAAGGGTGTAAGGGTGTGGAACCAAGCTAAAACTGAGCTTGGCCATCCAGAGCTCCAATAAGAATGGGGTGAACTCCGGATGTATATGATCCTTTATGCGATATCAAGCCCCTAAGTGAGAAGATTACTCCGGTTAAAGGTCAAAGTAGATATGACACTTTTGGTAAAGTCGATCCACTGATGGTGTTTCAATCTTCCTAAACTAAGTCTAATAAATGTCAACATAAAATGGAAACCAAGAAAATTGTGAAATTCCCATGTTTTGACTCAATGAAACAACTCAAGGAAAATGAAAAATGTTATTTTTTGGAAAATAATTTTTAAAATTTCTTTGACAAGGAAACAAAAGAAAACACAGTGTTAGTAACATATGAAAGCAGACACCCCTTCCCCCAGACCTAAATCACTGCATCCCGTTGTGATATAAAATCAAAGAAAAAGGGTGCTGCAAAACATTACTGGAGATAATGAATTGTGAATAAGAAAGCAAACCATAAACCATTGAAGGAATTTTTAGGAACCAAAAGGAAGCATTTGTTTGTTCATGAACCGGTTTTTTGTTTTTCTCGTCTCAGGGATCGATCGATCCGGGGAGGATCGGTCGATCTCAGTGTCCTGAAACTTCTTGAAATTTGCATCTTCTACGTTTTGCATCTGTTTTCAGTCAGCTCAACACAAAAACATTATCATATCTTATTTTGGAAAATAAATAAATAACTGAAGGGAAATAAAATGAAAACAAAAATATAGTTTATTAATTCAAAAGCAAAAAGAAATTAAAAGAACATGTTGGGTTGCCTCCCAACCAGCGCTTGTTTTTGCAAAGTCACTAGCTTGACTTAGTTTTATTTAAATTGGGTTATGGGTTCATTGGAGGAATGGTATCTTCAGATTCCACATCCCTCGCAATGGGTGTTTGACCAAAAACAATTGGGTATCTCTTGGTGGTATCGATGGGGAAACTCATGACATTGTTTCCAATTCGCAGTTTTATCCTCCTTCTGGGAATGCTGATAGAAGCATGGGCGGTCACTAGGAATGTTCGTCCTAAAATTAGATCTGATCCATCGCTGTTTCATGTCCAGAACAAAGATGCCTATCAGAACATGATTTCCGCCCACAATAATTGGTATGTTGACTAAGATCCCTGAAGGGTTTTGGGGTTATCCATCAACCAATTATATTTGGGATTTGGTTGGTTCCATATGTTTCAGACCCAATAGCCTTGCGGTTCTGAGTGATATGAAATTTATGCTAGCTCCAGTTTCTACCAAGCAGTTCCTCAAAAGGGTCCTTCCAATTGTGATTGGTATATGGAATTCACCTGGGTTATCCATCTTAAGAGGTAGTTTGTCTTGCCTTTTGCTGTGTACATAATCTCAGTGTCAGTAGCTCCCTGAAGTGTAACCCTGTCGGCACGGATATTCCCAATGAATATTTTCATCATAAGTAACATAGATCCAATATCCTTAAAAGGTAACCTTGCACCCCACTCTTCAATTATTTCATCAACCTTGTTCTCTGTGAGAGGATCCATCTTCTCAGGTGGTGTTGGGGTTGTTTTTCCTGCCTCTCCCTGATTTCTAAACTCTTTTAGGGTTTTATCGTTGGGAGGTTTTGTAACTGCATCCACAGGGATTGATCGATCTCAACCAGGATCGATTGATCCTCCCCTATTTTTAAATAATTATCGGGGAAGTGGGATCAACCGATCTCACCCTGCGGGTCGATCCTGATAGAGTCCGGATTGATCTTTTTAACGAGAAAGTAGTGGCTCTCATTGTTGGATTGATCGATCCTGCTCTTGGATCGATCGATCTCAGAGAAATTTTCCTTTTTTATTTCTGAAATCCTCACAGTTGCGGAAACTCTCGGGATCTCGTTCACTGAGTGAACTGATGTGATGTTTTATGCATCAAGTTTTACCCAACATCTAAACTCTGCAAGTGCACAGTTGTGCGTGGCAGTATAGTTGTGGGATCGATCCACAGAGAGTAAAGAGCGCTATAGATCCTTAGATCTAAACAGAACTAGTATGCAAAATATGGAAAGAGTCACTTTTGGAAATTCGAATAAAATCCGAATAAAAAATCTTTAAAAATAAGGAAAAAATCAATCTAAAACAAATGTTAGGATTTGGGAAATCGTAGGGATTTAAATAAATAAAAAGGATATCTAACCGGATTAGCAATTAAATGATCTAGATCTACAACACAAACACTGTACCAAAATAAATCTTTTTAATAAAAGCAAATATTATTTTATCATAAATCCGCTAGGAACCTATGATAGCATGTTTCGACCTAGTTTGATAGAGTTCAGTTGTAGAGCCAGCTTCAACTCTTGGAAATCTGGAAATCAAGCCTACAAACTATAGATTCCGGGTAGAATAGCCAACCCTAGCTGTACTATAAAACCCTATGAATCATTTGATAGATTCGTCAACCTAACAAAAGCATTTGATTCATAGAAGTAGAGATTTATTAACCATAATTTTAATCTATAACAATAACCTAATTAAACCTTAAATCCTTTTTAATAAATCTCATCTCCCAACATATAGATCTACTCAACCATGGTAATTGGTTTATAGATCATGATGTTGTATGGTTGAAAATGTAAAGAAAGAGATGAAGAAAGAATGCAGATCTTGAAAATGCAATGAAAATACTTTAGATCTGAGAAAACCAATGTAAAAATTACAGATCGGAAACTCTCGGGATCTCGTTCACTGAGTGAACTGATGTGATGTTTTATGCATCAGGTTTTACACAACATCTAAACTCCGCAAGTGCACGGTTGTGCGCGGCAGTATAGTGGTGGGATTGATCCACAGAGGTTAAAGAGCGCTATAGATCCTTAGATCTAAAGAGAGCTAGGATGAAAAATATGGAAAGTGACTATTTTAGAAATCCGAATAAAATCCGAGTAAAAAATATTTTAAAATAAGGAAAGAAATTAATTTAAAACAAATGTTGCGATTTGGGAAATCGCAGAGATTTAAATAAATAAAAAAGATATCTAACCTGATTAGCAATTAAATGATATAGATCTAGAACATAAACACTTTACCAAAATAAATCTTTTTAATAAAAGCAAATATTATTCTATCATAAATCCGCTAGGACCCTATGATAGCATATTTCGACCTAGTTTGATAGAGTTCACTTGTAGATCCAGCTTTAACTCTTGGAAATATGGAATTCAAGCCTACAAACTATAGATTCCGGGTATAATAGCCAACGCTTGCTGTACTATAAAACCCTATGAATCATTTGATAGATTCGTCAACCTAACAAAAACATTTGATTCATAGAAGTAGAGATCTGTTAACCATAATTCTAATCTATAACAATAACCTAATTAAACATTAAATCCCTTTGAATAAATCTCATCTCCCAACATATAGATATACTCAACCATGTTAATTGGTTGATAGATCATGATGTTGTATGGTTGAATATGCAAAGAAAGAGATGATGACAGAATGTAGATCTTGAAATTGCAATGAAAATACTTTAGATCTGAGAAAAACCAATGTAAAAATTACAGATCTGAAATGAGAAACAGTTAAATTCATGTCTGGCTCCACCTGGCCACTCAGAAAATGAGCATTATTTATAGGGTGTCTTCTAGGTCAAAACTTGGAGTTAATGTGTGATATGGAAAATATTAGTGACTGGGATCGATCGATCTTCTTCCTCTGATTCGTGCCACCTCATAGATTCTTTTGACTGACCAATCTGCTTTGGGTTTGGTCGATCCTCGTCATCCTTGGTCGATCCTCTTCAGGATCGATCGATCATCTTCAGGATCGATCGATCAAGGATGTCTCCAAAATCCAATGATGCGTGAAAACGTCAAAATTGCTCTATTTTGCACATTTTAGCTCCAATGAAGTGAAAACCTGAAATGACACTTAAACCGACCAATAGAATACAAAACCTAACTTCCAGACTCAATAAGACAAGTAAAAGAATAATAAAAATGGGTCAAAATAGACACTCATCATGAAAAACATTGATAGCATCAAAATCGTTAATCACAAATGTTTGACTATTGACGGTAGCTAAGAATATTGACGGTCTCATCATAAAGTTTCACAACAGTTTTTCTTAGACGGATTTTTATCCTTTTTTGGCACATTTATGGATACTCCAACTGTAGCTAAGAATAGACGCCCTAGGATAAGGTCAGTACCATTATCGTCAAATTTCAAAACCATCAAATTAGTGAGTATGTAACACGAGACTACCAATATCGGGATATCAATCAGGATTCCATGTGGTCTCCGGGTTGTTCCATCAGCCATGGTGATTATCTTGGTGGTTTGCTGCATAGTAGCAGTCCAAGTTTATGCAAAATAGAGAGTGGTAGCACGTTGATGCTTGCTCCCAAATCTACCAAGCTGCTTTTGAAACAGGTATCTCCAATGGTGCATGACAGTATGAATTTCCCCGGGTCTTCGAATTTCTTGGGAAGTTTTTTGTTCATTTTCTTATCGCAATTTTCCCTTTGGAATTTGACGGATTTTTCCATGGTGGATTCCCAGTGAAAATTTTCTTTAATTCATCTTCCACTAAGTGAATCATCGAGTAGACCTCTGTAAAAGGTAGTCTAGTTCTCATCTCTTTAGCTATTTTTTTACATTTCCACTTATCAAATTCATGGTAGGTTCATTTAGGGATTGGTGGTAATTTATTTTCAGAGGGTGCTGAAATTTTGGTTATTGATCTAATGGGTTCCGTCGGAAGATCCTGATCTTTCAACACAGCAGATCGATGGATCTCACTGGGGATCGATCGATCCTAATCATTGTACATCACTCTGAGATTAGCGTAATAACTCTCTGCTTCTTCTATCTCATCATCCATGGAGTGATCACTTCGATATTCCGACATTTCAGACTCTTCAGGAATTGTCAGCTCTCTGTTGTAAAAGCTATGTTCTATATCATCATTGACAAAATCGTCTTCTTCATCATCAGACAGATCAAAGGTTGCCTGATCACCTCAGCAGGATAAACTTTTGGGACAGTGCATTTTCCGCTTCTGAGTTCAATGAAGTGTAGAGATTCATTGGGGTTGTTTTCTGGTTTTCCTAGGAAAGTTCTGGTTGGTGTCCTATTTTTCTCAGTAGTTTGAGCAACTTTGTTTTCCAATACTCTTACGTGAGTTCCTAAGGCGTCAAAATCCCCATTGAGGCTCTCATAAACTCTATCAACCTTAGCGTTGATATCCCCAGCAAATTTATTTTGTCCTTCCATGATTTGCTGGAATAAGGACTCAATCTTCCCCATGGAACCAGCATTCCCATATTGGGGGTTGAATCCTGTTTTACCATAACCAGCATTGTTTTGGAAGTTCCCTTGGTTTTGAGTACTCCGAGGTGGGTAAAACTGATCTCCATGGTTCTCAATGTTAGTACTGCAGTAGGACAGGTTAGGATGGTTCCTAAAGTTCGGGTTGAAACCCCGGTTTTGGTAGTTTCCCTATCCACTGAGAAAGTTGATCTCCTCAGTTACTCATGAAGTCTCCCCTACTGGCTTTGTCCATAGCCATTTGATACTTCATTTCAACTCCATTATAGAAAAAGTTCATTCCGTCCGACTCGGTGTAGCTTCGAGGGGGACAGTCCCTTAGGTATTCCATATAGTGTTCCCAAACTTCATAAAAGGACTCGGTACAAGCTTGGCGTAATGTGACTATTTTGTTTTTTAGTGCTGCGGATATAGCTTTGGTGAAGAGCTGTTGTATGAAAGCAGCTCAGAATTCACCCCAGCTTGTGATAGATCCAGGACTCAAAGACTTCAGCCATCTATGAGCCTTATCAGCAAGGGAAAAAGAGAATAGCCTACAACGGAGGTAGGCTTGGGGGACTCCGTTGGCTTTGGTGGGACTACAGATCTCCTCAAAGATATCAACATGGTCCATTGGGCTCTCGTTAGATAGCCCACAGAATTGATTCTGTTTTACCAGGGCGATTATTTGAGGTTTAATCGAATAATCTTGCCTCTGGATAGCAGGGTGAATAATTGCAGATCGGTTCCTATAGTAGGCGTGCAGGGCATCTTGCTGGCCTAAGGTAACCCTGCATGGAGGGACTTGCAGTCCCGGTGCAGCATCTACTATCACCCCAGGACCTCCAGCATCATTGAGAGGTCCTTGATTAACCTGACCCTCTCTCTGCCAGATTACTTATGCATCCTCACCATCAACAACATGACGAATTTTACTTAAGTTATTAAGGTCAGCCATACTAACCTTATCTTTTGCTTGCCTTGTGGTTCTGTTCTTCTTTGTATCCTTGATCTTCCTTGTGGACTTCCTTGTCAACTCCTCTATCCTCTGGTCTTGTAGATCTTTAGAAGCCTTACTCCTTAATTGCATACACCTTTGAAGTAAATGAAGTTTAAAAGTCAAATCCGATTAAAAGGTTCTAGGATCTATTGATCTTGGAAGGGATCGGTTGATCTCGAGAGAAAAAGGATCGATCGATCAAAGAAGAATCAATCGATCTTGCACAAAGTAAGATCGGTCGATCTCAAAAGGGATCGGTCAATCGTGCAAGAAATAGGATCGATCGATCTTATATAGATCTGTTGATCTCAGAGACGTAAATAAAAAATACAAAAAATAAAATATCCTAAATTAGGTCTAAAACTTAGATCTAGAGGCTACAATTACTCCCCAACAACGGCGCCAAAAACTTGATGCGTGGTTTGTGTATCAAGTTTTACGCACACCAATAGTTCCCACAAATGCACAGTTGTGCGCTATAGAATAATGGTGGGATCAAATCCACAGAGAGTAAAGAGCACTATAGATCTGTAGATGTAAACAGAGCTAGGATGAAAAATATGGAAAGTTGTCACAAAAGGAAATCCGAATAAAAAATCCGAATAAAATCATTAATTAAGAAAACCAAATCAATTTAAAATAAATGTTGGGATCTGGGAAATCGCAGAGATTTAAATAAATAAAAAGGATATATAACCAGATTAACAATTTAATGATCTAGATCTAGAACACGAACACGGTACCAAAATAAATCTTTTTTAAAGAGTAAATATTATTCTAACATAAATCTGGTAGGACCCTATCTAGCCTGTATTTAGCAAGTTTGATAGAGTTCACTTGTAGATCCAGCTTCAACTCTTGGAAATCTGAAAATCAAGCCTACAAACTATAGACTCCGGGTAGAATAACCAACACTAGCTGTATTATAAAACCCTATGAATCATTTGATAGATTCGTCAACCTAACAAAAGCATTTGTTTCATAGACGTAGAGATCTAATAATCATAACCCTAATCTATAACAATATGTTCACTCTGAGGCTTCCTTGTATGAAAAGATGTTAGATGCAAAGCAACTATTAGGAGTTTATGATGCCTTTGAGACTCTGTTGAGATCAGAAAGAGTTGCAGCACTTGAGGATGTCACTCGACCAACTCAGTCGAGTGGACCAGTTGATTCAGGCGACCCTGTGAAATTCAAATCTCAGCAGCACTCGACCACCCACTCGATTTAGGCATAACTGAATCACCAGAGTGGTCTAAACTCAAAGTACCAACTGTGTAACTCAAGCCACTTCTAGAAGGGCTATGCTTTCTTAGGTAATAATGACACTTATCCAATCATTGTCAATGATAAGCTAAACCCTGAAGAACTGAAACTTTTGCTAAATGAGCTAAGAAAATTGAGGAAGGCAATAGGCTACTCTCTAGATATATAAAAAAGGAATCTCACCTTCTTTATGCACTAATCGAATTCACCTTGAAAATGAATTGATACTAGTGTAGAGCACCAGAGAAGATTAAACCCTAACTTAAAAGAAGTAGTGAAAAGGAAATCATAAAACTACTCGATGCTGGGATAATCTACCCTATCTCCGATACTACTTGGGTCTCCCCTGTACATTATGTGCCTAAGAAAGGAGGGATCACTGTTATTAAAACTGATAAAGATGAGACAATTCCAACTAGAACTATAATAGGCCATCGCATGTGCATAGACTATAGGAAGTTAAATGCTGCATCTAGGAAAGATTACTTCCCACTGCCTTTTATAGATCAAATGCTTGAAAGACTTGCTAACCACCCATACTACTGTTTCCTTGATGGATAAAATGGTTTCTTCCAGATACCCATACACCCCAATGACCAAGAGAAAACAACTTTCACCTATCCTTATGCAACTTTTGCTTATAGAAGAATGCCATTTGGCTTATGCAATGCCCCAGCAACATTTCAAAGACGTATGACATCTGTATTCTCAGATTTAATAGAGGAGATGGTGGAGGTATTCATGGATGATTTTTGAGTATATGGCTTCTCCTTATCCTCCTGATTATCTAATCTTAGCAGGGTATTGACAAGGTGTGAGGAAGCAAATCTGGTCCTAAATTGAGAGAAATGTGATTTTATGGTCACAGAAGGGATGGTCCTCGGGCACAAAATCTCTGAGAACGGTATTGAAGTGGATAGTGCCAAGGTGGAAGTAATGATGCAGCTGCAACCTCTGAAGACTGTCAAGGACATTAGGAGCTTCCTGGGACATGCGGGTTTTTACAGAAGGTTCATCAAAGATTTTTCTAAGCTTGCAAGGCCTCTCATCAGACTTCTATGGAAAGAGACCGAATTCCTTTTTGATACAGAGTGTCTGAAAGCTTTCCACATGATAAAGGAAGAATTGGTGTCAGCTCCAATAGTTCAAGCTCCAAACTGGAAGTATCCTTTTGAAATCATGTGTAATGCATCAGATTATACAGTGGGAGCAGTTCTGGGCCAGATGATAGATAAGAAGCTGCATGTCATCCATTATGCCAGTAGGACCTTAGATGATGCTCAAGGAAGATATGCAACAACAGAGAAAGAGATGCTTGATGTTGTGTTTGCTATAGAGAATTTTAGGAGATCATTGGTGGATCCGAAGGTGACAGTGTATACATATCATGCTGCAGTAAGGTACATATATGCCAAGAAAGATACCAAACCAAGACTCTTGAGATGGATCCTTTTTATGAAACATGATGATTTGGAAATAGTGGACAAGAAGGGGATAGAGAATGGTGTTGCAAGTCACCTATCCAGGATGAGAATCGATAATCCAGCACCAGTTGATGATTCCATGCCTGAAGAACAGCTCATGTCTATAGGAATCTTGACTCGGACATACCACTCAACCACCCACTCGGGTAAGGCAGTCGAGTCGAGTAACTACAGCTCACCCTGGTATGTAGACATGGAAAATTATAAAGCAAATGGGCGGAAACATTTACACCTTGATGCTGACTACAAGAAAAAGCTGTATAGAGATGCATGTCACTATTTCTGGGATGAACACTATCTTTACAAAAGGGGTGCAGACAGCTTGTTTTGAAGATGCATTGCAGAGGCAGAAGTGAAGGGAGTCCTTGAGCATTGTCATGGTTCCACTTATGGTGAACATTGCTACTTTCAAGGCTACACAGAATATTCTTCAGGCAGGTCTATGGTGGCCATCAATATTCAAAGATATGAAAAATTTCATTGCCTAGTGTGATGGATGCTAGAGAATATGTAACATTAGTAGAAGGAATGAGATGCCACAGAACCTAATCTTAGAGGTATAAGTTTTTGACTGTTGGAGAATAGACTTCATGGGCCCTTTCAACCCACAATCTCATGTAAAGAGCTATATAGTAATACCTGTTGATTATGTTTCCAAATGGATGGAAGCTATAGCATCTCCTACAAATGATGCTAAAGTAGTCTTGAATATGTTCAAGACAGTCATATTCCCCAGATTTGGAGTACAAGAGTTGTAATAAGCGATGGGGTTTCCCATTTCATCAACAAGCAGTTTGAGAGCATTCTAAGGAAGCATGGAGTAAAGCATAAGGTTGCAACACCCTACCACCCTCAGACAAGTGGACAAGTAGAAGTGTCTAACAAACAGATTAAAGCCATTTTGGATAAGGTAGTGGGAACTTCGAAGAGAGACTGGACAGCTAAACTTGATGATGCTATGTGGGCTTACAGGACAGGATACAAACCCTTATAGGCTGGACGCCCTTTCAACTCTTATATGGTAAGTCTTGTCATCTGCATGTAGAGATAGAGTATAAAGCCTTCTGGGCTACTAAGCTGTTGAACCTAGACCTCCAATCTGCTCAAGAGAGAAGAAGAATCACTTTGCATGAGTTGGAGGAGATAAGACGATGCATATGAGAGCTCAAAGGTGTATAAGGAAAGGACCAAAGCGTTCCATGACAAAAGGATCACACCAAAAGCCCTCACAGCAGGAGACCAAGTCTAATTGTTCAACTCCAGGCTTGAACTTTTTCCTGGGAAGTTAAAGTGAAGATGGTCAGGCCCATTTCATATTAAGGAAGTTCAACCATATGGAGCAATCACTTTTCTAGACTCTGAAGGTAGAGAGTTCACAGTGAATGGCCAAAGAGTCAAGCCTTACATGACAGATTATGGTATACCAGGATACACCTCAATAAATGTAGGTAATCCTGATAAAGCCTGAGGACATGAAAGTCAAGCTTAGAGATTTTAAACAAGCTCACTTGGAAAGAATTTTCATGCCTATCACTGTATATAGCTTGCCTTTTCCTTATATTTTGGTATTTTTACTTTGCTATTAGTGTTTTGATGTTTCAAGGGCAAACCGAGGGCACTCAACCACGCCACTTGACCACCAGGTCGAGTGGTCCAGGTTCTATCCAGAAATCTCTGAAATCTTAGTTCTTAATCTGAGCCGTCCATCTAATCTTATCCATTTCTTTATCTGCCCCCTATGAGACCTACTCGACTACAGTACTCGAGTGGTTTTGCCCACATATCTCATCTCTTAGTTTTCTTCAACCTTTGCGATTCAAAGTTTCTTTCTTTCAACTCTTATAATTTTTTTTTGCATCAAATCTCATACACCTAACTAATCATGTCTTGAAGAGGCCAATTCACTCAGTAAGTGTTTTATGCTTCAATTTTGTGGTCATTAAAACTAGGGCTCATCTTTGATTCTTGAAAAAAAGCTCATAAGATTTTCATTGAATCTTCAACTATAAATCGTTTTAAGCTTTTGAAACATCAAGATCTGAGTGGTTTCCTAAAATCTTGAGAAGTTTTTTTTTATGATTTCATTTAATCTTTGAAAAATCTTAATTTTGTTTAATTGAAGAAATCTTTGTTTTAATTGCATATAGATCAAACTTGAAAGCTTTCAAGCTCTATTCAATGTTCATCTGAGCTTTCAATATTAAATTGATTCATGCTTACTGTTGAGATTTGCGCTATTCAAACTCACTCGACCAGACTCACTCGACCACTAGGTCGAGTCGCTTGGTTGAGTCAGCCTTCTCCCTGCTAAAATTTTCAGAGTTTGTTTTGATTTCAGAAGAATGGACAAACCAACAGCTGTGGCAGTAGCAAGAAACCTAGTGCGAGCTACACGAGCCATTTTATATATCATGGATAGTGATACAGAGTAGTTCTGAAGAAGAACCCGAAATACAGTAAGAAGAGGTGGAGGGACAAGTAGCTGCTAGTGCCTCAGAAGAATCTGAGGGAAACCTCATCAAGATCCTAAGAACCATGACGTTTCAAGGGACAAGATAGCCTCATCGAGAGACAATGGAAGCATTGGGAATAAGGGAAGAAGTAGTGATTTTACTTGAAGCAGCCAACCTCCAAGTCCTGATGACTCACCAATTTTGTACTTATAAAGATGAGACTTGCCAGTTCCTAATAACAATGAAGATTGGCTTTTATGATGATAATCAAGATATGGTTTCGGATGGGAGCTGGGGATACATCAATTTCAAGATAGATGGTGATGTTTACAGACTGAGCTTCAGGCAGATAGATGCCTTGTTTGAGTTTAGAGAAGAGTCAGGACAACAGCCAGACTATGACACAGCGGAAATCATGGGTTTGTGGGAGACCTTAGGAGGAAGAACAGCTTTCAAGACTTCCCAGTCTAAAAGCTCTGATATAAGAAACCATGCTTTGCAATACATTCATTGGATTGTTGCAAGCACTATCTTCGGTAAGAAGAACATTGGAGCTATAAATGATCAAGAACTTCAAATGATGGACTCAGCCCTTAAGAATTTCATCTTATACGCTTCACCTGAAGATATAGACAGAGGAATCACCATGAAAGGTGATAGGGGTGATGCGGAAAACGCTATGATCTTGATAGCGAGTATGTCCTACTATAAGAACTACGCCTTCAGACTGCACAGGAGGAACCGCCAGGGTGATATCACTATAGGAGGGTTGGTCACACTACTTCTACTTTCTTGTGAGGTTGATTTGGCCTTGAATGAGGAGATTGAGCCTCTCTGGTTAGACTTTGCTCATTTACAGAGCTCCAAGATATTGGGAACCCGCAAGGTTGGCGACCAATATGTTTATAACTTTCAGCATCCTTTGATTGGGAAGGCCAAGGTCCTCCTACCATTTCGTGGCCTACTAAAAATCACTAAGGGGGAAAGTATAAACTCTGTCCCACCACCTGACTGACTCTACATCACAAGAGCTCAGAGACAGGCCCTGCAGGCTGAGATAGAGGAGGAGATAGATGAAACCATACCTGAGCCTGAAAGGTATGATTATGGTAAGGAAAAATGCACCAGCTTGAAGGATGCAAGCAAGAAGTGTAGCATTGAGAGGAAATGGTCTAAATGGCAGGATAAGACCATCAAGAAGCTCAAAGAAACAGTGAGGAAACTCACATCAGCTGTGAAAGACTTGACAACTCATGTCAAGGAAATTCAAGACAACCAGCAACTCCATCAACCACCAATCCACCACAAGACCTACTAAGGTTAGCAAGGAACAACTCTCTCACCACACAGCCAAGGGGAGCCAGCTCAAACCAACCAAGGAAGAGGTCATCAGTAGAGGACACCCAGAGTAGGAGAAGGGTTTATGTTCCAAACCCAACCTCAGAGGAGGACGAGCAAGTAACTGAGCACTCCACTCGACCAAGGCAGTCAAGTCGACCAGTCGAGTCCTACAACAGGAGATCCCACATCCAAGTTCCAGTTTTGGAGGAAGAAGAAGAACCTGAGACAGGCTGTCTGATTTGGCGAAGGTGCTCGAGTCACTTGACTCGACCACTACGCTCGAGTGGACCGGTCGAGTCCTCTTACACCAGAGACACCATGGAGGATCACATCGACTCCTTCTTCCTGAGATACAACTGACGTACCACCCCACTTCTTCCCCATTGTATAAACCATTGCATTTTTGTTTTGACATGGTTTTAATCTCTCAATTCTTCTCTTGAATTTTGGTTAGACAAAAGACTATGTAATTTAAGTTTGGGGGAGGGTTTCAGTTATGTATTTGACATCTTTACTTTTTCTTATTCAAATTTTGCATCATCTATGTGCATCTATGACACGGGTCAAATATAATCCTATAACTACTCTCTCAAATGAAAACTCACATAATAGAAACACATGTTCAAGTTAAGCTAGATCAATAAATAGAATGTAAATAAATACATGCAATAAAAGCAATAGAAAATTAAATTGGAATAAATTCAAGTGATTAAAAGCACTAGACCTAAGGATAATCATAGGGAATAATCAGGAATGTGAACTGGGCAGTTCTATAGTCAGGTCTAAATTTTTTGTGCGGTCCTTAAACTCGTAATACTAATATGATATCTCATCCAACTCACGCTGCAACGACATCTATCCTCTAAACAGAAGCAAAGCAAATCTCTTTGCGAAATACCAATAAATAGAGGCTCTATGATTAGCGGGTACGATATGTTTACAAACTTCCTAAACCAACTCTCGCTGTGAAAAGATGTTTGCTCATTTAAGATTGGATCAGGATATCAATAGCACTCTCGCGCTCACCAACATTCCTATGATACCAGGATTAAGGTAATCAGTCTGAAGACTAGTGTGATAATCAAATATTGATGAAGAACATTATAGATAACCTAACATTTCTATGCCCAATTCAACAAACCATCATAAACTTTTTGAAACCCTAGATCTCACCAGGTGACTACTCAGACATAGAAGAGATAACACAAATCATTGTCTGAATAATACTCATGAAATAGAAATAAGAAATAAGGGAGTTCAGACTTCTTCTCTCTACAAAGTTTGAGATCTAAATCTTCTCTCCAACACATGCTTGAAACTTACAATGAAAACTTAGATAATAATAATCTTAGTCTCTAGGACTTCTAAAACATAGTTTAACCTAAAAACACGATTAGGAATGAAGTATAAACTTTAGAAACTTTTGGGGAAAACTTGCAAATCTTGAAACTTGATAAAACTCGATGGCATCATTTACGTCGTGATTGTGTCGACCGACACAGGAATGGCCTGTTGGTCAACATGGACAGCAATAATCGTCTCCTTGTTGTTTTTCTCAGCTACAAGCCTTCAAAATCTCAAAAGTGCTCATCAAGGTCCAATCCGTGTTTGTACCTAATAAGACTCAATATATGTACATAAGACTCCAAACCAATGCATATATCATGTCATAAAACTATAAAATACATGATATATCAACCCCCCAGATTTAGCTTTTGCTTTCCCTCAAGAAAACAGAAAACTAAATCAAGGAAGAAGTTTGAAAATCGCGAAACTCACCTACTCTTAAGAACATTGTGCTTACCAGTCATCATGTAATCCACATGGTACAAGAACCATTCAGAGACTAACCACCATGTACATTCACCGTAGTCGCTCGCAGTCTTCTCAATACCCACCACAACTTAACGACATATCCCTTTAGTAAGCCATTTCATCGCTGGGTCTCATTTCTGAATTCAATGTTCAAGAGCCTTCTAGACTCAGCTGTCATCCTATACCATAACAAGACAAACCTCACAACAATAATGATGTTTTCGTCTCCCCCACACTTAAATCCATTGTTATCTTGGATCTTTTATTATTTTCTATGAAGGTAGGCTATTAGAAGTGAATAATGGGTCACGGGATCGCTCCTACCCTCTCAGCAACCCTACTTTCATCGTCCCCTTAAGAAGCAAGTTATTGCGGCATGGAATTCTCCTACCTTATTTACCTCAGAGAATCACTTGGTCATTCATAGACTATACCTAAAGGTTTTTATTATTAGTAACAACTTTTTGGGAAGACTAGACATCATAACTTACTTTGGTTTTATCAGGTCAGATATGAATGAAAAGTCAAGCTCTCAAACATTTAATTCGTCCATGAAGTAAAAAGAACTGACAGAAATTAGCTCAGGCTATAGCGGGCATCTGTTGTAAGTATGGGGATCTCTAGTTAACCGGTCAGACTTGGGGTTTTTCCATTAGTTGAATCTGAATAAGCTCTGCAACAATGGTGACCAGAAAACATAGCAAACAAAATAGACCAAGAGACAATTCATAGTTTCTAACTAAGTGTTGACTCAATAAAAACAAAAATTTGAAAAATAAACTCAAAATTAGGACTGACTCTCAAAAGAATAAATAGAGTTAGTAACAACCTCCCCCAGACTTAATCTACACCGTCCCCAGTGTAATTAAGCTTAAGGAAGGTGATAAAAAGGAATAATATTGAATAGAAATTGAACTGTTATGTTTTGAAAATCGTGACCTATGATGGTGTGTGTGTCGACCGACACACATCTTGCGTGTCGGTCGACACAAGCAAGATTATGTTTCCAAAGTTCGGACACCACTCAACAGATCATTCAACTCATTTTTTGACATTAGATCCTGATTAAGAGCTCCAAATACCTCACATAGCAAGATATAGAATAACATAAAAGGTTCAACAAGATTCAATAAGAGTTATAAACGAAAAGTAAAAGAAAGAAAATACGATAGAGTGGGTTGTTTAAAGTGCTTGTTTCAAGTCGTGAGCTAGACGTATGGTAGTGAATCAGGTCAATGGGGGCTCTTCTAAGTCCAAAAGATGTCCATCAGGAATCGTCGTTTCTGCCCAATAATGTTTGACTTGCTGACCATTGACTGTAAAGTCTTCTCCATTGGGGTTGTTCAAGAGCAAAGCACCATATGGACGAACCTCTTTGATTGTGAAGGGACCTAACAAACGAGAACACAATTTCCCAGGGAATAAATTCAATACGGAATTGTAAAGAAGTACCTAGTCGTTAGGCTCAAAGGTTCCGTGAATGATCTTCTTATCATGATACGCCTTACTCCTTTCCTTATACAACGTTGAATTCTCGTAGGCATGATGTCTTATCCCATCTAACTCATTCAGCTGTATCAACCTCCTTTCACCAGCAGGTTTGATATCAAAGTTCAGCAACTTAACAGTCCAGCCAGCATTATGTTCAAGTTCAACTGGGAGATGACAAGCTTTCACATAAAGAAAATGGAAAGGTGTTGTTCCAAGTGGTGTCTTATAGGCTGTCCGATATGCCCACAGTGCATTGTCCAGTTTCGAAACTTCCACTTGACCACTTGTCTGTGGGTGATAAGGTGTCACGACACGGTGTTGCACTCCATGCTTCCCCAAAAGTTTAGCAAATACCTTATTTATAAAATGTGATCCTCCATTGCTGATTACTATGCTAGGCACTCTAAATCTTGGAATGATTATGGACTTGAAAAGTTTGATAACAACTGCTGCATCATTGGTGGGACTAGCTACCGCTTCTACCCATTTAGATACATAATCCACAGCAACAAGGATGTATCTACTCCCAAAAGATGATGGGAAAAAACCCATGAAATCAATTCTCCAGCAATCAAACATTTTTACCTCTAGAATGAAGTTCTGTGGCATCTCATTCTTCTTACTGATCTTCCCTCTTGTCTGGCAAACATCACAACACGCTATAAATGCATGGGCATCACAAACAATTCTAGGCCACCAAAATCCTGCTTGAAGTACCTTAGACACTGTTTTGAGAGTTGCAAAATGTTCAGCATATTCAGAACCATGGCAATGTAATAGTATCTCAGCAACCTCTGTCTCTGCTACACATCTCCTATATATCTCATCAGAAAAATGTTTGAATATGTAAGGCTCATCCCAAAAGTACCTTCGAAGCTCTCTAAAGAATCTCTTCTTTGCAGCATCCTTAAGGTGCTTTGGTGGTACATCAGCAACAAGGTAGTTAGCTATGTCAGCATACCAAGGTTTGGTGGGGACAGCTCTCACTGCGAAACATGTGCGCACAAGAGTAGCTCCAGAGTGATCACTCGGCATCATGTTGACCAACACAGGTGTAGCCTGTTGGTCGACATGTGTGTTTACTCGTCCGTCCTCAGAAATTTCTCCATCCAAACTTCTTTCCACAAAATAGACATTCTCCTCTGGTAAGAAATCATTGATAGGCACGTCATGAGTGATCCTTATCCTTGAGAGATGATCAGTCTCTCCATTCTCAATGCCCTGCTTGTCTCTAACCTCAATATTGAACTCTTGGAGAAGGAGTATCCATCTTAATAACATTGGTTTTGCATCCTTCTTTTGCATCAAGTATTTCAAAGCAGCATGATCTGTAAGAACAATCACTTTAAAACCCACAAGATAGTTCCTGAACTTCTCCACAGCAAATACCACAGCCAATAATTCTTTCTCAGTGGTTGCATAGTTCTTTTGAGCATCATCCAATGTCTTACTTGCATAGTACACATCATGTAGTTTCTTGTCCTTTCTCTGACCCAATACAGCACCAACAGCATAATCACTTGCATCACACATCACCTCAAAAGGCAATTCCCAATCTGGTGGTTGCACAACAGGAGTACTAACCAAAGCTTTCTTGATATGTTCAAAAGCTGCGAGACATTCGGGTGTAAAATCAAACTTAACCTCTTTACACAGCAGCGCGGTAAGTGGTCTAGTAATCTTCCTAAAATCCTTGATAAATCTCCTGTAAAAACCAACATGTCCCAAGAAACTCCTAAGACCTTTAACACAATCAAGAGGCTGCAAAATCATCATCACCCCTATCTTAGCGCGGTCCACTTCAATACCAGCCTCTGTAACTCGATGCCCAAACACAATACCATATCTAACCATAAAGTGACACTTCTCCCAATTGAGAACTAAATGTTTTTCCTCACATCTCTTAAGCACCAGGCATAAATTATTCAAACAATCCTTGAAGGAAGGGCCATAAACAGAGAAGCCATCGATAAATTCCTCCATAAACTTTTCGATCATGTCAGAGAAGATAGACATCATGCATCTTTGAAAAGTAGCTGGAGCATTGCACCAACCAAAAGGCATCCTAGCATAAACGAAAGTACCATAGGGGCAGGTGAAGGTGGTCTTCTCCTGGTCATCTGGGTGAATAGGGATCTGGAAAAACCTAGAGTATCCATCCAAAAGGCAGTAGTATGGGTGATTAGCCAACCTCTTAAGCATCTGATCAATAGAGGGCAAAGGGAAGTGGTCCTTCCTTCTAGCTGCATTGAGCTTCATGTATTATATTCACATCCTGTGACCAGTTACTGTCCTAGTCAGGATCAACTCATCCTTATCATTCTTCACCACTGTAACTCCTCCTTTCTTCGGAACCACATGAACCGGACTGACCAACTTGCTGTCTGAAATCGGAAAGATGATTCCCGCATCCAATAGCTTCATGATCTCTTGCTTAACAACCTCTTTCAAATTTGGATTCAACCTCCTCTGATGCTCAATTGATGTCTTTGCATAATCTTCAAGATGTATCATGTGCATGCATAATTCCGGAGATATACTTGTAATATCATCAAGAGAATAGCCAGGAGCTTTGCGATACTTGCGCATCTTTCTTAGCAACAAGGTAAGTTCTGCGGAATTTAATGAGGAATTTACAATAACAGGATAAGAGCTATTAGGACAAAGAAATGCATACTTAAGCTCCTTAGGGAGTGGTTTGAGTTCAAACTTTGGAGCTGCTGCGGCGCTCCAGTCGTGGACTGTGTCGACCGACATGACATTCTTGTGTCGATTGACATGAGTAGATGTTCTGCCAACTGGTTCTGTATTGACCAGTTTCAAGGCTTGTGCATTATCATCCAACAGCTTAGCATAAAGTTCGTGCCAGTGGATCCTCCAGATGAATCTCCTTGAATATATCCTCAGCAAGGTTAGTGAGTGTATCCACATAGTACGTCTGTCCATCTGTGGTTGCTCTTTTTATCAGCCTGTTCATATCGAAGTTCATTACCAAATCACCCACATTCAAACCAATTCATCCTCCCCTCACATATCTCATTGCACCAGCTGTATGATATATCATGGATTTTATGGTTTTATGACATGGTATATGTATTGGTATTGGAGTTTTTTCTATATATATTGAGTCTTATTAGGTACAAACACGGATTGGACCCTGATGAGCACTTTGGATGCATTTGGAGGCTTGTAGCTGAGAAAATCAACAAGGAGACAAATATTTCTACTCATGTCAACCGACAAGCTCTACCTGTGTCGGTCGACAGAACCACGACGTGAATGACGCCTTCGAGTTTTATCAAGTTTCAAGAAATGCAACTTTGCCCCAGATGTCCCAGACACTATGTTTTGTGAATTTCTCTAAGTTTTTGAAAAGTTCTAAGTTATTGTAAGTTTCAAGGAGATTATTGGAGAGAAGATTCAGATCTCAAACTTTGTAGAGAGAAGAATTATGAACCCCTTTGTTTACTTATTTTCTATTTTATGAGTATTATTCAGACAATGATTTGTGTTTCATCTTCTATGTCTGAGTAGTCACCTTGTTAGATCTAGGGTTTCAAAAGGGTTAATGAAGGATTGTTGAATTGGGCATAGTCTTGTTAAGTTATCTATTATGTTCTTCATCTAGATTTGATAATTACACAAGTCTTACGATTGATCACCTTAATACTGGTACCGTAGGATTGATACCCTGACCCAATCTTAGATGAGAGTTGGTTTAAGAATTTTGTAAACATATCGTACCCACTAATCATAGAGACTCTATTTATTGGTATTTTGCAAAGAGATTTGTGTTTGCTTCTGTTTAGAGGATAGATGTCGTCGCAGCGAGAGTTGGTCGAGATATCACATTAGTGTTACGAGTTTAAGAACCACACAAACACTTTAGACTTGATTTACGAACTGCCCAGTTCACTTTCCTGAGTTTTCCTGATTGATGTCCCTAGGTCAAGCATTTTTAATCACTTGAATCAACCTCGTTTAATTGCTATTTCGTTTCTTCCTTTGTTTCTTTTAGTTTCTTAATCATTTGATCTAGCTTAATTCGAATATGTTCGTCTCTTGTGTGAGGTTTCAGAGTCCTTGTGGATTCGACCCCTAAGTGCTGCAACTGACCTCTTAATTTGAGAGAATAGCTTCTAGGGTTATATTGACACCTATCACTGTAGCCAAAAAGGGTCTTCCTAACATCAATGGATCCTTGGGTTCCTCTTCATATTGAAGAACCACAAAATCTGTAAGAATTAGATAGTGTCCTATCTTAACCAGAACATCCTTCAACACACCATCAGGAATCTGTGCTTATCTATCAGCAGTATAAGAGTGATTCTAGTGGGTTTAAGATCTGTCATACCCAATTTCAGTGCAACTTATCCACTACAAGAAAACAGCATTTTAGCGACAACAAATGGCGACTAAATATTTAGTCGCCTAAGTTGGAGACAATGTAGCCACACAATTGTGACAATTTTGCGACTCCTGTAATTTAGTCGTCAAACAGTCGCTATTTAGCGACTAATCTACTGTACTCATCACACAGTCGCTATTTAACGACTATACTGCAGACGTAAAATATTTGTCATGTATTAGTCGCTTTTTGGCGACTATTCTGCAACATGCCGACAGAATCGCATAATAGTGGCATATTAGTCGTATTAAACCGGTGGAAAAAAAATATGTTTTATACGTTTGTAGGTTGGTGTGTACCGGTTTAATGCGACTTCAACATATAGTCGCCATTTAGTCAGCAAAAAAAAATCTATAGAACCAAACTTTTCCTCATTTCTTTCTCTGATTCCTAGAAACACAATTCTCCTCATTTCTTTTGCTAAATCAATTTGTAGAAACTTTATCTTACCAAAAAAAAAATTTCGTAGAAACTTTTCATTTCTTTCTCATTCGTATAAACACTAAAAGCAGTATAAGAACAGGAAACTATGTCGGGAAATTATAATAATAGTAATTTTCTAATTTTCGGGAGTGGATGTATAAGAGGTTCGATGAAGCAAGTGAAAATTTCTCGGAAGAGTTCAGAATGGGGGTGGATCAATTCATGACATTTGCAAATAGCCACCCTCTAGCTCAGAGTAATGGCGGTAAGTTTTTCTGCCCTTGTAGTGTTTGCAAGAACAAAAAATTTATTCCGGGAGCAAAAATTTGGAGTCATCTTTTTAGTAGAGGATTTATGCCGGATTATTATGTTTGGTATAAGCAAGGGGAAGAAATTAATATGGATTTAGGAACGAGTTATGTTGATACGACATATATAAGTGGGAATGAAGAACTGGGTAATGTAGTAGAAGATAGGTATGTGGATATGGTCATTGATGGATTTTGTAATAATGTGAGTTTTGATGATAACTATCATCAGGATGAAAGTTATCAGGATGTAGATGAACTTGTACTTAACCATTCAAAAAAATTCTACGACTTATTAGAAAGTTCAAAAAATCCATTATATGATGCTTCTCATAAAGGGCACTCGCAGTTATCCTAAGCTGCTCGAGTCATGCAAAATAAGTCTGATCATAATATGAGTGAAAAGTTAGTGGATTCGTTTTGCGGAATTTTGTCTGAGTATTTACCAGAAGGAAACCAGTCTACTGGTTCACATTACGAGACAGAAAAATTGATGCGCAATTTATGCTTCCCATATCATACAATTGATGTTTGTATCAACAATTGTATGATCTTCTGGAAAGCTCACGAAAAAGAAGAAAAATGTATATTTTGTTGTGCAGAAAGATGGAAGCCTCAGGACGACCAGCGTAGAAAAAAAGTACCATATAGTCATATGTGGTATCTACCTATTGCTGACAGATTGAAGAGAATGTATCAGAGCGAGAAGACTGCAGCGGCAATGAGATGGCATGCCGAACACCAATCAAAGAAGGGAGAAATGAGTCATCCTTCTGATGCAGCAAAGTGGAGATATTTTCAAGAACAAAATCCCCGGTTTGCCGAAGAACCCCGTAATGTTTATCTTGGATTATGTACCGATGGGTTCAGTCCATTTGGCATGTCTAATAATCATTCGCTTTGGCCAGTGATCTTGACTCCATATAATTTACCCCCTGGTATGTGCATGAATGAAGAGTACTTGCTTCTTACAATTCTGAATTCTGGGCCAAACCATCCAAGAGCTAGTCTGTATATCTTCCTCCAACCTCTTATTGAGGAGTTAAAAGAGTTGTTGTCAGCTGGAGTCGATGCATATGATGTGTCCTTGAAGCAAAATTTTAATCTTAAAGCAGTGTTGATGTGGACGATAAGCGACTTTCCGGTGTATAGCATGTTATCAGGATTGACAACCCATGGTAAATTATCTTGTTCAATTTGTATGGAAAGTACAAAGTCTTTTTATCTACCTAATGGAAGGAAGACATGTTGGTTTGATTGTCATCGAAGATTTCTTCCTTATGGTCATCCACTGAGAAGGAATAAAAAAAGACTTTTTGAAGGGAAAAGATGCTTCAGAGGAGTATCCACCTGAGTCATTGACCGGTGAACAAGTTTATTATGAGTGGTTAGATGGTGTAAATCCACCAAAAACAAAGGACGCCGGTGGATATGGTCACAAAACGAAGAAGCCAGGTTATGGAAAACAACATAACTGGCATAAGGAAAGCATATTCTGGGAGCTGCCATACTGGAAGGACCTCAATCTCTGACATAATCTTGATGTGATGCATATAGAGACGAATTTTTTTGACAACATCATGTATACTCTTTGTCGTGTGAAGGGTAAATCAAAAGACAACATCATGTCAAGATTGGATATAGAACAATTCTGTTCGCGGCCACAGTTACATATTGATGATGAAGGAAAAGCTCCTTTCCCAGATTACTCATTGATAGAAGAAGCCAGAACAAGTTTACTGGAATGTGTGAAACATGTGGTTAAATTCCCAGATGGATATTCTTCAGACTTAGCAAATTGTGTTGATATGGCAAATGGAAAGTTTTCAGGCATGAAGAGTCCTGACTGCCATGTTTTTATGGAGCGGCTACTTCCATTTATCTTTGAAGAACTCCTAAACAGGAACGTCCACCTTGCATTATCAGGTACTAATTACATATAATTTGGTTTTTATGATTATGGTAAATATGATTATATTAACCTAATGCAGAATTAATTTGAATATCTTGTAGGGGTTGGGGCATTTTTTCGGGACTTATGTTCGAGAACTTTGCATCCAATTATGCAATTTGGAAAAGATCTTCCCACCATCATTTTTTAATGTGATGGAGCCCCTCCCTATACATCTCCCCTACGAAGCTGAATTAGGAGGTCCTGTGCAATATAGGTGGATGTATCCTTTTGAAAGGTTTTTCAAAAAGTTGAAAGGGAGGGCAAAGAACAAAAGATTTGCCGCAGGATCAATTGTTGAATCATATATCAACGACAAGATTGCTTCTTTCTCATAGCACTACTTTGCAGCGAATATAAAAAAAAAATCAAGGTAATTGCTAAATTAATCAAAGTAAGGTAGAAACATGCTATCTATTTTAATGAAAGTTAATTATCACTCATTGGTCAGGTTAACGAGATTTGATGAAGTTGAAACTCCTGTATATCATGTCCCTGGGGTACCTCATATATTTATGCACGTCGGCCGTCCAAGTGGAGAGATGCATGAAATATGGCTTTCAGAGAAAGATTATCAATGCCCACATTCATATGTTTTACGAAATTGTGACTATTTTCAGCCAATTGAGAGGTATATATATATATATATAAGTTGATATTTCTCACAACTTAAATTTTAATCCACTATAGTTTCTCATATATTTGTTTTGGTCTTGTATATATAGTATGTTCGAGGATTTTATTTCTGCAAAATATCCTGGACTTACCGAGAAAGAACACTCCGTGAAAAGAGCTGACGAATATCATTTATGGGTGAAAGAATAAGTATGTCTAAACAATATTCATAACAACATACACATATATAGTTATATATATATATATATACTAATATTGTTTATATATATAAAGGTTACTTATTGGAACGCCACAAATCCATAACCTATTTGGGTTCAAGAGATAGTGCATGGACCTTTGTATAAGGCGAAGACCTGGTCAATGTATTTTACAAGAGGTTATTTGTTTCATACGCAAAATCATGGCGCTGGACGAAAGACATGTAACTATGGGGTATGTGTTAAAGGTGAAAATTACACGGATGCATCTGATAAAGCTGATTTCTATGGGATTTTAACAGATATCATAGAACTCGAGTATGTGGGGATGGTCAATTGAAGAATCACACTTTTTAAGTGTAAGTGGTATGACCCTGTTATCAGTAAAGGAACTTGAATAAGCAATGGTGGTGTTGTAGACGTCCTTTGATCAAGGAAATACAAGAAATATGAACCATTTATTTTAGGTACATATTATTGTCGATCTTATATATATATAAAAATATATAATGATATGGATAACTTCAATTAATATACATGTTGGTTTTGCAAACAGCCTCTCAAGCAGATCAAGTTTGTTATAGTCCATACCCATACACAAACAAACCAAAGAAGTTGTGGCTCAATGTTGTAAAAGTTAATCCAAGGGGAAACATTTCAGGAGAATATGAAAACAAAGATGAAACTCTTTTGCAAACAGAAAATGATGATGATGTCTTCATGACTACAGTTGAAGATCTTGTAGTCGACAATTTGGTACAAAGTTTGAACCCAATAAACCTTGATTACGATGTCGGAGATGCCGAACCAGAAGATGAATTTTGGTGTAATTTGTCGTCTTATGATGAAGAGCTTGAATTCGAAGAACCTCAGTAACGATATATATTATAATGTTAATTATGTTACATTTATTAAATTTAAAAACAAATTTCCAAATATTTTCTTATTGTTTGTGGTCAAAATTACCCAAATTTGTCTATCATATAAAATTTTAAAATAAGTTTTCATATGATTTCAACATAAAATTTTAATCAAATATACATATAATTATTATATATGAAATTACAAATATTATTAACACAAATTACTAAAATTGTTAATAAAAAGTAGTAATATTGTTATTAAAATAATGTTTTCATTTGATTTGAACATAAAATTTTAATCAAATATACATATGATTATTATATATGAAAATACAAATATTATTAATACAAATAACTAAAATTGTTAATAAAAAGTAGTAATATTATTATTAAAATATATTTTAAAAAGAATTATAATAATTAAACATTTAAACAAAAAATCCCCATAATTCCCAATTTGTTCTTTAGAACCCTAATTTCTTCCCCTTTCTCAGCCTTCTCTCTCGATCGCCTCCATCTTCTTTTCTCTCAACTTCATCAAAATCCCTAATTTCTTCCCCTTTCTCAGACATCTCTCTCGATCGCTTCCATCTTCTTTTCTCTCATCTTCATCAAAATCCCTAATTTCTTCCCCTTTCTCAGACATCTCTCTCGATCGCCTCCATCTTCTTTTCTCTCATCTTTATCAAAATCCCTAATTTCTTCCCCTTTCTCAGACATCTCTCTCGATCGTCTCCATCTTCCCCTTTCTAAGGCATCTCTATCAGACATGCCTCCATTAAAGAAGGTACGGCGATACCAGAAGAGAATCATTGTTCCAAATGTCTCTCAGAGACCTGGAGGCACCAACCCCTCTACTACTCCCTCAAGAAGACTCAACCCTCTACCGCCTCAATACAACTTCACGCCGGCGGCCGAAGATCCTCTGAATCAGTCGCCCCAATCTCAAGTTCCCGTGTTTGTTCAATATTCAACTACAGCTCCACACATCGGCAATTATCCACCGCCACAGTGACTTTTTCAGACCGGGATGCCTCAACAATGTGAAGAAGTTGACTCTCCTTCCTCACATGAAGTCCAGAACAATCCTCTTCCCCAATCCACTCCACGGCAGGACAATGTAGCCTCTCCATTTCAGAACTCTCAGGCTCAGAGTCATCCTTCGTCATCACAAGGTAACAACTTCGAGGAACCTGCTCCAGTGCCGGCTTTGGAGGAGGAAATGCTTCAGGCTCTCAATGCTCTGCTTCTCGTGCCAAACAGGGATAGGTTTACCACCGTCCTTTCTCCCACACTGTCGCCAAACTCTACTTGGTATGTGCATAACAAATTACTTACATTTGTGTTTGTGTCTGTGCTTGAGTCTGTCTTTGAACTGTTTGAACTGTTTTGATTTTTATGTTCTGATGGAATTGTGTACATTTTTATGTTCCCGTTACTACCATTAACCAGCATGATCAATCGCTATTTCTCTGAGCCAGAGGTATTGGTGGGATTGGCGTTATCCTCTGAGTCTTCTCTTTGCTTGAAATAAATTGTGATATCAGATTTTGATTCCTTCTTGATCAGTTTCTTCCTCATAGACTTAGTTGAAAAGATTCTCGTAGACATAGAATTTGTTGATCTCTAATAGTGTTTCTCAAGACGGTTTCCCCTTTTGCTATTGTCACGTTTCATTTTGCGTGATTCACTTGTGTTGATGATGCTGTTGATGTTTTCATCTTGATGTTTTTATATTGACTTTCTTACTGTTTTGTATTCTTAGGATATGTTAGCTGATTGGATTGTTTTTTTCTACATTACTCTAAGTTTTCTTTGGCTTGTGTTTGCAGGTTTACTCAGGACAAAAAATCAAAACTGGTACGGGCTGTTACTAGAATTTTTACAAACAAATTTGATGGTCCCTACTATACTTGGTCATGTGTGCCACAGGAGAGAAAAGAAAGATACTTCTTCGAGTTTGCGGTAATACTTTTTCTGTCCTTTAGGCTTTGCATATTGGTTTACGTGTGTTGTTTTTACTAATATCATTTTATTCTCTCTGTTTTGTAGAAAACCCACACATGGGATCCCTTGATAACAGGGACAGTTCAAGGATATTTTGAGGACATCTGTGGCCGCCCGATGAAAGGCATGGTTAGTAACATGAGGACTAGTCAAAAGCGACCTAGATGGATCGAGGGTACTCTCTGGAAAGAGATGATGGCGTACTGGGATACTGAAGAAATAAAGGAAAGGAGTAAAATCTATTGTAATGTTCGTATGTCTAATCATGATGGTCTTGGTCCTCACGTCCACTTTTCAGGGCCGACGTCGAATATCCAAGTCCAATACAGCCTGGTTAGTAAGTTTTATATTTCTGATATTTCTTTGTCTAAAACATTAGCAGCTTAAAATTCTGTCATAAACCTTATTTATTTTGTAACATTGCAGGAAGAGAAACTGGGAAGACCAGTGAGTGTTGGTGAAGTTTTTATTAAGACACATACAAGGCCAGATCGTACGTATGTAGATAAGAAGGCAGAAAAAATCATTCAAAATTATGAGAAGAATATCCAAGACAAGCTGGCTGAGCTCGACGCAGAGAATTCTTCTTTGTCAGATTGTGAGCTCTCAGTAGATGACTATACATCCATCTTTCTTCAGGTTACAGTTTACACATTCCACATTTATATCCTTGGTTTTTCTCATGATATTTACTTAGTGTTTTTCTTTTACTTTTTCAGTCCACTGAGAAGGATTCACGAGGAACTCCTTATGGAGGTGGAAGCCTCAAGGAGACTCTCATCAATGGCAAGCGCAAGGAACCAGGAGATGCTTCATCATTTGTGGCACTGCAAGACCAACTGAAGGAAGCTCAACGTAAATTCAAAGAGCAGTCCCAAACTGTGGGTGAGCAAACAGACAAGATCGAGCAGTTGTCCATGCTGGACAAATATCTCCGACAAACTGATCCAAACTACCTCGCCTTCGTGGCAACTCAGTCAGCTGCACCTCCATCTTCTTCTTAGGTTACTTATCTTTCTCTATGTACTTCTCTCTTTATGAACTTGTTGGAGTTTTTGGATATTTGGAGTTTTTGTATGTAAGACAAGGAATTAGCATTTGTAGCTAAACTCATGACTATTTTTAAACCAAATGCTATTTCCATTCCCGTGTCAATTTTAAATTTTATTGGAATCAAATTCTTTATTTTGAGCAATTAAACGAATCCCAGTAACCATTCCAAATTCTTGTTCACTTAAAATATTGTCACTAAATTGTAGTTATTTAGTCGCCAAATAGTAACATATTGATCACTAAATAGTCGCAATATCTCTACATATTCGTATCTGAATATAGAGATATTTCGACTATTTGGTGATTAATAACAAATGTTAGTCGCTAATATTTAATCGGCAATTAGTCGCTAATATTAGTAACTATTATGTGACTATTATAACTTGACTGCATCTAAACCATTTTATTGTCGCTTAATAGTGAAACAAGTATTTTTAGCCTATGGTGCAGAGAAAGACAGTAAAAACTATCAGCTTAGGCACATAGAGACAAAACACAAGGATTTTCAATCAATTGTAAGTGTAGAAAATATCGAACCAATGGGTGACTAGATTTATGCAAAAAGGATGTGATCAATAACAAACAATTCAAGCCAAATATAAAAAGGGTTGGTTTTATCTAACAGCCTAAATGAAACTATAACCAAACCTTAAGTGAACCTAGAGCTACCAAAGTCTGTCACACTTTAGTAAGCCATGAAAAACACAAGAAAACTATGCTAAACTAACCACTCGACCCTAGCAGTCGAGTTGGGTGGTCGAGTGCTACAGTAAAAACAGAGAAAAACTACAGTGAACGAATACTAAGCAAGTTGTGAACTATGGGGAAAAACAGGGACTCTAGGGATGGAAATCACAGGATCACAAAACACTATGTTCTATTGCAGCTATCAACTAGCAATTTCATCACAGGACTACCCTAGACAACAGACTTCATAAGCAGCTCAATCCATGGTTCGTGGTAGAGATTCCCAAGACCCAACCCAGTCAGCATAGTGTGAGGAGTCGGATCAGGCATGAAGAATCAGCCTATTCAAGTCGAGACTAAGCTAAACTAGGTTAAACTAATAAAATCGGCCACCCCTGATATTAGGTTAATCAGGAGCTTTTATACTAGGTGACAAAAGAGAAATAATACAAATTCCGTGTTTTAGGGAAAAAAGAGTAAACGTGCCACTCGATCAGTCAGTCGAGTGGACCAGTAGAGTGGGTGCTGTGGCTGACTCAACCACCCATTTGAGTGGCCTGGTCGAGTAGCTCAGTTGAGAGGCTGACTCTACTACCCACTCGAGTGGGTAGGTCGAGGAGACCACTCAAAGTGTCTCTGGTGCAGTGCAGGCTCTAGTTCGACATATCTTCACTCTTCGGGAAGTATCTTTCAAATGGCAGACTGGATTGATTTGATTCTTGTCCCATGTAAATCTTGACTCTTCTAGCTTTCTAATGGTATACAGAAGTTCATATTTTGTAAACGGAAAAGTCTTCAAATGTTGCCAAACTTCTGATGCTCCGAAGTCACTCGAGTGGTCTGGTCGAGTGAGCCTGTCTGAAAGTGCTTCTGAGAGTGCTTCGCTCGAGTGGTCTGGTCGAGTGAGCCTGTCTGAGAGTGCTCTCCGAGAATTCTTCTGAGAGTGCTTCACTCCAGTGGTCTGGTCGAGTGAGCCTGTCTGAGAGTGCTGTCTGAGAGTGCTTCTGAGAGTGCTTCACTCGAGTGGTCTGGTCGAGTGAGCCTGTCTGACAGTGCTGTCCGAGGGTGCTTCTGAGAGTGCTTCTGAGAGTGGTCTGGTCGAGTAAGCCTTCTCGTTCTCTGCAATCTTCAGTTGACTCCATAGGGCTTGCCACACGTCTTTATGTCATGAGCCAAAATCCAAGTATGCTCCATAGGCCCCATAAGTACCTGATAAGACCCCAAATATGCAAAATGCATGCAATGCCTATACAAAAATATGAAACATCCTATATGAAGCATAAATGCACGAAATTGTATAAACAATGGATGAAATCTACTCTTAAGGCATGATAAAAAGGTGGTAAAAACGTGTATAAAAGTGGTGTTATCAACTCCCCCAAACTTACCCTTTGCTTGCCCTCAAGCAAATAGAAAGGATAATATGAAAGGAGTAGTGTGAAAAGTGGGGACTTAGAACCTAAGCAAACTAAACAAACCTCTAATGTCAATGTCATAGTTATTAGTTCTAGAATGCAAATCACAGAAGTTCTACTTAAAAGCTTTAGCCATACTCATCACATCAAATTCAACACAAAGACTCAGCCACAAGCAAACATTCAAAGCATACTATCCCTTTAATATTGATTAAGCACGAAATGGTGAATCATGATATGCAATAACTGTAACTCATTTGGTTGAGGGACAAGTTTTAAGAGATAAAAATGATCTCTTCTTCCTCTGGTTTTAAGCGCATGTATCAGGATCTCTCAACGAAATGGATTGAATTATAAGAGAATGCTTAAGGTGGAGCCAACTGGTGCATACAGGAGCAGACTATCATCTACCCATGAAGAACCAAATGACTCCTCTAACTCTAAAATCCCAGAAACTTCATCCTAGTTCTACACTTGTGCTTAAAAGCTTTTATTTTTCATTTTTTTTGACTCAAGGACTGATTTTCTGTTTTCATCTAAGGAGAAGATACTTTACTTTTTACTTCTAGCGGATTTAGATTTTCGATTTGTCACTAAGCTATGACTCGACGAGTCACTCGAGTGGTCTGGTCGAGTGGCTACTTATACAATTTTTTTTTTTATTATTTTTTTTTTTCTGTTTCTTTTGCTGAGCCAACTTTTATCTTTTTCTTCCAAATCCTTTACTAGACTCATTTTTGAACTTATCCTCTCCAAAGGCTTATGATTTTTAGCAAACTCTTTTTCTCTTTTCTTTTCTTTTCCTAGACTCAAACCCCAACTTATTCAAACTCTTAGCCTAAATCTGGTTCAAAAATTGTGAATCAGAGACTACATGAGAGGCCACTCCTGTCGGCAACACCTAACACTTTCTCTCTAATTCAATCCGGAAATAGGCCTTACTTCACTCAAGAATAATGTATGGTCTGAAATGAAGTTTTGGGTTTGGTTTTTGTGAAACTGTCTCAATGGTGGAGACAACTACTTGGATTAGCAAGAGTGGTAAAAGGTGAAAGAAAATCCAAGTATTTTGACGTATCCACAAGTTAAAGTTTTAGAGCATATCATGATAATTAAGTTTTTCAAATTAGGTTCTAATTCATAGGGATAGTTTGACAAATCACAGAAAGCTTCAACCAAGTGAGAGTACTAAATCTAAATTCCAAGCAAGGTGCAGCCTTAATTTTCAAGCTTAGACGAATGCATTAGACAACTTATAACTGTGGCATTGAAATTATATGTTTGGTTCTTAAGCTTTTTACGGTTTGACTCATCATTATCCCCTATGCATATGTACAATCCTAGGCGAAATTTCTAAAACTCAGTCCTAAAATGATAATGACACTGTTTTTGTAAAATAGTTTTCTGAAAATTTTCAAATTTTTATGGTTTTATATGCACATAGATGCTGACTCAAGAATGCAAAATTTGAATAAGAAAAGAAGTAGATATGTCAAATACATCTCTCAGACCCTCCCCCAAACTTAAATTACACAGTCCCTTGTGTAATAAAAATTAAAAGAAAGGTTTGAGAGATTGAAAACAAAGCTAAACAAAAATATGCAATTGTATATACAGTGAAGGGTCTGGAGTTGGTACCTTATGGTGGAGTGAAGAGAGTTTCAGCAGCTGTATCCATGATCTCTGTGGTCTAGCTTGGCTCTATACGTTCCACTACTTATTCCCTGAGACTCTAAACACTAGAAACACATCAAAAATACCAAAAACATAAAATCTTAGAGCAATATATATATAGGGATAGACATGGGACTTCCTCCCAAGTGAGCTTGTTTTAAGTCACATAGCTTGACTCTTCACTCTATTTAATCAGGTGGTGGATCATAGATAGGTACTGGAGACTCCATTTGAAAAAGCTTAGGTGGGTAATGGAGGCTGGAAGCTACTGTTGCAATGTTGAAAGCTCTAGTCTTCCCTGGTACACTTAACTCATTGGTGACTTTCTTGAGAGAGGAAATATTGACATTACTCTTGAGCTCTAGTATCTGAAGCTTCATCTCTTCCAGTTGCCTTGTAAGCTCATTCTCAGCCCGTTTTGATGCCTTGATAATCCTGCTTGAGCAGTCATATAGTGCAGTTTTGACTGCGTTGATGGAAACATTGAGTTTAGACATCAAACTAGGCGTTTTTGGGCACATGGGGGTTTGACTAGACCATGAGCTCGAGTCAGATGGTCGAGTGACCTCTGAACCTTCTTCATTGAGTGTGAAATCCTCTGTTTGTGACCCAACTATATCCTCAGAAACTTCTGTTCCGATACCTACTTTATCTGGGTCTAAAACCTCTTCAGGGCTCAAAATCTCACTGTTGGGATCTCCAACTTCCTCTTCTTTAGTCAAAGCAATGTGAACGTGATCTTTCTTTGGAGGCTCTTTGAATGGTGCATCAAAGAGATGGTCCATTACTTTAAGAGAGAAAGGCTGCCCATCAATGGTTGGCTTTTTGGCAGCACTATCAAAATCAAACTTCAGCACTAGATCACTACCCAGATGAAGATCTATCTTCACATTCTTTGTATTGGTCACAGCACCAGCAGATGATAAGAAGGGCTTACCAAGAATTATAGGAGCTATTGGCTCCTCATCCATTTTTAACACCAAAAAGTCAGCTGGCACCTCAACATGCTCAACTCTGATAGGGAGATTTTCCAGTAGACCATAGGGACGTCCCGTAGTCCTATCATCTAACATCGAAGAAAGCTTACTTGGTCTGTAATCAACATAGCCCAGCTTCTTGGCAATAGGTATAGTCATAATGGTCATAGAAGCTCTAAGATCAGATAGAGAATTCCTAAAGACTGTTTGGTTTATAGAGCATGGGAGATTGAATGATCCTGGATCTTCAAGCTTCTCTTGCACTATACTCTCTTTCTCAGTTATAGCTTTGCATTCCTGGCTCTTTGCAGCTAGCTCTCTTTTTTCCAGAATTTTGGATGGACCCAGTGCCTTAACAGCATCCTCCCAAGACATTTCAGCTTCCATCTCCAATAGCTCTTCCTCTAATAAAACCCCATAGCATTCATCTATCTCTGCTTTGAATTTTTCTGGGTATGGGCTCTTGATCATTGCTTGCATGTCAGCTATTCGTTTCTCCTTTTCAGTCATTGGCTCCACTCGACCACTCAATCGAGTGGGTTGGTCGAGTGGGTCAGAAATTTGAGAAATTTCAGCAACAGCTTGATAGGCTTGGGCGAGTGGGTCAGGAATTTGAGAAATTTTAGCAACAGCTTGACAAACAGCCTCCCCATCTTGAATATCACTGTGCACAGTGATTGTTGCATTTTCTTCTGTAGATGGTAGCTCTTGATCATTCCCCAGTGAGATGCATTGTAGGAGGAGTAATATGGCATTTCTCAATAGAGTGAAGCCTGTTGCTGGAGGAGAATTTTGTTAGAAAGGCTTTCTGACATGCATCCCAAGATTTGGATCCGTGGCGAAGGTTCTTCATCCAGAGGCTGGCCTTGTCTCCTAAAGAGTGAGGAAACAATCTTAACCTGTCCCTATCTTCAGTTGCACCAAACATCATGGAAATGAAGCAGAGCTGCTCAAACAATTTCAGATGCCTTACAGGGTCCTCTGTTGGTAGACCAAAGAACATGTTGTTCCTAATCGTTGCCATGAGTTTATTCTTGACTGCAAACGCATCATGTGCATCACCAAGAATATCTATGACGTTCCACCGTATGTAGTTTGTTGGAGTATCTTCTGCTCCTATTACACGTGTGATTGACTCTCTGGTGTACTCCATCAGGTACCAAAATAGTAAAGTGAACGAACTTGATCTTGAAAGTAATGAAATCCTAATTGTAACTCTAAATCACCCAAATGGCAACGGCGCCAAATTGAAACAAGTATTTTTAGCCTATGGTGCAAAGAAAGACAGTAAAAACTATCAGCCTAGGCACATAGAGACAAAACAAAAGGTTTTTCAATCAATTGTAAGTGTAGAAAATATCGAACCAAAGGGTGACTAGAGTTATGCCAAAAGGATGTGATCAATAACAAACAATTCAAGCCAAATATAAAAAGGGTTAGTTTTATCTAACAGCCTAAATGAAACTATAACCAAACCTTAAGTGAACCTAGAGCTACCAAACTCTGTCACACTTTAGTAAGTCATGAAAAACACAAGAAAACTATGCTAAACTAACCACTCGAGTTGGGTGGTCGAGTGCTATAGTAAAAACAGAGAAAAACTACAGTGAACAAATACTAAGCAAGTTGTGAACTATGGGGAAAAACAGGGACTCTAGGGATGGAAATCACAGGATCACAAAACACTATGTTCTATTGCAGCTATCAACTAGCAATTTCATCACAGGACTACCCTAGACAACATACATCATAACCAGCTCAAACCATGGTTCGTGGTACAGATCCCCAAGACCCAACCCAGTCAGCATAGTGTGAGGAGTCGGATCAGGCATGAAGAATCAGCCTATTCAAGTCGAGAAGAGTTCATAACAAGTGAATAGGTGGAGTCGTGACATAAATCAATGTCTGATGCATCCACCCTCACGCTATTGTACTCTAAACCCTAGAAAAAGTCTGTCTAATGGCTCAAGGCATGGTTCGTGCTCATGAGACAATCTAAAATCATGTTCTCCTTGATCAGGGGAGAACAAGCATTAAAATTACTCACCCAAGAGGGAGTCGAAACAGAGTGATGATCAAACTATCTAAGCAATAACAAAACAGAGTGAAGTTACCCTAATCCATCCCCAAAAATCCCATAATCACTACTCACTCACCAGATTCATCACTTGGGTCCAAAACCCAGAAATCTCTAAAAGAGACATATGTGATAGCTGATGATCCGATGAGCAAGAGTGTAGAAGAAAGCTAAGGCAAATACTGATTTTATAAAAAGTTATGCAAGTTACAAAATTCGGGAAAATGAAGAACAAGATGAAGAACTAGAGAGAGACTAAGCTCAACTAGGTTAAACTAATAAAATAGGCCACCCCTGATATTAGGTTAATCAGGATCATTTATACTAGGTGACTCAAGAGAAATAATACAAATTCCGAGTTTTAAGGGAAAAAGAGTAAACGTGCCACTCGACCAGTCAGTCGTGTAGACCAGTCGAGTGGGTGTTGTGGCTGACTCGACCACCCACTCGAGTGGCCTGGTCGAGTAGGTCAGTATAGAGGCTGACTCTACTACCCACTCGAGTGGGTAGGTCGAGGAGACCAATCAAAGTGTCTCTGGTGTAGTACAGGCTCTAGTTCGACATGTCTTCACTCTTTGGGAAGTATCTTTCAAATGGCAGACTGGATTGCTTTGATTCTTGTCCCATGTAAATCTTGACTCTGCTAGCTTTCCAATGGTATAAAGAAATCTATATTTCGTCCACGGTAAAGTCTTCAAATGTTGCCAAACTTCTGATGCTCCGAAGTCACTCGAGTGGTCTGGTCGAGTGAGCCTGTCTGAAAGTGCTGTCTGAGAGTGCTTCTGAGAGTGCTTCACTCGAGTGGTCTGGTCGAGTGAGCCTGTCTGAGAGTGCTGTCCAAGAGTGCTTCTGAAATTGCTTCACTCCAGTGGTCTGGTCGAGTGAGCCTGTCTGAGAGTGCTATCCGAGAGTGCTTTTGAGAGTGCTTCTGAGAGTGCTTCACTCGAGTGGTCTGGTCGAGTGAGCTTTCTCCTTCTCTGCAATCTTAACTTGACTCCATAGGGCTTGCCACACGTCTTCACTTCATGAGCCAAAATCCAAGTATGCTCCATAGGCCCCATAAGTACCTGATAAGACCCCAAATATGCAAAATGCATGCAATGCCTATACAAAAATATGAAACATCCTATATGAAGCATAAATGCACGAAATTGAATAAAAAATGGATGAAATCTACTCTAAGGCATGATTAAAAGGTGGTAAAAATGTGTAAAAAAGTGGTGTTATCAAATAGTCGCCAAATCAGTCACAGAAGAAACTGATTTCCTAGTTGCCTATTAGCAACTAGGCAACTAATACACAACAGTTACACAACTATTTCCTATTTAGGTGATGTTGTTGTTACCGAGTTGCCTATTAGTCGCTATTTAGCGACTAAAAAATGACTAAAACATTTAGCGACTAATTATTTGCGATAACTTGATTTAGTCATTTTTTAGTCGTTACCTACCAATTAGCGACTAAGTTGCAACTATATTAGCATTTGCTAAAACACTGTTTTCTTGTAGTGATCTAGGCATCAAACTCACGCTGGAACAAAGATCACAGAGGGATCTACAAAACTTCTCAGAGAAAATAGTGCATCCTAGAACAAAACTTCTTGGATCCTAAAGTTTTTCTGGGATTCTATTCTGAATCACAAAACTGACTATAGCTGAAATCATCATAACTCCTTCCTCGGTATTCAAATTCTTGGTAACCATCCTTTTATCATATCTCCAAATCATAGGGGATGTTTTAACAGGTTCAATGAGTGGAATCTCAACAATCAGTTTATCAATGATAGCCTTGCATCTAGCATCCTCTAACTCTTGTTTGGTTGTCTTATGAGCATTAGGGAATGGAACCTTGGGTTTGTAAACTCTTTCCTCAGGTTTTGAAGTCGGATTAGGCCAGATTGGAGTAGTTTTGGCAGTGTGTCAACCGACATAGGTAGAGGCCTGTCGATCGACATGATCGGGAGATTTTCCTTCGTCCTTTAAAATCGATATAGCAGGCACGAGTGTGTCCAAAAATTCTTCATCTTCCACTTCTTTCAGGTCTATTATCTCCTTAGATGACAAACCCTTTCTTATAACAGGCTCTAGTCGTTTCCCATTTCTCAAAGTAACTACATAACAAGGTGAACCAGGTATTTTCTCAATTTCTCTGGAAGAACTAGCCATTGGTGAAGTTCGAGCATCCAGTCTTTTGACATAACCATCCAAAGTTTCAAACTTCCCATTGAGATCCGCGCACATAGCATTAATCTTGCCATCAAAATCTGCCTTCAGCTGTTGTTGTCCTTCCAAGATCTTATTAAGCATAACCTTGATCTGATCTTCAGAATTTCTAACTGGAGGATTGGTGTGAGAAGAGTTCTATTAGATTTCAGTAAAACTCTTCCCTTGAGATTCACTGCAAAAATCTTGTCTTGGCACAAATCCAGAGTTCTGATTGCTTCCGTAACCATTCCTCTGACCATTACCAACTGAAATTCCTGGAGTTTCCTTGTGGTTTCCAAACCTTTGGCTGCCAAACTTAGAACCATTCACAAAGTTGACATCTGCCTCATTACACTCATCTTCTTGTTCCGCGTTTTCAACCTTTTGAGCAAAGTGGACTGATTTCCTCTTAACTAGAAGATCATGTATAGAATCAAGTCTTGCCTTAACCACTCCCATCTGATCATTATCCAAACCAGTAGCTAACTTTTTTCTCTCAAAATCAGCATTCTTGGTACTATTGCTAGATGCCAAGTTCTCAATCAACTCAATAGCTTCAACTGATGTCTTAGTCTTGATGTTCCTCTTACTGGCAGCATCCAAAGCAACCTGATATCTCCAATCAATTCCGCAAAAGAAAGTCCTTATGAGCTGGACTTCATCAATACCATGGTGCGGACAATCTCTTTGGTACCCCCTTGAATCTCAACCAAGCAGCTTTAAGAGTCCCTGCAAGTCCCTGAGTGACCTGAATGATCAAATCTCTCAAGTCATCTGTCTTAGCATCATCATAGAAATTATTCAGAAAAGTTGTCTTGATGTCCTTCCAAGTGGTCAAAGCTCCTGGCTGTAACTGCTTCAGCCAGTGAGCTGCTTTCCCAGCAAGAGAGTATGGGAAGAGCTTGCAAAATAGATAGTCTTTAGACACTCCATTGGTGTTAATACTTGATGCCAAGTCTTGAAACTGCTCTATGTGATCCATAGGATGTTCAGCAGGATGAGAATGGAAAGGGTGTTGCCCCACAAGAGTATAGTATGGGGGTTTCAACTCACAATCATTCCGATCAAAGCTGGTGGACATATAGAAGACCTATTAGTGTAGAACTCATTGGGTCTGTAATAAATAGCCAGTGTTCTTCCCACAGCTTCAACCTAAGCATCCAAATCAGCGTGGCCACGTCCTTCAGCAGCGTGTCGACCGACAGGCACAGCACCGTGTCGGTCGACATGAGTAGGATCGTCGACGATTTAGACAATGGGGTTCCCATCAGCATCAAGTCTCTAACCTTGATCATTAAACTGGTTGCCCTTTAAGTCACGTAAGATCCTAGTAGAATTCCCTCACAAGAACCACAGTCTTAACCAACTCTGATATCTTATGTGCTCTGCGATTAGCTCTCTCTAACTTCCCAATCTCCTCAGTAACAACTAGTTCTTTGTTCTTGTTTCTCCTAAAATTCATGCACCTGAGATTAGATAAAGTAGAGATGTAAGTAAGAAAATAAAAGAAAAACTTAGACTAAACTCTATCTGAAATCTAATGGTTAATTTAGAGTCCCTGGCAAGGGCGCCAAAATTGGACAGGGGTCAAATATAACCTTGAACTACTCTCTCAAATTAAGAGATCATTTGCAGAACTTATAGATCGAATCCACAAGGACTCTAAAAACTCACACAATAGAAACACATGTTCGAGTTAAGCTAGATCAATAAATATAATGTAAATACAACAATGAAATAAACGGAATAGCAAACTAAATTGTGATGAATTCAAGTGATTAAAAGCGCTAGGCCTAGGGATAATCATCGGAAATAATTGGAACGTGAACTGGGCAGTTCTATAATCAGGTCGAAATTGTTTGTTCGGTTCTTAAAATCAGGCCTAGGGATAATCATCAAACCTCGGTCACAAGGCCCGTGACCAAAGTCCAGGCTCTTGGTGAGTCCAGTCACAAGCCCTGTGACTGGGGCTTTCTCATCAAGACTCATACGGACCTCAGGCCCACGTCAAAGCCTATCCCATGCCCCTACATCCATTAAAATGACGACTTTGCCCAAGGAAACCCTAGAAACCAAACCCCAATGATCCCTAGGACCTATATATACTTGTTTTGACCTAATGAGATGGTGTGCTTCGTTTTTACCTCAAAGTGGCCGCCTCTAGTGAGACATCCATCATCTCATCACCGCCTTCCTACCCTAGATGAAGATCTTGCTGCCGCCACATGCCGCCGGGTCCATTCCACCACTTTGAAGCCGCCGAAGTCACCACCTCTCTTTCTACTCTTGTTTCATCTCTCATCTCTATTCACCACTTGTAAAAAGAAGAAGATTCATCAACTTTGTATCTTAGAGAAGATCTCTAAACCCTTTTCTTATATTCTATTTGCAATATATTATTCATAGGGTTTTGCTTTCCATGAATATGTGTGAGTAGTTTTTTTTGTTAGATAGTTAGGGTGCATCCTAGGGAATCATGAGACCAATTGTTTAGGTTGTTAGATCTGGAATTATTCATCCTATGTTCTTCGTCCTAGGCTTGTTCTTAATGCATATTGCTAGAGTAGCTAACTAGTAATTGAAGTCTGGCGATTTATACATCGATAGATCTATAGATTTGGGTGCCCTAGCCTTGGTGAGCATTGTGTTATAACCTGCGATAGTTGAGTTATAGGGTTTTATGGACTAGAATCGAACTTGAATTTAATGCTTGTATATTTGCATCTTTGCCTGCGGAAGTTGAGTACGTTTTGCATTTAGACATTAGGCGATTGGTATTGTGAACTGCATATCTTTTGTTCATCCGTGTTTCGTAGTCCAAGAACATCCAAATCATTTAATAATTCTGATTTGATTTCCTTTGCATACATTCATCTTATGAAACCCTGAGAAACCCCTTGCAACCCAGCATTCCGTTTTTATTGATATTTGCTTAGTTTCTTGCTGCATTTGTTTGCTGCATATTTTCGTGACACATCAACAACCCCCATTCATTGTTTTGTCTTAGCCATATTTCATTCGAATATTATCGTAACGTGATCTTAAGTCTCAGTGGGATTGATAACCTTAAATACTACATTCAAAGTTTTTTGGCCCTGTTGCCGGGGACTTTGCTGCATTACTTGCGAAGTTTAAGATTGAAATTTTGTCTAAGACCTTTATTTTTCAGCTTGCTTTGATATTTTCATTTACTTTTTTCAGGTACTCTCAAGCTTTGCTTGAATGGAGCACCAACACCATATTCTAGGAGATCTTGGCGATCCACTACCTCGAAGGGACAGCCAAGTATTTGCTGGAAACAATGGAGCATACATTCTGGGTTCAACACTCCTTTCCAACACTTTAAAAGCGGTTCCGCATTTTAACCAATGCATCCGCAACAAGAAGATTTCAAGATTAGCCCTAGAGTCATCATTCTAGTGAAGGAAAAACTATACTTTGGTTTACCTTTGGAGCACCCGATGGATCACATACAGAACTATGAAGATATATGTGATGCCACCACTACCAATGAAGACTTTAGAAGCTACTTGAAGTGCACATTATTCTATTTTTCTCTTGGAGACAAGGCGAATAGATGGTGGAAATCTCTTCCTCATGCAACAATCTCTACATAGGAAGCATGTAAGAGTGCTTTTGTTAACTATTTCTACACCAAATCTTGGTCCAATCTGTTTTGACACAAGATTCAGTGGTTTTGACAAGGAGCCAAGGAGTCTATTCTTGAGGCATGGGGGCGATTTCAGGAGTATGAAAGAGATTGTCCTCATCATGGTTACACAGAAGGTAACATGATGAATACATTCTACAGGGGACTTCATGGTGAGTACCTACAGTCTCTTGATATTGCGAGCAATGGAGATTTCTCTACAAAAACCATTGAAGATGCCCGTACCTTGATCACTAATCTTGCTGAGAGTGATAGCTACAGAACCAACAATCGGAAGCCATCCATTTCGGATGGAGAACCGACTACTTCTACTGAATTTAAGGTACTTACAAACTCTATCAATCAAATGGCCAAGAATATCAATAGACTTGTCCATGTTCACAAAAGGGAAGAGTTTTATGATCAAGAAGAAGATGAGAACTACATCAGTCATAGAAGAGGGTACCGAGGGAGGTACATGAATCAAAATTTCCATGATCATGACTACAATAGAGGAAATTTTTGACAAAGGGCTACTTTCACCGATGTTCATGGTTTTCAAAGAGGATACCACAATGTTCATCCACAAGATCAACATTCTATCTTTGGAGTCATAGTAGAACAAATGAGAGCTAGCCATCAGAGTTTTACAGAGGAGATCAGAAGAAAGGTTGACAACAATTACCAAGAACTCAATGGTAAGATCGAATCTCTTTCAGCTAGGATTGATCTTATTGGTGCGAAAAACAGAGAAATGACTTTTGCTATTGAGAAATCTTTGGAGAGAGATGCTCAGTTGAAAGCTATCACTCTAAAGACTGGCACAGCTTACAAAGAACCCGAGTATCCTAAGGATTCTGTGGAGAAGGAACCAAAAGAACCAGAAACCATACAAATCCAAGAAGAAGAAGAAACCAAGAAGGAGAAAGAACTGATCCGTGAGCTTATCAAAAAAGCTCCACCTCCTCCTCAGCCTCTTGAACGTGACCTTTGACTAAGCAATTCCGTTATGAAGTTCGACATGAACGACACTTTGAAGCAAAAGATAAGGGACAACCAGATCTTTTCTTTTGATGATTTTGAGAAGACCCCTCTTGGAGTATGTGAGATGCTTGCTTTTGAAGATCCTATGGAAGTAGCATTGACAAGAGATTCAAGCGATAGTGATGTTTTAGAGGATTCCATGGGAAACTGCGGGAAGATCCTTGATTCTGCAGAGAGTTATGCGAGACATGGTGCACATCTCAATATAGATTGAGAAGATCATCAATCCTAATCCGCCTAAGAACATACCAGCCGCGATATCCGATCCATGGAGTGAACTTAGAGCACAAAAAGTTGAGCTTAAGCAGCTCCCTATAGGTTTGAAGTATGCATTTCTAGGCCCTAACTCCATTTATCCAGTTATCATCAATTCTGGTCTGAATGAGATAGAGACTACAATGCTTCTTACTGAGCTAAGGAAGCATAGGAAAGCTTTGGGATATTCATTGGAAGACATTCCAGGTATTTCCCCCAATCTCTGTATGCATAGGATTTATCTCGAAGAAGGTTCGAAGAATTCTATTGATCATCAAAGGAGATTAAACCCTATCTCAATGATGTTGTGAAGAAAGAGATTATGAAACTTATGGATGCTGGGATCATTTATCCAATCTCGGATAGTACCTGGGTCAGCCCAGTCCATGTCGTGCCTAAGAAGGGAGGCGTGGCAGTTATCAAATCAGAGAATGACGAGCTCATTGCCTGTCGGACGATCACAAGACATAGGATGTGTATCGATTACCGGAAGCTCAACACCTCTACGAGAAAGGAAAACTTTCCTTTACCTTTCAAGGTGTTACTCTTCAACTCTAGGCTCAAACTTTTCCCTAGAAAGTTAAGATCAAGATGGTTCAACCCATTCACGATCAAAGATGTCATGCCATTTGGAGCAGTTGTCCTCCTTAATGACAAAGGAATGCCATTCACTGTGAATGGACAACGCTTAAAACCCTACCTAGCAGAAGTTGGAAAAGATGGAGCAACATCAGTTGCTTTACTCAATGCTCTGGAAGCATAGTCCCAATACGCACTTGTTTAAAGTCTTTGGCTAGACTTTAAACAAGTGCGCTTAGTGGGAGGCAACTCGCTTGTAAGTTTTCTTATACCATTTGTAAATTAGATTTCATTTTGCTTTTGATCTTTGCATGTTTTAGTTCAGGATGTTTACACATAAAAGAAATGAAATACAAAATCAGAAAAACAGAAAACAGAAAAAGAAGGGGAAGATTCCAAATAACAACCATATTAGGAGCATATCAGTCACCATGGGAAGATCTCAACCATGGCTACCACGACACCAATGAGACAACATTCTATCCCTACCTCTATTTTTACTACCTCTATCTACTTTTCGCATATTATTGATGGTTTTTAGGTTTTTGTCTCAGGAACGATGCACTTAGAAAGATCTTCACAAAGAATTCAATGGACTAGAACCAAGTCCATTCGATGTCAAGTTTCAAAGGAAGATACACCGGTTAGTCACCAGCATTCCGATTCAGGTGACTTTGTTCTTAAACCCAGTCTTTCCATCCTTTTCCCACCGAGGACGGTGTTATTTATGTCTGGGGAGAAGGATGTTCATCCGTTACTGATACATCTATTCTGCTGACCTGAGACCTTTTGCCACTTTTTACATCAATGATATTGCTTTTATCGAGTCTTTCGTATTTTTGTTTTATTGAGTCAAAACTAGTTGGAGATAATGACTCTATGACATGATATGATTGACTTATATGTACTCTGATAAACCTCCTACGGAGAAGTTTTGCAGGATTCACTAAGAACGGACAATACCTAGAAGCTCACCACATGACCTTTCTCCCCGAAGTTTTATCCTACGGAGAACGCGGTTGGAACGGACGCTAACTCCACTCTATTTGAACCATAATCCTGACTTCAATTATTTCTCATGAGAGATGTTAGATCAGGGAAATGAGTAGCACATTCAGGACTTCTTATCCCTTTTACCACTCTTTGCGGATCCCGAATGGCCACTCATTTTTAGTGGTTTACCCTTACACCAAATACTTCATTTCAGACCTCTCACCAATCTGTTTTTTTATCTCGTTAGCAGATATGAGTAGAAACGTGAGAGAAAAATTTCCAACACAGTTTTCCAACCACTTGAAGATGGTGAGCTTGAAGGAATCAAAGAAGAGATAGAGAGAGAGTCACGATTTGGTCTACATAACATTGAATCTCAGAATCAACAAGTAAAAGGTACTCACATCTTGTGCTTGAGACTTGTAAATTTATGTACCGTTTCCTCTTTCACCAAAAAGGAAAAAAAAAATCTCATAAAGAGAAAATAAAGAGAAGAGAAGAGAAGAAAAGAAAGGAAAGGAAACAGTTACGAAATAATCTCATAAGCATAGGAAATCTCGAGAAGAAGACTCTAAAGAGAAGATGTTATGAAGATGGTGCAAAGAACCCCACATAAACATCTAAGTCTGGGGGAACCAGAAGAAGAAAAGATGTAAAGTAACAAGGTGTTGACATGAAGAAGTGGTTGGAAGCTGTGAACATCAATGGATTCATACTCTCTTGCGGGTCTGCGACATAGCTGCTCTCCGAGTTCACGGTATGCCCTAAACACTTTAAACTCCACTTAAACACCAAAAGCCTTTTTACACCAAGCGCCGTCCACCCCAAATGATGTTTTATCTTGAGAAATCCACGCCACCCCATAATGAATGTAAGGAGTCGGCTGAAGTGAATTCCAAAGTCTCTTGACGTTTTGAGATGGAAGGATCAGAGATTGAGAGTGTTGTGAGTCTATAGTGAGAATTTTTTTAATCCTTAAACTAACCAATACACAGGTTATCCATTGGAGTATGGTCCATGATCATAGAAGAGTTTCCATGATTTTAAAACCTCTTCTCCGGTCTTGTTTGCTTGAGGAGAAGCAAAGTTTAAGTCTTGGGGAGTTGATAACATCAAATTTTTACCTATTTTAGCCATTGTTTTCTTATTTTTTATGAAGATTTGATTGGTTTTAAAGGCTAAAAAGGTTATTATCAAGTATTTGCGGATTCAAAAAGGGTTTGTAGGTTTTATGGAGTATTGGACCTAAAAGGAGCAAAACCCCGTTTTAAGGCAGTTTCAAAACATCATAAGTTTGGCAATGTTTGAAGACCTTCCCCTGCACCAAAATGAGGGTTCTTGGTGTCTATGGAACGCTAGAAGAGTCAAGATTCACCTGGGACAAAAATTGAAGCAATCCATTCAGCCGTTTAGAAGATGCATCCCAAAGAGTGAAGCACTGTCAAACCTCGGTCACAAGGCCCGTGACCAAAGTCCAGCCTCTTGTTGAGTCCAGTCACAAGCCCCGTGACCGGGACATTCTCTCAAGACTCCTACGGACCTCAGGCCCACATCAAAACCTGGCTCATTCCCCTACATCCATTCAAATGAAGAGATTGCCCAAGGAAACTATAGAAACCGAACCCTAATGATCCCTAGGACCTATATATACTTGTTTTGACCTAATGAGAAGGTGTGCTTCGTTTTTACCTAAACGTGGCCGCCCCTAGTGAGCCGTCCGTTATCTCATCACCGCCGTTCTACCCTAGAAGAAGATCTCGCTGCTACAACAAGCCGTCGGGTCCATTCCACCACTTTGAAGCCGCTGAAGTCACCACCTCTCTCTCTACTTTTGTTTCATCTCTCATCTCTAAACCACTTGTAAAAGGAATAAGATTCATCAACTTTGTATCTCAGAGAAGATCTCTAAACCCTTTTCTTATATTCTATTTGCAATCTATTATTCATATGGTTTTGCTTTCCATGAATATGTGTGAGTAGTTTTCTTTGTTGGGTAGTTAGGGTGCATTCTAGGGAATCATGAGACCGATTGTTTAGGTTGTTAGATCTGCAATTATTCATCATATGTTCTTCGTGCTAGGCTTAGTAATTGAAGTCTGGCGATTTATACATCCATAGATCTATAGATTTGTGTGCCCTAGCCTTGGTGAGTATTGTGTTATAACCTGCGAAAGTTGAGTTATAGGGTTTTAAGGACTAGAATCGAACTTGAATTTAATGCTTGAATATTTGCATCTTTGCCTGCGGAAGTTGGGTACTGTTTGCATTTAGACATTAGGCGATTGGTATTGTGAACTGCATATCTTTTGTTCATCCGTGTTTCGTAGTCCAAGAACATCCACATCATTGAATAATCCTGATTTGATTTCCTTTGCATACATTCATCTTATGAAACCCTGAGAAACCCCTTGCAACCCAGCATTCTGTTTTTATTGATATTTTCTTTGTTTCTTGCTGCATTTGTTTGCTGCATATTTTCGTGACACATCAACAACCCCCCATTCATTGTTTTGTCTTAGCCATATTTCATTCCAATATCTCGTAACGTGATCTTAAGTCTCTGTGGGATCAATAACCTTAAATACTACATTCAAAGTACTGTGCACTTGCAGTCACGTGTGGATTCTAGGTAAAAGTTTTGATTAAAAATCTATACCACATCACTATCAAACCCAAATATATCACATAAAGCCAAAAGGGGAACCCTATGGCGCACTCCATTAGCCAGATTGGTCAGAATACCATCATGTGCTCTCTTTATCCTCTCATTACGGTAATAAACCTGCACTGTTGCCATGAGCTGGCGCACAAAATATGGGTATAGGTCACGACGCACAATACACATACTACCCAATCTAATCTTCTCTAACACATAGAGACATTCATCTGTAATCTCCATACGGCGCATGGCAAGTGAGCTCATAATCCAGGTTGGCTGAATAGCCACTTATAACCAGGCATTGTAAAACAATATATCATAATCATCCCAATGCTCAAACATATGCCTGCAAGTACAAGACGGCTTCTTTCCGTAGAGGTCCATCAAACTTGAGATAAGACAGAATGGGTGTCCTTGCTTCCCGAGACCAAGGTGGGTGATACTGACTGATATATCATGTATTTTATGGTTTTATGACATGATATATGCACTGGTTTTGGAGTCTTTTGTATATATATTGAGTCTTATTAGGTACAAACACGGATTGGACCTTGATTAGCACTTTGGAGCTTTTGGAGGCCTGTAGCTGAGCAAAACAACAAGGAGACGATTATTGTTGTCCATGTCAACCGACAGGCCATTCCTGTGTCGGACGACACAACCACAACGTGAATGACGCCTTCGAGTTTTATCAAGTTTTAAAATTTGTAACTTTGCCCCAGAAGTTTCTAAAGTTTGTATTTGATGCCTAATCGTGTTTTTAGGTTAAACTATGTTTTAGAAGTTTAGAATACAATAAGTTATTATTGAGTTCCATTGTAAGTTTCAAGGAAGTTCTGGAGAGAAGATTCAGATCTCAAACTTTGTAGAGAGAAGAATTCTGAACTCCCTTATTTCTTTTTTCTATTTCATGAGTATTATTCAGACAATGATTTATGTTATCTCTTCTATGTCTAAGTAGTCACCTTGTTAGATCTAGGGTTTCAAAAGGTTTATAATGGTTTGTTGAATTGGGCATAGACATGTTAGGTTATCTATAATGTTCTTCATCTAGATTTGATTATCACACTAGTCTTAAGACTGATCATCTTAATCCTGGTATCATAGGAATGTTGGTAGGCGCGAGAGTGCTATTAATATCCTGACGCAATCTTAGATGAGCAAACAACCTTTTCGCAGCAAGAGTTGGTTTAGGAATTTTGTTAAACATATTGTACCCACTAATCATAGAGACTCTATTTATAGGTATTTCGCAAAGAGATTTGGTTTGCTTTTATTTAGAGGATAGATGTCATCGCAGCGAGAGTTGGATGAGATATCATCGTAGTGTTACGAGTTTAAGAACCGAACCAAAAAATTTAGTCCTGATTATAGAACTGCCCAGTTCACATTCCTGATTATTCCCTATGATTATCCCTAGGTCTAGCACTTTTAATCACTTGAATTCAATCCCAGTTTAATTTGCTATTCTGTTTATTGCATTGCTTTATTTACATTATATTTATTGATCTAGCTTCACTCGAACATGTGATTCTATTATGTGAGTTTTCAGAGTCCTTGTGTATTCGATCCCTAAGTGCTGCAATTGATCTATTAATTTGAGAGAATAGTTGTATGATTATATTTGACCCCTGTCAGCATACCCCAGATACATGTTTCCGTAACACTTTCCACATCGAATATATAAATTTGTATTTGTAAATATAGTAGAGTAATTGCGTTTCTGTAATTGTTTATCAGGCTAGTCATATCAAATATTATTGCAAATCGAGAATAGTGGAGACATGTGAATATTTTCTTACCAGTAATGTTAACATTTCTCAATACACGGATATATATGTTTTGTTAATGTTTTAAAGTATCAATGAAAAGAAACTATCATATATCTATTTCTTATACAGAGAATACTAATAGTTTTAGCAACGAACTATACATGATTAATCATAACAATATTATATAGTTTAGTTAATTTATTAGAGAATATATATATATATCATCATAAAGTGTATATAAAGAATAGCATATCAAAAAATACTTAATTGGTTAATATCATTCTATATAAAATTACAATAATAAAAAAATTTAAAGGTTGCAATAATGACGATATTGTTAAGTAAATAAATAAACAAAAACTAAAAACAAAAGGTATTTTTTACTTCGTCTTTTACTCTTCTCAGATAAATATATAACTCAATAAATATAATTTCTTTATATATCGAATTATCCAATCATAATTCATTTTTTTGTTGGTGCGTTGAAAGTTCTTACTTATACTTACATGTAATTTATTATTCAATATTTTCTGATAATAAAAATCTATTTTTAATCTATCTTTTTGAGAAATTATATTTTTCAATAAAAGAATATATGTTTTTTAAATGTTTAAAAGTATTAATAAAAATAAAATACAGACTATCGTATGTATTATTCAGAATACCAATATTATTAGCAACGGATTATACGCAATTAAACATAACAATGTTATAATTTAGTTAACTCATTAGAAAAAAAAAATATATATATATATATATATATATATATGTGTAACTAACAATATAAAGTATATAAAAAATCATATCAATAAATTTTGAACTGGTCAATATCATTCTATATAAAGTTACAATAATAATAAAATTTAAAGGGTACAATAATTACAAAATTGTTAGATAAATAAATAAACATAAAATAGAAGCAAGAGATACTTTTTACTGTCTTTTATTTTTCTCGAAGCTACATAAAACTCCAATGAATATACTTTTTTACTCCAATCATAATTTGTTTTTCTTTATGCTTTTAAAATTCTCACTTGTATATATATGTAATTTCCTATTCAATCTTCTCCGACAATAAAAATCGATATTTAATCTATTCCGTTTATTCAGAGTTTTGGGGTTAATAGCAATGATTATAAGCCGTTTAAGAACATCTTCTAAGAATGATGCTGATTCGGTATAAGCCGTGTAGCTCTTCGATTCCGTATCACCCCAAAACTATGCCTTTACAATGTCGTCAACGACGCCTTAATGGCTTACAACCACCAATAACCCCCGTCCAGGAATCCACAACGTCCTCTGTCCAGTTGTGCCGTTACCTCAGCTCCTCCATCTTATCCGCCACTGTTTCCTCCGTCAATCCTGTTTCTTCTGCTTATCTATCACAAACTCTACACTTTTCTGCTATACAAACCGCCAAATCGGATCTTTTAGGTCGTGAATCGACTAAATTTGTATCCACCACTAATAATCATTGCCAAACGCGGCAAAATACAAACTAAAATCACTGTACATTTCTTCCAAAGTGAGTTTCTTCTTCCTTTTCCTCGTATCTAATCTCCTGCGTTTTCATCATCAGCTACTATAAATCCACCTCAAGATCATTAAAAAAGCTGCAAACAATGTACTATATTGTTAAGAACATAACATACCGTAAACTTATAAATTTTATCGTTTCAACATATTTAATTTATTTCAATACCTGTATTTTTGGCAAAATAATCGTCAATAGTTGTCTTTTTATGATCTTTGAATAACATTCTCAATCTCTAGGCTGTTTAAGAAGTTTATCCAATCCCTGGCTTTATAGCTACAGAAAATGTAAACTGTTAAAAATGTTGAAGAAGTTATGTTTTTCTTTTTTGCATTGTAAAGTTGTTATCTTTAAAAATCTTCATTGTATACTAAGTTGGCTTCTATAAATCAAGCATGAGCCATAAACTGTCCTTCATAAATAAACTGGCTTCCATAACCGGATACTCAGTACCACTATTTTGAATAAACATCTTTAAATATTTCCCTGTACACAATGTTTTTGACACCATTTTCTTCTCCATCTTTATCTTGCAAGATGGTTAAACCTTCAGGAGACGTCACTCTAGAGAAAGCTACATAAAAAATCTGGCCATGACTGAAAACAGGTCTTGGTAAATAAAGTAAGACAGGCTTTAAACTCTGTCATTGACTTTTATTAATTGTCATTGCATAACCTAGTCCAAGTGAGAATTGTGGCCTCTTTAGTGTAAATGGATGGTCTGGCACTGTCGGAGATAAAATAATCCTAGGTAACAGAAATTTTTTCTCCGACATGTGTACCTGTAATTATTTCTGCTTCAATCAACCGCTCTCCCAAATATGTGATTATTAGTCTTGTTCCGTTGCACAAACCTTCCTTCTGGTTCAAGTTTCTCATGAGCATAACCGGAACACCAAATTTCACCCGTAATTTATGCTTAGGCATTCCTGAATACCCTAATGAATTCAAATACTCCATAGGGTATAAGGCTCCATAGTCAGAACCAGTAGTTTCTGCCTCACCAATACTGTCATTACTTAAATATTCTTTAACTTCTCCAGCATGTTGTGATAGCATGTAGGAATTAATTTCATCGACTGATGAGTTACGCGGAGTGAGGATAGCTCTCTCTGTTACCTCAGTAATACCAGCTTTTAAGCTTCCATCACCAATACATGCATTTGACTCTTTATGAACTACATTGTTTGCTTCAGCTATTTGTTCTAATGCATTGTCTCTTGACTGCATTCTAAAGCACTGGTCAATAACTAAATATTTACCATCATCTCTTACTTTTACTAATCCTGGATTCAACTCTGGTGTAGTTCCATCACCAACAGTAAGCAAACATTTTGCAAAATCAACGTCAGAGTCATTTAGTCTTATGTTTTTGTGCAAAGTATAAACATATGGAGGAGTGCGTTATACATACAAGAACTGTATCTTCTCGTGTTCCTTGAATAACGACAGGTAGGATTGTCTAAAATCTCCTTCTAGCAAAACTGTTTTTCCCCCAAAAAACTTTTTCACTGCTTTAGAATTTATTGTAGACATTAAATCTCTTAAACTACGATCTAATGCTTCGAATGCATGGTGATGAGCCATCGGTGCTTCATCCCAAATGATCAAATATCTATGTATGAGAAGATCTCGAAGCATAGTTCATGGTTTTATATCACAAACAGAATCTTCAGTAATGACCAAGGGTATTTTGAACCGAGATTGTGTGAAACTTGGATTTTAGCCTTTCTAAGAAAAGACAGATAGCAAAACAATCAACCTAAGCCTAGAGAGACCAAATACAGAGTTTCTAATCCATTGTAGTATAGTGGTAAGTGTTTAGTAACTTTGTTGAACCAATCAAGAGTGGTCTACAGCAACTAGCAGATTATTAAGGCAAACTATTCAAGTAATTATCAAAAGGGTGTGGTACTAATAGTCTAAATGAGAAATCTACTAAAAAGCCTAATTGATACTAGAGGTACCAAAGTCTGTCACACTTCAGCACATCATGGAACTAAGCAGAAAAAATCACAGTACTAGGACGACTCGACCACACTGATCGAGTGGTGAGGTCGAGTGCTACAGTAAAAACAGAGAAAAACTACAGTGAACGAATACTAAGGAAGCTGTGAACTATGGGGAAAAACAGGGACTCTAGGGATGGAAATCACCGGATCGCAAACACTCTGTTCTATTGCAGCTATCACCTAGCAATTTCATCACAGGACTACCCTAGACAACAGACTTCATAACCAGCTCAATTCATGGTTCGTGGTAGAGAGCCCCAAGACCCAACCCAGTCAGCATAGTGTGAGGAGTCGGATCAGGCATGAAGAATCAGCCTATTCAAGTCGAGAAGAGTTCATAACAAGTGAATAGGTGGAGTCGTGACATAAATCAATGTCTGATGCATCCACCCTCACGCTATTGTACTCTAAACCCTGGAAAAAGTCTATCTAATGGCTCAAGGCATGGTTCGTGCTCATGAGACCATCAAAAATCATGTTCTCCTTGATCAGGGGAGAACAAGCATTAAAATCATTCACCCAAGAAGGAGTCGAAACTGAGTGATGATCAAACTATCTAAGCAATAACAAAATAGAGAGAAGCTACCCTAATTCATCCCCAAAAATCCCAAATTTACTACTTACACACTATGATCATAGCTGGGGTCCGATACACAGAAAAGCCAACGCTTGACATATGTGATAGCTTATGATCTAGTGAGCAAGGTTGGAGAAGAAATAAAATGCAAGTACTGATTTATTAAAAAGTTATCAAAGCTACAAAGTTGCAGAAAATGAAAAACTGTCAAGAACAGCAAGAACAAAAGAGAGAAAAACGAGAGCTAAACCTAAAAATTACTAAGCCAAAGTGGCGCTATTCGATCCTCTCTAATTAGGTTTAATGAGGTGGTTTTATACATAGTCCAAAGCGCTTATTACATTTTGCGAGTTTTTAGGAGAAAAAGTTGGAGAGTGCCCACTCGACCCAGCATTCGAGTGGGATGGTCGAGTGGCCTCTCTAGTAGGCAGGTGGTGCTGAAATCCAGTGAGCATGTGAGGCTGAGGTCGAGTAGCCTATCTAGAGTGCTCACTCGAGTGCCTGGTCAAGTGGCCTGTCTAGAGTGCTCACTCGAGTGCCTGGTCGAGTGAGCCATCTGTCTTCTCTGCAATCTTCACTCGACTCCATAGGGCTTGACTGCACATCTTCACTCCATGAGCGAAAATCCAAGTATGCTCCATATGCTCCATAAGTACCTGATAAGACCCCAAATATGCAAAATGCATGCAATGCCTATACAGAAATGTTAAACATTCTATAAGAAGGATAAATGCACGAAATGGTATAAAAAATGGTTAAAATCTACTATAAGGCATGATAAAAAGCTGGTAAATACATGTATAAAAGTGGTGTTATCAATGTGCTGTTTCTCCCTCCTGGTAAGAGTACTGCTGCAATTCCTGACGATGCAACAGGAAGAACTACTCGTTCTTTTGATCTCAAACATGAGATCAGTGTCCTATAAACGTAAGTCTTACCCATTCCACCAGACCCATTGAGGAAAAACAATTTACCTAAACCTTTAGTCACAGATTCACGAACTTCATTGTAGATAATGTTTTGTTCGCTATTAAGACTCTGATGCAGTTCTTCGTGTTCACGCAATTCTTCTTCCAGATCATACTGCGACTCTTGAGTAAGCAATGTATTGCCAAGTTCTTTCATTATATTTTAGTCTGGTATAGGAATTCCTTTGAAGTCTGTGAGCGAGTGTTCATGTTCTAGCAAGAGTTGTTAAACTTCAATCAAGAAAAAGTGCTCTTCAACTTCAATCAAGAAAAAGTGCTCCAACTATTCCTTATTTAATTCCATCCGCGGAAACCCAAACTCACTATGTCGCATTTTGAGAATATCATCAGACATAGATTCCCAACATAACTCCCATAAAGGCAGTGGGTTAGCAACTTCACAGTACAACAACAAAAGAACAAACAAATTTCTAAGCTGTCTTGGCGAAGCCCATAATTTACGTTCAGACATTGCTCTGTGCCACTCTTTGTCGTCTGCTAACAAATGTCTTTCTTCACACGCTTCTTTGAAACTCCCTTTCTCCACACCATTTATTGTACGTAGATCTTTAAAACTTGTTGCACCTCAGAAAACATTAAGCAAAATCCTTAAATAATATAGATCGCCCTGAGAAGGATGAATGTTAATTATTCTTCCTATATTACTGCCAGATTTTCTTGGATGCCACTTTTTCTCTCCTGACTCCCAACAAATTATAAAGGAAATTCCCCAAACAAAAGTCCCCTAGCTTTTGGGCATTTCTTATTCATCTCCATCCACTCAGTGAACATAGTTCTATCAATACTAAATCTACAAAGCACACATTCTAGTTTATCTGTTTTGTTATAGAGACCACTTGCTTACCTTCTTTTTGAACTGCTGGTTTCCTCTTATGAACGTGGAAAGCATATGTTCGCCATATAGCTTCAGAAGCTGATAAGTAGCAGCAATATAAATACTCCTGTATTTAGTTCATTTCCTTTACAACCTTCCCTCTTCCCCATTTCTTTGAAGTACTCGTCAAACCATTTTATATAAGAATCGTTGCTTTATCCACGCCTTCAGTGATATATTTGAATAGATATTTCACAGCATTTGTTGTATTGCACCACTTGACATTAATATGTGCCTCATATTTTTTCAACATTTCAACATTATGCGGCACGACACAGCGATTGTCTAATGTGATTCCACTCTTTATGACATAATGTTCATTATCATATCGTCTTCGGTAAGTGATATACCCATTTTCATCTATCGTAGTATCATCAATAAATTGACGTGGACATTTTTTTGAACATACCTTCTTTTTCATGCAAGGGGAAGACGGTCTATCTTTGCTGCATGGACCATGCATCATGTGTTTTTCCACAAGATTAAACCCAAGAGGGTCATCTATTTTATTTAGTAGCTCCACAGAGATTATAGCATTAATTTCAGAAGGAGATGGTATTCTTGGAGTTTTGTCTAACCATAAAAAAATATATGGGCATGTGGCAACCCTCATTTTTGAAACTCGAAAGTATGCAATCCTATTAAACACGAAATTTACACATTACTCATGGTAGTATATTATATAAAACTTAAAATATACTTATCAGAAATAATTTATAAATTTACTGTTTAAAGATACCTGCAATAGACCGATTGAAATAAGTTCCTTGTTCAAGGTCTTTTATTAAATCATCTAGCTTCATTTTGAATACCCGGGATTCTATGTCAGGTCTTTCATTTCCAAAACTCTCGCCATATTTTGAAATAAGTTCTTTGATCTCCTTCCACTTCGGATTGGCAGTCATTGTAATGAACAAATTTTGGTTACCAAATGTTCTACAGATCGCCATTGCATCATGATATTTTTCTACCATTTAACTTGGTCCACCTGTAATGCTGGTTGGCAAAAAAATTAGTTTGCCAATTTTTGGACAATCAGATTCTCCTCTACCCACAGCATCGTAAACATTGTTATAGAGATCACTTTTTATATGCTATTTGTTATCCCTAAACCATCTGAGCCTTTCTTGCTCTATCGATGTGTAAACATCAACAATATATTGGTGAAGAAGTCTACCTGACTTAACCAAAGTCAGACCTTCATTAAATCTTGTCTGGATTTGATATGCGTAAAACTGATAACACTGGATTTTACATGTTTTTAGCATGCATTTATCATCATTATAGTTTGCATTCACTCCCTGTTTATACCGTTATATGCATATTTCACTCACTTAGGAGTTTTAGGATCCTTTGCATAAGCATTGCGTGCATATCTCATTTTGGAGTTGATTTTAGGTACTTTGGAGCTTTTGGAGCTTTTGGAGATAAGGAGACGTTGGACAGCTTCGGAGCATCAGAAGTTTGGCAACATTTGAAGACCTTCCGGTGGACCAAATTTGGATTTCCTTACACCATTGGAAAGCTAGAAGAGTCAAGATTCACATGGGATAAGATTCAAAGAAATCCATTCAGCCGTTTGGAAGTTATATCCTGAAGAGTTAAAACATGTCAAACTGGAGCCTGAACCAGCTCGACCACACCACTCGACCAATATGGTCGAGTGGGTCTCTCCGGATTTCCTGGAAACTTATTTTGACATCTTGTGGTTTTAGGGTTTTGACCATTTTATTATAAATACCCCTTGTAGGTCAAAACTCATGCCTATGCTACCTCAGCTTGAGTTTTTTCTGCCTCTTTTAATTTTCTCTCTCTTGTTCTTCATTGTTCTTGATTTTTAGAGTCTTGTAATCCCTTTATCTTTTTATTGAATCAGTATTTGCATTTTATTTCTGCAGGAAACCTTCACATCTCAATCTGATATGATCTATCTCATATGTCAGATTTAGAGTTTTTTGGGTTTGCAAATTTAACTATGTTTATGATTAGTGAACAGTTAACTTTAGGGTTATTAGGGATGGATTAGATTAGGGTGTATCTTGATTAATCTGGGTATCTAAAGTTCTTAAATGCTTTAAATCCTTTCTGGGTGAGACTTCTTAATGCTTATTCATTTTTGATCAACTTGAAAATGATTTTAGATTTTTTTTTTCACAACGGTGCTAAGAGATTGTTTGATCCATCTTTTTCGAGAGACTTAGTTACACTAGCCAGTGGAGAATAGACTTAAATGGGCGATTTCTTCATGATATTCAAAGCTCTTGTTAGGAACAAAATTTGGCTTAGGTAGATTGGTTCTTTATGCTTGTCCAATAGCTTGACTCTGTCAAAATCAGGTTTGCTGAATTGTTGGATTCGAGATCATTCATCACGACGGTGGGCTTGATTTGTTTAGATATCTATCGTTGAAGGATTAGCCTTAAAATAGGTTATGTTTGTTAAGTACCCAGGTTATGAAAAGTGATCCCTTAGTCCATTGATTCATCTCTATGATCCCTATCTTTTCATTATTGATTTATACGCTCAGTTACTTGTTTGATTTTGTGTTTTAGTGACTTTTCATTTCTGCTCGACCACACCACTCAACCACTAGGGTAGAGTGATTCTTCACTTTTTATTTCTTTGTTTCATTCACTTGTTTACTTAGTTTACTTGAACTGACATCTCAAGTATGCTTAGTGATTAGCTTATTTACTGCATTGCATTTCAATTTCCATAGGTTGTTAGATTTTAAACAACTTCTTTGAATTGGCTTGACTTAAACTGCATTGATGCATCTTGATTGCTAGCACATCACTCATTATGGATTGACACCTCATTTATGAGAATAACAATGGGGAAATGAAACCCTCCATGCTTATTTAGAACTAACAAAAAGCCTGTTTCAATTTGGCGTCGTTGCCATTTGGGTGATTCCGTGTTACATTTAAGATTTCTTTGTTTTTAAGATCATGTTCTGTTACTATTCTCTTTGATAACTAATTTGGGTTATTAATTCTGTCTCAGGTACTGTATAGAAGCACACTGCTCAAGATGCTATTTGATACAGCAAGGGATGTGAACTTTCTTACTACACAGTCTGATGGGAATTATGCTGAGGAGTAATGTAGGAGTTTGAGAGGAAATCTAGACCCTGAGGAGAAGCATAAGAAAGAGATTCAGGATGAGAAGATGGACAAACTCCTCATGGCATACCAGAAGCATGTTCATTTTGCTTATGGGAAAGAACAGTTTCAGGTACAGCAACAACAACATCAAAACAAGCCTTTCTATCCTTACAATCAGAATCAAGGCTTTATTCCTCAACAACAATACCAAGAAGGTTATATGTATGCCCCAGTACTAACCTCATCGCTTTTGGTTATGCACCTCCACAATCCCAAATAGCAAATGCTCCAGACCCAGAAATCCAGAACATGCTACAGCAAATCCTTCAAGGTTAGGAAAATGGTGTAATGGAAGCATCAAAGAAATTTGCAGAGGTGCATAACAAGATGGATTGCTATCTCACTGATCTCAACAACAAGTTTGAGTTGTTAAACTCAAGAGTGACGTGCTCGGAGAACCTGAGTGAATTTACTTCTTCTACTAAGCCCACATGTCAACTCTCAGAGAAAGTAACCCAAAACCCCAAGGATTTTGCCACTGCCCATGATATCTCATTGACGAATGATCAGGAGTCACCATCTAGAGAAGACAATGTAAAATCCACTGAGGACAATGATGTTCAAGATAGGGAGGGTATTACTCAACAAAAAAAACTTTTTCTGGGAAATCTTCAGAGGAAATGCCACTCGATCAACCCACTCGACCGAGTGGTCGAGTCGATTCCCCTACTGGGAAGGAGAAACGAATTGCTGACCTATATGCAATGGTCACATGTCCTTTCCCAGCAAGATTTCAGAAACAGATAGAGGAAGGATTTGAAGCTGTTATGGAAGATGAACTACAAGAGCTGGAAGCTAAGATGCCTTTAGCAGAAGCAATTAAGATGCTTAGCCCACTTGAAGGTAGTCGGAGAGAAAGATCCCTGAAAACAATCTTGGGTAAGAGAGAGCTTGCTGCAAAGAGCCTCGAATGCAAAGCTATAACTGAAAAAGAGATTATAGTGCAAGAGAAGCTTGAAGACCCTGGATCATTCACTCTCCCATGCTCTCTGAACCAAACAGTCTTCAGGAACTATATATGTGATCTTGAAGCTTATGTGTTCATTTTGCCTCAGTGTGTAGCCAAGAAGTTGGGCTATGATGATTACAAACCAATGAGCTTTCTTTGATGTTAGCTGATAGGACAATGAGATGTCCTTATGATCTCTTGGAGAATCTCCCTATCAGAATTGGGCATGTAGAGGTGCCTACCGACTTCTTGGTGTTGAAAATGGATGAGGAGCCAAAAGATCCTCTAATTCTGGGAAAGCCCTTATTAGCATCTGCTGGTGCTGTGATTGATTCAAAGAATGAGAAGATAAATCTCCATCTGGGAAGTGATCTAGTGCTGAAGTTTGATATTGATAGTGCTGTCAGATTATGAAAAGTGATCCCTTAGTCCATTGATTCACCCCTATGATCCCTATCTCTTTATTATTGATTTAAATGCTCAGTTACTTGTTTGATGTTGTGTTTTAGTGACTTTGCATTTCTGCTCGACCACACGACTCGACCACTAAGGTAGAGTGGTTCTTCACTTTTTATTTTGCTGTTTCATTCACTTGTTTACTTAGTTTACTTGAACTGACATCTCAAGTATGCTTAATGATTAGCTTATTTACTGCATTGCATTTCAATTTCCATATGTTGTTAGATTTTAAACATCTTTTTTGAATTGGCTTGACTTAAACTGCATTGATGCATCTTGATTGCTAGCACATCACTCATTATGGATTGACACCTCATGTATTACAACAAAAATGAGGAATTGAAACCCTCCATTCTTATTTAGAACTGACAAAAAGCATGTTTCAAATACTCACGTATACTAATGAAAGTTCTTCTACTGTTCCCTATATGTGAGACTGTGTGGGGTATTTTAGTATGAAATAAATGTTCCCCGTATGGAAAAAGTAAAGGGTACTGTAAGCTCATAAGTAAAGGGTGATCGTCCCTTATCGGTTGTAGTTCATTCGATTGCATCTGAAAAACAATATCATTTTGACAATTGTGAGCAGTCAAATTTCCAACAATCAAGCCAGCAACTTCTTTAAACGTTGGTAGCTCATACTGTTTCCCTTTCTCTTTCTGCTCAACCAATCTCACTTGCAAGTCTGCTATGTTTTCTTCTTTGTACCGATCTCTTATTTTCCTAAAAAAAATACAAAGAGAATTGTATTCGTCCAGCATAGCAATCAAACGACTAACAACGTCACTATTTAACTCTGAACCTGGTTTTTTTTACACAGTTTTCAGACGATTTGAACCCTCATTGTCTCCATCAACGATATACATCTGGAAATATTTTGGTTCTTCGCCTGGCATATGAAGGAGTGAAACCAATACGATGGAATACCTGAATCCTAAAAGTAGGAGGACTGTATGTAGATGTCACAGAATTATCAACTCTTGCACCAATTGTTGTGAATACCAAAATTGAGTTGTATACTCGGATACTCGAAAATCCACATTATTTTGCAGTATATATTCCAAATACGGTGGTGTTTTCTTATTGGTGGTAACTTTACTCTTCCATGTTGACAGCATATAGAGAAAATTGGCTCTCCCGTTCTTCCATCATAACCAGTTTTCTCTTTGTACCATACCAGCGCTTTGCATTTGATGCATTCTAAAATTGGGTTTTCACGCACAGATGTAGCTGTAACCAAAACAGATAAAACATGTTCAATATACACTATCTACTCGAATATACATCTTTTTTATTCACAGACTAACCTCTATTTTTACTTAGTTCTTGCCTTGGGATTGCTGTTCCACGTGTAGACGTTTCATCTATAAGTTAATTAAACGTTAGAAACCATCCCATATAAATATATAAATACAATGCATAAAGAATAATGTTCATTATTTTGTCGCTTTTCTAACAATCTTTTTGATATAAGAATTACTTTTCTAATTCCTCTGCTGTTTTTTCCCGTAACTAAAACCAATAACAGGTTTTCAGTAAGTATTTTTTTGTAAAATAAAGTTAGAAAATATATTGCACAAAATATTTATGTAAGTTATTAGAAACGTACTATATTCTGAATATTTATCACACCCACCTACCATTTGAAAAAATTAAAATATTATAAATTTAAAAAGACAATCTTATTTGATCTATGAGTTTATATAATAAAATAGGTAGCATGTGTTGAACAATTACAATCATAATATTTGGATACTTGTCGAAGAGGAAAGTCCATGACTTCTCTTCTGTCAACTGCAACAGAACCATCATCTATAAGCTATATACGGAAGAAGTACACTAACATTGAATATATATAAATTTACCTTTTTGTTGTTTTTTTACGATTTTTTTGATCCAAGAACCCCACTTCTCATTGTTCGTGCATTTTTACTAAGAAAGTCCGTATATTCTCTTCTATCAACTGCTAGAGAACCATTGACTATAAGCTATATATGTATGAAATACATTAACATTGACTATATATAAGTTTACCTTTTTGTTGCTCTTTTGACAATCTTTTTGAGTTAAGAATTCTTATTCTCATTGTTCGTGCACTTTTATTCATTACTACATCCAAAAATATGTGTTTTTGTAAACTTTATGATTGTAAAATATAACAATGAAATGTAGTACACAATTCAATCAAATAAGAAATAACAAACATACGATATTTTGCACATTTACTACAACCACTTGCAAATTGGGAAGATAAAAGAATTTAAACTTATAAACATGTAAAAATAATTTGACTGAGTTTTTTGCATAGTAAATAAGGTAGAAAGGGTAAGAAAATTACAATCGTGATACTTTTGTATCTGTGAGATGAGATGGAAACTAATATGCTTAGCGCCACCTACAACAAAAGCATGAGTTGTAATATCTATAAGTACGCATTGTAACACAAAATTTTTTAACTATACCAACCTTCTTTTGTTTCCAACGTGCTCGATTTATCGACGATGTTTTTAAAATCCATATGCGAAGTTATTTTTGTAGAATCTGAAATGAAAGAAAGCTAATTTTACGATAGAGAAAATATAGAAACCGCTTATAAGAACTAACGAACTTAAACCAAATTTAAGCTAAATGTGATTTTTAGGTTTAGAGTACGTGGTACGCATATACCTATGTTAATTCATGCTTTTGTTTAATTAAAAAAAAAAGATATCTAATCGGATTAGCAATTTAATGATTTAGATCTAGAATTTAAACACTGTACCAAAATAAATCTTTTTTAAAAAAAAAAATATTATTCTAGCATAAAGCCACTAGAATCCTATCCTACCATATATTAACAAGTTTGAAAGAGTTTACTTGTAGATCCATTCTCAACTCTTGGAAAACTGAAAATCAAGCCTACAGATTATAGATTATGGGTATAATAACCAAGGCTAGCTGTATTTTCCTATGAATCATTTGATAGATTCGTCAACCTAACAAAAGCATTTGTTTCATAGAAATAGATATTTAATAATCATAACCCTAATCTATAATAATAATCTAATTTAACATTAAATCCCTTTGAATAAATCTCATCTTCCAACATGCAGATTTACTCAACCATGGCAATGGGTTGATTGATCATGGTGTTGTATGGTATGAAATGCAAATAAAGAGATGAAGATAGAGTGTAGATCTGAAAATGCAATGGAAAATATTATAGATCTGAGAAAAACCAATGTAAAAATTTTACATATCTGAAAATGAAATGAAAATGACAGAGTAACAGTAAAAATCGTGTCTATGGCTCCTTGGCCTCTCAGGAAATGAACCATATTTATAGGGAGTCTTCTAGGTCAACAATCAAAGTAATGTGTAATTTGGAGAATATCCGCGATCCGGATTGATCGATCATGTTGGATCGATCTATATCCTTCCTTTGATCCGTGCCACCTCATAGATTTCCTTGACTGATCGATCTGTTTCGGGATTGGTCAATCCTACCCAGAGTGTCTCCAAAATCCAATGAAGTGTAAAAACGTCCAAAGTTGCTCCATTTTGCCCATTTGAGCTCCAATGAAGTGAAAACCTGAAACGACACTAAAACCGGCCAGAAGGACACAAAACTTAACTCTATACTCAATAAAACATGTAAAAACAATAGTAAAAATTAGTTAAAATATAGACTCATCACACCCCCAGACTTGAATCCTTGTTTGTCTTCAAGTAAGCAACAAGACAATGAAACAAAGTTCGGAAGTGGAATTTAAAAAACGGGAACTTATGCTTAGCTTTAGAATCCACCATGTTGATCATGTAAACCAAAAATAAACCTTGTGAAAGGTTAATTGAACTTTAGCAGTACAACATGTACTTTACCGTACATGTTGGCCCTTTAACATTCATTAAGTGTTGTGTGCAGTCTCACAAAGGGAATCTCAATAGCTAAGGGCTAGTAACGGAGGGTCATTTTAAGGGTGACGGTTAGGCATGATAAATGAACTCCGGTGCAAGCCAATGCGCAAAATAGTGAGACAGAAACCAAAGATTGTGCACAACCTCCTGAACCTTAGATCCCAAGCAAGCTTCTATATAATGATCCTAATAGAGTTGCTATTGGTGCTAAAATAAATAACAGAAACAAATAACTAACTAACTAAATAAAAAAATTTTGTTATGGTTCCCTTCAGACTTCTTTCCCTTCTTTTTCTTTTCATTTTTTTTTTTTTAAAGAGAGTCTCGGGATGAGACGAGATCGATCAATCTGGATAGGATCGGTCGATCCCAGAGCATTTTTTTCTGTGAAGGGGAAGTTGGAACCAGTCCTAACCATGTACATCAATCCACTAAAAACTGCACCAAAAGTCAACTCAAATTAATATAGATGAAGTACTGATACTAGAAAGCTTACGCGGAAATCTTTAGAACATTTGGTTGTACCGGCCTCCATACTCCGTAGTTTTTGCACTTGGTTGCACATGGTCCTAATGTTGCAAAAGAGGACTGGGGTCTGAATGAAAAAGGGTGTAAGGGTGTGGAACAAAGCTAAAAATGAGCTTTGCCATCCGGAACTCCAATAAGAATGGGGTGAACTCCAGATGTATATGATCTTTTATGCGATATCGAGCCCCTAAGTGAGAAGATTAGTCCGGTTAATGGTCCAAGTAGATAGAGCCAACGCCGGATCATTCAGATTTCCAGAGGATAGGTCACTTCTGGTAAAGTTGATCCACTGATGGTGTTTCCAATCTTTCTGAACTAAGTCCAATAAATGTCAACAGAAAATGGAAACCAAGAAAATTATAATAAATTTCCCATGTTTTGACTCAATAAAACGAGTCAAAAAAAATGAAAAAGTTTTATTTTTGAAAACATTTGACAAGGAAACATAAGAAAACACAGTGTTAGTAACATATGAAAGCAGACACCTCTTCCCCCAGACTTAAATCACTACGTCTCGCTGTGATATAAAATCAAAAAAAAGAGTGTTGCGAAACAACATTGGGAATAATGAATTGTGAACAGGAAAGCAAACCATAAACCGTGAAAGGAGTTTTACGACCAAAAGGGAGCATTGGTCGGTTCATGAACTGGTTTTCAGCTTTTCTCGTCTCGAGGATCGATCGATCTCGAAAGGATCGGTCGATCTCAGCGTCCTGAAACTTCTTGAAGTTTGCACCTTCTGCGTTTTGCACCTATTTTCAGTCAGCTCAACACCAAAACAACATCATATCTTATTTTGAAAAATAAATAAATAAAAAAATAACTGAAAGGAAATAAAATAAAATAGTTTTATTAATTCAAAAGCAAAAAGAAATTAAAAGAACATGTTGGGTTGCCTCCCAACGAGCGCTTGTTTTTGCAAAGTCACTAGCTTGACTTGGTTTTATTTCAATTGGGTTCTGGGTTCAATGGGTGCTTGACCAAATACAATTGGGTATCTCTTGATGGTCTCGATGGGGAAACTTATAACCTATTTTCCAATTTGCAGCATTATTCTCTTTTTGGGTATGCTGATAGAAGCACGGGCAGTCACTAGGAATGTTCGTCCTAAAATTAGATCTGATCCATCGCAGTTTACGTCCAGCACAAAGATGTCTATCAGAACATAACTTCCTCCCACAAAAATTGGTATGTTGACTAGGATCCCTGCGGGTTTTGGGGTGATCCATCAACCAATTCTATTTGTAACTTGGTTGGTTCCATGTGTTTTAGACCCAATATCCTTGAGGTGCTGAGTGATATGACGTTTATGCTAGCTCCAGTGTCTACCAAGCAGTTCCTCAAAAGGGTCCTTCCAATTGTGATTGGTATATGGAATTCACCTGGGTCATCCATCTTAGTGGGTAGTTTGTCATGCCTCGTGCTTAGTAAATAATCATGGAGATAGTCAGTAGCTCCCCGAAGTGTAACCTTGCCGGCAAGGATGTTCCCAATGAAGTATGTCATCAAAGGTAACAAAGATTCAATCTCCTTAAAAGGTAACCTTGCACCCCACTCGGCAATTATCTCATCAACCTTGTTCTCTGTGAGAGGGTCCATCTTCTTAAGTGGTGTTGGGGTTGTTTTTTCAGCCTCTCTCTGATTTCTAAACTCTTTTAGGGTTTTATCATCGGGAGGTTTTTGTAACTGCGTCCCCGGGGATCGATCGATCTCACCCAGGATCGATCGATCCTCCCTAATTTTTATATCATTATTGGGGAAGTGGAATCAATCGATCTCACCCTGCAGGTTGATCCTGATAGAGTCTGGATCGGTCTTCTTATCGAGAAAGCAGTGGCTCTCATCTTTGGATCGATCAATCTTGCTCTCAGATCGATCGATCTCAGTGGAATATTCCTTTTTGATTTCTAAAATCCTCTCACTTGTGGAAACTCTCGGGATCTCGTTCACTAAGTGAACAACATCGATAGCATCAAAATTGTTAATCATGAATGTTTGACCATTGACGGTAGGTTGGGTATCGACGGTCTTAACTTAAAGGTTCACAACGGTTTTTCTGAGACAGAATTATCCTTGTTTTTAACACATTTATCGATCTTGATCAATCCCCAGCAAGATCGATCGATCTCATGTGTTGAAAGACCATGATTTTCCGACCAAACCTATTAAATCAATAACCAAAACTTCACCATCCTCTGAAAAGAAATTACCACCAATCCCTATTTTTTAATACTCTGGTTGGTGGCCTATTTTTTAATATTAAATCAATCACCAAATGATCTGGTTCGCGCCCTATTTTTCTCAGTAGTTTGAGCAACTTAATTTTCCAATACTCTTACATGAGTTCCTAAGGCATCAAACTTCCCATAGAAGTTCTCATAAACTCTATCAACCTTAGACTTGATATCCCTAGCAAATTTCTTATGTCCTTCCATGATTTTCTGGAATAAGGACTCAATCTTCCCCATGGAACCAGCATTCCCAGATTGGGGGTTGAATCCCGTTTTACCATAACTAGCTTTGTTTTGGAAACTCCCTTGGTTTTCAGTACTCCGAGGTGGATAAAACTGATATCCAGGGTTCTCAACATTAGTACTGCGGTAGGACAGGTTAGGATGGTTCCTAAAGTTTGGGTTGAAACCCCAGTTTTGGTAGTTTCCCTGTCCACCGAGAAAGTTGATCTCCTCATTTTGTTCCCCCTCATCATTGAACTCTTCCCTTTCCAAGAGATTAACAGATCTCTTTTGAACTCTCATCAGAATGTCCACTTTGGCATTAAGCTTCTCTATGATCTTATCACTCACTTGAGTGGGGTTCATAGTCAAAAAATCTGTTAGAGTTGCTTGCTACCAGGTTTTCAATGAGCTCCATTGCTTCCTCCAGTGTGTTGCTCATAAAGTCTCCCCTACTGGCTGTGTCCATAGCCATTTGATACTTCATTTAAACGCTGTTATAGAAAAATTTCATTATGTCCGACTCGGTGTAAGCTTCGAGGGGGACAGTCCCTTGGATATTCCTTATAGCATTCCCAAGCTTCATAGAAGGACTCGGTACCAGCTTGGTGGAATGTGGCTATTTTGTTTTTTAATGTCGCGGATCTAGCTTTGGTGAAGAACTGCTGTAAGAAAGTAGCTCGGCATTCACCCCACCTTGTGATAGATCCATGACACAAAGATTTCAGCCATCTATGAGCCTTATCAGCAAGGGAAAAAGAGAACAGCCTACAACGGAGGTAGTCTTAGGGGACTCCGTTGGCTTTTGTGGCACTATAGATCTCCTCAAAGATATCAATATGGTCCATTGGGTTCTCGTTAGATAGCCCATGGAATTGATTCTGTTTCACGAGGGCGATTATTTGAGGTTTAATCTCATAATCTTGCCTCTGGATAGGAGGGGGAATGATAGCAGATCGGTTCCTATAGTAGGTGTGCGAGACATCATGGTCGCCTAAGGTAACCCTGCGCGGAGGGACTTGCAGTCCCGGCGCAGCATCTACTCTCACCCCAGGAGCTTCAGCATCATTGAGAGGTCCTTGATTAACCTGACTGCTTCTACATCCTCACCATCAACAACAGGGGGAATGTTTCTTAAGTTATTAGGGTCAGTCACACTAACCTTATCTTTTGCTTTCCTTGTGGTATTGTTCTTCTTTGTATCCTTGATCTTCCTTGTGGACTTCCTTGTCAACTCCTCTATGCTCAATCTTTGTAGATATTTAAAAGCCTTGCTCCTTAATTGCATACATCTAAGAAGTTGAAGAAGTTTGAAAGTCAGATCCGATTAAGAGGCTTTGGAAAACTAGGTAGAGTTCACTTGTAGATTCAGCCTCAACTTTTGGAAAACTGATAACACCACATTTAGCATGTTTTTACCACCCTTTTTATCATGCCTTAGTGTAGATTTTACCCATTGTTCATACCATTTTATGCATTTATCCTTCATATAGGATGTTTTAGTGTTTTGTATAGGCATTGCATGCATTTTGCATATTTGGGATCTTATCAGGTGCTTTTGGAGTTGATTGGAGCATGCTTGGATTTTGGGCTCATGAAGTGAAGTTTTGTCAAGCTGCTGGACTAAGGAGAATTTGCAGTGAAGCTTTATGGACAGAGTGAGGATGTGCAAAGAAGACAAATGACCACTCACTGCCCACACGACTACCCACTCGACCTGCCTACTCGAGTGACCACTAAGTGACCACTCACTGCCCACATGACTGCCCACTCGACCTGCCTACTCGAGTGACCGTCCACTCGACCACCCCACTCGACTGCTGGGTTGAGTGGGCACTCTCCGACTATTTATCCTAAAAACTCGCATCTTTGTTAAAGTTGTTTTGTCACTTAGTATATAAGGGGGATGGTTAGGTTAACATCAGCCACCAACTAGTACCAAGTAGAATCACTGTTTTTAGTATAATTTAGGTTTATCTATTAGTTTTCTCTCGCTTGTTCTTCATCTTGTTCTTCATTTTGTAACTTTGTAACTTCGATAACTTTTAATAAAATCAGTACTTGCACTTTATTTCTTCTTCAATCTTGCTCATCAGATCATCAGCTATCATATATGTCAAGTTTAGCCTTTTCTGGGTGTCGGACCCAAGTGACGAATCTGGAGAGTGAGTAGTAGAATTGGGGTTTTTGGAGATTGATTAGGGTAGCTTCACTCTGTTTTGCTATGGTTTAGATAGGTTGATCATCACTCAGTTGCGATTTCCTCTTGGGTGAGTGATTTTAATGCTTGTTCTCACCTGATCAAGGAGAACATGATTTTAGATGGTCTCATGAGCACGACTCATGTCTTGAGCCATTAGATATACTTTTTCCGGGGTTTAGAGTTCAATAGCATCAGGGTGGATGCATCAGACATTGATTTATATCACGACTCCACCTATTCACTTGTTATGAACTCTTCTCAACTTGAATAGACTGAATCTTCATGCCTGATCCGATCAACTCACACTATGCTGACTGGGTTAGATCTTGAGGCTCTTTACCACGACCCATGGATTGAGCTCGTTATGAAGTCTGTTGTCTAGGGTAGTCTCGTGATGAAATTACTAGTTGATAGCTATAGTAGTATAGAGTGTTTGCGATCTTATGATTTCTAGCTTAGTATTCGGTCACTATAGTTTTTCCCTAAGTTTACAGTAGCACTCGCCCTTACCACTCGATCAGTGTGGTCGAGTCATCCTAGATTCTGTGATTTTGCCTGCTTAGTTCCACGATGTTGTAAAGTGTGACAGACTTTGACATCTCTAGTATAGTAGTAGTTCATTTAGCTTGTTAGTGAACCAACCCCCTTTTGATAAATTTACTTGAATAGCTAGCCCTAATCATCTGCTAGTTGCTGTATACCACTTTTGATTGGTTTGACATTGTTACTATCATTACCACTATACTACAATTGATAAACCTGTGTTTTTGTCTCTCTGTGTTCAGGCTGATAGTTTTTACTGTCAACATGTGCTATACACCTTGACACCAAAAATATAGCAGTTTCAATTTGGCACCGTTGCCAGTTTTGAGTGTTTTTGTCTGTACAATTAGGAGTTTAAGGCTTACTAGATCAAGTCGGTTACTTTTGAAATCTGGGTTCTGATTTGGTTTTGAAATTTGGTATGTTTTGCATCAGGTACTGTAGCACTCGACCCCCACTCTACCTCACCACTCGAGTACTAGATCGAGTTAATACTTCTCTCAATGCAAACACGTTCTCAAAGAAGCCAAAACCTAATCCAGTTACTTGATCACATACATCGCATCAACCAGCATACTCGTTAAGCCACACCTGCACCTGCTACCCCCATTACTGCACAACCAGTTCCAGAGACCCCTGTAGTCATGGCAGAACAAGTTCCTCAGCCTAGGGTGATTGGAGCAGGAGACTCTCCAAACATTCACTCTCAGAGACAGAGAATCATAGCTCCTCCAGTCAACAACAATAACTTCAAGGTCAATACAGGTTTGATCTCCATGGTCCAAAACCACAAATTTCATGGACTTCCTATGGAGAATCCGCTTGCTCATTTGGACTAGTTTGATAGACTGTGCGAGCTACGCCTCTTCCCATTCTCTCTCGGTGACAAGGCTTCCTACTGGGAACGAGCACTGCATCAAGGTTCTATAACCACCTGGGAACACTGCAAGAAGGCTTTCCTACTGAAATTCTTCTCTATATCAAGGACTGCCAAGTTCAAGAACGAAATTTTCAGCTTCACTCAGAGGACCAGTGAGAGTTTCTCTGAAGCATGGGAGAGATTCAAGGAATACACGACCCAGTGTCCTCACCATGGTTTCACTAAAGAATCACTGCTTAGTACGCTGTACAGAGGAGCAAGCCCAAAGATTAGGATGTTGTTGGACACTGCCAGCAATGGCAACTTCCTCAACAGAGATGTTGTAACTGGCTGGGAGCTAGTGGAGAACCTTGCAATCTCTGATGGCAACTACAGTGAGGATTTTGATAGATCTATCAGAGGACCATCTTCGCCATCTGATAAGACTAAGCAGGATATCCAGTCTCTTAGTGACAAACTTGACAAGCTCATCCTGGCTCAGCAGAAATCTGTGAACTTTGTGGGTGAGGCATCAGGTAGTCAGGCTCAGGACAGTGAAGAGGATCAGGTAGAAGAGATCATGTACATACAGAATCAAGCTGGTTTCAACAGAGGGTACATCAATTATAAGAACAATCCCAATCTCTCCTATAGAAATCCCAACATAGCCAACCCTCAAGATCAAGTCTACCCAACTCAGAACCCAGACCAGAACAAGCCTTTTGTGCCAAAAGCTCCAGCCAATCCACCTGGATTTGCTCCAAGACCAGCTCAGCCAGCTGATGGTGACCATAAGCCCCTTCTACTCCAACTTCTTCAAGGCCAGAGTACTGCTACTCAAGAGACGTCAAAGGGGTTCACTACGCTTAGGACCCACATCGATTTCGCTTATGATGATTTGAACCATAAGATTGAGGTTCTCAATAGCAGACTGAAGTTTGTTGAGTTTAGTGCGGCATTAGCCTCTACAAAGACCACAGGCCAACTTCCTGGAAAAGTTGTACAGAATCCTAAGGAACCTGCTACTCTCTATGCAGTAAGCACAGCACCAGCCCTCCCTCTTCTTCCTTTCAAGAAGAGGTTTTCAAACATCACTAGGGAAGGTGATACTCAAGTTGGGGGGGGGGGGGGGGGGGCAGTCTTTTGATCTGCTACTGAAATTGGCTCTGGTACTATAACACTCGACCATGAGGTCGAGTGGAACCAGAAACTACAAAGAAGAAGCAGATAATGGACCTGCATGCGATGATGACAAGTCCTTTCCCAGGAAGGTTCAAATCTGAGATTGAGAAGGAGTATGCCATTATGCTTGAGGAAGAGCTATTAGAGCTGGAAGCAACTATGATTTGGGAAGAAGCTGTGAAGTCATTAGGACCATTTGAGAGTGGTTTGAGAAAAAAAGCCTTGAAGAAAAATCAAGAGAAGAGGATTGCAGCTGTTAAGAGTTATGAGTGTAAGGTGATCACTAAGCAGGATGTCTTAGTACAAGAAAAGTTGGAAGATCCTGGATCTTTTACAAAACCCTACTCCATCAGAAACCAGACTTTCAAGAACTCTCTCTGTGATATGGGTGCTTCAGTGAGTATAATGCCATTGACTGTGGCAGAGAAGCTTGGATATCACAAGTTTTTACCCAGCATGCTGTCTCTAGTCCTAGCTGATAGAAGCATCAGGCATCCACATGGTTTGTTGGAAAATATTCCAGTGAGGATAGGCCCCATAGAGATCCCCACAGACTTCATAGTGATGAATATGGAAGAAGAGCCAATGGACCCCCTTATACTAGGCAGACCATTCTTGGCGTCCTCCGGAGCTGTTATTGACACCAAAAGTGGTGAATTGTTCTTTGAACCGGCAATGAATTGGTGATGCATTTTGACACCTCTTCCGACTTGAAGAACCCAACTTTTGAGAGACAGCTCTTCTTCATGGAAGAAGCTGATCGTTAAGAAAATACAAACTTTGGAAAGTTTGAACAGTACTCTCAGACACCATCTAGACCCCCAGGGTTCACAGCCACCATGGGTAGTCACTCTGATGAACCACTGCACAAGTTTAATGAGTTTGTAACAGAAATTGACTCTGATGAAGACAGCACAGGGCACACTCGACCAGCCCACTCGACTGCTAGGTCGAGTGGCCACTCGAGTCCTCACCAGAGAGCACAGCCAACCCCTACGAAACTACCTGATTTGACTTGGTAGTTAGACCAGGAATATTTTTGTACATGGAAGAGCAACTCAACTGATGCGTTCCTGGTTGGCCCTAAAAACGCAAGTTAGGGAATGGATAATATCAAGAAGGCAATGGACTACCAAGGAACAAAAAGAAACCGGAAACTGAATCTTGGAACAAAAAAGAAACCGGAAACTGAATCTTGGAACAAAAAGAAACCGGAAACTGAAGCATGGAAGTCAAGGAGCATTGCAACTCATGCATACAGTCTACAAGAAGGTGTGTCAAGGATTGCATGGGAGTCGCCAAGGATCCATGGGTTTCTTCCCGGTTAAAACATTTCGTCAAGATTTGCGAGTGTCCTTATCATCAAGGAATATTCAAGAGGATCACTTGGACCTTAAGGGTTGTATTCATGCTACATTGGTTGTGATACATGTCCAAGTTGGCTAAGGCTCTGGCCATATGATCCACTAGCACTCTTTTTCTCTTAGTTTGGTTTTGTCCCAATGGGTTTTCCGAACAAGGTTTTTAATGAGGCATGTGGCTCATATGCTTATCATTGCCAACCCTTAGTCCAATCCATTGTATGGCCCGTCTTCATATTTTGGCATGGCCCATGATCTTTTATCTCTTTATCTTAAGTTTGAATTTGAACTTTTTTTATTGCATGGTCTTTGAGTGTTCACGAGGCATGTCTCGTAACTCTCCTTGCCTTTATCACTTTGTCTCTTCTCCTTCTTGCCCCCTCTCATTTTAATCTTTATCTATATTTTTAATAAAAAACCCTTTCAAAATATAGATAGTGATTCGAACTAGGAAAACTCTTAGGTCATTTCGTGTGATTCGATTGAGCAACCCGTCTCATCAAAAGGCTATTCCGCATCCTCTTGTGGTGACATTCAATCCATTAAACCGCAAGGTACTTGTTAATCAGGTCTTGCACCCCTCACACTGAACTCACTCTCTCGTTGTCAAAATTGTGAAGTGTTTCCTCATGAAGAACGCATCTTGTGGTATCAGAGCCGCATCAAGAGTTAAGTGATCTTTCTGTGTTCTTGTTTCAATTTGCATAAATTGACTACTTGTGCTAAAATCGTGAAATCAATTGGATCTGAACCTAGATTGAGTCTAGTATTTGTTAAAATTGATTTGAGAATTTTTAGAGTTGATTTGATAATTTTTTGGGATCAATCTTATAAGACAGTAGCGATTAGAGATTATCAGAAGTTGATAGGTCATTTTCGTGTTCTTGTTATTTTCGATTATTTTCCTTTCAAAGAACGTTTTACTGGTGCAGTTTGTGTCAATCTTTCCGGTACCATGTCAGAAGAAGTAGAGTCAAGCAACAAGCAACTGATCGATACCCTCACTAAGACCTTCGAAGCCATGATGAATGAAAAGATCGGCATGCTACGTGAAGAAATCGTACCGGTGCTTGCCGATGTCATGTCTAACAATCCAAGGAATGCTCAAGATCGACATCATGAAGGCAACGTAGACCCTGAAAGGCAACAAGGCGTCAACAATGGTCGGGTATTACAACAGGAAGACCATCTCAGAGAATTACTTCGTGAGCACCAAGATCGAGACTCTGAGGCATACTATAGCCAATCCTCTCGAAGCAATTCTAGAAGACATAGGAGAGATCGTGAAGACCGGAGACCACCTCAAGACAGTTTCGGAAGCTTAAAGCTATGTATCCCTCCGTTCCAAGGAAAAAGTGATCGTGATGTATATCTCGAGTGGGAAAAGAACATCGACATGGTTTTCAATTACCAATACTACACAGAGGTAAACAAGGTCAAAGCCGCAACTACCGAGTTCAGTGATTGTGCTCTATGTTGGTGGGATCATCGGGAGCTACTACCATCGGGAGCTACTACCGAGTTCAATGCGACGACGGTTTATTCCTAGCTACTACCATCGGGAGCTTCACAACCAACTTAGGAAGCTTGTACAAGGCACAAAGGACGTGGAAACATATTACCAAGATTTGGAAGCCTTATTGATCAAAGCTGATGTTCGGGAAGATCGAGAAGCTACCATGTCCCGATTTCTTGGTGGATTACATCGTGAAATACAAGACCGGTTGGAAATGCAGCCTCATGTTGATCTACAAGAAATGTTACATCAAGCCGTCCAGATTGAGCAGCAATTGACAAGAAGAAGTTCTAAACAAACTTATCATGGAAGCTCATCTCTTACGAGAAATTTGGGAAAGGATGAAAGGATGAGGATACCAGCTAGTAGCAACCCATCTAATACTACGCGGATTGGGGCTAATCCTTTTGGATCCCAACCAGAAGAGAAAGCCAAGGTGGCTACCATATTTAGCAATATCAAGTGCTATAAATGTCAAGGAATAGGTCATTATGCGAATGAGTGTGTTAACAAACGAGTGATGATATTCAAAGGCGATGGTGAAGTAGAAACAGAAGAAGAGGAAGGAGACACTAGGACAAAAGAAGAAGAAGAGGAGAAGGAAGTAATCGAGTCTCCAGTTAAAGAAGAGCTACTTGTAGCTATGCGCACCTTAAGCCTCAAATCCAAAACCGAAGAGCAGGCACAACGAGTTAACTTGTTCCACACGATGTTATGTGAAGGGAAAAGTGTGTAATTTAATCATCGATGGTAGAAGTTGTACTAATGTGGCTAGTGAGACAATGGGGAAGAAGCTAGGATTGGAAATCATGAAGCATCCCATGCCTTATGACCTTCAGTGGATCAACGAACAAGGAGAAATGAATGTGAAAGCATCAAGTGGAAGTACCAATATCCATTGGAAACTATGAAGATGAATTTCTATGCGACGTTTTACCCATGGAGGCTGGTCATATATTACTTGGAAGACACTGGCAGTCTGATCGTAGAGTGATACATGATGGTTACACCAATCATCATACTTTTAAATTCAAAGGACGCAAGACCACGCTCGTACCAATGACACCTCACGAAGTTTATCTTGATCAAATACAACTCAAGGGAAAGAAGGGTCCAGGTAAGAAACCTACACTCTTTGCTATGAATGGAAAAACATTGTATGATGAACCTTTTAACCCCAAAACCTATATCAGTCCCAATGTTTTTGCTTGTTACACTAACCTTGCACCGGCATTACCAAGTTATTTACAAACTTTGCAGGTATTGCTCAAAGAAAAACATGCCGAGGTGGAAACCAAGCATCATCATAGAACAGGGCTACAAGACACTCAAGAGAATCGAAGACAACATGTTGTTTTCCCAAAAGAGCAAACCTCACCAAACGCCAAACACTTTGCTTATGATGGCGAGAAGACTCTATTCGTCTTCAAGATCTTGGATGAGCACCAACTTGGAACTACCCTTCATGTCCAAGCCATTGACATCTCTAACCTTCCAGGCTATTCTAAACTTTTCAAAATCACTCATAATGGTTTTAGGCAGATGATAGTACAACCTGGTCTGGTTATTGATTTACTTTGTACTAACTTGGAAACACCTCCTTGCTTGTACAGCAAAAGAGAAAATTTAACTGGCAGGACTTCAAGGCTCCAATCACAGGCCTTGGATTCGCCTAATGGGACAAAAGAACATCAAGGCTCCATTCCCAGAACATCAAGACTCCATGTGACCTCATATAGTAGATTTTGCTTAAAGTGGATTGTTCTTAATGATTACTTCTGTAATGTTAAGAATAATGCTCTCAAGGAAAATTGGTTCACCAGTTTGATCAGAGACTTATCTGGATCACTCCCAACCGTCAAGCAGAATTTCCATTGAACATTTCTGATAATCTTTATTTTCCCTCCCATTCTCATTTTGATTATTTGCGAAAATTAAATCTAACTTGAGGTTGTTTATGGCAGGACTAGCAGAATTAAGGGCAAATCTTTTTCAACCCCGGGAGGATGATGCGTCCCTGGTTGGCCCTAAAAACGCAAGTCAAAGGAATGGATAATATCAAGAAGGCAATGGACTACCAAGGAACAAAAAGAAACCGGAAACTGAATCTTGGAACAAAAAAAAACCGGAAACTGAATCTTGGAACAAAAAGAAACCAGAAACTGAAGCATGGAAGTCAAGGAGAATTGCAACTCATGCATAGAGTCCACAAGAAGGTGTGTCAAGGATTGCATGGGAGTCGCCAAGGATCCATGGGTTTCTTCCCGATCAAAACATTTCGTCAAGATATGTGAGTGTCCTTATCATCAAGGGATATTTAAGAGGATCACTTGGACCTTAAGGGTTATATTCATGCCACATTGGTTGTGATACATGTCCAAGTTTGCTAAGGCTTTGGCCATATGATCCACTAGCACTCTTTTTCCCTTAGTTAGGTTTTGTCCCAATGGGTTTTCCGAACAAGATTTTTAATGAGGCTTGTGGCTCATATGCTCATCATTGCCAACCTTTAGTCCGATCCATTGTTTGGCTTGTCTTCATCTTTTGGCGTGGCCCATGATCTCCTATCTCTCTATCTTAAGTTTGAATTTGAACTTGTTTTATTGCATGGTCTTTGAGTGTTTACAAGGCATGTCTCGTAACTCTCCTTGCCTTTATCACTTTGTCTCTTCTCCTTCTCGCCTCCTCTCTTTTATATTGAGGCTGAGACTCATTGTACTCTTTATCTATCTTTTTAATCAAAAACCCTTTCAAAATATAGATCATTGTTCATCTTTTTTCGTGTGATTCGAACTAGGAAAACTCTTAGGTCATTTCGTGTGATTCGATTGACCAACCCGTCTCATCAAAACGTTATTCCGTATCCTTTTGTGGCGACATTCAATCCATTAAACCGCAAGGTGCTTGTTAATCAGGTCTTGCAACCCCTCACACTGAACTCACTCTCTTGTTGTCAAAATTGGGAAGTTTTTCCTCACGAGGAACACATCATCAACATACCCACTCACAACACTAGGATCAGGCCAGAGCACAATCCTGGCTTTACAAGGTGTTGTTGTTGAGTTGGCAGAGAAGGTGGAAAAGCTTGAGAAGGAAGTTCTTCAGCTCAAGGAGGCTCAAAAGCCCCCAGAAGTTATCAAGCTCAAGGAGGTTCCCACACCTTCTGAAGGACCAAGGAGAAGGCCCAAGCCACCAGGAATGAGTGATAGTTTCTATCACGCTATCATGGCATCAACCTTCATCGAGGAGAACCCAAGTCCATAGTGGTCAACACAGCCTCTCAAGGACCTTCCACCTGCCTAAACAGAGTGAGAGTCAAGCTAAGTGACTATAAACAAGCTCACTTGGGAGGAATTCCCATGTTTATCATTGTATATACTAGCTTTGATTTATCTTATGTTTTTATGAATTTTGTTACTTTTGATGTGTTTTCTCAGTGTTGTGAGTTTCAGGAAAGTATAGGAGCTGAGGATAAGTCAAAGTGGAGTTTTAAAAGGGTCAGCCTGAAATTTATTTTCTCACTCAACCACACCACTCGACCCCCAGGTCGAGTGGGCCAGGTTTTGTCTGAAATCTTAACTTTTAATCTCAGCTGTTCATTTGAAATCACTATATTCCCTCAATAATAACGGCTCTACTTCTCCTTCTTCATTTCTCACCCAAAATTTCATCTCTCTAAAATCGCAAAAAACCTCTCAACTTCACTCTAAAACTTTTTCAAAAACGCATTAAGTTTTTCATCAAATCTGCATCATGTCTCACTACTCTAACAATTCCAAAACCCAAGTGTAAGTTTTTAAGCCATTTGAATTGTTTTTGTAAAATCTGCGTTCAAGCTTGTTTTTGAAATTTTTTGAAATTTTTAGCTTGCATGTGGATAAAATTGATTGATAAGAGTAGCATTAGGAATCGGAAGAAGTATGCATTGATTTCTATGGTTGAAATTGCTAGAAATTGAAATTTTGTTCTTGGTGATGATCTTGAAATTTTCGAAATTTTTTGTGAAACCTTAGGACAAATTTCCGTTTAGCTATTGATTGTTTGATAATTAGAGAACTCACATTGATCATCATTGTTGAAATTAAATAAGTTTTAGAATCAATAAAACCTTGCATAGGAAAAACGAATAAAAACTTGATGAATTTTGAAAATTGATGATTTTGAGTTGATTGAATCATGGTTAAGCTTGAAATCTGATGATGATGAGTGTTAATTTAGTTACTCGAGCCAAGCAATCGAGTGGGTCAAGTCGGGCAAAAATCTATTTTGGAAAATTTTCGCCCACTCGAGTGACTTGGTTGAGTGGTCAAAATTGCTAAATTTTCATTTTTTTGAATTTATTTCAGGTACTCTGGCAACACAAGGTCAAGGGAAACAAGAAGCCAAACCACAGCAAGAGCCACACGAGCCGGAGCCACTCGACCATCTGGGTCACGGCTAGACAAGGCTAAGGGCATGAGGGTTCAAGAAGAAGAATCAGTGAGAAGGAATAGTGAGGAGGAGAGTGGTTTTGATAACCCAGAAGAGAACCAAGCTGAGATCTCTAAGGAACCTAAGCTCATTTACATCCTTGAGAGGGTGACATTCCTTGGGGCTAGGTACCCACATCACCCCACCATGCAAGCTTTGGGAATTTGCAGAGAGGTGGAAAAGCTCTATGAGTCAGCTGACATTGTGGGACTTTCCCACAACCCACGTAATGGTTTCAAAACTGAGACCTGCCACTTCTTGGCAACAGTGGATCTCCACCTCTATGAGACGAGAGGCATGGCTGGTATAACAGAGATGGGGCATGTGAGCTTCAGAGTCAGAGGGATAGAGTATCAGCTACCACTCAGTGTGGTTGATATAGTGTTTGACTTCCGCAGAGGAACAGGGCAAGCCCAAGACTTTGACAAGAAAGAGCTCAATGAGTTATGGTTAGAGCTTGGAGGAAGGGAGCACTATCAGTCTCCTAGGGCCAAGAGTACTGAGATCAGGCACCCAGCAGTGAGATACCTCCATAGGACCCTTGCAAACACAATGTTTGCAAAGAAGTCCACATGCCAAGTGAATGAAAGCGAGCTGAAGATGCTGAACAAGGCTCTTTGTGATTACCTCATCTACTCATCTGAGAAGAACAGAGCCAATGTGATTGAGATGTGAGGTGATAAAGCCTTCACAGGGAACTCCATTGTCTTGGTGAAGCATCTCATGAGCTATAGAGTGAATTCCATCAAGAATGACAAGATGTTGAACAAGGCAGAGTTCACTGTGGGAGGTATAGTTACTCCGTTTTTGAAAGCTGCTGGAGTTGAGCTCATATCCGCGCCTACACCATACACTCTGATGGACATGGATCACATGAGAGACACTCAGACCATTGGTGCAAAGGTTGGAGAGAAGTACATCTATAACTTCTCTCACCCAAGGAGCAGCAAAGCCAAGATCCTATTACCTTATGGAGGTTTGGCCAAGATCTATGTACAGGAAGGTGACCGTAGCGTCTCCTTTGTACCACCAGCCAGAGATTTCTACTTCTCAGATGAGGGAGCTAGGCTCCAGGATGATGAGCCGTTTCAGAACTTCATGGAAAGTGTGCAAGCTCCAGAGAGATTTTACTTTGAAGAGGCCGAGTGCAAAAGCCTCAAGGAGGCTAACCATAAGATCTCCACGCTTCAGAAGTGGTGCAAGTGGCAGGATAAGCAATTCAGTAAGTTCAAGAGTAGAATGAAAGCCACAGTAAAGGAGCTCACCAAGCGGCTGGTATCTGCTGAGAAGAAGTTGAGTGCTGGCTCATCAAGGACCTCAGCTGAACAGAAGGAGAGAAAGAGGCGCCCAGATCACCCCATAGAGGACTTGGAGCATTCATCACCAGACTCCATAGATCAGACGGCTCAAGCTGGGCAAACAGATGGATCCACTCGACCAGCTGGGTCGAGTGAGCCACTCGAGTGATGCACAGGATTTGATCCTAGTGCACCAGTCGCGCCTTACCCATCTTATGATCAGGGTGCACAGTTCCCATCTTACCCGGGGTACTATCAGAGCATGCCACTCGACCACCTACTCGAGTGGACCAGTCGAGTCACACCCCGGAGCTGATCCTCCCACCACCACAGTACCAGCTTACACCCAGGAGAGCATGGAGGCTAACACTGATGCCTTCTTCACTCCACAAGAATGAGGTACCATCCCCACTTCCTTATCTTTGTATATACCATTGCATTTTTTTGTTCTTTTTTGTTTTAGTCTCTCAAATCATCTCTTGAATTTATTTTACACAAGGGACTGTGTAATTTAAGTTTGGGGGAGGGTTTGAGAGACGAATTTGACATATCTTTTGATTTCTTATTCAAATTTGCATCATATATGTGCACTGAAAATAAAATAAAATAAAACCTAAACATTTGAAATTTTTCAGAAATTTTTTTCACAAAAACAGAGTGTTATGTCATTGCATTTTTATTTTAGGATTGAGTTTTAGTATATCGCTTAGGATAGTACATATGAATAGGGTATGATGATGAGTTAAACCGTAAAAAACTTAAGAACCAAACATATAATTGCAATGCCATAGTTATGAGTTGTCTAATGCATTCACCTAAGGTTGAAAATTAAGGCTGCACCTTGCTTGGAATTTAGATTTAGCACTCTCACTTGGTTGAAGCTTGTTGTGATTTGTCAAACTATCCCTATGAATTATAACCTAATTTGAAAAACATAATTATCATGATATGCTCTAAAACTCTAACTCATGGATACCTCAAAATACTTGGATTTTCTTTCACCTTTTACCACTCTTGCTAATCCAAGTAGCTGTCTCCACCATTGAGACAGTTCCACAAAAACCAAACCCAAAACTTCATTTCAGACCATTCATTAGTTTTGAGAGAAGTGAGGCCTATTTCCGGATTGAATTAGAGAGAAAGTGTTAGGTTTTGCCGACAGGAGTAGCCTTTCATGTAGTCTTTGGTTCACAATATTTGAACCAGATTTAGGCTAAGTGTTTGGATAAGTTGGGGGTTTGAGTCTGGGAAAAGAAAAAGAGAAAAGAGTATGCTAAAAATTGTATAAACCTTTGGAGAGGATAAGTAAAAAATGAGTATAAGTCTAGTAAAGGATTTGGAAGAAAAAAATCAGAGTTGGCTCAGTAAAAAGAAAAAAAACCAAACGTATGGGTAGCCACTCGACTAGTCACTCAACCATGTTGTCGAGTCAAGCCTAAAAGTTAAGAAAAATCTCAAATCCACTAGAAGTAAAAAATAGAAAGTATCCTCTCCTTAGAAGAAAAACAGAAATCGATCCTTGAGTCAAAAAATGAAAGAAAAACCTTTAAGCACAAGGGTAGAACTATGATGAGTATCTGGGATTTTAGAGTTAGGAGAGTCACTGGTTCTTCATGGGTAGATGATAGTCTGCTTCTGTATGCACAAGTTGGCTTTACCTTTAGCATTGTCTTATAATTCAATCCATTTCATTGAGAGATCCTGATACATGCGCTTAAACTAGAGGAAGAAGAGATCATTTTTATCTCTTAAAACTTGTCCCTCAACTAAATGAGTTACAGTTATTGCATATCATGATTCACCAGTTCGTGCTTAATCAATGTTAAAGGGATAGTTTGCTTTGAATGTTTGCTTGTGGCTGAGTCTTAGTGGTAAATTTGATGTGATGAGTATCGCTAAAGCTTTTAAGTAGAACTTCTGTGAATTGCATTTTAGAAATATTAACTGTGACATTGACATTAGAGGTTTGGTTAGTTTGCTTAGGTTCTGAGTCCCCACTTTTTACACTGCTCCTTTCATCTTATCCTTTCTATTTGCTTGAGGACAAGCAAAGGGTAAGTTTGGGGGATTTGATAACACCACATTTAGCATATTTTTACCACCCTTTTTATCATGTCTTAGTGTAGATTTTACCCATTGTTCATACCATTTTATGCATTTATCCTTCATAGAGGATGTTTTAGTGTTTTATATAGGCATTGCATGCATTTTGCATATTTGGGGTCTTATTAGGTTCTTTTGGAGTTGATTGGAGCATGCTTGGATTTTAGGCTCATGAAGTGAAGTTTTATCAAGCTGCTGGACTAAGGAGGATGTGCAGTGAAGCTTTATGGACAGAGTGAGGATGTGCAGAGAAGACAGATGACCACTCACTGCCCACACAACTACCCACTCAACCTGCCTACTCGAGTGACCACTCAGTGACCACTCACTGCCCACACGACTGCCCACTCGATATGCCTACTCGAGTGACCACCCACTCGACTGCTGGGTCGAGTGGGCACTCTCCGACTATTTTTCCTAAAAACTCGGATCTTTGTTAAAGTTGTTTTGTCACTTAGTATATAAGGGGGCTGATTAGGTTAACATCAGCCACCAACTAGTACCAAGTAGAATCGCCATTTTTAGTAAAATCTAGGTTTATCTCTTAGTTTTCTCTCTCTTGTTCTTCATCTTGTTCTTCATTTTGCAACTTTGTAACTATGAAAACTTTTAATAAAATCAGTACTTGCACTTTATTTCTTCTTCAATAATGCTCATCATATCATCAGCTATCACATATGTCAAGTTTAGGCTTTTCAGAGTTACGGACCAAAGTGATGAATCTGGAGAGTGAGTAGTAAAGTTGGGGTTTTTGGGGATGGATTAGGGTAGCTTCACTATGTTTTGCTATGGTTTAGATAGGTTAATCATCACTCAGTTGCGATTCCCTCATGGGTGAGTGATTTTAATGCTTGTTCTCCTCTAATCAAGGAGAACATGTTTTTAGATGGTCTTATGAGCACGACTCATGTGTGAGCCATTAGATAGACTTTTTCCGGGGTTTAGAGTATAATAGCGTGAGGGTGGATGCATCATACATTGATTTATGTCACGAATCCACCTATTTACTTGTTATGAACTCTTCTCAACTTGAATAGACAGAATCTTCATGCCTGATCCGATAAACTCACACTATGCTGACCGGGTTGAATCTTGAGGCTCTTTACCACGACCCATGGATTGAGTTGGTTATGAAGTCTGTTGTCTAGGGTATTCCTGTGATAAAATTACTAGTTGATAGCTATTGTAGTACAGAGTGTTTGTGATCTTATGATTTCCATCCCTAAAGTCCCTATTATTTTCCCCATAGTTCACAGTCTACTTAGTATTCGGTCACTGTAGTTTTTGCCTATGTTTACTGTAGCACTCGACCTCACCATTCGATCAGTGTGGTCGAGTCATCCTAGATTCTGTGATTGCCTGCTTAGTTCCACGATGTGTTAAAGTGTGACAGACTTTGACATCTCTAATATAGTAGTAGTTCATTTAGCTTGTTAGTGAACTAACCTCCTTTTGATAAATTTACTTGAATAGCTGGCAATAATCATCTACTAGTTGTTATATACCACTCTTGATTGGTTTGACATTGTTACTATCATTACCACTATACTACAATTGATAAACTTGTGTTTTTGTCTCTCTGTGTTCAGGCTGATAGTTTTTACTGTCAACATGTGCTATACACCTTGACACCACAAAAATTCCAGTTTCAAAAACTGGAAATCAAATCTACAAACTATAGATTCAGGGTAGAATAACCAACGCTAGCTGTATTATAAAACCCTATGAATCATTTGATAGATTCGTCAACCTAACAAAAGCATTTATTTCATAGAAGTAGAGATCTATTAATCATAACCCTAATCTATAACAATAACTTAATTAAACATTAAATCCCTTTGAATAAATCTCATCTCCCAACATGCAGATCTACTCAACCATGGTAATGGGTTAATAGATCATGATGTTGTATGGTATAAAATGCAAAGAAACAGATTAAGATAGAATGTAGATCTGAAAATGCAATGGAAAATAGTATAGATCTGAGAAAAACCAATGTAAAAGTTTACAGATCTGAAAATGCAATGGAAAATAGTATAGATCTGAGAAAAACCAATGTAAAAGTTTACAGATCTGAAAATGAAAAAGAAATACAAAGTACCTGAGAAAAATTGTGTCTAGGGCTTCTGGGCCGCTCAGGAAATGATCTCTTTATATAGGGAGTCTTCTAGGTCAAAAATCAGAGTTAATGTGCGATTTGGAGAATATCCGCGATCCGGATCGATCGATCTTGTTGGATCGATCGATCTCCTTACTTTGATTTGTGCCACCTCATAGATTCCTTTGACTGACCGATCTGCTTCGGGATCAGTCAATCCTCTTTGTGCTTGGTCGATCTTTTTCAGGATCAGTCGATCCCAGAGTGTCTCCAAAATCCAATGAAGTGTAAAAACGTACAAAATTGCTCCATTTAGCCCATTTTAGCTCCAATGAAGTATAAACCTGAAAAGACACCAAAACCGGCAAGAAGAACACAAAACCTAACTCTATACTCAATAAAACATGTAAAAACAATAGTAAAAACTAGTGAAAATAAATACTCATCACTATGTCCTCCCATAAACATACACAAATTATTTTACCATTGAACACCAAATTATATCAAACCCATCAGCACATCCGTAGTTAAACATATGTATCATATTAAACATAAAAATGATAAATAAAAAAATTATATATCGAAAGTAATAGTTACATACTCTTCCATCAAGACGTGTAAAAAGAACCGGTCCTTCGTAATAGCCTACTCAAAATTCAATCCTTCTCCGGTTGAAGCACTGATTTCGAAATTATCAGTGGTGACCCTTACAATTTTTCCAACGACATCTAAAAATAAAAAACAATAAAAATCCCGACAAATTAGAAGTGTGAAACGTTTAATATGTTTACAAATACTAAAAATTACTTACCGAACAGGTCTTCCTTCTTGTCAGCGATCTGAATAAAAGTTCCAAACAGCCATGGCCTGAACTTTTGGCAAGCGATATCTACCACTCTTTCAGTCGCCTCATCAAAACCGGTATGGTTCGTGAAAGTGATACCTAAACTGTGATCGGAAACTTTGTATCTTTTTTTATGAAGCCTTCTCAGCGAACATTTTGAGATTGTAAACGGAATATGGCTTCAATGGTACTTGAAACCACAGAATCCGATAATGGGATATGAACACTTGAATAGTCGTACCCTGTTACAAAGAAATGGTTTAAAAGTTAAATTTAAATGCTGGGTAAAACAAAAATAAAATAAAATATTTATAGAGAAAACGGTACCTTTTCGTCGATGTGAAGCAATTCCAAACCAATGAGAGTGTTTTCTATGGTATGATTCCGTGCCTCCCAGAAATGTAGAAGTCTGCATAACACAACGCCTTCACAAAAACCTACATGAAGATCACTGAAATAGAATCTGGCCATAGTTTAAGGGTTTTGATAATGTTAAGATTTTGGACAGGAAAATGTGATGAGGCGATCGTAAACACCTTGCCCTAGGAGAGCAACACATGCACACACAGCTGTCATATATATTGACATAAGATCATTACAAGTGCCATAAAATTTGGATATTCCACTGGAAAATATACATCAAATGTGATTTTTTAAAATGATAGTTGTAGCATCTGAGTTTTAAGGCAAAAGACAATTTGGATTTGCTTTCCTGGTAAGACACAAAAGTCAAGAAGACGGACAGTGGTAGCATGTGACTTGTGAAACATAAAATAATTTGGATTTGATCTCATGGTAAGACACAAAAATCAATAAGAGGTTTGTTTTTCCGAGAAACAGAACAGTTCCATCGCCCCAAGAAGAACGCACATGTGAGAAAGCGGAGAAGAGATAATGGTAGCATATGTGCCGTTATTCTTATTAAACTAAAATCTGACACATAAAAGAAAAAAAAAATTGATAATCAGGGCCAAATCGTAAAAAACCAGACTAGGGTAAGTATGAGGATGATGAGAAAAAAAAGAAAAGAAAAAGGGTTAAAGATTTTTGTGCCCTAAAAATAGGACATCTGTAAAAAGAAAAGAACTTGAAATCTAACACATAGGAAAAAAAATGTTTTGATAATGAGGACAAAATCCTAAAAGACCAGATTAGGGCAAGGATAAGGAGGATAAGAACAAAAAAAAAGTAAAAAAAAGGGAGTGGAGATTCTTGTGCGCTATAAAAAGGACATATTTAAAAGGAAAGAATCCATACATGAGCATGAGAACCCTGTTTTTTTTTTTAAGGAACAAAAAATAGAACTTCAAGATTTTTCTGGGCTGGGGAAAGGAGATGTGGCAAATTGGAAACTATCTGTCGTCGTTTTTGGAGGAAGCAACCGGGGATGAACATGGGACACGTGGGAAAAAAGTCCATGTGGCATATTGAAAATTACCCGCGGTATTTGTGGAGAGAAGAAAAAGGCGGCTGCGAGGAAAAGCACATGAAAAAAAGAGTGGTGGAGGAGAACATGTGGGGAAAAGTCCATGTGGCACATTAGAAACTATTCGCGGTATTTGTGGAGATAAGGAAAAAGCAGGTAGGAGGAAAATAGGTGGGAGACGCATGAGGAGGGGAGGATCTAATGGGCCTGAGACTTAACGGGCCTTAAAGAGAAGGTGAATAAGGGCATGTAAAGGTGATGAAGGAGAAAAAAAAAAGCCCAAAGAAAGAAAAGAGGAAAAAAAAAGGTGACGTAAACACGCTGAGAAACGAGGAAACCTTAAAAAGAAGTCGATGTGGACACCCTGAGAAAACTTCCTTGTCGCTTATTATTAGTATAGATTGATTTATGACCATAACTTTATTTTTTCAATTTACTTATGCAATTCTTTTCATTTTATTTCACCATTTTTGAGTAGTTTCAAAGCTAGATTTTTGGGTTTCTTATGAAAAAAATAATTATATTTTGTTAGATTATGATTGTTAAATATGGATTTGTCAATTGGATTCTTCGTCTATGACTGTTCTTAATGCATAAGACTTTGTTGATCCCCTAGTTTTTAATTTTGAAGGTTAAACGTGCTCACCAAAAGTATTAGGTTGCTGGAAAGAATATAGATAAACAGGTGTTTGTATCATGAAAAAGTTGGTTATTTTATGCCTCACCTAAAGTTATGGGTTTGATTGGTGCATAATACATTTTGCATAACATGAATTAATAATGTTTTTTGAATCTCATATCTGAATTTAAAAAATTGAGTAAATAATACATTTTGCATACTATCATTAACTTGTCATACATGGAAACCACGTAATTAAAGACAAAACAAAATATGATGAAACTAACAGTTTAACTCATGATATTTAACAATCACTCCGAACCAATTATGCTATGATATTTATTGTTACTACTGGCAACACACACAATAGTTTGTATCACAAAGAGAGTTGCTTATATAGCATATTGTGTACATATCAACTTGAACCCTAGCTAGTGTGTGTTTAAATTCATTAATTCAGACAAGAGTTTACAACTAAAAAGTATTAAAATAATAATAATGGAATTTTTTGAAAGAAAAGTTTAAATCAAAAGTTAATTAAAGATTAAAAAAAGAAAAAAAAAAGCTAAAACAAAACATATAACATATAAAAAATACTAATAACTATTGAAATTTTAAATAAGGTTTAAAATTACCAGTAAATTTCGTAATGAAGTTTATAGAATATAAATAGGAAATTTTATTATGAAATATTAATTGAAATATTGATTAGTGATAATTTTTAAGACTGATGAGAAATTTTAAATTGTAATTTAGGAGGAACAAAAATAAATAGTAAATGCAAAGCTAAGAGAGGTTTACATTAGAATATAGCTATAGTCTAAAATCTTTTTTATCAGTATTTTATTCGTAACATACAGCAAACAACGTATGTGTATAAATATGTTTATTAAGCCCGATTTCATGGATTTGTCCTTTTTATCATGGTGTTCATATTTATTTATTTACTATTATTCGTTTAGGAAACTTCTTGATATACGGGTAAACCACATTCATAAACCGGAGGAATGCAAAACAAAACACGTACAACCTTCAATGACATTGGTCAGTGGTTTTGAGCGATAAACCACATTTTCGGCGAAGCCTACACACACGCCTCACGTTTAGCAAATTGCTACTTTTCATAGAATATTACTTAGTATTCTTGTTTAAACGTTGACGTTATTGCTTTTCTACCAATTTGTTTCCCTATTTCTAATTCGAAGCTAACTTTAAGGAATTAATTTGTTTCCCTATTTCTAATTCGAAGCTAACTTTAAGGAATTAAAGTGGTGTTATAATTGTAAAATAACCAAACTCGACAGGAAATAATTAATATTCGGTATGGTATTATAACACTATGACTTGTGTTCACACTTTATTTATTTGATTTAAAAGAAAGAGTTTAAGCTTTTCAGATCACTGTTCTTGAAAGATGAACAAGAAATACAAGATTTTGAGCTCTGTAAGTTTGTTTTTCTTCTTGTTTTGCTCTATAGCTTTATTAGCTTATTCGTTTGTTCTTCCCAATTTTTCCATTTCGGATTTTTCTGGGTTTCAAAGAAGAGTTGTGAAATTTCGTTATCTCAATTCGTTTGGAGTTTCTGTATCAGTCTTTTTTTTGTTCGAAATCTAATTCTCACATTCGTATAGATGCATTTGGGTTCCTAATCAAGTTTTATGGGAATTAACAGATATTAAACTCATATTTCTTCACAATCTTGAATCTTTAGTGTACCATTCATTTGTGTGATTTCAACATTTCAGATTAAGATACTTACTTACTTGAGTCTCCGTTTAATGTGTTCTTGATCTTCTTGTTCGTTGTTTTTTCAGGTATCATCACTAAATATGAATCAAAAAAGAAAGAGTTCATCTCTTCATCGCTTGTTCTCTTTTGTGTTTTTGCTTGCAATGGTTTTGCTTATTGGCAATGCTTTAATTACAGTAGATTACAAAGAGGTATAACCAATTTTAAAGCATATATTAGATTTGAAAATGTTATAGAAAATTTATTGAACTTTTAAAACAGTTTTGAGCATAATCATGGACAGGGCATTTCAGGATTGAGTTCGATTATTAGACTAAATCTTGGAAAACTAAAGATGTGTAAGGTCTGTTGAATAAAGCTGCCTCAGTTTCTATGATCAAAACTATGTTCATTATCTATCTGAATATTGATATTTTTCATGTTACTTTGCTTACTTAGACACAACTTAAGCCACGTGGAAGCGAGGCGTTACCGAAAGGTATTGTTGCTAGTACATCTGACTTGGAATTGCGACCATTATGGGGCGGAAAACGCAATACGGTATTTACTTATTTCCAGCCATTTCCAAGGTTCTTTTTAGTCATTACTTACCATTATACATTTTCTTCTTTTGTGGTCAGAAACCAAAACCGAACTTATTGGCTATGGCAGCTGGAATAAAACAGAAGGAAAGTGTCAACAAGATTATCAAGAAGGTAAAAACTTCGATAAATGTCTCTCAGTATTGAAACATATTTGATGTGATATCTCTTTCTCTCTTTTTTTGTTTTCTGTTATGCACAGTTTGCATCAAGCGAGTTCGTTGTAATGATGTTTCATTATGATGGTGTTGTGGATGAATGGAAAGAGTTTGAATGGAGTGAAACTGCTATTCATATATCTGTAGTAAACCAAACCAAATGGTAACTATTTCTTTATATCATAAAACCGAAACCGGATTTTATTAGCATTTTAGCTTTGTATAGTTTCAATTTCTTTCTGATTTTTTTTAGGTGGTTTGCAAAACGTTTTCTACACCCGGATATTGTCTCAGCATATTCTTACATATTTCTATGGGATGAAGATCTCGGTGTTGACCATTTTGATGCTAGAAGGTAAAAAAAAATGTTATGCAAAGAATATATTGTTTGTCATTTGATAAAAGATGTGAAACTTGTATTAATGTTATCTATTTCAGGTATGTTTCAATTATTAAAGAGGAAGGTCTTGAAATATCACAACCTGCTCTTGATCCCAATCTCTCTGAAGTCCATCATCAACTTACCGCACGGCACAAAAAATCAAGAGTACATAGGTACTTCTCTCATGTTCCAAGTTATATAATTTTTTTAGCAAAGAGTTAATGAATCATATTGCAATGTTTTGATGTATACTAGGAGAACATACAAAGTCATTGGTCGTGCTAGGTGCAACGAGAATAGCACTGGACCTCCTTGCACAGGGTAAAAAAACATAGCATTCTTTGTGGTATTACATATTCTTAGGATTGATACTTAACTAACTTATTAAGAAACTTTATTCTATACATACAGATTTGTTGAAATGATGGCTCCTGTGTTTTCCATAGCAGCTTGGAGGTGTACATGGCATATGATTCAGGTATGATAACAAGTTTTAACGAATTATGTTACTGACTAATGAAGACCATCAACATCTAGATATTTGACTTGTTTTATTACTGTTTTTATTTATTTTACAGAATGACTTAAACCATGGATGGGGTATAGATTTTCAGCTTGGATATTGTGCACAGGTAAAATTGTGACTGAGCCAAAACCAATACACTATTTTATTTGGTTTTATTTTCTTAGTAGTGTGTTGTTGCTTTTTGAATAGGGTGATCGAAACAAAAATATCGGCATTGTTGATTCTGAGTATATACTTCATATGGGTCTTCCTACATTAGGAGGTTCATCTGAAAATAAGGTTCTCTTTACCAATCATCCATTAGCTTTTAGTCTTTATGATATTTATTTAGCTATTAATCATAATCATTTTATATATATGCAGACTGATTCGGACCATTTGTATCAGACCAAGACTCAGCAAAGTTCAGATAAAACTGTATGCAATCCTATACTATGATTTGTTTTTTTTTTCTGTCTATTTTTCATTCCATTTTGTTATATCTTAGTATTGTCTAATTACTTTTATCATGCAGAAACCATCATCAACATATCAAATATCATCAGCTAGATCTGAGGTAAGCTTTTTAGTTATAACCACTTAAGTATTTAAAAATATGTTATCAGTATGACTAAACTCTTACCTGTAGGTTCGGAAGCAGACTTACGCCGAGTTAGAGACTTTTAAACACAGATGGAAAAATGCTGTGAAGAACGATGAGTGTTGGATAGACCGATTCCAACAATAAAAACATTTCTCGTTTTTCGACACAATTATACATTCATTGAAGCAAAAGAGAGCATTCTGAGGATCTTCATATCAATTTATGTGATGAATATAACCAAATTACTTAAAGTATACATGTAGCTCAAGTTAGTTAGGATGTTACAAAATTGTAATAGTTATCTGGAGATTCTTGTATCTCCCACTTTATTTATAGAGGTCTCAAAGTTAAGCTCAAAAATCTTACTGGTGATTTGTATATACCACTTGTAGTAACACAAGGTTTTTCAAAATAAAGCTGAGTTCTTACAAATCGTTTGTTCATGACTCTTTATGTTTTCTTTATCTTTCTTTGGAGTACGTAGCTTCAATTAGAATAGAGCAGATTTGCTTATGATTCTTGAAATTATTCCTCCAAGCTCTTCTCCACAATCTTCTTGTACATGATGACCAGCCTGATAATGACAAAACTCATTTCAAGTTAGCTTTGTTGTTTACCAATGTCTTTTTCTCACCGATATATAAAGAAAGAGACGATACATTTGGAAGTTCGACGAGGTTGTGTCCCGAAATCTTGCAAAACTCTTCAACTCCTTCATAGCTCAGCCACCTATCTCGTTGTCCCCAGCACACAGTGATCGGGATTTTCAAGTTTTTATCCATTAGTGATGTCCGCATCTCTTCTGTATATCTCTGTCAAATTAAAAGTTCTACAAGTATCAAACTTGGAATCTTGATTTTTTATAGGATTAACTTGCTAAGGATAAGTTCTTGATTTTTGTGAACCTTAATCTCCTTCTTCATGGCTCTGCTGATAGCGTTAAGTGCAAAACCAGAAGAACCTGAGGTTAGATAAGGTCTTCGGTAAACCATTGCATCATCTTCTTTCATTTTGTAAGGACCACAGCTTGTCAAAGGCTTGTCACTTGCTCTTAGAGGATCCTATCGGTTTTATTATAAATCAGGAATTTATTGTACAGAACAACCAAAAAGAAGCAAAATTTGATGTATATAAAAAAAAAACCTGAGAGAAAATCTCCCCAAGCAAAAAGTTGCTGAATACAGACAAAGTTGATGGAAGTTTAGCATGTTCAGGTGTGAGCTGAAACCACAAAATACAAATTCTTAAGTTAGTATTTTTAAAAAGAGAAGAAAGTTATAAATTCTTTCCTTACAGGAGGATTCAAGAGTATGAGATTCTTGATCTTCTCTGGTCTGTTTCTTGCATATTTTACAACAGAAGCTGAGAAGTATCCCTGAGAGGGAAAAAAACACCAAAGAAGAAGAAGTTAACAAATGAAACAAATCTTAAATATTGCTTCTTCATTCAGAAATGAACTGATGTTACTTTACCTGCACCACTAGTGACACCTTACTGGTAGTTACTTCATCAATAAATGACTCAAGCGACGAAACATACTCTACAAAATCGCAGATTCTTCTTATAGATCTCCAAACTCTCTTCAGTTTAAATACTATTCATAAGAAATATGTTACCATCTAATGTATAGTTGAATCCATATCCAGCCTGAGGCTTATCAGAAAATCCAAATCCTAACCAGTCGAAAGCAATGGCACGGTAGTTCTTTGAAAGAACGGGAAGAACTTTTCGATAAGAGTACGACTAGTCACCAAAAAAATGATCAAAAAATCTGCAAGTTATTCAAGGTAACAAGAAATGTTTTCAAATGTAAATATTATTATACCTGAGACGGAAATCCATGGATGAGTATAACAGGAGGACTATCTAAACTTCCTGATTCTATGGAAAACCATCTATGGAAAAAACAAAATCATAAATACCTTAAAGCTCAAGAAATTTTGACCACTCAAGAATGTGTTTTACCTGAAAATATCTTTTGAAGCTTGAGAGCTAGCTCCCATTGTTAATCCGAATATCGGATCTTTTGCTTCTACACCAGAACCACCAACTCTATGAGCTTTGACCTGAAAAAAAACTTGTAGAATCACACAACATGATTAAATAAAATCTAGTTATTAAATAAAAGTAGAGAAATGTTATATTACCCATTTTCCTTGCTTTAACCATTCATCTGATGGGCTTGGTTGATCTGAATATTTCCCTGAGAAAGAAAATAAAAAATATTTAGTATTTCTCATTATATACAAAAAGGCTAATATTGTGATTGGAATTATAGTAAACCTCCACTAAAAGAGAATCCATCTCCAACAGAAACAGGGGCATCAATGAGATAATCCTGTTACAAAATTTGATTGGATTAATTTTGTTTTGATAAATGATTTGATTAGGAGTTGTAAGAAGAAGAAGAATACATCTTTGTTACTGGATTTGCAGATGAATTTTGTAGGAGAGTGTCTAGGAAAGATATATGAGGATGAAGTAAGAGATGATCGGAGATGATGAGTGTGGAAAAAGTTAGGGTTGTGAATATGAACTGCCATTTTTATTTTTCTTTGGTACGGATGAGAATGAGAGAGATAGAGAAGAGTACAAATTGGTTGGTTAAACGGTTGTTTTGAGATAGGCTTTATGTGGTTGACTGATTTTCTTAGTTTTGCCGTGACGGAGCATCAAGATTTTTCTCTTGCTCAGGTAAGCTTCGTAGCAAAACGCTGCGTTTAAATGCAAATCCCCATAGTCACTAGGTGGACATATTTTACAAAAAGAAAAAGTTGAAACGCCATTGAACACGAAATAAAAGCCTCACAATTATGAATAACACCATTTGAATCACACTAAACTATGCATGTGAGTTACAAGATTTATAAAAAACTTTAACATATCTTCATAGAGATTCAAGCAAAAATAACGAAAATAGAATATTTCAAGAACTTTTTTCTACTCTTGGTTTAGTGTTTAGTGTCTCTGAAGGATGAGATTCTAACTTTTTTATTCACCCATTATCTTCTACCATCATAGCTCAAAGCCTCAAATATGCGCCAACGCGTGACACAATCAAATTTCACAATATTTAATTTTTTGTACAAATAGTAAGTATAGTAGTAGTATTTCATTATCTGACGTTACTGATGAGAACTTTTTTTAGTTCAAAGAAAAAAAATGTCTAATCCAGCTATATATCAATCATGGATTAGAGATGTTTTTAATATTGACTCCATCATAAACTAAATTTAGAGCATTTTCAAGGCATAATATAAATTAATAATGTCAATATGATAAAGAAAGAGTAATATACATTAACAATCCTGAGATTCAAGATTCTTGATCAAGGACAAGAGTAAAAACATTGATGCAAGAGAGTTGTTGAAGGTACACTCATATTTTGATCTACACTCATTTGACATAGTAAGGAAGGTCAAGAACATAGAGAAGGAAGTAAGCCCAAGTCACCCCAGAGATGCCTCCGAAGAAGAACCCTCCTGTGAACTTAGCCCATCCATCAGCCGTCTGAAGCTGGTCAGGCTGCTTCTTCCGCCCGGTCAAAGTCAAACTCGGTGCGATGGAGGGATCTCCTTCCTTGAAAGAAGAGATTCCATAGATGGTGAGGCACATGCTGAGGATGACTACGAGCCCAGCGGCGGCCAAAGAACCGGCTGTGCCGGCATAAACAGTATTCCTTAATGGGCCTGCCTTAACGAAAGGGCCCACTAAGAAGAAACCATGTGCCAAGCCCACTTCAACACCACGGAGGAGAGGGTTGACTGCGGTGCGGTAACCGGGGAGGTTTGAAAGGTACCATGCGATCAAGGGGCTTGATGTCACCGGAGTTTCCAAACTTCCGATGAACGGATCACCGTTGATTGGTTGAACCACTTGGAATGTTGGCTGCCAATTTTCATATTAATTGTTAGAGTACACTATTCATAACCCTCATATGTCAAGAACTCATATTATCATTCTTTTCAATACTATTAAGTTCCATTGAAGAGGTTCTATAAAGAATCACTAAATAGAATTTATACTGTTTTATGTTATACCAAAAATATAAAAATATGTAACCAGAATTTCGCCAATCTATTGCAAAATTTGTTGTACTTAAATCTGGATTTTTTTCCTAACAAGAAGATATTATTTTCCTAAAATATTATACCTCTTAACAACGAAAATATGTAGCGAGAATATGGCCAATCTTTTTTTTTTGTCAACACGAGAATATGGCCAATCTATTGCAAAATTTGTTGTACTTAATCTGGCTTTTTGTCCTAAGAACAAAATATTATTTCCTATATTTCCTAGACCCTATGATAAAAATTTGATAGTATCGGGACTTATCATACCTTGTCGGATTGAACAGCTCGGACGGTGAAGGAAGAGACTCTTTTGGTCTGAGAAACACAGAAAGGAGCACCGGAGATGCCCTTTGGAACGGCGAGACGCTTTGAAAGAGAAGCAGAGGAGAAGCTGCTCCTTAGCTGACTCGCCATTGGAGATGCACTCGTTGCCATTATTTTTGTCTTGGCTTTTTCTCTTATGAAATTAAAATAAAATCAGTGTTGGAGTATATGTGATGAAGAAATAAGCGATCTACGAAACTTGAGATTGCATTTGCTGATGTGGCACGAGAGAGTATCTGGTTCTTGAGATGATTTGTGGCTCTTAAGGATGTATGTGTTTGATATATCTGATTCTCATTGGATGTTATCTTATCCACTTAACCCCAACATTTTCTTTTATTTGTATTTTTGTTTTTGAAAAATATAGAATTTGTTAACACCATGCCATTCCAAATGAAAGAAATAAAATAGGTTAATACAGAAATCTAAAGATGATTAATGAGATTATGCTATAACAGTGATATCATTTATCATCAGAAAAAGTTTTATGTTTTCTTCTTGAAAAACCAATTGCTAGGTGTAATCAGATTATTAGAGATAGACCGAACACCTATTAAAAAATAAAACTCATTGGAAATTATGTTATACTCTTTTATTTAAGTATAATAAAATAGTAAATATATGCATTTTAAATTTTGAATCGGTTTGGATCAGAATAAGATAACCGATTTGATTACCTTAAACCAATTAAAAAATAAAACTCATTTATTCGAGAACTGAGAGAGTTTTTCCTAACTTAGGGTCCGAATGGTAATAGCGTATTTGGTAATTCAAGAAAAGCAGATTTTAAGTGTGGTATGGTTCAACAGCGGTTCGTGCGGGAAAATATTTTATGCGAAATAAATGCGGTTTTTGTAAAATAAGCGGTGCGGATTAATGTTTGATTGGTAAAAAAAGTATCAAGCAGTATATAAAATTTACTAAAATAAACAAAAAACAAAAATATAAATAATATTAGAATAATTATAAATTAAAATTGTTTAGTTAGTGTTTATCAAATAATATTTTTATCTTTTATTTATAAACTTGCAATAAAAAAAATTAAATATAGAAATAATTAGCTCACTGATAATTTTAGAATATTTCATAAACTATAGAAATAATTTAATTCACTAAATAGTTTAATTATTTGTTTTATCTCTTTAATAAATGCCTTTTTGTTGGTGTATGTTAGATAAAAAAGTAGCATACATGGTATAAAGTGTATAATTTGTTAAAATAATACATAATTACTAATCTATTTATAAACTGATGTAGAATGTAAATTATGTTTAGATAAAATTTAAACAGCTAAACTAATTTTGTTATTAATATTATGAAGAAAGGCATAGATTTTAGTTAAACTATAAGATATTTAATATGTTCTTATAAGATTTGTTAATTTTTATTAAGTTAAATAACTACTCCTATTTTAACTTCTAGATAGAATGCAGATAATGACCATTTATAATAGTTAGTAATTATTAATATAATTAATAATTTTGTCCAAAAAACAATATCATTATTTAAATCATTTTTCAAAGAACCGCTGGATTTACCTATGGTGCGGTTTTCAGTAGCGGTTCTTTATACATCAGACACATACACATATCTCGAAATCTGTATCCTGTTTAAATTCCAGATTTAATAAAACCGCAAACATTTATGAGATTTTATTGATTGGAGTTAAAAAAGTGGTTTTCTAAAAACCACTTCCAATTCCGTTTTTGTATTGTCACCAATTGGACCCTTATTATTTCTTTTATGACTTTGTGGTCTACTGACCTAATCGTCTGTTGATAGTATTTTATTATTTCTTTTAGGAGAATTTGGAAATAAAGGAACTTTTTAAAACTTTTTGTTCATCTATACTTTTTTTTGTTTTTTTTGTTGATCTAATGTTTTTCAATTATGAAAATCCAATTAGCCCCTCTAAATCCAAAAATTTGAAAAAACTTTGAAAAATCAATACTCTTATTGACGTAGAGTATTTGATTTAAGAAATTATTGGATTTTATAGATATATTTATTTTGAAAAATAATTAAAAACAAAACAAACATTATATTTATTTTACTTTTTTCCCAAATCGGGATTTATTTTTCAATCTCTCTCCCGACCAACATCTCCCCCGACGATTAGACGCTCCGGTGCCTAGAAATCGATTTCGCCGGCGATTAGAAGCTCCTCCGGCGGTCTTTCAACTATTTCTGGTTGTTCTTTAGGTTTTTCTCTCATTCAGTCTCTTTTCTATTTCTTATTTTGTTTGTTTTAATTTCTAGGGTTTTCATAATTAAAATTAGGGATCTTTTAAATTCCAGATTTAATTCCGTAATTGATTCTGTTGGTGAAGCTCTTGTCATTGTTCTATCTTCTGAGGTAATTCTCTCATTCAATCTCTTATATTTTACAAGTTTGTCTATGAGATTCAGTTTCTACGGTTATGAAATTGGGGATATGTGTTAGTGTGTTTGCGAAATCAAATATTGCCTAGAATAGCTGCAAAAGAAACCTTGAATTCTTCGTCATGTGGATAAAACGAGTTTGTCTATCTTGAATTCTTTGTCATGTGGATAAAACGAGTTTGTCTTTGGTATTGAATCAGTTTCGTCATGTGGATAAACCGAGATATGATAGTTTATTAAGTCAGTTTTGTCATGTGGATAAACCGAGTTATGAAAGTTGATTGAGTCAGTTTCTATGGTTACGGATTTGGGGATCTTCTATTAGTGTGTTTGTGTTTTGATGGGAAAATGCCACTTTTGAAATTTTACAAGGTCGTAAATGTCCCTATGCCAAGTGGGTTGAATAAATCACATTGCGATTGTGGAGTTTATGGGTGAAACACATAGAGTGTCATTTGCTAAATTTACCTTTTGATTTGATAAATGATGACAACATTCATGAAACACGACATAGGCTAGCTATTGATCTTTGCAAAGCTGCCAGCGATCCGGTTTTAATAGAGAGAATGAAGCTTTTTGAGCCTTCTCAACCTTCTGACGAGATTGTCGACCTTGATTGATAGTTATTAGTATTTTCTTTTCTTTCAAATCTTGTTTTGTAGTATACATTGGGATTTATGAGTTTGGTTCATAAGACCATCTCCAACAGGGGATTAGAAGAGGTTCAGTAGGAGACTCTTAACTAAAAAAAAATTAATTAAATGAGAAGTAAAGTTTTCTTGCATGAACCGACTCTTAAGTAGAGAGTTTAGAGCATCTCCAATAGGTGAACCCCAAATGGAGTTGTTAACAAAGATTTTATTATAAATTTTGAGTAAACTAAACTTAAGAACTTGATTAGAGTTCCTTAAATAATTCATGCTCCAATAGTGAACCCCAGTAGGGATTCTAAATTTTGTTTTTTTTATGTAAAATTTATTTTGTTACAATTTAGAAACAAATATTTTATAAAATAAAATTTATTTTAGAATTCATAAAATTTAAAACATATGAAATATAGATATTCATTCACGTAGTATAGATTTTTAATATGTTAATAATAAAAATTGTAATACAAATTTAAATTAATTTATTCATATAAAAATAAACTTAAGTAAATAACTCATAATTGTGTAATTCATAATTTATTTATTATGTAGAATGATATATAAATTCAGCTGATTTTGAATAATGATTATATAACCATCTGGAGTTCAACTATAACCAGACGGAGTTCAACTATAACCAGACGGAGTTCAACTATAGCCAGATGGAGTTCAACTATAACCTGACTATAACCAGACGGAGTTCAACTATAACCAGACGGAGTTCAACTATAATCAGACGGAGTTCAACTATAACCTGAAAAAGTTCAACTATAACCAGACGGAGTTCAACTATAACCAGATTGAGTCACAAGTTAAACACAACGCAATGCTACATCAGATATGAGGAGCAATTTCAAAGATTAGACCATGTCGTTGTTCTCATCCTCAGGTCCAAGAAATGACTAACCAAGATAAGGAGAGGCGCAGTAAGCATGCAGAAGAGGCAAACTCCCATTCTTCTTCTCATACGGGCCGCAGCAAACATAGAAGGGAACCAGGACAAAGTCATAGCTCCAGCGAGAGTCCATCAAACCGCTAATGCATCACTTATTGTTATGTTTGAGAATTTGAAAGTCACACAGAAGCGTAGGCTGTTGTTTTTTTTTTGAAATAGATAACAAAATCTTTTAGCTGTCTATCATTCAACAGAACAACAAGAGGAGAGTTTACACTAAGATCTGTGGGTAAAAAACTGAACTCAACATCAAATTCACTATGTTTTAAACATAGTCTTCTAAAACCATCAACTTCAACTCCTCAAAAGATGTAGTGGCTTGGAGAGTAAGTAATATGCCACGTTTTTCTTCATCAACAATAAATCTCCACTCCTTATTGTCACAAAAATTTCATCGACCACATGTCCCATAAATTTGAAGCATGATCTGAGTAGAGAAGATAAAGAAGGCGTCAAAAAAACTAAACAAAAGAAAGAAGGCCACGATTTTTAAGTTAATCAATAATTACCTAATTAGGTTAACCATTTAATCTCTTAATTAAATGAGATATTAAATATTTTTTAAAGAAAATATAAAAAGCATGATATTATACATTTAATAATTATATAGACGAAATTTAATTCTTTAAAATTTAAATAGATTTAGTTTCCTTATTTATAGATTGAGTTTCTATATTTATGACAAGTTCTAATTTGTTTAGAATACGAGTTCTAATTTATTTAGAATACGAATTCTAAAACTTTTAGAACCTTAGAATACCATTTCTAAAAGTTTTAGAACATGAACAAATTTTAGAATTCGACATCTAAAGTGTTTAGATTACATCTTTTAAATATTTTAGAAGATGTAATCTAAAGCTTCAATTCTAAAACTTTTAGAACATGAACGTTTTTAGCCAATTTTTAGAATATGTTTCTAAAATCTTTAGAACATGAACAATTTTTAGATCTCGACTTGTAAAATGTTTAAACCATTAGAAGACGAGTTCTAAACTTTTTAGAACAACTTTTAATCCTCAAAAAAATATACTTAAAACTGTCTAAACTCAAAAACTTTGTTCTTTAAATCTTCTTGAAACATGGTTTTCTACATTTGTAACAGGTTTTTTATTATTAAAATGTTTATAATTTAGTAGGAAGGGTAGATTAGGGAAAATTGACAATTTACAAAATAAGGTATAGATGGACAAAAATGTTTTTAGAGTTCCTTTATATCCAAATTCCCCTTTCTTTTATGTGTTTCATTTATGGTTTGATTGTGTTTTAAAATTGGATATTGTTAGAAGGGCCGTCGGGGTATAGCCACATGGAAAATTTCAATTAAGTCTGTATCCACATGGGTTTTGAAAAACAATATCTAGCCATATTCAAAGTTTTTTTTTTCGAGCTGTATCCACATTTCCGTTAATTTTGACGGAAAGTTAAACAGTTTGCCTTAACCACTAACAGAGTTGAAAGTTTTTATGTGGCTACACCCCGACAACCCAAAAGCTTTTTGTAAATAGTATTTAAACAATTGTTACTTTTTACAAATATAACTAAACTCAATTTCTTTCTCTTATTAATTATGGACGAAAATTAATTTTTTACCATCCAACTTTAAATAATCAAGATATTCAGATATTCTAATTTTTTAAATAGGTCAGGATAAATCAATACCGATCAATTAAAATTATGTCAATTGATCCATCCTGATCTATTGTAAAAACTAGAATATTTGATGATTTAAAGTTGGATGGTAAAAAATAATTTTAATTTTCGTCCATAATTATTAAGAAAAAGAAATTGAATTTAATTTTTTGTAGAAAGAAGTAATTGTTAAATATTATTTTTTTAATTATATAAATTTTGTGGTTATTATTGTATCCTTAATGACTTTATTTAAAAAGCTTAAATACTATATTGTTTAAATACTCTAATTAAACAATTTCATATTTATTTAGAAGATATTAAATAAAAATAAAAAGATTATAAAATATCAATAATCAAAATTTGAAATATCTCTATACTTATTTTGTGATATTTATTAGGGGATTGATTAACTAAATAGAAAATTATTATGATTATTAGTAAGATTTGAAAAATTAAAAAGATTATCTAATGGCATTTGTTGTAATATTTCACGTAAATATAAGGTTATTTTGTATTTAACATTGCTCAAATAATTATAGATGGCTTGTATTGTGTTAATTCATTAAAATTGCTAGAAATCTTATTTATTATATTTATATATGGCTTGTGTTGTGTTAATTAAAAATACTAAAAGTTTTAATTTTTTCAAATCTTACTAATAATCAGAATATATTTTTTTAGTTAATCTATTTCCTAATAACTGTTTAAATATTATTTATAATTTTTTTTTGGGGCGTCGGGGTGTAACTACATGAAAACTTTCAACTCTGTTACGGTTAAGGCAAACTGTTTAACTTTCTGTCAAAATTAACGGAAATGTGGATTCAGCTCGAAAAAAAACTTTGGATGTGGCTAGACATTGTTTTTCAAAACACATTTGGATACAAACTTAATTGAAAGTTTTCATGTGGCTACATCCCGACGGTCCATTGTTAGAGCTCAACTTTATTTATTATTGAACCAAATAATTGTTGTGTTTTAAACTATCGAGTTGTATTTTCTTCTTTAACTTTTTCATCAAATTAACCAACATATCTTGTAAGTTTTTAACTTATGAATATATATCATTTTTATTCTCAGAGCCTTATAGGCTGTTAAAGTATGGAAATTGAGGTAATTAATCATAAATTAAAATTTATGCATGTCGTTTACATAAGTGAATTTATCCGTAGATTTTGTTATTTATTGTCAAAATATTTTTTTCCATCAAACAATAATTTTATTTAAATCATATTATTTCATCTCAAATTTTTGAAAAGTTTATGGTAAAATATTAAATGAAAAATCAATTGAAAATAATCTTTAAATTAGTATGTATTAAATTATAGATAAACTAATAAAATATTAAAATTCCAATATTATTAATTTATAGAAGTTTGATTCTACTTGGATCCAAATAGTGATAAATATATATATTGTTAATAGTTAAATCTTGTTAACAGAGACATTGATTGTGATTTGTGGACTACAAAGAGAGGAGGGACACAAAAGACTTATATATTTTCATATTTCCTAAATCAGCGATTACTGTTCTTTTCCGACTTCATTTGGAGAAAAGGATTAAAAAATTGTATTTTTCGCCAGAAAATTTGATACGTAGCAAAATTTTATTTAACAAGATCTCCAAACATGTGTGTACGTATTAGTAGTTCTTTGTTAAATCGGATTTTACTTTCTTGTCTTTTCTAACCAATCAGATTTCACTCTTCTTGTTAAAGTTAAATTTATCCCAGTCTAGAATTATATAAATTGTAAATATAAGTTAATGTCATGTTTTCGAAATATAAAAGCATGACTATGCATCATCAACATCTATTTTTTAATCTTAGAAAGAACTATAGATGTCTTAGATGCAACTACATGTGACTTTTAAAAAAGGAACTTAAATAACCCAAGACAGTCAGTTGCAGAGAATAAATGTGATTTAGCAACTCGACTTATATGATAAGGAATTAAGGCATTTGTATTACTACATGATAGTAAAAGGTGAACAGAACAAAAATGATCCCACTCCACAAGAAAGAGGCGCATATGGGTAAGAAGTAAGAACAACCAAAAAGTGTTCCTCCATCGACATTCCACACACGCCTAGCCAAATAGGAGCAATTTGGGCTTCTAATATAACATAATACATGTAATGGGCCGGGCTTCAATTATTATTACTAATACTGTTAAGGTCCACTATAATATAATAATGACTTTTCATCTACCACTAATTCAACGTTTATAAAACTTTGGCCAATATTTCATGTACCGAGTCAAAGATGAAAAGATAAAACAAAATCCATTGTAACAAAAGAGTAAAAGACCAAGCCAATTGGTTTGCTCGGACACATACGTTACACAACTGATACTTCGTAAAAATTCAAATACAAAATTCTTTGAATATAGTCTCAAATCGATATAACAAACTAGTTCGCAAAAGAAGTGAATGTGTTTAGTCGAACAAGCCAAAACCCAAATCTCCATCACTCTCTTCTGCTGGTTCATCCTGAAACAGTTAGTTAAATAAACCAATATAAGATCAATAACAACATCATGATAAGTAAGAAAAATAACCAATAAAACCATCAAAGGCTTTTTATTATACCTTCTTCTTCTCCTCAGCGGCAGGAGCGGCGGCTGAAGCACCACCACCAGCAGCTGGAGCAGCTGCTGCAACTGGAGCACCACCTCCACCACCAGCACCAACGTTCATGATGAGATCAGTCACATTACGTTTCTCAGCCATCTTAGCGAATAGCATTGGCCAGTACGACTCAATCTCAACATTTGCAGCTTTCACCAATGTCGCAATTTTGTCAGCCTAACAATATGAACAAACAAATACAGTCAATAAAATCAAACATATTCATCGAATTCTAAGAACCCTAAATCCCCAAAAACATATTCTTAATCCTAAACCTCAATTTTAAACTTTCAACTTGAAGCAAAGGTCATGAGATTAAACAAGATTACAAGAATACAATAAAAGCAAAGTTCTTTATCGTCATTAGATTATCAAATTCAAAACCATAAACCCCAAAAACATACGCCAAAACCTCAATTTTAAACCTTTTTGAACTTTCAACTTCATATAATCATACAACCAATAACAGCAAACATCTCTCTCGAATTCGAAATCCTAAACCCCCAAAAACATACTCCAAAACCTCAATATTAAACTTTTTCGAACTTTCAAATAAAACGAAAAATCTTAATTAGGGGATAATATGATACCGTAATAGCAATACCCTCGTCCTCAAGGATCATAACAGCGTAGCTGCAAGCAAGCTCTCCCACTGTCGACATTTTTTTTTCCTGTAACAACTATAACAAAAAAGAAAATCAAATCGGAACATTAAAATTCAAATTTATAGTAAATCAAATAGCTCATACCAATAGAAACCGATCAAAATCACAAAAATGAAAATATAAAACGATAGAAATGGAGAATCATCGAGTACCTTAGACAACGAGTGAAAGTGCTATTGAATCGCGGCTGGAGAGTAAATAGCTAGGGTTTGAAACAGAGATGAGCTGATGAGGGATGCAGAGGTTTACAAAGCTTGTTTCTACGAATATGGGCTGGATAGATAATCAGGAGGCCCATTTAAGATGATTTGGCCCTAGATAGTATTAGTGGGTGTATATACAGTAAAAACTCTATAAATTAATAATATCGAGTTGGGAAATTTTTATTAATTTATAGAGATTATTAATTTATCGATATTAATAATTATAATTTATAGAGTTTTTCTAAATTTTAGAAAATGTTATATAAAAAGTAAAAATTGAAAACTATACTTCGATAAGTTTTAGTACAATTCATTCAAAATAATCATTACATTTAGAAAAACAACAACTTTTATTCACTTTTAGAAGATAATATCATATACTTTTGATATTTTAAGAAAAATAGAGATAAAATCCAACAAAACTATAAATTTATAAATATATAAACAACCCTAAAATTATATTTCACTAAAAATATCTTGTATCTTATTATATAAAAATGGGTTGCATTCATGAGAAGCCGACACGTGTCAAAATTATAACTCACAAGATTTTGATACGTGTTACTAATCATTCAGATCTTGCCACATGTCAAATTATAAAAATCTTATTATATATAAAAAATTAACTAAAAAAATAAATTCAGTAATTGTTAATATATCAAATTCTCATTTAAAAATTCCTAAATCCCAACAAAAATAAACAACATGGAAGAAAAGTGAAGTTTTTAAACAAAGTAGAAAAGGGAATCATAAATTTTTTAAATTATCTAATCAATAACTTAATTAAAAAACCACATCTAAAACAATAAAAAGGAAAAAGTGTTGGTTTTAAAAAAAAGGAAAAAAAGAAAAATAAATTGTTAACTTAACTAATCAGTAACTAAAATTAATAAATATATTTTAAACAAACACCAAATCAAATATATTTTAATTTATCTAATCAATAATTAAAATTAACAATACATTTTAAAAAAATACAGAAAACCCCATAACTAAACAAATAAAAGGAAATTTAGTATTTGTAAATTTATCTTAACACTAATTAAAATTCAGAATTAACTAAAACCAAAATCTAATCATCAAATAAAATTTAGAAATAATTATAACCAACACCTAACAAAAGGAAAAAATAAAAAAATAAAAAGAAACACAAAATTGTTAATTTAACTAATCAATAATTAAGATTAAGAAACATATTATATATAAAAAACGAAAACAAAATCATGACTAAAAAGGAAAAAGAAATACAGTAATTAAAAATGTATCTTATCTTTATGTAAAATTCAAAATTAACTAAAACCAACCCCATAAAAAACTACAGTAAAAGAAAAAAATAATAATAATTGTAAACTTATCTACTTACTAAGTCAATTTAGAAAAAAAGTGAAAGTCAACAAAGAAAAACCACTGATTATTTTTACTATAAAACAAATTTCACCTCTTTCCCTTCTACTACAATTTTTACAAACACAAAAAAACCTAGCACACAAAGCATTCTGATCAAATTATTCTCTTCATTATGGCAGCACACAAAGCATTCTGATCAAATTATTATCTTCATTATGGCTATCACTAAAAGTTTTGTGGCACTAAATCAATTAGATCGCAAGGGTGCTTACCTAATACGGTGCGTCTTCTTCGCAAGTAGGAATACAGAAGGTTCAAAAAAGATAATGAATTCCTAAACATGAATTTACTACTTACTTGATGAGACGGTTAGTATGTTTTCTTGCTTACCATACACCGTTCTTTTAAATAACTATTATAATTTTATTTTGAATATGTTTAACAACAAATTTAGAAGTTTTAAAATTAACCTCAAATAAAATTTAAAATTTATTCATTTAAATCTATAATTGATTAGGTTAAAATTTTAGATAATGTATAATTTAAAAACATTATGTATATTTAATTAACTTTTTATCTCAACTATTTTGTTAATAAAAAAAGAAACACAAAAAAAGAGAAATAAATAAATAATATATTAGATAACTAAACTTTCTATTTTTCTAATATATTCAATCTTATTATTTCTATAAAACCTTTTAAAAATTTAGATATTTTGATTCCAATATTATTTAGAATCCATTAATTAACAATTGATGTGCTTTAACCTAAATTTAGTTTATTTGCAATGTTAGTTTTCCAAGTTTCATGTTTTTCTACTAACTTACTAACAGTGTCTTTATTTGTTCTATAATATTAATTATATATGGATATATGTTTGATACAATGCATATTATTTTGATATAAAAGTTTTGCATTTTATTAATTCATATGGAGTATAGATGAGGTTAAAGTAAGATTTTAATATGACTAAGTATTGAGTTAGGTTGTATAGCAAAATCAAGTATGTTAGAAAAGCTTATTTAACAAAGAGTTAATAACCATGAACTTTCATATATTTTTAATTAATTTTGGATATTTTAGTTATTTGATATAAAAAATAATTAATATTTTCGGGTTTATAATTGTAGGATAATTGAATTATATCAAATCTAAATATTATTAATATAATTATATTTCAAATATTTCAGGTATCCATTCAGTTCTCTATTTGGTTTAGTTCAGCTTTGGTCTTTCGGATATAGGAGTTTAGGACCCATTTGTATTTGTTTATGGTTAGTACCCTTTTTCGGGTTGGATTTGGTTTGGTTTTTTAAGTTTCAGATAATTTGTCCACACTTTCTAACACTGTGATCAAAAAAATAAACAACAAGTTGGAACCAAAATTTTTTGGATATTATATAGATTTTTAATATGTTTATGATAAATTTAAAATAGAAAGTTAATTAGTTTATTCATGTAGAAATTAAAATTTGTAAATAACCATTTTTTCTAACAAAACATGATTTTGATTTCTAGCCCTAAAATAATTTATGATATATTATTAATAACCAATATTTAATTGAATACAAATGTTAAGAATTTAAAGACGCCCATAGGACGGGTCCTAATCTAGTAATTATATAATTTATGTTATTATTGGGATAATATATTTATATATAGATTTCAAACAAAATTTTATTTTATTATCTTATCAAAATGTGTCAATTATTATACTGTTCCAACTCAAGACCAAGATAATTTATTAATTTGGAGAGATTATTGATTTATCGAGTATTAATTTATAGAAGTTCTAATGTATGATCTTTTATCTATAGAACTGTATGGATCAGAGCCTAGATTTTACTTTGACCCAAATGGTATAAAATGTTTCATATGCATTAAAAATACACTATTAATTTAATATTTAAAAATATTATAATTGTAATCATTATTGAAAGAAACAAACTTTGAAGTGTTAAATGGTTGTTCTACCAGAAATAAGGCTGGTCGTTGGAAATCTCTCATGGGCGATTTTTGGTGTACCAGAGTTTTTTTTCTCCCTCTCTCTTCTCTTAATTCTATATTTTAGAGAAAGCGAAGTTTTTTCTTTACTGTAAATTCTCCGATCTTGTGTTGGTTTGGTCTCTGATCTTGTATCGGTTACTCTCTGACTTTTGTCGGTTTTCTTCCGGTTGTTATGCCGGTAATAATCTTCCAACTTATGTGGTACTTTTCTTTTGTTTACAGGACTAGTTAATAATTTTTTACTAATCGATTGGCTGAATCAGGAGATTTAATTAATTGATTTATAAAGGATGGTTTTTTCCTTCTTCTACGGTGTATTGTAAACTCCGGTGATTGAAATTAACATCGGAAGTGAAAACCTCCTCTCTGTAAGCACTGGTACTTGCATCCATAGTGACAAGGCAAAAATCTGAAGGTGGCGATTCGAGATCCTCCATCAGTAATGTGGATCTTCATCCTGGCTCGGGAGTTGTGACTTCCTAGCCGAGAGGGTGATGAGTTGGGACGATTTGTTCTCTGATCGGATCTGTTCTTTAGAGAAGGAGTTGGATAGAAAAAGCACGGTGGCAATTTCCATGTCTACATCGGAGGTTTTTGGTGTATACTAGGAAACTATCCGCGCTACAAGTGGAATTATTATGTATATGTATTTTATAAAAAATATTAGTGAAGAATAAGATAATATATATAGATTCAAGTGGCTTAAAATTTTGGCAATTAAGACTTCCCAATCCAAGTTTGAATTTTGTTTGCTGTACTCTTTGAACATAACATTTAAGTAATGATATGAATTCATAAGAAGATTTGGTTGATTTCATAAATTTGATTTTATACATGAGAATGTGGAATATATGAAGGATATTTTTTATATTAGTAAAATTTAAATAATAATCTTTTGGGTTACTAGTTGTATGCAAAATTGAGATTGAATGCAGTTATTCGAAGAAAACATTGATTATACTCTTAGCTCTAATTTACAAATTGAAATTTGTTATGAAATTGATGCCAAAATTATTGTTTGTTCCTTTTCCTTTGCTGTGTTTCATGTTTGTTGTATTGTCTAGATCATGTTAGATATTAAATATATTTCATTAATTTTTAAAATCAAAATGATTGAAATATTACCTACTTAATTTTCTATATGAAAAGACGAATTCATACTTTTAAGAAACTATTGTTTGATAAATTGTATCAAGCTCAAAAGCTTTTTCCAAATCCAAACAAAAAAAGTGTACATTACACTTCCAAGCTTGTAAGTGTGACTACATCATTATAGTGTCCCATATATCCTTGAATAAATGTGCACCTCTTAACCATTTTCTTTTGGAATCCCAATGATACTTCTCGTTGATTCCCAATGCAGAGCATTTTGACTTTAATATAGGTAATCAAGTCCTTCTCAATGAGGTTTCTTATCATAATTGTTGGAGGCTGAAGTTATAATATTGTATTTAAGATCGGAATATTAAACTATAAAATTTATAAACCCCAAAATTTGGGTCTATGAGTTCAAAAGTCAAATAACATACCCCATCTACGAGTAGCAAGCCTTCCTCTCTAAAAAAATGTCTTATATCCAAACCAAGACTCTGTTTTTGTTTGCGCAAGGCCTTGACAACATCAAAAGTTGCATTCAATTAAGGAGTCGACACAGAGCAATAAAACAACAATATTCACTGGTCAGAGTAAAATAAAAGCTAACCAAAATATAATATTTTATGATTGAATATGATATTAGACAACCAATCATCCAGTCCAAGAAAGTTGCAACATGTTAGAAATTCTGAGCTGATAGAAAATGTGCATATAAAAGAAACTAAGACAAAGAATCTCAAAGTTCTATCATAGATCTGATGAAAAGATGGTGACAGATTTGCAGTATAATCTAACTAAGCATCATATAATTCAGTTCAACCATGAAGATTCGAGAAAGGTGACAGAAGAACAACTTACCTCTCAGGCTCTCACAATGGTTTTCGTATTTGGTGGAAAATGATATCCCTTCCACTGTTTCTCACAGCAGTGACATAAATAAATGTGAAATGGCCCTATTTAATGAGAACTGAAATATTATTATGGTCAACAAGAATTAAGACTCAGTAAAAGCACAAGATATAAAGATATTATTCAGTCTTCTATGTTCCAAAATAACAAATGCTATCTCTTTAAACACAATAACAAAAGCTATGAATGTAGCTTATGTATCATAACCAGGAAGTAGGCTAAACAAACTTAGAAAATCAATATTTCTATGTAACATGTGTTCATGTATATACTAATCTAATAACATGTGATTGTGATCTGTATAATCTACATGAAGAGTAAATATTTCACCACAAAGTAACTATTATATCCCTGCACTTTTCAAACTTTAGTTAGATTTAACATCATCATGCATACTATTTGAACACATAAAATAGAATGGAAAAATAAAGCATATACAATGGAAGAAGACATATTAAAACTAATTGATCATACTAGAAGAAGATCATGTAATATCAAAGAGACCTTGGTGAAACTGTTGAGGGAAGTTTATTATTAAGTTTGATTTTTACTACATACAACTGTAGAATCTCTCTGATGAGTGTCAATTTTGACCCGTTTTTACTATTATTTTACTTGTCTTATTGAGTCTAGAAGTTAGGTTTTGTGTTCTTCTGGCCGGTTTTAGTGTCATTTTAGGTTTTCACTTCTTTGGAGCTAAAATGGGCAAAATGGAGCAACTTTGGACGTTTTTACACATCATTGGATTTTGGAGACATCCTGGATCGATCGATCCTGAAGAGGATCGACCAAGCATGACGAGGATCGACCGATCCCAAAGCAGATGGGTCAGTCAAAGGAATCTATGAGGTGGCACGGATCAGAGGAAGAAGATCGATCGATCCAATTCGGATCAATCGATCCCGATCCTGAATATTCTCCAAATCGCACATTATCTCCAATTTTTAACCTAGAAGACACTCTATAAATAGGGATCATTTTCTGAGCGGCCAAAGAGACCTAGACACGATTTTTACTGTTACTCTGCTATTTTTATTTTCATTTTTCAGATCTGTAAACTTTTACATTGATTTTTCTCAGATCTAAAGTATTTTTCATTACATTTTCAAGATCTACATTCTGTCTTTATCTCTTTCTTTACATTGCATACCATAAAACATCATGATCTATCAACCTATTACCACGGTTGAGTAGATCTGCATGTTGGGAGATGAGATTTATTCAAAGGGATTTAATGTTTAATTAGGTTATTGTTATAGATTAGAATTATAGTTAGTAGATCTCTACTTCTATGAAACAAATGCTTTTGTTAGGTTAACGAATCTATCAAATGATTCATATGGTTTTATAGTACAGCTAGCGTTGGCTATTTTACCCGGAGTCTATAGTTTGTATGCTTGATTTCCAGATTTCCAAGAGTTGAAGCTGGATCTACAAGTGAACTCTATCAAACTAGCTCAACATATGCTATCATAGGGTCCTAGCGGATTTATGGTAGAATAATATTTGCTTTGAATTAAAAAGATCTATTAGAATAATATTTACTTTTAATAAAAGATCTATTTTGGTACAGTATTTGTGTTCATGATCTAGATCATTTAATTGTTAATCCGGTTAGATATCCTTTTTATTTATTTAAATCCCTGCGATTTCCCTAATCCCAACATTTGTTTTAAAATGATTTCTTTCCTTAATTAAAGATTTTATTCAGATTTTATTCGGATTTGATTTTTGTGACAACTTTCCATATTTGCATCCTAGCTTTGTTTAGATCTACGGATCTATAGTGTTCTTTACTCTCTATGGATCGATCCCACCATTATACTGCCGCGCACAACCGTGCACTTGCGGAGTTTTAGATGTTGGGTAAAACCTGATGCATAAAACATCACATCAAGTTTTTGGCGCCATTGCTGGGGAATAATTGTAACCTTTAGATTTATGTTTTTAACCTAGTCTAGGATATTTTATTTTCTGCATTTTTTAAACGTCTTTGAGATCGACCGATCCGCACAGATCGATCGATCCTACTTCTTGCACGATCGACCGATCTCTTTTGAGATCGACCGATCCTTTTTGAGATCAATCAATCCTACTTTGTGCAAGATTGATCGATTCTTCTTTGATCGATCGATCATTTTCTCTCGAGATCGACCGATCCCTTCCAAGATCGATCGATCCCAGAGCCTCTTGATTGGATCTGATTTTTCAAACTTCTTTTACTTCTCAGGTGTATGCAATTAAGGAGCAAGGCTTCTAAAGATCTACAAGACTTGAGCATAAAGGAGTTGACAAGGAAGTCCACAAGGAAGATCAAGGATACAAAGAAGAACAAAACCACAAGGAAAGCTAAAGATAAGGTTAGTATGACTGATCCTAATAACCTTAGAAACATTTCCCCCGTTAATGATGGTGAGGATGCAGAGGTAATCCGGCAGAGAGAGAGGGTCAGGGTAATCAAGGACCTCTCAATGATGCTGGAATTACTGGGGTAAGAGTAGATGCTGTGCCGGGATTGCAAGTTCCTCCGCGCATGGTTACCTTAGGCAAGCAAGATGCCCCACACGGCTACTATAGAAACTGATCTGCTATTATTCCCCCTCCTATCCAGAGGCAAGATTATGAGATTAAACCTCAAATAATCGCCCTTGTAAAACAGAATCAATTCCATGGGCTATCTAACGAGAACCCAATAGACTATATTGATATCTCTGAGGAGATCTATAGTACCACCAAAGCCAATGGAGTCCCAAGAATACCTCCGTTGTAGACTATTTTCTTTTTGCCTTGCTGATATGGCTCATAGATGGCTGAAATCTTTGAGTCCTGGATCTATCACAAGCTGGGGTGAATGCCGAGCTGCTTTGGTGAAGAACTGCTGAATGAAAGCAGCTCGGGAACAATATAAGGAATACCTAAGGGACTGTCCCCCTCGAAGCTACACCGAGTCGGACAAAATGAACTTTTTCTACAATGGAGTTGAAATGAAGTATCATGGCTATGGACACAGCCAGTAGGAGAGACTTCATGAGCAACACGCTAGAGGAAGCAATGGAGCTCATTGAAAACCTGGCAGCAAGCGACTCTAACAGATCTTCTAACTATGATAGGAGAGTCAACCCCACTCGAGTGAGTGATAGATCATAGAGGAGCTTAACGCTAAGGTGGACATTCTGATGAGAGTTCAAAAGAGATCTGTTAATATCTTGAAAAGTGATGAGTTCAATGATGAGGATGATCAAACTGAGGAAATCAACTTTCTTGGTGGACATGGAAACTATCAAAACTGGGGTTTTAACCCAAACTTTAGAAACCATCCTAACATGTCCTACCGCAGTAACTAATGTTGAGAACCCTGGAGATCAGTTTTATCCATCACGAGTACTCAAAACCAAGGAAACTTCCTGAACAATGCTGGTTATGGTAAAACATGATTCAACCCCTAATCTGGGAATGCTGGTTCCATGGGGAAGATTGAATCCTGATTCCAGTAAATCATGGAAGGACAGAAGAAATTTTCTGGAGAAATCAATCTTAAAGTTGATAACATGTACAATGATTTGAATGGGAGGCTCGAATCCTTGGGTGCCCATGTGAGGATATTGGAAACCGAGGTAGCAAGGTCAGCCAAAATGGTTAAGGCATTACCAGGGACTCTCCCAGGGAAATCTGAAACCAATCCAAGAGAATATCTGAAGTACATCGATCTGTTCGGGGATGAGGAATTTTTTACGGAAATATCCGCCAAGATCGATTGATCCGAAGGTGGGATCGATCAATCTGAAGACGAGAGCCACTGCTTTCTCGGTGAAAAGATCGGCCCAGACCGTTTTAGGATCGACCCACAAGTGAGATCGATCGATCCTACTCCTCTGATAGGAATTTACAAAATCAGAGAGGATCAACCGATCTGGGTCGAGATCGATCGATCCTCGCGGACACGATTTTGAGATCCCCTACTTAATAAAAGCCTAAAAAATTTTAGAAATCACAAAGAGTTTAGAAAACCAACTTTACAGCCACCTAGAGAGATGAACTCTGCTAAGAACATGGAAACTAATGAGAATCAAGGAGGGATTGTAAGAGATAACCCACAACCACCTGATAAACCAAACCCTGAGATGCATAAAATGATATATCAGGTAATCACTGAGATGAGGGTGAGATTGCCTTTCATGGAAGTTAAATCAATGACCCCTCAAGTCATGGATTCAATGAGAGATATAATTGCTGGAAGGACAAATATGCAAGAAGCAGCTGATTTCCTTTAAGAGGAATGTTGCAAGAAGATGCCAAAAGGACTTCCCCGAGAATTAGAGGATCCTGGAAGGTTTAGTCTCACAATCACTATAGGGCAGTATCGATTTAAGAACAGCCTTCTTGACAATGGAGCCAGCATGAACATGATGCCACTCAGCCAAGATAAGAAGTTAGGGTTACTCCACATGACACCAATTACCATGGAAGTTGAGATGGCTGATGGTAAATCAAGAAAACCAGTAGGAAAACTCTTAAACATTCCTGTAAAGCTTAATGGAAGTTATGCGCTGGTAGACTTTGTTGTTCTCGCATTCGATGAACAATAGAAAGGAATTATACTTGGCAGACCTTTTCTAGCAACAACCAGAGCCTCAATTAGCATCCCCAAGAGGAGGATTAAAATTAGGTTCAAAGACACCTCCATGACCTTCTACGTCGATACCATCGACAGAGTCCCCACCATGAATGGTCAAGCTTTCATTATGAAAGATATGGAATTTGTTGATGCTGTTCATCCAATGGACATGACTCCGCGAAGCGATGTTGGTGAAGTTCCAGCAGAAATAAACTTTGAAGCCACTGAAGAAAATTTGGACTACATGATGAGGGCAGTCACTACGAAGCCCAAGATCAAGGCAGAAAACCAGCCACCAGATGAGGAAGATACCATTTCTCCAATAAACCCAGATCCCAATTGAAATAAAACTAAGTCAAGCTAGTGGCTTTACAAAAACAGGCGCTGGTGGGGAGGTAACCCAACATGTTCTTTTAATTTATTTTTGCTTTTGAATTAACAAAACTATTTTATTTTATTTTTCTTCCGTTATTTCAATTTATTTATTTTTCAAAATAAGATATGATGATGTTTTTGTGTTGAGCTGACTGAAAACAAGTGCAAAATACAGAAGATGCGAATTTCAAGAAATTTCAGTACCCTGAGATCGACCGATCCTACCCAGATCGATCTCTGAGATGAGAAAAGCTAAAAACCAGTTCATGTATAGACCAATGCTCCATTTTGGTCGTAAAACTCCTTCCACGGATTATGGTTTGCTTTCTTGTTCACAATTCATTATCTCCAGTGTTGTTTCGCAGCACCCATTTTCTTTGATTTTATATCACTGCGGGACGCAGTGATTTAAGTCTGGGGGAAAATGTGACTGCTTTCATACGTTACTAACACTGTTTTTTGTTTACTTGTCACTTTCATAAATAAAACTTTTTCATTTTTCTTGGTCATTTTATTGAGTCAACACATAGGATTTTACAATTTTCTTGGTTTTCATTTTATGTTGACATTTATTGGACTTAGTTTAGGAAGATTGGAAACACCATCAGTGGATCAACTTTACCCGAAGCGACCTATATTTTGAAAATCTTAATGATCAAGCGTTGGCTCTATCAACTTGGACTTTTAACTTGGACTAATCTTCTCACTTAGGGGCTCGATATCACAAAAGGATCATATACATATGGATTTCACCCCATTCTTATTGGAGCTCCAGATGGCTAAGCTCATTTTTAGTTTGGTTCCACACCCTTACACCCTTTTTCATTCAGACCCCTGTCATTTTTTGCAACATTAGGAGCATGTGCAACTAAGTGTAAAAACTATGGAGTATGGGAGCCGGTACAACCAAATGTTCTAAAGATTTACGAGTAAGCTTTCTAGTATCAGTACTTCATCTACATTAGTTTGAGTTGACTATTGGTGCAGTTTTTAGTAGGATTGATGTACATGGTTAGAACTGGTTCCAACTTCCCCTTCTCAGAAAAATGCTCTGGGATCGACCGATCTTATATTGGTCGATCAATCCCATCTCATCCCGAGACTCTCTTGCAAAAAAAAATAAAATGAAAAAGAAAAAGAAGGAAAATAATCTGAAGGAACAAGAAATTTTTTATTTATTTATTTAGTTAGTTGTTTGTTTCTGTTATTTATTTTAGCACCAATAGAACCTCTATTATGATCATTATATAGAAGCTTACTTGAGATCCAAGATTCAGGAGGTTGTGCACCATCTTTGGTTTTCCGTCTCACTGTGATTCCATTGGCTTGCACCGGAGATCATCTATCATGCCTAACAATCACCTTTAAAATGGCCCCCCATTACTAGCCCTTAGCGATTTCGACTCTCTTTGTGAGACTGCATGCAACACTTAATGAATGTTAAAGGGCTAGCAATGGAGATTTCAGAAGTTCCCTTGGATCTCGGATGCTAGAGTACGGTAATGTTTGCTATGCTTATGGTAAAGTACATGTTGTACTGCTAAAGTTCGATTAACCTTTCACAAGGTTTTTTTTTTGGTTTACATGATCATCATGATGGATTTCTAAAGCTAAGCGTAAGTTCCTGTTTTTCAAACTTCCACTTCTGAACTTTGTTTCATTGTCTTGTTTCTTACTTGACGACAAGCAAGGATTCAAGTCTGGGGGAGTGATAAGTGTCTATTTTGACACGTTTTTACTATTGTTTTACTTATCTTATTGAGTCTAGAAGTTAGGTTTTGGGTTCTTCTGGCCGGTTTTAGTGTCTTTTCAGGTTTTCACTTCCTTGGAGCTAAAATGGGCAAAATGGAGCAACTTTGGATGTTTTTACACATCATTGGATTTTGGAGACATCCTGGATCGATCGATCCTGAAGAGGATCGACCAAGCATGACGAGGATCAACTGATCCCGAAGCAGAAGGTCAGTCAAAGGAATCTATGAGGTGGCACAGATCAAAGGAAGAAGATTGATCCATCCAATTCGGATCGATCGATTCTGATCACGAATATTCTCCAAATCCCACATTAACTCTGATTTTTAACCTAGAAGACACTCTATAAATAGGGATCATTTCTTGAGCAGCCAGAGAGACCTAGACATGATTCTTACTGTTACTCTGCTATTTTTATTTTCATTTCAGATCTGTAAAATTTTACATTTCTTTTTCTTAGATCTAAAGTATTTTTCATTGCATTTTCAAGATCTACATTCTCTCTTCATCTCTTTCTTTGCATTTCATACCATACAACATCATGATCTATCAACCTATTACAATGGTTGAGTAGATCTGCATGTTGGGAGATGGGATTTATTCAAAGGGATTTAATGTTTAATTAGGTTATTGTTATAGATTAGAATTATGGTTAGTAGATCTCTACTTCTATGAAACAAATGCTTTTGTTAGGTTGACAAATCTATCAAATGATTCATAGGGTTTTATAGTACGGCTAGCGTTGGCTATTGGAGTCTATAGTTTGTATGCTTGATTTCCAGATTTCCAAGAGTTGAAGCTGGATCTACAAGTGAACTCTATCAAACTACCTCAAAATATGCTATCATAGGGTCCTAGCAGATTTATGGTAGAATAATATTTGCTTTTAATTAAAAGATCTATTAGAATTATATTTACTTTTAATAAAAGATCTATTTTTGGGACAGTGTTTGTGTTCTAGATTTAGATCACTTTATTGCTAATCCGGTTATATATCTTTTTTTATTTATTTAAATCCCTGCGATTTCCCAAATCATAACATTTGTTTTAATTGATTTCTTTCCTTATTTGCATCTTAGCTTTGTTTAGATATACGGATTTATAGTGCTCTTTACTCTCTGTGGATCGATCCCACCATTATACTGCCGCGCACAACCGTGCACTTGCGGAGTTTAGATGTTGGGTAAAACATGATGCATAAAACATCACATCACTCTCCTGAACATGAACCTGATCATTTTGCAGGTAACAATGTGAGGGTAACGGAGGTGAAACCGGCTCCTGGGTTTGTCAAACACCAACTCTCTCTCCATAAGCTTCAGTGAAAGATTAAATGAAATACAATAACTGATCCAGCTGTTTGGACTTTTAGAACATATAAATTTAAGAGTTTTATCAGACATTTGAAGAAAACACACATATTCCACAAACTCATAGAGGCAGTCATGAATATAATGCATACAGAACTGACATGGAAACAATCACACTTACAGCTAAGCAAGACATCTCTTCAACGCCATTTGATTTTAGCTCATCCACTTACTCAACTAATCCTGGAACATGCTTCATGCTAATTCTGAAAAGAAAACAGAAATTATGAATTGAATCTGAAAACCAATCAGCACAGCATCAAACCCACACGCCACCATGGATCTGAAAACCCATCAGCATGCATCACCTCTCATCCCCTTTTTCCCGACGGTCTAACCCAGAGAGATACGGAGTTTGACCCTTTAGATTCAAACCTCTAAGCCTATGAATTTGGTAAAGTCAAGAAATTATTGAAAGGCGATGGCTGATTTATGAAGGAAGCCTATGGTAAGGACATTATCATATCTAAAGAAGTGAGCTTAATTGTTGTTAAGAGTGTGAGAACCGATGTGGAGAACAGAGCGTTGACATAAAAAACATCAGAAGGGGGTATCCAAATTAGCAAGGAAAGTAACTAAATTAGCAAGACATAACAAAGAAATAGTAAAGGTGTATCTAAAACCCTAAACTCAAAAAAAAGTGAACAAAGATTCATTCAAAAGATTAACAAACCTTTAGTTCTGATTGTCTCATGCAATCAGCCGCCAACTGGATCAGCAGTTTTCTGGCTCTTGTTTTTGCTCTATTTTGGGAAAGGCCAACGGTGGTTCCTCATCCCATTTTTCAGTTCATCTTTAAATATAGAATATATGGTACAGTGAAACGATTAAGATAGAAATAATTCTGATGTAGCATGATGAGTGTCTATTTTGACCCGCTTTTATTATTCTTTTACTTGTCTTATTGAGTCTAGAAGTTAGATTTTGTGTTCTTTTGGTCGGTTTTAGTGTCTTTTCAGGTTTTCACTTTCTTGAAGATAAAATGTGCAAAATAGAGCAACTTTGGACGTTTTTACACATCTTTCGATTTTGAAAACATCCTGGATCGATCGATCCTGAAGAGGATCGACCAAGCATGACGAGGATCAACCAATCCTAAAGCAAATCAGTCAGTCAAAGGAATCTATGAGGTGGCACGGATCAGAGGAAGAAGATCGATCGATCCAAGTAGGATCGATCGATCCCAGTCATGAATATTCTCCAAATCGCACATTAACTCTGAGTTTTGACCTAGAAGACACTCTATAAATGAGGCTCATTTCCTAAGTGGCCAGAGAGACCTAGACACAAATTTTACTGTTACTCTGCCATTTTTATTTCTCATTTCGGATCTGTAATTTTTACATTGCTTTTTCTGAGATTTAAAAAGTTTTCATTGCATTTTCAAGATCTACAATCTGTTTTCAGCTCTTTATTTGTGTTTTCAACCACGAAACATAATGATCTATCAACCAATTGCCATGGTTGAGTAGATCTATATGTTGGGGGATGAGATTTATTTAAAGAGATTTAATGTTAAATCAGGTTATTGTTATAGATTAGAATTATGGTTAATAGATCTTTACGTCTATGAATCAAATGCTTTTGTTAGGTTGACGAATCTATCAAATGATTCATAGGGTTTTATAGTACAGCTAGCGTTGGTTATTATACCCGGAATCTATAGTTTTTAGGCTTGATTTCCAGATTTCCAAGAGTTGAAGCTGGATCTACAAGTGAACTCTATCAAACTAGGTCGAAATATGCTATCATAGGGTCATAACGGATTTATGATAGAACAATATTTGTTTTTATTAAAAAGATTTATTTTGGTATAGTGTTTGTGTTCTAGATCTAGATCAATTAATTGCTAATCCGGTTAGATATCCTTTTTATTTATTAAATCTCTGCAATTTCCCAGATCCCAACAGTTGTTTTTAATTGATTTTATTTTCTTATTTAAAAGATTTTTATTCGGATTTTATTCGGAATTCCTTTTGTGACACTTTCCATATTTTTCATCCTAGCTTTGTTTAGATCTACGGATCTATAGTGCTCTTTACTCTCTGTGGATCGATCCCACCACTATAATGCCGCACACAACCGTGCACTTGTGGAGTTTAGATGTTGGGTAAAACCTGATGCATAAAACATCACATCATGTTTTTGGCGCCGTTGCCTGGGAGTAATTGTAGCCTTTAGATTTAAGTTTTTAAACGTAGTCTAGGATATTTTATTTTCTGTATTTTTATTTACGTCTCCGAGACCGACCGATCTCCATAAGATCGATCGATCATACTTCTTACACGATTAACCGATTCCTAAAGATCGACCGATCCTACTGTGTGCAAGATCGATCGATCCCTCTTTGATCATTCTATCCTTTTTCTCTCGAGATCGACTGATCCCTTCCAAGATCGATCGATCCCAGAGCCCCTTCTGATCGGATCTGATTTTCAAACTTCTTTGCTTCTCAGGTGTATGCAATTAAGGAGCAAGCCTTCTAAAGATCTACAAGACTTGAGCATAGAAGGGTTGACTAGGAAGTTCACAAGAAGATTCTCATTTTCAAGGTAACTTTGACTCCATACGCCTCAAAAAGGTTAGTAAGGTTATTTGATTATTTTCAATATGATGATAAAACTGAGTGAGAAGAGGATGTTAACTTTCTGGGTAGACAAAAAAACTTTCCAAGTGGAAGTTTCATCCAAAACATAGTAATTATCCCTATAATGTCTATCCAACTAGAAATCTGAGGGAACAATGGAATTATACTTACAACACTGAATTAAACTCTTTAACAAACCCCTAACCAAATCACACCAATTGGCATACCACGAAAGGGCTGAAAATGAATTCAATCAATATGAGAATGCTGGATCTCTTGGCGAAATTGAATCCATGTTTCAGCACATCGTAGAGATGCAGTCCGAAACTGCTGACGAGATAAACACCAAGATAGGAAGAATGTCTAAAGATTTAAATGAAAGACTTAACAATCTAGATGCCGATGTTAAACTTCTGGAAATCAAAGCCGGAGAGACAAGAGCACTAGCTGAGTTTTGTTCTTCAATCTCTTAAGAGGTGTTCGGAGATATACATGGATTTCAAGATAAGACAGCTGGTTATGGTTATATGGGAATTCAGCCTCTGCAACAATTTGAGAATGCTGGTTCTCAAGATAGGATTGAACTCATGATCCAAAAGGTTCTTGATAATCAAAAGAAGTTTATTGAGGATATAGATGCTAAGGTGGATGTGATGTACAAAGATCTTGATGAGAAGATTGAATCACTAAGTACTCACATGGGAATTATGGAAAAACAACTTTCTAAGACTGCTGCCACTGTCAGAACACTCTCAGAATGTCTTCGAGGTAAGATAGAAGCTAATCCAAGGGAGTTTGTTGGAACCATCACACTCACAAGTGGAGAGGAAGTTGCTCCAAATTCACATGGCGCTGAGATCAATCGATCCACCCCACAGATCGATCGATCCCAGGAGATAATATTTCTGGAATTGTTGGATGAAGACGAGGATCGACCAATCCAATCTGGGATCGAACGATCCCGTGAGTCTTCACATTAGAACATATTTAGATATTTGTCTTCTGGTGCTAAAGGGTCTGTAACCAAAGTTGTTGCTAAAATGGAACCACCCTATGTGCCCCCACCACCTTATGTGCCTAAACCTCCATATCTTCCATGCAAACGGGAAAGATGCGAGAGAAGATGTCAAAAGACCCTACTGTTTATGGCCATGCTTTTTCGATTGGTACCATGGATAAGGTTAGTGGAATCATTTCTCAAGTGTGCTAAGATTATCCTTTATGTACTCATCGGAGCGAGCTGAAAGCTCCAAAGTACATTATACCCGGGCGATCTTAAGAAGATCAATACTGCATTGCCAATTGGGCACTTTTCCCGAGAGGATCCACACTTGAAGCTGACAACGAGCACGCGTAGTCTCGAACCATATCCACCAAAACCACCAGATGAGGAAGACTTCATTCTTCTAATGGACCCATACCCTACCTAAAGTACCAAACAACTCGAGCTAATGACTATAAAACAAGCGCTTATTGGGAGGCAACCCAAAATGTTTTATTTTTCTTTTATTTATTTTTGCGTTTTTATTATTTTTCAAAATAAGATATGATGATGGTTTTGTGTTGAGCTGACTGAAAACAGGTGCAAAACGAAGAAGATGCGAATTTAGAAGTTTTAGGACGCTGAGATCGAGCAATCCTCCCCGAATCGATTGATCCCCGAGACGAGAAAAGCTGAAAACCTGTTTGATGTACAGACCAATGCTCCCTTTTGGTCGTAAAACTCCTTCCACGGTTTATGGTTTGCTTTCTTGTTCACAATTCATTATCTCCAGTGTATTTTCGCAGCACCCATTTCATTTGATTTTATATCACTGCGGGATGCAGTGATTTAAGTTTTGGGGAAGGGATGACTGCTTTTATATGTTACTAACACTGTGTTTTCTTTTGTTTACTTGTCCAAAAAAATTTTCCAAAATATTTTCAAAAATAAAACTTTTTCATTTTTCTTGAGTCAAAATATGGGAATTTTACAATTTTCTCGGTTTCTATTTTATGTTGACATTTATTGGACTTAGTTCAGGATGATTGAAAACACCATCAGTGGATCAACTTTACCAGAAGCGACCTATCCTTTAGAAATCTGAATGATCCAACGTTGGTTCTATCTACTTGGACCTTTAACTTGGACTAATCTTCTCACTTAGGGGCTCAATATCGCAAAAGGATAATATACATCTGGAGTTCACCCCATTCTTATTGGCGCTTCAAATGGCCAAACTCATTTTTAGTTTGGTTCCACACCCTTACACCCTTGTTCATTCAGACCCCATTCATCTTTCGCAACATTAGGAGCATGTGCAACCAAGTGCAAAAAATACGGAGTATGAGAGTCGGTACAACCAAATGTTCTAAAGATTTCCGAGTAAGCTTTCTAGTATCAGTACTTCATCTATATTATTTTGAGTTGACTATTGGTGCAGTTTTAGTAGGATTGATGTACATACTTAGAACTGGTTCCAACTTCCCCTTCTCAGAAAAAATGCTCTGGGATCGACCAATCCTACCTTGATCGATCGATCCCGTCTCATCCCGAGACTCTCTTTCAAAAAAAAAAAAACGAAAAGAAAGAGAAGCGAAAGAAGTCTGAAGGAAACATAATAAAACCTTTTATTTATTTAGCTAGTTATTTGCTTCGGTTATCTATTTTATTTTTTAGCACCAATAACAACTCTATTAGGATCATTATATAGAAGCTTACTTGGGATCCAAGATTCAGGAAGTTGTGCACCATCTTTGGTTCCCGTCTCACATTGATTTTGCGCATTTGCTTGCACCGGAGTTCATCTATCATGCCTAAGCATCACCCTTAAAATAGCCCCCCGTTACTAGCCCTTAGCAATTTCGACTCCCTTTGTGAGACTACACGCAACACTTAAAGAATGTTAAAGGGCCAACAATGAAGATTTCAGAAGTTCCCTTGGATCTCGGATGCTAGAGTATGGTAATGTGTGCTATGCTTATGGCAAAATACATGTTGTACTGCTAAAGTTTGATTAACCTTTCACAAGGTTTCTTCTTGGTTTACATGATCAACATGATGGATTTCTAAAGCTAAGCGTAAGTTCATGTTTTTCAAACTTCCACTTCTGTACTTTGTTTCACTGTCTTGTTTTTTACTTGAGGACAAGCGAGGATTCAAGTCTGGGGGTGTGATGAGTGTCTATTTTGACCCGTTTTTATTAATTAGTTACTTGTATTATTGAGTCTAGAAGTTAGGTTTTGTGTTCTTTTGGTCAGTTTTAGTGTCTTTTCAGGTTTTCACTTCTTTGGAGCTAAAATGTGTAAAATGGAGCAACTTTGGACGTTTTTACACATCATTGGATTTTTGAGACATCCTGGATCGATCGATCCTGAAGAGGATCGACCAAGCATAACGAGGATCGACCAATCCCAAGCAGATTGGTCAGTCAAAGGAATCTATGAGGTGGCACGGATCAGAGGAAGAAGATCAATCGATCCAAGTAAGATCGATCGACCACAGTCACGAATATTCTCCAAATTGAACATTATTTCTTAGTTTTGACCTAGAAGACACTCTATAAATAAGGCTCATTACCTGAGCGGCCAGAGAGACCTAGACAAGAATTTTACTGTTACTCTCATTTTAGGTCTGTAATTTTTACATTGCTTTTTCTCAGATCTATAAAGTTTTCATTGCATTTTTAAGATCTACAATCTGTTTTAATCTCTTTCTTTATGTTTTCAACCACACAACATATTGATCTATCAACCAATTGCCATGGTTGAGTAGATCTATATGTTGGAAGATGAGATTTATTCAAAGGGATTTAATGTTTTATTACGTTATTGTTATAGATTAGAATTATGGTTAATAGATCTCTACTTCTATGAATCAAATGCTTTTGTTAGGTTGACGAATCTATCAAATGATTCATAGGGTTTTATAGTACAGCTAGCGTTGACTATTCTACCCGGAATCTATAGTTTCTAGGCTTGATTTCCATATTTTCAAGAGTTGAAGTTCGATCTACAAGTGAACTCTATCAAACTAGGTCGAAATATGCTATCATAGGGTCCTAGCGGATTTATGATAGAATAATATTTGCTTTTATTGAAAAGATTTATTTTGGTACAATGTTTGTGTTCTAGATCTAGATCATTTAATTGTTAATCCGGTTAGATATCTTTTTTATTTATTTAAATCCCTGCGATTTCCTATATCTCAATATTTTTTAATTGATTTTATTTCCTTATTTAAAAGATTTTTATTCGGATTTTATTCGGATTTCTTTTTGTGACACTTTCTATATTTTTCATCATAGCTTTGTTTAAATCTATGGATCTATAGTGCTCTTTACTCTCTATGGATCGATCCCACCACTATACTGCCGCACACAACTGTGCACTTGCGGAATTTATCCTAATGTATAAAACATCACATGTACTTCATATATGTCTATTTGGGCTTGAATTTTATCTTTAAATTGTAATGATGTGGATTGAGCTTGTATCACCACTTGTAATACGCCTTTAATGGGCTTAGAAATAAAAATCTCATGTTGCCGACAAAAAAAATGGTTGTTCCGCTGAAGCTTATACACAAGCTAAGCTAGCAAGGCTTTCTAGTAGTAATTGGCTTATTGGTAACATGCATTTTATTACAAAATACTGTATAAATGTTTCTAAGAAATGTAAGTAAGATGCTGGAAAAAACTTGTTGTTTTGCGAAACAATTTAATAGAGTTATGAATTAGAAAATCAAGAGTTGAATGGGTGTAATAGAATTATTCAATTAAAATGTTAAAATGATGTAAAGTTTTTGGTGACGAATTCATTCAGCCCATTTTAAAAATGAGAAGGGAGATGAGTAGGAGCCACGTGGACCAATCAAAGAGTGTGCAATATAAATCTACCCAACGTGTAAGGCGAGGAGAAAAACTGATTCTAGTCACATATATTTTTCGGATTTGATGCTTAGATTTTTTCAGATTTTTATTTCATCATAAATCTTTGAAATCAATTATTTCACAGTAATTATTAGAAAAACAATTATACCAAAATTTATCATTTTCTTTTTCTTGTATTCTATAAAGATTTGTTTCAATTAATTTGGACACAAAAACATATATTTCCTGTAATTTTCATGTTATCTTTTCACAAAATTTTTATTTTAAAGTTCTAAACATAGTTTTAGTATTATGGGTCCTAACAATAACCTTTTTCACACCCATAATTTTACTAATTACTTCTTTTACTAAATTTCATCAATTATCAGTTTCAAAATCAGTCTAACAACTTAATCACGTCCCCAAAATATATCAAATTATCATTTTCCACCAAATTTCATATTGTTCCAAACTATCATCCATATTATAGATTGATTCTATCATATTTATCTCAAGCAACAGACTTCCTACAAGTTTTCGACACAAATGGCTCTTGGTTGCATGAGCGGTGCTAATGAAACTACTAAACATTTAGAGAATTCAACTCACGCTCGCAAGAAAGTTTCAAATGGATCATTGATCAAAATTTGGTGATACTTAATGGATGGATTAAATATGGAACATAGATTATTGTTGGGAGAAACAAAAAAAATATATAAGGGTAAAATTGCTGACTAGGTAACATTGCTCATTTTATCCTTCATATGATGGATCTTACTGCATAAATCATTTTAGTTGTATGAACAAAAGACTGGACAAATGGATTGACGTTTATGATAACATTAACCGTAAGCAACAAAGCGGGTGGTTGAAGAATGAAGTATTGGTAAAAACGCATGAATTATATTCAAGTGGTACAAATAATCATTCAGTTTAATGTTTAAGTGGCATGATGTTCATGATCAACCGCGTTATGGTAGTCAAGTAGGATACTGTCTCTGAAATCAATGTATCTAAGAGATCTTATGTGATCAGGTTTTAACCCGAAACAACAACTTTGCAAGTGCACAATAGTATATTGTCGGGATTGAATCTATATAGAACATAGTGCACTATTGATATAAAAATCTCAAACATAGCTAGAATAAAATATGGGGGTTTGGTTGTCACAAAAAATCCAAATAATAATGCACCAAATAAAATCAGAATTTAATTAAATAAAGGAAAGAGTTAGGATTGGAGAAATCTCAGGGATTTAATAATTAATTGAACATCTAACCAGATTAGCAATTTAATGATAGATCTAGAACTTATAACACTATTAACAAATAAATCACCTTTCGAATGCGAATATTATCTTAGACATAAATTTGTTAGGAACCTATGCTAGCATTTTAAACTAGTCTGATAAGCTCACTTAATAATCCAACCTCGACTTTCATCTCGACTTTCATCGGCTAACAATTATCAAGCCTATAGAATATTGATTCCTGATAATCTAACCAATGATTAGTTGTATTAGAAAACCTATATATCAATTTTCAGATTTGTTTACCTAACAATAGCACTAAAATCATAGAAATAGAGATTTAAATTCATAACCCTAATCTATAACAACATTCTAATTAATCATTAAAATCCCCTTGAATAAATCTCTTATCCCAAATCTACTCAGACGTAGCAAAGAAGAAAGAATACATATATCATGATGGAAGAATTTATTGATGACATATGAAAATAAAATTGAGAATTATCAAGCAATAAAGATCCAAAATTAAAAGAGAGAAGTATATCTAATAACTCTCAAAAGAAAATAATAAACTATGTAAAATGGTCTTTGACGGCCTCTCTGTAACTTTGACAAGCCTCCTTTATTTATAGGGATCCTCTAGGTTTAAGTCGGATTAAAATAAAAGATTTGGAAAATCTCGAACACAGAATCGATCGATCCTCGTGGATCGGTCGATCTCCATCTTCAAACTGCACCACTTCATTAATTCGCCATTCTCTCGGTCATTCTTCAGATTCGTCGATCCAAATATATATTCAAGTATTCCTTGAAATGTATAAGCATTCAAAGAAGTTTCATTTCATTCATTTAGCTCCAATGATGTATAAACCTGAGAAAACATTAAAAGGGACCAAAAAGACACAAAATCAATCCTAGATTCAATAAGGACTATAAAACATATAAAATCAAATGTATAAAACCCTTCAAATCATGACACATCAATATCCGACGAGAGTTATGCAAGTGGCTCAAATTCTGTAGGATCCAGTGCTCGCCCAATGGGTATAGGGCAGCTAAAAAATTGTAAAACGAAAGGCAAAGGAGCGTCTTGGGAAGTGGTCGATGAAGATTGGATTAAACTTAAACAATTTAAGAAGAAAGAGCTGGAAAATTAAACAAAATAGCTGTGAGGTAAGAGGAGATAAACCAATTGATGAAAGAAAAGACTCAGTAAGATGGAGTTGTTTATGAAGTTAAGTGATAAGGAGCATCTTGATGACCAGAGCAAAGAGCTGTTGGAGAAGTTTGATAACACTGTATTTTACCTGTTTTAAGCATAGTTTTATGACCACTTTAGGTTAGATTCATCCATTGTTCATTCCATTTATATTATTTTAGGTCACTTAGAGAGTCCTGCATATGCATTGCATACATGTTGCATATTAGGGTATTTCAGGTACTATTGGAGCATAAATAGCTAAGGATGGACATCAAGATTTTGACTCGACCAGCCGACTCGATCCAGACCACTCAAGTAGAAGCACCCATGAACTTTGGACGATCACTCGATCAACCTACTCGGTCCGTACCCGCATCAACCTGCTTGGGAAGCTTGCTCGGACAAAGGAATTGATCACACGGTCGAGTGGAAGCATTTGGCTCACTTCTCTCATCCCACTCAATCCCCTACTCGACCAAGGCGTCTAAGCTGACTCAATTCAGATTTACAGGAACCAATCCTTAGACTTATCCTTATGATTAGGTGTTCTGATCCTTCTTTATAAATGGGATTGTTGGATCAGGCCGCCTCCAGACACTTTTTGTCTTATCTTTTTGGCAACTTTTAGTTTTAGTCAGAACTTTCTCTCTCTAGGTTTTCTTAAGTTTTCTTGTATTTGCAATTTGAATTTCTAGTTAATTAATTGAGTATTTGCGTTTATTTTCTTCTCCATACTTGTTAATCTCTCTAGAATCTTCATCATATGTCTTCTTTGATGTTTTCTGGAATTATGATTTTGAGTATGAAGATAGTTTATGAGTAGTTTCATTGGGGAGTTTAGGGATGGGATAGACCATTGATTATTTAGTTTACTATTCTGATTGCTTATGTTTGTGCTTTCAATGAAAATCCCTTTTGGGTGAGTGTTCTTAATGCCTGTCCTTCTCTGACCAATTAGGACTTGATCTCAAATGGATCCCACATGACAGTGCGATGGATTCATTGGAAGAACTTTTTGCAGAGATCCACATACACTACCTTGGAAAAATTGGTTGATATGAATGTGTTTGGCTTTAATGGATTGATTCTTTATGACTGATTCACCATATTGGCCCTGGCAAAATCGGGTGTGTCAGTGGTGGATCTTGAGACCTTCTATCACGAAAGTGCATTAGGTTGTTTTAGAAATCTATTGTCTAGAGATTAGCCCAAATAAGTTGTGGTTGTTGTTTGATAAGCATCATAAAGGTTTACAAATAGTCATTGGTAAATAATCTCATCCCTTGAATCCCTATTAGTCATGATTTGCTTTATTAATCTTGTTTATCCAGTTTACTTGTTCATCAAGCTTTCATTTTAGTTTCATTTCTGTCTAGTTTACTTACTCGATCAAGTTACTCGATCCATCAGGTCGAGTGGCTTTGTTTTTATTTGCTTTAGTTTACTCGGTTGTCCTACTTGGTCCTTCTGATTGAGTGGATTTGTTTTCACTTAGGTTGATAGTTAAAACCCCCTTTTTACATGCTTGGCTTGGATTAGGACCATTAGATCACATCCTGATTGCTTGTACCACCCATTATGGATTGAAACCTCAAATACTACATTGATTGAGGAATTGAAACCTCTAAACTAACAAATATCTTGTTTCAATTTGGCGCCGTTGCCGGGGAGGTGTTCATTCCATTCATGATCTCTTTTATCTTTAGACCAAGTTCTGTTACTGTTTTACTTTGGATACTAACTTGTATCCAAATTTCTCTTTTCTGGTACCCTTACTCAATCCCTCTACTCGACGTGTGAGATCGAGTCAATGACCAATAATCAAAACTCCAAACCAGTGACAAGGAGAATCGGTGCTAATGATACTCCCCACATCCATATGCAGAGACAAGTTATCTTACCACCAGCTGCGCAAGATGATTTTGAGATCAAAGGGAGCCTCATCTCCATGGTTCAGCAAGCCAAGTTCTATGGTAACCCTATGGAAGATCCTCTGAATCACCTTGATGAGTTTGATAGGCTCTGTAATATCACTAGAGTTAGTGGAGTATGTGAAGATGGCTTCAAATTGCGTATATTCCCATATTTCCTAGGAGATAAGGCACAACAATGGAAAAAGAGTTTACCACATGGATCGGTGACTTCTTGGGCTGACTGTAAGGAAGCATTTCTAGCAAAGTTCTTCTCTCATGCAAGAAATGCACGCCTGCAAAATGACATTGCTAGCTTGTCTCAGAATAATGGTGAACCATTCTGCTTGGCATGGGACCGCTTCAAAACATCATTATTCAAGTGCCCACACCATGGCTTTCACAAGGATTCCTTGCTCAACACATTTTACAGAGAGGTCTTACCCACAGTAAAAATGCTATTGAATACTGCAAGCAATGGAAGTTTCTTTATGAAAGAGGATGAACAAGGATGGGAATTAGTGGAAAACCTGGCCAAATCAGATGGGAGTTGTACTGATGAATATAATAGAGTCTTAAACATCAAGCAAGAGGATGATGAGTCTTAGAAACAGGAAATCAGAATCTTAAATGAGAAAATGGACAAGATACTCATGGCCAAACATCAGCCTACTCAATCTGTTTATGGTGAAGCACATCCCCAAGATAAGGATAGGGAGAGTGTTCATCTTGAGGAGGTTTACTATACACAAAATCGAGGAGGATTTAATAGAGAATCAAATAGATTCCTACACCAGCAACACAACAATGGACCTTATCAATACCCATTAACCCCTACTTCAAACAAACCCCTATCACTCAACCAGCAACAATCAATAGAGGACATTGAAAGGGGTCAAATATAACCCTAGAAATACTCTCTCAAATAAAGAGATCGATTGCAGCACTTAGGGGTCGAATCCACAAGGAATCTGAAAAATCACACAATAGAAACAAAGATTCCAGTTAAGCTAGATCAAATAATGATAAATAAATAAAGCAAAAACGGAATAGCAAATTAAATTGGGATGAATTCAAGTGATTAAAAGCGCTAGATCTAGGGATAATCATCGGGAATAATTAGGAATGTGAACTGGGCAGTTCTATAATCATGAATAAATTGTTTGTTTGGTTCTTAAACTTGTAACACTAATATGATATCTCATCCAACTCTCCATGCGACGACATCTATCCTCTAAACAGAAGCAAATCAAATCTCTTTGCGAAATACCAATAAATAGAGTCTCTATGATTAGCGGGTACAATATGTTTACAAAGTTCTTAAACCAACTATCGCTGCGAAAAGGCTGTTTGCTCATCTAAGATTGCGTAAGGATATCAATAGCACTCTCACGCCTACCAACATTCCTATGATACCAGGATTAAGGTGATCAGTCTTAAGACTAGTGTGATAATCAAATCTAGATGAAGACCATTATAGATAACCTAACATGTCTATGCCCAATTCAACAAACCATCATAAACCTTTTGAAACCCTAGATCTAACAAGGTGACTACTCAAACATAGAAAAAAAAACACAAATCATTGTCTAAATAATACTTGATGTGATGTTTTATGCATCAAGTTTTACCCAACATCTAAACTCCGCAACTGCACAGTTGTGCGTGCCAGTATAGTGGTGGGATCTATCCACATAGAGTAAATAGTGCTATAGATCCTTACATCTAAACAAAGCTAGGATGAAATATATGGAAAGTGTCACGAAAATCAAATCAGAAGAAAATCTGAATAAAATCTTTAAATAAGGAAATAAATCAATTTAAAATAAATGTTGGGATTTGGAAAATCACATGGATTTAAATAAATAAAAAGGATATCTAACCGGATTAGCAATTAAATGATCTAGATCTAGAACACAAACACTGTACCAAAATAAATCTTTTTAACAAAAGCAAATATTATTCTATCATAAATCCGCTAGGACCCTATGATAGCATATTTCGACCTAGTTTGATAGAATTCACTTGTAGATCCAGCTTCTACTCTTGAAAATCTGAAAATCAAGCCTACAAACTTTAGATTCCGGGTAGAATAGCCGACACTAGCTGTACCTATGAATCATTTGATAGATTCGTCAACCTAACAAAAGCATTTGATTCATAGAAGTAGAGATCTATTAACCATAATTCTAATCTATAACAATAACCTAATTAAATATTAAATCCCTTTGAATAAATCCCATCTCCCAACATATAGATCTACTCAATCATGGTAATTGGTTGATAGATCATTATGTTGTATGGTTGAAACACAAAAAGAGATGAAAACAGATTGTAGATCTTGAAAATACAATGAAAACTTTATAGATCTGAGAAAAAGCAACGTAAAAATTACAGATCTGAAATGAGAAATAGAAATGGCAGAGTAACAGTAAAATTTTGTGTCTAGGTCTCTCTGGCCGCTCAGGAAATGAGCCTTATTTATAGAGTGTCTTCTAGGTCAAAACTCGGAGTGAGAATATTCGTGACTGGGATCGATCAATCCTACTTGGATCGATCAATCTTCTTCCTTTGATCCGTGCCACCTCATAGATTCCTTTGACTGACCGATCTGCTTCGGGATCGGTCGATCCTCATCATGCTTGGTCGATCCTCTTCAGGATCGATTGATCCAGGATGTCTACAAAATCCAATGATGTGTAAAAACGTCCAAAGTTGCTCCATTTTGCACATTTTAGCTCCAAGGAAGTGAAAACCTTAAAAGACACTAAAACCGACCAAAAGAACACAAAACCTAACTTCTACACTCAATAAGACAAGTAAAAGAATAATAAAAACGGGTCAAAATATACACTCATCACACCCCCAGACTTGAATCCTTGCTTGTCCTCAAGTAAAAAACAAGACAGTGAAACAAAGTACAGAAGTGGAAGTTTGAAAAACGGGAACTTACGCTTAGCTTTAGAAATCCATCATGTTGATCATGTAAAAGCTTGTGAAAGGTTAATCGGACTTTAGGAGTACAACATGTACTTTACCATAAGCATAGCAAAGATTACCGTACTCTAGCATCCAAGATCCAAGGGAACTTCTGAAATCTCCATTGTTGGCCCTTTAACATTCATTAAGTGTTGCTTGCAGTCTCACAAAGGGAGTCAAAATTGCTAAGGGCTAGTAACGAGGGGCCAATTTAGGGGTGATTGTTAGGCATGATAGATGAACTCCGGTGCAAGAGAATGCACAACCTCCTGTACCTTGGATCCCAAGCAAGCTTAAATATAATGATCCTAAAAGAGTTGCTATTGCTGCTAAAATAAATAACAGAAACCAATAACTAACTAAATAAATAAAAGGTTTTTATTCTGGTTCCTTTAGACTTCTTTCACTTCTCTTTTTTTTTTTTTTTTTGAAAGAGAGTGTCGGGATGAGACGGGATCGATAAATCAATATAGGATCGTTTGATCCTAGAGCATTTTTTTGTTTTTTTTGTTTGAGAAGGGGAAGTTGGAACCAGTTCTAACCATGTACATCAATCCTACTAAAAACTGCACCAATAATCAACTCAAACTAATATAGATGATGTAATGATACTCAAAGCTTACTCGGAAATCTTTAGAACATTTGGTTGTACCGGCTCCCATACTCCATAGTTTTTGCACTTGGTTGCACATGCTCCTAATGTTGTGAAAGATGTTTGGGGTCTGAATGAAAAAGGGTGTAAGGGTGTGGAACCAAACTAAAAATGAGCTTGGCCATCTGGAGCTCCAATAAGAATAGGGTGAAATCCAGATGTATATGATCCTTTTGCGATATCGAGCCCCTAAGTGAGAAGATTAGTCCATGTTAAAGGTCCACGTAGATAGAGCCAACGCTTGATCATTCAGATTTCCAAAGGATAGGTCGTTTCGGGTAAATTTGATTCATTTTTGGTGTTTCCAATCTTCCTGAACTAAGTCCAATAAATGTCAACATAAAATGGAAGCCACGAAAATTGTAAAATCCCATGTTTTGACTCTATAAAATGACTCAAAAAAAATGAAAAAGGTTTATTTTTTTGAAATTTTTTTTGAAAATGTTTTGACAAAGAAATAAAAGAAAACACATTGTTAGTAACATATGAAAACAGTCACCCCTTCCCCCAGACTTAAATCACTGCGTCCCGCTATGATATAAAATCAAAGGAAAAAGGTGCTGCAAAATAACACTGGAGATAATGAATTGTGAACAAGAAAGCAAACCATAAACCGTGGAAGGAATTTTACGACCAAAAGGGAGCATTGGTCTGTTCATGTACCGGTTTTTAGCTTTTCTCGTCTTGGGGATCAATCGATCCGGGGAGGATCGGTTGATCTCAGCGTCCCGAAACTTCTTCATAGTTTGCATCTTCTGCGTTTTGCACCTGTTTTCAGTCAGCTCAACACAAAAACATCATCATATCTTATTAAGGAAAAGAAAAATAAATGAATGAATTAAATAATGTAAGAATAAATAAAAGAAAAATAAAACATGTTGGGTTGCCTCCCAATAAGAGCTTGTTTTTAAAGTCATTAGCTCGACTTGGTTGTTTTCAGATGGGGTATGGGTTCATTGGAGGAATGAAGTCTCCCTTATCTGGTGGTTCTGGTGGAGGTTGTTTGAGACTACGTGTGCTCGTTTTCATATTAAACTGCGGATCCTCTCGAGGAAAGTGGCCTTTTGGCAATGCAGTATTGATCTTCTTAAGATCCCCGCTCACTCTTTGCGCCGGGAAAATGTACTTTGGAGCGTTCAGCTTGCTCTGATGTGTACGTAAAGGATCTCCCCAACACAACTGAGGGCTTTTTGCACTCAGAATTGGCTTTAAGACCTCAGGATCATCGTCATCAGGATTTCTGATCAAACGGGCTTCCTCCTTATGCTTCTGAAAAAGCAAGGGCTTTGAGATCTGAAATCTTATGGTATGAATGGTTTTCACAGTAAGTTGTTGCTCATCCCTCCTACGCCATGACGGAATATACTTAGAAGCTGAAAGATGTTTATCTGATAAACATTTATGTTTATTGATCGCTGGCTTCTTGGAGTTTGGGTCAAGAACTTGATGTGATGTTTTATGCATTAGTATAGTGGTGGGATCGATCCATATTTATCATCCTAGCTCTGTTTAGATCTAAGGATCTATAGCGCTCTTTACTCTCTATGGATCGATCCCACCAATATAGTGCCACGCACAATCGTGCACTTGCGGAGTTTAGATGTTGGGTAAAACCTGATGTATAAAACATCACATCAAGTTTTTGGCACCGTTTCCGGGGAGTAATTGTAACCTTTAGATTTAAGTATTTAAAGCTAGTCTAGGATATTTATTTTCTGCATTTTTATTTTACGTCTCTGAGATCGACCGATCCCCATAAGATCGACCGATCCTACTTCTTGCACGATCGACCGATCCTTCGATCCCTCTTTGATCGTTCGATCCTTTTTCTTTCAAGATCGACCGATCTCTTCCAAGATCGATCGATCCTAGAGCCCCTTTTCCGGATCTGATTTTCAAAATTCTTTTGCTGGGGTGAATAAGGCTCATAGATGGCTGAAATCTTTGAGTCCCGGTTCTATCACAAGCTGGGGTGAATGCTGAGCTGCTTTCATTTAGCAGTTCTTCACCAAAGCTAGATCCGCAGCGCTTAAAAACAAAATAGCCACATTCCGCCAAGCTGGTACCGCGTCCTTCTATGAAGCTTGGGAACACTATAAGGAATATCTAAGGGATTGTCCCCCTCGAACCTACACCAAATCGGAAAGGATGAATTTTTTCTACAATGGAGTTGAAACGAAATATCAGATGGCTATAGACACAGCCAGTAGGGGAGACTTCATGAGCAACACACTGGAGGAAGCAATGTAACTCATTGAAAACCTGGCAGCAAGCGACTCTAACAGATCTTTTGACTATGATAGGAAAGTCAACCCCATTTGGGTGAGTGATAAGATAATAGAGGGGCTTAATGCTAAGGTGGACATTCTGATGAGAGCTCAAAAGAGATTTGTTAATCTCTTGGAAAGTGATTAATTCAATGATGAGGAAGATCAAACTGAGGAGATCAACTTTCTCTGTGGACAGGGAAACTACCAAAACCGGGGTTTTAACCCAAATTTTAGGAACCATCCTAACCTGTCATACCGCAGCACAAAAGTTGAGAACCCTGGAGATCAGTTTCATCCACCTCGGAGTACTCAAAACCAAGGGAATTTCCAAAACAATGCCGGTTATGGTAAAATGAGATTCAATTCTCAACCAGAAATGCAGGTTCAATGGATAGAATTGATTCTTTATTCTGGCTGTGGATAGATCTTGATGTCTTGTATCGCTCCATGAAATATAAGATGAAAATAATTCTTTTTGCAATTTTGTTTTCCCTTTCTCCCATAACCGGTCGGATCTGTCTTCTATTTCTTTCTCTTCTTTTCTTCTCTTTCTCTACTCCTCATGATCTCTCTTCTTCTGATCAGGTGGCCACGAAAATAAGAATCTAAAACCCTTAAAACTTCCTTTAAATTTATCCCCTCCTTTTAATTTCAATTTAGGTTAGTGAGCTTTTAACCAGACTATAGTCGTTCTTCTAAGCAGGATCTCTGCATATCGGATCCCATCGTCGCCCAACTTCAAAGGCAGTTTCCTGTTGAACCGTAAGGACTTGGAAGCCGAACTACATATCACTGCAAAGCCCCAGATGTAAGCTTTTTATTTTTATTGTCCGATCGTGATTCTGATGTGAAGTCCAGCCGGAATCTGAGTTTCAAGCTGACGGCGGCTGTAACATAATTTCAAGAAAATCCTAGTTGTTCTCAGAAACCCTAAGTTATATTTCTAGCAAGTTACTATTTATGGAAATTTTCTATTTTTTGAAATTTCTAATTTAGGAAGGTTTATATTTCAGGAAATTCTATGAAAGGAAAGTTTGGACATTGAAGTTAAAAAAGGAAAGTTTCCCGAAATAGAAAGTTTCGGAAAGGAAAGTTTCCTAAAGAGTAAAGTATGAGTTGTCTCCGTCTTCTAGTGGCTAAGGTGAGGGCTAACCGCATATTTATTATTTGCCTTACTTCCCTATTGATTGTATAGTACTTAAATATGATTAGTTTCTATGATCGAGTCAGTCTTATTTTTGTTAAACCAGACATATAATGGTTAGATGATTTCACATATTTCTTGGTTCACTTGATGTGGTGTAGTGTTGCGTTATATGTATATGATTATGAGGTGACATGGTGGATGTACAGTTGGCATTTGCGGTGTACTAACGGGGTCTTTGTGTGTTGGGTATGGTCAGCCACTCGATCGCTGAACCGGGACCCCGTGTGTATCGATAAAGCATCTACGGGCGGTATGATTAGGCACTATCCCATAATCAAGCCTCTACGGGGGGTGTGGGCGATCACTTAATTTGCATAGGACCCGTTGTTTGTTTTTCTTGGGTGCTTTAGGTGTCGTGGTTGTTTCATGTTTAGGTCTAGACTCTCATAGTGTGTTGTTAAGCCGGGTTTGATTTGTGTGGCTAGCACACCATACCTCACTGAGTGACTCCCCTGTTACTCACCCCTTTCTCTGTCTTTTCCCCTTCACGTGGTCATATTGAGTAGTTGATGTACGAGACTTTATGGTGCGAAGTTTTGGGGATCAACGAAGTTTTCTTTACTTTTATATTTTGATATTGCTTTATTTATTTATTTGGATTTTATACTCAGTTTAATTCATTTTATTTGAATATTTGGATATTTGCGATACAATTATTTAATTAATAAAGATGATTCAAATTTATTGAGTTACTTGAGTAAGAAGTTACTTTTAGTGACGCCTTAGGGACTCACGTAAGAGGAGGAGACGGGCGTCACACTCAATGGGAAATTTGATGCCTTAGGAACTCACGTAAGGATTTTAGAAAACCAAGTTGTGATAACACCACTTTTATAGATGTTTTTATCACTTTTTTGTCATGCCTTAGAGTAGATTTCATCCATTGTCTATACCATTTCTTGCATTTATGCTTCATTTAGGATGTTTCATATTTTTGTATATACATTGCATGCATTTTGCATATTTGGGGTCTTATCAGGTACATATGGAGCTTATGGAGCACACTTGAATTTTGGCTCATGAAGTGAAGACATGTAACAAGCCTTGTGAAGTCGAGTGATGATTGCAGAGAAGATGGATGGCTCACTCGACCAGACGACTCGAGTGAAGCACTCTCAAAGCTGTTGCATATGACAGGCTCACTCGACCAGAGCACTCGAGTGAAGCACTCTCAGATAGCACTCTCAGACAGGCTCACTCAACCAGACCACTCGAGTGAAGCACTCTCAGGTGATCAGTCTCGACCTCAGCATCACCGCCTACCCCACTCGATAGGTCGACCCGAGTGAAGCACTCTCGGACCACACCACTCGACTACCCCACTCGACTGCTGGGTCGAGTGGGCACTCTTCGACTTTTTCTCCTAAAAACTCGCAAAATGTAATAAGCGCTTGAGACTATGTATTCAAGCGCCTCATTAAACCTAATTACGGAGAATCGAGTAGCGCCGCTCTGGCTTAGTAATTTTAAGGTTTTCTCTCATTTCTTCTCTCTCTTGTTCTTGGTGTTCTTGATAGTTTTCTCATTTTCCAGCAAATTGGTAGCTTGGATAACTTTTGAATAAATCAGTATTTGCTTTTGAATAAATCAGTATTTTCTCACTAGATCAAGGGCTATAACATATGAAAAGCTCAAGCTTTTCTGGGTTTCGGACCCCAGCCATGATCACCATGTGTGAGTAGTAGATTTGGGATTTTTGGGGATGGATTAGGTTTGCTTCTCTCTGTTTTGTTATTGCTTAGATAGTTTGATCATCACTGAGTTTTGACTCCCTCTTGGGTGAGTGATTTTAATGCTTGTTTTCCCCTGATCAAGGAAAACATGATCTTAGATGGTCTCATGAGCACGAACCATGCCTTGAGCCATTGGAAAGACTTTTCCAGGGTTTAGAGTACAATAGCGTGGGGTGGATGCATCAGACATTGATTTATGTCATGACTCCACCTATTCACTTGTTATGAACTATTTTCGACTTTAATAGGCTGATTATTCATGCCTGATCCGACTCCTCACACTATGCTGACTGGGTTGGATCTTAGGGCTCTCTACCACGAACCATAGATTGAGCTGGTTATGAAGTCTGTTGTCTAGGGTAGTCTTGTGATGAGATTGCTAGTTGATAGCTGCAATGGAACAAAGTGTTTGCGATCCTGTGACTTCCATCCCAAGACTCCCTGTTTTTCCCATAGTTTCACAGCTTGCTTAGTATTAGTTCACTGTAGTTTTCCTCCGTTTTTACTGTAGCACTCGACCTCACCACTCGAGTGAGTGGTCGAGTAGTTTTAGTACTGTGAGTTTTCCTGCTTAGTTTCATGATGTGCTAAAGTGTGACAGACTTTGGTACCTCTAGTATCAATTAGGGTGTTTAGTAGATTTCTTATTTAGACTGCTAGTACCACACCTTTTTGATAATCACCTGAATAGCTTGTTTTATTTATCAACTGATTACTGTAGACCACTCTTGATTGGTTCGACATTGTTACTTCAATTATATCAATTTACCACTATACTATAATTGATAAACTTTGTATTTTGTCTCTCTAGGCTTAGGTTGATTGCATTGCTGTCTTTCTTTGCTTAGGGTAGGCAAAATCACTGTTTCAATTTGGCGCCGTTGCCAGTTTTGAGTGTTTTTGTCTACACAGTTAGTTGTTTAAGGCTTACTAGATCAAGTCTATTACTTTTGAGATCTGGGTACTGATTTGGTTTTGAAAATTTGTCTGTTTTGCATCAGGGTACTGTAGCACTCGAACCCCACTCGACCTTACCACTCGAGTACTTGATCGAGTCACTACTCTCTGAATGCAATCACGTTCTCAAGGCAGCCAAAACCTACTCCAGTTACTTGATCACATACATCGCATCAACCAGCATACTCGTCAAGCTACACCTGCACCTGCTACCACCATTCCTGCACAACCAGTTCTAGAGACACCTGCACTCATGGCAGAACAAGTTCCTCAGCCTAGGGTGATTGGAGCAGGAGAGGCTCCAAATACTCACTGTCAGAGACAAGGAATTGTAGCTCCTCCAGTCAACAACAATAACTTCGAGATCAAGACGGGTTTGATCTCCATGGTCCAGAACCACAAATTCCATGGACTTCCTATGGAAAACCCGCTTGCTCATTTGGATCAATTTGATAGACTGTGCGAGCTCACCAAGATCAATGGCATCTCAGAAGACAGCTTTAAGCTACGCCTCTTTCATTTTTCTCTTGGTGATAAGGCTTCCCACTGGGAACGAGCACTGCCTCAGCGTTCTATAACCACCTGGGATGACTGCAAGAAGGCTTTCCTGCTGAAATTTTTCTCTATGTCAAGGACTGCAAAGTTCAAGAACGAAATCTCCAGCTTCACTCAGCGGCCCAATGAGAGTTTCTCTGAAGCATGGGAGAGGTTTAAGGAGTACACAATGCAGTATCCTCACCATGGTTTCACCAAGGAATCTTTGCTCAGTACGCTCTACAGAGGGGTAAGCCCGAAGATCAGAATGCTATTGGATACCGCTAGTAATGGAAATTTCCTCAATAAGACGTTGTCACTGGCTGGGAGCTAGTAGAGAACCTTGCAATCTCTGATGGAAACTACAGTGAGGATTTCGACAGATCAGTCAGAGGCCCATCTTCGTCTTCTGATAAGACCAAGCAGGAAATCCAGTCTCTTAGTGAGAAGCTGCAACTCTCTATGCAGTGAGCACACCACCAGCTCTCCATCTTCTTCCTTTCAAGAAGAGATTCTCCAACATCACTGAGGACAGTGATACTCAAGTTGGGGGGGAAAATTTTCGATATGCTGCTAAAATTGGCTTGAGCACTGTAGCACTCGACCACACCATTTGAGTGAGTGGTAAAGTAGGCACTCCTGAGACTGCAAAAGAGAAGCGCATACTGGATTTGCATGCGATGATGACAAGTCCTTTCCCAGAACGGTTCAAGGCTGAGACTGAGAAGGAGTATGCTATCATGCTTGAAGAAGAGCTATTAGAGCTTGAAGCTAAAATGACTTGGGATGAAGCTGTGAAGTCACTTGGACCCTTTGAGAGTGGTTTGAGAAAAAGAGCCTTGAAGAAAATTCAAGATAAGAGAGCAGCAGCTGTTAAGGCCTATGAGTACAAGATGATCACTCAGCTGAAAGTGGTAGTGCAAAAGAAGCTGACGGATCCTGGGTCATTCACGATACCTTGCACCATCAGAAACCAGACTTTCCAGAATTCTCTCTATGAGAACTTCAGTCAGCATAATGCCATTGTCTGTGGCAGGAAAGCTGGGATATCACAAATTTCTGCCTAGCACCAGGTCTCTAATCCTAGCTGACAGGACCATTAGATTTCCCCATGGCTTGCTAGAGAATGTCCCAGTGAGAGTAGGAAACATGGAGATCCCTACTGACTTCATAGTGATGAAGATGGAAAAGGAGCCAATGAATCCCCTCATATTAGGCAGACCATTCTTGGCATCTTCTGGAGCTGTTATAGACACCAAAAATGGTGAAATAGTTCTTCAAACCAGTAATGACTTGGTGATACATTTTGACACCTCTTCCGGCTTGAAGAACCCTGATTTTGAGAGACAGCTTTTCTACATGGAAGAAGCTGAGGGCAATGAAAAGATAAACTTTGGAAAATTTGAACAGTACTCTCAGACACCATCAAGACCTCCAGGGTTCACAGTCACCACGGGTAGTCACTCTGACAGAGCAGTGCAGAAGGTTGATACATTTGTAGCAGAAGGTGGCTCTGATGAAGACAGCATAGGATACACTCGACCACTCCACTCGAGTGCTAGGTCGAGTGACCACTCGAGTCACCACCAGAGAGCACAACCGACCACTACAAAACCACCTGGTTCGATTTGGTACTCGGACCAGGAATATTTTTGTACAGGGAAGAGCAACTCCACATACCCACTCACAACACCAGCATCAGACCAGAGCATTATCCTTGCTCTACAAGGTGTTGTTTTAAGTTGGCAGAGAAAGTGGATAGGCTTGAGAAGGAAGTTCTGAAGCTCAAAGAAACTCAACCACCCCCACCTGAGATGGGAAGAAGGAGGCCTAAGCCACCGGGAATGAGTGATAGCTTCTATCACGCTATCATGGCATCAACTTTCATTGTGGAGAAGCCAAGTCCAGAGGGATCAACACAGTCTCTCAAAGACCAGAAAATTTTCGAGAGTCCAGAGGGGTCAACACAGTCTCTCAAAGACCTTCCACCTGCCTAAAAGAGTGAGAGTCAAGCTAAGTGACTTTAAACAAGCTAACTTGGGAGGAATTCCCATGTTTATCATTGTATATACTAGCTTGATTTTCTTATGTCTTTTGAATTTTGTTATTTTTAATGCGTTTCCTTAGTATTTTGAGTTTCAAGAGAGGATGAGTTGAGTATATGTCAAAATGGAGTTTCAAAAGGGTCAACCAAAAATCCCAAGAGTCACTCAACCACACCACTCGACCCCCAGGTCGAGTGGCCAGGTTTTGTCTGAAATCTCAACTTTTAATCTAGCCCGTTCATTTGAAATCAGTCCACCATTTAATTCCCACGCGACCCACCATCTTCTTCTTCCCCATTTTTGCAATTTTCTTTATCTCTCAAAGCACATAATTCTCCAACTTCTCTCTAAATTTTTTTCACTCAAATCTTCAAATTTTCAACCAAATTTCAATCATGTCTCACTACTCTAGCAATCCCGAAACAACCTTGTAAGTTTTTAAACCCTTTGAACCCGTTTTTGCGAAAATCCGGGTTCGAAATTTTTTTGAAATTTTTCGAATTTTTTTGGCTTGCATGTAGTTAAAATCGGCTGATTAGAGTAGTGTAATGAATCGGAATGAGTATGCAATGAATTTCTATGGGTGAATTTGCTTGAAATCGAAATTTTGTTCTTAGTAGTGCACTTGAAATTTTTGAAATTTTTTTGTAACCTTAGGACAAATTTCGGTTTATCTATTGATTGTTTGATAATTGGAGAACCCACATTGATCATCATTGTTAAAATTGAACAAGTTTTAGAAATTTTTGAAATCATGCATATATAAAAATCGCTTTGAAACTTGATGATTTTGGAAAAAATTTAAACCTAAGTGTTTAGATCCTTGCTAGGCCTGAAATTTGATGCATATTATTGTTAATTTAGGTACTCGATCAAAGGACTCGAGTGGGTCAAGTCGGGCAAAATTTTATTTGGAAAAATTTGCCCACTCGACCACACCACTCGAGTGCCTGGGTCGAGTGGTCCAAATTTTTGCTAAATTTTTGATTTTTTTTTATTTTGTTTCAGGAGCACTGGCACAATAAGGACAAGGGCAACAAGAAGCCACACCGCAGCACGAACCACTCGACCATCTGGGTCACGACATGACAAGGCCAAAGGAAAGAGAGTTCAAGAAGAGGAATCAGTGAGAAGGAACAGTGAGGAAGATGGTTTTGAGAGATTAGAGGAAATCCAGGCTGAAACCTCCGAGGAAGCTAAGCTAATCTCCATCCTGGAGAGGGTGAAGTTCCTTGGGACTAGGTACCCAGATCGCCCTACCATGCAAGCTCTGGGAATTTGCAGAGAGGTGGGGAAGTTCTATGATTCTGCTGACATAGTGGGACTCACCCACGGCCTTAGGGATGGTTTCAAGACTGAGACTTGCCATTTCTTGGCAACAGTAGATCTCCAACTTTATGAGACGAGAGGCATGGCTAGTACAGCTGAGATGGGGCATGTGAGCTTCAGAGTCAGAGGAATAGACTACCAGCTGCCCCTGAGTGTGGTCGACATCTTGTTTGATTTCCGCAGAGGAACATGGCAAACTCAAGAATTTGATAAGAAAGAGCTGAACGAGTTGTGGTTAGCGCTTGGAGGAAGGGAGCACTATCAGTCTGCCAGAGCTAAGAGTAGTGAGATCAGGCACCCCGCAGTTAGATACCTCCACAGGACTCTCGCAAACACGATGTTTGCGAAGAAGGCCACAGGGCCAGTGAATGAGATTGAGTTGAAGATGCTGGACAAGGCTCTTTGCGACTACCTCATCTACTCGTCAGAGGAGAACCGGGCCAATGGGATAGAGATGCGAGGAGATAGAGCCTACACAGGGAACTCCATCGTTTTGGTGAGACACCTCATGACCTACAGAGCTGATGCTGTCAAGAATGACAAGATGCTGAACAAGGCAGAGCTCACAGTGGGAGGGATTGTTACACCATTTTTAGGGGCTGCTGGAGTTGAGCTTAGATCAGAGCCCACACCATACACTCTGATGGATTTGGATCACATGAAGGACACTCAGACTATTGGTGCAAAGGTTGGGGAGAAGTACATCTACAACTTCTCACATCCCAGGAGCAGCAAGGCGAAGGCTCTGCTACCCTATGGAGGTCTAGCCAAGATCTATGCAGAGGACGGTGACCACAGTATCCTCTTTGTACCACCAGTCAGAGATCTCTACTTCTCTGATGAGGGAGTTAGATTCCACAAAGATGAGACGTTTCAAGACTTCATGGGGAGTGTGCCAGCTCCAGAGAGGTTTTATTTTGAGGAGACAGAGTGTAGAACCCTCAAGGAGGCTAATCATAAGATCTCCACACTTCAGAAGTGGTGCAAGTGGCAGGATAAGCAATTCAGCAAATTCAAGAGTGGAATGAATGCCACATTGAAGGGGCTCACCAGTCGCTTGGCTGCAGCTGAGAGAAAGTTGAGTGCTGGCTCATCTAGAAGGACTTCAGCTGAGCAGAAGGAGAGAAAGAGGCGCCCAGATCACCATATAGAGCTAGAGCATTTGTCCCCAGACGAAGCCACTCGATCACCTAGGTTGAGTGAGCCACTCGAGGGCTATCAGGGTTTCGACCCAAGTGCACCAGTCGGTCCGTACCCATGCTATGATCAGGGCGCAGAGCTTCCACCTTACCCGGGGTACTATCAGAGCTAACCACTCAACCACGCTGGGTCGAGTGCACGATATATGCAAGGCCACTCGACTGCTGGGTCGAGTGGACCACTCGACTGCTGGGTCAAGTGGACCACTCGAGTCTCACCCCGTAGCTGACCCTTCCACCACTACAGGTCCAACATACAGTCAGGAGAGCATGGAGGCTAACACAGATGCCATCTTCACTCCAAAAGAATGAGGTACCACCCCACTTCTTTATCATTGTTTATACCATTGCATATTTTTTTCCTTTTTGTTGTAGTCTCTTAAATCATCTCTTGAATTCATTTTACACAAAGTTCTCTAATGCATTCGCCTAAGCTTGAAAATTAAGGCTGCACCTTGCTTGGAATTTAGATTTAGCACTCTCACTTGGTTGAAGCTTACTGTGATTTGTCAAACTATCATTATCAATTAGAACCTAATTTGAAAAATTTAATTATCATGATATGCTCTAAAACTTTAACTCATGGATACCTTAAAATACTTGGATTCTCTTTCACCTTTAACCACTCTTGCTAATCCAAGTAGCTGTCTCCACCATTGAGACAGTTTCACAAAAACCAAACCTAAAACTTCGTTTCGACCATACATTATTCTTCAGTGAAGTGAGGCCTATTTCCGGATTGAATTAGAGAGAAAGTGTTAGGTGTTGCCGACAGGAGTAGCCTCTCATGTAGTCTCTGGTACGCAATTTTTGAACCAGATTTAGGCTAGGAGTTTGAATAAGTTGAGGTTTGAGTCTGGGAAAAGAAAAGAACAGAGGAAAAGAGTTTGCTAAAAAATCATAAGCCTTTGGAGAGGATAGGTTCAAAAGAAAAACAAAATGAGTCTAGTAAAGGGTTTGGAAGAAAAAGATAAAAGTTGCCTCAGTAAAAGAAACAGAAAAAAAAATCATATATTAGCCACTCGACCAGGCCACTCGAGTGAGTGGTTGAGTCATAGCTTAGTGAAAAATAAAAAAAATCCCAAATCCGCTAGAAGTAAAAGTAAAGTATCCTCTCCTTAGAAGAAAACAGAAAATCAGTCCTTAAGCCAAAAAAAAAAATGAAAAAGAAAAGTTTTTAAGCACAAGTGTAGAACTAGGATGAAGTTTCTGGGATTTTAGAGTTAGGAGAGTCATTTGGTTCTTCATGGGTAGATGATAGTCTGCTCCTGTATGCACCAGTTGGCTCTACCTTTAGCATTCTCTTATAATTCAATCTATTTCATTGAGAGATCCTGATACATGCGCTTAAAACCAGAGGAAGAAGAGACCATTTTTATCTCTTAAAACTTGTCCCTTAACCAAATGAGTTACAGTTATTGCATATCATAATTCACCAGTTCGTGCTTAATCAATGTTAAAAGGATAATTTGTTTTGAATGTTTGCTTGTGGCTGAGTCTTAGTGTTGAATTTGATGTGATGAGTATGGCTAAACCTTATAAGTAGTACTTCTGCGAAATGCATTCTAGAACTAATAACTGTGACATTGACATTAGAGGTTTGTTTAGTTTGCTTAGGTTCTGAGTCTCCACTTTTTACACTACTCCTTTCATCTTATCCTTTCTATTTGCATGAGGGCAAGCAAAGGATAAGTTTGGGGGAGTTGATAACACCACTTTTATACATGTTTTTACCACTTTTTTGTCATGCCTTAGATAGATTTCATCCATTGTCTATACCATTTCTTGCATTTACGCTTCATTTAGGATGTTTCATATTTCTGTATATACATTGCATGCATTTTGCATATTTGGGGTCTTATCAGGTACATATGGAGCTTATGGAGCACACTTGGATTTTGGCTCATGAAGTGAAGACGTGTAGCAAGCCTTGTGAAGTCGAGTGAAGATTGCAGAGAAGATGGATGGCTCACTCGACCAGACCACTCAAGTGAAGCACTCTCAAAGCCGTTGCAGATGACAGGCTCACTCGACCAGAGCACTCGAGTGAAGCACTCTCAGACAGGCTCACTCGACCAGACCACTCGAGTGAAGCACTCTCAGGCAATCAGTCTCGACCTCAGCATCACCACCTACCCCACTCGACCAGTCCACCCGAGTGAAGCACTCTCGGACCACACCACTCGATTACCCCACTTGACTGCTGGGTCGAGTGGGCACTCTCCGACTTTTTCTCCTAAAAACTCGCAAAATGTAATAAGCGCTTGAGACTATGTATAAAATCGCCTCATTAAACCTAATTAGGGAGAATCAAGTAGCGCCGCTCTGGCTTAGTAATTTTTAGGTTTTCCCTCATTTCTTCTCTCTCTTGTTCTTGGTGTTCTTGATAGTTTTCTCATTTTCCAGCAACCTGGTAGCTTTGATAACTTTTGAATAAATCAGTATTTGCTTTTGATTTCTTCTCCATCCTTGCTCACTAGATCATGGGCTATAACATATGAAAAGCTCAAGCTTTTCTGGGTTTCGGACCCCAGCCATGATCACCATGTGTGATTAGTAGATTTGAGATTTTTGGGGATGGATTAGGTTAGCTTCTCTCTGTTTTGTTATTGCTTAGATAGTTTGATCATCACTGAGTTTTGACTCCCTCTTGGGTGAGTGATTTTAATGCTTGTTTTCCCCTTATCAAGGAAAACATGATCTTAGATGGTCTCATGAGCACGAACCATGCCTTGAGCCATTGGAAAGACTTTTTCTGGGGTTTAGAGTACAATATCGTGAGGGTGGATGCATCAGACATTGATTTATGTCATGACTCCACCTATTCACTTGTTATGAACTATTTTCGACTTTAATAGGCTGATTCTTCATGCCTGATCCGACTCCTCACACTATGCTGACTGGGTTGGATCTTGGGGCTCTCTACCACGAACCATGGATTGAGCTGGTTATGAAGTCTGTTGTCTAGGGTAGTCTTGTGATGAGATTGCTAGTTGATAGCTGCAATGGAACAGAGTGTTTGTGATCCTGTGATTTCCATCCTTAGACTCCCTGTTTTTCCCATAGTTTCACAGCTTGCTTAGTATTAGTTCACTGTAGTTTTCCTCCGTTTTTACTGTAGGACTTGACCTCACCACTTGAGTGAGTGGTCGAGTAGTTTTAGTACTGTGACTTTTCTTGCTTAGTTTCATGATGTGCTAAAGTGTGACAGACTTTGGTACCTCTAGTATCCATTAGGGTTTTTAGTAGATTTCTTATTTAGACTGCTAGTACCACACCCTTTTGATAATCACTTGAATAGCTTGCTTTATATATCAACTGATTGATGTAGACCACTCTTGATTGGTTCGACATTGTTACTTCAATTATATCCATTTACCACTATACTATAATTGATAAACTTTGTATTTTGTCTCTCTAGGCTTAGGTTGATTGCATTGCTGTCTTTCTTTGCTTAGGGTAGGCAAAATCACTGTTTCAAGTTGCTCAAACTTCTGAGAAAAATAGGGCCCAAACCAGAACTTTCCTAGGGAAACCTGAAAATAATCCCAATGAATCTCTACACTTCGTTGAACTTAGAAGCGGAAAACACGTTTTCCCAAAAAGCTATCCTGCTAGAGGAGATAGGACGATCATTTATCTGTCTGATGATGAAGAAGACGATTTCTTCAATGATAACATAGAAGATAGCTTTTACAACAGGGAGCTGGCGATTCCTGAAGAACCTGAAACTTCAGAAAATAGAAGTGATCATTCCCTGGATGATGAGATAGAATAAGCAGAGCATTATTACGCTAATCTCAGAGAGTTGGAAATAGATCAAGAGCGGTCGACCCAGAGTGAAACCGAAAATCCCCTGTGTTGAAAGACCAGAATTTCCCGATCGAGCCTGTTAAATCAATCACAGAATTTTCAGCACCCTCTGAAAAGAAATTACCACCAATCCCTAGATCTACCTACCATGAATTTGATAAGTGGAGATGTGAAAAGATAGCTAAAGAGATGAGAGTTAGACTAACCTTTCCAGAGGTCTACTCAATGATTCATTTAGTGGAAGATCAATTAAAGAAAATTTTCATTGGAGAATCCACTATGGAAGACTCCGTCCAATTCTTAGGGAAAATTGCGATGAGCAAATGCACAAAAAACTTGCAAAGAAACTAGGAGATCCCGAAAAATTCATCCTGTCATGCACCATTGGGGATACCTGTTTCAAAAACAGCTTAGTGGATTTGGGAGCAAGCATCAACGTACTTCCACTCTCTATTTTGCATAAGCTTGGACTGCTAACTATGCAGCAAACCACCAAGAAAATAACCATGGCTGATGGAACAACTCGGAGACCACACGGAATCCTAATTGATATTCCGATATTGGTAGGCTCGTGCTATATACTCGCTGATTTCATAGTTTTAGACTTGGATGATAATGGTACGGATCTTATCGTAGGACGAAGGATAAAAATCCACCTCGGAAAAACAGTTGTGAAACTTTACATTGAGACCATCGATATGCAATCTACCGTCAATGGTCAAACATTTGTGATTAAAGGTTTTGATGCTATCGATATTTTTCACTTGGTGAACGAGATCCCAGAAGTTTCCACAACTGAAAGAGTTCTAAAAATCAAAGAGCAAAACAACCCTGAGATCGATCGATCAGAAGGTGGGATCGATCAATCCAATAATAAGAGCCAATGCATTCTCGAGAAGAAGATCGATCTGGATTCCGTCGGGATCAACCCGCAAAGTGAGATCGATCGATCCCACTTCCCCGATACTGATCTTAAAATGGGGGAAGATCAACCGATCCCGGTCGGGATCGATTGATCCCCGCGATCGCAGCTTTATAACCCTCCTAAGAACGAAACCCTAAAAGAGTTTAGAAACCAGGGAAGGGCAGAAAAAGAAACTCCTAAGAAGATGAACCCTGTCACAGAGAACAAGGTTGATGATATAGTTGGTGAATGGGGAGCAAGGTTACCTTTTGAGGAAATCAACTCTGTGTTACCCTTGATGGCAGATTTCACTGTGGATATCCTTGCCGGCAGGATTACACTTCAAGGAGCAACTGACTACCTCCAGGAATACCTGAACAATAAGAGGCAGGATAAACTTCCCCCAAAAAGAGAAGATCCAGGTGATTTCCATATACCCGTCACAATTGGAAGGACCCTTTTAAGGAATTGCTGGATAGACACTGGAACGAGTATAAATTTCATATCCCTCAAGAATGCAGGGTTATTGTGTCTAAAACACATGGTGCCAACCAAGTCCCAAATAGAATTGGTTGATGGACCACTCCAAAACCCTGTAGGGATAATATCCAACATACCAATTCTTGTGGGTGGAAGCTATGTTCTGATAGACATCTTTGTGCTGGATATGAACTGCGATGAACCCGATCTAATCCTAGGACGGACATTCCTCGTTACCGCGCACGCATCTATCATCATACCCAAAAGGAGAATAAAGCTGCGAGTTGGGGACAAGGTCATATGCTTTCCCATTAAGACTATCAAGAGATACCCAATTGCGCTTGGCCAAACCCCCACTATGAAGGATAAGGAAGATACCACCCCTCCAATGAACCCAAAACCCAATTGAAATAAAATTAAGTCAAGCTAGAGACTTTGTAAAAACAAGCGCTGGTTGGGAGGCAACCCAACATGTTTTTAAATTTCTTTTTGCTTTTTTGCTTTTGAATTAGTAAAACTATTTTATTTTATTTCCCTTCAGTCATTTCAATTTATTTATTTATTTTCCAAAATAATATATGATGATGTTTATGTGTTGAGCTGACTGAAAATTGGTGCAAAACGCAGAAGATGCGAATTTCAAGAAGTTTTAGTACGCAGGGATCGACTGATCCTACCCAGATCGATCGATCCCCGAGACGAGAAAACCTAAAAACTGGTTCATTTACAGACCAATGCTCTCTTTTGGTCATAAAATTCCTTCCACGGTCTATGGTTTGCTTTCTTGTTCACAATTCATTATCTCCAGTGTTGTTTCGCAGCTCCCATTTTCTTTGATTTTATCTCACTACGGGACGCAGCGATTTAAGTCGTGGGGAAGGGGTGACTGCTTTCATATGTTACTAACACTGTGTTTTCTTTTGTTTACTTGTCCCAAATTTTTTTTCAAAACTTTTTCAAAAATAAAACTTTTTCATTTTTCTTGAGTCGTTTTATTGAATCAAAACATGAGATTTTTACTATTTTCTTGGTTTCCAATTTATGTTGAGATTTATTGGACTTAGTTTAGGAAGATTGGAAACACCATCAGTGGATCAACTTTACCCGAAGCAAACTATCCTTTGGACATTTGAATGATCCAGCGTTGGCTCTATCTAGTTGGACCTTTAACTTGGACTAATATTCTCACTTAGGGGCTCGATATCGCAATAGGAATCATATACATCTGGAGTTCACTCCATTCTTATTGGAGCTCCAGATGGCAAAGCTCATTTTTTGTTTGGTTCCACACCCTTACACCCTTTTTCATTGAGACCCCAGTCCTCTTTCACAACATTAGGAGCATGTGCAACCAAGTGCAAAAACTACGGAGTATGGGAGCCGGTACAACCAAATGTTCTAAAGGTTTCCGAGTAAGCTTTCTAGTATCAGTACTTTATCTATATTAGTTTGAGTTGACTATTGGTGCAATTTTTAGTATGATTGATGTACATGGTTAGAATTGGTTCCAACTTCCCCTTCTCAGAAAAAATACTCTGGGATCAACTGATCATACCTTGATCGATCGATCCCGGGATGAAAGTCCCGGGATGAGACGGGATGACTATTGGTGCATTTTTTTTTTTTTTGAAATAGAGAGACTCGAGATGAGACGGGCTCAATTGATCAAGGTAGGATCGGTCGATCCCGTCTCATCCCGAGACTCTCTATTTCAAAAAAAAAATGTAAAAAAAAATAACGAAAAGAAAGAGAAGGAAAGAAGTCTGAAGGAACCAAAATAAAACCTTCTATTTATTTAGTTGGTTATTTTTTTCTGTTATATATTTTATTTTAGCACCAATAGCAACTATATTAGGAACATTATATAGAAGCTTGCTTAGGATCCAAGGTTCAGACGGTTGTGCACCATCTTTGGTTTCCGTCTCACAGTGATTTTGCGCATTTGGTTGTACTGGAGTTCATCTATCATGCCTAAGCATCACCCTTAAAATGGCCCCCCGTAACTAGCCCTTAGCGATTTCGACTCACTTTGTGAGACTGAATGCAACACTTAATGAATGTTAAAGGGTCAACAATGGTGATTTCAGAAGTTCCCTTGGATCTGGGATGCTAGAGTACGGTAATGTTTGCTATGCTTATGGTAAAGTACATGTTGTACTGCTAAAGTCCAATTAACCTTTCACAAGGTTTCTTCTTGGTTTATATGATCAACATGATGGATTTCTAAAGCTAAGCGTAAGTTCCTGTTTTACAAACTTCCACTTCTGTACTTTGTTTCATTGACTTGTTTCTTACTTGAGGACAAGCAAAGATTCAAGTCTGGGGGTGTGATGAGTGTCTATTTTGACCCATATTTATTATTCTTTTACTTGTCTTATTAAGTCTAGAAATTATGTTTTGTATTTTTTGGTCCGTTTTAGTGTCTTTTTAGGTTTTCACTTCCTTGGAGCCAAAATATGCAAAATGGAGCAAATTTGGACGTTTTTACACATCATCGGATTTTGGAGACCTCCTTGATCGATCGATCCTGAAGAGGATCAACCAAGCATGATGAGGATCGACCGATCCCGAAGCAGATCGGTCAGTCAAAGGAATCTATGAGGTGGCACGGATCAGAGGAAGAAGATCGATCGATCCCAGTCACAAATATTCTCCAAATCACACATTAACCCCGAGATTTGACCTAGAAGACACCCTATAAATAATGCTCATTTCCTGAGCGGCCAGAGAGAGCCGGCCACGAATTTTACTGTGACTCTGCCATTTTTATTTCTCATTTCAGATCTGTAATTTTAACATTGGTTTTTCTCAGATCTAAAGTATTTTCCTTGCATTTTCAAGATCTACATTTTGTCTTCTTCTCTTTCTTTGCATTTTCAACCATACAACATCATGATCTATCAACCAATGACCATGGTTGAGTAGATCTATATGTTAGGAGATGGTGTTGTAGGCACGAAACCTAGGATAACACGAGATAGGGATGGAAGTCAAGCAACTGGCCGTACATACTCTCTTTGAATTGAGGTGGTTCGAGATGGGGTTGATTCAAAAGGTGATAACACTCTCTTTGAATTAGTGACTTGATGGGATGATGATCAAGTAACCAATGGAAAGAATAAAGCCACAAGACTGATGAAAGAGCCTTGATAAGTCGAAGCTTTTCTTCAAAGGAATCACACACAAAGAAGAGAAAGCAGCTAGGGTTTTCTTTGCTAAGAAAGACTGAATTTTATTGCATAAAGAGGGTAAGTCTTTTACGACTCAAACCTATGGGTTTTATAAACGAACCCTAGCTAACAATGAATGAAAACAGCAAGTAGTTCAAACCAAAACAACATGGTTTGCAAATAAAAGTAAAGAACTCAAAAATGGAAAGTTTGTAATGTCGCAGCAGAATCTCTTGATCTCGTGTTTTTAACTGGAGGTTGTGGAGTGTAGGATGTTGAGAACAAGCTCCGGAATGCGCACAAAGGGTGTTGCCTCATTAAAACCTTTCCCGAAAAACCCAATGGGACAAAACCGAGTGAAGGAAAAAGAGTACAATTCCTTAGCACTACTTTTTGTGTCTTGTACCTAAGGTAGTGGTAAAGACACGGCTCCAAGATCTTTAGTGATAGTGAAGAGTTGAGATCCCTGGAGTTCTTGAAGGACGGGAAGAAATGCAATCGGTGATGAGGTGACTTGTTGAAACAGTGATGTTCCGGCTCCCTTTGTAAGTCTCCTTCACTTGCTCTGCTTGTTGGCTCCATTGGCGTTTCTTGAATTATCTCCTTGCTCCGAAGTGATCCCTTAAGCTCCTCATGTTCCATAAGAATGATTAAGTCCTCTCCTGCCTTGTTGAAATCCTCCCTTACACTCTTATTGCCGGATCTGGTTCTTGGACTCCTTCTTAGCTGCGAGATAACAATAGCATTATCCTCATGATATCTCTATGTTAGTCTCATGAGCACGAACCATGCCTTGTGCCATTAGATATACTTTTTCCGAGGTTTAGAGTACAATAGCGTGAGGGTGGATGCATCAGAAATTGATTTATGTCACGACTCCACCTATTCACTTGTTATGAACTCTTCTCGACTTGAATAGGCTGAATCTTCATGCCTGATCTGACTTCTCACATTATGCTGACTGGGTTGGGTCTTGAGGCTCTCTACCACGACCCATGGATTGAGCTGGCTATGAAGTCTGTTGTTATGGGATTCGCTTATTGATTGAGCATGTTAGCACCTAGGACTTTCTAGAGCATTCACTAACTAGTTAATTCACCCCTATGATCCCTATAGTTTTAATATCACTTGTTTCACCAGAGTAGATCATTTGAGTAATAGTTACGTAGTTGAATCCGCCCATTCGACCATACCACTCAAGTGGAGCAGTCGAGTGGCATAGTCTGCTTTAAGTTTTCTGTATTTTGTGTTTTTGGCTACTTACTAAAGTGTGACAGCCTTTAGTGAGCTTAGTCTTTAGTTTTATCTTTTATTTTGCATTCATGTAGGTTATTAGATCTCACCAAACAAATTCCATATTTGGCTTGAATGAATGGTTAATGAACACATCCTTTTTGCTTAGTGCTATTCACCCAATGGATTGGCTCATATCTATACTATGATTGATTGAAATACCTGTGTTCTGTTTGCATGCTCTGTTTGATTGTTTTCATTCTTAGCATATAGGCAAAATACAAGTTTCAATTTGGCACCGTTACCATTTGGGTGATTTTAGGATTACAATTAGGATCTCATTGCTTTTGAGATCAAGTTCTTTCAAATTTTTATATTGATACTCACTTCGTTACACTTTGTCTCTCGCAGGTACCACTCAGATTGACCCTCCACTCAGGCCCTCTACTTGAGCGTACCACCATTCTCAATGGCAGGATCAATAGGTGCTCACGAGACCCCAACCCACCAGACACACATAGGAGGCATTGTTCCACCATCTGTGAGTGATGATTTCGAGATTAGGAGAGGTTCATCACTATGGTTCAAGACAACATATTATTTGGTAGGCCAGCAGATGACTCCATAGCGCATCTTGATAAGTTTGAGAGGATATGTAGCCTCACAAAGATTCAAGGAATCACTTAAGATGGTTTCAGATTGAGACTTTTTCCATTCTCATTAGGAGAAAAAGCATCCCACTGGGAAACTAATCTTCAGCCTGGCTTCATAACAACCTGAGATTCTTGCAAGAGGTCTTTCCTTACCAAGTTCTTCTCATACAAAAGAACAGCAAAGTTTTGCCAAGAAATCACAATGTTTCACCAGCTGAAAGGTGAAACACTATTAGATGCCTGGAAAAGATTCACAGACTACACAAGGAAATGTCCACACCATGACTTCTCCAAAGAGTCCCTGCTAGCATTCTATACAGAGGAGTACTCCCAATGGTCCGGGTATTCCTCGACACTGCAAGCGAAGGAAATTTCCTTAATGCCGCTGTACAAGATGGATGGGAGTTGGTAGAAAATTTGGCTAGGTCAGACAGTATTTCCAATGAGGAACATGAGCAGAGTATTAGGGATGACAGAATGTCTGATGAAGGCGCCAGAGCTGAAATCAAGATCCTTACTGAGAAGTTTGATATGATGTTGATTCACACTCAGAAGATTCAAGAACAGGCTGCACCTGATATGGATATCAAGTTATTGTTGCAACAACTCGTCCGTAGTCAGGAACACACTACTAATGAATTGCGATCCAATGCTCTAGACGTCAATGACAAACTTCTTGACATCACACAGCAGATCAACACCCTCCACTCTAAAGTTCATTACCTAGAGAACAGCCAGATCAGTCATACACAACCATCAACAGAAAAAGCCCATGCTATCCCCTTGAGGAGTGGCAGACAGTTACCACCAAGAGACCCTGCAAAGATCACTGAGGACAGTGAGGACCAGGGTGGGGAGGATCTCCATCAGGAAGAATTGCAACCTGAAGAAGCTGCAGAAGAGAGCTCACTCGACCATACCACTCGAGTAGGTGGTCGAGTGGCTGCGAGCCCAAAAAACAATTTGGTACAGCCTAAAGGGAAATAAAAATTTTCTGAATCATCCTCCTATGAACCTCCTTTGCCTTTCCCAGGAAGGAATAAGAAGCAGCAGGAAGTTAAGTACAAGATGCTATTCGAGAAACATCTGAAGGACGTGGAGCTTCATATACCCCTGTTGGATGCTTTGATGCTAATACCCCCAGTCTTGAAGTATATCAAAGATATGGTTATGGAAAAGACCAAGGAAGCACAAAGTATGGTACTCATCACTCATGAAGGCAGTGCTATCATCCAATAGAAAGTCAAATGCAGAGAAAAGCTCCAAGATCCAGGCTCTTTTACTCTGCCATGCTCAATTGGACCCCTTAGTTTCAAAAATTGTCTCTGTGACTTAGGAGCTTCGGTGAGTCTCATGCCACTATCAGTAGCACAAAGATTAGGATTCACAAAGTTCTTCCCTAGCAGAATCTCTTTAGTCTTAGCAGACAGGTCTGTTAGGCAACCACACGGCCTGTTGGAGGATTTGCCAGTTAGGATAGGACACCTTGAAGTCCCTACAGATATTGTCGTCTTAGAAATAGAAGAAGAACCGAAAGATCCTTTGATCCTAGGAAGACCATTTTTGGCAACTGCAGGAGCCTCCATAGACGTCTAGAGTGGTACCATCGCGTTGAAGCTAGGAAAGGAAGTCATGCAGTTTAACATCAAGTCTTCAATGAAACAGCCCATGATGCAGATATTTCGGGTTGGAGAGAGAGATGACTTGACAGAGGAATTTTTTAGAGAAGCAGTTCAGAAAGATCATCTGAAAACAGCACTGATCAAGTGTGATGAAGGAGGATACGTTCACTCTGAGATCTCTGACTATGAAATGAGTTTGAATGCGAAGGAACTTCCAGGCGTTGATGATGTTTTTGAGAGTTTGATAAAACCAGAAGGGATAGCAGCACTCAAACATGTCACTCGACAGCAGCACTCGAGTGGTCCAGTCGAGTCAGAAAACTCTGCAAAGTGCAGGCATGCAGCAGCGCTGGACCACCCACTCGAGTGGTTCGAACTCAAGGCAACAACTGTTGAACTCAAGCCACTTCCAGAAGGGCTAAGGTACGCTTTCTTAGGAAGTAAGGATACTTACCCAGTAATAGTCAATAACAAGCTAAACCATGATGAACTTGAACTATTGCTCAGCGAATTGTGAAAATTTATAAAGGCAATAGGCTATTCTCTAGAAGATATTAGGGGAATTTCTCCATCTCTCTGCATTCATAGAATTCACTTTGAGAATGAAATGCAAACTAGTGTAGAGCACCGGAGGAGATTAAACCCTAACTTGAAAGAAGTGGTAAAAAGAGATCATTAAGCTTCTAGATGCTGGAATATTCTACCCTATTTCTGATAGTACATGGGTGTCCCCTATACATTGTGTACCTAAGAAAGGAGGAATAATTGTGATTAAAACTGATAAGGATGAATCGATCCCAATTAGAACTATAATTGGTCACCGCATGTGCATTGATTATAGGAAGTTAAATGCTGCATCTAGGAAAGATCAATTCCCATTACCATTCATAGACCAAATGCTTGAAAAACTAGCTAACAATAGGATAACCTCTCCCAAGTTGTTGAGATGTCAGAACAAAAGGTATAGCTCTGTAGAAAACTTTCGATCAATGTTGGCAAAACTTATCCTCTTGTTCGGCCAATCCATTATTGCTCCAGTTGTTTCAAGGAAACATCCTCCTTGTATGAGTTGTGAAGCTTTTCCCTTCTCAATATGGACCACTTGGAAATCCGTGGGAATATCACAATTTCCGATCTTCACGCTAATGTCCGAGACCATTCCCATGGGAACTATAGACGAACAATTCACAAACCCTATGCGAATGTCAGATGCCTGGAGGTAATTCAAACCAATCTTCTCTGCATCTCTGGAAGACACCAGATTAATGCATGAACCAAAGTCAACCAATGCATCTTTGACAACACCACTTTTATACATGTTTTCACCACCTTTTTATCATGCCATAGAGTAGATTTCATCCATTGTCTATACCATTTCTTGTATTTACAATTCATTTAGGATGTTTCATATTTCTGTATAGACATTCCATGCTTTTTGCATATTTGGGGTCTTATCAGGTACATATGGAGCATATGGAGCACACTTGGATTTTGGCTCATGAAGTGAAGACGTGTAGCAAGCCTTGTGAAGTCGAGTGAAGATTGCAGAGAAGATGGATGGCTCACTCAACCAGACCACTCGAGTGAAGCACTCTCAAAGCCGTTGCAGATGACAGGCCCACTCAACTAGAGCACTCGAGTGAAGCACTCTCAGACAGCACTCTCAGAGAGACCCACTCGACCAGAGCACTCGAGTGAAGCACTCTCAGGCAAGCAGTCTCGACCTCAGCATCACAGGAGCACTGGACTTCAAACCACCAGCCTGCTCGAGAAACCCACTCGAGAGACCTACTCGAGACATCACTCGACCACACCACTCGACTGCTAGGTCGAGTGGGCCATTTTCTCACTTTTCCCTTAAAACTTGGATTTGTATTTAAGACTAGGTATAAAAACCCCTGATTAACCTAATACCGGGGGTACGCCACATTTTATCCTTTTAAGCTAGTTTTAGACTTTCTCTTTCTAGTTCATCTTTTGTTCTTGATTTTTCTGAGATTTAGTCACTTTGTACCTTGGATAACTTTTTATATAATTTGTATTCGGATTTGATTTCTTCTACAAAGTTGTTCATCACCCCTTCATTTATCACATATGTCAAATTTAGAGATTTCAAGGTTTGAATGGATCGACATGAATTATTTGTGTGAGTAGTTAGATTAGGGTTATTAGGGGTGGATTAGGCTTGTGATGTTCTTGATCGCCTTGGGTGTCTTAGTTTGTTTGCAATTTTGATGTTTTCCCTATTGGGTAAGTGATTTTAATGCTTGTTCTTTTCTGGCCAGTTAGGGCATGATTTAAGGTGGCCTCATGAGCACAAACCATGCCTTGAGCCATTAGATACACTTTTTCCGAGGTTTAGAGTACAATAGCGTGAGGGTGGATACATCAGACATTGATTTATGTCACGACTCCACCTATTCACTTGTTATGAACTGTTTTCGACTTTAATAGGCTGATTGTTCATGCCTGATCCGACTCCTCACACTATGCTGATTGGGTTGGGTCTTGGGGCTCTATACCACGAACCATGGATTGAGCTGGCTATGAAGTCTGTTGTTAAGGGGATCCCTTATTGATTGAGCATGTTAGCACTTGAGACTTTCTAGAGCGTTCACTAGCTAGTTGATTCACCCATATGATCCCTATAGTTTTAATATCGTTTGTCTCACCAGTTTAGATCATTTGAGTAGTAATCTAGTAGTTTCTCTTGCCCACTCGACCATACCTCTCGAGTGGACCAGTCGAGTGGCTTTGTGAGTTATAAGTTTTCTGTGTTTTTGCGTCTCTGGCTACTTACTAAAGGGTGACAGCCTTTAGTGAGCTTAGTCTTTAGTTTCATCTTTTATTTCACCAAACAACTTTCATTTTTGGCTTGAATTAATTGCTAATGTACAAATCCTTTTTGCTTAGTGCTATTCACCCAATGGATTGACTCATATCTATACTATGATTGATTGAAAAACTTCTGTTTTGTTTGTATGCTTTGTTTGATTGTTTTCATTTTTAGCATATAGGCTAAATACTTGTTTCAATTCGGCGCCGTTGCCATTTGGATGTTTTTAGTACTACAATTAGGATCTCATTGCTTTTGAGATCGAGTTCTTTTTACTTTTTATTTTGGATACTCACTTTGTTACACTTAAATTTTTTGCAGGTACTACTAGCGCTCTCTACTCGAGTGTACCACCATACCCAATGGCAGGATCACTAGGTGCTCACGAGCTCCAACTCACCAAACACACAGAGAAGGCATAGTTGCACCGCCTGTGAGTGATGATTTCGAGATAAGGAGACGTGTCTCACTATGGTTCAAGACAATATATTCCTTGGTAAGCCATAGGATGACCCCATAGCACATCTTGATAAGTTTGAAAGAATATGTAGCCTCACAAAGATTCAAGAAATCACTGAAGATGGTTTCAGATTGAGACTCTTTCCATTCTCATTAGGAGAAAAAGCTGCCCACTGGGAATCAAATCTTCAACCTGGCTCCATAACATCCTGGGATTCTTGCAAGAGGTCTTTCCTTACCAAGTTCTTCTCATACAAAAGAACAGCAAAGTTTCGTCAAGATATCGCATTGTTTCGCCAGCTGAAAAGTGAAACACTATCAGACGCTTGGGAAAGATTTACAGACTACACAAGGCAATGTCCACACCATGACTTCTCCAGAGAATCCCTGCTATGCATTCTATACAGAGGAGTACTCCCAATGGTCCGGGTATGCCTTGACACTGCAAGCAAAAGAGAGTTCCTTAATACCGCTGTACAAGATGGATGGGAGTTGGTAGAAAATTTGGCAAGGTCAGACAGCATTTCAAATGAGGAACATGAGCAGAGTATTAGGGATGTCAGAATGTCTGATGAAGGCACCAGAGCTGAAATCAAGATACTTGCTGAGAAGTTTGATATGATGTTGATTCACACTAAGAAGAATCAAGAACAGGCTGCACCTAATATGGATATCAAATTATTGGTACAGCAACTCATCCATAGTCAAGAACAAACCACTACTGAATCACGATCCAATAAGGGCACACTTCTTGACATCACACAGCAGATCAACACCCTCCATTCTAGAGTTCATCACCTAGAGACCAGCCAGACTAGTCATACACATTCAACAACCAAAAAAGCCCATGCTATCACCTTGAGGAGTGGCAGACAGCTACCACCAAGAGAGCCTGCAAAAATCACTGAGGACAGTGAGAATCAGGGTGGGAAGGATCTCAGTCAGGAAGAATTGGAACCCAAAAAAGCTGCAGAAGAGAGCTCACTCGACCACACCACTCGAGTGAGTAGTCGAGTGGCTGCAAGCCCAGAAACAAATTCAGCACAGCCTAAAGGGAAAGACAAATTTGCTGAATCATCCCCCTATGAACCTCCTTTGCCTTTCCCAGGAAGAAATAAGAAGCAACAGGCAGTTAAGTACAAGAAGTTATTCGAGAAACATCTGAAGGACATTGAGCTTCACATACCTCTGTTGGATGCTCTGATGCTAATACCCCCATCCCAAAAGTATATCAAAGATATGGATATGGAAAAGACCAAGGAAGCACAAAGTATGGTACTCCTCACTCATTAATGCAGTGCTATCATCCAGCAGAAAGTCATATGCAGGGAAAAGCTCCAAGACCCAGGCTCTTTTACTCTACCATGCGCTATTGGACCACTCAGTTTCAGAAATTGCCTTTGTGACTTAGGAGCTTCGGTGACTCTCATGCCACTATCAGTAGCATAGCGATTAGGATTCACAAAGTTCTCCCCTTGCAGAATCTCTTTACTTAGCAGTCAGGTCTGTTAGGCAACCACACGGCCTATTGGAGGATTTGCCAGTTAGGATAGGACGTCTTGAAGTCCCTACCGATTTTGTTGTCCTAGAAATGGAAGAAGAGCCAAAAGATACTTTGATCCTAGGAAGACCATTTTTGGCAACTGTAGGAGTCTCCATAGACGTCCAGAGTGGTACAATGGCTATGAAGCTAGGAAAGGAAAGCATGCAATTTAACATCAAGTCCTCAATGAAACAGCCCATGATGCAAATATTTGGAGTTGGAGAGATAGATGACTTGGCAGAGGAATTTTTTAGAGAAGCCGTGGAGAAAGATCATCTGAAAACAGCGCTAATCAAGTGTGATGAAGGAGGATACGTTCACTCTGAGGCCTCTGACTATGAAACAAGTTCGAATGTGAAATAACTTTCAGGGGTTGAGAATGTTTTGGAAAGTCTGATAAAACCAGAAGGGATAGCAGCACTCGACCAAGTCACTCGACCACAGCACTCGAGTGACCCAGTCAAGTCAGCAACTTCTGCAAAAAGAAAGCATGGAACACCACTCAAGCTCTGCACAGAGGAAATACCACTCGAGTTGTCCGAGCTCAAGGCACCAACCGTTGAACTCAAGCCACTTCCAGATTGGCTAAGGTACACTTTCTTAGGAAGTAAAGATACTTACCCTGTAATAGTCAATAACAAGCTGAACCGTGATGAACTTGAACTATTACTCAGTGAATTGCAAAAATTTAGAAAAGTAATAGGCTATTCCCTAGAAGATATTAGGGGAATTTCCCCAGCTCTCTGCACTCATAGAATTCATCTTGAGAATGAAATGCACTCTAGTGTTGAGCACCAGAGGAGATTAAACCCTAACTTTAAAAAAGTAGTGAAAAAAGAAATCATTAAGCTTCTAGATGCTGGAATAATCTACCCTATTTCTGATAGTACATGGGTGTCTCCTGTACATTGTGTACCTAAGAAAGGAGGAATAACTGTGATTAAAACTGATAAAAATGAACTGATCCCAACTAGATGTATATTTGGTCATCGCATGTGCATTGATTATAGGAAGTTAAATGCTGCATCTAGGAAAGATCATTTCCCATTACCATTCATAGACCAAATGCTTGAAAGACTAGCTAATCACCCATACTACTCTTTCCTTGATGGGTATAGTGGATTTTTTCAGATACCAATACACCCTAATGACCAAGAAAAAACAACCTTCACCTGTCCCTATGGCACCTTTGCATATAGGAGAATGCCATTCGGTTTATGTAATGCCCCTACAACATTTCAGAGATGTATGACCTCTATATTTTTGGATTTAATAGAGAAGATGGTGGAGGTATTCATGGATGATTTTTCAGTCTATGGCCCCTCTTTCTCCTCCTATTTGTCTAATCTTAGCAGGGTACTATCAAGATGTGAAGAGACAAATTTAGTCCTCAACTAGGAAAAGTGCCATTTCATGGTTACAGAGGGTATAGTTTTGGGGCAAAAAATCTCTGAAAAGGGTATAGAGGTAGATAGGGCAAAAGTTGAAGTTATGATGCAGCTGCAACCTCCAAAGACTGTTAAAGACATAAGAAGCTTCTTGGTTCATGCTGGATTTTACAGGAGGTTCATCAAAGATTTTTCAAAACTTGCAAGACCCCTAACAAGGCTGCTGTGCAAAGAAACCAAATTCAATTTTGATGCAAAGTGCCTTAAGCCTTTCCATATGATAAGGGAGGCGTTGGTATCAGCTCCAGTAGTTCAAGCTCCAGACTGAAAGCACCCTTTTGAAACAATGTGTGATGCTTCAGATTATGCAGTAGGAGCAGTGCTGGGTTAGAGGATAGATAAGAAGCTGCATGTCATCCACTACGCTAGCAGAACCCTGGATGAAGCACAAAGCAGATATGCTACAACAGAGAAATAGATGCTTGCTGTGATATTTGCAATAGAGAAATTCAGGAGTTACTTAGTGGATCAGAAGATTATAGTGTACACTGACCATGCCGCACTTAGGCACATTTATGCAAAGAAATACACCAAACCAAGGCTTATGAGGTGGATCATCCTACTGCAGGAATATGATTTCACAATAGTAGACAAGAAGGGCATAGAAAATGGAGTTACTGATCACTTGTTTAAGATGAGAATAGACGACCCAGCACCAGTGGATGATTCTCTGCCTGAGGAACAGCTCATGTCCATTGAAATTCTCACTCGACAGCTCCACTGGACCTCTCACTTGAGTAAGGCTCTCGAGTCAAAACACTGTGAGACACCTTGGTACGCAGACATGGCAAACTACAAAGCCACTGGTTACAAACCCCTACACCTAGATGCTCACCATAGGAAAAAACTGTACAGAGATGCAAGACACTATTTCGGGGACGAGCCCTATCTTTACAAGAGAGGTCCAGACAGTTTATTCAGGAGATGAATCGCAGAGGAGGAAGTACAGGGAGTGCTTGAACATTGTCATGGTTCTTCTTATGGTGGACATTTTGCTATCTTCAAGACCACGCAGAAAATCCTCCAAGCGGATTTATGGTGGCCAACAATGTTCAAAGATACAAAATATTTCATTACTCAGTGTGATGTGTGCCAGAGGATGGGCAACATTAGTAGGAGAAACGAGATGCCACAAAACCCAATCTTGGAAGTGGAAGTTTTTGACTGTTGGGGGATAGACTTCATGGGACCTTTCAACCCACCATCTCATGGAAATAGCTATATTTTGGTAGCTGTTGATTATGTCTCCAAATGAGTGGAAGCAATAGCATCCCCAACCAATGATGCCAGAGTAGTTTTGAAAATGTTCAAGACTATCATCTTCCCCAGATTTGGAGTGCCAAGGGTTGTAATAAGTGATGGTGGTTCCCATTTCATCAACAAGCAGTTTGAGAGCCTACTAAGAAAGCATGGTGTGAAGCATGAAGTTGCAACTCCTTACCACCCTCAGACAAGTGGTCAAGTTGAAGTCTCCAACAAGCAGATTAAAGCAATCTTGGCTAAAGTAGTGGGAATTTCCAAGAGAGACTGGGCAACTAAACTTGATGTAGCTTTGTGGGCCTACAAAACAGCATACAAAACGCGTATAGGCAGAACTCCATTCCAACTCCTATATGGTAAATCCTGCCATCTGCCTGTGGAGATAGAATACAAAGCCCTATGGGCGACCAAGCTGCTGAATTTTGACACTAAATCCGCCCAGGAGAAAAGGAGGATTACTCTACATGAGTTAGAAGAGATAAGGCTGGATGCATATGAAAGCTCAAAGGTGTATAAGGAAATGACTAAGGCTTTTCATGACAAAAGAATCACACAAAAAACCTTCACCGCAGGAGACCAAGTCCTCTTGTTTAACTCCAGGCTAAAACTTTTTCCTGGAAAATTGAAGTCAAGATGGACAGGCCCATTCGAAATCAAAGAAGTTCTACCCTATGGAGCAGTCACTTTGATTGACACTGATAGTCAAGAATTCACTGTGAATGGTCAAAGAGTCAAGCCATACATGACAAATAAAGGTACACCAGGAGAGACCTCAATAGATGTGGGTGATCCTGATAAAGTCTGAGGTATGAAAGTCAAGGTAAGAGACTTTAAACAAGCTCACTTGGAAGGAAGTTCCATGTTTATCAATGTACATATTTTAAACTCTTTTCTTCCTAATGTTTTTATGCTTTCACCTTTCTATTTAGAGTTATGTTATTTCAGGAGGGTTATATAGGCAAAATCAAGAATTTTTGGCCCAAGCACCACACTACTCGACCACGCCACTCGAGCAGGATGGTCGAGTGCCCACTCGAGTGGGCCAGGATAAGCTGAAAAATCACATGCGATCTGAGCTTGAGATAGCCGTCTATCTCATCTTATCCACACCTACCTACCAACCTACTCGACCTATAGTATTCGAGTGTTCCGAGGACTATCATCTTTATCCCATCTCTTCCCTATTTCACTTCATTTTTATTCCATATCTTATCTTCATCACTTGCAAAAACGCTTTCAACTAAAAAAGTCTTTGAATCTTTCAAAAAAAAAAATTTCATTGCATTTACACTCATTATCAAGTCCGCAAATCATGTCTAGGAAGGGTCATTTCGTTCAGTAAGTGCATGATATTGAATTTTTGGTTCTTTGAAAGCTAGGGTTCAGATCTATAGATTTTGAGTTTATTATTTAGTTCGAAGTCTTGGTTTCCTTTCACACGCTTGATGATTTCAAAATTTTGATAGCTCCTTAGCCCTTTGTTATTTAAAACGCATAATAAACCGAATTTTTTCTTTGATTCTAGCATTTCATATGTTTTCTCGGAAAATGGGTAGTTGGAGGCTACTGTAGAGATTTAAGGAATTACGTGTGCACACTAAAGCAACACACTCGAGAGGACCACTCGAGTGAATCTCCCTCCACGACTATATTTTCAAATACTCAATTTTTCTCAGGTTAGCAGAGCCACAACCAGCTGCAGTGGTAGCAAGGCACCTAGCTAAAGCAAGGCGGTGTCTTCAACACAGGAGAACCCTCTCTCAAAGATCAAACTCCCGCTAGGCGAGACATAATGATGTGTGAAGAGACACCAAGATTTCAGAGAAGAATAGCCCGAAGTTTGCAGACCGTGATACAGAGTGACGATGAAGAGCCTCAACCCATAGAAACAGATGAAGTAACCAAACTAGGCGCCCAGCGTGCCTCAGAAGAAACAGAGGAAAACCTGATCAAAATCTTGAAAACCATGAATTTCCAAGGTACTAGGTATCCTCACCGTGAAACAATGGAAGCACTTGGAATAAGAGAAGAGGTGGAAGCTTTGATAGAGGCGGCCAACCTTCAAGTTCTGATGAAGCAAAGATTTCCTACCTATAAGGATGAAACATGCCAATTTTTGGCAACAATGAAGATTCACCCCTATGTGGAGAACCACCCCATGGTCTCGGATGGAAGTTTGGGATACATCTATTTCAAGATAGATGGTGTTGATTACACAATGAGCTTTCGGCACCTGGACTCTTTGTTTGGCTTTAGAGAGGGATCAGGCGAGAAGCCAACTTTTGACACCGCCGAACTTATCAGCCTGTGGGAGACCCTAGGAGGAAGATCAACTTTCAGGACTTCCCAGTCTAAGAGTTCTGACATCAGACACCCTGCCTTGAGATATTTTCACTGAGTGGTTGCAAGCACTATATTCACGAAGAAGAGTCTAGGGCCTGTGAATGATCAAGAGCTGCAGATGATTGATTTAGCTCTCAAAGATTTCCTTGTGTATGCCTCGCCAGAGGATATGGACAGAGGGATAATTATGAAGGGTGACATGGGCAACGCAGGGAACACTGCACTCTTGCTAGCAAGTCTCTCATACTGCAAGGCTTATGCATTTACGCTCCACAAGAATAACGCCAAGGTGACATCTTTATTGGAGGATTGATAACACCAATCCTGCTTGCATGTGAAGTTGATTTGAGTTTGACTCCAGAGTTGGGAGAGCCAAAGTCCTCCTCCCACTTCATGGAATGCTAAAGATTACACAAGGAGAAAGTGTAAATTTTGTTCCACCACCAGAGTTGCTCTACACCACTAAGGCTCAAAGAGATGTCCTGCAAGCTGAGATAGAAGAAGAGATAGATGACACCATACCTGAGCCAGGGAGGTATGACTTCGATGAGGAAAAATGCTCAAACTTGAAGCAGGTAAATAAGAAGTTGAGTCTTGCAAGGTGGTGGTCTCAGTGGCAAAAGAAAACCATAAAGACGCTCTCAGGGAAGGTAAAGGAACTCACCACAGCAGTGAAGGACTTGAAATCCAGTGTCAAAGATGTTAGGAAAAATAACGGTGGTTCCTCACCCTCCGCTCCCACTCACGACCCAAGAAGTCTAACAAGGACCAACTCCCTCAACATGTATCACAGGCAGACACACCCAAGCCAACCTAGGCGTCAATCATCAGTCAAGGACAACCAAAGAAGGAGAAGGACATACATCCGAACCCTATCCTCAGATGAAGAGGAACACTCACTCGACCAGCCCACTCGAGTACAGCAGTCGAGTGAGCCTTTCGAGTCGATACAGGGGAGGGTGAACAGTAGGGTATCAGACAAAGCGTAAGAAGAACCTGAGGAAAGATGCCTCGTCCGTCGTAGGAGTACAAGGAAAGTCACTCAAGCTGGGCACTCGAGAGAAGCAGTTGAGCAAGCCACAGCACTCGAGACAGCACAACTCCAGCCAGCATATCCAGGCGATCCCTCCTACACAGCCCCACCTGCTTACACGGCAGAGTCCGTGGACGACTACCTCAGTGCTTACTTCTCATGAGGTACCACCCCAAATTCACCATCATTGTTTATATCATTGCAATTTTTGTTCTCTTTTGTTTTAGTCTCTCAAACCATCTCAAAATTTTATTTTACACAAGGGACTGTGTAATTTAAGTTTGGGGGAGGGTTTGAGAGACGTATTTGACATATTTTCTTATTTTCTTATTCAAATTTGCATCATCAATGTGCATTGAAAAAAACCTTAAAAATTTGAAAATTTTCAGAAAACTATTTTACAAAAACAGAGTGTCATGTAGTTGCATTATCATTTTAGGAGTGAGTTTTTAGAATTTCGCTTAGGATTGTACATATGCATAGGGGATGATGATGAGTCGAACCGTAAAAATCTTAAGAACCAAACATATAATTTCAATGCCACAGTTATAAGTTGTCTAATGCATTCGCCTAAGCATGAAAATTAAGGCTGCACCTTGCTTGGAATTTAGATTTAGCACTCTGACTTGGTTGAAGCTTACTGTGATTTGTCAAACTATCCTTATCAATTAGAACCTAATTGGAACAATTTAATTATCATGATATGCACTAACACTTTAACTCATGGATACCTCAAAATACTTGGATTATCTTTCACCTTATACCACTCTTGCTAATCCAAGTAGCTGTGTTCACCATTGAGACAGTTTCACAAAAACCAAACCTAAAACTTCATTTCGGACCATACATTATTCTTGAGTGAAATGTGGCCTATTTCCGGATTGAATTATAGAGAAAGTGTTAGGTTTTGCGGACAGGAGTAGCCTCTCATGTAGTCTATGGTTCGCAATTTTTGAACCAGATTTAGGCTAGGAGTTTGAATAAGTTGAGGTTTGAGTCTGGGAAAAGAAAAGAAAAGAGGAAACGAGTTTGCTAAAAATATCATAAGCCTTTGGAGAGGATAGGTTCAAAAGAAAAACAAAATGAGTCTAGTGAAGGATTTGGAAGAAAAAGATAAAAGTTGGCTCAGTAAAAGAAACAGAAAAAATCAAATATTAGCCACTCGACCAGGCCACTCGAGTGAGTGGTCGAGTCATAGCTTAGTGAAAAAAAAAAAATATCCCAAATCCGCTAGAAGTAAAAGTAAAGTATCCTCTCCTTAGAAGAAAACAGAAAATCAGTCCTTAAGCTAAAGAAATAAAAATAAAAAGAAAAGCTTTTAAGTACAAGTGTAGAACTAGGATGAAGTTTCTGGGATTTTAGAGTTAGGATAGTCATTTGGTTCTTCCTGGGTAGATGATAGTCTGCTCCTGTATGCACCAGTTGGCTCTACCTTTAGCATTTTCTTATAATTCAATCCATTTCATTGAGAGATCCTGATACATGCGCTTAAAAACAGAGAAAGAAGAGATCATTTTTATCTCTTAAAACTTGTCCCTCAACCAAATGAGTTACAGTTGTTGCATATCGTGATTCACCAGTTCGTGCTTAATCAATGTTAAAAGGATAGTTTACTTTGAATGTTTGCTTGTGGCTGCGTCTTAGTGTTGAATTTGATGTGATGAGTATGGCTAAATCTTTTAAGTAGAATTTCTGTGAAAGGCATTCTAGAACTAATAACTGTGACATTGACATTAGAGGTTTGTTTAGTTTGCTTAGGTTCTGAGTCCCCACTTTTCACACTACTCCTTTAATCTTATCTTTTCTATTTGCTTGAGGGCAAGCAAAGGGTAAGTTTGGGGGAGTTGATAACACCACTTTTATACATGTTTTTACCACCTTTTTATCATGCCTTAGAGTAGATTTCATCCATTGTCTATACCATTTCTTGCATTTACGCTTTATTTAGGATGTTTCATATTTCTGTATAGGCATTGCATGCATTTTGCATATTTGGGGTCTTATCAGGTACATATGGAGCATATGGAGCACACTTGGATATTGGCTCATGAAGTGAAGACGTGTAGCAAGCCTTGTGAAGTCGAGTGAAGACTGCAGAGAAGATGGATGGCTCACTCGACCGGACCACTCGAGTGAAGCACTCTCAAAGCCGTTGCAGATGACAGGCTCACTTGACTAGAGCACTCGAGTGAAGAACTCGAGTGAAGCACTCTCAGACAGCACTCTCAGACAGGCCCACTCGACCAGAGCACTCGAGTGAAGAACTCTCAGGCAAGCAGTCTCGACCTCAGCATCACAGGAGCACTGGACTTCATAACCACCAGCCTCCTCCAGAAACCCACTCGAGAGACCTACTCAAGACATCACTCGACCATACCACTCGACTGCTAGGTCGAATGGGCCATTTTCTCTCTTTTCCCTTAAAACTCGGATTTGTATTTAAGACTCGGTATAAAAACCCCTGATTAACCTAATACCGCCGGTACGCCACATTTTATCCTTTTAAGCTAGTTTTAGACTTTCTCTCTCTAGTTCATCTTTTGTTCTTGATTTTCCTGAGATTTAGTCACTTTGTACCTTGGATAACTTTTTATATAATTTGTATTTGGATTTGATTTCTTCTACAAAGTTGTTCATCACCCCTTCATTTGTCACATATGTCGAATTTAAAGATTTCTGGGTTTGAATGGATCGACATGAATTATTTGTGTGAGTAGTTAGATTAGGGTTATTAGGGGTGGATTAGGCTTGTGATGTTCTTGATTGCCTTGGGTGTGTAAGTTTGTTTGCAAATTTGTTGTTCTCCCTCTTGGGTGAGTGATTTTAATTCTTGTTCTTTTCTGGCCGGTTAGAGCATGATTTTAGGTGGCCTCATAAGCACAAACCATGCCTTGAGCCATCAGATAGACTTTTTCCGAGGTTTAGAGTACAATAGCGTGAGGGTTGATGCATCAGACATTGATTTATGTCACGACTCCACCTATTCACTTGTTATGAACTCTTTTCAACTTTGATAGGCTGCTTCTTCATGCCTGATCCGACTCCTCACACTATGCTGACTGGGTTGGATCTTGGGGCTCTCTACCACGAACCATGGATTGAGCTGGCTATGAAGTCTGTTGTTAAGGGGATCCCTTATTGAGTGAGCATGTTAGCACCTGAGAACTTCTAGAGCATTCACTAGCTAGTTGATTCACCCCTATGGTCCTTATAGTTTTAATATTGTTTGTCTCACCAGTTTAGATCATTTGAGTAGTAATCTAGTAGTTTCTCTTGCCCACTCGACCATACCACTCGAGTGGACCAGTCGAGTGGCTTTGTCAGTTATATGTTTTCCGTGTTTTTGCGTCTCCGGCTACTTACTAAAGTGTGACAGCCTTTAGTGAGCTTAGTCTTTAGTTTCATCTTTTATTTTGCACTCGTTTAGGTTGATAGATTTCACCAAACAACTTTCATATTTGGCTTGAATTAATTGCTAATGTACACATCCTTTTTGCTTAGTGCTATTCACCCAAAGGATTGACTAATATCTATACTATGATTGATTGAAAAACTTGTGTTTTGTTTGCATGCTTTGTTTGATTGTTTTCATTTTTAGCATATAGGCTAAATACTTGTTTCAATCTTTAATCCTGACTCCTCTTATAGTACAAGATATAAGGAATCTTCTGGGACTTTTGGATTTTGTAAGCTTCCTTGGGTGTCTCGGGTATCTCAATGCTTGTTCATTAAGCTCTTTTATCTCAGCTCTAGTCTCAGAACTTTCCAAGAAAAATTGGTCTATACCATATTTGGAACAGGCTTTGTCGAAAGATGTGCCTTTTGGTAGTTGCTGATAACACTACTTTTATACACTTTTTTACCACCTTTTTATCAGGATTTAGAGTATATTTCACCCATTGTTTATACCATTTCGTGCATTTATGCTTCATATAAGATATTTCATATTTTTGTAATAGGCATTGCATGCATTTTGCATATTTGGGGTCTTATCAGGTGCATATGGAGCATACTTGGAATTTGGCTCATGAAGTGAAGATTGCAGAGAAGACGGATGGCTCACTCGACCAGACCACTCGAGTGAAGCACTCTCAGACAGGCACTCTCGGCCAGGCACTCGACTGCACCACCTGTGAGTGATGACTTCGAAATTAGGAGTGGAGTCATCACTATGGTTCAAGACAACATATTCCTTGGTAAGCCAGAAGATGACCCCATAGAGCTTCTTGATAAGTTTGAAAGGATATGTAGCCTCACAAAGTTTCAAGAAATCACTGAAGATGGTTTCAGATTAAGACTCTTTCCATTCTCATTGGGGGAAAAAGCTGCCCACTGGGAAACAAATCTTGAACCTGGTTCCATAACATCTTGGGATTTTTGCAAGACGTCTTTCCTTACCAAGCTCTTCTCATACAAACGAACAACAAAGTTTCGTCTTGATATAGCACTGTTTCGCCAGCTGAAAGGGGAAAGACTATCAGACGCCTGGGAATTACAGACTACACATGGCAATGTCCACACCATGACTTCTCCAGAGAATCCCTGCTATACATTCTATACAGAGGAGTACTCCTGATGGTCCGGGTATGCCTTGACACTGCAAGCAAAGGAAACTTCCTTAATACCGCTGTACAAGATGGATGGGAGTTGGTAGAAAATTTGGCTAGGTCAGACAGCAATTCAAATGAGGAACATGAGATGAGTATTAGGGATGCCAGAATGTCTGATGAAGGCTCCAGAGCTGAAATCAAGATACTTTCTGAGAAGTTTGATATGATGTTGATTCACACTAAGAAGAATCAAGAAAAGGCCGCACCTTATATGGATATCAAATTATTGTTACAGCAACTCATCCGTAGTCAAGAACAAACCACTACTGAATTGAGATCCAATAAGGGAACACTTCTTGACATCACACAGCAGATCAACACCCTCCACTCTAGAGTTCATCACCTACAGACCAGCCATATTAGTCATACACAATCAACAACCAAAAAAGCCCATGCTATCACCTTGAGGAGTGGCAGACAGCTACCACCAAGAGAGCCTGCAAAAATCACTGAGGACAGTGAAGATCAGGGTGGGGAGAATCTCCATCAGGAAGAATTGCAACCCGAAAAAGCTGCAGAAGAGAGCTCACTCGACCATACCACTCGAGTGAGTGGTCGAGTGGCTGCAAGCCCAGAAAAAAATTAAGCACAGCCTAAAGGGAAAGACAAATTTTCTGAATCTTCCCCCTATGAACCTCCTTTACCTTTCCCAGGAAGAAATAAGAAGCGGCAGGCAGTTAAGTACAAGAAGTTATTCGAGAAATATCTGAAGGACGTTGAGCCCAGCCCAGAAGTATATCAAAGATATGGTTATGGAAAAGACTAAGGAACCACAAAGTATGGTACTCCTCACTTATGAATGCAGTGCTATCATCCAGCACAAAGTCATATGCAGAGAAAAGCTCCAAAACCCAGGCTCTTTTACTTTACCATGCTCTATTGGACCACTCAGTTTCAAAAATTGCCTCTGTGACTTAGGAGCTTCGGTGAGTCTCATGCCACTATCAGTAGCACAGCGGTTAGGATTCACAAAGTTCTCCCTTAGCAGAATCTCTTTAGTCTTAGCAGTCAGGTCTGTTAGGCAACCACACGGCCTGTTGGAGGATTTTCCAGTTAGGATAGGACATCTTGAAGTCCCTACAGATTTTGTTGTCCTAGAAATAGAAGAAGAGCCAAAAGATCCTTTGATCGTAGGAAGACCATTTTTGGCAAGTGCAGGAGCATCTATAGACGTCTAGAGTGGTACAATCACTTTGAAGCTAGGAAAGGAAACCGTGCAATTTATCATCAAGTCCTCAATGAAACAGCCCATGATGCAAATATTTGGAGTTGGAGAGATAGATAACTTTGCAGAGGAGTTTTTTAGAGAAGCAGTGGAGAAAGATCATCTGAAAACAGCACTGATCAAGTGTGACGAAGGAGGATACGTTCACTCTGAGACCTCTGACTATGAAACAAGTTTGAATGTGAAAGAACCTCCAGGGGTTGAGAATGTTTTTGAAAGTCTGATAAAACCAGAAGAGATAGCAGCACTCGAAGAAGTCACTCGACCACTGTACTCGAGTGACCCAGTCGTGTAAGTGAATTTTGCAAAGTGCAAGCATGGAATACCACTCGAGTTCTGCACAGAAAAAGCACCACTCAAGTGGTCCAAACTCAAGGCACCAACCGTTGAACTCAAGCCACTTGCAGAAGGGCTAAGGTACGCTTTATTAGGAAGTAAAGATACTATATCATGTATTTTTCTTTTTTATGACATGATATATGCTTTGGATTTGGAGTCTTTTGTATATATATTGAGTCTTATTAGGTACAAACAGGAGATGTACCATGATGAGCACTTTGGAGCTTTTGGAGGCTTGTAGCTGAGCAAAAAAACATGAAGACGATTATTGCTGTCCATGTTGACCGATAGGTCTATCCTGTCTTGGTTGGCACACACCCAACGTGAATGACGCCTTCGAGTTTTATCAAGTTTCAAGAATTGCAACTTTGCCCCAGAAGTTTCTAGAGTTTATATTTCATGCCTAATCGTGTTTTTTAGGTTAAACTATGTTTTAGAAGTCCTAGAGAGTAAGTTTTTATAATTCTAAGTTCTAAGATTTCATTGGAAGTTTCAAGCAAGTTTGTGTGGAGAGCAGATTCAGATCTCAAACTCTGTAGAGAGAAGAATTCTGAACTCTCTTTGTTGCTTATTTTATTTCATGAGTATTATTCAGACAATGATTTGTGTTTTCTTATCTATGTCTGCGTAGTCACCTTGTTAGATCTAGAGTTTCAAAAGGTATATGATGGTTTGTTTAATTAGGCATAGACATGTTAGGTTATCTATAATGTTCTTCATCTTGATTTGATTATCACACTAGTCTTAAGACTGATCACCTTAATCCTGGTATCATAGGAATATTGGTAAGCGCGAGAGTGCTATTGATATCATGACCCAATCTTAGATGAGCAAACAGCCTTTTCGCAGCGAGAGTTGGTTTAGGAATTTTGTAAACATATCGTACTCGCTATTCATAGAGACTCTATTTATTGGTATTTCGCAAAGAAATTTGGTTTGCTTCTGTTTAGAGGATAGATGTCGTCGCATCGAGAGTTGGATGAGATATCATATTAGTGTTATGAGTTTAAGAACCAAACAAACAATTTAGTCTTGATTATAGAACTGCCCAGTTCATATTCCAGAGTATTCCCGATGATTGTCCCTAGGTCTAGCTCTTTTATTCACTTGAATTACATCCATGTTTACAGCTATTACTTTTATTTGCATTGCTTTTATTTATTTACTATTTTTGATCTAGCTTAACTCGAATCTGTGTTTCTATTGTGTGAGTTTTCAGAGTCCTTGTGGATTTGACCCCTAAGTGATGCAATTGACCTCTTAATTTGAGAGAGTAGTTCTAGGGTTATATTTGACCCCTGTCAGTATGTCATGTGATAAATTTTTTAAAGTCGTATAAATCTTTATTGATACCCATAGTCGTATAAATTTTTTGCAAACCCATGATTTCACCCCTGAAATCCCTATTGATTTCCCATAGTTTTAATTGTTCTTAGCAATCGTCTAATTTAGTGTTTTCATAATTTTACTGTAGTGCTCGACCTCACCACTCGATCAGTGTGGTCGAGTAGTCAAAGTTTGTGTGATTTTGCTTGCTTAGTTCCAAGATATGTTAAAGTGTGACAGACTTTGGCATCTCTAGTATAATAGTAGTTCATTTAGCTTGTTAGTGAACCAACCCCCTTTGATAAATTAACTTGAATAGTTGCTTTAATCATGTACTAGTTGCTGTAGACCACTCTGGATTGGTTCGACAAGTTACACACCCCTTACCATTATACTTCAGTTGATAAACTTGTGTTTTGCCTCTCCGTGCTTAGGTTGATAGTTTTTACTCTCAAGTTATGCTATGCATCTTGACTGACAAAATTACTAGTTTCAATTTGGCGCCGTTGCTAGTTTAGAGTGTTTTTGTCTGCTCAATTAGTTGTTTAAGGCTTACTAGATCAAGTCTGTTACTTTTACAAGTCCAGTTACTGAGTGTGTTTTGAAACTTTGCCTGTTTGTAGCACTCGACCCCCACTCGACCTTACCACTCCAGTACTCGATCGAGTCACTAGTTTCTGAATGCAAACGCGTTTTCCAGGCAGCCAAAAACTAATCTAGTTACTTGATCACATACACCGCATCAACCAACACACTCGTCAAGCCACACCTGCACCTGCTACTCCCACTCATGTCCAACCAGTTCCAGACACACCACTAGTCATGGCCGAACAAGTTCCTCAGCCTAGGGTGATTGGAGCAGGAGATGCTTGAAGCACTCACTCACAAAGGCAAGGGATTGTGGCTCCTCCAGTCACAAACAACAACTTTGAGATCAAGATGGGTCTCAACTCCATGGTCCAGAACCACAAATTCCATGGACTCTCTATGGAGAATCCACTTCAGCATCTGGACCAGTTTGACAGATTGTGTGAGCTGACCAAGATCAATCGGATCTCTGAAGATGGTTTCAAACTTCGCTTGTTCCCTTTTTCTCTGGTTGACAAAGCTTCACACTGGGAAAGAGCACTACCTCAGGGGTCTGTAACAACCTGGGATGACTATAAGAAGGCCTTTCTGCTCAAGTTTTTCTCCAACTGCAGGACAGCCAAGTTCAAGAATGATATCTCTTGTTTCACTCAGAGGAACAATGAGAGCTTCTCTGAAGCATGAGAGTGTTTCAAGCAGTACAATACTCAGTGTCCTCATCATGGCTTCACCAAAGAATCTCTACTTAGTACATTGTATAGAGGAGCCGGCCCTAAGATAAGAATGTTGTTAGATAGTGCTAGAAATGGAAACATCTTCAAGAGAGATGTGGTGACTGGTTGGGAACTAGTGGAGAACTTGGCAACTTCTGATGGCAACTATAGTGAACACTTTGATAGATCCATCAGAGGACCCTCCTCTTCTGCTGATACGAACAAGCAAGAGATTTAATCTCTCACTGACAAGCTTGGTAGGCTCATCCTAGCACAGCAGAAATCTGTCAACTTTTTTGGTGAAGAATCAGTTAGTCAGGCTCCAGCAGATAAAGATGATCAAGTCTAAGAGATCCTGTATATACAGAATCAAGCTGGATTCAACAGATGGTACATCAAATATAGGAACAATCCTAATCTCTCCTATAGGAATCCCAACGTAGCCAACCTCAGGATCAAATATACCCAACTCAGAACCCAGGCAAGAACAAGCCTTTTGTGCCAAAAGCTTCAGCCAATCCACCTGGATTTGCTCCAAGACCAGCTCAGCAAGCTGATGGTGACCTTAAGCCCCTTCTACTCCAACTTCTTCAAGGCCAGAGTACTGCTACTCAAGAGACGTCAAAGAGGTTCACTGAGCTTAGGACCCATATTGACTGCTCCTATGATGATCTGAATCATAAGATAGAGGTTCTCAATAGCAGACTGAAGTTTGTTGAGTCTAGTGCTGCTTCAGCCTCTACAAAACAACATGCCAACTTCCTGGAAAAGCTGTACAGAATCCTAAGGAACCAGCTATTCTCTATGCGGTAAGAACAGCACCAGCCCTCCATCTTCTTCCTTTCAAGAAAGGGTTTTCAAACATCACTTGGGACAGTGATACTCAAGTTAGGGGGGGGGGGGCAGTATTTCGATCCGCAGCTGAAATTGGCTCGAGCACTGTAGCACTCGACCACACCACTCGAGTGAGTGGTCGACTGGAACCAGAAACTACAAAAGAGAGGTGGATAATGGATCTGCATGTTATTATGACAAGTTCTTTCCCATGAAGGTTCAAAGCTGAGATCGAGAAGGAGTATGCCAGTATGCTTGAGGAAGAGCTACTAGAGCTGGAAGCAACTATGACTTGGGAAGAAGCTGCGAAGTCATTAGGACCATTTGAGAATTATTTGAGAAAAAGAGCCTTGAAGAAAATTCATGAGAAGAGGATTGTAGCTGTTAAGAGCTATGACCGTAAGGTAATAACTCAGCAGGAAGTGGTTGTGCAAAGAAACTTGGAAGATCATGGATCTTTCACAATGCCCTGCTCCATCAGAAATCAGTTGTTCAAGAGCTGTATGTGTGATATGGATGCTTCATTGAGCATAATGCCATTGTCTGTGGTAGAAAAGCTTGGATATCACAAGTTTTCACCCAGCATGCTGTCTCTAATCTTAGCTGATAAAAGTGTCAGGTTTCCACATGGGTTGTTGGAAAATGTTCCAGTAAGGATAGGCCACATGGAGATCCCCACAGACTTCATAGTGACGAAAATGGAAGAAGAGCAAAAGGACCCTCTGATACTAGGAAGACCATTCTTGGCATTTTCTGGGGCTATTATTGACACCAAAAGTGCTGATACCATTCTTCAAACCGGAAATGACTTGGTGATGCGTTTTAACACCTCTTCCGGCCTGAAGAACATAACTTTCGAAGGTCAGCTCTTTTCAAAAGAAGAAACTGAGTATGATGAAGAGACTGGGCCTGCGCAGTTTGTGCAGAGTTCACAGACACCATCTAGACCCCCAGGGTTCACATTCAACATAGGCAGTCACTCTGATGAAGTAGTACAAGAGTTTGATGCGTATGCAGAAGGAATTAAGTTTGATGAGGACAGCACAGGGCACACTTGACCAGCCCACTCGACTGGTCACTCGAGTGGCCACTCGAGTCCTCACCAGAAACAAAGCTGACCCCTACGAAACCACCTGGTTTGATTAAGTACTCGAACCAGGAATATTTTTGTATAGGGAAGAGCAACTCAACATACCCACTCACAACACCAGGATCAGACCAGAACACAATCCTGGCTTTACAAGGTGTTGTTGTTGAGTTGGCAGAGAAGGTGGAAAAGCTTGAGAAGGAAGTTCTGAAGCTCAAGGAGGCTCAAAAGCCTCCAGAAGGACAAATGAGGAGGATCAGGCCACAATGAATGAGTGATAGATTCTGTCACGCCAGCAAGGTATCAACCTTGAAACACGTATTTTCACAGTGATAAGAATGCATGGAGGGTTTCAATTCCTCATTGATGTTGTAGTACATGAGGTGTCAATCCATAATGGGTTTGGTGCAAGCAATCACAATATGTCAATGCTAATAAGATAAGCCAAATCATAGATGATAGTGAAACTAACAACCTAATGATTGAAACTGCAAATAACTAATAAGTAAAGCAATGAACACTTGAGATGTCAATTCAAATGCACAAAGACTAAACAAACAAAGCAGGAAAGCAAAAGTAAAAAGCCACTCGATCGATATGGTCGAGTGGGTGTGGTCGAGTAGGAATATGAAGACACAGAATCATTAATAAAACTTGTAACTGAACATTGCAATGCAATTATTAAGAGATAGGGATCATAGGGATGAACTAATTGACTAGGGGATCACTTTCATAACATGGGTACTTAACCAACACAACCTATTTTAGGGCTAATCATTTAACAATAGATATCTAAGCCAATCACACCCACTGTCATGGTGAATAATCTCCAACCCAATAACTCAGCATTCCCGATTTTGCCAGAGCTAAGCTATTGGACAAGCTTTAAGAATCAACCTACCTAAGCCAACATAATTTCCTAACAACAGCTTTGAGTATCACGGGTTCCCAAACACCATTGAAGCATACTCTCTACAGGTTAATATAACTATGTCTATGGAAAAAGCTAATCAAACAACCTACAAGCACTGTCATGAAGAGATTATCTAGGATCATATTCAAGTTAATCAGAAATGAATAAGCATTAAGAACTCTCACCCAAAAAGGATTTAAAGCATTTAAGAACATTTAAAACTAACAGGTTAATCAAGATCCTCCCTAATCTAATCCATCCCTAATAACCCTAAGGTAAACTACTCACTAAGCATAATGAAAACTGAATTTGGAAACCCAGAAAGTTTTAAATCTGACATATGAGATAGATCAGATTGAGAAAGAGGGTTTGAGGAAGAAAATAATTGCAAGTACTGATTTTATTAAAAAGATAAAAGGTTTACAAAGATCTAAAATGAAGAACAAGAGAAAGAGTAATTAGGAGGCAGAGAGAGATAATACAGGTCTAAAAATGAGCACACCCCTTATTAGGGTTAACACAGGTGCTTTTATACTAAAGATAAGGTTTAGAATAAGACAACATAGAATTCCTACTAATCCGGAAATACTACTCGATCATAGTGGTCTAGTAGCTGGTTGAGTAGCTTCCATCTTCCTTCAATCTCCTTCTTGAGCTGATCCGAAACTCCTATCCAGCTCCTCAATGCTCCATAGCTTCCTTAGCATCCACTTTTACCTGTAAACAACCCACAATATGCAGTATATGTGCAATGCTCATGCAAAGGACCCTAAAACTGAAAAGGAAGTGAAATATGCATATAATGGTATAAACAGGGTATGATTATGAACTAATATGATGATAAATGTATGCTTAAAATAGGTAAAATCCAGTGTTATCAACTTCCCCAAACTTAGCCTTTGCTTGCCCTCAAGCAAATAAAAGATTGATTGGAGAAGTAGTTTGAAAATGGGGGTTCAGAACCAATGCCAAATAACTAAACCTCTAACCTCAATGTCATGGTTAACAGTTCTATAATGCTATGGAGATGATCCATACTTGAAAACCTTAGCCATGCTCATCACAAAAGATTCAAAATTCATCCTAAGCCGCAACAAGCATTCAAAGAACTCTATCCCTTTAACATTCATTAAGCCAGAACAGTGGATCAAATTAAGCATTGGTTAAGAACTCATTTGGTTTAAGGGACAAGTTTTAAGAGACAAAAATGGTCTCTTCTTCCTCGGGTTTAAGCGCATTAGTAACAAGGATCTTTCAGTGAATGGATTGAACATTGGGAGAATGCTATAGGTTAAAGCCAACTGATGCATTCAGGAGCAGACTCTCATCTACCCAAGAACACACAAATGACTCTACCTAAATCTGTAATTAGAAATGTATCCTAGCTTTTCAACCTTTCTTTTTCTTTTCTCTCAAGGCAATACATTGTTTTTCACTCTACTCAGGATTATTTCTCTCTTTTATTTTCTAAGGAAAGGATTTTTTTTAACTCTTTTAACTCTTCTAGCGGATCTGGAAATTTCTCATTCGGGCTAAGGCATCTACTCGACTGATAACACTGTATTTAGCATATTTTATTATCCTTTTATCATGACTTCGTCTAGTTTTAAGCCATTGTTCATACCATTTCTTGCATTTATCTCTCATATAGGGAATTTGGTGTTTTTGCATAAGCATTGCATATATTTTGCATAGTTTGGGTCTTATCCTGTGCTTACGGAGCTGTTTGGAACATACTTAGATTTTGGGCTCATGAAGTGAAGTTTGGATCAAGCTGCTGGACTAAGGAGGATGTGCAGTGAAGCTTTATGGTCAGAGTGAGGATTTGCAGAGATGACAGATGGCTCGACTGTCCACTTGACCTGCCTACTCGAGTAGGTAGTCACCGCAGAGCATCAGAAGTTTGACAGCATTTGAAGACTTTTCCGTGGACCAAATTTTGATTTATTTATACGATTGGAAAGCTAGAAGAGTCGAGATTCACATGGGACAAGAATCAAGGCAATCCAGTCAGCCATTTGGATGATGCATCCAGAAGAATGAAGACATGTCGAACTGGAGTCTGAACTGCATCAGAGACACTTTGAGTGGCCTCCTCGATCTACCCACTCAAGTGGGTAGTCGAGTCAGCCTCTCTACTGATCCACTCGACCAGGCCACTCGAGTGGGTGCTGTGGCTGTTTGAGTCAGCCACAGCACCCACTCGACTGTTCTACTCGACCGACCGGTCGAGTGAAACGTTTACTCTTTTTCCACTTAAAACTCAGAATTCAATTATTTCTCTTTTGTCACCTATTATAAAAGCTCCTGATTAACCTAATGTCTGGGTAAGCCGCATTTTATTAGCTTAACCTAGTTTTTAGACTTTCTCTCCCTGGTTCATCTTTTGTTCTTGAGACTTATCAGACTTTGTGATTTTGTACCTTGAATAACTTTTATATAATGTTTATTTGTGCTTGATTCCTTCTACAAAATTGTTCATCGTCCCTCTCTCTGTTACATATGTTAATTTTAGAGATTTATGGGTTTGAGCGATTTTTCATGGATTCAGTGTGTGAGTAGTTAGATTAGGGTTATTAGGGGTGGATTAGGCTTGTGTTGTTTTTGATCGCCTTGGGTGTCTAAGTTTGTTTGCAAATTTGTTGTTTTCCCTTTTGGGTGAGTGATTTTAATGCTAGTTTTATTCTAGCCAGTTGGGGCATGATTTTAGATGGTCTCATGAGCACGACCCATGCCTTGAGCCATTCGATAGACTTTTTCCGGGGTTTAGGGTACAATAGCATGAGGGTGGATGCATCAGACATTGATTTATGTCACGACTCCATCTATTCATTTGTTATGAACTCTTCTCGACTTGAATAGGCTGAATCTTCATGCCTGATCCGACTCCTCACATTATGCTGACTGGGTTGGGTCTTGATGCTCTCTACCATGACCCATGGATTGAGCTGGCTATGAATATTAATATCACTTGTTTGGTGAAACACTATCAGACGTCTGGGAAATATTCAAAGGCTACACAAGGTAATGTCCACACCACGACTTCTCCAAAGAGTCCCTCCTCTGCATTCTATACAGAGGAGTACTCCCAATGTTTCGGATATGCCTCAATACTGCAAGCAAAGGAAGTTTCCTTAATGCCGCTGTACAAGATGGATGGGAGTTGGTAGAGAATTTGGCTAGGTCAGACAGCATTTCCAATGAGGAACATGAGCAGAGTAATTGGGATGCCAGAATGTCTGATGAAGGTGCCAGAGCTGAAATCAAGATCCTTACTGAGAAGTTTGATATGATATTGCTTCACACTCAGAAGATTCAAGAACAGGCTGCACCTGATATGGATATCAAGTTATTTTTACAGCAAATCGTCCATAGTCAGGAACACACTACTAATGAATTGCAATCCTATTCTCTTGACATCACACAGAAGTTCAACACCCTCTCCTCTAAAGTTCATTACCTAGAGAACAGTCAGATCAGTCATACACAACCATCAACAGAAAAACCCCATGCTATCACCTTGACGAGTGGCAGACAGGTACCACCACGAGAGCCTGCAAAGATCATTGAGGACAGTGAGGATCAGGGTGGGGAGGATCTCCATCAAGAATAATTGCAACCTGAAGAAGATGCAGAAGAGAACCCACTCGACCATACCACTCGAATAAGTGGTCGAGTAGCTGCGAGCCCAGAAAAAATCTCTGTACAGCCTAAAGGGAAAGACAAATTTTCTGAATCATCCTCCTATGTACCTCCTTTGCCTTTCCCGGGAAGGAATAAGAAGCAGCAGGCAGTTAAGTACAAGAAGCTATTCGAGAAACATCTGAAGGATGTTGAACTTCATATACCCTTGTTGGATGCTTTGATGCTAATACCCCCAGCCCAGAAGTATATCAAAGATATGGTTATGGAAAAACCCAAAGAAGCACAAAGTATGGTACTCCTCACTTAGAAAGAGCTTATAGTGCAAGAGAAGCTTGAAGACCCAAGATCATTCACTCCTCCATGCTCTAAGAACCAAACAGTCTTCAGGAACTCTCTATGTGATCTGGGAGTTGCTGTGATCATTTTGTCTCAGTCTGTAGCGAAGAAGTTGGGCTATGATGATTACAAACAAAGTAAGCTTTCTTTGATGATAGCTGATATGACTATGGGACATCCCTATGGTCTTCTAGAGAATCTCCCTATCAGAATTAGGCATGTTGAGGAGCCATCTGACTTTTTGGTGTTGAAAATGGATGAGGAGCCAGTAGCTCCTCTAATTCTGGGAAAGCTCTTCTTATCATCTGCTGGTTCTGTGACTGATACAAAGAATGTGAAGATAGATCTTCATCTCGGGAGTGATCTAGTGCTAAAGTTTGATTTTGATAGTGCTTCCAAAAAGCCAACCATTGATGGGCACCCTTTCTCTCTTAAAGAAATAGACCATCTCTTTGATGCACCATTCAAAGAGCCTCCTAAGAAAGATCACGTTCACATTGCTTTGACTAAAGAAGAGGAAGTTGGAGATCCCAACAGTGAGATTTTGAGCACTGAAGAGGTTTTAGACCCAGATAAAGTAGGTATCGGAACAGAAGATTCTGAGGATGCAGTTGGGTCACAAACAGAGGATATCACGCTCAATGAAGGAGGTTCAGAGGTCACTGGACAACCTGACTCGAGCTCATAGTCGAGCCAAACTCCCATGTGCCCAAAAAACGCCTAGTTTGATGTCTAAGCTTGACGTTTCAATCACCTCAGTCAAAACTGCACAATATGACTGCTCGAGCAGAACTATCAAGTCATCAAAATGGGTTGAGAATGAGCTTACAAAGCAATTGGAAGACATGGAGCTGCAGCTACTAGAGCTCAAGAGTAATGGAAATAGTTGCTCTCCTAAGAAAGTCACCAAGGAGTTAAGTGTACCAGGGAAGAGTAGAGATTTCAACATTGCAGCAGCAGCTTCTAGCCTCCATTACCCACCTAAGCTCTTTCAAATGGAGTCTCCAGTACCTCTCTATAATCCACCACCTGATTAAAAAGAGTGAAGAGTCAAACTATGTGACTTAAAACAAGCTCACTTGGGAGGAAGTGCCATGTCTATCCCTATAATATATTGCTCTAATATTTTATGTTTTTGGTATTTTTGATGTGTTTCTAGTGTTTGGAGTCTCAGGGAATAAGCAGTGGAACGTATAGAGTCAAGCTAGACCAAAGAAATCATGGATACAACTGCTGAAACCCTCTTCACTCCACCATAAGGTACCAACTCCAGACCCTTCACTGTATATACAATTGCATATTTTTGTTTAGCTTTGTTTTCAATCTCTAGAACCTTTCTTTGAATTTTTATTACACAAGGGACTGTGTAATTTAAGTTTGGGGGAGGGTCTGAGAGATGTATTTGACATATCTACTTGTTTTCTTATTCAAATTTCCATCATATATGTGCATTGAAAAAACCTAAAAATTTGAAAATTTTCTGAAAACTATTTCATGAAAAACAGAGTGTTCATGTAGCATCATTTGCATTTTAGGATTGAATCTAGTGGCATTTTGTTTAGGATTGTACATTTACATAGGAAACATTGAGGATTAAACCTAATAAGCTTAATAACCAAACATATGCCTTCAGTGCCATAGTTTCTAGTTCTCTACTGCATGCACCTATGTTTGAAACATAAGGCTGAACCCTGTTTGGAATCAGACTTAGCGTTCTGCCTTAGTTAAAACTAGTAGTGATTTGTAATGCTATCCCTAATAATTTGAACCTAATCTGATAAAAAATTATCATGTTATGAATTATAGTATGAACTCATGGACACCCTATACGTATTTGGATCTCCTTATCCCTTTTACCACTCTTGTTGATCCAAATAGCTGCTCCCATCTTTGGAGCAGTTCCCCAAAGCACCAAAATTTACTTCTTTGAGACCCTGATAAATTCTGAGTGGAAGGCCTAATTTTCGACATAGCCCTATCAAGCCTCTGGTTCTTGGCCGAGGTGTAAACTACAAAGCTTTCAAGCGCTTTGTCAAGCATTATTATTTCCCCATCAGTGACTCCTCCAGTGATCTTTCTTGCAAACTTAGTGTTAGCAATGACTTTGTACAAGTACTTGATCCCTGGACTTCTTATCTCTGAGGTTTTGGATCTTGAGGATTTGTGCTTTCCTTTTCCTCCTAATAGCTGCCAGAGCTCATCTAATTCTCTGGTGCTGTAGTTTTTGTTGCACTCCAGGCCCTTGCTTGAAACCATACAGCAGATTTAGTTGCCCCAACTCCATTGTGTACTCTTGGTTCCTAACATTGAAGTATATATACCCCAGCTCACCATTTGCTTCAGTCTCTGGTTCATCTTGGTACAATTTCAGCTGGGGGTTGCTAAGGAAATTGCATGTTTCCTCTTGATAGCCCTCCCTTGGGTTAGAAACAAGTGTCAACAAGTCACGCTGCTCTAGCAACAGCTCCACTTCCCTTGTGATGTCCAATGCATTCATTGTTGGCCATGTGGGTATCTTGTTCCCACAAAGTTCATTCCTTTGAACAAGTCCAGTAGCATTTCCTCATGGCCTATTTGGCTCAATCCCACAGATTCTCCACCAACGCTTTCCTCCATATCCTCAGTCTTTGTTCTCTCATCATCTTCTTCTTCATTCTGCACTCTCTTCCCTTGTGCGATATGCTCTCTTTCCCTTGAGAATTCTTGCTCACGAGCCACCTCTGCAGCCCTCCTCCTTGTCATCCTTATTGTTGATGCATTGGTTTCCCTGAAACAATGAACATCGAGGTTACGCTACACATTATTCTCCTACTCGACCACCTACTCGACCTAAGTGGTCGAGTTGGTATATTTGAACAACTTTCTCATTTAGATCGAGTCATAAGCTCGAGTTGAATTTCTAATCAAGTTTTCAAAGAAATTAGATTGTCATCAATGCTAGGTAGTCAGAAACATTGATGTTTGAAAAACAACAGTTCTCAATTTGAGGAATAATCAGAATCGGATATGATTTAATCAAGCTTCTACAATTCAGATTCTTGTTCAAAATGAACAATTTGCTCAAACAGAGGTGGTGATTGTTCTTTGGTGAAACTATTTGCAATGCATATCTCAACTAATGTGTCATGATTCCCATATTTTCAATTTTTAACTTCAAGAACAAAAAATTTCAAAACCCAAAAAGTTTTCAATCTTCAAATTTCGAACAAATCTACATTCCTAAACACTATATGTTCCTTATAAACAGATTTCAAGATACATGCATCAAAGTTTGTTGAAGGATTTTGAAAATTTTCTTTTGAAAACCAAACACAAGATTTTGATTGACATCGTTTTTTCAGAATGCAGGGAACTTACATTGTTTAGTCAAGAGTGTTTGAATTAGCAGACATAGTTGCTGAAATGAGTTATTTGAATTGAAAATTCGAAGAATACAAAGTTTTTGCTTTTGAGAAGGTTTTCTTTGAAACAGCAGATGAGAGACTGAGTTCTTGGGGGATGAAGCCGTTAAGGGTTTTAAAACTAGGGTTTAGATCAGGTTTAAATGGATGGTTGAGATTAAAAGTTAGAAATTCAAAAATAAACCTGGCCACTCGACCTTAGGGCCGAGTGGTGTCGTCGAGTCTGACTCCAGATTGGTTTTGATCTTCTTTCAATATTCATACTATGTATTCTCATTGGTCAATGGCACTCCTTAACCTATTCATGGATTACTAGGCACTAGATAAAAGCATTAAAATACCAAAATAAACAATAACTTGAAAGATGAAAATTTTTTATATACAAGGGATAGTCATGGAATTTCCTTCCAAGTGAGCTTGTTTAAAGTCTCATAGCTTGACTTGCTTACAGAGCTTAGATGGGTGGTGGATCAGGAACAGGCTCTAAGGTCCTTTCCTTGTTGTCCTTTGGTGGTTTTCCATAACATGAGGCTAGAGTTGCTATCTTCCACCATATCTTGTTCTCAACTTCACTCATACCTCTGGAACCATACTCAAACTTCCTGAGCTCTATAACCTTGGTCTTGAGATAATCAACCTCTTTGATCAAAAGTCCAACAGCTTCTTGTAAAGAGATAATAGTCTTGCCTTGAGCTATGCTGATTGGATCCGGTGATGTGCTTCCTGACTAAGATTTATCATCACTGAACTCCTTCACACTCTCCCTTGCTGAATCATTCAACTGGTTCTCAAGTGTCAAGTTGTTCAAGTAAACTATATCCTCATCACTTTGGTAATCTTTCTGATTCATCCAAGACAAAGATTCTGGAGGTGGACTTGGGATTTCTATCTCACCACTGAGGGGAATATAACTGGGAAGACCACTAGTTATCACATCAGGCTCCTGATAATAATCCTCAATAGCATACAGCTGCTTCTGACTGTTGTGACTTCTGGGTCCTCGACCAATATCAAACCTCATTACTAAATCTTTCCCAAACTTCAGATCACTTATTCCTCCTTTGACAGCAATAACTGCACCAGCACTAGCCAAGAATGGCCCTAGAATCAGGTGACTCAATGATTCCTCCTCCATCTTAAGGATTATGAAATCAGTAGGTACTTCCACATGGCCTATCCTTACTGGTAAATTCTCAAGCATACCTAAAACAAGTATTTTGCCTATATGCTAGGAATGAAAACAATCAAACAGAGCATGCAAACAAAACACAGGTTTTTCAATCAATCATAGTATAGATATGAGTCAATCCATTGGGTGAATAGCACTAAGCAAAAAGGATGTGTACATTAGCACTTAATTCAAGCCAAGTACGGAAGTAGTTGTTGTGAAAACTATCAACCTAAGTAAATGAAAATGAAAATAAGCTAAGGACCAAACCTACCAAAGGCTGTCACACTTTGGTATGTTATCAGAGAAACAGAGGAAACTACAGAAAAACTACAATGCTCGAACGCTAGGAAAACTGTAAAAGCAGGGAAAAGCAATAGTGCTCAAATGCTAAGAAAACTGGAAAAGCAGGGAAAAGCAACAGTGCATCAGTGATTCAACCTGGTGCTCGAGTAGCAGTGTCGAGTGAAATAACTATGGAAACAAACCGTGACTAAAACGTTCTAAGCAAGTGAAACTTGATATATTAAAGCTATAGGGATCATAGGGGTGAATAAACTAGCTAAGAACACTCTAGAAAGTCTCAGGTGCTAACATGCTCAATCAATAAGGGATTCCCTTAACAACAGACTTCATAGCCAGCTCAATCCATGGGTCGTGGTAGAGAGCCTCAAGACCCAACCCACTCAGCATAATGTAAGGAGTCGGATCAGGCATGAAGATTCAGCCAATTCAAGTCGAGAAGAGTTCATAACAAGTGAATAGGTGGAGCCGTGACATAAATCAATGTCTGATGCATCCACGCTCACGCTATTGTACTCTAAACCTCGGAAAAAGTCTATCTAATGGCTCAAGGCATGGTTCGTGCTCATGAGACCATCTAAAATCATGCCCTAACTGGCCAGAAAAGAACAAGCAGTAAAATCACTTACCCAAGAGGGAAAACAACGAATTTGCAAACAAACTTAGGCACCCAGGGCGATCAAGAACATCACAGACGTAATCCACCCCTAATAACCCTAATCTAACTACTCACACACAGATTTCATCGACTGAGGCTCGAACCCAGAAATCTCTAAGATTGACATAGGGTGAAGATGAAGAACCGATGAACAACTTTGTAGAAGAAGTCAAACGCAAATACAAATTATATAAAAAGTTATGAGCAATACAAAGTCACGAAATCTGATAAGTCTTAAGAACAAAAGTGATGAACTAGAGAGAGAATGTCTAAAAACTAGGTTCAGCTAATAAAATGCGGCGTACCTCTGGCATTAGGTTAATAAGGGACTTTTATACTAGGCGTTAAAATAGATAAAATACAAGTTCGAGTTTTCAGGAAAAATAGTAGAGGATTGCCACTCGACCCAGCGGTCGAGTGGCTTGGTCGAGCATCCTCTCGAGTGGGTGGTCGAACGGTCGTACGAATGCTCGTTCGAGTGCCCTGGGTTGAACGCTTATGTTGAGTGCTCATTTGAGTGGTCGTTCAAGTGGTCGTTCAAGTGCATGTAAGAGTGCCTGTGAAAGTTCCTGTGAAAGTGCCTGTGAGAGTGCTCGTTCGAGTGGTCGTTCAAGTGCCTGTAAGAGTGCCAGTGAAAGTGCCTGTGAAAGTGCCTGTGAAAGTGCCTGTGAGAGTGGCTGTAACTTCTCTGCACATCTGTTCTAGCTCAGCAGCTACACAGCACTTCATATTCCAAAAACTCCATGAGCTCCATAAGGACCTGAGAACAGCCCCAATATGCAAAATGCATGCAATGCTCATGCAAAAACACTAAACAACCTATATGAATGATAAATGCATAAAATGGTATGAACGATGAATAAAATATATACTAAGTCATGATAAAACGATGGTAAAAAACATGCTAAATACAGTGTTATCAATACCATAGGTCCTTCGGATTGTCTTGTCAGCCAAACTCAGAGAAATCCTACTTGGTTTGAAGTCTTCAAATCCAAGCTTGGTTGCAATGTTCAAGGGCATTATGTTCACAGATGAACCAAGATCACACAAGGAGTCTCTAAGGGCTGTTTCATTTATAGAACATGGCATAGTAAAGGTCCCTGGATCTTCAAGCTTTTCCTGGACTATTATTTCCTTCTCAGTGATCATCTTACATTCATGATCCTTTGCAACTGACTCTTCTTCTTTCTGAGTCTCTTCCACTAAGGTTTTCTCAGCAGAAATTTCTGCTGGATCCGTTTCTTTACTAGAATCACCCAAGGATCTTTCAGCTTCTTTCTCTCTCTTCTGATATTTCATATTGTCCTCATAGATTGCTGTTATCTGTTTCTTGCACCTCCCAGGGTATCGACATGGTATAAGCTCTTTCAGATAGGCAATCTTTTTGTTTCTTGCAAGGATAACTTCTACTCGAGCAGAGTGGTCGAGCTGATTTTCCGAGATGAGATTCTCAGCTATAACTCCTGGAGAAGGCACTGCTTTTTGATTTTTCTGAACTAAATCCCCCCCTTCTTGAACATCACTATCCACAGTGTATGAGGCATGTCTTTCCTTGAGTGGGAGATGAGAATCTGGCCTTGAAGATACAACATAGACATTAGCTTGATCCTCTAGATTCTGAACTGACTTTCCAGGCAATTGACCTTGTGTTTTGGTAGAAGATTGTGCAGCTAATGTCTCAAGGTACTTGAGTCTGGAATTCAAGGTTTCCACTTTGTTGTTCAACTCATTGTAAGAGTTTTCAATGTGGTGCTTCAGTTCAATAAGCCTCTTACTCTGCTCTATGGCTCCATTTGTTTGTCCCTGCATGATTTGTTGTAACATACCTTTCATATCTGGTTCTGGGAGAATAGGATTTTGCTGAGATGCAAATCCTGGTGGTGGATTCAGAGTAGGAGCTTGTTGCTGGAAAACAAGCTGTTGTTGCTTAGGAACAAACTGCTGGTTTTGATTGTATTGAACAAAAGGTTTTGTTCTGAGCTTGTTGCTGAGGAGGATATACTTGATCATGTGGGTTTGCCACATTAGTATTCCTGAAAGAGAGACTGGGGTTGACCTTGTAGTTGACAAATCCTCTGTTGTAGCCACCTTGCTGATCAGCCTCCCCATCTTGAATTTGATACTGATCTTCTTCACTAACAAAGTGCATTGCCTTCTGATTCACCAACAACAAACGATCAAGCTTCTCATTCAGTAGCTTGATTTCCTTCTTGGGTCTATCATCACTGTCCACAGATCCTCTTGTTGTCCGGTCATACTCCTCATAATGGTTTCCATCAGCTTGAGCCAAGTTCTCGATAAGCTCCTTGCCACTTTCCACATTTCGATTCAAGAAGTTGCCATTGCTGGCCGTATCAAGAAGAGTCTTGATGGAGGGTAATGAACCTCTATAGCGAGTACTAAGGAGTGATTCCTCAGTAAAACCATGATGAGGGCATAGTGAGATATACCCTTTGAACCTTTCCCATGCTTCTGAGAATGTCTCTCCATTCTTCTGAGTGTAGCTTGAGATTTCATTCCTGAGCCTTGCTGTTCTTGACTGAGAGAAGAACTTGTCAAGAAAGGAATTCTTGCATTCATCCCAAGTGGTGATGGATCTATTAGACATATTCCTCTCCCACTGGTAGGCCTTGTCTCCAAGTGAGAATGGAAACAATTTGAGCTTGAAAGCATCTTCACTCACTCCATTTATCTTTGTAAGGCTGCAAAGGCGATCAAACTGATCCAAGTTTGCAAGAGGGTTCTCCAATTGTAAGCCATGAAATTTTTTCTCTTGTACCATGTTGATGAGGCTTCCACGGAACTCAAAGTTGTTGTTCTGAACTGGTGGTGGAACTATGCCTTGCCTCTTTGTATTAGTACTGGGAGCATCCCCAGCACCAATGACCCTATGATGCGTTCGTCGGAGGCACCCCTACGTCAGAACAAGGACCAAGAGCTATCAAGGACGTGGACAAGCAATCAGGGACTAAAACTGCCTTGAAAACGCCTTTTGGAGCAATAACTAGGTCCCAGACTAAGCAGTTACAACAAGAAGTCAGCATGCTCCTTCAGCAAGTGGATAATCAAGAGGATCACTTGGACCTTAAGTGTGTATTCATGCCACATTGGTTGTGATACATGTCCAAGATGGCTAAGGAATTGACCATATGATCCACTAGCACTCTTTTTGCCCTTAGTTCGGTTATGTCCCAATGGGTTTTCCGAACAAGGTTTTTAATGAGGCTTGTGGCTTATATGCTCATCTTTGCCAACCCTTAGTCTGATCCATTGGATGGCCCGTCTTCATCTTTTGGCGTGGCCCATGATCTCTTATCTCTCTATCTTAAGTTTGAATTTGAACTTGTGTTTATTGCATGGTCTTTGAGTGTTCACGAGCCATGTCTCGTAACTCTCTTGGCCTTTATCGCTTTGTCTCTTCTCCTTCATATTGAGGCTGAGACTCATTGTAAAACCTATCTATCTTTTTAATCAAAAACCCTTTTAAAATATAGATCATTGTTCCTCCTTTTTCAGGTGATTTGAACTAGGAAAACTCTTAGGTCATTTCATGTGATTCGATTGACCAACCCGTCTCATCAAAAGGCTATTCCACATCCTTTTGTGGTGACATTCGATCCATTAAACCACAAGGTGCTTGTTAATCAGGTCTTGCGACCCCTCACATTGATCTCACTCTCTCGTTGTCGAAATTGGGAAGTGTTTCCTCACGAGGAATGCATCATGTGGTATCGAAAGTTATGTGATTTTTCTGTGTTCTTGTTTCAATTTTCCTAAATCGACTGCTTGTTCTAAAATCGTGAAATCAATTGGATATGAATCTAGATTGAGTCTAGTATTTGTTAAAATTGATTTGCGAATTTTTAGAGTTTATTTGATTATTTTTCAGGATCAATCTTATAAGACAGTCGCGATTAGGGTTTATCAGAATTTGATAAGTCATTTTTGGGTTCTTGTTATTTTTGATTGTTTTTCCTTTCAAAAGAACGTTTTACTGGTGTATTTTGTGTCAATCTTTCAGATACCATGATAGACGAAGTGGAATCAAGCAAGGCTATCAACATCCATCTTCTCAAAATGTTAAGCACCACACCGGATCGGATCAGAACCGAAAAACCTGGAATCTAATCGGTTTCAAATACAAAATCTTTCCCGAGGAATGAACTTTTCGTAACAAGAAGAGCATCTAGCCCTCCAAAGGAAACCATGGCCCAATGAGACAATCTCTTCCAGACCCGATGTTATGTTCATGAGAAGATTTGCAGTGTCGTCATCGATGGAGGAAGCTGTACTAATATAGCAAGTGCCACCATGGTTCAGAAATTAGGTTTAGAAGTCAGTGATCATCCAGAACCCTGTCATATCTGTGGGCTCAACAAACATCAGGATGTCTAGTTGAAGTTTCCTTCTGCATAGGACAGTACAAGGACAAAGTACTATGCGATGTTCTACCCCTTGACTACTGTCATCTACTGTTAGGAAGACCATGGCAATTTGATAAAAAAGTTCGACATGAAGGATTCACCAATCGATATATCTTTGATCATCATGGCAACAAAATTATCCTCACTCCAATGACTCCCCAAGAAGCTTATCTGGACCAGCAACGGGTATCTACTAGTAGGCTTCATCATAACCATTCCGGAAGGGTCATTGCAAGTACAGGAGAGGTTAAAGCAGTCATGCACACAGATCAACCTTTTCTCCTAGTGATTTTTAAAGAAAATATGACTAACGTGACTCACAAGCCACCGGCTATGCCGAGTGAACTAAATCAACTTTTGCAGAAATTTACTGATGTGTTTTCTGAGGATAATCCCGAGCTTCCACTAGTACGAGGCATTGAGCATCAAATCGATTTCATTCCAGGAGCCACCTTAACCAATCAACCTGCCTATCGCACCAACCCAGTTGAAACTAAGGAACTTCAGAAACACATGGAGGAGCTCATGGAGAAAGGACACATCAGAGAAAGCATGAGTCCGTGCGCTGTTCCCATTATAGTTGTACCCAAGAAGGATGGTAGCTGGCGTATGTGTGTGGACTGTCGAGCCGTCAATAATATCACGGTGAAGTATCACCACCCTATCCCTAGATTAGATGATATGCTTGATGAGTTGCATGGTTCTAGCATATTTTCTAAAATTGATCTTAAATGTGGCTATCACCAGATTAGGATGAAAGACAGTGACGAATAGAAAACTGCATTCAAAACTAAACATGGATTATACAAATGGTTTGTTATGCCATTTGGACTAACTAATGCACCTAGTACCTTCATGAGGTTCATGAATCATGTTCTACGTGCATTTATAGGATGTTTCGTCGTTCTATACTTTGATAATATTCTGATTTATAGTCGCAACCTAGGAGAACGTTCAACATCTAGAAATGGTTTTAACTACTCTTCGGAAAGAAAAACTTGATGCCGACTTAAAGAAATGCACGTTTTGTACAGATAACCTTGTGTTTTTAGGTTTTGTTGTAAGTGCAGATGGTATTAAAGTTGATGAAGAAAAAATCAAAGCTATCAAGGAATGGCCAAGTCCCAGAACAGTAGGTGAAGTAAGGAGCTTTCATGGGTTAGCTGGATTTTATTGCCGGTTTGTTATGAACTTCAGTACTATTGCGGCACCACTCACCGAGGTCATCAAAAAGGATGTTGGATACAAGTGAGGCGAAGATCAGGAGAAAGCCTTTCAACTCCTTAAGCACGAACTAACTCACGCCCCCTCTTAGTTCTGCCTGATTTTACTAAAGCCTTTGAGATAGAGTGTGATGCTTCAGGAATAGGAATCGGTGCTGTGCTCATGCAAGATAAGTGGCCCGTTGCGTATTATAGTGAGAAACTTGGAAGAGCTACTGTTAACTATCCCACCTACGACAAAGAACTATATGCTCTAGTGAGGGCCCTCCAAACTTTGCAAAACTACCTTTGGCCGAAAGAATTCATCATTCACACCGATCATGAAGCTCTCAAACACCTCAAGGGGCAACAAAAGCTCAACAAATGTCATGCAAGATGGGTCGAGTTCATTGAAAATTTTCCCTACGTCATTAAGTACAAACAAGGTAAGGATAATATAGTGGCTGATGCACTATCGTGCAGTTATACTTTACTCTCTACTTTGGAAACAAAAATGCTAGGATTTGATTAACTCAAATATAGGTACCTAGAGGACTCTGACTTTGGAGAACCATATAAGCTGTGCGAAAAGGGTGCCACTGACAAATTCTATAGACATGAAGGTTTCTTGTTTTATAATAACCGTTTGTGTGTGCCTAACTGTTCTATGCGAGATTTGTTTGCTAGAGAAGCTCATAGTGGTGGGTTGATGGGGCATTTTGGTGTCACAAAAACTCTTAAGATCCTAATGGATCACTTCTACTGGCCTCATATGAAGAAAGATGTTATGTGCATTTGTAGCCGATGCGTGACCTGCAAGCAAGCTAAGTCTCAAGTTCAACCTCACGGTTTGTATACCCCTTTACCTATTTCATCTCATCTGTGGCTAGACATATCCATGGATTTTGTACTAGGGTTACCCACAACTCGATCAGGAAAAGATTATATTTTTATAGTTGTTGATATGTTCTCAAAAATGGCATATTTCATAGCTTGTAGAAAAACTGATGATGCATCTCATGTTTCTCAGCTCTTCTTCAAAAACATTGTACGTTTGCATGGTATGCCTAGAACTATCATTTCAGATAGAGATACTAAGCTCTTGAGTTATTTTTGGAAAACCTTAGGGTCTAAGCTAGGGACTAAATTAATGTTTTCTACTACATGCCACCCCCAAACAGATGGTCAAACAGAAGTAGTTAAACAAATCTTATCCTCCTTGTTGCGTGCATTAATAAAAAAGAATTTGAACTCTTGGGAAGAATGCTTGCCTCATGTTGAATTTGCATAGAATCATTTTGTTCATTCTGCATCTAGATTTTCTCCATTTGAAGTGGTTTATGGTTTTAATCCCTTATCACCTTTGGATCTAACCCCTTTACCTTTGAATGAGAGGATTAGTTTTGATGGCAAGAAAAGGGCTGACCTTGTTAAACAGATACACGAAGAGGCTCGACGGAATATAGCAAAAAAGACGGAGCAATATGTGAAGAAAGCCAACAAAGGATGACGAGAACTCATATTCGAAGAAGGCGATCATGTGTGGTTACATCTAAGAAAGGAACAGTTCCCTGAAGAAAGAAAGTCTAAACTAAAACCAAGGATAGACAGCCCTTTCAGAATCGCTAAAAAGATCAACAACAATGCGTACAAACTTGATGTACAAGGTAAGTATACTGTTAGTCTGTTACTCAACGTTGCTGATTTGGTTCCTTTTGTGGCAGATCAAACGGATTTGAGGTCAAATCCTTTTCAACTAGGGGAGGATGATGCGTTCCTCGGAGGCACCCCTATGTCAGAAGAAGGACCAAGAGATATCAAGGACGTGGACAAGCAATCAGGGACTAAAACTGCCTCAGAAACGCCTATTGGAGCAATGACTAGGGCCCGGACTAAGCAGTTACAACAAGAAGTCAGCATGCTCCTTCAGCAAGTGGATAATCAAGAGGTTCACTTGGACCTTAAGGGTGTAAACATGCCACATTGGTTGTGATACATGTCCAAGATGGCTAAGGCAATTGCCATATGATCCACTAGCACTTTTTTTCCCTTATTTCGGTTTTGTCCCAATGGGTTTCCTGAATAAAGTTTTTAATGAGGCTTGTGGCTCATATGCTTATCTTTGCCAACCCATAGTCTGATCCATTGCATGGTCCGTCTTCATCTTTTGGCATGGCCCATGATCTCTTATCTCTCTATCTTAAGTTTGAATTTGAACTTTATTGCATGGTCTATTCACGACGCATGTCTCGTAACTCTCTTTACCTTTATCACTTTGTCTTTCTCCTTCTCGCCTTCTCTCCTTTGTATTGAGGCTGAGACTCATTGTAAAACCTATCTATCTTTTTAATCAAAAACCCTTTCAAAATATAGATCATTGTTCCTCTTTTTTTGTGTTATTTGAACTTGGAAAACTCTTAGGTCATTTCGTGTGATTCGATTGACCAACCCGTCACATCAAAAGGCTATTCCACATCCTTTTGTGGCGACATTTGATCCATTAAACCGCAAGGTGCTTGTTAATCAGGTCTTGCAACCCCTCACACTGATCTCACTCTCTCGTTGTCGAAATTGGGAAGTGTTTCCTCACGAGGAACCCATCACCCTTGGTCTTGGTTGAGGTTCAGCCATTACAACTGGTTGAACATGTGTGCCTCTGTCCTGAGGTGTTCTAGGTTGTAGACGGTTGATATGATCAAGATACTGTCTGAGATTGTGGCTGCCTTGAGATCTTGTATGCATTCAGTAGGTAAATGTAACTCAGTATAAGTACTCGACCAGGTTGATCGAGTAGGTAGGTCGAGTCAGGTACCTGATACAAAAAGAAGGCAAAAAGCAAACCAAATCAGTAACCAAGTAAAAGTAACCAAAGAACTTAAGCTTAAAAACAATGAAATTGTGAATGGAACACAAATAAAACCCAAATGGCAACGATGCCAAATTGAAACACATATTTTCTCCGTGATAAGAATGCATGGAGGGTTTCAATTCCTCATTGATGTTGTAGTACATGAGGTGTCACTCCATAATGGGTTTGGTGCAAGCAATCACAATATGTCAATGCTAATAAGTTAAGCCAAATCAGAGATGATAGTGAAACTAACACCCTAATGATTGAAAATGCAAATAACTAATAAGTAAAGCAATGAACACTTTAGATGTCAATTCAAATGCACAAAGAGTAAACAAAAAAAGCAGGAAAACAAAAGTAAAAAGCCACTCTATAAATATGGTCGAATAGTGTGGTCGAGTAGGAATATAAAAACACATAATCACTAATAGAACTTGTAACTGAACGTTTTAATGCAATTAGAAAGAGATAGGGATCATAGGGATGAACTAATTGACTAGGGGATCACTTTCATAACCTGGGTACTTAACCAACACAACCTATTTCAAGGCTTATCCTTTGACGATAGATATCTAAGCCAATCACATCCACTGACGTGGTGAATGATCTCGAACCCAATAACTCAACATACCCAATTTTTCCATAGCCAAGCTATTGGACAAGCTTTAAGAATCAACCTACCTAAGCCAACATAATTTCCTAACAACAGCTTTGAGTATCATGGGTTCCCAAACACCATTGAAGCATACTCTATTCAGGTTAATATAACTATGTCTCTTGAAAAAGCTAATCAAACAACCTACAAGCACTGCCGTGAAGAGATTATCTAGGATCATATTCAAGTTAATCAGAAATGAATAAGCATTAAGAACTCTCAGCCAAAAAGGATTTAAAGCATTTAAGAACATTTAAAACTACCAAGTTAATCAAGATCCTCCCTTATCTAATACATCCCTAATAATCCTAAGAGCATGTGCAGTGGGAGTCTCTCACTGAGTCTCTCACCCACAAAAAGTTATAAAATATTCAAAAAATAAGAAAGAGAACCAATTGAGTCTCTCAAATGAAAAACATTGAGAACCCCTCTAGAGACTCCTTTGACACATGTTCTAATATGATTGGATTTATGTTTTATATAAGATTTAAATTTTAAATAAAAAATCAAATCATAAAAAATTTGTTAAAATAATATATTTGAGAGACTAATAGGAGTTCTCACCATTTCACATGCTCTAAGGTTAACTACTCACTAAGCATAATGAAAACTGAATTTGCAAACCCAGAAAGTTCTAAATCTGACATATGAGATAGATCAGATTGAGATAAGAGGGTTTGATGAAGAAAATAATTGCAAGTACTGATTTTATTAAAAAGATAAAAGGTTTACAAAGATCTAAAATTAAGAACAAGAGAGAGAGTAATTAGGAGGCAAAGAGAGATAATATCAGGTCTAAAAACGAGCACACCCCTTATTACGGTTAACACATGTGCTTTTATACTAAGATAAGGTTTAGGATAAGACAAAACAGAATTCCTACTAATCCGGAAATACTACTCGATCATAGTGGTCGAGTAGCTGGTCGAGTAGCTACTCGATCATAGTGGTCGAGTAGCTAGTCGAGTAGCTACCATCTTCCTTCAATCTCCTTCTTGAGCTGATCTGAAACTCCTATCCAGCTCCTCAATGCTCCATAGCTTCCTTAGCATCCACTTTTACCTGTAAACAACCCACAGTATGCAATATATGTGTAATGCTCATGCAAAGGACCCTAAAACTCAAAAAGAAGTGAAATATGCATATAATGCTATAAACATGGGATGATTATGAACTAATACGATGATAAATGTATGCTTAAAATAGGTAAAATACAGTGTTATCAAACCTTCATACAAGAGAAACCAAGTCCAGAGGGGTCAACACAGCCTCTCAAGACCCTTCCACATGCCTAAGCTGAGTGAGAGTCAAGCTATGTGACTTTAAACAAGCTCACTTGGGAGGAATTCCCATGTATATCTTTGTATATACTTACTTTGATTTATCTAAAGTTTTTATGTATTTTGTTATTTTTGATGTGTTTTCTTAATGTTGTGAGTTTAAGAAAAGTATAGGAGCTGAGTATGAGTCAAAGTGGAGCTTCAAAAGGGTCAGGCCGAACTTTATTTTTCCACTCGACCCCCAGGTCGAGTGGCCCAGGTACTATGGCAACACAAGGTCAAGGGCAACGAGAAGCCAAACCTTAGCAAGAGCCACACGAGATGGAAGCACCTCATCAAAGTCACGGCTAGACAAGTGATATATCATGGATTTTATGGTTTTATGACATGATATATGTATTGGTTTTGGAGTCTTTTCTATATATATTGAGTCTTATTAGGTACAAACACGGATTGGACCCTGATGAGTACTTTGGATGCATTTGGAGGCTTGTAGCTGAGAAAACCAACAAGGAGACAAATATTTCTGTCCACGTTGATCGACAGAATTCACCTGTGTCGGTTGACACAACCTAGACGTGAATTACGCATTCGAGTTTTATCAAGTTCCAAGATTTGCAACTTTCCCCCAGAAGTTTCCAAAATTTATACTTCATGCCTAATCATGTTTTTTAGGTTAAACTATGTTTTTAGAAGTCTGAGAGACTAAGTTTTGATTAAACTCTAAGTTTTTGAGAAGTTCTAAGTTCATTGTAAGTTTCAAAGAGATTATTGGAGAGAAGATTCAGATCTCAAACTTTGTAGAGAGAAGAATTCTGAACTCCCTTTGTTTTCTTATTTTCTATTTTATGAGTATTATTCAGATAATGATTTGTGTTTCATATTCTATGTCTGAGTAGTCACCTTGTTAGATCTAGGGTTTTAAAAGGGTTAATGAAGGATTGTTGAATTGGGCATAGTCTTGTTAAGTTATCTATTATGCTCTTCATCTAGATTTGATAATTACACTAGTCTTGAGACTGATCACCTTAATACTGGTACCGTAGGATTATTGGTAGGCGCGATAGTGTTATTCATACCCTGACCCAATCTTAGATGAGTAAACAGCCTATTCGCAGCGAGAGTTGGTTTATGAATTTTGTAAACATATCGTACCCGCTAATCATAGAGACTCTATTTATTGATATTTCAGAAAAAGATTTGGTTTGCTTCTGTTTAGAGGATAGATGTCGTTGCAGCAAGAGTTGGAAAAGATATCACATTAGTGTTACGAGTTTAAGAACCGCACAAACACGTTAGACTTGAATTACGAACTGTCCAGTTCACTTTCCTGAGTTTTCCTGATTCATGTCCCTAGGAATAGCGCTTTTAATCACTTGAATCAACCCCGTTAAATTGCTATTTTGTTTCTTCCATTGGTTTATTTATTTAATCTAGCTTAATTCAAATATGTTTGCCTATTGCGTGAGTTTTCAGAGTCCTTGTGGATTTGACCCCTAAGTGCTGCAACTGACCTCTTAATTAGAGATAGTAGCTTCTAGGGTTATATTTGACTCTTGTCAAATTTTGGGGCCGTTGCCTGGGACTCTAAACTCACCATTACGCCTTCACTTTCTCTTATTACAGGTGCATGAAACTTAGGAGCAGCAAGGACAAAGAACTAGTTGCTACTCAGGAGATTGAGAAGTTAGAGAGAGCTAATCGTAAAGCACTCAGGAAATCAGAGATGGTTAGAATTTTTTTGATTGAGGGAGAGGCTGCTGGGATCATACGTGATTTAGAGGGCAACCAGTACAATGCTCAGGGTCAGAGACTTGATGCAGATGGGAACCCCATCGTTGAGATTGTCGACAACACTGGTCATGTCGACCGACAGGGTAATGTTGGTGTCGGTCAACGTGATGGAGACGAAAACGATCCGGATAACTTGGATGCTAGGATTGAGAATGTGGGAAGAATACTTGCTGATTTCAACAGACCCAATGAGTTTTTACTCCAACAGATCTGCTATATGTCCTCCTGCTTTTCAGAGGAATGATTTTGAGTTGAAACACCAATACTACGGAAATAACCAGAATTCTTATGGATTTACGCCCAGGCCTGTGACTCAGGATGCTCAGAGAAACAGCAATGGTTTCACTAGGGACTTTGGAAGTTCCACTTATCAGAATTTGCAACCTAAGACTACGGATTCTGGGTTGAAGAACATGCTTGACAAGATACTTGAAGGACAGCAGAAGATGACTGTGGACTTCAATGGTAAGATAGATGCTCTGTATGCAAATCATAAAGGGAAGTATGAGACTTTGAACAACCACATCAAGAGGTTGGATACCAGTTTGCAAAATCTGCTGTGAACACTAAATGCCCTGATGGCGTCTTACCTGGAAGTACTAATACTAATCCTAGGTACTCTTGTGTTGCTGTTATGTCTTGGGGAGATATGGTCAAGAGAGAAGTCAAAGAAAAAGTTCTGGAGAAGTATGAAGCTAAGGAAAAAATTGAGATTCTAATCTCGGAGCTCATGTCGATCGACACCACTCTTACGTGTCGGTCGACACCACCCAACTTATCAGAGTATTTGATGCAAGCCACGACTAAGGATGGTCTTGACTTCAATGAAATTGATCGACAGGCACCTGGCCGTGTCGGTCGACATGCTCAGCCTCATGATGGAATTTATCTCTGAAAACTGCCTAAGTTCGAAGAGCCTGGAAGTTTTGCTGTACCCTGCTCCATTGCTGGAGTTAAGTTCCCTGTTCACTCTTTGATACTGGAGCTAGTATCAATATCATGTCTAATGATGTTGCAATGAGGTTGGGAATCAATGATATAAAGAGACCTTCAATAGAGATTACATTGGCTGATGCTTCTCTGAAGAAATCCATGGGTTTGATTTAGAATCTGAGAGTTCAAGTTGGTGATTGTCTGCTTCCCTGTGATTTCCATGTTGTTGAGACAGATATTGGTTCTGATATGCCACTGATTTTGGGTAGACCATACCTCGATACTGCTGGAGATATGTTAGATTTGCTAAGTAGCAGGATTTCGCTGAAGCATGTTGATCTTGATGTGTTTTATCCAGCTAATCCGGACGGATATGTGATGTGGAATCCCCAGGTTGTTGTTGAAGAAGTGAATGAGATTCATTCTGATGAGTTCACTGCGAAGAATCCGAAAGTTGCGGGTAAGAAGAAGAAGCCGCAGAGAAAAGCAGTGGCTGCGAAGCCCCTTATTACTTTGACTCCTGTAAGGAAACTTGATGATATTATTGAGTATAAGCTTCAGTATGGAAGTGGTTCAAGACAATTTGCCAAGATTAAGGCTCTCATCACTCCTGAGTTTAAGGCTAAAGGACAAGCCGCGATGAACGAGATGATGAATAAGGTTCTGAAACCCGAGATGCTTGACCTAAGTGAGGATGATCTCAGCTCCAAGACTTCATCTTCACCACCTTGGGATTCATCCGGAGAATCTCCATCCATCTGATTTCTGACAAAGTCAAGCTAATGACTGAAAATAAGCGCTTAGTGGGAGGCAACCCACTGGTGAGTCTTTAATTATGTTTTTCTGTGTCTTATTAGCTAATTTTTCTTTGTCTTTATTTTGTCTCAGGAACTAGACGTGCTTAATAAAAAATATGGAAAGATTGCATGGATTGGAGAACCTTTACATAATTTTTTGACCAAGGCACACAAGGTTTGTGTACGTGTCGATCGACATGAACACCTTGTGTCGGTCAACACGGACCCGAGGTTAATAAATATACCTAATTTCCTTTTCTTCTCCACTTTCATCTTCTCCCAATTTTTGCAAAACCGCCGCCTACATCACCAAAATTCGTGTTTTTGCTATTTCTCACCAAATCGATCGATTTTTGTCCCTAAACTCAAGAGAATTCAATTTAATTCATTCTTATAACATCCTTTCTATCAAAATCCAAGTATGTTCTTCAAATTTTATCTTTTAAATCCGAAAATTTCAAGGTTTAGATATTCAATTTTTCAATTCGAATTTTGTCTTAAAGCTTGCTAATCTTGTTAGATTAGGTTGAATTTAGGAGGATTGAAGTGTTAATTGTTGCTAATTTAGGTTGATTTGATAGAAAATTCATGAATTTCTATGAATGAAAACTTGATCAAACTTGACATGAAATTCGGAAATTAGAGATCTTTAGGATGCTGGATAGTTATAGGTTTGACAATGTTGATGATTGTTTATGCTTAAACATTGATGGGATTACAATTTGAGATGAAATTGTGCTTGATGAACACCGATTTCGGCACCCGGTATACTCGTGTCGGTCGACACGGGTACACTTATTCCAGATTTTTGCTGATTTTTTTATTTGTTCTCTTGTATCTGTTTTAGGTACATCATGTCTGGTTAGGGGAAGCGACCACGAACTTCAGAGGCTCAGGGAGAGTCCAGTAGTACACCGTCTCCACTTATTAAATCTCATTGTCCATGGCCTCGTCGAGAGGGGTTGAAGATTAGACCCCAACGTCATTGGGATGGGACTCCAAAAGAGGAGGTGATAAAATCCAAGTGTTACAACCATGAGATCTCTGATGAGTGGGACGAGTACGATACTCTATTCTACAATGCTTGGTTGAACATGGAGATTAGGCCCACCCGGCTTATGGACAGCGTTGCCTTGCGATGTATCAAGATCAAGGATGAGTGTCTGCTAGCTTTGCAGAAGATTGGATTGAGTACTATGCACACTCAGGACTATGAGGTATATCCGGAGTTGGTCCGACAGTTCATGGCCACTGTGCAGCTCTACTACACCTCACCTGAGGGGTTAGTGATAACACCATTTTTATACACGTTTTACCAGTTTTTTTATCATGCCTTAGTGTAAATTTTATCCATTGTTTATACCATTTCGTGCAATTATCCTTGATATAATAAGCACTTTTGACTATGCATAAAAGCGTCGCTTTAGCTTAGTAATTTTTAGGTTTAGCTCTTGTTTTTCTCTCTCTTGTTCTTGCTGTTCTTCAAAGTTCTTCATTTTCTGCAACTTTGTAACTTTGATAACTTTTTATAAAATCAGTACTTGCGTTTTATTTCTTCAACCATGCTCACAAGATCATAGGCTATCACATATATCAAGCTTAGGCTTTTTTGGGTTTTGGACCCAAACTATGGTTTTTGTATGTGAGTAGTAAAGTTGGGGTTTTAAAAGATAGATTAGGGTAGCTTCTCTCTGTTTATTTAAGGCTTACATAGGTTGATCATCACTCAGTTTCGACTCCCTTTTGGGTTAGTGATTTTAATGTTTGTTCTCCCCTGATCAAGGAAAACATAATTTTAGATGGTCTCATGAGCACGACCCATGCCTTGAGCCATTAGATAGACTTTTTCCGGGGTTTAGAGTACAATAACGTGAGGGTGGATGCATCAGACATTGATTTATGTCACGACTCCACCTATTCACCTGTTGTGAACTCTTCTCGACTTGAATAGGCTGAATCTTCATGCCTGATCCGACTCCTCACACTATGCTGACTGGGTTGGGTCTTGAGGCTCTCTACCACAACCCTTGGATTAAGCTGGTTATGAAGTTTGTTGTCTTGGGTAGTCCTTTGATGAAATTGCTAGTTGACAGCTGCAATAGAACAAAGTGTTTGCGATCCTGTGATTTCCATCCCTATAGTCCCTGTTTTTCCCCATAGTTCACAGTTTGCTTAGTATTCGTTCACTGTAGTTTTTCTCTATTTTTACTATAGCACTCGACACCCTTACTCGACTATTTAGGTCGAGTGGTTAGTTCAGCTTAGTTTTCTGTGATTTTTCTTGCTTAGTTCCACGATGTGCTAAAGTGTGAGAGACTTTGGTACCTCTAGTATCAATTAGGGTTTTTAGTAGATTAATCATTTAGACTGCTAGTACCACACCCTTTTGATAATCACTTGAATAGCTAGTCTTAATCATCTACTAGTTGATGTAGACCACTCTTGATTGGTTCGACATTGTTCTCAACTCTTACCACTATACTACAACTGATAAACTCGGTATTTTGTTTCTCTAGGCTTAGGTTGATTGCTTGGCTGTCATTCTTTGGTTAGAGTAAGGCAAAAATACTAGTTTCAGTTTGGCGCCGTTGCCAGTTTTGATTGTTTTTGTCTGCAAAATTAGTAGTTGAAGGCTTACTAGATCAAGTCTGTTACTTATGAAATCTGGGTACTGATTTGGTTTTGAAATTTTGTCTGTTTTGCATCAGGTACTATAGCACTCGACCTTACCACTCGAGCAATTGATCGAGTCACTACTCTCTGAATGCAAACGCATTCTCAAGGCAGCCAAAACCTAATCCAGTATTTGGATCACATTCCCCGTATCAACATATGCACTCGTCCACCTACACCTGACCTGCTACTCCCACTCCTGCCCAACCAGTTCCAAAGATACCAGTGGTCATGGCAGAACAAGTTCCTCAGCCTAGGGTGATTGGAGCAGGAGATGCTCCAAGCATTCACTCACAAAGGCAAGGGATTGTGGCTCCTCCAGTCACAAACAGCAACTTTGAGATCAAGACTGGTCTCATCTCCATGGTCCAGAACCACAAATTCCATGGACTCCCTATGGAGAATCCACTTCAGCATCTGGACCAGATTGACAGATTGTGTGAGCTGACTAAGATCAATGGGATCTCTGAAGATGGTTTCAAACTTTGTTTGTTCCCTTTTTCTCTGGGTGACAAAGCATCACACTGGGAAAGAGCACTACCCCAGGGTTCTATAACAACCTGGGATGACTGTAAGAAGGTCTTTCTGCTCAAGTTCTTCTCCATCTCCAGGACAGCCAAGTTCAAGAATGATATCTCTTGTTTCACTCAAAGGAACAATGAGAGCTTCTCTGAAAACTCTCCAACTTCTCTCTAAAAATTTTCATAAAAATCATCAAGTTTATAATCAAATCTTCATCATGTCTCATTGCACCAACGATTCTGAAACTCACTTGTAAGTATTTAAACCAATTGAACCCAATTTTGCAAAAATCTCGGTTCAGAAATTTTTGAAACTTTTTCGAAACTTTTCATCAAATATTTAACTTGCATGTGGTTAAAATCGGTTGATAAGGGTAGTCTAAGGAATCGTAGATACTATGCATTGACTTTTATGGTTGAAATCACTTGAAGTCAAAATTTTGTTCTTAATGATGCACTTGAAATTTTTTGAAATTGTTATGAAACCTTAGGACAAATTTGGTTTAGCTTATGCTTGTTTGATGACTAGAGAACCCACGTTGATGGTCATTGATTAAATTGAACAAGTTTTTTTAAAATTTTGAAATCATGCATATTGAAAATTGCTTTGAGAACTTGATGAATTTGGAAAATTTATGAGCCTAAGTTGTTTATATCCTTGCTAGGCTTGAAATTGGATGCATATGATTGTTAATTTAGTTACTCGACCAAAGCACTCGAGTGGGTCAAGTCGGGCAAAATTTATTTGGAAAATTTTTGCCCACTCGACCTGACCACTCGAGTGGCTTGGTCGAGTGGTTCAAATTTTTGCTTAATTTTCAATTTTGGAATTTGTTTCAGGAACACTGGCACTACAAGGACCAGGGCAACAAGAAGCCAAACCGCAGCAGGAGCAACTCGACCATCTGGGTCACTGCAAGACAAGACTAAGGGCAAGAGGGTTCAAAAAAAAGAATCAGTGAGAAGGGACAGTGAGGAGGAGACTGGTTTTGAGAGTTCAAAGGATATCCAGGCCAAGATCTCTGAGGAAGCTAAGCTCATCTCCATCCTTGAGAGAGTGAATTTTCTTGTGACTAGGTACCTACATCGCCCCACCATGCAAGCTTTGGGCATTTGCAGAGAGGTGGGGAAGCTCTATAAGTCTGCTGACATTATGGGACTTGCCTACAGCCCACGTGATGGTTTCAAGACTAAGACCTGCCATTTCATGGCAACACTGGATCTCCACCTCTTTAAGACGAGAGGGATGACTAGTACTGCAGAGTTTGGGCATGTGAGCTTCAGAGTTAGAGGGACAGACTATCAGCTACCCCTCAGTGTGGTCGACATCTTGTTTGACTTCCGCAGAGGAACAGGGCAAGCCCAAGACTTTGAGAAGAAAGAGCTCAACGAGTTGTGGTTAGCGCTTGGAGGAAGGGAGCACTATCAGTCTGCTAGAGCTAAGAGCAGTGAGATCAGGTACCTAGAAGTGAGATACCTCCACATGACTCTTGCAAACACAATGTTTGCAAAGAAGTCCACAGGGCCAGTGAATGAGAGCGAGCTGAAGAGGCTGACAAGGCTCTTTGCGACTACGTCATCTACTCATCTGAGGAGAACAGAGCCAATGGGATAGAGATGCGAGGTGATCAGGCTTACACAGGGAACTCCATCTTCTTGGTGAGACACCTCATGAGCTACAGAGCTACTGCGATCAAGAATGACAAGATGTTGAGCTCATATCCGCGCCTACACCATACACTCTGATGGACTTTGATCACATGAAGAACACTCAGACTATTGGTGCAAAGGTTAGGGAGAAGTACATCTACAACTTCTCACACCCCAGGAGCAGCAAGGCGAAGATTTTTGCTACCTTATGGAGGTCTAGCCAAGCTCTATGCAGACGACGGTGACCGTAGCGTTTCCTTTGTACCACCAGTCAGAGATCCCTAGTTCTCTGATGAGGGAGTTATACCAGAAGATGAGACGTTTCAGGACATCATGAGGAGTGTGCAAGCTCCAGTGAGGTTCTATTTTGAGGAGACAGAGTGCAGAGGCCTCAAGGAAGCTAACTATAAGATCTCCACGTTCAGAAGTGGTGCAAGTGGCAGGATAAGCAATTCAGCAAGTTCTAGAGTGGAATCAACGCCACAATGAAGGGAATCACCAGCCGCTAAGCAGCAGCTGAGAGGAAGTTGAGTGCTGGCCCGTCAAGAAGGACTTCGGCTGAGCAGAAGGAGAGAAAGAGGCGCCCAGATCACCCCATAGAGGATCTGGAGCATTCGTCCCCAGACAAAGCCACTCGACCACCTTGGTCAAGTGAGCCACTCGATTGCTACCAGGGATTTGATCCGAATGCACCTGTCGATCCTTACCCATACTATGATCAGGGTGCACAGCTTCTACCTTACCCAGGGTACTATCAAATCGAACCATTCCACCATGTTGGGTCAAGTGAGCCACTCGACTGCTGGGTCGACTGGACCAGTCAAGTGGCACCCTGGAGCTCAGCAGACGCACCACGCTGATCATCTCACCACCACAGTTCCAGCCTACACTCAGGAGAGCATGGAGGCAAACACAGATGCCTTCTTCACTCCACAAGAATGAGGTACCACCCCACTTCCTTATCATTGTTTATATCATTGCATTTTTTGCTCTTATTTGTTTAAGTTTCTCAAATCATCTCTTGAATTTATTTTACAGAAGGGACTGTGTAATTTAAGTTTGGGGGAGGGTTGGAGAGTCGTATTTGACATATTTCCTTATTTTCTTATTCAAACTTGAATCATCTATGTGCACTGAAAAAACCAAAAAATTTGAAAAATTTCAGAAAACTATTTTACAAAAACAGAGTGTCATGTAGTTGCATTGTCATTTTAGGATTGAGTTGTAGAATTTCGCCTAGGATTGTACATATACATAGGGGATGATGATGAGTCCAACCGTAAAAAGCTTAAGAACCAAACATATAATTTTAATGCCACTGTTATGAGTTGTCTAATGCATTCACCTAAGTTTGAAAATTAAGGGTGCACCTTGCTTGGAATTTAGATTTAGCACTCTCACTTGGTTGAAGCTTACTGTGATTTGTCAAACTATCCCTATAAATTAGAACCTAATTTGAAAAACTTAATTATCATGATATGCTCTAAACTTTAACTCATGAATACCTCAAAATACTTGGATTTTCTCTCACCTTTTACCACTCTTGCTAATCCAAGTAGTTGTCTTCACCATTGAGACAGTTCCACAAAAACCAAACCCAGAACTTCATTTCAGACCTTACGTTATTTTTGAGTGAAGTGACGCCTATTTCTGGATTGAATTAGAGAGAAAGTGTTAGGTGTTGCCGACAGGAGTAGCCTCTCATGTAGTCTCTGGTTCACAATTTTTGAACCAGATTTAGGCGAAGAGTTTGAGTGAGTTGGGGTTTGAGTCTGGGAAAAGAAAAGAAAAGAGAAAAAGAGTTTGCTAAAAATCATAAGCCTTTGGAGAGGATAGGTTCAAAAATATGAGTCTCGTAAAGGATTTTGAAGAAAAATATAAAAGTTGGCTCAGTAAAAGATACAGAAAAAATCATATAGTTGCCACTTGGCCAGACCACTCGAGTGAGTGATCGAGTCATAGCTTAGTGAAAAAAATAAAAAACCCAAATCTTATAGAAGTAAAATGTAAAGTATCCTCTCCTTAGAAGTAAATGGAAAAATCAGTCCTTGAGTCAAAGAAATGAAAAGAAAAGCTTTTAAGCACAAGGGTAGAACTAGGATCAGTTTCTTGGGTTTAAAGATAGGAGACTCATTGGTTCTTCATGGGTAGATGATATTCTGCTCCTGTATGCACAAGTTGGCTCTACCTTTAGCATTCTCTTATAATTCAATCCATTTCATTGAGAGATCCTGATACATGCGCTTAAACCAAAGGAATAAGAGATCATTTTTATCTCTTAAAACTTGTCCCTCAACCAAATGAGTTATAGTTATTGCATATCATGATTAACCAGTTCGTGCTTAATCAATGTTAAAGGGATAGTTTGCTTTGAATGTTTGCTTGTGGCTGAGTCTTAGTGTTAGATTTGATGTGATGAGTATGGCTAAAGATTTTAAGTAGAACTTCTATGAATTGCATTGTATAACTATTAAATGTGACATTGACATTAGAGGTTTGGTTTTGCTTAGGTTCTGAATCCCCACTTTTCACACTACTCCTTTCATCTTATCCTTTCTATTTCCTTGAGGGCAAGCAAAAGGGTAAGTTTGGGGGAGTTGATAACACCACTTTTATATACGTTTTTACCAGTTTTTTTTATCCACTGTTTATACCAGTTCATGCATTTATCCTTCATATAGGTGTTTAGTGTTTTGGTATAGGCATTGCATGCATTTTGCATATATGGAGCATACTTGGATTTTGGCTCATGGAGTGGAGATGTGCATTCAACCCCTATGGACTCGAGTGAAGATTTGCAGTGAAGATGTATGGATAGAGTGGAGATGTGCAGTCAAGCCCTATGGACTCGAGTGAAGATTGCAGAGAAGACAGACGGCTCACTGGACCTACCTACTCGACCAGGGACTCGAGTGAGCACTCAACACAGGCTTACTCGACCTCAGCACCACAGGCTCACTCGACCTCAGCACCACCTGCCTACTCGAAAGACCACTCGGCCACCCCACTCGACTGCTGGGTCGAGTGGGCACTCTACGACTATTTCTTCTTAAAACTCGCAAAATGTAATAAGCGTTTTTGATTAGGTATAAAAGTAACTCATTAAACCTAATTAGAGAGGATCGAATAGCGCCACTTTGGCTTAGTTATTTTATGTTTAGCTCTTGTTTTTGTCTCTCTTGTTCTTGCTGTTCTTCATAGTTCTTCACTTTCTGCAACTTTGAAACTTTGATAACTTTTTATAAAATCAGTACTTGCGCTTTATTTCTCCTTCATCTTTGCTCACAAGATCAAAGGCTATCACAAATGTCAAGCTTAGGCTTTTCTGGGTTTCGGACCCAAGCTATGATTTTCGTCTCTGAGTAGTAAAGTTGGGATTTTTGGGGATGGATTAGGGTAGCTTCTCTCTGTTTTGCTATGGCTTAGATAGGTTGATCATCACTCAGTTTTATTGTAGCAATCGACCACCTTACTCGACTACTTAGGTCGAGTGGTTAGTTCAGCTTAGTTTTCTGTGATTTTGCTTGCTTAGTTCCACGATGTGCTAAAGTGTGACATACTTAGGTACCTCTAGTATCAATTAGGGTTTTTTAGTAGATTTCTCATTTACACTGCTAGTACCACACCCTTTTGATAATCACTTGAATAGCTAGTCTTAATCATCTACTAGTTGCTGTAGACCACTCTTGATTGGTTTGACATTGTTCTGAACTCTTACAACTATACTACAGTTGATAAACTCGGTATTTTGTCTCTCTAGGCTTAGGTTGATTGCTTGACTGTCATTCTTTGCTTAGAGTAAGGCAAAAATACTAGTTTCAGTTAGCTTAGACGTGTATCCTCACATTCATGATTCAGAGAGTTCGGTACAGGATCACTATTCCCGACCTCTGCACTGTCTGCAGCTTTGACACGACCACGACTGGGTCTACTCTGGCTCTCAACAGGTCGATTGATTTTCAGACTTATTGGGGAAAGTTCGCGGATGGGGTTTACAGCGCCAACGGGTCTTTGCACTCTGATATCCGGCATCCGGTTCTTCCTTACGTGGTTTCAGCCATCTCGAACACGCTGCTGTGTAAGATGGAGGCTAACAAGATGAGGCAGAGTGAGTTGATTCTGATGTGTTACGCGATTCACGGGTTGTTCACAGAGGATTAGACCGAGCAAGATCCCGATGTGAACCTTGGCGCCATCTTTGTGCATCATTTGGTCAGCTTGAAGGTGCCCCCCATTCACGGGTACGAGGGACAAATCATAGTCTGTGGGTAGCTTATTGACTCTCATTTTCCATTTCTGCGGGATTAGCACCGATGGAGTCAAGGTGCTCACTTATAGATCCATCATGGAAGAGGGGTTCTTGACACAGGCCAAGTGGATTAGGATGGATTGGGTTTGGTGCTACTGCAGTGAGGGAGTAGTCTATATGATCCCACTTCCGCAGACGGAGCTCACGGGCATCATGGGCAGTCAGGCCCGCCACCTTTTCCAGCCGCATCACACGCTACGCACCCATGCTCCTCAGGCCCGCTGTCGCAGAGGCGCCTCTTCACAGTCCGTTCCTACAGCTTCTGAGGATGACCCGATTTCCCGACTCTACTGCACTTCAGTACGAACTTCCTGCTACACCTCCGATTCCTAAGGAGACTGCTCTGTTTCAGAGGTATGTCACGGATAGCTTCCAGAGTGTCTGGAATGCAATTGCTTCACTTTTTTGGTGCAAATGTGTACGTCAAACAGATGCAGCACCTACTCAGCCCTGGCATATCCCGATTCCCACCCCTACCCCATCTTTTGTTTCTAACGTTGCTTGAGTATTATTGAACTTCTTTATGTTATCTATCAGCTTCTTATTGACATGTTTTTCTCTTAATCAGGATCTAAATGTCAGAAAACGAGTTGAATGATCAGATAAAATGGTGTCAGATTTTTGGAACATCACATCCCTGCTCTTGTCGATCGACACGGAGGGTGTGTGTCGGTCGACATGGACACTCCATATCAGGTCACATTTTTCAAAACATAACAGTTCAATCTCTATTCAATTTCTTTTATCACTTTCCTTAGGCTTATTTATACTGGGGACAGTGTAGTTTAAGTCTGGGGGAGGTAGTTGCTAACTATGTTTATTCTTTTGAGAGTCAATCCCAAAAAAAAAAAAAAAATTTGTTTTTCAAAACCTTTGTTTTATTGAGTCAAAACTTGTCCAGGAACTATGAGCTATCTCTTGGTTTATTGTTGTTTGCTATGTCTTCTGGTGACCATTGTTGCAGAGCTTATTCAGATTCAACTAATGAAAAAACCCCAAGTCTGACCGGTTAACTTGAGAGCCCCATACTTACAACATATGCCCGATATAGCCTGAGCTAATTTCTGTCAGTTCCTTTTACCTCATTGATGAAATTGGTGTTTGAGAGCTTGACTTTTCATTCATACCTGACCTGATAAAACCAAAGTAAGTTATGATGTCTAGTCTCCCCAAAAAGTTGTTACTAATAATAAAAGCTTTTAGGTATAGTCTATGAATGACCAAGTGATTCTCTGAGGTAAAGAAGGTAGGAGAAATCCATGCCGCAATAAATTGCTTCTTACGGGGATGATGAAAGTAGGGTTGCTGTGAGGGTAGGACTGATCCCGTGACCCACTATTCACTTCTAATAGCCTACCTTCATAGACAACAAAAAAAGAAAATAATACAAGATCCAAAATAACCATTGATTTAAGTCTGGGGGAGACGAAAACATCATTGTTGTTGTGAGGTTTGTCTTTTTATTGTATAGGATGACAGCTGAGTCAAGAAGGCTCTTGCACACTGAATTCGAAAGTGAGACCCAGCGATGAAATGGCTTACTAAAGGGATATGTTGTTAAGTTGTGGTGGGTATTAAGAAGACTGCGAGTGACTATGGTGAATGTACATGGTGGTTAGTCTCTGAATAGTTCTTGTACCATGTGGATTACATGATGACTGGTAAGCACAATGTTCTAAAGAGTAGGTGAGTTCCGCGATTTTCAAACTACCTTCTTGGTTTGGTTTTCTGTTTTGCTTGAGGGCAAGCAAAAGCTAAGTCTGGGGGAGTTGATATATCATGGATTTTATGGTTTTATTGACAGAATATATGTATTTGTTTTGGAGTCTTTTCTATATATATTGAGTCTTATTAGGTACAAACACGGATTGGACCCTGATGAGTACTTTGGATACATTTGGAGGCTTGTAGCTGAGCAAATAACCAAGGAGAATAATATTCATGTCCATGTCGATCGACAGAATTCACCTTAACCTAGCATGAATGATGCCTTCGAGTTTTATCAAGTTTCAAGAATTGCAACTTTGCCCCAGAAGTTTCCAAAGTTTATACTTCATGCTTAATCGTGTTTTTAGGTTAAACTATGTTTTTAGAAGTCTGAGAGACTATGTTTTTGAGAAGTTCTAAGTTCATTGTATGTTTCAAGGAGATTTTTGGAGAGAAAATTCAGATCTCAAACTTTGTAGAGAGAAGAATTTTGAACTCCCTTTGTTTTCTTATTTTCTATTTTATGAGTATTATTCTGATAATGATTTGTGTTTCATATTCTATGTCTGAGTAGTCACTTTGTTAGATCGAGGGCTTCCAAAGGGTTAATGAATGATTGTTGAATGGGCATAGTTTTGTTAAGTTATCTATTATGTTCTTCATCTAGATTTGATAATTACACTAGTCTTGAGAATGATTACCATAATACTGGTACCGTAGGATTATTGGTAGGCGCAAGAGTGCTATTGATACCCTGACGCAATCTTAGATGATTAAACAGCTTACTCGCAGTGAGAGTTGGTTTAGGAATTTTGTAAACATATCATACCCGCTAATCATAGAGACTCTATTTATTGGTATTTTGCAAAGAGATTTGGTTTGCTTCTGTTTAGAGGATAGATGTCGTTGCAGTGAGAGTTAGATGAGATATCACATTAGTGTTACGAGTTTAAGAACCACACAAACACTTTAGACTTGAATTACGAACTGCCCAGTTCACTTTCCCGGGTTTTACTGATTGATGTCCCCAGGTCTACCGCTTTTAATCACTTGAATCAACCCTGTTAAATTTCTATTTCGTTTCTTGCATTGGTTTATTTATTTTCTTACTTATTTAATCTAGCTTAATTCAAATTTGTTCGTCTATTGCTTGAGTTTTTGGAGTCCTTGTGGATTCAACCCCTAAGTGCTGCAACTGACCTCTTAATTTGATAGAGTAGCTTTTAGGGCTATATTTGACCCCTGTCAACAAGGCTAAGGGCAAAAGAGTTCAAGAAGAAGAATCAGTGAGAAGGGATAGTGAGGAGGAGACTGGTTCTGAGAGTTCGTAAGAGAACCAAGCTGAGATCTCTGAGGAAGCTAAGCTCATTTCCATCCTTGAGAGGGTGAAATTCCTTGGGACTAGGTACCCACATCACCCCACCATGCAAGCTTTGAGATTTTGCAGAGTGGTGGGGAAGGTCTACGAGTCTGCTGACATCGTGGGACTTACCCAAAACTCACATGATGGTTACAAGAGTGAGACTTGCCTCTTCTTGGTAACAGTGGATCTCCACCTCTATTAGATGAGAGGCATGGCTGGTACTGCAGAGTGTGGGCATGTGAGCTTCAAAGTCAGGGGGATAGAGTAGCAGCTACCACTCAGTGTGGTTGATATAGTGTTTGACTTTCGTAGAGGAACATGACAAGCTCAAGATTTTGATAAGAAAGAGCTCAACGAGTTGTGATTAGAACTTAGAGGAAGGGAGCACTACTCGTCTGCCAGAGCCAAGAGCAGTGAAATCAGGCATCCAGCAGTGAGCTATATCCATAGGACCCTCGCAAACACTATGTTTACAAAGAAGTCCACAGGCCCAGTGAATCAAAGCAAGCTGAAGATGTTTGACAAAGCTCTTTGTGACTACCTCATCTACTCATCTGAGGAGAAAAGACCTAATGGGATTTAGATGCAAGGTGATAAAGCTTACACAGGGAACTCCATTGTCTTGGTGAGGCATCTTATGGGCTATAGACTGAATGCCATCAAGAATGACAAGATGTTGAACAAGGTAGAGTTCACTGTGGAAGGCATCATTACTCTGTTTTTTGCAGCTGCTGGAGTTGAGCTCATATCCGACCCTACACCATACACGTTGATGGATATGGATCACATGAGAGACACTCAGACTATTGGTGCAAAGGTTGAAGAGAAGTACATCTATAACTTCTCTCACCCCAGGAACATCATGGCCCAGATTCTTCTACCTTATGGGGGTTTGGCCAAGATCTATGCAGAGGAGGGTGACCGAAGCCTCTCCTTTGTACGACCAGCCAGAGATCTCTACTTCTCTGATGAGGGAGCTAGACTCCAAGACGATGAGCCGATTCAGAACTTCATGGATAGTGTAATTTAAGTTTGGGGGAGGGTCTGAGAGATACATTTGATATATCTTTTGTTTTCCTATTGAAATTTGCATCATAGATGTGCATTGAGAAAACCCTAAAAATTTGAAAAATTTCAGAAAACTATTTCACAAAACAGAGTGTCATGTAGTTGCATTATCCTTTTAGGATTGAGTTTTAGTATGTCATTTAGGATTGTACATATGCATAGGGGATGATGATGAGTTAAACCGTAAAAAGCTTAAGAACCAAACACATAATTTCAATGCCACAGTTATAAGTTGTCTAATGCATTCACTTTAGTTTGAAACCTAGGGCTGCACCTTGCTTGGAGTTTAGATTTAGCACTCTCACTTGGTTGAAGCTTACTGTGACTTGTCAAATTATCCCTATGAATTAAACCTAAATTTGAAAAGCTTAATTATCATGATATGCTCTAAACTTTGACTCATGGATACCTTAAAATTCTTGGATTTTCTTTCACCTTTTACCACTCTTGCTAATCCAAGTAGCTGTCTCCACTATTGAGACAGTTCCACAAAAACCAAACCCAAAACCTCATTTCAGACCAATACATTAGTGGTGAGAGAAGTGAGGTCTATTTCCGGATTGAATTAGAGAGAAAGTGTTAGGTTTTGGCCGACAGGAGTAGCCTCTAATGTAGTCTCTGGTTCAAATGGTTCAAAAATTTTGAACCAGATTTAGGCTAAGAGTTTGAATAAGTTGGGGGTTTGAGTCTGGAAAAAGAAAGAAAAAATAGTCTGCTAAAAAATCATAAGCCTTTGGAGAGGATAAGTTCAAAAATATGAGCCTAGTAAAGGATTTGGAAGAAAAAGATAAGAGTTGCCTTAGTAGAATGGAAAGAAACAAAACGTATGGGTAGCCATGCGACTAGTCACTCGACCATGTGGTTGAGTCAAGCCTAAAAATTAAGAAAAATCCCAAATCTGCTAGAAGTAAAAAGTGTAACGCATCCTCTCCTTAGGAGAAAATAATAAAACCGATCCTTGAGTCAAGAAAAAAAAATTGAAAGCTTTTAAGCACAAGGGTAGAACTAGGATCAGTTTCTGGGGTTTAGAGTTAGGGATGCCATTTGGTTCTTCATGGGTAGATGATAGTCTGCTCCTGTATGCACCAGTTGGCTTTACCTTTAGCATTCTCTTATAATTCAAATCCATTTCATTGAGAGATCCTGATACATGCGCTTAAACCAGAGGAAGAAGAGATCATTTTTATCTCTTAAAACTTGTCCCTTAACCAAATGAGTTACACTTATTGCATATCATGATTCACCAGTTCCTGCTTAATCAATGTTAAAGGGATAGTTTGCTTTGAATGCATGCTTATGGCTGAGTCTTAGTGTTAAAACTTCTGATGAATATGGCTAAAGCTTTTAAGTAAAACTTTTGTGAATTGCATTTTAGAACTATTAACTGTGACATTGACATTAGAGGTTTGCTTAGTTTACTTAGGTTCTGAGTCTCCACTTTTCACACTACTCCTTTCATGTTATCTTTTCTATTTGCTTGAGGGCAAGCAAAGGGTAAGTTTGGGGGAGTTGATAACACCATATTATGCACGTTTTTACCACCTTTTTATCATGCCTTAGTATACATTTTAGCCATTGTTCATATCATTTTATGCATTTATCCTTCATATATGATGTTTTAGTGTTTTGTATAGGCATTGCATGCATTTTGCATACTTGGGGTCTTATCAGGTGCTTTTGGAGTTGATGGAGCATGTTTGGATTTTGGGCTCATGAAGTAAAGTTTGGATCAAACTGCTGGCCTAGGGAGGATGTGCTGTGAAGCTTTATGGACAAAGTGAGGATTTGTAGAGAAGACAGATGGCTCGACTTCCCACTCGACCTGCCTACTGAAACAGGTATTGTCTCAGTGATAAATATGCATGGAGGGTTTCAATTCCTCATTGTTGTTGTAGTACATGAGGTGTCAATCCATAATGGGTTTGGTGCAAGCAATCACAATATATCAATACTAATAAATTAAGCCAAATCGGAGATGATAGTGAAACTAACAACCTAATGATTGGAAATGCAAATAGCTACTAATTAAAGTAATGAACACTTGAGATGTTAATTCAAATGCACAAAGAGTAAACAAACAGGCAGGACAATAAAAGTAAAAAGCCACTCGATCGATACGGTCGAGTGGTGTGGTCGAGTCGAAATATGAAAACACAGAATCACAAAATAGAACTTCTAACAGAACGTTTAATGCAATTATAAAGAGATAGGGATCATAGGAGATAAACTTATTCACTAAGGGACCACTTTCATAACCTGGGTACTTAACAAACACAACCTATTTCAAGGCTAATGCTTTGACGATAGATATCTAAACCAATCAAACCCACTGTCATGATGAATGATCTCGAACCCAGTAGCATACCCGATTTTGCCAGAGTCAAGCTATTGGACAAGTTTTAAGAATCAACCTACCTAAGCCAACATAATTTCCTAACAATAGGTTTGAGTATCATGGGTTCCCAAACACCATTAAAGCATACTCTCTACAGGTTAATATAACTTTTTCTGTGGAAAAAGCTAATTAAACTACCTACAAGCACTGTCGTGAAGAGATTATGTAGGATCATATTAAAGTTGATCAGAAATGAATAAGAATTAAGAACTCTCACCCAAAAAGGATTTAAATCATTTAAGAACTTTTAAAACTATCAGATTAATCAAGATCAACCCTAATCTAATCCATCCCTAATAACCCTAAGGTTAAGTACTCACTAAGTATAATGAAAACTAAATTTGCAAACCCAGAAAGTTATAAATCTGACCTATGAAATATATCAGATTGAGATAAGAGGGTTTGCTGAAGAAAATAATAGCAAGTACTGATTTTATTAAAAAGATAAAAGGTTTACAAAGATCTAAAATGAAGAACAAGAGAGATAGTAATTAGGAGGTAGAGAGAGATAATATTAGGTGTAAAAACGAGCACACCCTTTATTAGGGTTAACATATGTGCTTTTAAACTAAAGATAAGGTTTATGGTAAGACAAAATAGAATTCCTACTAATCCGGAAATACCACTCGACCATAGTGGTCGAGTAGCTTCCATCTTCCTTCAACCTCCTTCTTGAGGTGGTCCAAAACTCTTGTCCAGCTCCTTAATGCTCCAAAGCTTCCTTAGCACCCATTTTTACCTGTAAACAACCCACAATATGCAATATATATGCAATGCTCATACAAAGGACCCTAAAACTCAAAAGGAAGTGAAATATGCATATAATGGTATAAACAGGGGATCAATAAGCACTAATATGATGGTAAATGTATGCTTAAAAACTGGTAAAATCAACTCCCCCAAACTTATCCTTTGCTTGCCCTCAAGCAAATAAATGATTGATTAGAGAAGTAGTTTGAAAATGGGGATTCAGAACCAATGCCAAATGACTAAACCTCTAACCTCAGTGTCATGGTTAATAGTTCTAGAATGCTATGCAGATAATCCATACATAAAAACCTTAGCCATGTTCATCACAAAATATTCAAAATTTATCCTAAGCCGCAACAAGCATTTAAAGAACTCTATACCTTTAACATTCATTAAGCGAGAACAGTGGATCAAATTAAGCATTGGTTAGGAACTCATTTGGTTTGAGGGACAAGTTTTGAGAGACAAAAATGGTCTCTTCTTCCTCTGGTTTAAGCGCATAGTAACAAGGATCTCTCAGTGAATGGATTGAACTTTTGGAGAATGCTAAAGGTTAAAGCCAACTGATGCATACACGAGCAGACTCTCATCTACCCAAGAACACACAACTGACTCTACCTAAATCTATACTTAGAAATATATCCTAGCTTTTCAACCTTTCTTTTTCTTTCTCTCAAGGCAATACATTTTTTTAATGCAAATGAACTACATGACACTCTGTTTTTTAAGTTGTTTTTCAGAAATTTTTCAAATTTTTATGGTTTTTAAATTCACTTAGATGATATGAAATTTGAATAAGAAAATATAAAACATGATTAGATGAATCACTCAAACTCTACCCCAAACTTAAATTACACAGTCCCTTGTGTAATAAAAATTCAGAGGATTATTTGAGAGACGTAAAGAAGAAAACAAAATAAACTAATATGCAAATGGTATAATACAATGGTGTGGGTTGTGTGGTACCTCATTGTGGTGGATCTTGCTGGGTTGGAGCTGTGAAGAAGTCATCCACAGCAGCTGCCATAGATTCCTGATTGTAGGTAGCCTCCATAAGGACGTGGGAAGAGCCCGGTTGCTCTGGATCAAATGGTGGTTCCGCTCTGGGGTTGAGCTCGACCACTAGACTCGACCCATCTGGTTGAGTAGAGGTGTGAGCCTCCAACTCTTCAGCTGTAAGATCCAATCTTCTCTTCCTTGGCATGTCCCTGCGAGATATCCTTTCTTCTGAGGACTTTGGGCTGTGCCTCCTGGACCTTCCAGTTGGAGATTTGCTTCTCTCCTTACCTCTTGAGCTCTCTCCTTTCTTTTGCAAACTTTTAAGCTGCCCTGAGATGACCTTGATAGTATTTGCCATTGACTTGATGGCCTTGCCCTGGAACTTGTTCCACTGCTGGAGCAAGCCTATTTTCTTGTTGGCCTGGTTTAGATTCTTGCTCTCAGCATCATCGAAGTAAAACATCTCTGGTTCTTTGTGAGTTTGAGCGAATTGCCTCAGGGGAACTTCAAAGTCATCTGCTCCATCAGATTTTTGGTATAGGAGTTCCATTGGCAAAATGAAGGCCATGCTTCCATTGTTGTACAGAGTTCTGTAGGCATCTCTTGGCAAAAGGAGGAGTACCCTGGCGTTTTCTAGCTCTGGGTGACTGAAGTTATAAGCATACTTCTCTTGCACCTTCTCATTGTCGATGATGTGGGAGCTCCTCAGGTAAGTCATGTCCAGGAGGGTGAAAGCTGTTGGGTTGTTTGTTCTTTCCACTTTGCATTTGAGCAAGATGGGTGTAATGATCCTCCTACTGCTAACTCCACTTTGTTCATCATCCTTTGGTTCTTCAGAAGCCTGTCCCTACAACTCATGAGTTGTTTGATCAAGATAATCGAGTTGCCTACTCGAGCTCTGTCTCCTTCCATAGGGAATGGTGCATAGCTCCTGAGGGCCTTGTCCAGCATTCCGAGTTCTCCATCATTCACTGTCCCGGTTATCTTCCTTGCAAACAGAGTACTGGCAATGGACTTGAGAAAGTATCTGATTGCTGGGTGTCTAAATTCTAAACCTTTTGACCTTGAATATTTGAACTCATCCTTGCCACCCAAATGAGCCCAAAGTTTGGTAAGCTCCTCCTTGCAATACTCCTGATCAGTCCCAAGACCTTTCTTGAATGTAAAGACCTCATCTATAAAACTCAGAGGGGGCGTGAATCTCTTTCCTCTTATGTTGAAGCTTATGAAGCCCAACTCTCTATTGTTGCTTTCCTTCTCTTCCTAACTGTATAAATGTAACGCCAGAGTGCCAAGGAATTGACAAGACTCTTCCTAGAACCCATTGAATTTCATGCTGGTGAAGCTCACCACATCGGCTTCGTGACAGAGTTTGCCAACTTCCTTGCAGATTCCTAGTGCTTGCATGGTGTGCCTATCTGGATATCTTGTTCACAAGAAATTCATATTTATCAGGGAATCAATTCTCCCTCTCACTCTGTGTCAGCTCCCCTCCTCAACAAAGTCTTCACTTGATTCACTTCCTTCTAAATCAACCTCCCTTTCACTTTCTTCCTTGTCTACTTTCTCATTCACTGGCCTCTTTCCTCTTGCAATGTCATCCCTGTTTCTGGAGTAGTCGTCATGGCCTTGTGCAGCAGCCATAGAACTAGTTCTTCTACTAGTTCGGCTCAGGGGGGACCAGAAAAGGCCTCGACCAGTGAGATCGAGTCGCTGGTCCAGTAGGTTTGATTCAAATTATTTTGAAATCAGTTTTCGTCCAATACCAATGGATAACAGGGGTGCATTATCAAGGTTCACTTCCATAATTCCAGAAAAACAAGAGACTATCAAAACAAGGAAGTACTTTGTTGTTCTTAGCCAAATTCACAAAAGGAATTTTTGCAAAGAGTAATAAATGCACAACCAATTTGATTTCTTTGTTCAAACCCAGATTTCTAACAAAGTTTAACATCCTAAAGCTTATATACCCAATCTTTAGTTGCATGCATCCATAAAACAGTTCAATCTAAAAGATTGGAAAGATTTACGGATTCTAATTCTTAACAAAACACATCAAAAGATTGGAATTACTTACAATTGAGCATCAGGATCTATGTTCAATCCAGACATGCTTGATGTTTAAACAAAAATTTGAAAAGTATTTGAGAAATCTTTTGAAACTTCAAATCGCAAATGGTGATTTTAGAGAGAGAGAGAGATCGTGAAAACTGAGGTAGGAGAGAGAGAGAGAGAGGTGTGCGTTGGGGTTTTAAAAAGTAGGGTAGGGTTTAGATCTGGTTTTAAAAGTTGAAAATTCAAAAATAAACCTGGCCACTCGACCTCGGGGTCGAGTGGTGTGGTCGAGTCCGAATCCAGATCGCTTTTGATCTTCTTTCAACCTTCATGCTATGCATTCTCCTTGGTCAATGGCTCTCTTTAACCTATTCCTGGATTACTAGACACTAGATAAAGCATTAAAATACAAAAATAAATAATAACTTGAAAGATAAAAATTTTATATACAAGAGATAGTCATGGAATTTCCTTCTAAGTGAGCTTGTTTATAGTTTCATAGCTTGACTTGCTTACAGAGCTTAGATAGATGGTGGATCAGGGGCAGGCTGTAAGGTCCTCTCCTTGTTGTCCTTTGGTGGCTTTCTATAAGATGAAGCTAGAGTTGCTATCTTCCACCATCTATTGTTCTCAGCTTCACTCATACCTCTGGAACCATACTCAAACCTCTTGAGCTCTATAACCTTGTTCTTGAGATAGTCAACCTCTTTGATCAAAAGTTCAACAGCTTCTTGTAAAGAGATGATATCCTTGCCTTGAGCTATGCTTATTAGATCTGGTGATGTGCTTCCTGAATAAGATTCAACATCACTGAACACCTTCACGTTCTCCCTTGCTGACTCATTCAACTGGTTCTCAAGTGTCAAGTGGTGAGGTCGAGCGCTACAGTAAAAGTAGAGAAATATTACAGTGAACAATTACTAAGGAGACTGTGAACTATAGGAAAACAATAGGGATTTCAGGGATGGAGTCATAGGTTTGTAAACACTTTATAGTACTATGGAAATCAACAAAAGTTTCATCAAAGGACATCCCTAGAGAACAAACATTATTTCCAGCTCAATCCATTGGTCGTGGTAGAGATCCTCAAGATCCAATCCTGTCAGCATAGTGTTAGTTGATCTGATCAGGCTTTAAGGGCCAGTCCATTAAATTCAAAGAGGATTCATAACAAGTGAGTAAGTGGAGTTATGACGTAAATCAACATCTGATGAATCCACCCTCACGCTATTCGTATCCTGATCCCTGGAAAAAGTCTATCTAATGACTCAAGGCATGGGTCGTGCTCATGAAATCATTTAAATTATGTTTTCTTTGATTAGGGGAGAACAAGCATTAAAATCACTCACCCAAGAGGGAATCAAAACCTAATGATGATCAATCAATCGAACCCATAGCAATACATAGTGAAACTAGCCTAATCAACCCCTAAGAACCCTAAACGGACGACTCACTCATCATGATCTTCACTTGGGAGAAAAGCCTAAGCTTGACATATGTGATAGCTGATGATCTGATGAGCAAGGTTGAAGAAGAAAGTTAAAGAAAATACTGATTTTATAAAAAGTTATCAAAGCTACAAAATCCAGAAAATGAAGAACAATGAAGAACAAGAGAGAGAAAAATGAGAGCTAGCCCTAAAAACTACTAAGCTAAGCGGTGATACTACTTTATATCGATTAGGTTTGATGAGGCGCTTTTATACTAACTGGAAAAAGTGCATATTACATTTGCGAGTTTTAAGAGAAATTAGGCGGAAAGTGCCACTCGACCCAGTAGTCGAGTGGCTTGGTCGAGCACCCTCTCGAGTGAGCAGTTGAGCGGTGTTGTCTGGTTGGCCACTCGAGTGGTCTCTCGAGTAGTTTGTCGAAAAATCTGGTCGAGCACTGTGGTCGAGCACTGTGGTCGAGCACTGTGGTCGAGCACTCTGTATCTTCTCTGGACATCTTCACTGCTGAGGTCGAACACCCTGGTCGAGCACTGTGGTCGAACACTCGGGTCGAGCACTGTGGCCGAGCACTCTGGGTGTCTTCTCTGCACATCCATTCTAGCTTAGCAGCTTTACTGCACTCGAACTCAGCAGCTTTACTGCACTTGAACTCAGCAGCTTTACTGCATTCGAACTCAGCAGCTTGACTTGATCCGAGTCTAGCTCAAAGCTCCATAAGCTCCATATGCTCCATAAGTACCTGAGAACACCCCAAATATGCGAAATGCATGTAATGCTCATGCAAAAACACTAAACAGCCTATATGAGTGATAAATGCATAAAATGGTATGAACAATGACTCAAATCTATGCTAAAGCATGATAAAATGATGGCAAAAACGTGCTAAATACAGTGTTATCAGTCTTATATTTGACGTCTTCTTAGATCACTCATATAACGATGAACACAACGAGGAATTGGTGCAACTTTTTCAAGACCATTATTTTCCTACTTCATGGGATTACATTCGTAACGACGAATTTACCTTTCACTAGGAGAAATCATCTCTTAGAGATTTCTCCTTTTCTCGGCTAGCAGTTGACGTTTCCTGCATTCTAGGCAGTGATAAATAGTGAGCTGCATGTCAGAAGCAACTAAAGGGACGTTAATCATTAATATACTTAGAACAAGACCAAGTACAATATCAAAACTTACCTTATGAATGAAGTATATGACGTCTTCTTCTTCTTTCCCAGACAGAGTTAGGATGTAGTCAGATAGCTTAACCTTGTGAAACTCAAAGGTTAGTTATCTACCGGTCAACCTAAACACTCAACCTAACTCTAAACAAGAAATTAAACAAGATCAAACTATAAATCAAGCAATAGATCAAGTAATACGGTAAAAACGCTAAATAGAACCTCATGTGCTATTTCACATGCTTCGATGACTCATGGTTTTGGTGACTCGGATAGAGATTTTAGTATCTTTTAGAGCTCATTTCTCTCATACTTTCTTGCATTTTGCATTACATAAGTCTTTTAGTTGCATATTTGCATGTACATCATGTTTTATAGGTGTTTGAACTCAAATGGGCAAGAAGATGGTCATTTGGATGCAAATAAGAGAGATGTTGATTATGATCCAATCCAAAGTGTCTCCAAAATCGAGTCAGATGAAGGCTTTCCTTTACGTTTCAGCTCCAGAACCCTTAATAGAGGTTATAGAAAATTGAATCATATTTCTAATGGAGGTGGTCTGATTAAAGAGATATGGCACCATTAGTGAGCAGCTGTATAGTGCAGCGGGTTGATTTACACCGCGTTGTAGTGATGCATAGCATCCTTATAAAACAGTTGTCGAACTTGCTATCGTTGGTGTTGGTGTTTGCGTGTTCGACAAGTCTCGTATTTTCCTTTTCTTATTGCTTTTCTATTTTGTTGCGCTTTATGTTTTCCTTTTCTATTTTAGATTCCTAATGGCTTTAGGGTTTGTTCGTGGCCATATATAAATGAGTCATTGCTTTCTGATTTTGATTAATAAAAATAAAACCAAAAAAGAGGAAACTTAAGTTTCCCATAAGAGCTTAGCGTTGCTTAGCACTGAGAGGAGTACTCTCATTATCTATCAAGCTTTTGAAGCACGAGGAAGAGTATTCCCATGTAATTTTCGTTTGTAGCTTCCCCAACTCCATCAGTTGGTATCAGACAACAGGTATTTTTGTGGTGTTCAAATCATCGTCAACATGCCTCTCAAATCTCAACCGAAGCCATCAGTTTGGCTGAATTTCAGAAATTCTTTCAACAATCAATACTTTCGATGCAGGTAAGTTTCCAACAAACTCTTCAACAAACACTTCAGGAATCATTTCGTTCCCTAGGTGAGACGCTAGGTCAGAATCACCAAGACCTAATCGCAGCCTTAAAGGGAACTCTCATGTTGAAGCTGTGGGAAATCCACATCCCAAAGCAGTTGCGGTTCAAGATGCTGTCAAACCTCGTCCCGCAGCAGCCGATAATCAGATCATTGTAAACCTGCATCCAGCAGCGCACAACAATCAATACGTTCTGGCTAACTATCAGCAAGATAGGTTCTGGAAAAACAGTTTGAAAGTTGACATACCAGAGTTCTAGAGCAGTGTTAGAGGTGAAGACTTACTGGATTGGTTAATTGCAGTCGAGGAGATACTTGAATTCAAACAAGTTCCGGACCGTACCTTTCCTTAGGCTATTCCTTTATCCCTTAATTTACACCATTGAAAATTTCTTCTATCCTTGGTTTATTTTTCTGACCAAGCCTTGGTTTATCTCCTTCTACTTTCCTTTGATATCAATCTTAAACTCGGCCATGTTCAACATCCAACTTAACCAATAAGTTTGGATTGTTTTCATACCTTGGCCAATACATGGGTACGAATCATTTCCTCGTTCGTTCCTTGTGTCTCCCAATTACTTCATCCCATAACTCATCACTTTGTTACTTAGCCATACAACCAACCATCCCCATTGGCTCAGTACACGAATGATGAGGGGACATTCAAGCCCCTTATTTCACAGTGGCCGATAAAGCTCATGTCTTACCGGTCCATCTGTGATCCCGTATCGGTCGCCTCCGCCGATACGTCCAAGTGGTTACAACCGCTTACCCACCCAAGGGGTTAGGGTTTTCCATCCATAAAACTCTGGTTCACCTTTGATCGATACATACTTGGCCGATGAGTTTTCTCGTGAATCCGATCTCTTTTGACCCCATAATCAGATGATCGATCCACTGAGTCACTAATGTGAATTACCGATCCCATAATCGGGTTCACTCTCGGTTGCAAGTGTATCTTCACTTAATCAACACCAAGTATTATAGCCCCGCCCCTTGGGTTGGAACAATGATAACATTTTATCGTTCATAGATCGCTCCTTCCTCGGTTTATACGCAGCAGAATCCTTTGGAACGAGTCGATCTCATTCTTTTGTCCGACTACCCAAGTATTTACGTTTCCTTTGTGGTACGTGATCCACACTTCCGGGTAGTCCATTACAGTAGTCCGTATCGATCCTTCAGCGAGTAACTGCTCGACTCGGCAGTTCTCCTGGTCCGTCGATCGGCTACTCATTCCCTGCCTGGTAAACTGGAACACTCATCGCTTCGCCAAACAACGTGGTTCAAAAGGGGTCTATCGGTTAACTACTGATCGTTGTACCCGACTGGTTATACTGATCACCCAGACGAGTCATCATCATCCTCAGCGGTCAGATACTGGCTGGAAATGTTCACCGGACAGAATATTTGTATGGATCCTTCGAGCATCATCTTTGTGATCTCGAGATCCATACGAAGAAATCCTTCTTCTCCAACTTGAGTTAGTCGAATCAAGTTTGACGTAACTTCTTCCCCGATACTTTGTATCAGACTCGAAACATCCTTCGAGTCTTCCTTGATTCTTCTCTTTGGAAATCCCTGTGTTTCCTTCAGTATTTTCCTGAGTTTTCCCTAGGTTTTCCCATGTCTTTCTGCATCTTTGGAGTCACGGTCTTAAACCATACTGTGATCCCTTATCTCCACTTAGCGGTAGTTTTCTCCCTTTTCCGGTGAGATTTGCCCTTAGATGAGATTCGTCATAACTTTGGGTCTCATTTTCTCCCAGCATGGATTCATTATTCTTTTACCCACGAAATTGCCTTCCTTTTATAGGAATCATGGGTTGTAACTTCCACCATCTCGCACCCTTTGATCGTACGATCTCGGCCATTCATTTATTCAATGGTTGGGATCACACCCTTTCGGTAAATAACTGCCTGGGCCGTTACCAGGTTCATGTACAACCAATCCGCATCCCAGGTTCATGTACCAACCATTCCAGCTGCCATCACTCACCTAGCTTGGCAGCTAGCTAACCAGTCCACCTAGCTGGGTCAGTACTTGATCAGTCCACCGAGCTGGTTGAGCTGCCGATCAGCTGAGCTAGCTACTTAACACTGCAGCTCAGCTAGCTATCACTCCTTAGCTAGCTCCAGCTTAGCTTACACTCCTTATCAGTCAACCCAGCTCAGCGAGCTGGTTAACTTGATTATTTTAGCTCCCATTTACTCGGATAAGTCGTTAGGTCCATTTCTGGGCCTCGACTACACCATTTCCAATCCTTCCGTGTTCTTTTCCTTAGATCACTTGATTGTCCTGAAATTGTCTAAGTCATCTAAACCTTTCATGCCTTAAACATTTCATTGTTCCTTGAGTTAACTTTATTCATTGGTCCTTCTCGGCCATGATCAAGTTTTACTCGGAACTACTTGCCCCCTTCCCAGATCGCGGAACGCGGGCGTTACACGCTCCAAACACCCCCTCTCAGAGGCAGGGAATTGTAGCTCCTTCTGTCAACAATAACAACTTTGAGATCAAGACGGGTCTGATCTCCATGGTCCAGAACCAAAAAATCCATGGACTCCCCATGGAGAACCCGCTTGCATATTTGGAATAGTTTGATAGACTGTGCGAGCTCACCAATTTCAGCAGGATCTCAGAGGATAGCTTTAAACTTCATTCTCTCTCGGTGAAAAAGCTTCCTCCTGTGAACAAGCACTGCCTCAAGGTTCTATCACAACCTGGGATGACTGCAAGAAGGCCATTCTGCTAAAGTTCTTCTCTATGTCAAGGACGGCCAAGTTCAAGAACGAAATCTCCAGCTTCACTCAGAGTACCAACGAGAGTTTCTCTGAAGCATGGGAGAGATTCAAGGAGAACACAACCCAGTGTCCTCACCATGGCTTCACTAAGGATTCACTGCTTAGTACGTTGTACAGAGGAGCAAGCCCAAAGATAAGGATTTTGTTGGATACTGCCAGCAATGGCAACTTCCTCAACATATATGTTGTAACTGACTGGGAGCTAGTGGAGAACCTTGCAACTTCTGATGGCAACTACAGTGAGGACTTTTATGGATCTATCAGAGGACCATCTTTGTCTTCCGATAAGACTAAGTAGGAGATCCAGTCTCTTAGTGAGAAACTTGACAAGCTTATCCTGGCGCAGCAGAAAACAGTGAACTTTGTGGGTGAAGCTAATGTAACTCAGTCCCAGGAAGGTGAAGAGGATCAGTTGAAGAGATTCTGTATATACAAAATCAAGCTGGCTTCAACAGAGGGTACATAAACTATAGGAACAATTCGAATCTCTCCTATAGGAACCCAAATGTAGCCAACCCTCAAGATCAAGTCTACCCAACTGAGAACCCAAGCCAGAACAAGCCTTGGTCGAGTGATCCAAAATGTTTGCTAAACTCTCATTTTGAAATTTTTTCAGGTACTCGGGCAACACAAGAACAAGGACAACTCGAAGCCAAACCTTGGCAAGAGCCACACTAGCTGGAAGTACCTCATCTAGGTTGCGGCTAGACAAGGCTAAGAGAAAGAGAGTTCAAGAGGAAGAATATGTGAGAAGAGTTAGTGAGGAAGAAAATTTTTCTGATGGTTCTGAGGAGATTGGGATTGAGAGGAGTGAAGAAGCTACAATCATCTCCATATTAGAGGGTGTGAAGTTCTTCGGGACCAGGTACCCGCATCGCCCTACTATGCAAGCGCTTGGGATTTGCAGAGAAGTGGGGAAGCTTTTTGAGTGTACTGACATTGTGGGACTCATTTAAAACCCATGTGATGGGTTTAAGACTGAGACTTGCCACTTCTTGGCAGCATTGGAGCTCCGCATATGCGAGATGAGAGCTTGTATGTCTGGGACTGAGGAGTTAGGCTATGTGAGCTTCAGGATCAGAGGGGTCGAGTATGATCATCATATCAGTGTGGTTGATATATGACAGGGCTCAAATATAACCCTAGAACTAGTCTCTCAAATTAAGAGATCAATGTAGTACTTAGGGGTCGAATCCACAAGGATTGAAAAGCTTCAAGTCTCACACAATAGATTGAAAAGATTCAAGTTAAGCTAGATGAAAATAAGAAAACTAAATAGAGCAATGCAATAAACGAAAATAGCAATTACACAGGAGTAAATTCAAGTAATTAAAGCACTAGACCTAGGGACATCAATCAGGAAAACTCGGGAAAATGAACTGGGCGGTTCGTAAATTAAGTCTAAAGTGTTTGTGCGGTTCTTAAACTCGTAACACTAATGTGATATCTCATCCAACTCTCGCTGCGATGACATCTATCCTTTAAACAGAAGCAAACCAAATCTCTTTGCGAAATAGCAATAAATAGTCTCTATGATAGTGCGGGTACGTTATGTTTACAGAATTCTTAAACCAACTCTCGCTGTGAATAGGCTGTTTGCTCATCTAAGATTAGGTCAGGGTATCAATAACACTCTCGTGTCTACCAATAATCCTAAGGTACCAGTATTAGGGTGATCAATCTTAAGACTAGTGTAATTATCAAATCTAGATGAAGAACATAATAGATAACTTAACAATACTAAACCCAATTCAATTTTCCTTCATAATCCCTTTTGAAATCCTAGATCTAACAAGGTGACTACTTAGACATAGAAGATAAAACACAAATCATTGTCTGAATAATACTCATAAAAATCGGAAATAAGAAACAAAGGGAGTTCAGAATTCTTCTCTCTTGACCATATCTCCCCAGGACATAACAGCAGCACAAGAGTACCTAGGAATAGTGTCAGTACTTCGAGGTTAGACGCCATCAGAGCGTTTAGTGTTCAAAGCAGATTGTGCAAACTGAGTATCCAACCTCTTGATGTGGTTATTGAATGTCTCATACTTCCCATTGAGATTGGCATACAGAGCATCTATTTTACCATTGAAATCCACAGTCATCTTCTGCTGTCCCTCAAGTATTTGGTCAAGCATATCCTTCAACTCAGAATACGCAGTCTTAGGAGGCAAATTCTGATAATGGGAACTTCCAAAGTCCCTAGTGAAACCATTATTGTTTCTCTGAGCTTCCTGGGCGTAAATCCAGAAGAATTCTGGTTGTTCCCGTAGTTGTTCCTCTGGTTGTTGTAACCTCTGAAGTTGCCTTGAGAATTGCCAAACCTTTGGCCATTGAAACCGGAACCATTCACATAGTTGACATCCTCTTCAGTAACTTCTTCTTCATCTTCAAAAACCTCACAAAGTGAACTGACTTCTTGTTCACTAGAAGGTTGTGCACAGTATCCAGCTTTGCCTTGACTTCTGCCATCTGATTGTTGTTCGAACCAGCAGCTATCTTCTTCCTCTCAAAATCAGCATTCTTAGTACTACTACTAGATGTCAAGTTCTAAATCAACTTAACAGCAGCCTCTGGTGTCCTGGTCTTGAAGTTACCATTGCTAGCAGCATCCAAAGCAACCTGATACCTACAATCAATTTCGCAGAAGCAAATCCTAATGAGCTGGACTTCATTAATTTTGTGGTGTGGACAATCCCATTGGTAACCCTTGAATCTCAACCACGCAGCCTTCAAAGTCTCTGCAGGTCCTTTAGTAAACTGAATAATCAAATCTCTCAAGTCCTCTATCTTAGCATCATCATAGAAGTTATTCAAGAAAGATGTCTTGATGTCCCTCCAAGTGGTTAAGGAACCCGGTTCCAACTGTTTCAACCATTGAGTTGCTACCCCAGCAAGAGAGTATGGGAAGAACTTGCAGAATAGGTAGTTTTCAGACACTCCATTAGCTTTAATACTTGAAGCCAAGTCTTCAAACTTCTCTATGTAGTCCATTGGATGTTCCGCAGGATGAGCATGGAAAGTGTGTTGCCCCACAAGGGTGTAGTATTGGGGTTTCAACTCAAAATCATTCCTCTGAAAAGCAGGATGACATATAGCAGACCTGTTGGAGTATAGCTCATTGGGTCTGTTGAAATCAGCAAGTGTCTTTCTCACATTGTCAATCCTAGCATCAAAGTTATCCGGACCGTTTCCGTCGCCATCACGTCGACCGACACCAACATTCCCCTGTCGGTCGACATGATCAGAATTGTCGACAATCTCAATGATGTGGTTCCCATCTGCATCAAGTCTCTGACCCTGAGCATTGTATTGGTTGCCCTCTAAATCATGTATGATCCCAGCAGCATATCTCTCAATCAAAACAGTTCTAACCATCTCTGATCTCCTGAGTGCTTTGCGATTAGCTCTATATAACTTCTCAATCTCCTCCGTAGCAACTAGTTCTTTATCCTTGCTGCTCCTAAGTTTCATGCACCTGAGATAAGAGAAACTAAAGGCGTGAGAACAAAAATAAAAAGAAATATCTAGACTAAAGTCTAACTGAAATCTAATGGTGAATTTAGAGTCCCCGGCAACGGCGCCAAAATTTGACAGGGGTCAAATATAACCCTAGAAGCTACTCTCTCAAATTAAGAGATCATTGTTGTACTTAGGGGTCGAATCCACAACGACACTGAAACTCACACAATAGATTGAACAGATTCAAGTTAAGTTACATGAAAATAAGGAAACTAAATAAAGCAATGCAATAAACGAAAATAACAATTAAACGGGAGTAAATTCATCTTTTTTCCAATTTTGTGCGAACCGCCGCTCCTTATACCCCAAATTCGCAAATTAGCTATTTTCACCAAATTGATCGATTTTTGTCCCTAATATCAAGAGAATTCAATTTTATTCACTCATGTATCTTTCATTCCATCAAAATCCAAGGTATGTTCTTCAAATTTCACTTGAAAATCCAAAAATTTCAAGGGTTAGATTTTCACTTTTGAATTCTGATTTTACTCTTAGAGCTTGCTAATCTTGTTAGATTAGGATGAATTTAGAAAGATTGAAGTGTTAATTGTTGCTAAATTAGGTTGATTTGATAGAAAAGTCATGAATTTCTATGAATGAAACTTGAACTAATTTGACATGAAATTCAGAATTTAGAGATGTTTAGGATGATGGATTGATGTAGGTTTGATAATGTTGATGGTTTATTGTGCTTAAAACATTGATGAATCGCAATTTGCGGTGAATTTTTGCTTAATACGCCGTTATCGGCACAGTGTCGATCGACACAGCATGCTTGTGTCGGTCAACACGATGCCATTTGTTCCGGATTTTTGCTAATTTTTGGGATTTGTTCTCTTGTTCTCTTTCAGGTACATCATGTCTGGTAGGGGAAAGCTACCACAGACTTCACAGGCTCAGGGAGAGTCAAGTAGTACACCATCTCCGCCTATTGAATCTCATCATCCATGGCCTCGTTGAGAGGGGATACCTCAACGTGATTGGGACGGAACTCCTAGAGAGGAGGTTATGAAGCCCGAGTGTTACAACCGGGAAATCTTTGAGAAGTGGGACGAGTACGACACTCTGTTCTACAATGCCTGGTTGAACATGGAGATTAGGCCCACCCGGCTTATGGAAAGCGTCTCCTTACAACGTATGGAGATCAAGGAAGAGGTTCTGGAGAGTTCTGAAGCTAAGGAAAAATTTGAGACTCTCATCTCGGAGCTCATGTCGAAAGACACCACTACTACATGTCGGTTGACGCCACTCAACTTATCAGAGTATTTGATGCAAATCACGACGAAGGACAGTCCTGACTCCAGGAAAATTGATCAACAGGCACCTGGCCATGTCGGTCGACATGTGCAGCCCAATGAAGGAATTTATCTCTGAAACTTGCCTAAGTTGGAAGATCCCGGAAGTTTTGCTGTGCCTTGCTCCATTGCTGGAGTTAAGTTCACTGATTCACTCTGTGATACTGGAGCTAGTATCAATATCATGTCTAATGATGTTGCAATGAGATTCGGAATCAATGACATGAAGAAACTTCAATTGAGATTACATTGGCTGATGCTTCTTTGAAAAATCCTTGGGTTATATTGAGAATCTGAGACTTCAAGTTAATGATATTTTGCTTCCTTGTGATTTCCATGTTGTTGAGACGGATATCGGTTCTGATATGCCACTGATTTTGAGTAGACCGTTCCTTGCTACTGATGGAGCTGTGCTTGATCTGCTGAGTAGTAAGATTTCTCTGAGGCATGTATATCCTGTTGTGTTTTATCCTGCTAATCCAGACGGATATGTGATGTGAAATCCCTAGGTTGTTGTTGAAGAAGTGAATGAGATTCACACTAAGGGGTTCATTGCAAAGAATCTGAAAGTTGCGGTTAAGAAGAAGAAACCGCAGAGAAAAGCAGTGACTACCGGACCCCATATGACCTTAACTCCTGTGAGGAAAATTGATGATACTATTGAGTATAAGCTTCAGTATGGAAGTGGTTCCAGGCCTAAGCTTGAGACTCAGATGATTAAGGTGAAGCGTGACTGGGATAGTGATCCAAAGACTGAGACATTCAAGCCCGAGTGCACTTAGAGACCTATTTCAGAGAATTGGGATGGGTATGACACATTGTTCTATAATGCTTGGCAAGGTGTTGATATGAGGTCTACTAGATAGGAGGACAAAAAAGCCATGATAGCTCTCGATATTGATGAAGATGTCAACCACATCACTTCGCAGATGGGTTTAGGGACCATGGGTTACATACCACATACTCTCTATCCGGACATGGCACGCCAATTCTTAGCTTCTTGTAGAGTGTACTATGCTGACGAGAGTGTCAAGGTGGCACAGCAGGGAGTTCTGACCATCATTTGCAAAGGTATGAGATACAGAATCACTATCCCTGATCTATGTGACTTGTATGGCTTGAAGAGAGATACTACTCAGGCTGTTATGGATACAGAATGGGGGGGGGGGATATTAAGTCTTTTTGGTACCACATCAGGAATGGCGAGTATGATACCGGTTCGTAGAAGTAGACAGATGTTCGTCATCCCGCTGTTAGGTATGTGTTGCACCTCATTGCTAGCACCGTCTTGTGCTGGGCTGATCCTACCAAAGCCCGGAAATCAGATCTTATGCTCCTTTTTCTTGGGGTTCACTACATGTTCCCTACTGTGGTTTGGTAGTATGTTGTCCCCAATATTGATCTGAATTTGGGTGCTGTGTTTGCTCATCATTTGGTCTCTCTGAAAGCCAAAGCCTTTGGTAAGAAGCAGTTTGAGCATGTTGGAAACCTTTGACTCTGCTCTTCCGTTACTTTGGTATAGTCTTGTCCAACACCACTCGCAAATCCGATCTTATCACCATGGATCTTGACTATCTCAAGCATGTGACCTGGATGAAGCCTAACAACATGTGGGTATCTGCTGATAAAGATGGCACAGTGAAGAATGTGAAGTTACCTGACATGTCTTTCCGAATCAAGAAGGATCACGCTATGCTTTACTTCGCACCAGATGAGATATTGTTGGATGAGAGTTCAAGTTGCAAGCTTTGTCGTGGAGCTTCGTCTAATGCCGCGCCTTCAGCTACTGAAGATGAGACTGTGGCGCCACTTCCTGAGACACTACTTCTCCTAGATACTGCCATTCTCGATCTTGTGTTTCCAGAGCCCCCAGCAGGTTATGAGGATTATAGTCCTATGTTTTGGAGGTACATGATGAGTACTATGAGGAGTATGTGGCAGCTTATTGCTTCTGGTGTCACTCATGCCCAGGATACATCATCACCTCCACGCCCACCCAGCCCTCTCGTTGATCCTTGCACTCCTCGGAGTTCCGATGATGACTTTTTTTAGTCATCGGGTTCTTAGTTCCTTTATTTTCTTTTTCCTTTGAGACATTGCTTTTATTTTTCTTTATTTGCTTCTGTTTTTGCTTCAGTACTTTATTTTTGTTTTCATTTGAGTATTGTTGCACTCATTTATGTTATATATCAGCTTCTTATTGACATGTTTTGCTCTTAATCAGGATCTAGATGTCAGAAAACGAGTTGAATGATCAGATAGAATGGTGCAGAATTTTGGAAAACCGCATCCCTGCTCACGTCGATCGACACGCAGCGTGTTGTCGGTCGACGTGCATACACCATATCAGGTCACGTTTTTCAAAACATAACAGTTCAATCTCTACTCAATTTTATTTCATTTTATCACTTTCCTTAGGCTTATTTACACTGGGGATAGTGTAGTTTAAGCCTAGGGAGGTAGTTACTAACTATGTTTATTCTTTTGAGAGTCAGTCCAAAATTTCTGTTTTTCAAAACCTTTGTTTTATTGAGTCAAAACTTGTCCAGAAACAATGATGTTACTGAGGAATCAACCACACTTTACAGTAAGCTCTCATGTGACCATTTGATTCTGTCTTGACCTGAATCCGAGACTAATGGAAAACTCAAAGCCCGGTCAGATTGCTTAAGATCCCCATGTTTCCAACGTCCTAGATCCGAGCTAAGTATTCTATTTTATTGATGGAATTGATGTCTGTTGGTTTGATTTTTCGTATAAACTTGACACTCTGGCCTGATTGATTTAAATGTGGTACTCCTCCCCATTGTCCGTAATTCTGAATTTATGACGGTGAGATGATTGTCATTAGTATAAACAGTAGGAAGAAACTTCCGATGACCATTTGTTTATTCTAATGAAAGGATCACACATGAATTATAAACGGTAGGAAGAAACTTCCAATGACCATTTGTTTATAATCTCTGAAGTTATGGATTTAATCCTTATAAAAAAAAAAAAGAAGAAAAAGAAAGTAATAATAAATAATAAGTCTGGGGGAGGTTAAAGAGTACCAATAAAAGTTGATAATGGCTGGTTTGTTATAGTAAAATACAGTTATAAATCTAGAAGATCCTTTACATTGAGACTGCTGGTAGGATATAAAAACAGCGATGAAGGTTGTTTGATGGATTATGTTAAGTAAATTGTGGTGGAAATTAGGAATGCTGCGAGTGCTTGCAATGAAGTATATGGTGGTCTGGATCTTGAAGTAAGGATTTTTAGTGGTTCACTATAGTGAATGTGATTGTGGTGTTCTTATGAAGTTATGAGTTTTGCGATTTTCAAACTATTTTCTTGGTTTGGTTTTCTGTTTTGCTTGAGGGCAAGCAAAAGCTAAGTCTGGGGGAGTTGATATATCATGGATTTTATGGTTTTATGACATGATATATGTATTGGTTTTGGAGTCTTTTGTATATATATTGAGTCTTATTAGGTACAAACACGAGATGGATCCTTATGAGCACTTTGGAGCATTTGGAAGCTTGTAGCTGAGCAAATCAACAAGGAGATGGATATTCATGTCCACATCGATCGACACGCCTCCCTTGTGTCAGTCGACATCACTTAGACGATATTGAAGCCTCCGAGTTTTATCAAGTTTTAAGAATTGTAACTTTGCCCCAAAAGTTTCATAAGTTTTTAAATCATGCCTAATCATGTTTTTAGGTTAAACTATGTTTTAGAAGTCCTAGAGACTAAGTTTTATCATAACCTAAGTTTATGAAGTTCATTGTAAGTTTGAAGGAGATTATTGGAGAGAAGATTCACATCTCAAACTTTGTAGAGAGAAGAATTCTAACCTCCCTTTGTTTCTTATTTCCAATTTTTATGAGTATTATTCAGACAATGATTTGTGTTTCATCTTCTATGCCAGAGTAGTCACCTTGTTAGATCTAGGGTTTCAAAAGGGATTATGAAAGAAAATTGAATTGGGTTTAGTATTTTTAAGTTATCTATTATGTTCTTCATCTAGATTTGATAATTACACTAGTCTTAGGATTGATCACCCTAATACTGGTAACTTAGGATTATTGGTAGACACGAGAGTGCTATTGATACCCTGACCTAATCTTAGATGAGCAAACAGCCTATTCACAGCGAGAGTTGGTTTAGGAATTTTGTATAAACATATCGTACCCGCACTATCATAGAGACTCTATTTATTGATATTTTGCAAGGAGATTTGGTTTGCTTCTGTTTAAAGGATAGATGTCGTCACAGCGAGAATTGGATGAGATATCACATTAGTGTTACGAGTTTAAGAAACTGCACAAACACTTTAGACTTAATTTACGAACCGCCCAATTCATTTTCCCGAGTTTTCCTGAATGATGTCCCTAGGTCTAGCGCTTTAATCACTTGAATTTACTCCCGTTTAATTGCTATTTTTGTTTCTTGCATTGCTTTATTTAGTTTTCTTATTTTCATCTAGCTTAACTTGAATCTGTTCAATCTATTGTGTGCGTTTTCAGAGTCCTTGTGGATTCGACCCCTAAGTGCAGCTTCCAAAAATGGAGTAACGATGCCTCCCACAGTGAACTCTGCCTTGTTCAACATCTTGTCATTCTTGATGGCATTCACTCTATAGCTCATTAGATGCCTCACCAAGAAAATGGAGTTCCCTGTGTAAGCTTTATCACCTCGCATCTCAATCCCATTAGCTATGTTCTCCTCAGATGAGTAGATGAGGTAATCACAAAGAGCTTTGTCAAGCATCTTCAGCTCGCTTTCATTCACTGGGCCTGTGGACTTCTTTGCAAACATTGTGTTTGTGAGGGTCCTATTGAGATATCTCACTGCTGGATGCCTGATCTCACTGCTCTTGGCTCTAGCAGACTGATAGTGTTCCCTTCCTCCAAGCTCTAACCTCAACTCGTTGAGCTCTTTCTTCTCAAAATCTTGAGCATGCCATGTTCCTCTGTGGAAGTTAAACATTATATCAACCACACTGAGTGGTAGCTGATACTCTATCCCTCTGACTTTGAAGCTCACATGTCCCAACTCTGCTGTACCAGCCATGCCTCTTGTCTCATAAAGGTGGAGATACACTGTTGCCAAGAAGTGGCAGGTCTCAGTCTTGAAACCATCACGTGGGTTTTGGGTAAGTCCCACGATGTCAGCAGACTCATAGAGCTTTACCACCTCTCTGCAAATTCCCAAAGCTTGCATGGTGGGGCGATGTGGGTACCTAGTCCTAAGGAATTTCACCCTCTCAAGGATGGAAATGAGCTTAGTTTCCTCAGAGATCTCAGCTTGGTTGTCCTCTGAACTCTCAAAACCAGTCTCCCCCTCACTATCTCTTCTCACTGATTCTTCTTCTTGAACCCTCTTGTCGTTATCCTTGTCTAGCCGTGACCCAGACAAGGTGCTTCCAGCTTATGTGGCTCTTGCTAAGGTATGGCTTCTTATTGTTCTGGACCACTCGACCAAGCCACTCGAGTGGTGAGGTTGAGTGGACAAAAATTTCCAAATTAATTTTTGCCAGACTTGACCCACTTGAGTGCTTGCTCGAATAACTAAATTAACACTCTTAATCATTTCATTTCAAGCTTAGCAATGAATCAAACAACTTAAAATCATCAATTTCAAAATTTATCAAGTTTCAATTTGTTTTTCCTATGCATGGTTTCAATGATTCTAAACTATGTTCAATTTCAACAATGAGGATCAATATGGGTTCTCTAATCATCAAACAAGCAATAGCCAAACCAAAATTTGTCCTAAGGTTTTCACAAAAGTTTTTAAAAATTTCAAGTTCATCACCAAGAACAACATTTCAATTTCTAGCAATTTCAACCATAGAAATCAATCAATCAATTTTACCCACATGCGCTAAAAATTTCGAAAAATTTTAAAAACAAACCTTAAACCCAGATTTTACAAAAACGAATCAAATGGCTTAAAAACTTACACTTGAGTTTCGGAATTGTTAGAGTAGTGAGACATGATGCAGATTTGATGAAAAACTTGATGCATTTTTGAAAAAAAATTAGAGAGAAGTTGAGAGGTTTTTGCGATTTAGAGAGATAAAATTTCGGATGAGAAATGAAAAAGGAGAAGTCGAGTCGTTATTATTAAGGAGATATAGTGATTTCAAATGAACAGCTGAGATTAAAAGTTGAGATTTCAGACAAAACCTGGCCCACTTGACTTGGGGGTCGAGTGGTGTGGTCGAGTGGAAAAATTAATGTTCGGGCTGACCCTTTTGAAGCTCCACTTTGACTCATACTCAGCTCCTATACTTTCCTGATATTCACAACACTAATAAAACACATCAAAAATAACAAAATTTATAAAAACTTAAGATAAATCAAACCAAGTACATACAATCATAAGCATGGGAAATCCTCCTAAGGGGGCTTGTTTAGAGTCCCATAACTTGACTCTCACTCTGTTTAGGCAAGTGGAAGGCTCTGGAGAGGTTGTGCTTACCCCTATGGACTTGGCTTCTCTGGTATGAAGAATGATACCTTGCTAGCTTGATAGAATCTATCACTCATTCCTTGTGGCCTGATCCTCATCCTTTGTCCTTATGGAGGCATTTGAGCCTCCTTGAGCTTCAGAACTTCCTTCTCAAGCGTTTCCACTTTCTCTGCCAACTCAACAACAACACCTTGTGGAGTCAGGATTGTGCTCTGGTCTGATCCTGGTGTTGTGAGTGGGTATGTTGAGTTGCTCTTCCATGTACAAAAATATTCCTAGTCCGAGTATCAAATTGAACCAGGTGGTTTTGTAAGGGTTGGCTGTGCTTTCTGGTGAGGACTCGAGTGACCAGTCGAGTGGGCTGGTCGAGTGTGCCATCTGCTGTCCTCATAAGAATCAATTCCTGCTGCATACGCATCAAACTCTTGCACTGCTTCATGAGGGTGACTGCCTATGTTGACTGTGAACCCTGGGGGTCTAGATGGTGTCTGTGAACTCTGCACAAACTGCTCAGACCCAGTCTCTTCATCATACTCAGCTTCTTCTATGGAAAAGAGCTGGCCTTCAAAAGTTGTGTTCTTCATGCCGGAAGAGGTGTTAAAATGCATCACCAAGTCATTTGCCGGTTCGAGAAATGATATCACCACTTTTGGTGTCAATAACAGCCCCAGAAGATTCCAATAATGGTCTTCCTAGTATCAGATAATCCTTTGGCTCTTCTTCCATTTTTATCACTATGAAGTCTGTGGGGATCTCCATGTGGCCTATCCTCACTGGAACATTTTCCAACAAACCATGTGGATGGCTGATACTTCTATCAGCTAGACTAGAGATAGTTGGCTGGGTGAAAATTTTTGATATCTAAGCTTCTATGCCACAGTCAATGGCATTATACTCAATGAAGCACCCAGATCACACAGACAGCTCTTGAACATCTGATTTCTTATGGAGCATGGTATTGTGAAAGATCCAGGATCTTCCAACTTTCTTTGCACTACCACTTCCTGCTGAGTAATCACCTTACAGTCATAGCTCTTAATAGCTGCAATCCTCTTTTGTTTAATTTTCTTCAAGGCCCTTTTTCTCAAACCACTATCAAATGGTCCTAATGATTTCATAGCTTCTTCCCAAGTCATAGTTGCTTCCAGCTCTAGCATAATGACATACTCCTTCTCAATCTCAGCTTTGAACCTTCCTGGGAAAGGACTTGTCATCATCGCATGCAGGTCCATTATCCGCTTCTCCTCCACAGTTTCTGGTTCCACTCGACCACTCACTCGAGTGGTGTGGTCGAGTGCTACAGTGCTCGAGCCAATTTCAGCAGCAGATCGAAAGATTTCCCCCCCCCCCCCCCAACTTGAGTATCACTATCCCCAGTGATGTTTGAAAACCTCTTTTTGAAAGGAAGAAGATGGAGGGCTGGTGCTATGCTTATTGCATAGAGTGTGACAGGTTCCTTAGGGTTCTGCACAGGTTTGCCAGGAAGTTGGCATGTGGTCTTTGTAGAGGCTGATGCAGCATAAGACTCAACAAACTTCAGTCTGTTATTGAGGACCTCAATCTTATGGTACAAATCATCATAGGAGCAATCGATGTGGATTCTTACCTCAGTGAACCTCTTTGACGTCTCTTGAGTAGCAGTACTCTAGCCTTGAAGAAGTTGGAGTATAAGGGGCTTAAGGTCACCATCAGCTTGCTGAGCTGGTCTTGGAGAAAATCCAGGTTTATCAATTGTAGTATAGTGGTAATGATTAAGGTAACATTGTCGAACCAATCAAGAGTGTGTCTATAGCAATGGGTACATGATTAAGGCAAGTTATTCAAGCAATTATCAAAAAGGTGTGAGTACTAACAACTTAAATGAGAATTCTACTAAAAAACCCTAATTGAGACTAAAGGTACAAAATTCAGTCACACTTCAGCACCTCGTGGAACTAAGCAGGCAAAATTACAGTACTAGGGACGACTCGACCACACTGATCAAATGGTGAGGTCGAGTGCTACAGTGAAAATAGAGAAAAACTACATTGAACGCTTACTAAGAAGACTGTGAACTATGGGGAAAACAATAGGGACTTTAGGGATGAAATCATAGGTTCGCAAACACTCTTTACTACTATAGCTATCAACATGCAATTTCATTACAGGACAACCCTAGACAACAGACTTCATAGCCAGCACAATCCATAGGTCATGGTGGAGAGCCTCAAGATCCAACCCCGGTCAGCATAGTGTGAGTTGATCGGATCAGGCATGAAGATTCAGTCTATTCAAGTGGATAAGAGTTCATAACAAGTGAATAGGTGGAGTCATGATATAAATCAATGTCTGATACATCCACCCTCACGCTATTGTACTCTAAACCCTGGAAAAAGTCTATCTAATGGCTCAAGGCATGGGTCGTGCTCATGTGACCATCTAAAATCATGTTCTCCTTGATCAGGGGAGAACAAACATTAAAATCACTCACCCAAGAGGGAGTCGAGACTGAATGATGATCAAACAATCTAAGCAATAAGAAAATAGAGTGATGCTACCCTAATTCATCCCCAAAAATCTCAATTTTACTACTCGCTCACCAGATTCATCACTTGGGTCTGAAATACAGAAATCTCTAAAAGAGACATATGTGATAGCTGATGATCCAATGAGCAAGAGTGTAGAAGAAAGCTAAGGCAAATACTGATTTTATAAAATGTTATGCAAGTTACAATATTCAAGAAAAATGAAGAACAAGATGAAGAACTAGAGAGAGAAACTAAGCTAAACTAGGTTAAACTAATAAAATCGGCCCACCCCTGACATTAGGTTAATCAGGAGCTTTTATACTAGGTGACAAAAGAGAAATAATACAAATTCCGAGTTTTAAGGGAAAAAGAGTAAATGTGCCACTCGACCAGTCAGTCGAGTGGACCAGTCGAGTGGGTGCTGTGGCTGACTCGACCACCCACTCGAGTTGCCTGGTCGAGTAGCTAAGTAGAGAGGCTGACTAGACTACCCACTCGAGTGGGTTGGTCGAGGAGGCCACTCAAAGTGTTTCTGGTGTAGTGCAGGCTCTAGTTCGACATGTCTTCACTTTTCAGGATTTATCTTCCAAATGGCAGACTGGATTGCTTTGATTCTTGTCCCATGTGAATCCTGACTCTTCTAGATTTCCAATGGTATACAGAAATCCAAATTTTGTCAAAGGGAAGATCTTCAAATGTTCCCAAACTTCTGATGCTCCAAAGTCACTCGAGTGGGGATGCGGTGAGTGCTTACTCGAGTAGGCAGGTCGAGTGGTCTCTCGAGTAGGCAGGTGGTGCTGAAGTCCAGTGAGCCTGTGGGGCTGAGGTCGAGTAGCCTGTCTAGAGTGCTCACTCGAGTGCCTGGTCAAGAGTACTCTCGAGAGAGCCTGTCTAGAGTGGTCACTTAAGAGCATGTCTAGAGTGGTCACTCGAGAGCCTGTCTAGAGTGGTCACTTAAGAGCCTGTCTAGAGTGGTCACTCGAGAGCCTGTCTAGAGTGCTCACTCGAAAGCCTGTCTAGAGTGCTTACTCGAGAGTCTGTCTAGAGTGCTCACTCGAGAGCCTGTCTAGAGTGCCTTCTGTCTTCTCTGCAATCTTCACTTCATGAGCCAAAATCTAAGTATGCTCCATATGCTCCATAAGTACCTGATAAGACCCCAAATATTCAAAATGCATGCAATGCATATACAGAAATATTAAACATCCTATATGAAGCATAAATGCACGAAATAGTATAAAAAATGGATAAAATCTACTCTAAGGCATGATAAAAAACTGGTAAAAACGTGTATAAAAGTGGTGTTATCAACTCCCCCAAACTTACCCTTTGCTTGCCCTCAAGCAAATAGAAAGGATAAGATGAAAGGAGTAGTGTGAAAAGTGGGGGTAAGCAAACTAAACAAACCTCTAATGTCAATGTCACAGTTATTAGTTCTAGAATGCAATTCAAAGAAGTTCTACTTAAAAGCTTTAGTCATACTCATCACATCAAATTCAACACTAAGACTCAGCCACAAGCAAACATTCAAAGCAAACTATCCCTTTAACATTGATTAAGTACGAACTGGTGAATCATGATATGCAATAACTGTAACTCATTTGGTTGAGGGACAAGTTTTAAGAGATAAAAATGATCTCTACATCCTCCGGTTCTAAGCTCATGTATCAGGATCTCTCAATGAAATGGATTGAATTATAAGAGAATGCTAAAGGTAGAGCCAGCTGGTGCATACAGGAGCAGACAATCATCTACCCATGAAGAACCAATGACCCTCCTAACTCTAAAATCCCAGAAACTTCATCCTAGTTCTACTCTGGTGCTTAAAAGCTTTTCTTTTTCATTTTTTTGACTCAAGGACCGATTTTCTGTTTTCTTCTAAGGAGAGGATACTTTACTTTTTACTTCTAGCAGATTTGGGATTTTTGATTTTTCACTAAGCTATGACTCGACCACTCATTCGAGTGGTCTGGTCGAGTGGCTACTATACAATTTTTTTCTGTTTCTTTTACTGAGCCAACTTTTATCTTTTTTTTCCAAATCCTTTACTAGACTCATCATTTTTTTTTTGAACTTATCCTCTCCAAAGGATTATGATTTTTAGCAAACTCTTTTTCTCTTTTCTTTTCTTTTCCCAGACTTAAACCCCAACTTATTCAAACTCTTAGCCTAAATCTGGTTCAAAAATTGTGAACCAGAGACTACATGAGAGGCTACTCCTGTCGGCAACACCTAACACCTTCTCTCTAATTCAATCCAGAAATTGGCCTCACTTCACTAAAGAATAATGTATGGTCTGAAATGAGGTTTTGGGTTTGGTTTTTGTGCAACTGTCTCAATGCTGGAGACAGCTACTTGGATTAGCAAGAGTGGTAAAAGGTGAAAGAAAATCCAAGTATTTTGAGGTATCCATGAGTTAAAGTCTTAGAGCATATCATGATAATTAAGTTTTTTCAAATTAGGTTCTACTCGATAAGGATAGTTTGACAAATCACAGTAAGCTTCAACCAAGTGAGAGTGCTAAATCTAAATTCCAAGCAAGGTGCAGCCTTAATTTTCAAGCTTAGGCAAATGCATTAGACAACTTATAACTGTGGCATTGAAATTATATGCTTGGTTCTTAAGCTTTTTACGGTTTGACTAATCATTATCTCCTATGCATATGTACAATTCTAAACGAAATTTCTAAAACTCAATCCTAAAATGATAAAATGCAACTACATGACACTCTGTTTTTGTAAAATAGTTTTCTAAATTTTTAGGTTTTTTCAATGCACATATATGATGCAAATTTGAATAAGAAAACAAGTAGATATGTCAAATACATCTCTCAGACCCTCCCCCAAACTTAAATTACACAGTCCCTTGTGTAATAAAAATTCAAAGAAAGGTTTGAGAGATTGAAAACAAAGCTAAAAAAATATATGCAATTGTATATACAGTGAAGGGTCTTGAGTTGGTACCTTATGGTGGAGTGAAGAGGGTTTCAGCAGCTGTATCCATGATCTCTTTGGTCTAGCTTGGCTCTCTACGTTCTACTGCTTTTTCCCTGAGACTCTAAACACTAGAAACACATCAAAAATACCAAAAACATAAAATCTTGAAGCAATATATATATAGGGGTAGACATCAGACTTCCTCCCAAGTGAGCTTGTTTTAAGTCACATAGCTTGACTCTTCACTCTTTTTAATCAGGTGGTGGATCATAGAAAGGTATTGGAGACTCCATTTGAAAAAGGTTAGGTGGGTAATGGAGGCTGGAAGCTGTTGTTGCAATGGTGAAAGCTCTAGTCTTCCCTGGTACACTTAACTCCTTGGTGACTTTCTTGGGAGAGGAACTATTGACATTACTCTTGAGCTCTAGTATCTGAAGCTTCATCTCTTCCAGTTGCCTTGTAAGCTCATTCTCAGCCCGTGTTGAAGCCTTGATAGTCCTGCTCGAGCAGTCATATAGTGCAGTTTTGACAGTGTTGATGGAAACATTGAGTTTAGACATCAAACTAGGCGTTTTTGGGCGCATGGGGGTTTGGCTCAACCATGAGCTCGAGTCAGGTGGTCGAGTGACCTCTGAACCTTCTTCATTGAGCGTGATATCCTCTGTTTGTGACCCAACTGCATCCTCAGAAACTTCTGTTCTAATACCTACTTTATCTGGGTCTAAAACTTCTTCAGGGCTCGAAATCTCACTGTTGGGATCTCCAACTTCTTCTTCTTTAGTAAAAGCAATGTGATTGTGATCCTTCTTAGGAGGTTCCTTGAATGGTGCATCAAATAGATGGTCCATTACTTTAAGAGAGAAAAGCTGCCCCTCAATGGTTGGCTTTTTGGCAGCACTATCAATACCAACTTCAGCACTAGATCACTTCCCAGATGGAGATCTATCTTCTCATTCTTTGTATCAATCTCAGCACCAGCAGATGCTAAGAAGGGACTTCTCAGAATTTGATGATCTTTTGGCTCCTCATCCATTTTCAACACCACGAAGTCAGTAGGCACCTCAACATGCTCAACTCTGATAGGGAGACTTTCCAGTATACCACAGGGGCGTTTGATAGTCTCTAACATCGAAGAAAGCTTACATGGTTTGTAATCAACATAGCCCAGCTTCTTGGCAATATGTATAGTTATAATGGTCAAAGAAGCTCCAAGATCACATAGAGAATTCATGAAGACTGTTTGGTTCAGAGAGCATGGGAGATTGAATGATCCTGGATCTTCAAGCTTCTCTTGCACTATACTCTTTTTCTTAGTTATAGCTTTGCATTCCAGGCTCGTAGCAGCTAGCTCTCTTTTTTCCAGAATTTTCTTCAAGGTTCTTTCTCTTAGACCACTTTTGGATGGACCCAGTGCCATAACAGCATCCTCCCAAGACATTTCCGCTTCCATCTCCAATAGCTCTTCCTCTAAGAAGGGAGTGAATGCCAAAATGAAAGGGATCACCAAGCGCTTAGCAGCAGCTGAGAAAAAGTTGAGTGCTGGCTCGACTAAGAGGACTTCAGCTGAACAGAAGCAGAGGAAGAGGCGTCCAGATCATCCTATAGAGGATTTAGAGCATTCGTCACCAGACTCCACGACTCAGGCGGATCAAGCTGGGCAAGCAGAAGGAGACGCTCGACCACCTGGGTCAAGTGCACCACTCGAACCATATCCCGAGTACGCCCAGAGTGCACGGTCCGGGTCCTATCCTGTGCCCTACCAGACAATACCACTCGACCAACCATGGTCGAGCGTACCACTCGAGCACCACTACTCAACTGCTGGGTCGATTTGGTCGTACGAGTCACACCCAGACGCTGATCCAGACCACATTGATGATCCCCTCACCACCATGGTTCCTTTCCACGATGAGGAAGAGATACAGGCAAGGATTCGCGCCTTCTATGCTCAACATGACTGAGGTACCACCCCTCTTCACTATCACTGTAGATACCATAGCATGTTTTTATTTCTTTTGTTTTAGTCTCTCAAATAATCTCTTGAATTTCTTTTACACAAGGAACTGTGTAATTTAAGTTTAGGGGAGGGTTTAAGAGATGCATTTAACATGTTTCATTGTTTTCTTATTCAAATTTGCATCATTTATGTGCATTGAAAAAACCTAAAAATTTGAAAATTTTCAGGAAACAAATTCACAAAAACAGAGTGTCATGTAGTTGCATTTACATTTTAGGACTGTGTTTTAGTATGTCATTTAGGATTGTACATATGCATAGGGGATGATGATGAGTTAAAAGCATAAAAAGCATAAGAACCAAACATATAACTTCAATGCCATAAGTATAAGTTGTCTAATGCATTCACCTTAGTTTGAAACATAAGGCTGCACCTTGCTTGGAATTAAAATTTAGCACTCTCACTTAGTTGAAGCTTGCTGTGACTTGTCAAACTATCCCTATGAATTTAAACCTAAATTTGAAAACTTAATTATCATGATATGCTCTAAAACTTTAACTCATGGATACCTCAAAATACTTGGGTTTTCTTTAAACTTTTATCACTCTTGCTAACCCAAGTAGCTGTCTCCACCATTGAGACAGTTTCACAAAAACCAAACCTAAAACTTTATTTCAGACCAATACATCAATTGTGAGAGAAGTGAGGCCTATTTTTGAATTGAATTAGAGAGCAAATGTTAGGTTTTTCTGACAGGAGTAGCCTCTCATGTAGTCTCTGGTTCACACTTTTGAATCAGATTTAGGCAAAGAGTTTGAATAAGTTGGGGTTTGAGTCTGGGAAAAGAATGAAAAATAGAAAGAGTTTGCTAAAAGTTATATAAACCTTTGGGAGGATAAGTTCAAAAGTATGAGTCTAGTAAAGGATTTTGAAGAAAAAGATAAGAGTTGGCTCAGTAAAATAAAAAGAAACGAAACGCTTAAGTAGTCACTCGATTAGGCACTCGACCATGTGATCGAACCAGAGCTTAGAAAAAATTAAAAATCCCAAATCCGCTAGATACTAAAGGAAAAAGTGTAAAACATCCTCTCCTTAGAAGAAAAACAGAAAAATCGATCCTTGAGTCAAGAAAAATAAAAGAAAGCTTTTAAGCACAAGGGTAGAACTAGGATCAGTTTCTGAGATTTAAGAGTTAGGATACTCATTGGTTCTTCATAGATAGATGATATTCTACTCCTGTATGAACCAGTTGGCTCTACCTTTAACATTTTCTTTAAATTCAATCCATTTCAATGAGAGATCCTGATACTTATGCTTAAACCAGAGGAAGAAGAGGTCACTTTTTATCTCTTAAAACTTGTCACTCAACCAAATGAGTTACAGTTATTGCATATCATGGTCCACCAGTTCGTGCTTAATCAATGTTAAAGCGATAGTTTTCTATGAATGCTTGCTTAGGGCTGAGTCTTAGTGTTGAATTTTTTGTGATGAGTATGGCTAAAGCTTTTAAGTAGAACTCTTGTGAATTGTATTCTAGAACTATTAACTATGGCATTGACATTAGAGGTTTGTTTAGTTTTCTTAGGTTCTGCCTCGTCACTTTCACACTACTGACACAGGTCAAATATAACCCTAGAAGCTTCTCTCTCAAATTAAGAGGTCAGTTGCAGCACTTAGGGGTCGAATCCACAAGTACTCTGAAAACTCACACAATAGATTGTAACAGATTCGAATTAAGCTAGATTAAATAAATAGAAACTAAATGAAGCAATGCAATAAACGAAATAGCAATTTAACGGGTTGATTCAAGTGATTAAAAGCGCTAAACCAGGGACATCAATAAGGAAAACTCAGGAAAGTGAACTGGGCAGTTCGTAAATCAAGTCTAAAGTGTTTGGGCGGTTCTTAAACTCGTAACACTAATGTGATATCTCATCCAACTCTCGCTGCGATGACATCTATCCTCTAAACAGAAGCAAACCAAATCTCTTTGCAAAATACCAATAAATAGAGTCTCTATGATTAGCAGGTACGATATGTTTACAAAATTCCTAAACCAACGATCGCTGCGAATAGGCTGTTTGCTCATCTAAGATTGGGTCAGGGTATCAATAGCAGTCTCGTGCCTACCAATAATTCTACGATACCAGTATTAAGGTGATCAGTCTCAAGACTAGTGTAATTATCAAATCTAGATTAAGAACATAATAGATAACTTAACAAGACTATGCCCAATTCAATTTTCCTTCATTAACCCTTTTGAAACCCTAAATCTAACAAGGTGACTACTCAGACATAGGTGATGAAACACAAATCATTGTCTGAATAATACTCATAAAATAAAAAATAAGAAAACAAAGAGAGTTCAGAATTCTTCACTCTACAAAGTTTGAGATCTGAATCTTCTCTCCAATAATCTCCTTGAAACATACAATGAACTTAGAACTTCTGAAAACTTAGAGAATAATCAAAACTTAGTCTCTCAGACTTCTAAAACATAGTTTAACCTAAAAAACACGATTAGGCATGAAGTATAAACTTTGGAAACTTCTGGGGAAAAGTTGCAATTCTTGAAACTTGATAAAACTCTAAGTCGTCATTCACGTCTAGATTGTGTCGACCGACACAGGTAAGTCCTCTCTATTGACGTGGACAGGAATATTCGTCTCCTAGTTGATTTGCTCAGCTTTAAGCCTCCAAATGCATCCAAAGTGTTCATCAGGGTCCAATCCATGTTTGTACCTAATAAGACTCAATATATATAGAAAAGACTCCAAAACCAATACATATATCATGTCATAAAACCATAAAATCCATGATATATCAACTCCCCCAGACTTAGCTTTTGCTTGCCCTCAAGCAAAACAGAAAACCAAACCAAGAAAGTAGTTTGAAAACTGCGGAGCTCACCTACTCTATAGAACATTGTGCTTACCAGTCATCATGAAATCCACATGGTACAAGAACTATTCAGAGACTAACCACCATGTACATTCACCGTAGTCACTCGCAGGCTTCTTAATACCCACCACAACTTAACAACATATCCCATTAGTAAGCCATTTCATCGCTGGGTCTCACTTTCAAATTAAGTATTCAAGAGCCTTCTAGACACAGCTGTCATCCAATACCATAACAAGACAAACCTCACAACAACAATGATGTTTTCGCCTCTCCCAGAATTAAATCCTTGGTTATTTTGGATCCTTATTATTATTTTTTCTTTTGTCTATGAAGGTAGGCTATTAGAAGTGATAGTGGGTCACAGGATCTCTCCTATCCTCACAGCAACCCTACTTTCATCATCCCCTTAAGAAGCAAGTTATTGCGGCATCGATTTCTCCTACCTTCTTTACCTTAGAGAATCACTTGGTCATTCATAGACTATAAAGGCTTTTATTATTAGTAACAACTTTTTGGGGAGACTAGACATCATAACTTACTTTGGTTTTATCAGGTCAGGTATGAATGAAAATTCAAGCTCTCAAACACCAATTTCGTCCATGAGGTAAAAGGAACTGACAAAAATTAGCTCAGGCTATAGCAGGCATCTGTTGTAAGTATGGGACTCTCAAGTTAACCGGTCAGACTTGGGGTTTTTCCATTAGTTGAATCTGAATAAGCTCTGCAACAATGGTCACCAGAAGACATAGCAAACAACAATAGACCAGGAGATAGCTCATAGTTCCTGGACAAGTTTTGACTCAATAAAACAAAGGTTTTGAAAAACAAAAATTTTGTGACTGACTCTCAAAAGAATAAACATAGTTAGCAACTACCTCCCCCAGACTTAAAATACATTGTCCCCAGTGTAAATAAGCCTAATGAAAGTGATAAAAATAAATAAAATTGAGTAGAGAATGAACTGTTATGTTTTGAAAAACGTGACCTGATATGGTGTGTCCATGTCGACAACCACACACCCTGCATGTAGATCGACATGAGCAGGGTGTGATGTTCCGAAAATCTGACACCATTCTATCTGATCAATCAACTAGTTTTCTGATTAGATCCTGATTAAGAGCAAAACATGTCAATAAGAAGCTGATATATAACATAAATAAGTTCAACAATACTCAAGCAAAGTTAGAAACAAAAATATGAAGCAAAAACAGAAGCAAATAAAGCAAAAACAAAAACAATGTCTCAAAGGAAAAAGAAAATAGAAAAACTAATCCTCTTCCGAAACAGGATCAGAGGACAGAGTAGGAGTGGGAATCAGGATAGGCCGGGGCTGAGTTGGAGCTGCATCTGTCTGACGAACACATCCACAGCGTGAAAGTGAAGCAATGGCATTCCAGACACTCTGGAAGCTATCCGCGAAGTACCTCCGAAGCACAGCTTGAAGTCCGTACTGAAGTGTAGTAGAGTCAGGAATCGGATCATCCTCAGAAGCTGTAGGAACAGACTGTGAAGAGCCGCCTCTGCGACGGCGGGCCTGAGGAGCACGGGTGCGCAGCGTGTGACGCGACTGGAAAAGTAGGCGGGCCTGAGTGCCCGTTATGCCAGTGAGTTCTGTCTGCAGAAGCGCGATCATATAGTCTACTCGCTCACTGTGGTAGCACCAAACCCAATCCTTCCTAATCCACTTGGCATGCGTCAAGAACCCCTCGTCCATGACGGATCTATCAGTAAGCACGATGACTCCATCGGTGTTGATCCCGCATAAACAGAAGATGAGAGTCAACAAGCTACCCACAGACTCTGACTTATCCCTCGTTCCTGTGAATGGGCGGACCTTCAAGCTGACCAAATGATACGCAAACATCGTACCAAGGTTCACATCGGGATCTAGCTCTGTCCAATCCTCAGTGAACAGCCCCTAAATCACGTAACACATCAGAATCAACTCACTCTGCCTCATCTTGTAGGCCTCCATCTTACACAGCAGTGTGTTTGAGATGGCTCGAACCACATAACAAAGAACCGGATGCCGGATGTCAGAGTGCGTAGACCCGTTGGGGCTGTAAACCCCATCCGTGAACTTACCCCAGTAAGTCTGAAAATCGATCGACCCGTTGAGGGCCATAGTAGACCCAGTCGTGGTCGGGTCAAACCCGTCGACAGTGCAAAGGTCGGGAATAGTGATATTGTACCGAACTCTTTGAATCATGAGTGTGAGGATACCCGTCTGAGCTAACCCCTCATATCAGGTGTAGTAGAGCTGCACAGTGGCCATAAAATGCCGGACAAACTTCGGATAGACCTCATAGTACTGAGTGCACATAGTACCCAGCCCAGTCTTCTGCAAAGCTAGCAGACACTCATCCTTGATCTACATACGTTGCAAGGCGACGCTGTCCATAATCCAGGTGGGGCTAATCTCCATGTTCAACCAAGCATTGTAGAACAGAGTATCGTACTCGTCCCACTCATCAGAGATTTCTTGGTTGTAACACTCGGGCTTTATCACTTCCTCTTTCGGCGTTCCGTCCCAATGACGTTAGGGTCTAATCTTCAACTCCTCTTGACGAGGCCATGGACGACGAGATTCGATAGGCGGAGATGGTGTACTGCTGGAATCTCCCTGAGCCTCAGAAGTTCGTGGTCGCTTCCCGCTACCAGACATGATGTACCTGAAAGAGAGACAAGAGAACAAATCCGAAAATCAGCAAAAATCCGGAATAAGTGTACCCGTGTCGACTGACACGATCATACTGTGTTGATCGACACGGTGCCAAAATCGGATTTTGTCAAACACAATGTCATCTCAAATCGCAAATCCTTCAATGTTTAAGCATAAACAATCATCAACATTGTCAGACCTATAACTAACCATCATCCTGAACATCTCTCAATTCCGAATTTCATGTCAATTTTTATAGAAATTAATGACTTTCTTATTAAATCAACCTCAATTAGCAACAATTAACACTTCAATCCTTCTAAATTCATCCTAATCTAACAAGATTAGCAAGCTTTAAGACCAAATTCGGATTGAAAAAGTGAAAATCTAAACCTTCAAGTTTTTGGATTTAGAAGATGAAATTTGAAGAACATACCTTGGATTTTGATAGAATGGATGATATAGGAATGAATAAAATCAAATTCTCTTGAGTTTAGGGACAAAAATCGATTGATTTGGTGAGATATAGAAGTTTTTGTGATTTGGGAGTTTGGAGGCAGCGGTTTTTCGCGAAAAAGGAAAAGGATGGAAGTGGAGAAGAAAAGGAAATTAGGTATTTATACTAACCTTGGGTCCGTGTCGGTCAACACAAGGTGTTCGTGTAGATCGACACGGACACAAACCTTGTGTTCCTTGGTCAAAAAATTATGTAAAGCTTCTCCAATTCATGCAATATTTCCATATTTTTCATTAAGCACGTCTAATTCTTGAGACAAAACAAAAACAAAGAAAATTTAGTTCAAAAGACACAAAAAAATTAAATTAAAGACTCACCAGTGGGTTACCTCCCACTAAGCAGTTATTTTCATTTATTAGCTTGACTTTGTCAGAAATCAGATGGATGGAGATTCTCCGGATGAATCCCAAGGTGGTGAAGATGAAGTCTTGGAGTTGAAATCATCCTCACTTAGGTCAAGCATCTCGGGTTTCAGAACCCTATTCATCATCTCATCCATTGCGACTTGTCCTTTAGCCTTAAACTCGGGAGTGATGATAGCTTTAATCTTGGCAAATGGCCTTGAACCACTTCCATACTGCAGTTTTTACTCAATAGTATCATCAACTTTCCTTACAGAAGTCCAAGTCATAAGGGGCTTTGCTATCACTGCTTTTCTCTGCGGTTTCTTCTTCTTACCCGCAGCTTTCAGATTCCTTGCAGTGAACTCATCAGAGTGAATCTCATTCACTTCTTCAACAACAACATGGGGATTCCACATCACATATCCGTCCGGATTAGCAGGATAGAACACATCAGGATCAACATGCCTCAAAGAAATCCTGCTACTTAGCAAATCAAGCATAGCTCCAGCTGTAGCAAGGAATGTCCTACCCAAAATCAGTGGCACATCAGAACCGATATCCGTCTCAACAACATGAAATCACAGGGAAGCAGACAATCACCAACTTGAATTCTCAGATTCTCAATAAAACCCATGGATTTCTTCAGAGAAGCATCAGCCAATATAATCTCAATTGAAGATCTCTTCAAATCATTGATTCCCAACCTCGTTACAACATCAGTAGACATGATAATGATACTAGCTCCGATATCGCAGAGAGAATCAGTGAACTTAACTCCAGCAATGGAGCAGGGTATAGCAAACCTTCCGGGATCCTCCAACTTAGGTAATTTTTGGAGATAAATTCCGTCATGAGGCTGAGCATGTCGACCGACACGGCCAGGTGCCTTTTGATCAATTTCAGTGGAGTCAGGACCGTCCTTAGTCGTGACTTGCATCGAATCCTCTGATAAGTTGGGTGGTGTCGACCGACATGTAAGGGTGGTGTCGATCGACATGAGCTCTTAGATGAGGGTCTCAACTTTTTCCTTAGCTTCAGACTTCTCCAGAACTTCTTCCTTGACCTCTCTCTTGACCATATCTCTCCAAGACATAACATAAGCACAAGAGTATCTAGGATTAGTATCAGTACTTGCAGGTAAGACGCCATCAGGGCGTTTAGTGTTCACAGCAGATTGTGCAAACTGAGTATCCAACCTCTTGATGTGGTTGTTCAGAGTCTCATACTTCCCATTAAGATTAACATACAGAGCATCTATCTTACCATTGAAGTCCACAGTCATCTTCTGATGTCTTTCAAGTATCTGGTCAAGCATATCTTTCAATTCAGAATCCACAGTCTTAGGAGGCAAATTCTGATAAGTGGAACTTCCAAAGTCGCTAGTGAAACCACTGTTGTTTCTCTGAGCTTCTTGAGTCACAGGCCTGGACATAAATCCAGATGAGTTCTGGTTGTTCCCGTAGTTGTTCCTCTGGTTGTTGTAACCTCTGAATTTTCCCTGAGAATTGCCAAACCTTTGGCCATTAAAACTGGAACCATTCACATAGTTCACATCCTCTTCAGTAGCTTCTTCTTCAGCTTTAAAAACCTCAACCTCTTGAGCAAACTGAACTGAGTTCTTGTTCACCAGAAGGTTGTGCACAGTATCCAGCTTTGCCTTGACTTCTGCCATCTGATTGTTGTTCAAACCAGTAGCTATCTTCTTCCTCTCAAAATCAGCATTCTTAGTACTACTACTAGATGCCAAGTTCTCAATCAACTTGATAGCAGCCTCTGGTGTCCTGGTCTTGAAATTACCATCACTAGCAGCATCCAAAGCAACTTGATACCTCCAGTCAATTCCGCAAAAGAAAGTCCAAATGAGCTGGACTTCATCAATGTTGTGGTGCGGACAATCTCGTTGGTACCCCTTGAATCTAAACCACGCAGCCTTCAGTGTCTCTGCAGGTCCTTGAATTAACTGAATAATCAAATCCCTCAAGTTCTCTGTCTTAGCACCATCATAGAAATTATTCAAGAAAGCTGTCTTGATATCCCTCCAAGTGGTTAAGGAACCCGGTTCCAACTGTTTCAACCATTGAGCTGCTTCCCAGCAAGAGAGTATGGGAAGAGCTTGCAGAATATATAGTCTTCAGACACTCTATTGGCTTAATACTCAAAGCCAAGTCTTTAAACTTCTCTATGTGGTCCATTGGATGTTCCGCAGGATGAGCATAGAATGTGTGTTGCCCCACAAGAGTGTAGTATTGGGGTTTCAACTCAAAATACTTCCTCTGAAAAGCAGGAGGACATATAGCAGATCTGTTAGAGTAAAACTCATTGGGTCTGTTGAAATCAGCAAGTGTTCTTCTCACATTCTCAATCCTAGCGTCCAAGTTATCTGGACCATTTCCGTTGTCACCATGTCGACCGACACCAACATTCCCCTGTCGGTCGACATGACCAGTGTTGTCGACAATCTCGATGATGGTTCCCATCTGCATCAAGTCTCTGACCCTGAGCATTGTAGTGGTTGCCCTCTAAATCACGTATGATCCCAGCAGCATCTCTCTCAATCAAAACAGTTCTAACCATCTCTGATCTCCTGAGTGCTTTGCGATTAGCACTCTCTAACTTCTCAATCTCCTCAGTAGCAACTAGTTCTTTGTCCTTGCTGCTCCTAAGTTTCATGCACCTGAAATAAAAGAAAAATCTATACTAAACTCTAACTAAAATCTAATGGTGAATTTAGACTCCCCGGCAACGGCGCCAAAATTTGACACGGGTCAAATATAACCCTAGAAGCTACTCTCTCAAATTACGAGGTCAGTTGCAACACTTAGGGGTCGAATCCACAAGTACTCTGAAAACTCACACAATAGATTGTAACAGAATCGAATTAAGCTAGATTCAATAAATAGAAACTAAATAAAGCAATGAAAAAAAACGAAATAGCAATTAAACAGGGTTGATTCAAGTGATTAAAAGCGCTAAACCTAGGGACATCAATCAGGAAAACTCAGGAAAGTGAACTGGGCAGTTCGTAAATCAAGTCTAAAGTGTTTGGGTGGTTCTTAAACTCATAACAATAATGTGATATCTCATCCAACTCTCGCTGTGACAACATATATCCTCTAAAAAGAAGCAAATCAAATCTCTTTGCGAAATACCAATAAATAGAGTCTCTATGATTAGCGGGTACGATATGTTTACAAAATTCCTAAAACCAACTCTCGCTGCGAATAGGCTGTTTGCTAATCTAAGATTGGGTCAGGGTATCAATAGCACTGTTGCGCCTACCAATAATCCTACGATACCAGTATTAAGGTGATCAGTCTCAAGACTACTGTAATTATCAAATCAAGATGAAGAACATAATAGATAACTTAACAAGACTATTCCCAATTCAATTTTCCTTCATTAACCCTTTTGAAACCCTTGATCTAACAAGGTTACTACTCAGACATAGGAGATGAAACACAAATTATTGTCTGAATATTACTCTTAAAATAGAAAATAAGAAAACAAAGGGAGTTCAGAATTCTTCTCTCTACAAAGTTTGAGATCTGAATCTTCTCTCCAATAATCTCCTTGAAAGTTAAAATGAACTTAGAAGTTCTCCAAACTTAGAGTATAATCAAAACTTAGTCTCTCAGATTTCTAAAACATAGTTTAACCTAAAAAACACGATTAGGCATGAAGTATAAACTTTGGAAGCTTCTGGGGCAAACTTGCAATTCTTGAAACTTGATAAATCTCGAAGGCGTCATTCACATCTAGGTTGGGTCGACTGACACAGGTAAGTCATGTCGATCGACGTGGACAAGAATATTTGTCTCCTTGTTGATTTGCTCAGCTACAAGCCTCAAAATGCATCCAAAGTGCTCATCAGGGTCCAATCCGTGTTTGTACCTAATAAGACTCAATATACATAGAAAAGACTCCAAAACCAATACATATATCATGTCATAAAACCATAAAATCTATGATATATCAATTACTCATTTCATCTCATCCTTTCTATTTGCTTGAGGGCAAGCAAAAGGTAAGTTTAGGGGAGTTAATAACACTGTATTTAGCACATTTTTACAATCTTTTTATCATGCCTTAGCATAGATTTGAGTCATTGTTCATACCATTTTATGCATTTATCACTCATATAGGTTGTTTAGTGTTTTTGAATGAGCATTGCATTTTTGGGTTGTTCTCAGGTACTTAAGGAGCATATGGAGCTTATGGAGTTTTGAGTTAGACTCGGATCAAGTGAAGCTGCTGAGTTCTAGTGCAAAAAACTGATGAGTTCTAGTGAAGAAGACTGCTGAGTTCTAGTGCAGAAGACTGCTGAATTCGAGTGCAGTGAAACTGCTGTGTTCAAGTGCAGTGAAACTGCTGAGCTAGAATGGATGTGCTAAGAAGACACCTAGAGTGCTCGACCACAGTGCTTGAACACAGTGCTCGACCAGGGTGTTCAACCTCAGCAGTGAAGATGTGCAGAGAAGACACAGACTGCTCGACCAAATGGTTCGACCACCTACTCGAGAGACCACTTGAGTGGCCAACCAGACAACACCGCTCGACTGCTCACTCGAGAGTATGCTCGACCAAGCCGCTCGACTTACCAGTCGAGTGGCACTCCCCGCCCATTTTCCCTTAAAACTCGCAAATGTAATAAGCGTTTTTGTCACTTAGAATAAAAGCAACTCATTAAACCTAATCGATATAAAGTAGTATTGCCGCTTAGCTTAGTAATTTTTAGGGCTAGCTCTCATTTTTCTCTCTCTTGTTCTTCATTGTTTTTCATTTTCTGGATTTTGTAGCTTTGATAACTTTTTATAAAATCAGTATTTGCTTTAACTTTATTCTTCAACTTTGCTCATCAGATCATTAGCTATCACATATGTCAAGCTTAGGCTTTTCTGGGTTTCGAACCCAATGAGTGAGTAGTCCATTTAGTGTTCTTAGGGGTGGAGTAGGCAAGTTTCACTATGTATTGCTATGGGTTCGATTGACTGATCATCATTAGGTTTTGATTCCCTCTTGGGTGAGTGATTTTAATGCTTTTTCTCCCCTGATCAAGGAAAACATGATTTTAGATGATTTCATGAGCACGACCCATGCCTTGAGTCATTAGATAGACTTTTTCCAGGGATTAGGATATAATAGCGTGAGGGTGGATTCATCAGATGTTGATTTACGTCACAACTCCACTTACTCACTTGTTATGAATCCTCTTTGACTTTAATGGACTGGCCCTTAAAGCCTGATCCGATCAACTCACACTATGCTGAGTTCTACTGCAGAAGACTGCTGAGTTCTAGTGCAGAAGACAGTTGAGTTCTAGTGTAGAAGACTGCTGAGTTCTAGTGCAGAAGACTGCTGAATTTGAGTGCAGTAAAGCTGCTGAGTTTGAGTGCAGTGAAGCTGCTAAGCTAGAACGGATGTGCAGAGAAGACACCCAGATTACTCGACCACAGTGCTCGACCAGAGTGTTCGACCATAGTGCTCGACCAGGGTGTTTGACCTCAAGAGTGAAGATGTCCAGAGAAGAAAAAGAGTGCTCGACCAGAGTGCTCGACCACAGTGCTCGACCAGATGGTTCGACAACCTACTCGAGATACCACTCGAGTGGCCAACTAGATAACACCGCTCGACTGCTCACTCGAGAGGATGCTCGACCAAGCCACTCGACTGGTGAGTCGAGTGGGCACTCCCCGCCTATTTTCCCTTAAAACTCGCAAATATATTAAGCGCTTTTGTCACTTAGTATAAAAGTGCCTCATTAAACCTAATCGATATAAAGTAGTATTGCCGCTTAGCTTAGTAATTTTTAGGGCTAGATCTCATTTTTCTCTCTCTTGTTCTTCATTGTTCTTCATTTTCTGGATTTTGTAGCTTTGATAACTTTTTATAAAATCAGTATTTGCTTTAACTTTCTTCTTCAACCTTGCTCATCAGATCATCAGCTATCACATATGTCAAGCTTAGGCTTTTCTGGGTTTCGGACCCAAGTGAAGATCAAGATGAGTGAGTCGTCCGTTTAGGGTTCTTAGGGGTTGAGTAGGCTAGTTTCACTATGTATTGCTATGGGTTTGATTGATTGATCATCATTAGGTTTCATGAGCACGACCCATGCCTTGAGTCATTAGATAGACTTTTTCCAGGGATTAGAATACAATAGCGGGAGGGTGGATTCAGCAGATGTTGATTTACGTCACAACACCACTTACTCACTTGTTATGAATCCTCTTTGAATTTAATGGACTGGCCCTTAAAGCCTGATCCGATCAACTCACACTATGCTGACAGGGTTGGATCTTGAGGCTCTCTACCACGACCAATGGATTGAGCTGGAAATGACGTCTGTTGTCTTGGGATGTCCTTTGATGAAAGTTTTGTTGATTTCCATAGTACTATAAAGTGTTTACAAACCTATGACTCCATCCCTGAAATCCCTATTGTTTTCCTATAGTTCACAGTCTCCTTAGTGATTGTTCACTGCAATATTTCTCTACTTTTACTTTTGCGCTCGACCTCAACACTTGATTAGTGTGGTCGAGCTGTCAAAAGTTCTGTGATTTTGCTTGTTTAGTTCCATAATGTGTTAAAGTGTGACAGACTTTGGCATCTCTAGTTTCACCTAAGGTTTGGTTGTAGTTTCATTTAGGCTGTTAGGTAAAAACCAATCCTTTATATTTTGGCTTGACTTGTTTGTCATTGATCGCATCCTTCTTGCATAACTTTATTCACCCATTGGTTCGACATTTTCTATACTTATAACTGATTGAAAAACTTGACTATTTTTCTATGTCTAGGCTTAGGTTGATAGTTTTTGCTGTCACTATCTGCCTTTATACTAAAAAGTCTAGTTTCAATTTGACGCTGTTGCCAGTTTTGAGTGTTTTTGTCTACACAGTTAGTTCTTTAAGGCTTACTAGATCAAGTCTGTTACGTTTGAAATCTTTGTACTGATTTGGTTTTGAAATTTTGTCTGTGTTGCACAAGGTACTGTAGCGCTTGATTGTCTACTTGACCTTACTACTCGAGCACTTGATCGAGTCACTACCTCTCTGAATGTAAACAAGATATCAAGGCAACCAAAACCTCATACAGTACTTGGATCACGTTCACCGCATCAACCAACGCATACATCAAGCTACACCTGCACCTGCTACTCCCATTCCTGTACGACCAGTTCCAGAGACACATGTGGTCATGGCAGAACACTTTACTCAGCCTAGGGTGATTGGAGCAGGAGATGCTCCAAACACTCACTCTCAGAGGCAGGGAATTGTAGCTCCTCCTGTCAACAATAACAACTTTGAGATCAAGACGGGTCTGATCTCCATGGTCCAGAACCACAAATTCCATGGACTCCCCATGGAGGACCCGCTTGCACATTTGGACCAGTTCGATAGACTGTGCGAGCTCACCAAGATCAACAGGATCTCAGAGGATAGCTTCAAACTTCGCCTCTTTCCATTCTCTCTCGGTGAAAAAGCTTCCTACTGGGAGCGAGCACTGCCTCAAGATTCTATCACAACCTGGGATGACTGCAAGAAGACCTTTCTACTAAAGTTCTTCTCTATGTCAAGGACGGCCAAGTTCAAGAACAAAATCTCCAGCTTCACTCAGATGACCAACGAGAGTTTCTCTGAAGCATAGGAGAGATTCAAGGAGTACACAACCTAGTGTCCTCACCATGGCTTCACTAAGGAGTCACTGCTTAGTACGCTGTACAGAGGAGCAAGCCCAAAGATAAGGATTTTTTTGGATACTGCCAGCAATGGCAACTTCCTCAACATATATGTTGTAACTGGCTGGGATCTAGTGGAGAACCTTGCAACTTCTGATGGCAACTACAGTGAGGACTTTGATAGATCTATCAGAGGACCATCTTTGTCTTCTGATAAGACTAAGCAGGAGATCCTGTCTCTTAGTGAGAAACTTGACAAGCTTATCCTGGCGCAGCAGAAAACAGTGAACTTTGTGGGTGAAGCTAATGCTACTCAGTCTCAGGAAGGTGAATAGGATCAGGTTGAAGAGATTATGTATATACAAAATCAAGCTAACTTCAACAGAGGGTACATAAACTATAGGAACAATTCGAATCTCTCCTATAGGAACCCAAATGTAGTCAACCCTCAAGATCAAGTCTATCCAACTGAGAACCCAAGCCAGAACAAGCCTTTTGTGCCAACAGCTCCAGCCAATCCACTTGGATTTGCTCCAAGAACTGCTCAACAACCTGATGGAGAGCTTAAGACGTTGTTACTACAACTCCTTCAAGGACAGAGCACTGCTACTCAAGAGACTTCAAAGCGGTTCAGCGAGCTTCGAACCCATATAGATTGCTCCTATGATGATCTAAAGCATAAGATAGAGGTTCTGAACAGCATATTGAAGTTTGTTGAGTCTAGTACAGCATCAGCCTCTTCAAAGACTCCAGGCCAACTTTAAACCCATATAGATTGCTCCTATGATGATCTAAATCATAAGATAGAGGTTTTGAACAGCATATTGAAGTTTGTTGACCATGCTGTAGCGAAGAAAGGGACTGTTCGCAAGCCCTAGATAGAATGTAACTGTTTTTATTTAGTGGGTTTTCCCAGCCCATCTAACACTTTGAATTTAAAAATATAAATTTATTGTTTATCCGCTTAAATACAAGGTATGGTTGGAAACTTGAGTTATCTACTCTCGGAATTCGAAAAATAAATTAGGATCACAACTAGATATTTAATTGAATTCTGACTACCCAAATTCCTCTCTTTAAATAGTTTTTCTTCGTCATTTCTGGTATGCAAGCAAACAAAGTATTACCATGCTCAATCTATAATGGCAACAGATCCTAAGCAGAATGAAAACTTTTTGGCAGGTTCTTCAGCAAACATGGCAATTTGCCCTCACCCAAATCCATGTTGGTCTTTTAGCAAGAAATTGCTACCTTGATCAGATTACATCATTTGATCAGATTACGCCAGTGACTGTAGCCTTGTGGTTTGATCAAGAAATTGCCGCCTTGAGAGCAAGAAATTGCTATTTGATTTATTGAAAACGTAATTCTATACTTGTAATTCTATTAATCTTACGATAAGATACATCTCAGATATAACCAATATCTAAGAGAAAATTATATTTCTTTAGCTTTTGGAGAGGCATGCATGGATTGAGCATGAAAGGGAAACTCTCCGATCAAAAGTGAGAGAATTGGAAGCACAAATTTGACGGATCACTCATGAAATGGATATCCTGGAAGCCTTGCCAAATGCATGGCTTTCTTTTGAATTTAAAGACTTTGGCTATAACATTCTGCACTGTGTTAGGGTAATAATCAAACAAATCGAAAGAAAAGTTAACTTGTTATATGCAGACGAATAAGTTCTGGAGTTGATGGTTGTAGAATATGTGTTTTGTTAACATATGTAAAACTTCATCGGTTCGGAATATTATGTAGTAAATCTGCGAACCTAGATGGTTGAACATAAATACTTTGAATCATTAACAACTGCATCTGAACAATTAGTTTGCCTACGTACCCATGCTGGATCAAGTCAAATTGTAGTTTGTAAAGAAAATGTTTTAGCAAGAGCTGAAAATTAAACACAATAAAAGTGAAAAACCTGTGTGCCGAACATGTTATCCACTTCGCTAATGATTTAAGAGTGTCGGAGCTATCACTACAAGAAAACACAGCCAATTCCGACTACCATTTCTGACCAAGTTTGTGGTCGCAAATTTCCCAAAAGGATTCTGACTAAAGGCCGACCAAAAAGGCGGTAGTCAGAATTTAATCAGAAATTTCCGACTATATGTATTAGTCGGAAATTAGTGGGAACATATAGTCAGAAATCTGTCGGTATATGATCAGCAAATAGTCAGAAACTAAAACGGTAGATATTTAAATTTTTCGACTAAATTCCGACCAACTTTAGTTGGAAATTTTAAAAATAATTCCGACTATATTGCGACCAATGATAGTCGGAATTTACTCGCAGAGAATAGTCCACTTTTGGACGTAATAGAGACGGTATTATATTACCGTTACATATTTAAATTTTGCTACCAAATTATGACTATATATAGTCAGAATTTAGTCGGAACATTTAAACATTTCTGACTAAATTTCGACTATATATATTCAGAATTTGGTAGCAATATAATCAGAAAATTATTACCATACCCAGAATCTGGTCGAAAAATAATCGCAAATAGTGTAACGGTAACTTATATTTACTACTAAGTTCCTACTATAATAAGTTCTATATATACAAAACTTATTTCATTTGCAAACTACACACGAAAAGAAGAAGAAAAAAACACTCTTTACCTCCAATGGCATCTCATCCTATTTATACTATTAGAAAATGGATGTATGAGCGGATAGATGAAGAACCTGGACAGATTCAAGACTAATTTAAGTCCAGACTTTGTCAATTCATGGAGGTCTAAACAAATCAAGAAATAGCACGGGAAGAAGTTATGACAACTTGTCCTTACCTTAAAGCAAAAATTAAAAGTTTATTAAGATAGATATAGTTTGGAGGCATCTTTACAATAGAGGATTTACTCCAAGATATTATATATGGTATTCGCATGGAGAAGACTTTGTAGAAAGGGGGGGGACTAGTCGAAGAAGAAAAAGGGTTGAAGAAATAAATAGTGATAGATTTTTGGGTGAAAACAGTATCAGGCCAGTTATAGAGGAGGATAATCTAAAGAGAATGGTAAGAGATGTGCATCCAGAAGTTGGAGAAACAAATACCATTGTTGAAGAGCCAAACCCTGAGTCAAGAAGGTTTTTTTAGATGTTAGATGCTGCAAAAACATCCCATATATGATGGTTGCAAAGATGGACATTCTCTATTATCAGCAGCAAGTAGGATGATGGGAATCAAAACAGATTTCAATCTAAGTGAGGATTGTGTGGATGCATTTGCAGATTTTTTTCTGTGACTATCTCCCAGAAGATAATCTTGCACCACGTTCATACTACGTAATTCAGAAGTTGGTTTCTGGTCTAGGGTTACCATATCAAATTATTAATGTTTGTCGAGACAACTGCATGGTTTTTTGGAGAGAAGATGGAAATTTGAAATTTTGCAGATTTTGCGGCCAAGAAAGATTTCAAGTTTTGACCGGGCGCACTCGAATTCCGTATAAGCGAATGTGGTACTTACCAATCACAGATAGACTGAAACGATTATATCAGTCTGAGCGAACAGCAGCGGCAATGAGATGGCATGGAGAGCATTTTTTCAGTGGTGATATTTCACATCCATCAGATGCCGAAGCTTGGAAACTTTTCCAATATGAGTACCCTGATTTTGCAAGTCAGATGAGGAACGTCTACCTAGGTCTATGCATGGATGGTTTTAATCCATTTGGGAAAGGATGGCATAAATATTCACTTTGGCCAGTGATTATAACTCCATATAATCTACCTCCAACTCTCTGCATGAAACGCAAATTATTGTTTCTCACAATACATGTACCAGGTCCAAACCATCCTCGTAGAGCTCTTGATGTGTATTTGAAGCCATTAATTTCAGAGTTACAGATGTTATGGCATGAAAGCGTTTGTGTGTATGATGTGTCATTGAAGACCAATTTCACCATGCGCGATGTATTGATGTGGACAATTAGCGATTTCTCAGCTTATGGGATGCTATCGGGATGGACTACACATGGAAGGTTAGCATGTCCGCACTGTCAAGATAATACTGATGCATTTTGGTTAGCGAATGGGAGAAAATTAAGTTGGTTTCACTGTCATAGGCATTTTTTGGCGAGTAATCATAGTTATCGCCGTAACAAATGATCGTTTAGAAGGAGCAAAGTTGTTCGGGATGGTCCACCTCCGGTCTATGATGGTAACTATCTTCTGCAGCAGTTTTCATATTTTTATATTGTTGAAACTGCAGAGTGTGGTGGTAATGTACCTGATCGAATTGATGGTTATGGGGAGCAACATAAAAAGAGTATTTTTTGGGAGCTACCGTATTGAAAAGATCAACTGCTCAGACATAATCTTGATGTGATGCACATTGAAAAGAATTTTTTCGATAACATCATCAACACGGTGTTCAACGTCCAAGGAAAAACAAAAGATAATTTGAAGTCAAGGTTGGATCTAACTGAGATTTGTCAACGGCCTCAACTACATGTTGACGAGAATGGAAGAGGTCAAGCTCAAAAAACAGCTTTTTTGAATGGATCCAAACTTCAGTGAAATTCCCAGATGGATATATTTCTAATTTGAGCAATTGCGTTGATGATACAGCAGGACGGTTTTCTGGTTTAAAGAGTCATGATTGTCATGTTATTATGCAACGATTATTTCCATTTGTATTTAAAGAGCTCCTCCCAAAAGATGTCCACCAAGCAATATCAGGTACATTTTAGAATTTTATTTTTAAATACTTAACATCACTTTGGTAAATTCAAAATAACATTAAGTGCATTTTGCAGCTGTTGGAGCATTTTTTAGAGATCTATGCTCCAGATCGTTCAGAGAAGGTTGTTTACAAACCCTACAAGAGAATATTCCCATTATCCTATGCAATCTTGAGAAAATATTCCCACCTTCTTTTTTTGATGTGATGGAGCATCTTCCTACCCATTTGTCTCATGAAGCTAAACTTGGTGGACCTGTTCAATATACATGGATGTATCCGTTTGAAAGGTACATGTTTCATCTTAAAAAGAAGGTGAAAAACCTCAGTAAAGTTGAAGGATCTGTTGTTGCACAAAGCTTGAATGAAGAAACAAGTAATTTTGCTCAGTATTACTTTGCTCCTAACATCCAAACAAAGGCAAGAAGACCGAGGAGATATGATGATGGTGGTCAACGGCCATTCATCATTGTTATGTGCCAGATATATTTTAAGAAATTTGTAGGTTTAGTGGAAAGCGTAAAGGAGTTTGGCTAACTGAGCAAGAACTCAATCATATTCATACATATATTCTTCGGAATTGCGAAGATATTTTACCATATGAAAGGTACATTTCTTTCTTTTTAATTAACATATATTATGTTAATGCTTTATTAAATATCTGATTAGTTTTATTATTACAGTATTTTTGCCAACTAAGCTCGTGAAGGACACGAAGATATCAGTGATGAACACTTAGAGGAGATGAAACAAGAACTTTATGAAAAATGGTTAAAGTATTATGTAAGTATATTCAAATAATTTTAAATTGATCGCACTTATTTTACTTACTAACTTAAACATTAACAATTGAAACAGGTACAATCTGGCATGACACGAGGACAAAGGTTCCCAACTTGGCTTGAGGAGCTAGTAGGTGGTCCATTACTCCAGGTGGTTTCAGCACAATGTATTGTACACGAAGATATGTTTTCTGTAGTAAAGCAAGAACGAGAATCCGGAAAACGGTGAACTACGGTGTTGTTGTGAAGACATCTGGGGTAGACTACTATGGTGAAATTTTGGATATTCTTGAAGTGGAGTACCCAGGATATGTCAATCTGAAGTGTACCATTTTCAAATGCGATTGGTATGATCCTACATATGGTCAAGGAATTCAAGTAACAAAGTTTGGAGTTACAATCATCAACTCAAGTAGGCGGTTAGGTAAGTATGATCCAATCATCATCGCCTCACAAGCTGATTAAGTGAGATACCTCCCGTTTCCATGAATCTCTGATATGCTCAAATTAACCCTTAGAGCTACTCTCTCAAATTAAGAGATCACTGTAGTACTTAGGGATCGAATTCCATAAAGACTCTAGTTCACACAATAGATTATCAGTTTTGAAGTAAGCTAAACTAATGAATGTAAATTAAATAAAACAAGATGGAAACAATAAAATAAGGATGTATATTCAATATGACAAGAAGCTAGACCTAGGGAAATCAATTGGGGAATACTTTGAATTATGAACTGGGCGGTTCAATAATTAGGATGCAATTGTATGTTCGGTTCTTAAACTCATAACACTATAATGATATATATCCAACTCTCGCTGCGACGACATCTATCCTCTAAACAAAAGTAAACCAAATCACTTTGCGAATACAAATAAATAGAGTCTGCATGAATAACAAGTATGATATGTTCACAAAATTCCTAAAATAGCACTCTCGCTGCGAAAAGGCTGTTTGCTCATCTAAGATTAGTTCAGGATATCAACAGCACTCTCGCGCCTACTAACATTCTTATGATTCTAGATTCTGGTGGCTAGCCTAGAACTAGTATAGATTCAAATCTAGATGAAGAATATTATGAATATCCTAATATGTTTATGCCCAATTCAACAATTCATCATAAACCCTTGAAAACCTCAGATCTAACAAGTAAACTACTCAGACATGGTGAATGAAACAAACATCATGAATATAATAGAAATCATAAAATAAATCAAGATGAGGAAGAGTTTAGAAGTCTTCTCCAAAAATATCTCTCAAAAGATGGCTGTAGAAAATAAAGCATAGGTCTAAACAATGACCTAAAAATACAATATATAAGTCTAAACATGATTTGGGCTATTATTGTAAATAAGGAAAACTTCTGGACAAAAACTGCAAATCTTCAGCGTGAATAATGACCATGTCGATCGATACTGTTCACGTGTGTCGGTCGACATGAACAGTAACTTGATGAACAGTAAATTGATGAATAGTACAAAAAATTGAATCAAGGAAGAAGTTTGAAAATCGCGAAACTCACCTACTCTTCAGAACATTGTGCTTACCAGTCATCATGTAATCCACATGGTACAAGAACTATTCAGAGACTAACCACCATGTACATTCACCGTAGTCACTCGCAGCCTTCTCAATACCACCACAACTTAACAATGTATCCCTTTAGTAAGCCATTTCATCGCTGGGTCTCATTTCTGAAGTCAGTATTCAAGAGCCTTCTAGACTCAGTTTCATCCTATACCATAATAAGACAAACCTCACAACAACAATGATGTTTTCGTCTCCCCAAGACTTAAATCCTTGGTTATTTTGGATTTCATATGATTTTCTCTTTCTTATATTTTGTCTATGAATGTAGGCTATTAGAAGTGAATAATGGGTCACCGGATCGCTCCTACCCTCACAGCAACCCTACTTTCATCATCTCCTTAAGAAGTAGAAATATGGGGGCATAGATTTCTCTTACCCGCTTCTACTTCAGAGAATCATTTGGTCATTCATAGACTACACCTAAAGGCTTTTATTATTAGTAACAACTTTTTTGGGGAGACTACACATCATAACTTACTTTTGTTTTATCAGGTCAGGTATGAATGAAAAGTCAAGCTCTCAAACACGAATTTCGTCCATGAGGTAAAAGGAACTGATAGAAATTAGCTCAGGCTATAGCGGGCATCTGTTGTAAGTATGGAGATCTCAAGTTAACCGGTCAGACTTGGGGCTTTTGCATTAGTTGAATCCGAATAAGTTCTGCAACAATGGTCACCATAAAACATAGCAAACAAACTAGACCAAGAGATAGCTCATAGTTTCTAACTAGGTTTGACTCAATAAAACAAAAAATTGAAAAATAAAAGAAAATTTGGGACTGACTCTCAAAAGAATAAATAGAGTTAGTAACAACCTCCCCCAGACTTAAACTACACTGTCCCTAGTGTAATTAAGATTACGGAAGGTGAAAGAAATAAATAATAATTAAACATAAGTGAATTGTTGAGTTCTGAAAATCGTAACCTGGTAATGGTGTGTGTGTCGATCGACATGAGTGTGAAGATCGTACAATGAAGTCTCACACCAATCTATTGGTCATTCAATCCATTTTCTAACATTAAATCAAGTGGGTTGCCTCCCACTAAGCGCTTTTTTTGTAAAGTCATTAGCTTGACTTGGCTGAAGGATGAATATCTGGTGGACGAATGAGTGTCACTGAATGTCTCTCAGAAAGACATTGTTTCATCCATGGTGGAGTGTAAGCATTAGGTGCATGAGGACGACCAAGGTAATGAGGAACATCAGCCGGGTGGGACATTAGTCTGGGTGGGACACTTCTTTTCCCTGCAAAACCATCAAAAGGAGAAACAAGCGCTCTACGAGAATCTCGTGGCTTGGTTAACAGCAAAACAGTTTTTGTATCTTGAAAAATCGTATTGATGATCTTAGATGATTTGGGCTTAGAAAGTGTGTACCTTTGCTTTTGCCGGGATGAATGAAGTATGGGATCTGGAGGTTTATGTCGGACAACATCTTTGAGACTTGCAGCATTGAGATCATTCTGAAAACCAGCTGTTTGGAAAACTGCAGACCAAGTGGCAGAGCGTGTCGACCGACACAGGTTGGTGGTGTCGATCGACACGAAGCCACAACTCGGATATCTGCACATTTTCTGTAATTCTGCTCAGCAATCCTTGTTTCCATCATAAAAACATCATCGTCTAACAACATGTTAGTGCGTACAACCTTGTCATGCAGTCTAGTCTGTAAGATATGATCACCACTCCAATCATCAAGCTCAAAAGCTTGCTTATTCACTTGCTCATTATGACCCAACTCCTTGACATACCCAGCAGTAATGTCTTTGGAGGTTTCTACAGAGAATGTTTAACCATCAATGATTGGTGTTTTTCTGAGCTTGTCCATATCAAAGTTCATGACCTGATCACCCAAATTCAAGCCTATCATGCTTCCCCTTACATCAATTATGGCACCAACAGTAGCCAAGAAAGGTCTTCCCAACATTAGAGGATCCTTAGGTTCTTCTTCATATTTCAACACCACAAAGTCTGTGGGAATCAAAAAATATCCAATTTTCACTGGAACATCTTCTAAGACACCTTCTGCAATCCTCTTGGACCTATCAGCCAAGAAAATAATGATATTTTTTGGCTTGAAAGCAGTCATCACAAGTCTAACAGCAACATAGTAAGGTATCTGGCTGATACTTCAGCAATCTGACCATTATCCGTGTTAGCTGCTCGTCTTGTCCTCTCAAGGTCTGCATTCTTGGTACTATTACTAGAAACCAAGTTTTCAATCAACTTACTCGCAGCCCTAGGTGTATTGGTCTTGAAGTTTCCATTGCTAGCAGCATCTAAAGCAATCTGATACCTCCAATCAACACCTCTGAAGAAAGTACCCAAAAGTTGAACCTCACTGAAATAATGATGTGGATAATCTCTTTGATATCCCTTGAATCTTAGCCAAGCTGCTTTCAAAGTCTCATAGGTCCTTGAGTAAACTGGGAGATCATATTACTCAAATCTTCATACCTTTCATCATCATAGAAGTTGTTCAGAAAGGCTGTCTTAGTTGCTTCCCAAGTTATCAAAGATCCTGGTATCAACTGCTTAAGCCAATAAGTTGCTTCCCCAGCAAGTGAGTATGGGAAGAGCTTGCAGAAAATGTTATCCTCTGACACTCCATTGGCTTTAATGCTAGAAGCCAAATCCTCAAACCTCTCAATGTGATCCATCCGGTGTTCATTGGAAAGACCATGAAAAGGGTGCTGTCCCACAAGAGTGTAATACACGGGTTTCAGCTCAAAGTCATTTCTCTAAAAAGAAGGAGGTCGAATAGCAGACCTATTAGCATAGAACTGACTAGGCCTATTGTACTCAGCAAGTGTTATCTCCTTAGCTGCACCATATCCCTGCGGATCACCAACATTGTCACCGTGTCGACCGACATGGAGAGCTTGGTGTCGGTCGACATGATCAGCGACTTCAAATATCGTGTTTCCATCAGCATCCAATTTATGACCCTGCGCATTACGCGTATGCCCCTCTGAATCACGTAAAACTCCAGTTTCATCCCTAAACAACACCAGCAGATTACCATCTCTGATATCCTCTGTGCTGTCCGGTTAGCTCACTCTAACTTAGCTAGTTCTTGAGTAGAAAAATTGACAAGTGAAAGATCCTTATTGCTCCTGGTACCATGCTTATGCATGCACCTGAAACGCACAAGCAATGAAAGAACGCGTAAGTAACAAAATAAAAGAAAAAATTTAGACTAAATTCTAACCTAAACCTAATGATGAATCAAAGAGTCCCCGGAACGGCGCCAAAATTTTATATGCTCAAATTAACCTTTAGAGCTACTCTTTCAAATTAAGAGATCACTGTAGTACTTAGGGATCGAATTCCACAAAGACTCTAGTTCACACAATAGATTATCAGTTTTGAATTAAGCTAAACTAATGAATGTAAATTAAATAAAACAAGATGGAAACAATAAAATAAGGATGTATATTCAATATGACAAGAAGCTAGACCTAGGGAAATCAATTGGGGAATACTTTGAATTATGAACTGGGCGGTTCAATAATTAGGATGCAATTGTATGTTCGGTTTTTAAACTCATAACACTATAATGATATATATCCAACTCTCGCTGCGACGACATCTATCCTCTAAACAAAAGTAAACCAAATCACTTTGCGAATACAAATACATAAAGTCTGCATGAATAACAAGTATGATATGTTCACAAAATTCCTAAAATAGCACTCTCGCTGCGAAAAGGCTGTTTGCTCATCTAAGATTAGGTCAGGATATCAATAGCACTCTCGCGCCTACTAACATTCTTATGATTCTAGATTCTGGCGGCTAGCCTTGAACTAGTATAGATTCAAATCTAGATGAAGAATATTATGAATATCCTAATATGTTTATGCCCAATTCAACAATTCATTATAAACCCTTGAAAACCCTAGATCTAACAAGTAAACTACTCAGACATGGTGAATGAAACAAACATCATGAATATAATAGAAATCATAAAATAAATCAAGAGGAGGAAGAGTTTAGAAGTCTTCTCCAAAAATATCTCTCAAAAGGTGGCTGTAGAAAATAAAGCATAGGTCTAAACAATGACCTAAAAATACAATATATAAGTCTAAACACGATTTGGGCTCTTTTTGTAAATAAGGAAAACTTATGGGCAAAACTGCAAATCTTTCATGTGAATAGTGACCATGTCGATCGACAATGTTCACGTGTGTCGGTCGACATGAACAGTAAAGATGAACAGTAACTTGATGAACAATAACTTTCCAACTTTTCAGCTACAATACTCCAGAATTGCTCCATAATGTATCAACAATATCCATCTCGTATTTGTACCTAATAAGACTTAAATATATATACAAAAGACGCTAAAACCAATATGTATATCATGGCTAAAAACCATAAAATCCATGATATATCAATCTCCAATGTCAATGACCCATGGGTTGCAGCTACACAAATCAACCCTCGTAGCCGTGTGGAAGGTACATCTTTTGAAGAACCATTACAACAACCTTATACTGCTATGCCTACTCAAACAGAAGCATCATCTTCACAAGTTCCTTTAGTCAATGTTGAGAATATTCAAGTTGAAGATTTAGAAGTTGAAGCTGATGAAGAAAGAAGCGACGAATTTTTAATTGTTAAGTGTTTTATTTTTGTGGAATTTCCGGATGTTAGTCGGAATTTAGTCAGAATGGGTGTGGTCGGAAATTCATTGGAAATATGGCTCTTATTCTCACCAAATTCCGACTAAACATTGGGCCTACCCGTCCATCTTACGCACGCCATGCAACCAGTTATACCACATCAATGAATGTTGCTACTAAATTCCGACTAATGGTGGGCCATGGTCGGAACTTAATCAGAATGTGTTCTTCGATTTCTGGCTAAATTCCGATTATGGCCCACCATTAGACAGAATTTAGTAGCAACATTTTCTCTGTTCGAGATGCCATGCAACCACTAACTCTAGAACAATAAATTTTCTACTAAATTCTGACTAATGGTGGGTGATGGTCGGAATTTAGATGGAATTCGAGGTCCAAATTCCGATGAAATTCGAGGTCCAAATTCCGATGAAATTCCAACCATCGCCCACCGTTATTCGGAATTTAGTAGGAAATATTTGACCCTATATAAATAGAACAAGCTGCTTTACTTATTCGCACCATCTCCATCTTCTTATCAACGTAAATATTCTCTTATTCATCAAATTTTCACAATAGTGTTTTATTTTTTTATTTTTCAAACAAATACTAACTCTATATTTTTTCGTAGGTACATAATGGCAAATAATGCACCTAGATAGCCCCCATTTGCTACGTGGCATGGAAACCATGCAGGAGCGGGACCGTCCGAAACCCAACCTCCAGATGATCCATTGTTGAATTTTGATATCAATTTGGATGACTTTCCACCAGTTCCTGAGACTCAGCATATGCAACCAATACAGACGGTGACGTTAGAGCAAGTGTTACAAGGAACTGGACGGCGAGGTTTAAAGAAGCTTGTTCCTGAACCGAACCCCGATCCAGAAAAAAAAGAATTATGGTAATTTCTATTTAAAATTTAATTGTTTTCAAATATTTATTTATAATAAAAAATTTAATATTAAATTTTAGTATTAAATATTTTTACAAGGTTTGGATTAAGTAAGGAGATCACTAAGGTGATCATCAAAATTATTTTTGCGGATTTTGAGACAATTCCAAACTGGAGCAGTGCTTCACTCGAAATAAAAAACCCGTTGGTTAAAAGCATTTACGGTAAATTTTAATATAATTAAATATTTTTATATAAAATTGTTTAAGTAAAATATTTTTATTTAATAATTTTATTATTTTCCTACTTTATTTTAGCTAAAATACAATTGGGATTATGAAATAACCCAACAAGCACAGGATGAATTTGATAATGTTGGTGCAACACGTTTGAAAGATTTGGTGTACGAACTGAAGAAAAAATGGAAACACAATATTGATCCCCCTCGTTGGTTGAAAAATGATGCTTGGGTCGGTCTCTGTTTGTTTTGGGAGGAAGCTCGGAGTCGCAAACGAGGCCAAACTTACTCTACAAATCGTAATAGCAAACGAGATGGATACGGGATCGCCAAACATACTTGTGGGGCAATGCCTTATATCCGCAAAAGGCATAATATGGTAATTTGATCTTATTTCTTTATATAATTATTCTCTTCATAAAAAATACTAACCTTTAATAATGGTTTTTTTAATAAGCTTGATCTCCTAACCGGTGAATATTCTGATATGGTGACATTTATGGAAGAAACTCACACTCGAGCTGATGGTACTTTCGTCAACAAGAAAGCTGAGGCCATTGTTAAAAAATGTAGAGAACATGAGAAAGAGCTGCCGACCCAATTGACACAAGATTCAGAGAATCCCGGATAGGTCTCACTTACACTAGCTCACAAAAACAATATTTATGTTGAGGTAATATTTAGTTTTATTTATCTTCCTGAACCTAATTGGTTATAATTTTAAATTTTAATTCTTATATTTATTTGTTTTTTTTGTAGGAGCTACCAAAAGGTAAGGGACCAAGATTTAGATATGGATCAATTCCTTACAGTAAATTTGACGATAGGATGCAATGGAGTCAATCATCGAAGATGAAAGATGGCAGCGGAGATGTCCAAGCAAAGGAACTAAATGAGATCCGAGCATCTCAAAGTGATGTCCTATACTGGCAACGACTCATGCAACAGCTACATCCGAATGCCGTTCCGCCATCTCAGAGACCTCGTAATGCAGATGGATCCCTCAATACCGATGATGATTATCCAATGTCTTCTTCTTAATAATTTTATTATGTTATTTTGAATCATGGTTTGTATAATTAGTGTTAAGACTATTTCTGGTTCGTCACAATTTTAATTTTAAAATACTTAGACTTGGGAGATTCACAACAGTCTAATGTAAGCTTAATCTTCAGTTTATGAAATTTATCCTCAGTGAATATTTTGTTTGGTTTAAAGATTACCAAATTGTATAAATCCAATGATATTAATGAATATTTTCGGGTTTTTTTATTTTTTTACAGGTTATGAAGGTGAATCTGATAATTACTGATTATTGTATGCCAGGAATGACTGGTTTTGAACTCCTCAAGAAAGTGAAGAATTACAAATTTCTTATTAAAAAAAAAAAAAAAAAAAAAAAAAAAAAAACCACTAACAAAGTCTCTTTCGATAATTGACAGCAGGAATCATCGAATCTAAAGGAAGTACCTGTTGTGATATTGTCTTCAGAGAACATTCCTACTCGTATAACCAAGTAAAATTATATATCATTTTCTTATTTGTTCTATCTTTTTTCTTTTTCTTTTTATTTTCTCAATGGTGAATTAAGACTGTTAATATCTTGATGCATGATATTGTAGATGTTTAGCGAGCGGAGCGCAGATGTTTATGCAGAAGCCGTTAAAATTATCTGACGTAGAGAAAATAAAATGTAATCTCTTAAACTGCGGTAGCTGAAGATCTCTTTATAGACTCAAAAGCTTATAGAATTCTATTTGTTTCATTTTTACAAAAATTAATTTAATCGAAAATTAACGATTGTGTTCCTAAACAATGACAAATTGTATAGATTATATATATTAAAAAAAAAATCTAAGATTTGTGAAGAAGAGATCAAAACCAATACAGATCTCTATGAGTAAATTATTTTATGAATTAGAAATATTTTCTTTGTTTGACCAAAAAAAAACATATGTTCTTTTTGGTCAGGTTCGAGTAATCTTAAACAGTTAACTCACAAGAAATGTCTAGAATTCATATAAGCGGAATTCAAAATCAAAAAGTAAACCCACCATACATCAATTAAGTGAATGATTTTGATTTATTTCGGCTTTTATTGCCCTGAAAACGATAGAGAAGTATCATTGATGATGCCATGCCATTATGGCAAGATGCGAGATGTCTTGGTGTTAGATTTTAGTCTCTTGGGCCTGTGATTTTAAACATTTTGGGGCTATTATGTCCGCAATTTTAGAAATTGAATGGGCACACAACCTTTAGATGAGTGTTTTGTTGTATTATGCAACTTCTTCAATTACGGTAGCATTTGTATTATGCGATTTATTTTTGTTTGTTTCCAGTACCTATTTTTTTGTTTGGTTCAAATTGTTATTTATCTAGATAGTCAATATACAGAACTAATAGGGAAAAATAGAATTAAACTACATGAACATGACAATGTAAGTACTGAATTTTACATTTTTATGTCAAGGTAAGTACTGAGATCACAAAGAATAATAACATAAAACAAATATTCAATTTAAATTAGAAAATTCGTTTCAGACAAATATTAGTTTTATCATTAGGCCGAGCCACTTCAAGTTTGGAATTTGGTCTTTAATTGCATTGTCAATGATTTTAACTTCTGAATTTGGTCTCATCACCCTTGAATCTCCAACATTTGGAGCTTCTACACAAATGTTGCTCACATTGGGACCTAAGGGGACAAAGTGGGCTGTATCTTATGGATTAGTTGCTACCTTCTGCAACTCTTTCTCTAGAGTTAGATCCATTGAATCAATAAGTATTAACTATTTGTGTTAATTCAATAAATTATAGAATCATAACTTTTACATAAAATAATAAAATTCGATTTATAGTGAAAATAGGTCGCATGCATGCAAAAAAGCGAACATCGAATAATTTATAGTGCAAAAAAAATAATAATAAGGATTAACAAGCGACAATTTGATACGATATATTATGAAAAAAATAAATAAATAAGAATTTGAAAATGATGATTATCGCCTACTTGTAACTTATAAGACAAAATAAGTTATGCATAGACATGGAGGATCATTATTATCAACTTAATGGGCCAAATAGGCAAATCAGTGACAGCAAGAGTGTCAATAGTGATATCATGTTATACGAAATGTTTAGGGTACTGAAATGAGATAAAAGACCGATCGCTAAATAATTTAATCTGATTTGACAAGAGTTGCATATAATTGGCATATTATAACAAATTGGTTAGGAACTTAGATAATACTATAGGTCTACGAATAAAAAAGCAATACTGTATACAGAAATTGAAAGAATTGTTTTCTCCATAGAGGAGACAAATCGTCTGTATATGATTTTTTCTAAAGGGGGAAAAGTCAAAATTGTTCTCTCTCAAAGAAAAACAAAGTCAAAATAAAATGTGCATATCCACTTAGAGAGAGTTACTTTGGTTAGAAACAACTTATAACGGCCTGATGCTCTCTCAAGACCCGTGGACCTCACCTTCATCCGATGGTCGGTGCATTAATTTTCAAGAAGCTCGAAAGACATGTTACTATCCTTACAAATCACTATATGATATTTTGCGCATTTTGGTCTACTCAAACGGTACCGAAAATCACTTCCTGATATGACACATCTTCTACTGCTACTCCAGCCCAAGCACGCTTAACTCTGGAATTCTAACTGGAAGAGTGACAGAAAAGATAAGTGCACTTTGGTGATATAGGTAGCCAAATCAATTCTCTTAAGCCTCTCCACATGTACCACTACATACCAGAAACCGGGATGTTACACAACTTCTATACACAAATTTGGATATGGAGGATGTAGGAAAGATGTGGGCTTTCTGATGAATGTTGAAGAAGATGATGGATAGGAATCCGAAGACGGAAAAAAATGATGACGCAAACCAAATATCTTCAGAAATATAACACAAAAATAAAAATAAAATATGGAAACTTGATGACGAAAGAGATAAGCTAGTGGATGTTGTTGGAAAATACCTGGTGATAAGGAATGACGAACGTCTACAGCAAATGAAAATGCGAGAGAGAAAATATATTCGGTTGGCAAAGATCTGAATAATAAAAGAAATATGAATTCAGAGACGGGAGGAATACGGTGGGGGCTTCTACTAGTGATTGAAGATAAGGGTAGATGGAAATCCAAAGACAAAAAGGAAAGGAAATAACAAAAAGCAAAGATCTTACACTCAAATATATTGGATTTGATCTAAATTTTAATATGTTAATATGGAAAGTGTAATATATACATTAACTTAATTTATTAATATAAAAAATAAACTTATGTCAACACCCCCCAACAATATCCTTTTATTGGGGTGTTGTATCCTTTTGTTTTTTGTCTTGTGTGTGTGTGAATCTGTTAGTCTTTTACTACACATATATGTTCTCCTTCCTAGCAAAATTCAAAGTTGTTTGTAGTTTGACCCTTTTCCTCTTAATAATTTTAAGATGATAAAAGAAACAAACAAACTTATGTCTATATATATATTGGCAGCATATATAACTCTCTTCTCTAGCATAATATGTTTTCTTCTTCTTATCCTAAAACAATTTCAAGATATATCATTAACAACAAAATTTGATTTTTATGTTTCTGCTTAAAATTTCATTTAATGTTTCTGCTTAAATATAAATTATTTTATAATTTAGAAATAAGTACATGGGACGGGTCCTAACCTAGTTTATTCATTTTATTTAGAATACCTAATATTAATATATATATATATATATATATATATATATATATTATACATGCAAAATGATTCTTGAATTAAATAATGACAAAATAATAATAATAAAAATTTAAAATTGATTTTTATTTTTTTTACAACAATAGAAAACATTACAAGAAAGTAGAACTAATATAATAAACTATTTGGAGCCCTAGTATAAGGGTAAAAATACAGTTTCAATTATAAATAATCCTGAAATCTGAATATTACGAAAATTTAAGAATATCCAAAAATAAAATAAAAACACCAATATACTAATTACTAAGCAACAAAATAAATGTAAACCTTTATAAATGTATGGGAGAATAGCACAAAAATACATGAACTTTTAAAGTACCCAAAATAATACATGAACTAATTATTTATTTCTTTAAAATACACAAACTCTTAAACTGTATCCATTAAGCACCTAAGACTTGATGAAAAACAATATCCATTAATGTTATAGTTAAAACAATATTTGAATTTTCAAAAATATATATAAAATTGCAAACATCTTATTCTTTCAATGATTCAAAAATAGGATTAAAATTATTAAACTTTCAATTTATAAATAATAAAAACTCAAAAACGGATAAAGTTTCAAATAGTTTTTAAAAATTATAAAAATTTCAATAATATTATATATGTTATATCTTTCACATCAAAATTACATGTATCAGAATTTTTTTTATACAACTTCTTATATTATTATATTTTCACATAACACTCTCATCTAAATAATATAGAAAATAATATTAAAAGTAATATTATTTTATGATGCTATTTGGTTTGGGGATTTTTAATCGGTTCGTTAAGATCTACGGAAAGCAAGGAATATAGTTGAATTATTGATCAAATATCGCAAGCAAATAACAAGATTCAAGACACTAACAATCAATCTTATGAACCCTAGCCATGATAGAGGTTGATCGTTGATAGTCTTGTGGTTTCAAAGATCAGATGTTCACGTAGTTGTCAGGGTCTGAAATCCCGTCGTACATCTTCATTGTTGGAAACGTAAAATTTTCTAACATATATGTGTATGTTGTGTCTCTGTCTTGAGGTAACCGTGGTCTACCGTCGTTAGTAGGCAGAGTTCCGGACAGTGATTGCATCAAATTGGTAAGTGTATGCAACCCACCATGGGAGTTGGCAGGCTCCTTTCACCGTTAAGCAGAGACGTGTTCCCTGCTCTCAGATTTGCATTATCTGCTTGAACTTGTGCTAAGTCTTTCTCGAGCCTCTTTCACATGGGCAGTTAGTGTCTCCAGTTGAACAATAATATAGTTATTTTCTCCTGCCATATCTCACATAGTTAGATTTCTAATGCCCTCCTTCTAGCACCAATTGTTTTCGGAATTTTTAATCGGTTTGTTATAATCTACGGAAAGCAATGAATATATTTGTTTTATTGATTGGATATCGCTAGCAATTACAAGATTAGATAAAATTTGTTTATTAAAAACAGTGGTAACTTTACTATGGGAATTATATGCTGAATCTCAAACTTTATATTTTAGCTTTTAGAATTTTTAGAATTTTCAAAGAGTAGCTAGTAGGAATGTTCTATGTTTTCTGAATTTTTTATTTATAAATCCTAAAATTTACAAGTTCAGTTTGTTTTTGTTTAAAATTATTTTATAATTATTTTAGATTTTTTCTAAAGTTCTTTGATTTTCTTAAAGAGTTTTTTTATGTTTTTGAATTTTTAAAAATGTTTTTGTTTTAATTATGAAATTAATGGATATTATTTTTCATCCACTCTTGGTTGTTTATTGGATACAACTTAAAAGTTTGTGTATTTTAATGGAAAGAAAAATTAGTTCATGTTAAAGAACGATTATAACTGATCGTCTACATAAACGTTTAAATTATAAACGTCGCAAGGAATTTATGAAAAAGTTGATTATACCATGGAAATTGATTGATTATGTAACTAATCACTTTGCTCAGTAAGTCAGTAGAAACTAATTCTTCAATTTCAAACAAAGATCACACATATTTTCTGGTTAATAAATACTAAACAAGAAAATTGTCAAAAAAAAAAAGATCGAAACTAAGCAACAAAGTAGAAAAGTGTTCGAAGAAAGGGATCACGAGATGATTCTTCGTTTCCTCGATATGGATGAGGCAGGAACAACAGATAAGCTTTCCTTGTGTGCTTCAACCATTGAATACACCTGCACTCACATAAAAATTTGGGCAAGCTCAAATAAAAACCTATGATAACGTTGTCTACTTGAAAACATGTTCTTTCACCAAAATCACATCGGAGGGTACCTTTCTAACAGCTGATGTGAGTCCCATGGTAGAAAGAACATCACTGTCCACATACTTGCATGTTAGAGTGTCCTTTGTTTGATTTTTGAACAGATCATTTGTCCCACCTTGTATGATTTCTTGTCAATTTCTCGACTAAAAATATGTCCATGTTTATGTAAAAGAGAGAAAGAGCACAGAAAGAAATACGATAGATAGTCGTTCAAACCTGTAAGTTGTACAGCTAATAGCTCCACATAAACTTTTCGACGAATGTGCGTGAAGACATGGACGAATTCTCCAAGTTCTTTTCTTGAAACTAGACTGCATGTTTCTATCTGAAATGCTTCCTTAAGGTAGAGGTTGATCGCGTTCCTCCTTGTTGCTAAATCAGCTTCTTCATCCAATAAAACAGATGGGAACTCCCAAAGACCAGCAAGAAGACCCTCTTCGGGTCTCTTGACGAGAACATATCTACCTCCTGATTGTTGTTTACTCTTCTGATTCAGTATTTCCAAAACACAGACGCAACAAAAGTCTTGCCTCGGCTTTGCCTTGACCACTTTCGTAGGATAATCTGTCACTGAAATGGTTGTGTTTTCTTGAGAAAATGAAAATGCACGGCATTGGCTGGAAACTGGACAAGAAGAGCAACTTGGCTTTGATACATTGCATAGAGTCGCACCAAGCTCCATCAAAGATTGGTTGAAATCTCCAGGACGTGAAGGATCCACTAGCTGACCAGCTAGTTTCCTGTATGAAAATAACTTTGTTTATCCTCTCTTTTGTTATCGTCACAATATAGCTAGAGACAAAAGATTTTTCTAACCAGAAACTCCTGGACGTAAGCCGGTCTTTTGGATTAGCTGAGATGGCCTTTAGTCTAGAAAGCACTCTTATCACGTTTCCATCAACAACAGGTACAGCCTGGAACAGAAACAAGTACCACATAAAGATTACATACTTACATGTATGATTGAGAAAAGAAAACTGAGTCACCTCATTGAAAGCAATTGAGGCGATAGCTCCGGCTGTGTATTCTCCTATTCCTTTAACTTTCATCAAGCTAGACGCTTTATTTGGAATACCCTCTTTCCCTGCAACAACCATCTTTGCTCCCTACGACAAGTAGAAAGCATTACTACAATACTTAATGAACCTCACATTGTAGAAAGAGTATTCACCTCTAAAAGAAAACGTGCCCGCCTATAGTATCCCAAACCTGCCCACATTTCGTTTACCTCCTGCAGCACGAAGAAACAATAATCACTTTTTTTATTTTGGAAATAAAGACTAGTAATGATGGGAAAATACAGAGCAAACATCTAACAAAACAAAACCACATAATGGGATATTTGTTGGATATATTTGCAATTTCCCACATGGTAAGATCGAAAACACAGACACTCTTTACAAAGTAACCAATTTGCCAAAACAATGACGAGCACGCAACAAACATAACACCAGAAAAGAAAGCTCTTACTTCATCTAATTGTTTCTCATGTCCCTGAAAAAATTCAAACTGGTGTGGCATTAACTAATTTAGAGACTGATAGATTTCTCTCTTCCCTACGCAAATGCAGAACAAAACCAGAAAACAGTAAGATGAACATAAATATTCAAATAGAACATAGTAAGACTGAAAACACACACTCTTAGCAAAGGAACCATTCGCCAAAACAATGACAAGCACATAACCCAAGATAGGAAAATGCAATTCCGAAGATATGAAGTCTTTACTTCCCACTAATACACACAAGGATTCAATTAGTAACGGATTTGCCAAACACAAAAGAAAAGAAAAGCTCTTTCTTCATCTTCTTATTGAATACCCAAAAAAGATGAAGTCTTTACTTCCCTAAGGATTCAAGTAGTACAATTATATGATTTATTGCCAATTTCCCACACAGTAACACAAATAAGCATTAGCCCAAATCCAAGAAAAGAAAAAAGCTCTTTCTTCAACTAAATTCAAGAAAAGAAGAATCACCTCAAGAGAAGCTTGAGCAAGGTCATAAATGGTTGGCCATTTCTGCATCCAACGTTTATAATAATCCATAACAGTTTGAACCCTAGTTTGCTGCAACATAATCTCAGATACCCAAACCTCATAAGCTCTTCTCTCCTTTTCAATTTCACTTCTTCTTCTTCTCCATGGAAGATCTCTCTGATTCTCATCGTACCACTCAAGCAAAGAGATTCGGATTTTCTGGGTTTCATTTTCGCTAAATAGATCTTCCATATCTCCTCCTAGTGGTTCTTCTTCTTCTTTTTTCACCCGACACTTTCTCATGAGTTTCTCTCGAGGGACAGAAGAATCCGACATACCTATGGTCTTAAAGCTCGAAGCTTTGCAATATAAAATCAAAATTGGTTTTGGATTTTGTTTCTTTGAAGCGACCGTTGATCTTTCAAATGTAGGGTTTAGAGTCACGCGTAGAAGAAATGCCCTCATCCGTGGCAAACTTTTCTCAATTGCACCCCTCTAATTTACCAATTTTAGTTACATTTAATTTAAATCAAAAATTATAGGAATTACCTTCCTAACTAGCATTGAAATAAAACTACAGATCCTAAAAGTACTGACTATCTCAGTCATTGTGATTGCTTAGAACTCTCTCAACACTTGAGAGGGTTTCCTCTTTCTCCCTCACTTGAGTGGAGATCTATCAATCCCGGCATTATTGCAACGGTTGCTTCTTTTTTTTCCAATCCAATATTTATCTTTCCTTTACCACTCTCGGTATTTAAGTCTGGATTATTCGTAATCGTACCTTGATCAGCTAGTCCTTCCTTTTTCAGAGATTTCTTTTCCTTTCCTGATTCCCAATTATGATTTTTCTCCCAATCAACCCTAATTTCTTGACTCTTTTAATAGCAATCAGAATCCCCTCCGTTAACCTGCATCCAAAGGTCGTGTTTATCCGGCGAGCTACCATTCTCCGACAAAGAGTTACAGCGTTTTTAATGGCGGATAACTTGTTCAATGCTATCAACGCCCTGTCTCTAGAGGACGATGAGCCCATTATGTTGCCGGATAGCCCTCGTTTTAGGGTGTTTGATGAAAATAAGATGAGCATCCTGGGCCGCCTCCTCAACCCGGACTGTCAGATCATGTCGAAGATGATTGATTCTATGCCTCGGTTTTGGCGAATGGAGGGTAGAGTTCGTGGTATTGCTCTCTCCCAAGAGAAATTTCAATTCGTCTTCCAGCGAGAAGAAGATCTGCTGACGGTGTTAGATGATCGCCCTTGGTCGTATGAGTATTGGACCATGATTATGGAGCGATGGATCCCAAATCCCCCTGCAGACTTTCTTACTTCTCTTGATGTGTGGGTTCGTATCAGAAACATACCGGTGAATCACTACACGCTCGAGACTATGAAAGCGCTGGGGAAGGCGATTGGATTTGTTAAGTTGATAGCTTATGACCCGAAGGCTTCGCAGAAGATAGATTTTGTTAGGGTGAAGGTGAACTTGAAGGTATCCGACCCTGCTCGAAGCTCCAAGAATCTTTTGCTACCAACAGGAGAAACGGTGGTGATACACTATGAGTATGAAAAACTCCGGAAAAGGTGCTTCATCTGCCTGAGGCTCACTCATGACAAAACTAGGTGCCCGTTTCTTAAGAAGTCTAGTGTGACTCCAAATCTGGTGGATGAGGCTTCCTCGACGAGTAAGGCACGCTTTGTCAATAGGGATCAAGAAGCTTCTGGATCTCAAAGATTAACCCTAGCGCCTCCTCCACGCTTTGTGCCGGTATTTCCAGGGCTGTCTAGAGAAGAAAATAGAGTTGCTCAGCAGTACATGGCACATGCAGATCCAACAGAGAGGAATGCGCGTTTTGTGCGTATACAGCAAGCAATTGGTGAGAGCTCTGGTGAATCGCTAGGGCCCCCTTTGAGGATCACTACTGATATTGAAAAAGAAAAAGGTCAGATCTATGCCTTTGGGACAGAAGAGTTGGCCAGACCAGTTAGACCAAGATATGAGAACCAAACCTCTTCTGCACTATCAGCACCTGAGCAAATGAATCTTTATGAGGTGGAAGTCTCTTCTGCTGCAATCCCTGTCTCTACTGCTGGTGGACACAATTCACCGTTTCGTTTTGAGGCTCCTGCAAAGGTATCTCATGATGGTATTGCAGACTCTGGAAAGAGACCAAGGAAACGCCCGGTATCTTGGAAAAGGAAGACACAACTTCAAGTTGCAAAACCAGCTAAGAGTGCCCCAGGAGATAAGCCTGTGATCAAAGAACCAAGTAAGAGAAAGCTAGAGATTTTTGAAGAAGATCCCTCCAAGAAAAACCTCAAAACAAAAGACTTTGTGGTGGCTTCCGTTTTGAAGCCGCTGCCACCCAAATGAGCCTGTTGTGTTGGAACTGTCAAGGAGCAGGAAGCCCCGAGACAGTTCGGCGACTTCGGGAGATGCGACGAACGTTTTTCCCAGATTTTTTATTTCTTTTGGAAACTAAACAAAATGATAGTTATGTATTGAATTTACGAGATTCTTTGGGTTATGATTCAAGTGTTACAGTTGAACCTCAAGGTTTGAGTGGTGGTTTGGCTGTTTTTTGGAAGAAGAGTTATGAAGTTTTGGTTTTACATTCGGATGCACGTGTTATTGATTTGAAAGTGAAGTTAGGTTCGTTATATTTTTTCATCACCTGTGTTTATGGTGATCCTGCTCGAGAGAGGAGACAGTTGGACTGGGAGTTTATCTCCCAAATTGGTATTGATAGAGATGAGGCCTTGTTTTTGGCTGGTGATTTTAATGAATTGATGAACCACACAGAAAAACGAGGGGGTTCAATAAGGCAGGAATCGTCGTTTTGGGATTTTCGGAATTTTGCGACTAATTGCAAAATAAGAGAAGTACAATGCTCAGGTAACTGGTTCTCTTGGGCAGGGTGGCGTGATAGGATCTGGGTTCAGTGCCGACTTGACCGTAGTTTTGGAAATGACAACTGGTTCCAGCTGTTCCCGAGATCTCATATGGAATATTTGGAAATGTGGGCATCAGATCATAGACCTATTTTTATCACCTTTGCGTCAGAAGACAATGGAAGAGATACAAAGAGATTCTATTATGATAGCCGGTGGAAGTCAAAACCAGGGTTAGATGATGCTGTGTTAAGAGGCTGGACGGGTGGTAGTATTGATGAAGCCATGTCAGTTTCTGATCGTATCTGGAAATGTAGGCATGAGGTTGCTAGATGGAAACGGCATAGTCGAACTAATTCGGAGAAGGAGATTGATCGGTTGAAAAGAGAGCTAGAAGAGGAGATTAGTAAGCTAAACCCAGACCATCAAACTATGTTTTATCTCAAAAGAGGTTTGGCTACAGCTCACAAAGATGAGGAGCTTTACTGGCGAGAAAAAAGTAGGGAACAATGGTTACAAGCAGGGGACCAAAATACAAAGTTTTTCCACAACTGTGTCAAGAACAAAAAAATAAAAAATAGGATTCATATGCTGCTTGATGAAGACGGCAGAGAGCAATTTTCAGAAGGATCAAAAGGGCATGTCGCCGTAGAATATTTTAGGAAGCTTTTTGGAAGTTCGTTACCATCGGAGATGGAATCCATCTCCATGGGATTTACCCCAAGAGTGACAGCTGTAATGAATGAGGAATTGATAAGAGAAGTCTCAAACTCAGAAATTAAAGATGCGGTCTTTAATATCAAAGGTTGTAGTGCCCTGGAGCAGACGGTTTTACAGGGAAGTTTTATCAACAACATTGGGGTATTCTGGGGCCAGCAGTTTGTGAGGAAATCAAAGAATTATTTAGATCAGCTTACTTCCCAATAGAATGGAATTTCACAAATCTATGTCTTATTCCAAAGGTTTCTAATCCTACAAAGATGACGGAGCTAAGACCTATAAGTCTATGTTCGGTGCATTATAAGATCATATCTAAGATATTATGCGCCAGACTGAAAAGATTCTTACCTGACATAATTTCTGATACTCAGGGAGCCTTTGTCTCTGGTAGATTGATATCAGATAATGTTCTTATAGCTCACGAGATGGTACACGCGCTGAGAACTTATGATAGAGCTGCTGAAGGATTCATGGCTGTCAAAACAGATATGTCAAAGGCCTATGATAGGGTCGAATGGAGTTTCCTACAAATTTTACTGGAGAAATTAGGTTTTCACTCTACCTGGGTTAGATGGGTTATGACATGTGTCTCCACAGTCACGTATGCGGTTCTGATCAATGAAAAGTCCCACGGGTTCATCAAACCAGAAAGAGGATTGCGGCAAGGAGATCCTTTGTCCCCATTCCTCTTTATTCTTTGTGCAGAGGCACTGGTACACTTGCTGAACTAATCAGAAAGTTTTGGAGCACTGAACGGAGTGCAAGCCTCAGCTACAGGACCAGCAGTTCACCACCTACTATTTGCAGATGATAGTCTCCTGTTATGTAGGGCCAATGGTGAGGAAAGCTTGGAATTGAAGCGCTGCCTGCAAGTATACGGCAATGCCTCTGGTCAGGAGATAAATTTTCAGAAATCCTCAATCATTTTTGGTCCGAACGTACTACCTGTAGATAAGGCAGATGTAAAACGAAACCTGGGTATTGATAAAGAAGGAGGGGAAGGTACTTACCTTGGTCTCCCTGAGTGTTTTAATGGTTCGAAGGTACAAATTCTGAGCTTCATTCGAGAAAAACTTCAATCAAGATTGCACGGCTGGTTCGCTAAGGCACTTTCACCAGGGGGTAAGGAGATTTTACTGAAATCTGTTGCTATGTCCATGCCGGTTTATGCAATGACCTGCTTCAGATTACCAAAGGACACGTGTAAGCGTATCACAAGTGCAATGACAAATTTTTGGTGGAATAATGAGCAAGAGAAAAGGAAGATACTTTGGGTGGCGTGGAAAACTATGTGTAGACAGAAAAATCGAGGTGGACTTGGGTTTCGAGATATTGGCCGTTTCAATCAAGCTTTGTTAGCGAAGCAAGCCTGGAGAATTTGGACTCAACCTTCTTCACTTCTGGCAACTATATTGAAAAATAAATATTTCAGGAATCAATCATTTTTAGAATGCGGCATGGGAACTCGTCCTTCATTTGGATGGAGAAGTATCATGTGGGGTAGAGACTTACTGAGGCAGGGACTTTATCGCAAGATAGGGAATGGACAAAACACCAAGGTCTGGACGGAAAACTGGCTAGATGACACTATTCCCAGACCACCGGAAAAAAGTAGCGCTACTGTGGATGAGGATTTGAGAGTGGTGGATTTATGGTACCCGAACTCGACTATCTGGAATATTCCACTGTTGAGACAGACTTTTATGGCCCGAGATGTTCATCTTATATGTCAGCTTAGACCTGTGCCATCGAGAGAAGATGAATATTTATGGAAGCATACATCACATGGAATTTACACTACTCAGTCGGGCTATAAGGTAAGCGAAGAGATAATAGAGATGTCGGAGCACCATCAACATATCAGTACCCCTTTGGAGAAAAGAAAATGGTCTCGAATTTGGAAGTTGAAAACAATGCCGAAGATTAGACACTTTATCTGGAAAGCTTCGAAAGGCGCTCTGGCAGTCGCCACACAATTAAGATCTCGAGGCATGAATGCTGTGTTATCTTGTCCGGTATGTAACTCTGGTGACGAATCAGTGTGTCATATGCTCTTCACCTGCCCGGTGGCCGTTCAGGTTTGGAATGAAGCTAAGTTACCTATCCCAAGGGCTGGGTTTTCTAACTCCTCAATATTTGTCAATCTTCACCACCTGTTGGCCTGCTGTGATAAACGATCATTAGACCGTGGTACTAGACGGGCTTTTCCGTGGATCTTATGGCATATATGGAAGGCGCGAAACGTTACCTTATTTGAAAACATCAGGATTTCGATAGCAATGCTGGTGAAGCAGGCACAAGAGGAAACTGAAGAGTGGTTCATGGCTAATGCAAAGGAGGATAATCTCCATGATCAGGCACAGATACAAGGATCACAACCCCAACAGTGGGATCCTCCAAATGCGCCGTTTGGTAAATGTAACGTTGGGAGCTCTTGGGTGGCTACAACGGAACACAGTGGAGCCGCCTGGATACTCAGAAATCACGAGGGCAACCCACTATCCCACAGCCGAAGATCCTTTGTTAATGTCAGATCGAAGCTGGAAAGTGACCTACAGAGTATTGCTTTGGCAGTAGAGCACCTGGGGAACATGAGATACAGCCATGTCATCTTTGAGTTTTCAAACCCAGAAGCTATGGATGCCATTAATGAACCAATCCGTTATTTCGACAACATTGACAAGCTCAATCAGATTCACTATCTTACCTCCAAATTTGTTGAATGGAGATTCATGGTCATACCAGAAATCTGAAACTCCCCAGTACAGAAAATAGCTCAGAGTGTTACAGAAGATCAGAGGCACCAATCTTATATAGAGAACGGAGCTCCGTCGTGGCTTCGAGTTGCGATTCTAGAAGAGAAATCTTACCAGAACTCTTGAGCTAGATCTGGTCCCCTGTCTTAACTTATTCCAGAAGGCTAATTGAGCTGGGCCTGAATTTCTTACCTTGGTTGGAGTTATATGTGTTATACAATTATGTATGGGCCTCCAGGCAATCTTTTACTTTTGGCACATTGCCTTATAAGAATCACTTGTGGAAAAAAAAAAAAAAACTACAGATCCAACCAAACTATTTATCCACCCACTCATAACATTTGGATCAAACCCGTGGATCCAACTCTAAAACTAGTTTTCCTCAAATTGATTTTATTTTTTCATCAAAATCGATTTCATCTGAGTTCATCTTCAATTTCAAAACTATAGCTTTCTTACCAATTTTTTCTTAACTTCTCTTCACTCTTCTTCTCAATTGTTTTGCATACAAAAATGACCAATCAGCAAAGAAGAATCTAAATCTTTTCACATCAACACAATGAACCAAGAAAAAGTAATTCAAATCGTTCATTTGAAAAAACTGAAACCAATCCGAGATCTTGATTTCGAAAGGGGATTCGAACCTTCGGTAAACAAAAGTCTACACCACTTCCTGGGGTGGTTGGAATATTACAGGAGGGAGTAAAAAGTGTAGAACAATTAGTTCATAATGAACCAATATTTTGTAGACGAAGCAGAAGAGAAAGGAGGCAAGAAGAAGAAGTCCAGCGGAGAAGAGAACATAAGTACTTTGTTATACAAGTTTGTACTCAGTTGAACAATTTGTAATAGTTATACCAATTTGCATCAGTGTGTACCGTTTGCAGTTGTACTAGTCTATTCCAGTTGTACTACGTCGCAAAATTGAGTATTTTTTTACCAAAATGAGTAATCTACTTATGATTCATTATAAATTAACCACTAAAATTCCTCCATTACAAATCCAATATCATAATCAAGTCACAATACAAGGTTTCTAATCTAATTTGCATATAAAAACATAATTTTCAAATATATTGAAATCTTAATTGAAAGCAAACATCCCAAATTAAGACCAGATTGAGAACCAAAGTGTAATTAAAATCTATTTTTTACAATTTAAACCCAACTAAAGAAAAGGCTCATGTTTTTAATAAAAATGCACATATGGGACCACCAAAATTAACATATGCACACATGGCGCCGCTATTGTAACTTTTAAATTAAAAAAATTATCAAATATTGTACCTAATTTTCAAGTTGTACTCTCTTACACACAGTTATACATTTACGGGTTTTTAAACAATTAGTTATACCTTGTATAAATTTAATTTATATTCATAATAATCAGTTGAACTTATGATTTTTAGTGATCAAAGTACATTTACAATTGTTTCAAGCAATGTTATGATTTAAACAAACATTTTTGCTTATTTTGCATCATAATGTGCAAAGTGATCATAAAAGTATAAGGTATATGATGTGAAAAGAAGAAAATGATCCAAATACAATGCAATAATTTTTTAATGTCACTAATTATTGTTAATTTGATTACTACTTACCTTTTCAGAGAAAAGTAAGATGTTTTGGTTTATTTTGATTTTTTAAAAATTTGTTATGTGTTTTTTTTTAAGTAAAATTGAACTTAGTTGTACCAATACATTAGTAACACACAAACACTTATTATTATGAAATAAAGACAAATACATACATGAATTAGCATTGACTCTCATTTTGACCACCACTCTCATCTACCTAAGCATTGTCTCAATTTTTTCTTCGTCATTGGCCCATGTTTGCAACCGATGGAAACCTAATTTCTTGAACTCTTATTTTTCTTTTTACATAATATGTAAGTTATCATTGAATAGTATACCCCGTAATTATAATATATGATTATAATATACTACTAGAAAAAATAACATTCATATTCTTTAGTAATACCAGTTTGTACTATTTGCAATAGTTGTACCAGTTTGCCCAGTTGTACTATATCGCGAAATTGAATCTGTTCGGAACAAAACAACTAATCTACCTATAATTTATTGCAAATCAACTATTAAAATCCATCAATTACCAACCCAATATCCTAATCGACTCACAATATTAGGTTTCTAATGCAATATGCATCCAAAAAACATAATTTTCAAATATATTGAAATCTTAGTTGAAAGCAAACATGAAACATCCCAAATTAAAACCTACAACTTGGTTTTACACCAAATCTACACACATAGACGTCTAATTAGATACAAACATAGAAAATTGTAGGGTTTTAGCTGAATTAGAAGCTTCAAGCTTCAATTTGTCATATTGTTTGATCGATTCACAATGAAAATAAGAGTTCTGACTGCTAAAATCTGATTGGTGGATGTAATTTTTTATGTTTTACTTTAATTTTTCTTTTTGTAATAGTAAGGGTAAAATTGTCTTCATATATTGTTGTTAAAGAGATGGGTAGATGAAAATAGATTTAGGTAGAGAGAGAAAAAAGAATATAAAAAATGGCATTTGAGATTGTTTTTCTGTAGAAGACGAGCCATTCATTCAATTCAATTAGGATTTAGGAGCAAATATGAACTATATTAACATTTTCTAATAGAATTTGCAAAATTGAAAGTTTTGATATTTATCAAGGATGATTAAGTAAAAGATCACAATTTTGGGCTAAAATTTTATTTTATATATTAAAAATAACCAGAAACTGATACTTTACTTTTGAAAAAAAACTCATAGAAACACCAACTCTTTATCTATTTAACATTAAAATACATAAACTTTTAAGGTATTCACAAAATACATGAATTATTTTTCCTTTTTTATTATAATAAAAAAAATTTAAATTATCTATAAAAATACATGAATTAATTCAAAAGTATATTCTTCAATCATTCAAAAGTTAAATATTAAAATTGTAAAATTTTGGAGTTATAAATTTTTAAAAAAAACAAAACAAAAAAAACAGATAACGCTCTTAATAATTTTAAAATATTATAAAACTATCAAACTTTTAAGAAAATATTTTCATATATGATATCTTTCACATCAAATTTACATGTAACATAACTATATACAACTTATTATGTCATTATATTTACAAATTACAAACAACACTTTCATTTTTAAGTAACATGGAAACTAATATACCAATTAAATAGTTAAAATTATATTAAAAGAATTCACTTCTTTACACTAACAAACAACATCATGACTAAGCAACAACCAAAGTCAATTTTTTTTCACAAAATACAAACAACCTAAAACAAGTTTGAAATCTCATATGCTACCAAAGAAAGATGAAGTCTTTACTTACCTAAGGATTCAAGTAAGACAATTCTAAGGTTTGTTGCAATTTTTTTGTTGATAACATGTTTACCAAAATATTAGAACGTTTCTAATGTGAGAGCGGTTACAAGATAAACTAAGAAAATAGAAAGACAAAAACAACTACAACAAAAGACTACGAATACAACAAGAACCAATTTTGAAAACACAAAATAAGCATTTTCCAAAACCCAAGAAAATACTCCCTCCGTATTTTAAAGTATGATTTTGTATTTCACATAGTTTAAGAATAATAAATATTTAATAATAACACATTACTTTTAAAACTTTAAACACTTTTTTTAATCTATAAGCCAATAGAAATTCAACAACAAAAACATTTTTAATTATTGTTGCTTGAAAATTATAATTTATTAGCATTAACTACTAAAAACATCTTTAAAAATCTAAAAGATCAACTTTTTATAGAAAAGAAAAAAAGAAGCTAGAAAATCAAACTTTCTAATACGGAGGATAAGAAACACTTCAAAGGAAACTTGAGCAAGGTAGTAAATGGTTGGCCATCTATGCATTTATCATTTATAATTCTCCATTACAGTTTGAACCCTCAAGGGAAGATTTCTCTATTTCTCATTATACCAGTCAATAAAAAAGATTATTATTTTCTAGGTTTCATTGTCCCTAAAGAGATCCTCCATATCTCGTTCAAGTGGTTCTTCTTCTTCATTCCCACCTGAAATTTTCTCATGAGTTTCTTACGAGTGACAGAAGAATCTGATATCGTTTTGATCTTAAAGCTCAAAGCTTTGCATGTAAACTCAGAATTGGTTTAGGATTTTGTCACTCTGAATCAACCGGCAATCCGGCATAGATAAAGAAACTCTAAAGCAAGGATCGAATTCAGGAGGTCTTGGTAAAGAACCATCAACAAACACGATTTTATTCTTAGCATCTAATACAACAAACATAGCAATCTTCCAAGTAGAGTAATTAGATCCTTACCTCAGAGATGATTGCATTACCCGGACTATCACCATCAGAGAGAATGTAAGGTGAGTAGTTTTGATCTGTGAAATCAAATTTGATCTGTGAAATCAAAGGTCTCGTCGCGAAATTTGTTTGAATCGGATATAAATCTTGTTGAATTGGTGAAAACGGAGATCGATCTGGAGTTTTCTCACCTGAATTTTTAGTAGATCTTCTTGTACGACGCTTTAATTTCTGAATATAAACCATCGCAAGATCTTGATTGAGCTTTTTTGAGTTTCGATTGAAGACGAAGGTGGAATTTGTTGAATCAGTGAGTTTCTATGGAAGAAAACTCATATATTCTCGAAGAAAATACACAAATCTGGAGCAAAATGCTCTGATACCATGTTAGTAACAGAAAAGTAGAATGGGGAAGAAGAAGAAGTGTAAAACGATTCTGTTACTTTCATTTAAAGTGTTTGTTACAAGCATACACTCTTTATATATGAGAGGGTTTCGGTACAATCAAGTCTAATGTTGGTATACATCAAACCAACACCTTAAACCAATCGTATTAACTAATAAAGGAAAAAAAAAATCACGAGAAGAAGCACCACCTTCCGTCTTTATCAGGAATTGATGGTGGAAGAAGAGGCTTCTCCACGGAGAAGATGAAGTTCTCATTCCTTTTCCAATTTGTTTTTATTTAGGATAGTTTTTAATTTAGTCTTTGTTTAATTGTTTGACAAAAAAAAAATCTTTATTTAATTAGAAGTTTCAAAAATAAAAAAGAAGTGGCATTTTGGTTATTATATAAATGTTGAAAGTTAAAAATGGAAAACGAATAGTGAAAACTACCTAAAAACATCAAATAGGCATAAACTACCCATTTGACAAATTAAAACATAAAAACTACATTGTTTCTCAATTTCTCCATGTTTTTTTTTTTTTGCCATATTGGTTGCCACTGCTAGACAGTTGAATATAGCATTCAGGATCTTTGGAGTTGTTCTAACTTTCCAGATCCCTTGAAACTGTAGGTTTAAACTTGGTTGTAGGGTACCGCCATCATATGGCCATTTGATACGATTCAGACAGACCCAATAACCTGATTTGACAGAGTAGGCGCCACATGATTGTAGTCTCAATCATGTCCTTTTCGAATGCCATTTTGGTAGGCTAGTTTGGACTATCACCAGATTCTTTTCGCTTTTATCCTCAAGCCTCAGACTAATTATTACAAATCTAGCTAACTGCTTACTCAAAGATGGACAAGTGGTAGACTTAGAAAACCGGAAAATGGTATGGCCTTGGCTGCTTTGTAGGATTAGAAATCAAGTAATGAATTATGCTTCACAAATCAGCATGAAGGTGCTCAGCAAGTGGTTAATAAGGCTCAAGAGATTTAAGAGAATGGACAAAAACCATGTGGTGTTGAAACCAAATGCGAGAATACAGGGGCGGCTGTGTTAGCCTTAAGGCTGATATGGGCCATGTGCCAGAAGACAAAAAAAGAAGTTCGGACAGGAAAAAAAAGGTAAATAATAAAAAAATGGGCCTTATTTATAGAGAAAAATATGGAAAAAAATTTGTGACCTTGTGCAGCTGCACATGTGGCACTACCTATAAACCGCCCCTGGCGAGATGGCAGCCTCCTCCCTCAGGTATTTTTCAAATGTAATGTTGATGCAGCCTGGAAAAAGAATGCGGAAACATGTGGAATTGGCTGGTTATTGAGGGATGAAAAAGGGAAGGTCAAATGGTATGGAACTAAAACTTATCCTGCTTTGCTTTCCAGTTTGAAGCTGAGGATACAACATTATCATGGGCAAAGAGATGTTAGACAACCTCGGATTTGGAAAAGTGATTTTTGAGACAGATTATCTAGTTTTGTTTAAGGCGATAAGCAATCCATCAATGTGGCTAAGACTAACGAATTACATTGCAGATATTTTGAGGCCACAGCGAAGGTTCTTAAGGGCCTCATTTTGTTTTCAAGGGCGTGAAGCTACCAGATGTGCGGCTCTCCTCGCATCAAGGCTTCGTCCCAATCTATTTATAGTGCTAATCTAGATTGTAATACTCCTTTATGGCTTCAGCCAATTGTAAAACGTGAGAAACACTTTTGTTCTTTTAAGTATTTGAAATAAAATTGAAGTATGTTTGCAGAACAAAAAAAAAAACTAGAGAGATTAGAGGTTTGATTTCTTTCTCAACATCTATGCGACCGAGAACATGTGATTTCCAACAGCGAAAGTATGAAGAACAGCAACGAGAAGAAGACCAGCCATTTCAATTAGAAACGAATGAACTACATTGACAATTTCACATAAAATTAGCAAAACCAAAATTTTTGATACTTATGTAGTGATTATGCAAAGTCCAATGTTATATTGGATAATTCAAAAACATACATATCTTCCCCTATACAATCTTCTACCCTATCCATTGCCTCCCGTGATGTCCAGATGAGATCTACAACTACCGCTTAGATGCTCGCCTACCTACAGACAATTGGCAAATGTCAGTCTTGAAACTTCGAAACATAGAAATAAACAAGACAGGAGGAACTTTAGTTATCATACTTGTATTTCTGGTCCTGCACTGTTGATCCCTTTCAGGTTGAGCTTTTTCGACATAAGGAGCAATCAAGGTATCCAATTTTACGAGCCACAGAGCAATCGCAGAAGTTGTTTGCGGAATAGAAGGGAAGCAACTTATAGTTTCTCCCATTAAAGCATTACAATGCCATAGCCAATCTTCATTGATCGCTCCAACAAAGTCACCAATCACCTTCAGAAATTGCATATCATGTTTTATTAATTAAGATGCACTCACAGAACAACACAATCAATTTGAACTCAAGTAAGGAGGTTCCACTTAAAACGAAGGGAATGAAACCTGCGTAATTTCAGACACAGTTGAGCTTCGCCGAAGTCTTTTGGCCCATAACCTATGAGCTGACTTTTTCCATGCACCAATCAAGGCATCTTCAGGCATAGCAGACTACAAAATGTTGCAACAAAAATATAAAAACGCCAGATTTTTTAACATAACCCAAGAAAGTTAAAAATCTACGCACTCAGAGAGAGGAAGTAAACCTCAATTGCATACACTGAAGCCTTAAGTGATTGCAACTGGGAAGATAGAACTTTATGATCTGGAAATGTATCACACTCTTCTTTCCTCCTACATGTGGCTGCATGAACCGCATATCGTTCTTCAAGATCTATATCAAGCTCAAACGTGGCATGGCAAATCTTACAGTGCTTCTCATCTCTCCAATACAGATCATGACAACTCTTACACCTAGTAAGTGAATCAAGGTGGGATCTTCGGCTGTGCTTAACAACATTGAGATTCAAATAGAAACTAGCCCATATCCATTCATCAAACTCTTGAAGAAGACTCCACAACAGGCTTTTATCCCGCTTACTTCCAATTTCAAATACCATTGCTGCATGTTGTAACGAGAATTGATCATTGACAATCTCGCTCAGACATATGTTGTTGTCTATATCAGATACCGGTGAAGAACTGTCTTCTCTGAGGATATGGGATGTCTCTGACTGGCTCAACTGTCTACTCAACATGGCTTGACAAAGAAAACTTTCCCGTTTCTCCAATGATTCAATAAGACGAGCTTCCCGTGTGCCCCTATCATCCAGAACTGACAACAGTGCCCGCAAAGCCTACACCAACCGAACAGAGGAAAAAGTCAGGGCACAGAATCATACAACCTTCGATACAAGTTTCCACTTAACCATGCCATTAAGAATTCAAGCACAATGACGTTACCTCCTTGTCGTTGATAACTTCCCAGTGACCGTCTTCAGATGATTCAAAGTACACACACCTATGACCAGGGTCATTTGCATTGCATGGGCCTAAGAAAAGCCAGTACCTGTTGAACCTACGATCAGAACCAAGGTATACAGATTGCATAGGGTGAACGTTACTAGCTTTATCTCCAGCAGGCTTTGCAAAGGCACCCATAATTGATGAAGAATCAATTGGATGAGAATCAGACGATTTAGATAGCTCTTTCATTCCATGAACCCGTGGTCCATGGACCCATGATACACGTGGGTAGCTGTACTGACTAGAGGAGGATCTCTTAATTTTTCCACCAGAACCATGACCATAGATACTAGGGGCACAGTCAACCGTCGCTCTCGGTAAATCCTGTGGAGAAAAATCAAAGTTAGCATTTGTAACAAGAAAAAATACTTTTTCAATCATTTTCTAAAGTTTCAGAAAAGGGCGTCAACTTCTAAGTTACAATCTTTACTCAAGGAGCCACCCAAATCTTTATTCAATATTGAACGTCCATCTGAGAGATGCAAAGATGCTTTTTTTATTTTGGACAAAGTGAGATGTAAAGATGTTAACACTCAGCTTTTGAAAGTTATTCAGCACCTACCTCAAGAGTTTAGTATAAATATTTGGCCTACATAGTATGGGGATTACCTCCATTCTGATAGTGGAACCAGAACTAAGAAGATCAATCAGCGCGACAAAAACATCTAACTTCTCTTCAATGCTTAGGTCTGAATATTCCCCTTCCATTAGCCCCAACAGCCATGGTTCTCCGGGATGGCTTTCATCAATCTCACTACAAACTTCCAGCATTTTACTTTTATGCTTCCTTCTTTTCGTATACTTAACTTTCCGAAGTGCAGGATTTTCTGAAACACGCTCGACCTCATCACAAGAACTGAATGAGCAATCATCAGATTCATTATCAACACTCCCAGACTCGTCCGAATCAGACTGGCTCTTGTCAGGGTCCTCAGAGAAACAATTAACACGTACACGATATGTTGATTCAGATATCTTTTCGAATAACGTAATATCACTTGCCAGCGTTGAACATATTGAGCGCTCTCGTTCTTCTAATAAAGTTGCAAAATTCAGCACAGCAACCTACAAATGCCCAATCATTATGATCTCATACACAAAATCACATGTCATCAGATTAATCACTTTATATACAAAAAAAGTACTGATAATGATTTATAAAAAAAAACTTACCTCTGCAGCATTGGCTAACTCAGATATTTTTAAGCCATTGTTGCCTTGCTCACTAAGCATTCTAAATAGTTCACCCTTTAATGTTCCAGGACGAAGGCCATACGTTTTCATGAGTCTCCTTTCCTAGAAGAAGAAGAAATATAAAATCAACCAACGATGCATCAGAAAAGAAAATAAAGCAATAAACAACACAAACAAGTATAACTAATCCATCTTCAAGAACTAACAAATACATGCTAGTATCTGAACTTCAATACAAAAGATAAGAACAAGAGAACCATCATGGTCCTCAATACAATATAGCCAACCAAATAAATTCAACTGATAATGTTACAATGGATTAAAAGTGTCAGCAAGAGCACAGAATCAGTACCTTACTTAGCTCTTCTGGTTGAACAGCACACTTCACTGAACCAAAACCAACTGCAACCAATATCTGACGCAATATTTCTGTCCATGTAAGAGAATTTAATGAATCCTTCCACAGATCAAGAATAAGAATTTGGCTTTCAACCTGAAAAATATCATGAAGAATGTCAAAACTTGTTCTGCAATGCCCTTTTATTATGCATCTATGAAAATAAACTAGGAAAGGAAGCTCAACAATAGTGCATACCGACTGAAGCAGGGCTAGAAACTTGCATGATATACTCAAGTTTGAAAAAGATCCCCTTTCCAGCTCGGTTTCAACATCAAGCAGAAGCACCTTCAGCAGAGAATGATGGATTTTACCAAGGAGCAAGGAATCCTGATGTTCAAACGCAAGCACAGGAAGAGGAAATGCAATATAAATTATTTGTCAGCAAGAGAAAACAAGAGTGAGAGAGAAGTGGGATATAGGAAACAATTTCCTTCCACAGCAGAAAAATGTAAGAGCTTGACCATTTGAATCAAATAAGAGAGACCACCTTATCATGAAATGCCCGTGTGAACTCATCAACTGTGAAGGGACATATATCAAGAGTTTCTGAATAAGTATAAAGGAAATGGACAACCTGTAAACAGAAGTACCAGGTCACTTCCACGAGAGTTGGCAATGAGAGGTAATTTAAGAAAATACACTCAGAAATCACCAAGTGCCCACTTGACTGTTTACACACCTTAAACAGCTTCTTTACAGACTCTGGAGAAGAACTCCATGGATGCAAACCGAAAGGCAGCCTCATCTGAACACAATTTGGGGGAAACTTAGGCAATAAATCTGGAAACAACAAAAAATCTGTCAGAGAATCACATGGCACTGGTCATGTAACAAAATTACTTGAACAAAAAATCTTTCAGGATTGAACCTAGAAAAATGACATGCATACCTTTGCAAAGAAAACAACCATGAGATCCACTACTAGAGAGATGGCATGAACATGTCAACGGATTCGCTCCCTCCTGCCGCTCACGCATCTCCAGTTCCTCGTCATCCACTAGTATTGAAATGGTTTGGCAGGTTCCTTTCAATACCTCTCTGTCCAAGGCAAGCTCACATTTTTCTTTAAATGCCCTTTGAGTTTCATCTTTGTTTAAATCCGCCTGCAGCAAGAACCAAATCCATGTTTGCATGCGACTATATTGATTCACAAGTTTTCAAATAAAGATCAAGCTACCTCTCTATTTACAGAACGTCTCTTCTTTTCAGTCGACTTCTTCTGCAACAGTTTCTGCTTCTGAAAAAAGCAAATTACAGTTAGCAAGAAAAAGGCAACGAAAGAAAACAAACCATAACTATGAAAGATAAAAAAGGTAAAAATACCAGTATTGATGCTAATTGTATTTGCTTTTTCTTTTGATGTGGGGGATTACATGCTAAGCTTTGTGATAACGTAGCTCTTTCATCCAATAAATCAACACAAGGAGGTACACCCCTTCTATTTGGATTCATTACCCGCCATACTGTCATAAATCCCTTGCCAATACCATGCTTCATCACTGTAGCATTCTTTTCAACGGAATCCTGACTGGTATGATCCATCAGCTCAGAAATCTAAAGCAAATTAAGATCAGAGATTATGTAACTTAGCGAATCCAGGTAAAAATACCTTATGAAAGAACAAATAAGACCTATCCAGTACCTTTCTTTTTCTTGTGACTCTCTGTTTCTGTTGATCTACAGATGAACCACCCAGCCAAGAAGCTAGCAGAAGGGAAAGAAGTTCAGGTAAGAATCAGCATACATATACCATACTGTTTAAGTCATATTGCACAATTAAGTCCACACTCATCCGGAGACCAATTATCCAGCCATGGATATTTTATATCAGAAAAAACAAAAACTAATACGAAATCACTAACTTCATTGCCATATAAAGCTTTGGTACTTATAGTCAATTTTCCGAAACCAAAAAGGTAAAGATACCTTTACGTGCTCCAGACGGGAGATGGTCAAATTCAAAACCAAGCGATGGACCATCCTTCCGAAAAACCTTGGCCAAAATGTGCTGTGAAGTCAACAACTTTTGACAACTGGTCTTCCTTGTTCCCACACTACATCTGGAAGATGTGGAACTCCTCACACGAGATCTGTCATATGACTGGGAATTCTTTGCTCCGACCCTATCATTGGCCAGTGATTGTACATCTTTCCTTCTACTTCTTCTTCCCTTAAACCATCCACGTACTTCCTTCACTGTTAACCCTAAAGACTTACCCAAACCCTCAATTTCCTTAGGAGTCGGATACATTTGCCCTGCTTTCACAAATACGATAGCTTATCAGTGACATAAAATAGCTACCATCTTCAAAAACCTATCACAAGGGGCCAATTCTACAGATTTCTCTAGAAAATGATCAACGCCCAAAATCTAATATAACATTTTGTATATGTTACAGAGAAAAAAAAATAGTACCCAAATAAAAACCCTCAAGAGCTTGGAGTTGAACTGGTGATTTCCTCTTCATTTCCACTTAAATTAAAACTTCAAAAAATCTCCTACTCTCAAGGTATCAAAACCAGCGCATGATACTCAAACCCGTCTTCAACATTTCTGCAACATCAAACAATCATCATTATACCATAAAACTAATCGAAATAAACATAGAGCTATCATCAGACCCAATGGAAGATCCGATCACCACTTGATCTTACAATATACTGTAAACAACAATAAATCCAAAATTCCCGGAAATGAATTCACCAAAACAAAAAAAGTAAACGGATTCAACTCAAAATCTCAATCTGATGGTTTAACAAAAGCAAATCAGAAACACTCACCCAAAAATTAGATTTCCTATGGTAAAAATGGCAACACTAGAGACCCTAAGAAGTGAGTAGCAATGAAATTAGAAGCAAAATAGGCAATTTAATCTCAAAAATCATTAGAACTGAAGATACCCAATACTTAGTTTCAGCGAAATTGGGGGAAAAAACACAACGAAATGATGATGATGATGATAACTGAACTAAGAACAGTCACTAAACAATAAAACCCCCCAGAAAATTACAAGGTAGAAAACTTACAAAGAGAGATTCAACTCCAGAGAAATGGAAGAATGAAGAAGGTAGAAGAAGAAGATGATGAAGAAAAGTAAGATTTAACAAAGTAAGAGTAGGGTTTTGGGTTTTTTATCATCTTCTCGTATTTCTCTGAAACTGGGGTTTTACGGATATTTTTTTTCTTTTTTTTTCATCCCTTAAAAAAAAGCTATAAATATCTCTGTTCATAAACGGCGTCGTTTTAGTAAGCCTCATTAGGGTTTTTTTCCCGGAAAATCAATCGACCGGTTATTTCAAAATTGAACCGGACTTGCTTCGGTCTGTCTCGACAAATACATCTTTAATCTCGTACCTTCCTTTGTTCATTGTTCCTTGTCCAATGGAGAAATTAGCAAAACCAGCTTCGACAATTCCGAAACGAACCTCTCTGAAATCCCAATCCGAATTCGATTCCTCTACAAGAAAACAGAAGGTTCCTTTCAATTTCTGTTTCTGCTTTTATATCTGAACCTATGTTATATATTCATAGTTCTGAATTGGTTTATAGAGTATGGAGTCTAAATTTTGTTCTTAGCTTATAAAAGAAGCATTTAAAGATTATCTTTCATGATTTTGACCATTACTTACTGAAGAAATGGTTGATTTTTCTGAAAATTTGGTTTTTTTTTCTTTCTTATGTAACAGTTTAGAGAAAATTGCTTAAGAAGAGTTAGAGAAGATAGAAGTCGTCTGCTTTGGAAATTGAGACTCTCTGATTGTCAATCTTCAGATCAAAAGGTTCCCTTTTTTATTTTGGCAATCTCAAGAATGAATAAAGAAACTTGCTTTGTGAATTGTGAATGACTTGAGAGAAGGATTTAATGTTTCAGGAGAGAATCAATTCTGCTTTTAAAGATATTGTTTCTGATGAGTTAAAAAAGATTGAGGATTCATCGAGAAACCTCTCAACTGTGTCTCGAGATTCTGATGATATATTATGGGAATATGAAGGTCTTAATGGTGTTTATGAACGTGATAGGGAAGAGATATTACTAGAAATGCAACAGATATTTTACAAGGATTTGATATCAGAGAATACTACCGTAAACGGTATATAAACCATTTAGTTTCTTTCTCACTGAGATGTCCAATGAATTCTGATGCTTTGTTGCTCTCTGCTTCCAGAATCATATGTTGGGATTGAAACATGGGAAGAAGAAGAAGATGATTACTTGGCTGCTTTAGTTTCTCAGAATATGCTTTTAAACAGTGAACAGGTTGGATTCTTTTCCTACTTCTCAAAACCTAAGAAACCGATTTAATCGGTCTCATCTGTTTGTTAGGAGGAAAAGCAGATATGGTGTCCGATATGCAAGCAAGGAGAGCTTATGGAGAATCATAGACTAATCTGTTGTAACATGTGTGAAATGCAGCTGAACAAAGGCCAAGAGGTTGCAGATTATTCTGTCATTTTTTTAGCTCTCTTTGTTACTTACTCCTCTCAGCCACTGAACTTGACTCTTGGTTCTTTCCTATCAGGTTAATCTAAGGATTCTGCAAGAACGGTTAGGGGAAGTGCATGCTGAACATCTCGAGAGAGGATGTAGATTGAAACCCAAGTTTAGTGTTCAGAGTCATTATAGTTTGAAAGCCTTGTACATAACATGTGAAGCTTGTAATACCTTTGAGGTCGTTGTATAAGCTCTTAACTTAAAACAAGGATACACATTGTACTTCTTGTATATCGATCTGGAGATCATTAGGTTAGGTATTACGAGAGAATAACATATTATTGGAGATATTGTGGAGATATATTAGAGATATTAGATTAAAGTTATCTCGTTACAAAGATCTTTGAATAGAATATCCAATAGAATATTATTAGCATCTATCTTTCTATATAATTGTGTATGTCACTCTTAATGAAAACAAATTCTACATGGTATGAGAGGCTGAAAAGAAAAAAAAAAAAAGAAAAAGAAAAGTGTGTTTGCTACTTTGTTTTTACGTTAATATTTTGATGCTTAAGCCAATGATGGCTCATCACATATTTACGATAATGATCTCCTTATAATCGTGAGTTTTACCAAATTGATGGTATGCTTACATGATCTTCTAGATGAAGATGATTATGATAATTACTATGATGGTCATTGAGACCTTGACAACATGATGATGATGATGATGGTGACAATGATGATGGTGACAATGATGATGAAGACGACGAAGATGAAGACGGTGCCACAACATACACCATTGATGACACAGACAGATTGCTGTGAAGAATCGGATGGTGATTCCCGATTTGACAAACCCGATGAACCACTGAACCTGAACCCACTGATTCAACGAACCAGACGAACCATTGAACCTGACAACGAAACCGAAGACCTGAAGAAGCCTCTGAACTCGTGTTTCAAGAACCAATACAAAACTCGTCTTTCAAGTGGAACATAAAAATTTTATATGCTTCCACTTGAGGGAGGGTATTGAAGATATTGTGGAGATATATTGGAGATCTTAGAACAAAGTTATCTTGTTACAAAGATCTTAGAATAGAATATCCAATAGAATATTATTAGCATCTATCTTTCTATATAATTGTGTATATGACTCTTAATGAAAACAACACATAGAGAAATGTGATTCTACACATATTCCTAATTCCTGCAAATCTGGACAAAATGATCAATATAGAATGATCATTAGGTTAAGTATTACGAGGAGAGATTCATAACGTAAAAGGTACAAATAAAGAAAATGGACTTTTTATCTCCAACATCTAGGGTTTCACCAGCCGCTGAAATCAGGGATAAGTATAGTTGAGATAGTTCTGATACAGCGTATCTTCGTGTCTTCTGTCGCAAGACTTCAATATTCTCTATATTCCATTTTCATTTTAATTTACTTGCACACTACATTTAGGGTTTTATGACTTCTTATCTATTTAAACACTTCATCATTGTAACGTGAAGGCAGACTTTTATGAATTAATCAAAGATTTTCTAAGCAAACTTTTTCTTGAGTTCTTAGCTTCAATTCAGCTTCAGATCTCTTAGAGAAACTTGCTGTTATCGCCTCCTTTGGAGATCGATCTCAGCAATTCCCTTTGCATCCCTTTCGCTACGCCAGTTTTGGTATCAGAGCCTCATCGTTCCTGTCCCCAAAATTTTTTCTTGTTCGAAGTTGATCATGCCTCCCAAAAGGCAGAACCAGACGGGTAACAACAAACAACACGAGGAGCCGGTGAACGAGTGGACCGAGCTACAACGCACGCTTTTTGCGATGCAGGAGCATATCCAGGCCACGATTCAAAACTCTTTCCATGAGTTGGCCGAAACTGTTCTCCGACAAAGAGAACATCGTTTTGAATCAATGGAAGACGAGGGCGAGACAATCGTCGACGAAGATAACCCGTTTGCAGAAGAGTATCCTTGGCGTCGTAGTGATGACCGACCTCGCGTGAAGGAGGACCGACGTTGGGAGGCTGGGATCCGACTTGATATTCCAGAATTCCACGGTGGTGTTAAGGGTGAAGAACTACTCGACTGGCTTGTTGTCGTGGAGGAAGTCTTGGAGTTCAAGCAAGTTCCATCGGATCGAAAAGTGGTTCTGGTGGCTACAAAATTCCGTGGGAAAGCTGCTTCATGGTGGTTACAGCTGAAAGCGACGCGATCACGTGCGGGAAAAGAAAAGATTTAAGTCCTGGGATAAGTTACAAAAGTTGTTGAGGCAAAGTTTTTTTCCTTATAATTTTGATCGCACGATGTTCACGCGCCTTCAAAATTTAAGGCAAGGCTCTCGGAGTGTTGATGAAGATGCAGATGAATTTTTCCTCCTCATAACGCGTAATGAGATTTTTGATAGCGAGATCCAACTGCTGTCACGTTTTATTGGAGGTTTACATCCTCAGTTACAGAGTGCAATGGCTCAGTTTGACCCAAACTCTATTGCTGAAGCTCATCGACGAGCAGTGGCGTTTGAGCAACAGTTCAAACCGGCGTCGACCTGGACAGGAGGAGCTGGTCGTGGTCATTTGAACGGAACATCGTTAGATATGGTGCAGTCTCAGACTGGTGGGAAAGATTTGTTGGAGATTACCCCTCGACAACAAGCACCAAGTGGAGGAGCTGAAAAACAACAACACCTTCGCCAATCACCCTGCCCTAATGCTTTGAGCTGCTTTTCGTTTGGAGAACATGGCCACATCCAAACCGCGTGCCCGCAAAAAAATCAGCGAGGCTTGCTTCTTGACACGGTGCAGTGGGACGAGTCCGACGAGTGTACGGGTGAGGAGTTGGATGTGAATAACACTTTACTTGAGGATCACAATCATGGAGATACATGAGTTTCCCTGATGCTCCGAGATGTTTGTTTGTCGCCAGTGGTGCTTGAGGAACCTTGGCTAAGGACACACATTTTTCAGTCCACATGTACCATCAAAGGAAATTTATGTCGTTTTGTGGTGGATTCCGGAAGTTGTCGTAACATAATTTCTTAGGAGGTGGCCCAGAAATTAGGGCTTAAACGGGAAGTCCATCCTGCTCCATATAAGCTGATGTGGCTGAAACAAGGAATTGAGATCCACATTGATCATCATTGTTTGGTGTCATTTTCTATTGGGGAACTTTACAAAGACAAGACGTATTGCGATATAACGCCAATGGATGTTAGTCACCTCTTGTTGGGCCGACCATAGCAGTATGATCGAAGCGTCAATCATGATGGGCATCAAAACATTTACAATTTCATCATGGATAACCGTAAAATTCTGTTACTTCTGTCACCGCCAGTATCATCTCCATCGCTTCCGGTGGTATCTCCTCCATCGATGTCGCCACAAATAACACCAAAAGCGACAATTATGTTGTGTTCAAGGGCTGAATTTGAGCATGAACTAAAAGATGTCGGCTGTGCATGGGCTCTAGTGGCAGTGGAGGCAACGATTCCAAGTGTTACACAAGTCGCGCCTTGTTTCACAAAGTTGTTGACCAAATTTAGTGATGTGTTTCCGGCTGAATTACCTAAGGCGTTGCCCCCTCTTCGCGACATTCAACATCATATCGACTTAGTTCTGGGAGCATCTTTTCCCAATAGACCGCACTATCGGATGAGCTCCCAAGAGCATGAAGAATTGCACCGCCAGGTCAAAGAACTAATAAAGCGAGGGCACATAAGGGAAATCTTGAGCCCTTGTGCTGTTCCTGCACTACTTATCTCCAAAAAGGATGGTTTGTGGAGGATGTGCGTTGATAGCCGAGCAATCAACAAGATTACAGTCCGGTATCGGTTTCCCATTCCGCGGTTAGATGATTTATGTGATCAAATTGGGAAGGCAGCAATTTTTTCAAAGCTAGATTTGAAGAGTGGTTACCACCAGATTCGCATCAGACCTGGGGATGAGTGGAAAACAGCGTTCAAGACAAGAGAAAGATTGTTTGAATGGTTCGGCATGTCTTTTGGTTTGTCTAATGCACCAAGTATGTTTATGCGGGTCATGAATCAAGCGTTAAGACCGTTTATTGGATGCTTTGTGGTTGTCTAATTTGACGATATCTTGATATTTAGCGCCTGTTTGGAGGATCATCTGAAAATTTTGTGCCAAGTTCTTACCATTTTGCGTAAGGAAATGCTGTTTGTGGCACGCCAAAAGTGTGAATTTGGGGTTACTCAGGTGTTGTTTCTCGGTTATATAATTTCGAGCGAAGGTTTATCGATGATTCAGAGCCTACACTTAAATCAGTATTGGACGCAAGGAGTTTCCATGGGTTACCTTATTTTACAGGAGATATGTGCCTCACTTCAGTTTGGTTATGGCACCAATTACGGAATGTATGAAGGAAGGCAAATTTGCATGGTCACAAACGGTGGAAGAAGCGTTTGAGCTCATTAAGACAAAGCTCACGACCGCTCCCATTTTGGTCTTACCAGATTTTTCTCTTCCGTTTGAGCTTCACTGTGACGCTTCAAAGCTCGGTATTGGAGGAGTGCTAAGCCAACAAACGCGGTCAGTGGAATTTTTCAGCGAAAAACTATCCGGTGCACGAAGCCGTTATAGTACATATGATGTGGAGTTCTACGCAATCATCCAGTCTATTAAACATTGGCGACATTATCTTTTTCACCGGGAGTGTTGTTTACTGATCATGATGCTCTCAAGCACCTGGATAGTCAAGCAAAAATATCTTCTCGACATGCAAATTGGGTGGCATTTTTGCAGCAATTTACATTTACGATTCGACATCAATCTGGGAAGTTAAACAAAGTGGCTGATGCGTTGAGTCGTCAACACAACTTAGTAACAACAATGCATAACACAGTTCAAGGTTTTCCTCTTTATCTGATTTGTATGTCTCCGACCCGTTTTTTGCATCTATTTTTTGCGATGTACAATCAGAGGGACGTTCAGACTTTGTGCATGAGGGGTTTTTGTTCAAAGACAACAGGTTTTGTGTCCCCTGACTGTATTTTACGTCTTCATATTATCCGAGAATTACATGCGGAGGGACACGTGGGTCGCGATAGGTCATCACAATTGGTCTCCAAGTCTTATTTTTGGCCTTTTTTACGAAGAGACGTGGAGCGTTTTGTTGAGCTTTGTCGCGCATGTCAGCTTGCCAAGGGACAGAGTTATAACGCTGGGCTTTACTTATCTCTTCCATTGCCTGCACCATGGACAGATGTTAGTATGGATTTTGTGTTAGGGCTTCCATGTACACAGAAAGGTAATGATTCGATATTTGTTGTGGTTGATCGGTTTTCAAAGATGGCGCATTTTATCCCTTGTAAACGTACCACTGATGCGGTTAAGGTTGCTGAATTGTTCTTTTGAGAGATTTATCACCTACATTGGCTACCAATGTCTATCGTTTCTGACCGTGATACTCGCTTCTTAAGCCATTTTTGGCGTTCGGTTTGGAAATTGTTGGGAACAAGCCTTGATATGAGTACAGCTTACTATCTGCAGACGAATGGTCAAACTGAAGTGACAAATAAAGCTTTGGGAAACATGTTACAGAGTTTGGTAGGGGACAATATCCGATCATGGGAGTCGCGTCTACCGCAGGCAGAGTTCGCTCATAATCACTCCAACAATCGCAGTCTTGGTCATTGTTGTTTTCAGGTGGTTTACGGTATTGTTCCGTGGGGACCTTTGGATCTCATGACATTTTCTGATCGTAGTCGCATTCATGGGGGCGCCGATGCCTTTGTCCAGCAAATCCACGACGTGCATGTCCAAGCGCGAACACATTTGGAGACATCGTCAGCTAAGTACAAGGAAGCTGCTGATAAGCATCGCCGTGAACTGCTTTTTGAACCAGGTGACCTCGTATGGGTTTATTTTTCTAAAGATTGGTTACCAGTTCATGAGTACAACAAGTTGAATTCTCGGAAACTTGGGCCAGTGAAAGTGTTGGAGCGTATCAATGCGAATGCATATCGTCTAGACTTACCCGCACACATCCGGACAGCAAATGTGTTCAACGTCAAGTATCTCCGTCCGTATGCTGGTGGCACAATCACTCAAGATTCAGAGGCGAATCTTCTCTTACCCCCAGAGACCTGATGCAGCGTATCTTCATGTCTTCTGTCGCAAGACTTCAATATTCTCAATATTCTCTATATTCTCTTTTCATTTAATTTACTTGCACACTACGGTTAGGGTTTTATGACTTCTTTTCTATTTAATCACTTCATCATTGTAACGTGAAGGCAGACTTTTATGAATTAATCAAAGCTTTTCTAAGAAAACATTTTCTTGAGTTCTTAGCTTCTATTCAGCTTCAGATCTCTTAGAGAAACTTGCTGCTATCGCCTCCTTTGGAGATCGATCACAGGAATTCCCTTTGCATCCCTTTCGCTACGCCAAGTTTCCTACGGTTGACAATTTATTTTACGTTGATGACTGCAAGAGGCACAGACTAAGTGCCTCAACAAAGCAACATGATTTGAGATTGTGCATAATATATTATAGGAGGGAAAAGGAAGAAGTCACATGAAACTATTCCAAACGGAATCACACGGTAACTAAAACTTTTTATTTTCCTTTATCATGATTTTTTTTATCACATTGGGTGTTTTGCATGAAGATATTTTAAACGAGACAACAAAATTACGCAAATGAAATGATGAACACATAATGGAAAATATGGTTATCCCACTGATGAAAAATCATTGAAATAAAAAAATTATGCTTGGGATGATAGATAGAGCACCTAGAAAAATTGAATATTTGCGCATCAAACAACATACACAAAAAAATTGTTTAAGAGGTTTTGTGTGGATCAAACACTTTCTTTGAGCAGCCCAATGGTTGAAAGATCACTTGATGTGGATAAAGACATATTTATTACCGACAAAAATAATGAATCACAAAAGATAGAAGATAGCTATCGCTTCTGTAGAACAGTAAGAAGTATGCTGCAACTTAAGCCTCATCTTGTAAATTTCTTGAGCTGTGATTTACATGATTGAGAAAGAGCTTCTTTTTGGTATGACTCTTGGACAGACTTGGGGCCTCTCCTCTCTTACATTCGTTAGATGGGACCTAGACACTTTTGGATAAGCAAGGATTCGCGTGTAGTTTCTGCAGTAAGCAATGGCCAATGGAACTTCCCTGCTGCAAAATTGGAAGAGGCCCAGAATCTTCAAATTGCTTTTACGGACATTCAAACTCCAACATCTCCTATGGGTCCTGATGTTTTCCTATGGAGGAAATCAAATGGTACCAGAGCTGCCAACTTCTCTTCTAAGGATACTTGGAAGCAAATCCGGGTCAGTTCTCCTTTGATTCTGTGGACTAAAGTCGTGCGGTTTAAGGAATCGGTTCCAGGGTTCTCCTTTAATCTGTGGCTAGCTTTCTTGGGAAGGCTACCAACATGTGACAGACTCAGGAATTGGGGATTGAATATTCCTTCTGATTGTGTTTTATGCTCTGCTAGTATAGAAACACATCAGCACTTGTTCTTTCAGTGTCATTTCTCAAGAGCAATCAGGGAACCATTTGCAACCAAGTTTGTTTCGGCTCCTCCATTGGATCTACATGCAATTTCTTCATTTCTCCTCCAGCCGTAAACCCCAGCAAGATCCTCCGTAACCATCACAATGAAGCTTCTTTTGCAACTCACGACATACATGATCTAGAAAGAATGGAATGCTCGCATCTTCACCTAAGTCTCGACTTCACCATCTGCAATTAGAGCTATTGTGGATCGCACCATGCGAGATCGTCTCCTCTCCTTCCCAGTAGAGGACCATCACACTCCTCTCCTCCAATTCTATTTCGGTTGTATCTCCTTTCCTTTTTGATTAGTATAACTGTCTCTGTAGATTAAAGTTTCATTTTGTATGGGTAATGTAGCTTGTAGCTTTCATTTTATTAATAAAGATTAACATTAAAAAAAAAAACAAGAATAATGAAGAAATCATTAGTCCGAAAATATCATATTTAAATATTGTACCTTGCTAGTCATACAAGACCTGACATATCTTTTGCAGTAAGTTTACTAGCAAGGTTTAGCTCATGTCTAATAAGGCCCATGAATGAGATTAAACACATACTTCGTTACCCCCAAAGGAACGTAAGACGTGGGTTTATTATTTTTTTAACCAACCAAAAGAAGACTTGATTGGGTATGTAGATGCATAATATTTTTCTGCTCCCCATAATAATCTATCATAGACAATATATTCACATGCGATGGTTCTACTATCTCCTGAATTTCCGTGAAGAAAACCCTCGTAGCCACTTTTTCTAACCAAGCAGAGACTATAGTTATTCATGAAGGCAGTTGCGAATGTGAAAGATTAATGTTTGTCTTTTAACATATATGAGAAGGATGTGGTATATCTTAAGGGAAAAATTAAGCTCCAACAATAATGTATAAATAATGATGCATGCATCATAAAACTCAAAGAAGAATATATCAAGGTGATAGAACAAATCACATCATACCAAAAGTTTTCTTCACACATGAACTGTAGAAGAATGGTGATGATAGTTTTCTACAGATTCGTTCAAGCGATAATTTTGCAGATTTATTCACCAAAACGCTTCTGATAGCTACTTTCAAGAAGTTAGTTCATCTTCTTGGATTACATCGTCTTAAAGTTCTCGACGGATGTACTAATGAGGGGGAGTCAATGTACGTTGCATTCTTTTTCCCTTCTAACCATGGTTTTTCCACTAAATTTTCTTAGTAAGATTTTTAACGATCCAACATCTTATGCGCTTTATGACTATTCCATTATAATGAACATCCAAGGGGGAGTGTTCTAGATAATGAATGTAGGAACACTGTTTATACCAATAGGCTGTGACGAGGTCCATCCCAAGAAGTGACTATTCAGCCTTTATAATATATATCCATATCTTGTATCTCTTTCATCCGCAGTTCTCTGATGGAAAGCAACATGTGCGAACCGTTGATAAAGTACAAAGGTAAGGTCGGTGTATATATCTTATTGTGTGTCTATGATCTGATTGATTATGATAGTAAAATTGTATGTATTTTGTAGATGGTAAGACATGTGTGTTTTGGGACGTGGAGGACTATCCAATCTTTAACGACCCAAATCCGGAGGCCCAAATCAGGCCCAATGGTGAGCTGAGCAAGAAGAAACCCTATTTTTTCCTAGAGTGTATAAAAGGAAGGCATGAATTTCGAGGCACGCCTTAGAGATCTCTAGCCGACGAGGCACTGACCTCGCCACCACCGCCGTCTAAGCCACACTGCATTCACTGTAAACCTCCGAACAAAAAATTTGGATTTTAGGTTGATCTTTTGATTTGACTAGGATCTGAACCGAACCCTTGTTTGGGAACCATTGTAGAACCACCCCGGACCGTCAGAACCCACCATCGTGTCACTCAGAACCGTATCAAGCATCATCCTTGTCGGAAAAGGTAAACGTGGATCTCCTTTTTCCTCTTGGTTCTTGATGTGATGTTGTTGGGTTATAGATGTAAGGCTTGATTGGTGTGAGGATGTGTCATGCATATCAGCCACCACTGAGCTGTTGAGTCGCTGTTGGATCTGTGGAGTCACGTCATCGGAGAGTCACTGAGGAAGGTGAGTCGATGAGACTCCGTTATACGTTCGTGTTGTTTTGTTAAGTGAATTATTAGGCCAACCAAACCAGAGTTAAACCAAACCTCTATTATTTTAATTGCTGTAAACCAAATTTAGTTGTCGTGTGAACATGATTCTTGGTGAAGTCATTTTTAGTAATAACTAGAGTCTAACCCGCGATATACTGCGGGTCAATGTTTTATTAATCATTGTAAAAAATATTTATATTTTGTGATTAGTTTTCCATATAATTTATAAACATGTACATTTTATTTATTTAGTTTTTATATGTAATTTTAACATTATTAAATTATAAAATGTTAGTATTGTTGGGTATTTGGCGTAAACTTGTGTAAGTAGTTGTTATGTCCAACTCTTCTCCACTATCCAATATGTTAGCATGGTCAAAATATTTGATTATTAGAATAAAAAAAATCAAATTATTTTTAAAATAAAATAAATTACATTTTAAATTAAAATATTTTGAATATTCTATTTTCAAATATATCATATATTATATTCATCAACTATATTCAATTATTAGTTTTATATATAATTTATTTATTATTATTAAAATTATATAGTTTGCGGTTGATCCATTAATTTGCGGACAAAGTCTAATATATTTGCGGTCCACTATGCCCTAGTTCATGATATCCGTTTTTTAATGTGCATAAAAACTTATGTCTATACCGCCCTATGTCAAATTTACTTGTATCTATTATGCAGGTCATCGATCTGATTGAAATCTCTACCGATGTGAGATATTGAATACATTTTTTTTCCTTATTGATTGAGTTAATATATGTCTGTTTATAAAAATTAAAATCATAACATATGCATTAAAAATTTATAATTTTATTAATCGTATATATTATATAATAATTTAAAATAATTTAAAAATAATATCAAACAAAAATGATAAGAGAAACATAATTTATACTATTAAAATCACAATATTAGATAAGTAAATGATGGTAGAGAAATATTAGATAAAGAAGAGATTATAGAGAATTAATTAGTTATTTATTTAGAAAGAAGATAACTAATATTAATATAACTAATAATTAAATAATAATTACTTTAAATTTGTTTGGATGTAAGTATAAAATTAAAAGTGTTTGGTAAGAAAAGCTGAATTTATACTTCCTTTTTAATAATATATAAGAAGTAGTATCTCGGTTGGAAGTAATGATTGGATCGACATGGCCCAGCTAAACCGAAACCCATGAGTAATTTGGAAGTCGTTAAAGCAACACAATTATGTACGAAACATGAGTTGTTTAATTTGAAGTATTGTTGCGTGGTTTAATTATGAAATTATTACTTTGGATGATTTAACGGTTGACCCAAAGCTAATTAATTTAGTTAGCTAATACCAAGTCAACACGTAAATTAGAATTCAGAATTTTTGGTTGGAATAATAAATAAATCAAAGATTATCAATTGGATTTAATCTTTGACCGGTTGTTCCTAAACCATGGCAGATTGAGAATTGTTGCGGATCTAGACCTCTTTTTTGCTAGATCTAAACTGAGAGTTTAACTGAAATTGCTAAGGTGAGGACTCGAACGTGTTTTTTTCGTATATTAATAAATTTAGATAATTACTTAGGTTAAGGCTAAGCCGAGTATATTGTTCGATAAGTGTAATTATATTTATCAATGTTATGAATATATTTTATTAAGAATATATAAAGAAAGAACTAAAGTTTTAGGCTTGAAAATTAATATGAGAATTTAAATGTGTGATGTGTGGTTTGTGAAATGAAATGTTTTGTGGTAAACAATTGTGTGTGAAATGAGAAACATGGGTTGCGGGAAAACTAGAGTTGGCTGACGAGCCGTTGAGGAAAAAAATGCGGGAAGACATGCTGATGCACTAGGGATCCGATACACATGAATGAGTGATGCAGGAAGACATGCTTTTTAACTAGGGATCCGAGACGCATGAGTGAGTGATGCGGGAAGACGTGCTTTGACACTAGGGATCTGAGACGCATGAGAAATGGTTAGGTAGTTGAAATACGTATTTTCTCAGTGATAAGAATGCATGGAGGGTTTCAATTCTTCATTGTTGTTGTAATACATGAGGTGTCAATCCATAATGGGTTTGGTGCAAGAAATCACAATATATCAATGCATAAGTTAAGCTAAATCAGAGATGATAGTTGAAACTATCAACCTAATGATTGTAAATGCAAATTCTTAATAATTAAAGCAATGAACACTTGAGATGTCAATTCAAATGAACAAAGAGCAAACAAACAAACAGAGAAACAAAAGTAGCGGGCCACTCGATCGATACGGTCGAGTCGAATTGTAAAAACACATGATCACTAGATAAAACAAGTAACTAAGCGTTTAATGCAATAATAAAGAGATAAAGATCATAGGGATAAACTAATTAACTAGAGGATCACTTTCATAACCTGGATACTTAACAAACATAACTTATTTCAAGGTTAATACTTTGACGATAGATATCTAAACCAATCAAGCCCACTGTCGTGATGAATGATCTCAAACCCAATGGCTCAGCATACCCGATTTTGCCAGAGTCAAACCTTTGGACAAGCATTAAGAATGAACCTACTTAAGCCAACTTAATTTTCTAACAATAGCTTTGAGTATCATGGATTCTGACGCCATTGAAGCATACTCTCCACATATTAATATAACTGAGTCTCTGGAAAAAGCTAATCAAACAATCTCAAAGCACTGTCGTGAAGAGATCATCTAAGATCATATTCAAATTGATCAGAAATGAATAAGCATTAAGAACTCTCACCCAAAAAGGATTTCTGACAATTAAGAACATTAAAACTACCAGATTTATCAAGATCCACCCTAATCTAATATATCCCTAATAACCCTAAGGTTAACTACTCACTAATCATAATCATAACTAAATGTGCAAATCCAGAAAGTTCTAAATCTGACATATGAGATATATCAGATTGAGATAAGAGGGTTTGATGAAGAAAATAAATGCAAGTACTGATTTATTAAAAAGATAGAAGGTTTACAAAGATCTAAAAATGAAGAACAAGAGAGAGAGTAATTAAGAGGCAGAGAGATGTAATATCAGGTTAAAAACGAAGACACCCTTTACTAGGGTTAACATATGTGCTTTTATACTAAAGATAAGGTTTAGGATAAGACAAAATAGATTTCCTACTAATCCGAAAATACTACTCGACCATAGTGATCGAGTGGCTGGTCGAGTAGTTTCCATCTTCCTTCAGTCCCCTTCTTGAGCTGATCCAAAACTAATATCCAACTCCTCAATGCTCCAAAGCTTCCTTAGCATCCATTTTTACCTGTAAACAACCCATAATATGCAATATATATGCAATGCGCATGCAAAAGACCCTAAAACTCAAATGGGAGTGAAATATGTATATAATGGTATAAACAGAGAATGAATAAGCACTAATATGATGATAATTGTATGCTTAAAACTGGTAAAATACAATGTTATCAACTCTCCCAAACTTATCCTTTGCTTGCCTTCAAGCAAATAAAAGATTGGTAATAAAAGATTGGTTGGAGAAGTAGTTTGAAAATGGGGATTCAGAACGAATACCAAATGACTAAACCTCTAACCTCAATGTCATGGTTAACAGTTCTAGAATGCTATGCAGATGATCCATACATAAAAACCTTAGCCATGTTCATCACAAAAGATTCAAAATTCATCCTAAGCCGCAACAAACATTCAAAGAACTCTAGCCCTTTAACATTCATTAAGCGAGAACTTTGGATCAAATTAAGCATTGGTTAAGAACTCATTTGGTTTGAGGGACAGGTTTTAAGAGACAAAAATGGTCTCTTCTTCCTCTGGGTTAAGCGCATTAGTAACAAGGATCTCTCAATGAATGAATTGAACTTTGGGAGAATGCAAAAGGTTAAAGCCAACTGATGCATATAGGAGCAGACTCTCATCTACCCAAGAACACACAACTGACTCTACCTAATACCTAGAAATATATCCTAGCTTTTCAACCTTTTTTTATATTTTTTCTCAAGGTAATACATTGTTTTTCTCTCAACTTAGGATTATTTCTCTCTTTTTATTTTCTAAAGAAAGGATCTTTACTCTTTTAAACTCTTCTAGCGGATCTGGGAATTTTTTTTTTCTGGGCTAAGGCTCCTACTCGACCACTTGGTCGAGCTGTGTGATCGAGTCACATCTTTTCACTTTTGCTTATCTTTTATTTTTCTATTTCCTGAGCCTATCTTCATAATATAATCATCCAAATCCTTTACTAGACACTCATTATTGTATTTTTGGTGTTTAATCCTTTCCAAAGATTTTATAGCACTCTTTTTCTCTCTTTTTATCACTCAAAACATCAACCAACCCCTAGTTCAAACTTTCTATCCAATTCTGGTCCAAAAATCGTGAACCAGAGTCTACATGAGAAGCTATTCCTTTCGGCTTATACCTAACACTTTCTCCTAAGTTCAATCCGGAAATAGGCCTCAACTCAAGATTAATTCATGGTTTGAAAAGAATGTAGGTTTGGTGATTATTTGGAACTGTTCCAAAGATGGGAACAGCTACTTGGATAAACAAGAGTGGAAAAAGAGAATAAGAGTATCCAAGTATTTTATGGTAGCCATGAGTTCATAACCAATGCTTAAGTTTGATAATTAAAATTTAAGATTAGGTTCTTATAATTAGGGATAAAGTTTCTTATTCACAGCAAGTTTCAACTTAGGTATGAATGGTGAATTTTTAATTCCAAACTTGGTGCTGCCTTAGTTTTCAGGATCAAATGCAAGCATTGAACAACTAAAAACAATGACATTGAGATTAAAATTTTAATTATGTGGCGGTTTGGTTTAAATTCATCATTATCCCCTATGCAATGCAATAGAAATCCTAGTATGAATGATTCTAGATTCAATCCTAATTATGCAAATGAACTACATGACACTCTTTTTATTTAAATTGTTTTTCAGATATTTTTCAAATTTTTATTGTTTTTAGTGCACTTAGATGATATAAAATTTGAATAAGAAAATAGAAAACATGATTAGATGAATCTCTCAGACTCTCCCCCAAACTTAAATTACAGAGTCCTTTGTGTAATAAAATTTCAAAGGATTATTTGAGAGAATTAAAGAAAAAAACAAAACAACCTAAAATGCAAGTGGTATAATACAATGATGTGAGTTGTGTGGTACCTCATTGTGGTGGATCTTGCTGGGTTGGAGCTGTGAAGAAGTCATCCACAGCAGCTGCCATAGATTCCTGAGTGTAGGTAGCCTCCATTGGGACATGGGAAGAGCCCGGTTGCTTTGGATCAAATGGTGGTTCTGCTCCGGCGTTGAGCTCGACCACTGGACTCGATCCATCTGGTCGAGTAGAGGTGTGAGCCTCCAACTCTTCAGCTGTGAGATCCGATCTTATCTTCCTTGGCCTGTCCCTGCGAGCCATCCTTTCTTCTGAGGACTTTGGGCTGTGCCTCCTGGACCTTCCTGTGGGAGATTTGCTTCTCTCCTTAGCTCTTGAGCTCTCACCCTTCTTCTGCAAACTCAAAAGACTCCAAAACCAATACATATATCATGTCATTAAACCATAAAACCTATGATATATCAACTCCCCCAGACTTAGCTTTTGCTTGCCCTCAAGCAAAACAGAAAACCAAATCAAGGAAGTAGTCTGAAAATCGTGGAACTCACCTACTCTTTAGAAAATTGTGCTTACTAATCGTCATGTAATCCACATGGTACAAGAACTATTCAGAAACTAACCACCATGTACATTCACTGTAGTCACTCACAGTCTTCTTAATACGCACCACAACTTAACAACATATCCCTTTAGTAAGCCATTCATCGCTGGGTCTCACTTTCGAATTCAATGCCCAAGAGCCTTCTAGACTCAGCTGTCATCCTATACCATAACCAGATAAACCTCACAACAACAATGATGTTTTCGTCTCCCCCAGACTTAAATCCTTGGTTATTTTGGATTTCATATGATTTTCTCTTTCTTATATTTTTGTCTATGAAGGTAGGCTATTAGAAGTGAATAATGGGTCACGGGATCGCTCCTACCCTCACAACAACCCTACTTTCATCATCTCCTTAAGAAGTAGAAATGTGGGGGCATATATTTCTTTTACCCGCTTCTACTTTAGATTATACTTAAAGGCTTTTACTATTAGTAACAACTTTTTGGGGAGACTAGACATCATAACTTACTTTGGTTTTATCAGGTCAGGTATGAATGAAAAGTTTAGGGTTTAGGGTTTAGGGCGTTGCAGATTATACACTTTCGGCTTTCTCTTTCTCAAGCTCTCAAACACCAATTTTGTCCATGAGGTAAAAAGAACTGACAGAAATTAGCTCAGGCTATAGCGGGCATCTGTTGTAAGTGTGGGGCTCTCAAGTTAACCGGTCTGACTTGGGGTTTTCCCATTAGTTGAATCTAAATAAACTCTGCCACAATGGTCACCATAAGACATAGCAAACAACAAATAGACCAAGAGATAGCTCATAGTTCCTGGACAAGTTTTCACTCAATAAAACAAAGGTTTTGAAAAACAAAAAATGACTGACTTTCAAAAGAATAAACATAGTTAGCAACTACCTCCCCAGACTTAAACTACACTGTTCCCAGTGTAAATAAGTCTAACGAAAGTGATAAAAATAATTAAATTGAGTAGAGATTGAACTGTTATGTTTTAAAAAACGTGACCTGATATGGTGTACCCATGTCGACCGACACACACCCTGCGTGTCGATCAACGTGAGCAGGGATTGTGATGTTTCAAAAATCTGACACCATTCAACTCGTTTTCTGACATTAAATCCTGATTTAAGAGCTCTAAATCATGTCAAATAACAAGATAATATGATAACAAAACAAGTTCAAACATGATCCAATGAAAATCAAAAGAAAAACTGACTCACAAGGAAAAAGAAAAAGAAAAACTTACAAGTGGGTTGCCTCCCACTAAGCGCTTGTTTTGAAAGTCATTAGCTTGACTTGGCTGAAACACGGGCATCTGGTGGACGAGTGAGTGGCAATGAATGTCTCTCGGGAAGACGTCGTTTCATCCATGGTGGAGTATAAGCATTAGGTGCATGAGGACGGCCAAGGTAATGAGGAATATCAGCAGGGTGGGACGTTAGTCTGAGTGGAACACTTCTTTTCCCTGCAAAATCATCAACAGAAGAAACAAGCGCTCTACGATAATCTCGTGGCTTGGTGAACTGCAAAACAGTCTTTGTATCTTGAAATATCTTATTGATGATCTTAGATGATTTGGGCTTAGAAAGTGCATACCTTTGCTTTTCCAGGGGTGAATGAAGTGTGGGATCTGGAGGTTTATGTCTGACAACATCTCTGAGACATGCAGCATTGAGATCATTCTCAAAACCATCTATTTTGGACAACTCCGGACCAAGTGGCAGAGCGAGTCGACCGACACAGGTGGGTCATGTCGATCGACACAAACCCAAAATTCAGATATCTACACTTTTTCTGAAATTCATCTCTGCAATCCTTGTCATGTTAGTGCGTACAACCTCGTCATGTAGTCTAGTCTGTAAGATATGATCACCACTCCAATCCTCAAGCTCCGAAGCTTGCTTATTCACTTGCTCATTAGGACCCAACTCTTTGACATACCTAACATTAATGTCTTTGGAGGTTTCTATAGAGAATGATTGACCATCAATGGTGGATGTTTTTCTCAGCTTATCCGTATCAAAGTTCATCATCTTATCACCCAAATTCAGAGCTATCTTGCTTCCTCTTACATCAATGAGACCACCAGCTGTAGCCAAGAAAGGTCTTCCCAAAATGAGAGGATCCTCAGGTTCTTCCTCATATTTCAACAGTAGAAAGTCTGTGGGAATAAAAAAATCTCCAATCCTTACTGGAACATCTTCTAGAACACCTTCTGGAATCCTCTTGGACCTATCAGCCAAGAAAATAATGATATTTGTTAGCTTGAAAACAATCATCCCAAGTCTAACAACAACATAGTGAGGTATTAAGTTGATAGTTGAGCCAAGATCACAAAGAGAATAATAAAATATTTTTGTTGAGATGCAGCAATCGAGCACAAATCTTCCTGGGTCAGGTAGCTTCTCTATAGTCCAACTCTTAACCATGGCGCTACCTTGTTCAGAGACTACCACTTCTTTTTGCTTTCGTTTCCTCTTATGTGTGATTTTGTTCAAGCAAATTGCACTGATTTGGTAAGTAAAGCTCCTTCCTCAGGACTCACACCATTTATAACCATTCTCTTAACATACCTCTTGAGTGGAAGTGTAAGCATAACTTCATCAACTTGAGGAAGTTCAATCATAACCTTATCCATCATATACTTGCATCTCATATTCTCCATCTCTTGCTTAGACTTCCTTGGGGTCATAAGATATGGTACATTTGGCTTTTAAACCCTCTCAGCAGGTTGTGGAGCTGTTTCAGGTAAAATCAGACTACTGCTGGCCTCGTGTCGACCGACACAAGATGTGTGTTGATTGACGTGGATAGATTCTGTCGCCTTTATTCCTGCCCGTGTCGACCGACATGGTGATTGCGCGTCGGTCGACGTGGACAAAATTTCCTCGGAAATCACATCATCTTCCACTTCTTCCAGATCTATGGTGTCCTTAGATGACAATCCTTTCTTCATAACAGGCTCTAGTTGTATCCCAATACTCGAAGTAACAATGTGGCATGGTTGATGTTGTTTAGTATCAGATCCTCTTGAAGAACTAGCTGTTTGGGAAATCTCAAAATCTAGCTTCTTCACATGGCTGTCCAAAGCTTCAACTTTTTCATTCAAGTCTGAGTACAAAGCATCAATCTTCCCATTAAAATCAACTGCGATATCCTGCTGACCCTCCAGTATCTGTTCCAACATAGACTTTATCTCACTTTCTCTAGTGTTTGGAGGAGGTGTCTGGTGAGATGAAGATTCATAGTTTTTGGGGAAACTATTATTCGGATAAAGTTGCTGGTACTCAGGCCTTGGTGTGTATCCATATCTATGTCCCTAATATCTAGTTACATTGATGTAGTTGACATCCTTTTCTTCAACCTCTGTAACACATTTAACTGATTTCTTACCCACAAGAAGACTGTGTACCATATCCAACCTTGCATTCACCTCAGCAATCTGACCATTATCCGTGTTAGCTGCTTGTCTTGTCCTCTCAAGGTCTGCATTCTTGGTACTATTATTAGAAACCAAGTTCTCAATCAACTTACTCGCAGCCCTAGGTGTATTGGTCTTGAAGTTTCCATTGCTAGCAGCATCTAAAGCCGTCTGATACCTCCAATCAATACCTCTGAAGAAAGTACCCAAAAGTTGAACCTCACTGAAATAATGATGTGGACAATCTCTGATATCCCTTGAATCTTAGCCAAGCTGCTTTCAAAGTCTCAGTAGGTCCTTGAGTAAATGGGAGATCATGTTACTCAAATCTTCATACCTTGCATCATCATAGAAGTTGTTCAGAAAGGCTGTCTTAGTTGCTTCCCAAGTTATCAAAGATCCTGGTATCAACTGCTTAACCCAATAAGCTGCTTCCCCAGCAAGTGAGTATGGGAAGAGCTTGCAGAAAATGTAGTTCTCTGACACTTCATTGGCTTTAATGCTAGAAGCCAAATCCTCAAACCTCTCAATGTGATCCATCGGGTGTTCATTGGAAAGAGTATGAAAAGGGCACTGTCCCACAAGAGTGTAATATGCGGGTTTCAGCTCAAAGTCATTTCTCTGAAAAGCAGAAAGTCGAATAGCAGACCTAGTAGCATAGAACTGACTAGGCCTATTGTACTCGGCAAGTTTTTTCTCCTTAGCTGCACTATATCCTTGCGGATCACCAACATTGTCACCGTGTCGACCGACATGGAGAGCTTGGTGTCAGTCGACATGATCAGCGACTTTAAATATCGCGTTTCCAACAGCATCCAATTTCTGACCCTGGGCATTGCGCGCATGCCCCTCCGAATCACATAAAACTCCAGTCTCATCCCTAAACAACACCAGCAGATTAACCATCTCTGATATCCTCTGTGCTTTCCGGTTAGCTCGCTCTAACTTAGCTAGTTCTTGAGTAGAAAATTTCACAAATGAAAGATCCTTATTGCTCCTGGTACCGTTGTTATGCTTGCACCTGAAACACACAAGAAAAGAAAGAACGCGTAAGTAACAAAATAAAAGAAAAAATTTAGACCAAATTCTAACCTAACCCTAATGGTGAATCAAAGAGTCTCAGGCAACGGCGCCAAAATTTGACAGAGGTCAAATATAACCCTAGAAGCTACTTTCTCAAACTAAGAGATCATTGTAGTACTTAGGGGTCGAATCCACAAAGACTCTGAAAACTCACACAATAAATTGAACATATTCGAGTTAAACTAGACGAAAATAATAAATATAAAAATGCATTAAACGGGATTAAATTCAGATGATTAAAGCGCTAGACCTAGGGACATCAATCAGGAAAACTCGGGAAAATGAACTGGGCGGTTCGTAAATTAAATCTAAGGTGTTTATGCGGTTCTTAAACTCGTAACACTAATATGATATCTCATCCAACTCTCGCTGTGACGACATCTATCCTCTAAACAGAAGCAAACCAAATCTCTTTGCGAAATACCAATAAATAGAGTCTCTATGATAGGTGGGTACGATATGTTTACAAAATTCCTAAACCAACTCTCGCTGCGAATAGACTGTTTGCTCATCTAAGATTAGGTCGGGGTATCAATAACACTCTCGTGTCTACCAATATTCATATGGTATCATTATTAGGGTGATCAATCCTAAGACTAGTGTAATTATCAAATCTAGATGAAAAACATAATAGATAACTTAACAATACTAAACCCAATTCAATTTTCCTTCATAATCCCTTTTGAAACCCTAGATCTAACAAGGTGACTACTCAGACATAGAAACTGAAACACAAATCATTGTCTGAATAATACTTATAAAAATAAGATATAAGAAACAAAGGGATTTCAAAAATTTTCTCTCTACAAAGTTTGAGATCTGAATCTTCTCTCCAATAATCTCCTTGAAACTTACAATAAATTTGAAAAACTTAGAATATGATGAAAACTTAGTCTCTGGGACTTCTAAAACATAATTTAACCTAAAAACACGATTAGACATGATTTATAAACTTTGGAAACTTCTGGGGCAACGTTGCAATTCTTGAAACTTGATAAAACTTGGAGGCTTCAATATCGTCTAGGTGATGTCGACCGACACATGGGAAGCGTGTCGATCGACGTGGACAGGAATATCAGTCTCCTTGTTGATTTGCTCAACGACAAGCCTCCAAATGCTCCAAAGTGCTCATAAGGATCCATTTCGTGTTTGTACCTAATAAGACTCAATATATATACAAAAGACTCCAAAACCAATACATATATCATGTCATTAAACCATAAAATCCATGATATATCAGTTATCTTCCTTGCAAATAGAGTACTGGCAATGGACCTGTGAAATTATCTGATTGCTGGATGTCTAATCTCTGAACCCTTTGACCTTGAAGATTTGAACTCATCCTTGCCGCCTGAATGAGCCCAAAGTTTGGTAAGTTCCTCCTTGTGATATTCTTGATCAATCCCAGGACCTTTCTTGAACATAAATACCTCATCTATCAAACTCAGAGGGGGCGTGAATCTCTTTCCTCTTATATTGAAGCTTATGAAGCCTGACTCCCCATTGTTGATTTCCTTCTCTTCCTCACTGTATAAATGTAATGCCAGAGTGCCAAGGAACTGACAAGATTCTTCCTGAAACCCATTGAACTTCGTGCTGGTGAGGCTTACCACATCAGCTTCGTGGAAGAGTTTCCCAACTTCCTTGCAGATTCCTAGTGCTTGCATAGTGTGCCTATCTGGGTATCTTGTTCCCAAGAACTTCATATTCATCAGAGAGTCAATTCTCCTGCTCTCACTCTGTGTCAGCTCCCTCTCCTCAACAAAATCTTCACTTGATTCACTTCCTTCTGTACCAACTTCCCTTTCACTCTCTTCCTTGTCTTCTTCTTCCATAACTGGCCTCTTTCCCCTTGCAATGTCATCCCTGTTTCTTGAGTAGTCATCGTGGCCTTGTGCAGCTGCCATCGAACGAGTCCTTCTACCGGTTTGGTACCTGGAACAAGAAAAGATTGGAAGTTAAAAGTTTTTACCAAACATGACTCGATCAGTGAGGTCGAGTCGCTGATCGAGTAGCTTTGGTTCAAGTTCTCTTGGAATTGGTTTCCTTCCATTATCAAGTTTCATTTTCGTATGAAAATACCAGAACAAGGAAATATTTTGTTGCTTTTAACAAGTTTATAAAAAGAATTTTTCACAAAGAGGAATTAATGACAAACTAATTCGATTTTTGCGCTCAAACCCAGATTTCTAACAAAGTTTAACATCCTAAAGCTTATGTGCCCAATCTCTAGTTACATGCATCCATTAAAAAGTTCAATCAAAATGATTAAAAAGATTTACGGATTTAAACTCTTAATAGAACATATCAAAAGATTGGGATTACTTACAATTGAGCATCAGATTCAAGGTTAAATCCAGACATGCTTGATGTTTAAACAAAAATTTGAAAAGGATTTGAGAAATCTTTTGAAACTTCAAAATTGCAAATAGTGTTTTTTAGAGAGAGAGTAAATCGTGAAAACTGAGGTAAGAGAGAGAGAGAGAGAGAGAGAGAGAGAGGTGTGCCTTGGGGTTTTAAAAAGGTAGGGTTTAGATCAGGTTTAAATGGATGGCTGAGATTAAAAGTTAGAAATTCAAAAATAAACCTGGCCACTCGACCTAGGGGTCGAGTGGTATGATCGAGTCTGTTTCCGGATCATTTTTGATCCTTTTTCAATCTCCATGCTATGCATTCTCCTTGCTCAATGGCACTCTTCAACCTATTCCTGGATTACTAGACACTAGATAAAAGCATTAAAATACCAAAATAAATAATAACTTGAAAGATAAAACTTTTTATATACAAGAGATAGTCATGGAATTTCCTTCCAAGTGAGCTTGTTTATAGTCTCATAGCTTGACTTGCTTACAGAGCTTAGATAGGCAGTGGATCAGGGACAAGCTCTAAAGTCCTCTCCTTGTTGTCCTTTGGTGGCTTTCCATAAGATGAGGCTAGAGTTGCTATCTTCCACCATCTCTTGTTCTCAGCTTCACTCATACCTCTGGACCATACTCAAACCTCTTGAGCTCTATAACCTTGGTCTTGAGATAGTTAACCTCTTTGATCAAAAGTCCAACAGCTTCTTGTAAAGAGATGATAGCCTTGCCTTGAGCTATGCTGATTGGATCTAGTGATGTGATTCCTGAATAAGATTCAGCATCACTGAACTCCTTCACACTCTCCCTTGCTGACTCATTCAACTGGTTCTGAAGTGTCAAGTTGTTTAAGTAAACTATCTCTTCATCACTTTGGTAATCTTTCTAATTCATCCAAGACAAAGATTATGGTGGTGGACTTGGAATTTCTATATCACCACTTAGGGGAATATAACTGGGAAGACCACTGGTTATCACATCAGGCTCCTGATATTAATCCTCAATAGTTTATAGCTGCTTCAGACTGTTGTGACTTCCGGGTCCTCGACAAATATCAAACCTCATAACTAAATCTTTTCCAAACTTTAGATCAATTTTTCCTCCTTTGACATCAATAATTGCACCAGCACTAGCCAAGAATGGCCTTCCTAGAATCATGTGACTCAATAATTTCTTCTCCATTTTAAAGATTATGAAGTCTGTAGGCACTTCAATATGGCATATCCTTACTGGTAAATTCTCAAGCATACTGATAGGTTTCAAATTAAACCCTAGAAGCTACTCTCTCAAATTAAGAGGTCAGTTGTAGCACTTAGGGGTCGAATCCACAAGGACTCTGAAAACTCACACAATAGACAAACATATTCGAATTAAACAAGATTAAATAAATAAGAAACTAAAAGAAACAAAGCAAGAAACAAAATAGCAATTTAACGAGGTTGATTCAAGTGATTAAAAACGCTAGACCTAGGGACATCAATCAGGAAAACTCAGGAAAGTGAACTGGGCAGTTCGTAAATCAAGTCTAAAGTGTTTGTGCTGTTCTTAAACTCATAACACTAATGTGATATCTCATCCAACTCTCGCTGCGACGACATCTATCCTCTAAACAAAAGCAAACCAAATCTCTTTGCGAAATACCAATAAATAGAGTCTCTATGATTAGCGGGTACGATATGTTTACAAAATTTCTAAACCAACTCTCGCTGCAAAAATGATGTTTGCTCATCTAAGATTGGGTCAGGGTATCAATAGCACTCTCGCACCTACCAATAATCCTACGGTACCAGTATTAAGGTGATCAGTCTCAAGACTAGTGTAATTATCAAATCTAGATGAAGAACATAATAGATAACTTAACAAGACTATGCCCAATTCAAAAATCCTTCATTAACCCTTTTGAAACCCTAGATCTAACAAGGTGACTACTCAGACATAGAATATGAAACACAAATCATTGTCGGAATAATACTCATAAAAATATAAAATAAGAAAACAAAGGGAGTTTAGAATTCTTCTCTCTACAAAGTTTTAGATCTGAATCTTTTCTCCAATAATCTCCTTGAAACTTACAATAAACTTAGAACTTCTCAAAAACTTAGAGAATGACAAAACTTAGTCTCCCAGACTTCTAAAACATAGTTTAACCTAAACAACACAAGTATGCATGAAGTATAAAATTTGGAAACTTCTAGGGCAAAGTTAAAATTCTTGAAACTTGTTAAAACTCGAAGACGTCATTCACGTCTTGGTTGTGTCGACCAACGCAGGTGAAGTGTGTCGATCGACGTGGACAAAAATATTCGCCTCCTTGTTGATTTGCTTAGCTATAAGCCTCCAAATGCATCCAAAGTGCACATCATGGTCCAATCCGTGTTTGTACCTAATAAGACTCAATATATATATAAAAGACTTCAAAAACCAATACATATATCATGACATAAAACCATAAAATCCATGATATATCACATACCATAGGTGCCTGATTGTCTTGTCAGCTAACCTCAGGGAGATCTTACTCGGTTTAAAGTCTTCAAATCTAAGCTTTGTTGCAACAATCAAGGGCATTATATTCACAGATGAGCCAAGATCACACAAGGAGTCCCTAAGGACTGTTTCCTTTGTAGAACAGGGGATAGTAAAGGTCCCTGGATCTTCAAACTTTTTCTGGACTATTATTTCCTTCTCAGTGATCATCTTACATTCATGATCCTTTGCAGCTAACTCTTCTGGCTTCTGAGTCTCTTCCACTAAGGTTTTTCCAACAGAAGTTTCTGATGGATCCATTTCCTTGTCGGCTTCTTTTAGAGACCTCTTAGCTTCTTCCTCTTGCATCTGATCTTTCATAATATCTTCATAGATTGATGTTATCTGTTTCTTGAGCCTTCTAGGGTATGGACAAGATATAAGCTCTTTCAGATTGGCAATGTTCTTATTTCTTGCAAGGATAGCCTCTACTCGACCTGCTACTCGAGCAGAGTGGTCGAGCTGGTTTTCCGATATGAGATTCTCAGCTATATCTCATGGAGAAGGCACTGCTCTATGATTTTCCTGAATGAAATCCTCCCCATCTTGAACATCACTGTCCATAGTGTATGAGGCATGTCTTTTCTTGAGTGGGAGATGAGAATCAGGCCTTGAAGATACAACATATACATTAGCTTTATCCTTTGGATTCTGAACTGACTTTCCAGGCACATGTCCTTGTGTTTTTGCAGAAGATTGTGCAGCCAATGTCTCTAGATACTTGAGTCTGGAGTTCAAGGTTTTCACCTTGTTGTTCAGCTCATTGTAAGAGTTATCAATGTGGTGCTTCAGCTCAGTAAGCCTCTTGCTCTGCTCTATGGCTCCATTTCCTTGTCCCTACATGATCTGTTTTAACATGCCTTTCATATCTGGTTCAGGGAGAATGGGATTTTGCTGAGATGCAAATCCTGGTGGTGGATTCATAGTAGGAGCTTGTTGCTGGAAACAAGGCTGTTGTTGCTTAGGAACAAACTGCTGGTTTTGATTGTATTGAACAAAAAGTTTGTTCTGAGCTTGTTGATGAGCAGGATATACTTGATCATGTGGGTTTGCCACATTAGTATTCCAGTAATAGAGGCTGGACCTTGTAGTTGAAAAATCCTCTGTTGTAGCCACCTTTATTCTGGATGTAGCTAATCTCCTCTTGCTGATCAGCCTCCCCATTTTGAATCTGATATTCTTCTTCTTCACTAACAAAGTGCACTGTCTTCTGATTCACCAACAACAAACGATCAAGCGTCTCATTCAGTAGCTTGATTTCTTTCTTGTGTATATCATCACTATCCATAGATCCTCTTGTGGTCCTGTCATACTCCTCAGAATGGTTTCCATCAGCCTAAGCTAAGTCTCTATGAGCTCCTTTCCACTCTCCACATCTCGATTCAAGAAGTTGCCATTGCTGGCTGTATCAAGAAGAGTCTTGATGGAGGGTAGTGAGCCTTGGTAAAGAGTACTAAAGAGTGATTCCTCGGTGAAACCATGATGAGGGTATTGTGAGATATATCCTTTGAACCTTTCCCATGCTTCTGAGAATGTCTCTCCATTCTTCTGAGTGTTGCTTGAGATTTCATTCCTGAGCGTAGCTGTTCTTGACTGAGAGAAGAACTTGTCCAGAAAGGACTTCTTGCATTCATCCCAAGTGGTGATGGATCCATTAGGCAGATTCCTCTCCCACTGGTAAGCCTTGTCTCCAAGTGAGAATGGAAACAATCTGAGCTTGAAATCATCTTCACTCACTCCATTTATCTTTGTGAGGCTGCAAAGGCGTTCAAACTGATCCAAGTGTGCAAGATGGTTCTCCATTGGTAAGCCATGGAATTTGTTCCCTTGTACCATGGTGATGAGGCTTCCACGAATCTCAAAATTATTGTTCTGAACTGGTGGTGGAACTATGCCTTGTCTTTGTGTATGAGTACTGGGAGCATCCCCAGCTCCAATGATTCTAGGTCTTGGTTGAGGTTCAGCCATTGCAACTGGTTGAACAGGTCTTAACTCTGTCTTGAGGTGTTCTAGGTTGTAGATGGTTGATATAATCAAGATATTGTATGAGATTGTGGCTGCCTTGAGATCTTGTATGCATTCAGTAGGTCTAAGTGATTCGAGAAAAGCACTCGACTGGTATGATCGAGTAGGTAGGTCGAGTCAGGTACCTGATACAAATAGAGGTCCAAAAAGCAAACCAAATCAGTAACAAAGTAAAAGTAACTAAAGAACTTATGCTTTAAAACAAAGAAATTGTGAATGGAACACAAATAAACCCAAATGGCAACAGCGCCAAATTAAAATACGTATTTTCTCAGTGATAAGAATACATGGAGGGTTTCAATTCCTCATTGTTGTTGTAATACATGAGGTGTCAATCCATAATGGGTTTGGTGCAAGCAATTACAATATATCAATGCATAATAAAATAAGCCAAATCAGAGATGATAGTTGAAACTAACAACCTAATGATTGTAAATGCAAATTCTTAATAATTAAAGCAATGAACACTTGAGATGTCAATTCAAATGAACAAAGAGCAAACAAACACATAGAGAAACAAAAGTATAGGGCCACTCAATCGGTACGGTCGAGTGTTCAGTTGACTCGAATTGTAAAATCACAGGATCCCTAGATAAAACGAGTAACTAAGCGTTTAATGCAATAATAAAGAGATAGGGATCATAGGGATGAACTAATTGACTAGGGGATCACTTTCATAACCTGGGTACTTAAAAAACATAACCTATTTCAAGGCTAGTCCTTTGACGATAGATATCTAAACCAATCAAGCCGACCGTCGTGATGAATGATCTCAAACCCAATGGCTCATCATACCCGATTTTGCCAAAGTCAAACCATTGGACAAGCATTAAGAATCAACCTACCTAAGCCAACTTAATTTCCTAACAATAGCTTCGAGTATCATGGATTCTGACGCCATTGAAGCATACTCTCCACATGTTAATATAACTAAGTCTCTGGAGAAAGCTAATCAAACAATCTCAAAGCACTGTCATAAAGAGATCATCTAAGAACATATTCAAGTTGATCAGAAATGAATAAGCATTAAGAACTCTCACCCAGAAAGGATTTAAGACAATTAAGAACTTTAAAACTACCAGATTAATCAAGATTCACCCTAATCTAATCCATCCCTAATAAACCTAAGGTTAACTACTCACTAATCATAATCATAACTAAATGTGGAAACCCAAAAAGTTCTAAATCTGACATATGAGATATATCAGATTGAGATAAGAGGGTTTAATGAAGAAAATAAATGCAAGTAATGATTTATTAAAAAGATATAAGGTTTACAAAGATCTAAAAATGAAGAACAAGAGAGAGAGTAATTAGGAGGCAGAGAGAGATAATATCAGGTCTAAAAAACGAGCACACCCTTTCTTAGGGTTAACATATGTGCTTTTATACTAAAGATAATGTTTAGGATAAGACAAAATATATTTCCTACTAATCCGGAAATATCACTCGACCATAGTGATCGAGTGGCTGGTCGAGTAGCTTCCATCTTCCTTCAATCTCCTTCTTGAGCTGATCCAAAACTCCTATCCAGCTCCTCAATGCTCCAAAGCTTCCTTAGCATCCATTTTTACCTGTAAACAACCCACAATATGCAATATATATGCAATGCGCATGCAAAGGACCCTAAAACTCAAAAGGGAGTGAAATATGCATATAATGGTATAAACAGGGAATGAATAAGAACTAATATGATGATAAAGGTATGCCTAAAACTTGTAAAATACAGAGTTATCAGTAGTTGCAGAATGGGTTAATGTTTGAGTGTCGTAGACACATGACTTCTTGTTTATCTTAGGTTAGAATTTGTGATGGTTTATAGATGTTTGTGTATGGAGAATTTGTAAGCCCTAAGGCTTGCCCCACTGAGTAATTTCCAATTACCCACCCCTCTCTTCTCATCGCAGGTAATGATGATGAGTAGTCCGAAAATGAGCATTTGCTGCGGGAATAAGAGATGGAATTTGTGTCTTTTAATTCTTTTGTTATTGGAGTTATTGGATTTATTTATTTATTTCCGCATTAACATTTATTGGAAGATGATTGGAATTATTGGAGTGTTTTTTTTGGATAATTTCGGTTAAGTTTTAAATTACTTGTGTAATAAGCTATTAAGTTATGCCATGTTGAAGAAGTTAGAATTCAATTTTTACAATTGGTATCAGAGCTCTAGGTTATGTCAAACCAGTGTTGACCCGAGATACAGTCATGTGGAATTAAACTGAAACGCTTGTTTTTTTTTTGCGTGTCTAGATGCCACCAAAGAAAGCACCTGGAGGACGAGCGAGAGCTGCACCACAACCAAGAGTGAGGGTTGAGAGCCCAGCAGCCTCTTCTGAGAGTGTACGTGTTGAGGGTCTGAATGCAGCTGGAGCTAATGGGGCTTATGAAGGAGCTCCACAAGTGAATGACCCTGCGGCTGATAGGGCATTGTTTGAGGAGTACCGTCAGTTCTGAAAATTAATGCGGAGAGCACAAGTTGTGAGAGGAGCACCGGAGGTGATTGCACCACAGCGGGGTGCACCAGTTATGGAAGGCCAGCCTCAACATCCACCCCCACCTCCGCCACCACTACCACCTATGCAGGTAGATGACTTTGAAAGTATTGCAAGTTGCCATAGGTTTCGATTAAAGAATAAATTGGCGAAATCAGAAAATCAAGAAGTTGACCTCACTTTTCATACAGGTTCATGTGCAAGGGCCGACATATTGGGAGGCCATGCGGAATTTGAAGGACATGGGCATGAAGCCTTTCGGCGGCCACTCTAACCCATCGTTGCTGATAATTGGAGGAAAAGGTTGGAAAGAAATTTGGACAATGCTAGGTGCCCACATGAGTATCGAAAGGACTTAGCGGTTACGTACTTGAAGGATGAAGCGTTGGTGTGGTGGGAGAATATAGTAGATCAGGTGTAGGACCGTTATGTGGTGACTTGGAAAGATTTCAAAACCAAGTTCACTAGGAAGTATTTTCCCAGGGAGGCTATGAACCGGATGGAAAGCAAGTTTACTGATCTTTGTCAGGGAAAAAAGACAGTGAGAGAATACGAGGAGGAGTTTGACAGGCTCACCCGGTTTGCAGGTAGGTTCATGGATGAGAATGAGCCCACATGCAAAATCTGCAAAGGGGACGAGTTCTCAGAAAAGAACTTGGGACATATCGAATGTGAGGACTCCGCCAACGTGTTTCAGATGCAATCAGACCGGACACCTTCAGCGAGATTGCCCTCATGCTATGGCAAATGTGACTTGGTTTCAGTGTCGACGACCAGGTCATGTTGCAAAATTCTGCACGCAGAGGACTGGTGGTTATCAGACCAGGGATCACCCCAGAGAGAATCCACCACCACCCTTGAAATGTCAGAATGTGGAACCTCGATGATGATGGCTAGAGAGCCTGAAGAAGGTGAACCAATCACTGGTACGTGAATATTTAATTATTTAAGACTTATTGCACTAGTAAATTAAATATTAGTTTTTGTGTGCATTTGTGATTGTTTGCTTAGAGATAGTATAACCGTGTAGGATAGGTTTTAGTGTGAGGATGGCCAGCTTATACATTGTTTGATACTGGAGCTACACTTAGCTGTGTAAAGCCGGGAGTCAAAAAGAATTGGACCTTTGATGGCAAATTCATTCCTGAAGCAAAGAGGATTAGTACTGTTGGAAACGAACGAATAAACTCCACGGGAGTTCATCTAGATGTGCCTATCATGATAAATGGAGAAGCCCTCTTGGGAAACCTTACAGAGACAGAGGTGAACCATTATAATGTGATCCTCGGAATGAATTGGTTAAAGAAGCACCATGCATTATTGGATTGTCACAGAACACGTGTCATTTTGCAAGGCCGGAAGGGAAGTTGGTATTCCAAGGAGTAAAAAGTGGTGAAGGGTTTTCTATTATATCCATGATGCAAGCAGAAGAGCTGATTGAGAAAGGGAATGATGCTTTTCTCGCCACCATTTCCATTGCAGGAGAAGACATGGAATTGGGAGTTGAGGATATTCCAATTGTGACAGATTATGCAGACGTATTTGAGTCTTTAATAGGACCACCACCAAGTAGAGGAGATGCCTTCACAATAGAATTGGAGCCAGGAACATCACCTGGGTCATGAGCCCCTTACCATTTGGCACCTGCAGAAATGGCAGAATTGAAGATTCAGTTAGAGGACCTTATAGATAAAGGGTTTATTCGGCCAAGTAGCTCACCTTGGGGGGGCATCGGTTCTTTTTGTGAAGAAGAAAGATGAGAGTCTTAGACTTTGTATGGATTACCGTAGGCTGAAAAAAGTAACCATCAAGAATAGGTATCCGTTGCCACGGATTGACGAGCTATTGGATCAGTTACAAGGAGCCTCATGGCTTTCAAAGATTAACTTGACCTCAGGGTATTATCACATCTCGATAGCAGAAGAAGATATCAGAAAAACGGCATTTCGAACAAGGTATGGGCACTACGAGTTCGTGGTAATGCCGTTCGGGCTGATTAATGCACCGGCTGCATTCATGAAATTGATGAATAATGTTTTTTGGGAGTACCTGGGCAAGTGTGTTATAGTATTTATTGATGACATTCTGATTTACTCAAAGAGTCAAGAGGAACACGAGGAACACCTACGGGTGGTGTTGGATAAGTTACGAGAACCAAAGTTGTATGCAAAGTTGAGTAAATGCAGTTTCTGGCAGAGGAAGATTGGGTTTCTTGGACACGTCATTTCAGAAGCAGGGGTATCAGTGGATCCAGAGAAGTTAGCCTTAATTAATGGTTGGCTGACACCAACGAGCGCTACAGAAGTTCGTAGTTTTCTTGGAATAACAGGGTATTATTGGAAGTTTGTGGAAGGTTAGTATAGCTAAGCCGATGACATAACTTACAGGGAATAACGCTAATTTTGAGTGGACCGAGAAATGTGGAGCTGCTTCCAAACTTTAAACACATTTGACGGAACCTCCAGTATAGGTATTACCAAAGACGGGAGTAGCGTATGTGGTGTATACAGACGCATCAGGGACTGGGCTAGGATGTGTGTTGATGCAAGACGAGAGGGTCATCACTTATGCCTTTAGACAGTTGAGAACCCACGAGGTTAACTATCCTACTCATGACTTGGAGCTAGCCGCGGTTGTGTTTGCCTTCAAGATATGGCGGGCCTATTTGTACGGAGAAAAGGTTCGAGTGTACACAGATCATAAGAGTTTGAGGTACATATTCACTCAGTCGGATCTACACCTTAGGCAGAGGAGATGGGTTGAATTGTTAGCACTTAGAGATCGCCTACCACCCAGGGAAGGCTAATTTGGTAGCTGACTCCTTGAGCAGGCGTAGGAATGATGTTTCTAGAGAAAAAATGTGCGAGAGTTAGCAGACATCATGTGTACACTGAGTGTCTGTGCTACCTCGGCTGGAGGGGATGTTGTGGGCTTAGAAGCTGTGAATAAGGCTGACTTGCTATGGAGAATCCACGAAGTACAAAAACACGATGATGACTTGAAAAAAATGATCGACAATAATGTGGAGGGATTTCACACAGCAGAAAATGGTATGTACATATATAAGGGTCGAGTTAGAGTGCCAGACGATAAAGGCCTAAAAGACGAGATCTTAGCACAAACACATAGCTCATTATTTTCGGTTCACCCAGGGACCACTAAGATGTACCACAATCTGAAGCGGTATTACAATTGGGGTAAGATGAAACAAGAGGTAGCTGCTTGGGGATCAAATATTTCGATTTTTTCAATCGAAGTGTCAAACTTGTCAACAAGTGAAAGCGGAGCACCGAGTTCCGAGTGGTCTACTGCAGAACTTGCCTTTACCCGAGTAGAAATGGGATATGATTACAATGGATTTTGTTACCGGGCTGCCAACGACCACGGGCGGTAAAAATGCCATTTGGGTAATTGTGGACCGACTTACAAAGACAGCACATTTCTTACCTATTAAGAAAACAGACAATGCAGACGTCTTAGCGCAGCAGTATTTGAGTGACATTGTTACCAAGCATGGGGTGCCAGTGAGTATTGTGTCGGATCGAGATACAAAGTTCACATCTATCTTATGGCAGGCATTTCAAAAGGCCTTGGGAAAAAAGTACGTATGAGCACAACGTATCATCCTCAGACTGATGGGCAGTCTGAGAGAACAATTCAGATGCTAGAGGACATGTTGAGGGCGTGTGTACTGGAATGGGAAGGAAGGTGGCTCAAGGACTTACCATTGGTTGAATTTTCTTACAACAACAGTTATCATTCTAGCATAGGGATGCCACCGTACGAGGCCCTATATGGTAGGCCATGTCGTACCCCGCTCTATTGGACAGAAGTAGGGGAGCGCAAGGACCTAGAACCAGAAATGGTCAAGGACACTATACAGCAGGTAGAGTTCCTCCGAGATAGGCTTAAGGAAGCCCATGATCGACAAAAGAGCTTCGTCAACAAACTTTGAAAAGATCTAGAATTTACAGTTGGTGAGACAGTGTACCTAAAGATGAGAATATTCCGAGGAGTGGATAAAAACCGGAAATTGAAAAAGCTTAGACCAAGGTTTATGGGACCATATGACATCATGGAGAAAATTGGTGTGATAGCTTATCGATTGGCATTACCACAGGAGTTATCTCGCTTTCCTGATGTATTCCACATGTCTAATCTGTGGAAGGTTGTTAGAGAACCAGAATTGATTCTACCAAAGCCGCCTGCTGATTTAAACCAGAATTTAACGACATTAAGCAAGCCTATAAAGATTATGGAGTGTCAAGAAACATAAATTCAAGGGAAGATGGTAGGGTCAGTAAAAGTATGTTGGAAAAAAGACGGAATCAGAGATAAGTCATGGGAGCTAAAAAAATAATGCATAAAGTCTATCTAGAAGTATTTAAGGATCCTAGCGAGGGATCGAATTCGGGGACGAATTCCTTTGTAGTAAGAGAGAATTGTAACGATCCAAATCCGGAGGCGCAAATCAAGCCCAATGGTGAGCTGAGCAAGAAGAATTCCTATTTTTTCCAGCATGAAATTCGAGGCAAACCTTCGAGATCTCTAGCCGCCGAGACACTGACCTAGCCACCACCGCCGTCGAAACCACACTGCAGTCACGGTAAGCCTCCGACAAAAAAATTTGGATTTTAGGTTGATCTTTTGATTTGACTAGATCTGAACTGAACCCTTGTTTGGGAACAACTGTAGAACCACCCGGACCATCAGAGCCCACCATCGCGTCACTCAGAACCGTATCAAGCATCATCCTTGTCGGAAAAGGTAAACGTGGATCTCCTTTTTCCTCTTGGTTCTCGATGTGATGTTGTTGTGTTAAAAATTTAAGGCTTGATTGGTGTGAGGATGTGTTGATGCAGATCAGCCACCACTGAGCTGTTGAGTCGCTGTCGGATCTGTGGAGTCACGTCATCGGAGAGTCACCGAGGAAGGTGAGTCGATGAAACACCGTTATACGTTAGTGTTGTTTTGTTAAGTGAATTATCAGACCAACCAAACCAGAGTTAAACCAAACCTCTATTATTTTAATTGCTGTAAACCAAATTTAATTGTCGTGTGAACATGATTCTTGGTGAAGTCATTTTTAATAATAAAGTAGTATCTCGGTTAGAAGTAATGATTGGATCGATATGGCCCAGCTAAACCGAAACCCATGAGTAATTTGGAAGTCGTTAAACCCAACACAATTATGTATGAAACATGAGTTGTTTAATTTGAAGTATTGTTGCATGGTTTAATTATTAAATTATTACTTTGGGATAATTTAACGGTCAACCCAAGCTAATTAATTTAACTAGTTAATACCAAGTCAACACGAAATTCGTAAATCAGAATTCAGAATTTTTGGTTGGATTAATAAATAAATCAAAGATTATCAATTGGATTCAATCTTTGACCGGTTTTTCCTAAACCATGGCAGATTGAGAATTGTTGTGGATCCATACATCCTTTTCGCTAGATCTAAACCGAGAGTTTAACTGAACTTGCTAAGGGGAGGACTCGAACGTGTTTTCTTCGTATATTAATATATCTAGATAATTATTTAGTTTAATGTTAAGCCGAGTATATTGTTTGATGAGTGGAATAATATTTATATGAATATATTTTATTATGAATATTTAAAGAAAGAACTAGAGTTTTAGGCTTGAAAATTAATATGAGAATTTAAATGTGTGGTTTGTGAAATGAAATGTTTTGTGGTAAACAATTGTGTGCAAAATGAGAAACATGGGTCGAGGGAAAACTAGAGTTGGCTGACGAGCCGTCGAGGAAAAAAATACGGAAAGATGTACTGATGCACTAGGGATCCGATACACATAAATGAGTGGTGCGGGAAGACGTGCTTTTGCACTAGGGATCCGATACATATGAATGAGTGATGCAGAAAGAAAGACGTGCTTTTGCACTAGGGATCCGAGACGCATGAATGAGTGGTGCGGGAAGACGTGCTTTGGCACTAAGGATCTGAGACGCATGAGAAATGGTTAGGTAGTTACGAAATGGGTTAATGTTTGAGTGTCGTAGACACATGACTTCTTGTTTATCTTAGGTTAGACTTTTTGATGGTCCACTGAGTAATTTTCAATTACTCACCCCTCTCTTCTCATTGCACGTAATGATGATGAGTAGTCCGAAGTTGAGCATTTGCTGCGAGAATAAGAGATGAAATTTGTGTCTTTTTAGTTCTTTTGTTATTAGAGTTATTGGATTTATTTATTTATTTCCACGTTAACATTTATTGGAAGATGTTCGGTATTATTGGAGTGTTTTTCTGGATAATTCCGGTTAAGTTTTAAATTACTTGCGTAATAAGCTATTGAGTTATGCCGGGTTGAAGAAGTTAGAATTCAGTTTTTACACAATCCCTAGTGGTCACGATCTTCTTTGAATGAAAGAAAAAATCGAACAAGCTCTGAAGAATGAGGGTTATTTTGGGGAGCTTTCAATCCAGGCTTGCGTTCATAAGGAGTATACGAACTTGGATGAATTGCAAAGTAAATACTTGAATGCCGGAATCAAACTTGATCCCTTAGCCGGAGAGACTGAAGAAGAGAAAATAGGTTCCATGTTAGTGGACATTGTTTCTTGGGCACTGGAAAATTCTCTACGATCAAATTTAATTGTACTCTCAAAGAATTAAGGAAGAACCGTGTCATCCCAAGCAGGATATTTTTATCTTGAAGGGTTGTATACAACATGGGAAGTTGGTGTTCCCTTGTCCAAAACCGAACCAGATTGGGAGCTTCATCTTTGTCTTGATTCTTAACTATCCCTTCTATGTATATATCGTAAGCTTCTACATATGAATTTTGAAACGTTTTGCCTTTAATTTATTTCACTTTCAAAAGAATATTGATATATGCATATATTGTAAATGGTGAGGAAACAAACAGTACACAGCTCTCAAATGTTGTGTTTTGATACAGAAATAAACATCAATACATTTGACATTGTACTCTTAAAAGGACCAGACTCAAAAAAAAAAGGGTAATGAGAAGGAAAAATTTACCAAAAATAAAAAAGAATGCCCAATTGCTGCCATGTCTGTGATGATGCAGTGATGGGAGATCAATCCTGGAAACACATACTCTATCAACAACTATCTTGCTCCAACTTGGGCGAGAGACGCACCACCATTCTCAAAACGTAGTAATGTTTTCTCAAAAGAGTTCTTCTGAGTTGAACTTGTTCCATGCTTCCTGTATATTGTCACGAGGAAAGAGATGAAGCCAGTAAATACAGATTTGTAGATTTAGTTCCAGAATAATGGTGAGTCACTTACCTTGAGCATGTCGAAAACTTTCTCGGCAATGTACTTTTGTTGGAGATTGGCGCCTTTTTGCTGAACTTTGTCAGGATGTATACAGAGAGTGGCCTTCCTGTAGACTTTCTTTACAGATGCTGCGGTTATTAGATCAGTCAATGAAACAGGCTGCCAACCGCATTCTGGCCAAAGAACCTGCTCAAGTATTCATTGCAACATCAGAAAAGATTCATAACATCAAAGGTACAAAGATTAAAGAAAATGGAGACTACGACGTACATATTGTAATGTCGAAAGCAGAGCACGCAAGTTTCCCTCCTTCCCCGCACCCCAACGTTTTATCTCAACATCCAAGGTCCCACCAATCCTCTGAAACCAGGGATAAGTATAGTTGAGATAGTACCCTAACGTGGCACAATTTATTTCATGCTAATGACTGCAAGAGGCCTAGACTTAAGTGTCTGAACAAAGTAACATGATTTGAGATTGTGCACAACAGAGGAGGAAATAGGAAGAAGCCACATGAAAAGACTCTAAACTTAATCACCCAGTAACGAAAACTTACATCTTTCTCAGCTTGTTCTCTTTGTACTTGAAGATCTCGTTCATTTTTCTCAGCAAGTGCTTTTGCCTGATTCAGAAAATAATTCATGACAATAAAAATACTGGTGAATCTTGTGTCATTGTCAGATACAAAACCCATCAAAGCAAAAGATTTAACAGCTCTAATGATACGTACAGCCCGCTCTTGTGTCCTCTGGTGGCGTTCCAGCCTGGCACGCCGTCTCTCTTCAGTTTCTCCATCAACATCTTGAAACCCACCCGATTGTGACGCTGAAGCTGAAGCTTTATAACGCAGGGGGTTTCAGTAGGTGACCAAGTTCAAAGACATGAAAATAAAGTGCGTAGCCACAGAATATAATAAATCAACCTCAGAAATCAAAGTACCTCCAAATATTGAACTGAGATCATCAACAATGTTTGTTGCTGAAGAGGTCTTTCTCAAGTTCTCTGTTGCTCCAGAAGGCACTCGTGAAGATGCCTTGCTAGATTCGAAAGACCCTCCTTTGTTCCATGAATCCTGGAAAGGATCCTGAAACGCAACCAGAGTTATAGGAGGAGACAAAATCACCTGTAAAGGGCTTAAAGCAGAACTGAAGTAGATTATCAATCCCATCTCACCGGAGGGTTGGTTCTCTGTCGTGGAGCACTGTTTGGTCTAGAAACCGAGTTGAAGAAGGAGTCAAGATCATTGTTACTCTCTTGCTGCTGCTTAGCTTTAGCTTGGGCAGCTGCCCTTCCACGTGCTTCAGCAGCTGCCCTTTCCACAGCAGCTCGTTCTGCCCTAACCCTTGCTTCCTTTTCCCGTGCTTCGGCGTTTGCTTTTTCTCTAGCTTCTGCTGCAGCTCTTTCCTTAGCGTCTGCTGCAGCTTTCTCGGCCTTTTCTCTTGCTCCTGCTGCTGCCCTTTCACGTGCTTCAGCATGGGCTCTTTGAACCGCTGCTCTTTCTGAGCGCTCTCGGGCATCAGAAGCCTTCCCAACAGCAGCTCTTTGAACTTTTGCATGAGCTTCAGCGGCTGCTCTTTCACGTGCTTCCCTTGTAGCCCTCTCTACCGCCTGTCTAGCCAACAGTCTTTCCCTTTCTCTCTCAATTCTTTTCTGCTCTCTTTCCTTCTCCTGTGCTTTTTCCATCTCTGCCTCCCTCTCTACCCTTTCACGGTCCAATCTCTCTTGCTTTTCTCTAGATTCCCTTTCCCGCGAATCATACTTATCCGTTTGGTCGCCTTCTCTACTTCTACTTGCCTTCAAATTTTCTTTCTCCCTCCTTTCCTTAGCGTGCCTAAACTTTGCTTCTGCTTTATCCATGGCATCCTTCATGGCAGCAGCTGATGCAACAGCAGCAGAGAAAACATCTGAATCTTCACCAGAGGGAGGCTCAGAATGCCCATTAGCAGCGGTCTGATTTCTTCCCATAGAAAAATCATCAAGGTCATCCATTTGAGATTCTTTCGGGCTATATGCAGAATTTCTAACTGAGCTAGGAACGTGTGAGTGGTTAGTAGAGGTCGATATAGAAGGCTCGTTAGCCTTCTTTTTTATAGGACGTGTCGGTCTTGGTGGTGGAGGTCTCGTAGGTGGCGGAGCACTCGTAGGTTGCGTAAAGAGGGGGATCTCCGATACGGTAAGCCACACATCATCAGATGACTCAAAACTTTCATCTAAATTGGTGGGTGGTGGAGCACTCGTATTCTGCTGAGGCTCCAAAAATTCATCAAATGAACCTTTCTTAGGATGATGGTAACTCCGAGAAGTTTCTACTGTTGACTGGGAGCCACTGATATTTCCTGGTCTTAAATGACTCTTGTCTTTTCTATTCATATCTGGTCCTGATTTTCCAAGACTGTCGAGAGGGTCACTATCAACAAATATTCCTCCGTGGACAGATGAATGATCAGTTTTTCTGCTGTTGGAGCTATTAAATTTACCAATATTCTCTAATGGATCAGTGAACCCTCCCGTGGCAGGTTCTCGAGGGGTTGATGCAGACTCCTCTAAGACTACAAATGGGTCTTCTTCCACAAGATTGGAAGATGTCTTGGAAGTCCGATGCGGAGGTTTCTGGGATTGACTTGTTGTCTCTGAAGTTGACCTGTTAAAAAGAGTAGAGCATCTTTCAATTGATAAACAAGCTATGCGCCTATAGAACCAAAAATCAAAATGAAAGCTTGCATATGAATAATGACAAGTGAAAGGTTCAAGCTTTTGGAAACTATTTGAGATCTATCTTCTAAGTTTCAGAAAGTACACTAAAGAGAACCTTATAAGTAATTAAACAGCTCTCCGTAAGAACTAACTAATGTATCTTTCATTATGTAAGTGTGATGGCTCTAAGCTCTATACTCTTGAGCAAGCTCTAGGAGAAACAAATATGAAGAGGAATGACGCTAACCACAGATCATAATGAATATTTGCATATGAATGACAAGAAAAAAGTTGAATCTTTTGAAGACTTTCTGAAATTTCTCCAAGTTTCAGAACGTACACATAAGAAAACCAAATAGCTCTCCACAAACAGTAACTGTGATGGTGTGATGGCTCTTAGCTCTACAGGCTTGACTCATGTCACGCAAGCAAGCTCTAAAATGTCAAGTCAGCTCTAGGAAAAACAAATTTGAAGAGCCCACAGATCAAAATGAAATTTTGCATATGAATAGCAAGCAAAAGATGGAAGCTTTTATGAGGTTTATTAAAGTTTCAGAGAGTACACATAAGAGAACCTTGTATGCAAGCAAACAGCTCTCCATATAGTCAAGTTGATGCTACATTTCATTATGTACGCGTGATGGCTCTAAGCTCTATACCCTTAAGCAAGCTCTCAGGTCAGCTCTAGGAGAAACAAATTTGAAGAGCAATGACCCGTTATAAAGAGCATTGAATATAGTTCATGCTACAAAGCCAGATTTAAAGGCTCTCAAGTCAGCTCTAGCTCCTACATAAAAACTAATATAGTACGCAAGAAAGTTCTCGAATTTGAAGAACAAAGAAGGGAGCAAACCTAAATAGTAACCAAAGATAAAAAAGAAGACTGAATATTACCGTTTAGGTGAGCTAGTGCGACCAAACCCTGGAATCAAGTCATCAAAAACAGAGCTGCTCTTGCTCTCTGTCTTGTTCGGCTCCGTTGTATCTCTTTTCCCCAAGTTCCCCAAGAAATCATCAAAAGGAGAACTATTCTGCTTCCTATGCTTTGCAGGTGATGAAGAAGAAATGGAAGAGAAAACATTCTCAAACCTATCTGAGTGAGAAGAAGTAGAAGGGATTTTAAGCTCAGGAATAGCCTCAAACACATCCTCATCATCATACACAGGCTTATCATAAACCGGCATGGTCGTCGATTTAGGAGCTGAACGCTCCTTAAACATAGCATCATAGTCAAAGGCCATTGGAGCAGATGGAGAAGGAGAATCAGAAGATCCATACTTTGATGATGGCCCACTAAATACATCTTTAAACAGAAGATCATCATCACCACCATCACGACCAAGATCGTCGAACACCGGCAACGAATCGGACTTCTTTTTCCCGGCTGGAGAGGATGAACCGCTGGCGAAGTTATAGGAAGATGCGAAACTGTTGAAATCAGCGGTTGAAGAGTTTGATTGAGAAGCCATCGGAGCTGATTTGCCCTGAGGCTTTAATCCGAAGTCTCGAGATAACAATCCTGTGAAATCATCCATTAGATTCCTTCAATTTCAACCTCCCCAAATCGGAAAGTCTTTAGATTTTGCCACCAGCGATGAAGACGAGATTGATCTTCAGATCTGAGTCCCCATTAACGAATGGGATCAAAGCAATCTGATTTCGAAAATTAGCTCTCTTTTTCCGTCTGTAGTTTCTTCTCCGACTCGTACATGTTTCAAGTCTCCGTAATTTTTTCTTTTTTGATAATTCGGTCCTTACTTTCAAACTTTTTATAACTTTGGCCTTCCCAAATTTTGAATTTAAATTTTCACCTCTTTGATCAGTGATCAATAAAAATAAAACCAATGTTAAATTTTTTGTTAAGCACTAGTCGAACGTTCAAGTTGGACCTAGCACCAATTCAGTTAAACGGATCTTAATCGGAGATGTTTTTTTTATACGAGTTTGAAGTTGTGAGAATCTACAAATGTTGTAAGATTTTGAATTCAATAATAGTTTAGTAATTAAATAACATATAAGATCATGAGCATAAAAAATAAAGTTGAAACCATATAAATCTCATAAAAACCAATAAATGAGATTCAGAGATCACATCTTAGGCCTTAAAAGAATAACAATAGAACATTAATTTTTTTCAAAAAAAAAAAGAAGAAAACAATAGAACATTTTTAAATACATGCGACACGCCGACACATTACACATTGTTAAATGTTGCCATTGTTAAAAATATGTAAACTGTAAAAAAGAATATGTAAAGACCGATCCATGACATATGACATTCTCACTGTTGCCAAATTTAACAATACACGTGCTTTACGATAGCTAGGGGTGGACACAATTCCTATTCAGCTCATTCCCATCTGGAAAGAAAATTATCATCCCATTCAGAAGGATATTTCTATATCATTTTGGGAACGGAACGGAACAAAAATAGAAATTCCTAAAATCTCATTTTAGAAAAACTTATATAATGCATAATAATATTATATATATATGTATATCACAAATAATATAATAATAGAGAATTTAAAATATTGAATCTTAAAGCTTAAAGTAAATAATGAATAATAATGTGTTCAAAGACCACATTACAGAAAGTAGCACAAATTTTAGTTCTTTAATATAAATATTTAATATTTACATATTTTCATATTTTGTATAACTAAATATATATATATATATTTTCTAACTAGTTACTATTCTTGTTGATTTTGTATGCATAAAACTCGGTAAACAAACAAACGAGGAATGATGCGAGAGAAGATGTAGATTACTTACTTAGTTTTTTAAGATTTTACAATTCTGGAATTTATTTTATTTATGTTGGGTTGTTTCTAAATATTTAAATTTTTACTACTATTAAAACAACACTGTGATAGTTTATTATTATTTTTATTATTTTTTATTATTATTTTGTTTGTTTGTTATGGGAATTTTTTATTTTTTTGGGAATTTTCATTCCGGTCGAGGCCTATTCCGATCTCGTTTCATCTTTTATGTGGGACGTAAATAGGACTAGTATTTTTATTTTTATATTCCGGTCCTGTTCTCATTTCTGTTAAATCTCGTCTCGAATTCCCGTCTGCCCACCCCGTCGATAGCTCAATTCTAATAATATTTTTCCTTAGTTTTTCAGCAACTTTTTAGATTAATATGTAATTTCTCTCTCTACCTTATCTTTTAATTTATTTTGTATTGCAACTTGATTTTCTTTGAATCTATTAAGTATTTACGTCTGATTCCTTTTATTAAATTTCTTATCTCTCTTAGATTTACATCATATGTCGTTTTTGATGATTTATGGGTTTATGTTCTTGAGTATGTATTGTTTATCTGAGTAGTCATCTTAAGGAATTTAGCAGTCGAGTGGGCTGGTTGAATGTGCTATGTGCCATCTTCATCAGAGTCACCTTCTGTTACAAACGTATCAAACTTGTGCACTGTCCCATGAGAGTGACTACCCATGGTGACTGTGAACCCTGGAGGTCTGGATGGTGTCTGAGAGTATTGTTCAAACTTTCCAAAGTTTGTCTTTTCATAATGCTCAGCTTCTTCCATGTAGAAAAGCTGTATCTCAGAAGTAGGGTTCTTCAAGCCAGAAGAGGTGTCAAAACGCATCACCAAGTCATTACCGGTTCGAAGAACAATTTCACCACTTTTGGAGTCTATAACAGCTCCAGAAGGTGCCAAGAATGGTCTACCTAGTATAAGGGGATCCATTGGCTCTTCTTCCATCTTCAGCACTATGAAGTCAGCTGGGATCTCCATGTTCCCTCCTCTCACTGGGACATTCTCTAGCAAGCCATGGGAAAATCTGATGGTTTTGTCAGCTAGGACTAGAGACCTAGTGCTTGGCAGAAATTTGTGATAGCCCAGCTTTCCTGCCACAGACAATGGCATTATGCTAACTGAAGCACCCATATCACAGAGAGAATTCTGGAAAGTCTGGTTTCTGATGGTCCAGGGTATTGTGAAAGATCCAGGATCCGTCAGCTTCTTTTGCGATACCACTTTCTGCTGAGTGATCATCTTACACTCATAGGCCTTAGCAGTTGCTGCTCTCTTATCTTGAATTTTCATCAAGGCTCTTTTTCTCAAACCACTGTTAAAAGGCCCAAGTGACTTCACAGCTTCATCCCAAGTCATTTTAGCTTCAAGCTCTGATAGCTCTTCCTCAAGCATAATAGCATACTCCTTCTCAGTCTCAGCTTTGAACCGTTATGGGAAAAGACTTGTCATCATCGCACGCAGATCCAGTATGCGCTTCTTATTTGCAGTCTCGGATGTGCCTACTCGACAACTCACTCGAGTGGTGTGGTCAAGTGCTACAGTGCTCAAGCCAATTTCAGCAGCTGATCGAAAGATTCCCCCCCCCCCCCCAGCTTGTGTATCACTGTCCCCAGTGATGTTGGAAAATCTCTTCTTGAAAGGAAGAAGATGGAGAGCTGGTGCTGTGCTCACTGCATAGAGAGTTGCAGGTTCCTTAGGGTTCTGCACAGCTTTGCCAGGAAGTTGGCATGTGGTCTTAGTAGAGGTTGATGCAGCACTGGACTTAACAAACTTCAGTTTGCTGTTGAGAACCTCAATCTTATGGTTCAAATCATCATAAGAGCAATCAATGTGGGTTCTGAGTTCAGTGAACATCTTTGACGTCTCTTGAGTAGCAGTATTCTGGCCTTGAAAAAGTTGGAGTAGAAGAGGCTTATGGTCACCATCAGCTGGCTGAGGTGGCCTTGGAGCAAATCCAGGTGGATTGGCTGGAGCTGTAGGTACAAAAAGCTTGTTCTGGCTTGGGTTTTGAGTTGGGTAGACTTGATCCTGAGGGTTGGCTACGTTGGGATTCCTATAGGAGAGATTAGGATTGTTCCTATAATTGCTGTACCCTCTGTTGAAGTCAGCTTGATTCTGTATATATAGGATCTCTTCAACCTGATCATCTTCACCTTCTTGAGCCTGAGTAGCAGAAGCTTCACCCACAAAGTTCACATATTTCTGCTGGGCCAGGATGAGCTTATCAAGCTTGTCACTGAGAGACTGGATCTCTTGCTTGTTCATATCAGATGAAGAGGAGGGTCCTTTGATGGATCTATCAAAGTCTTCACTGTAGTTGCCATCACCAAATCTCTGTTGAGAAAGTTGCCATTGCTAGCAGTATCAAACATCATCCTTATCTTGAGGCTTGCTCCTCAGTAGAGTGTACTGAGTATAGATTCTTTGGTGAAACCATGATGAGGCCACTGAGTAGTGTACTACTTGAAACGCTCCCATGCTTCAGAGAAGCTCTCATTGTTTCTTTGAGTGAAACAAGAGATATCATTTTTGAACTTGGCTGTCCTGGAGTTGGAGAAGAACTTGAGCGGAAAGGCTTTCTTACAGTCATCCCAGGTTGTTATAGACCCCTGGGGTAGTGCTCTTTCCTAGTGTGAAGCTTTGTCACCCAGAGAGAAAGGGAACAAGCAAACTTTGAAACCATCTTTAAAGATCCCATTGATCTTAGTCAGCTCACACAATCTGTCAAACTGGTCCAGATGCTGAAGTGGGTTCTCCATAGGGAGTCCGTGGAGTTTGTGGTTCTGGACCATGGAGATGAGACCAGTCTTGATCTCAAAGTTTTTGTTTGTGACTGGAGGAGCCACAATCCCTTGCCTTTGTGAGTGAGTGCTTGGAGCATCTCCTGCTCCAATCACCCTATGCTGAGGAACTTGTTCTGCCATGACCACTAGTGTCTTTAGAACTGGTTGGACAGGAATGGGGGTAGCAGGTGCAGGTGTAGCTTGACGAGTATGCTGGTTGATGCAATGTATGTGATCAAGTAACTGGATTAGATTTTGGCTGCCTTGAGAACGCGTTTGCATTCAGAGAGTAATGACTCGATCAAGTACTCGAGTGGGGGTCGAGTGCTACAGTACCTGATGCAAAACAGACAAAATTTCAAAACCAAATCAGTACCCAGATCTCAAAAGTAACAGACTTGATCTAGTATGCCTTAAACAACCAATTGGGTAGACAAAAACACTCAAAACTGGCAACTGCGCCAAATTGAAACTAATATTTTACCTACCCTAAGCAAAGAAAAACAGCAATGCAATCAACTTAAGCCCAGAGAGATAAAACTCTGAGTTTCTAATCAGTTGTAGTATAGTGGTAAGGGTTATGTAACTTTGTCGAACCAATCAAGAGTGATCTACAGTAACTAGCAGATTATTAAGGCAAGCTATTCAAGTGATTATCAAAAGGGTGTGGTACTCGCAGTCTAAATGAGAAATCTACTAAAAACCCTAATTGACACGAGAGGTACCAAAGTCTGTCACACTTCAGCACATCATGGAACTAAGCAGGAAAAATCACAGTACTAGGACGACTCGACCACACTGATCGAGTGGTGAGGTCGAGTGCTACAGTAAAAACAGAGAAAAACTACAGTGAACCAATAGGTAGCAAGTTGGGAACTATAGGGAAAAACAAGGACTCTAGTGATGGAAATCACACGATCGCAAACACTCTGTTTTATTGCAGCTATCAACTAGCAATTTCATCACATGACTATCCTAGACAACAGACTTCATAACCAGCTCAATCTATGGTTTGTGGTAGAGAGCCCCAAGGCCCAACCAAGTCAGCATAGTGTGAGGAGTCAGATCAGGCATGAAGAATCAGCCTATTCAAGTCGAGAAGAGTTCATAACAAGTGAATAGGTGGAGTCGTGACATAAATCAATGTCTGATGCATCCACCCTCATGCTATTGTACTCTAAACCCCAAAAAAGTTTATCTAATGGCTCAAGGTATGGGTCGTGCTCATGAGACCATCTAAAATCATGTTCTCCTTGATCAGGGGAGAACAAGCATTAAAATCACTCACCCAAGAGGGAGTCGAAACTGAGTGATGATCAACCTATCTAAGCAATAACAAAACAGAGAGAAGCTACCCTAATCCATCCCCAAAAATTCTAACTTTACTACTCACACACTATTATCATAACTTGGGTCCGAAACCCAAAAAAGCCTAAGCTTGACATATGTGATAGCTTATGATCTTGTGAGCAAGGTTGCAGAAGAAATAAAATGCAAGCACTGATTTTATAAAAAGTTATCAAAATTGAAAAGCTGCAGAAAATGAAGAACTATGAAGATCAGCAAGAACAAGAGAGAGAAAAACGAGAGCTAAACCTAAAAATTACTAAGCCAAAGCGGCGCTATTCGATTCTTTCTAATTAGGTTTAATGAGGTGCTTTTATACCTAGTCAAAAGCGCTTATTATATTTTGCGAGTTTTTAGGAGAAAATGTCGGAGAGTGCCCACTCGACCCAGCAGTAGAGTGGGGTGGTTGAGTGGTCACTCGAGTAGGCAGGTGGTGCTGAAGTACAGTGAGCCTGTGATGCTGAGGTCGAGTAGCTTGTCTTAAGTGCTCACTCGAGTGCCTGGTCGAGTAGCCTGTCTTGAGTGCTCACTCGAGTGCCTGGTCGAGTAGCCTGTCTTAAGTGCTCACTCGAGTGCCTGATCGAGTAGCCTGTCTTGAGTGCTCACTCGAGTGCCTGGTTGAGTAGCCTGGTCGAGTGAGCCAGCTGTCTTCTCTGCAATCCTCACTCGAGTCCATAGGGCTTGACTGCACATCTCCACTCTATGAGCCAAAATCCAAGTATACTCCATATGCTCCATAAGTACCTGATAAGACCCCAAATATGGAAAATGCATGCAATGCCTATACAAAAACACTAAAATCCTATATGAAGGATAAATGCACAAAATGGTATAAACAATGGATAAAATCTACACTAAGACATGATAAAAAGCTGGTAAAAATGTGTATAAAAGTGGTGTTATCAGTTTTATCAGGTCAGGTATAAATGAGAACTCAAACTCTCAAACACTAATTTTGTCCATGAGGTAAAAGGATCTGACAGAAAATTAGCTCAGGCTATAGCGGGCATCTGTTGTAAGTATGGGGATCTCAATTTAACCGGTCAGACTTGGGGTTTTTCCATTAGTTGAATCTGAATAAGCTCTGCAACAATGGTCACCAGAAGACATAGCAAACAAAAATATACCAAAAGATAGCTCATAGTTCCTGGACATCTTTTGACTCAATAAAACAAAGATTTTGAAAAACAGACAAAAATTTGGGACTGAATCTCAAAAGAATAAGCATAGTTAACAACTACCTCCCCCAGACTTAAACTACACTGTCCCCAGAGTAAATAAGCCTAAGGAAAGGGATAAAAAGAAATAAAATTGAATAGATATTGAACTGTTATGTTTTGAATAACGTGACCTGAGATGGTGTGTATGTCAACCGACACACACACTACATGTCGATCAACATGAGCAGGGATGTGATGTTCCGAAATTCTGACACCATTCAATCTGATCATTCAACTTGTTTTCTGACATTTAGATCCTGATTAAGAGTATAACATGTCAAATAACAAGCAAATGTATAACATAAAAGAGTTCAACAATACTCAATAGAAGTTAGAAACAAAATACTAAAGCAAAAACAGAAGAAGCAAAAATAAAAGTGTCTCAAAGGAAAAAGAAAATAGAAGAACTAATCCTCTTCCAAAACTGGATCAGAAGACGGAGTAGGGGTGGGGATCGGGATAGGCCGCGGCTGAGTGGGAGCTGCATCGGTCCGATGAACACATCCGCAGCGTGAAAGTGAAGCAATCGCGTTCCAGACACTTTGGAAGCTATCCGCGACATACCTTCGAAACACAGCAGTCTCCATAGAAATGGGAGGTGTAGCGGGAAGTCCGTACTGTGGTGCAGAAGTGTCTAGGATCGGATCATCCTCTGATGCTGTAGGCACAGACTGAGATGAGGCGCCTCTGCGACGGCGTGTCTGAGGAGCAAGGGTGCTGATAACACTGTATTTTACCTATTTTAAGCATACATTTATCATCATATTAGTTCATAATCATCCTCTGTTTATACCAATATATGCATATTTCACTTCCTTTTGAGTTTTGGGTCCTTTGTATGAGCATTGCACATATATTGCATATTGTGGGTTGTTTACAGGTAAAAAATGGATGCTAAGAAAGCTATGGAGCATTGAGGAGCTGGATAGGAGTTTCGGATCAGCTCAAGAAGGAGATTGAAGGAAGATGGAAGCTACTCGACCAGCTACTCGACCACTATGATCGAGTAGTATTTCCGGATTAGTAGGAGTTCTATTTTGTCTTATCCTAAACCTTATCTTTAGTATAAAAGCACATGTGTTAACCCTAATAAAGGGTGTGCTCGTTTTTAGACCTGATATTATTTCTCTCTGCCTCCTAATTACTCTCTCTCTTGTTCTTCATTTTAGATCTTTGTAAACCTTTTATCTTTTTAATAAAATCAGTCCATGTAATTATTTTCATCATCAAACCCTCTTATCTCAATCTGGTCTATCTCATATGTCAGATTTAGAAGTTTCCGGGTTTGCAAATTTAGTTTTCATTATGCTTAGTGAGTAGTTAACCTTAGGGTTATTAGGGATGGATTAGATTAGGGAGAATCTTGATTAATCTGGTAGTTTTAAATGTTCTTACATGCTTTAAATCCTTTTTGGTGAGAGTTCTTAATGCTTATTCATTTCTGATCAACTTGAATATGATCCAAGATAATCTCTTCAGGACAGTGCTTGTAGGTTGTTTGATTAGCTTTTTCCAGAGGCATAGTTATATTAACCTGTAGAGAGTATGCTTCAATGGTGTTTGGGAACCCATGATACTCAAAGCTATTGTTAGGAAATTATGTTGGCTTAGGTAGGTTGATTCTTAAAGCTTGTCCAATAGCTTGGCTCTGGCAAAATAGGGTATGCTGAGTTATTGGGTTCGAGATCATTCACCACGACAGTGGGTGTGATTGGTTTAAATATCTATCGTCAAAAGATTAGCCTTGAAATAGGTTGTGTTTGTTAAGTACCCAGGTTATGAAATTGATCCCCTAGTCAATTAGTTCATCCCTATGATCCCTATCTCTTTATAATTACATTAAAACGTTTAGTTACAAGTTCTATTAGTGAGTCTGTGTTTTCATATTTCGACTCGACCATACCACTCGACCGTATCGATCGAGTGGTTTTTTACTTTTGCTTTCCTGCTTTGTTTGTTTACTCTTTGTGCATTTGAATTGACATCTGAAGTGTTCATTGCTTTGCTTATTAGTTATTTGCATTTCAAATCATTAGGTTGTTAGTTTCACTATCATCTCTGATTTGACTTAACTTATTAGCATTGATATATTGTGATTTCTTGCACCAAACCATTATGGATTGACACCTCATGTACTACAACATCAATGATGAATTGAAACCCTCCATCCATGCATTCTTATCACTGAGAAAATACAAATTTCAATTTGGCGCCGTTGCCATTTGGGTTTTATTTGTGTTCCATTCACAATTTCATTGTTTTTAAGCTTAAGTTCTTTTGTTACTTTTAATTGGTTACTGATTTGGTTTGCTTTTTGCCTTTTGTTTGTATCAGATACCCAACTCGACCTACCTACTCGATGAACCTGGTCGAGTACTTATACTAAGTTACATTTACCTACTGACTGCATACAAGATCTCAAGGCAGCCACAATCTCATACAATATCTTGATCATATCAACCATCTACAACCTAGAAAACCTCAGGACAGAGTCATACCTGTTCAACCAGTTGCAATGGCTGAAGCTTAACCACGACCTAGAGTCATTAGAGCTGGGGATGCTCCCAGTACTCATACATAGAGACAAGGCATAGTTCCACCAGCAGTTCAGAACAACAATTTTGAGATCCGTGGAAGCCTCATCAACATGGTACAAGGGAACAAATTCCATGGCTTACCAATGGAGAACCCTCTTGCACACTTGGATAAGTTTGATTGCATTTGCAGCCTCAGAAAGATAAATGGATTGAGTGAAGATGCTTTCAAGTTAAGATTGTTTCCATTCTCACTTGGAGACAAGGCCTACCAGTGGGAGAGGAATCTGCCTAATGGATCCATCACCACTTGGGATGAATGCAAGAAGTCCTTTCTTGACAAGTTCTTCTCTCAGTAAAGAACAGCAAGGCTCAGGAAGGAAATCTCAAGCTATACTCAGAAGAATGGAGAGACATTCTGAGAAGCATGGGAAAGGATCAAAGGGTATATCTCACTATGCCCTTATCATGGTTTCACTGAGGAATAACTCTTTAGTACTCTCTACAGAGGTTCATTACCCTCCATCAAGACTCTTCTTGATACAACCAGCAATGGCAACTTCTTGAACTGAGATGTGGAGAGTGGCAAGGAGCTCATCGAGAACTTGGCTCAAGCTGATGGAAACCATTCTGAGTATGACAGAATAACAAGAGGGTCTGTGGAAATTGATGATAGACACAAGAAATAAATCAAGCTACTGAATGAGAAGCTTGATCGTTTGTTGTTGGTGAATTAGAAGACAGTGCACTTTGTTAGTGAAGAAGATCAGTATCAGATTCAAGATGGGGAGGCTGATAAGCAAGAAGAGGTTAGCTACATCTAGAATCAAGGTGGCTACAACAGAGTATTTGTCAACTACAAGGTCAACCCCAGTCTCTCTTATAGGAACACTAATGTGGCAAACCCACATGATCAAGTATATCCTGCTCAGCAATACGCTCAGAACAAACCTTTTTTTTAATACAATCAAAACCAGCATTTTGTTCCTAAGAACCAACAGCTTGGTTACCAGGAATAAGCTCCTACTCTGAATCCACCACCAGGATTTGCATCTCAGCAAAATCCCATTCTCCCAGAACCAGATATGAAAGGCATGTTACAACAGATCATGCAGGGACAAACAAATGGAGCCATAGAGCTGAGTAAGAGGCTTACTGAACTGAAGCACCACATTGACAACTCTTACAATGAGTTGAACAACAAAGTGGAAACCTTGAATTTCAGACTCAAGTACCTTGAGACATTGGCTGCACAATCTTCAACCAAAACACAAGGTCAACTGCCTGGAAAGTCAGTTCAGAATCAAAAGGATCAAGCTAATTTCTATATTGTATCTTCAAGGCTAGATTCTCATCTCCCACTCAAGAAAAGACATGCCTCATACACTGTGGACAGTGATGTTCAAGATGGGGAGGATTTGGTTCAAAAAAATAAAAAAGCAGTGCCTTCTCCAGGAGTTATAGCTGAGAATCTCATCTCGGAAAATCAGCTCGACCACTCTGCTCGAGTAGCAGGTCGAGTAGAAGCTATCCTTGCAAGAAACAAGAAGATTGCCTATATGAAAGAGCTTATATCCTGTCCATACCCTGGGAGGTCCAAGAAACAGATAACAGCAATCTATGAGGACATTATGAAAGATCAGAAGAAAGAGAAAGAAGCTGAGAGATCCTTGGGTGATGCTAGTAAGGAAACGGCTCCATCAGAAGTTTCTGCTGAGAAAACCTTAGTGGAAGAGACTCAGAAGGAAGAAGAGTCAGTTGCAAAGGATCATGAATGTAAGATGATCACTGAGAAGGAAATAATAGTCCAGGAAAAGCTTGAGAATCCAGGGACCTTTACTATCCCCTGTTCTATAAAGGAAACAATACTTAGAGACTCCTTGTGTGATCTTGGTTCATCTGTGAACATAATGCCCTTGAACATTGCAACAAAGCTTGGATTTAAAGATTTCAAACCAAGTAGGATCTCCCTGAGTTTAGCTGACAAGACAATCCGAAGGCCCTATGGTATGCTTGAGAATTTACCAGTAAGGATAGGCCATGTGGAAGTACCTACTGATTTCATAATCCTTAAGATGGAGGAGGAATCATTGAGTCATCTGATTCTAGGAAGGCCATTCTTGGCTAGTCCTGGTGCACTTATTGATGTCAAAGGAGGAAAAATTGATCTGAAGTTTGGGAAAGATTTAGTAATGAGGTTTGATATTGGCCGAGCACCCATAAGTCACAACAGTCTGAAGTAGCTGTATGCTATTGAGGATTATTATCAGGAGCCTGATGTGATAACTAGTGGTCTTCCCAGTTACATTCCCCTCAGTGGTGAGATAGAAATCCCAAGTCCACCACCAGAATCTTTGTCTTGGATGAATCAAAAAGATTGCCAAAGTGAGGAGGAGATAGTCTACTTGAACAACTTGACACTTGAGAACCAGTTGAAAGATTCAGCAAAGGAGAGTGTGAAGGAGTTCAGTGGTGCTGAATCTTATTCAGGAAGCACATCACCAGATCCAATCAGCATAAGTCAAGGCAAGGCTATTATCTCTTTACAAGAAGCTGTTTGGACTTTTAATCAAAGAGGTTGACTATCTCAAGACCAAGGCTATAGAGCTCAAGAGGTTTGAGTATGGTTCCAGAGGTATGAGTGAAGCTGAGAACAAGAGATGGTGGAAGATACCAACTCTAGCCTCATCATATGGAAAGCCACCAAAGGACAACAAGGAAATCACCTTAGAGCATGTTCGTAATCCACCACCCATCTAAGCTCTGTAAGCAAGTCAAGCTATGATACTTTAAACAAGCTCACTTGGAAGGAAATTCCATGAATATCTCTTGTATATAAATTTTTTTCATCTTTCATGTTATTGTTTATTTTGGTATTTTAATGCTTTTATCTAGTGTCTAATAATCCAGAAATAGGTTGAGGAATGACTTTATCACAAGGGAAATGCAGAGCATGGAGATTACAAGATGATCAGAACAATCTGGATTCGGACTCGACCACACCACTCGACGCCGAGGTCGAGTGGCCAGGTTTAATTTTGAATTTCTAACTTTTAATCTCAGCCATACATTTGAACCAGATCTAAACCCTACTTTTAAAAACCCTTCACAGCTTCATCCCCCTCAGAACTTTTTCTCTCATCTGTTGTTTTAAAGAAAATCTTCTCAAAAGCAAAAATGTTTTATTCTCTGAATTTTCAATTCAAATAACTCAATTCAGCAACCATGTCCGCTAATTCAAACACTCTTGACTCAACAATGTAAGTTCCCTGCATTCGGAAAAATGATTTCAATCAAAATCTTGTGTTTTGTTTTCAAAATAAAATTTTTAAAATCCTTCACAAACCTTGATGCATGTATCATGAAATCTGTTTATAAGGAACATAGAGTGTTTAGGAATGTAGATTTGTTCGAAATTTAAAGATTAAAATCTTTATGGGTTTGAACACTTTTGTTCTTGAAGTTAAAAGTTGAAAATATGGAAATCATGAAACTTCAGTTAAGATATGCATTGCAAATAGTTTCACCAAAGAACAATCACCACCTCTGGTTGAGCACATTGTTGATTTTGAACAAGAATCTAAATTTTAGAAGCTTGATTAAATCATATCCGATTCTGATAATTCCTCAAACTGAAACTGTTGTTTTTCAAACATCAACATTTTTCTGACTACCCAGTATTGATGACAGAATAATTTCTCTGAAAACTTGATTAGAAATTCAACTCGAGCTTATGACTCGATCTAAATGAGAAAGTTGTTCAAATATACCAACTCGACCACTTAAGTCAAATAGGCCATGAGGAAATGCTACTGGACTTGTTCAAAGGAATGAAATTTGTGGGAACAAGATACCCACATTGGCCAACAATGGATGCATTGGACATCACAAGGAAAGTGGAGCTGTTGCTTGAGCAGTGTGACTTGTTGACACTTGTTTCTAACCCAAGGGAGGGCTATCAAGAGGAAACATGCCATTTTCTTAGAAACCTCTAGCTGAAATTGTACCAAGATGAACCGGAGACTGAAGAAAATGGTGAGCTGGGGTACATATACTTCAAGGTTAGGAACCAAGAGGACACAAAGGAGATGGGGCAACTTGATCTGCTGTATGGTTTCAAGAAAGGGCCTGGAGTGTACCAAAACTACAGCACAAGAGAATTAGATGAGCTCTGGCAGCTATTAGGAGGAAAAGGAAAGCACAAATCCTCAAGATCCAAAAGCTCAGAGATAAGAAGTCCAGGGATCAGGTACTTGCACAAATTCATTGCTAACACCATGCTTGCAAGAAAGATCACTGGAGGAGTCAATGATGGGGAAATCATGATGCTTGACAAAGCGCTTGAAAGCTTTGTAGTTTACACCTCGGCCAAGAATTAGAGGCTTAATAAGTGATAACATCGTATTTTGACCCGTCTTTACCATGGTTTTCGTATTGTTTTAAGAGAGATTTGGTATAATTTCAAAGCTAAATAGGCTATTATCAAGTATTGTTAGTGTCAAAGAGGTTTTACAGGTTTTATGGGAATATGGATAAAAAAAGAGCAAAGACCCGTTTTGAGGCAGTTTCAAAGCATCAGAGGTTTGACAACATTTGAAGACCTTCCCGTGGACCAATATTGGAAAGCTTGAAGAGTCAAGATTCATATGGGACAAGAGTCAAAGCAATCCATTTAGCCGTTTGGAAGATGCATCCTAGAAGATGAAGCTATGTTAAACCAGCGCCAAAGCACTAAACCTCGGTCACTAAGCTCGTGACCGAGGCCATGCCTCTTGGGCACCCCGGTCACTAGGCTTGTGACAGAGGCCAGCCACCTTCACCACCTTAGAAGCTTGGCCCATCACTAGGCTCGGCCTATTGCCTCCACTCTCATCAAGACGACGAGTCTGCCCTTCCTAAACCCTAGAAGCCAATCTCTTGTGCCCCAAGACCTATATATACAAGTTATGAAGCTGGGGTTTCGTGTGCCTCATCAAAGTTTCAAACCACCACCTAAGTTATGAAGCTACTCGACCACTATGATCGAGTAGTATTTTCGGATTAGTAGGAATTCTATTTTGTCTTATCCTAAACCTTATCTTTAGTATAAAAGCACATGTGTTAACCATAATAAAGGGTGTGCTCGTTTTTAGACCTGATATTATCTCTCTCTGCCTCGTAATTACTCTCTCTCTTGTTCTTCATTTTAGATCTTTGTAAACATTTTATCTTTTTAATAAATCAGTACTTAAAATCATTTTCAATATCAAACCCTCTTATCTCAATCTGATCTATCTCAAATGTCAGATTTAGAACTTTCTGGGTTTGCAAATTTAGTTTTCATTATGCTTAGTGAGTAGTTAACCTTAGGGTTATTAGGGATGGATTAGATTAGGGAGGATCTTGATTAATCTGGTAGTTTTAAAGATTAGCCTTGAAATAGGTTGTGTTTGTTAAGTACCCAGGTTATGAAATTGATCCCCTAGTCAATTAGTTCATCCATATGATCCCTATCTCTTTATAATTGCATTAAAACGTTCAGCTACAAGTTCTATTAGTGATTCTGTGTTTTCATATTTTGACTCGACCATACCACTCTCGACCGTATCGATCGAGTGGCTTTTTACTTTTGCTTTCATGCTTTGTTTGTTTACTCTTTGTGCATTTGAATTGACATCTCAAGTATTCATTGCTTTGCTTATTAGTTATTTGCATTTCAAATCATTAGGTTGTTAGTTTCACTATCATCTCTGATTTGGCTTAACTTATTAGCATTGATATATTGTGATTGCTTGCACCAAACCCATTATGGATTGACACCTCATGTGTAATACAACATCAATGAGGAATTGAAACTCTCCATGCATTCTTATCACTGAGAAAATACGTGGTTCTGGTGCGCAGCGTGTGATGTGGCTGGAAGAGGAGGCGAGCCTGACTGCCCGTGATGCTCGTGAGCTCCGTCTGTGGAAGCTTCACTAAATAATCTACTCCTTCACTTTGGGAGCACCAAACCCAATCCTTCCTAATCCACTTGGCGTGTGTCAAAAACCCCTCGTTCATGACGGATCTTTCAGTGAGCATATTGACTCCATTGGTGCTAATCACGCAGAAACGAAAGATGAGATTCAACAAGCTACCCACGAACTCTGACTTGTCCCTCGTACCTGTGAATGGGTGCACCTTCAAGCTAACCACATAATGCGCAAAGATCGCGCCATGGTTCACATCAGGATCTAGCTCTGTCCAATCTTCAGTAAATAACTCCTGAATCACATAACACATCAGCACCAACTCACTCTGTCTCATCTTGTTGGCCTCCATCTTACAAAGCAGCGTGTTCGAGATGGCTCAAACTACGTAACGAAGAACCAGATGCCGGATGTCAGAGTGCATAGACCCGTTGGCGCTGTAAAGCCCGTCCGCAAACTTACCCCAGTAGGTCTGAAAATCTATCGCCATGTTCAAGGCCAGAGTAGTCCCAATCTTGGTCGGCTTAAACCCGTAAACGGTTCAAAGATCAAGGATGGAAATCCTGTACCGATCTCCCAAAATCAAGAATGTGAGGATACCCATCTGAGCCAGCCCCTCAAGTGAGGTGTAGTAGAGCTGCACTGTGGCCATGAACTGCCGGACCAACTCTGGATTGACCTCGTACTACTGAGTGGACATAGTACCAAACAAAATCTTCTGCGAAGCCAGCAGACACTCATCCATCATCTGCATACGTCGCAAGGCAGCGCTGTCCATAAACTGAGTGGGCTTAGTCTCCATGTTCAACCAAGCATTGTAGAACAGAGTATCGTACTCGTCCCTCTCATCAGATATGTCACGGTTGTAACACTCGGGCTTCATCACCTCCTCCCTTGGGGTTTCGTCCCAATCGCGTTGGGGTCTAATCCTCAGCCCCTCTCGACGAGGCCATAGACGATGAGAAGCAATAGGTGGAGATGGTCCACTACTGGATTCTCCCTGAGCCTCTGAAGTCTGTGGTCGCTTCCCCCTAGCAGTCATAATATACTTGAAAGGGAGACAAGAGAACAAATCCAAGAATCAGCAAAAATCCAGAATCAATGTACCCGTGTCGACCGACACGAGCATACCGTATCGATCGACACGGTGCCAAAATTGGCGTCTGAAGAAAAAATTCCTCTCAATTCGAAATTCAATCAGAGTATATGCATAATCAATCATCAACATTATCATACCTACATCTATCCATCATCCTAAACATCTTTAAATTCCGAATTTCTTGTCAAATTCAAGTTTCATTCATAGAAATTCATGACTTTTCTATCAAATCATCCAAATTTAGCAACAATTAACACTTCAGTCCTTCTAAATCCATCATAATCTACCAAGATTAGCAAGAATTAAGGCCAAATTTGGATCATAGAAGTGAGAATCTAAACCTTGAAATTTCGGATTTAAAAGATGAAATTTGAAGAACATACCTTGGATTTTGATAGAATGGATGATATAGGAGTGAATAGAATAGAATTCTCTTGAGTTCAGGAATAAAAACTGATCAATTTGGTGAGAAATAGCAAAAACGCAAATTTGGGTTTTGAGAGGTTGCTGGGTTTACAATTTGGAAAAGATGAAAGTGGAGAAGAAAAGGAAATTAGGTATTTATACTAACCTCGGGTCCGTGTCGACCCACAGGATGTGTGTGTCGATCGACACGGACACAAACCTTGTGTTCCTTGGTAAAAAAATCATGAAAAGCTTCTGCAATCCAATATCAATCCTTCCAAAATTTTCATTAAGCACGTCTAATTCTTGAGACAAAACAAAAACAAAGAAAAATTAGTGAAAAGACACAGAAAAACGTATTTACAGACTTACCAGTGGGTTGCCTCTCACTGAGCGCTTATTTTCAGTCATTAGCTTGACTTTGTTAGAGATCAGATGGATGGATATTCTTTGGATGAATCCGAAGGGGTGAAGATGAAGTCTTGGAGCTGAGATCATCCTCACTTAAGTCAAGCATCTTGGGTTTCAGAACCCTATTCATCATCTCATCCATCACAGCTTGTACTTCAGCATTAAACTTAGGAGTGATGATAGCCTTAACCTTGGAAAACGGCCTTGAACCACTTCCATACTGCAGCTTATACTCAATAGTATCATCAACTTGCCTCACAGGAGTCAAAGTCATAAGGGGTTTCGCAGTGACTGCTTTTCTCTGCGGTTTCTTCTTCTTACCTGCAACTTTCATATTCTTTGCAGTGAAATCCTCATAGTGAATCTCATTCAGTTCTTCAACAACAACATGGGGACTCCACATCACATGTCCTTCCGAATTAGCATCATAGAACACATCAGGATCAACATGCCTCAGAGAAATCCTGCTAGTCAGCAAATAAAACATAGCCCCAGCAGTAGCAAGGAATGGTCTACCCAAAATCAGTGGCATATCAAACCCGATATCCATCTCAACAACATGGAAATCACAGGGAAGCAGACAATCACCAACTTGAACTCCCAGATTCTCAATAAACCCCATGGATTTCTTCAGAGAAGCAACATCCAATGTAATCTCTATTGAAGATCTCCTCATGTTGCTTACCCCTAACCTTATTGCAATGTCATTAGACATGATATTGATACTAGACCCAGTATCACAGAGTGAATCAGTGAACTTAACTCCAGCAATGGAACAAGGTACAGCAAAACTTCCAGGATCTTCCAACTTAGGCAATTTTCGGAGATAGATTTCATCATGAAGGTGAGCATGTCGACCGACATGGCCAGGTGCCTGTTGATAGATTTGGGTGGAGTCAGGACCGTCCTTAATTGTGACTTGCATCAAATCTTTTGATAAGTTGGGTGGTGTCGACCGACACGTGGTGGTGGTGTCGATCGACATGAGCTCCATGATGAGAGTCTCAACTTTTTCCTTAGCTTCAGACTTCTCCAGAACCTCTTCTTTGACTTCTCTCTTGACCATATCTCCCCAGGACATAGCAGAAGCACAAGAGTACCTAGGATTGGTATTAGTAATTCCAGGTAAGACGCCATCAGGGCGTTAGTGTTCACAAGAGATTGTGCAAATTGAGTATCCAACCTCTTGATGTGGTTGTTTAAAGTCTCATACTTCCCTCAAGTATTTGGTCACGCATATCCTTCAACTCAGAATCGACAGTTCTACGAAGTAGATTCTGATAAGTGGAACTTCCAAAGTCCCTAGTGAAACCACTGTTGTTTCTCTAAGCATCCTGACACATGCCTGGGCGTAAATCCAGAAGAATTATGGTTGTTCCTGTAATTGTTCCTCTGATTGTTGTAACCTCTGAAGTTACCCTGAGAATTGCCAAACCTTTGGCCATTGAAACCAGAACCATTCACATAGTTCACATCCTGTTCAGTAGCTTCTTCTTCAGCTTCAAAAATCTCAACCTCTTGAGCAAAGTGAACCGACTTCTTGTTCACTAGAAGGTTGTGCATAGTATCCAGCTTTGCTTTGACCTCCACCATTTGATTATTGTTCAAACCAGCAGCTAACTTCTTCCTTTCAAAATCAGCATTCTTAGTGCTACTACTAGATGCCAAGTTCTCAATCCACTTGAAAGCAGCCTCTGGCATCCTGGTCTTGAAGTTACCATTACTATCAGCGTACAAAGAAACCTGATTCCTCCAGTCAATTCTGCAAAAGAAAGTCCTATTGAGCTGGACTTCATCAATAGCATGGGGTGCACAATCTCTTTGATACCCCTTGAATCTCAACCATGCAGCTTTCAGAGTCTCTTCAGGTCCTTGAGTAAACTGAATAATCAAATACCTCAAATCTTCTGTCTTAGCATCATCATAAAATTTGTTCAAGAAAGCTGTCTTGATATCCCTCCAAGTGGTTAAGGAACCCGGTTCCAACTGTTTCAACCATTGAGCTGCTTCCCCAGCACGAGAGTATGGAAAGAGCTTGCATAATATATAGTCTTCAGACACTCCATTGGCTTTAATACTCGAAGCCAAGTCTTCAAACCTCTCTATATGGTCCATTGGATGTTCCGCAGGATGAGCATGGAAAGTGTGTTGCCCCACAAGAGTGTAGTATTGGGGTTTCAACTCAAAATCATTCCTCTGAAAAGAAAGAGGACATATAGCCGACCTGTTGGAGTAAAACTCATTAGGTCTGTTGAAATCAACAAGTCTTCTTCCCATAGTTTCAATCCTAGCATCCAAGTTGTCCGGACCGTTTTTATCGCCATCACATCGACCGACACCAGTGTTGCCATGTTGGTCGACATGGCCAGTTTCGTCGACAGCTTCGACAATTTGGTTTCCATCAGCATCAAGTTTCAGACCTTGATCATTTTACTGGCTGCCCTCTTTATCACGTAAGATCCCAGTAGCATCTCTCTCAATCACTACAGTCCTAACCATCTCTAATTGCTTATGTGCTCTGCGATTAGCTCTCTCTAACCTCCCAATCTCCTCAGTAGAACCTAAGTCTTTGCTCTTGTTGCTCCTAAGATTCATGCACCTTAGATAAGAGAAAGTAAAGATGTAAGTAACAAAATAAAAGAAAAATCTAGACTAAACTCTAACTGAAATCTAATGGTGAATTTAGAATCCCCGGCAACGGCGCCAAAATTTGATAGGTGTCAAATATAACCCTAGAAGCTACTCTCAAATTAAGAGGTATGTTGCATCACTTAGGGGTCAAATCAACAAGAACTCTGAAAACTCACACAATATATGGATATATTCGAATTAAGCTAGATCAAATAAACAAGAAACTAAGAGAAACAAAGCAATTAACGAAATAGCAATTAAACGGGATTGAATTAAAGTGATTAAAAGCACTAGACCTAAGGACATCAATCAGGAAAACTTAGGAAAGTGAACTGGGCAGTTCATAAATCAAGTTTAAAGTATTTGAGCGGTTCTTAAACTCGTAACACTAATGTGATATCTCATCCAACTCTCGTTGCGATGACATCTATCTCTAAAACGAAGCAAACCAAATCTCTTTGCGAAATACTAATAAATAGAGTCTCTATGATGTGCGGGTACGATATGCTTACAAAATTCCTAAACCAACTCTCGCTGCGAAAAGGCTGTTTGCTCATCTATGATTGGGTCAGGGTATTAATAGCACTCTCACACCTACCAATAATTCTACGGTACCAGTATTAAGGTGATCAATCTTAAGACTAGTATAATACTCAAATGTGGATTGTTGCTAAATTAGGTTGATTTAATAGAAAAGTCATGAATTTCTATGAATGAAACTTAAACTATTTTGATATGGAATTTGGAATTTTGAGATGTTTAGGATGATGGAAAGGTGTTAGTATGATGATTTTGATGGTTAATCAGAGCTTGATATCGCCGATTTGGCACCATGTCGATTGACATGGTATGCTCGTGTCGGTCGACACAGGTAACCCGATTTTGGATTTTTGCTGATTTTGGATTTTTGCTGATTTTGGACTTTTTCTCTTGTTTTCTCTTTCACGTTTAAGATGAATACGAGGGGAAAGAGACCAAGGACATCAGGAGCACCGGGAGAGTCGAGCAGTCAATCTTCACATGAGATTTCTTCTATTCCTCCATGGCCACATATGGAAGGGACGAGACTTATTCCTCAAGTAAATTGGGAAGGGACTCCAAAGGAAGAAGTGTACAAACCCGAGTGCTATCAGCGTGAGATTTTGGAGGAGTGGGATGAGTATGACACCTTGTTCTACAATGCTTGTTTGAACATGGAGATTAGACCCACCCGGTTTATGGATAGCACTGCCATGTGTTGCATGAAGATCAAGGATGAGTGCAAGTTCGCTATGCGGAAGATTGGGTTGGGTACTATTTGCGGCAAGCACTATAAGGTCTACCAAAAGTAGGTACGTCAGTTCATGGCCACAGTTCAGGTTTACTACATTGCAGCAGATGCGAGGGCTTAGTTGGGCGTTGATGGGGTATAAAGTTCTCCTCAAAGGGACCACACAATGAATAGGCTGCAAGTGCACAACAACCAATCATAGTATTTAAGGTATATCGAATCCACATAGAGAGAAGATGTATTGCAAATCAAGAGGAAAAGTAAAGCTAGAACTCAATAATAAAAAGAGGTTTTGTGTCACACAAATCACGCAAAGCAAATAAAATGAATGTAAATCAATATGAGATGAATGTTGGGCGCTTAAAGGGGTCTCTGGGGTTGAATGATCTGTCTATTCGAAATAAGTTCAATGTAATGCATGTCTACTCCTAAGTCTCGGACTATGAAACACGAAAGTTTGGCTAACCTGTTGTCATAGAGAAAACCGGCTGAAATCCACTAATCCTATTACTCAACTATAGCAAGCAATAACATAGGTTTCAAAGCATTAAAATCAAGTTCAATCCTAATCAATAAGACTCCATAACTAATGGGTGTGTGCTTGTTATAATGCGATACTCATCAAATCTAGGTTCCAACAAAGTAAACAAACGGTTCGAATTACTTAGATGCCTAAGATCAATAGCTAGTTCATGACTCAAACTATATGCATTAAGAATGAGATAAGACCGAAAGAAAGTGTAAACGGATATGCAAATACAATAAAACTCGCCACTCAAAAGATAATGATCATCTCACCCCATTGACTGGCCCTTTAGACCCAACTGCATAGTCTACTCAGCCATGCTCAAGGTTGTCATCAATGATATGAAAGAGTAAAACATAGATCTAATGCAATAAGGTAAAGGTTTAGAGATTACTTCTTTAGATCCTAAAATAACAAGATGTAAGGACTTCTCCTTTGACAAAGTTACAAAAGAATAGAGAAGATGGTGGAACTTCAAAGCTTCAGCGAGATCAAGTTGCTTCTGTGGCTCCTTAAAGGCGCCGTCAGCTTCTTGAGATGGTGATGAACTTTCTAGGGTTTCTGTGGTGAACTTAGGTGGTGGTTTGAAAATTTTTTGAGGCACACGAAACCCTAGCTTCATAAACTTGTATATATAGGTCTTGGGGCGCAAGAGATTGGCTTCTAGGGTTTAGGAAGGGCAGACTTGTCATGTTGATGAGTGTGGAGGCAATAGGCCGAGCCTAGTGATGGACCAAGCTTCTAAGGCGGTGAAGGAGGTTGGCCTCGGTCACAAGCTTAGGGACAGGGGAACCCAAGAGGCCTGGCCTCGGTCACGAGCTTAGTGACCAAGGTTTGGTGCTTTGGCGCTGGTTTGACATAGCTTCATCTTCTGGGATGCATCTTCCAAAAGGATGAATGGATCGCTTTGATTCTTGTCCCATACAAATCTTGACTCTTCAAGCTTTCCAATGAAATATAGGACTCCAATATTAGTCCACGAGAAGGTCTTCAAATGTTGTCAAACTTTTGATGCTTAGAAGCTGCCTCAAAATGGGTCTTTGTTCCTTTTTGATCCATATTCCTATAAAACCTGTAAAACCTCTTTGACACTAACAATACTATATAATAGCCTATTTAGCTTTGAAATCATACCAAATCTCTCTAAAAAAAATATGAAAACCATGGTAAAAACGGGTCAAAATACGATGTTATCAACTCCCCCAGACTTAAACCTTTGCTTATCCTCAAGCAAAATAGAATGGAAGAGAGGTTTGAAAATCACTGGAACTCACTTAGCTTGTTGGAGATGTCTGGACTTCAAACAATTAGTCACTGGGCATTGGAACATGGTCCGAGATTAACCACAAGGATCATCTTCAAACAATAGTTACTCCAATCCAAAGGAGTTTTCGGGATTCCATTGTCATCTATTTACATAAATTAATGGAATGAAAGGTACAGTGGTCTTACCAAAGGGAAATCGACTTAAAGGCAGGGAAACATCTTCTTACTAAGGCCTTCTCCAGCATACTTTCCCTCTCCTCTTTTTGTTCCAAGCTCCTTGATATCATGTTTACAGCCACCGAGTTTTGTTGTTTCTGGTGCTTCGCCTTTTCTTCTTCTACTGCTTCTTTTTCTTTCTTTCTTTTTTCTTTCTTTCTTCTTTTTCTTTCTTTTGTTTTCTTTGGGACGAGTCTCCCTGGAATCACAAAGGATACACGGGTCTACGCATCATCCCTTGGTTCACTTGGGCTTGTTGCTTTGATTTATATATCCTTTCCTTTCTTTCTTTTTTTCTTGCTTTTCTGTTTTTCTTGCTTTTCTGTTTTTTCGAGCTTGCGAAGAGGAAGAGAGGTAGTGGTATGCTTGGTGGAAAATTGCATGGCCTTGTATGGTTTCGAATAGGTCTATGTCCAACGAGTGCCAATCCCTGAAGAAGAAATTGAATGTCAAGTTAGGTTCAAATAGATTTAGAGATGACTTTGGTTTACCCCTACATTCAAATGAAAATAAGCTTTTGAGGAATGTTGAATCCTCCTACGGCCTTTCCCAAACAGAACCACGGCCAAGCTGTGAGTAATTAGAGTAATCACCAGTCCAAACAATCCAATAGATCAAGGTCCTTGTTCCCTAACAGTTTTGACTCAATAAAAAAAAAATTTGACTCGATAAAATCACATAAATAGGCATAATCATTGATGTAAAAAGTGGAAAAAGGTCTCAGGTCAACAAAATAAAGGATGAACATCCTTCCCCCAGACTCAAATCATAAAGGATGGAAATCATAAGGAAAAGTTTGGTTAAAGAACAATGTCACCTTAATCAGAATGTGGGCGACTAACCGGTGTTTCTTCCTTTGAAACTTAACATCACATGCACTTGGTTCTAGTCCATTGAATTCTTTGTGAAGATCTCTTCTAAGTGCATCTTTCCTGAGACAAAAACCTAAAAACCATCAATGATATGCTAAAATATAAATAAAGTTAAATAAAATAAAGATAAAGATAGAATGGTGGTGGTGTTGATGGTGATATGGTGGTGATGTTATCTCTTTGATAACCTTGTTGCCATGATTGAGATCTTCCCATGCTGACTCATATGCTCCAAATATGCTTATGGTCGGATTGGGGAAGTGATCTTGATTAGTGTAGTAAATTTGTGTAAGAGGAGTGGCGTGGAGGTACTAGGGTGAGAAACCTCGGTCACAAGTAGTCGTGACCGGGGCTGGCCTTCCTTCACGCCTCGGTCATGGCCCAGTGACCGGGGCCGTCGTTCCGAACCCATAATGGATTGTGGCTGCCCTCTTCTTCCTTGTTCCTTCTTAGTGTCATGAAATTATATCATCCCATGCTTCAAAATGTACCAAAGGAATGTATACTTACTTGTGGATCCAAGATTTGGAAGTCCTATTGAAGCTTCGCCCCCTCATAGTCTAGGTAACCTTCAAAATAGGGTTCAATGGTGGATCTCGAAATCTAGCCTGATCATGGCTACATTTTATTTAATGATAACTTTCCAAATATCCTCGTATCCTTAGCTATTGAATCTTGTGTCAATCCATCAAACCAATAGCAAAATGGCCTAAGATTTGTGAAATTCCTAGCCACCGGTCGACTGCTGCGGACTCGGTTTTGATGATTGGCCCTTTTCTTCTCTGAGTCTCTTTTTCTGAAATTTCTTCGACCAAAACTTCCCAAGGGTCACCCTTTAGGCGTGTGTCAAGTTGGACAACTTTTTCTCGAGTAGATTTCAATATCCTTCAACTTTAGTAAATTTTGCAACCGTGAAGCTTGAGGTGGAATGATCTTCTTCCCATGAATCCTTTTTCCAAAAAGTGGCTCGACCATTACTCCTATAATACCATAAGATGTTTAGTACGTGATCCTTGATCGTTTGGCTGAGTGGAACTTGAAAATTCTTCATGAGGCTTGGTTTTGACCTAGTCGCGGCCCGGTTTTCAAGTTTGGCCTTGGCTTAGTAAAACTCAACGGATGAGGTCAGGGAAGGTTGCATAGCTTCCTAACATGATTTAATTAGCTCCAATAGGCTCCATAAGGTCAGAAACGTTCCAGATCAACAAAAAATTTAGAATCTCCTCGGAACCCAAAAATTGGCTCTTGACGGTTTTGCTCGGAAAACCTCGGTCACTGGCTTCATGACCGGGGTGTGGCCTTCATGGAACCTTGGTCATGCGCCTTTTGACCGGGGTATGGGCCTGATGTTGTCCTTATTCAAGTTGGAGGTGAGTTATGCTTTGTGGGATCATTCAGCAATGATCTTTGATTAAATCAATCTGTTGCCTTCTGTATGCATTGGCCAAATGAATCTGACCAGACTTGTGAAATCTTCTTGCCACTTTGAAACATGAACTTTGGAGTTGCCATACTCAGAACCTCGGTCACAGGTTTCTTGACCCGGGTTGGGTCTCCTTGGGACCTCGGTCTGGGGCCTTGTGACCTAGGTTGGCTCCAACTCGATTCTCTTCTTTTTTTATGCTTTTCTATTTTCTTCTTTTGTAATTTCATTTCTGTTATGTGGAATAACGGAGAAAAAACATGCAAAAATCAAAAGCAAAAGAAAATCTAATCTATTAAAGGGAAAAAAAACATACATAGTGGTCCCACTAAGCGCCCTTGTTTAAAGTCCTTGGCTAGACTTGGTCTTTTTCTTATGAGATATGAGAAGAATCCTCTGCCCTAAGACAAAGTTTCTTGGTCTTGACAGCTCTGGTGGAGTTCCATTGGGATTAGGGCATACTTTCTTTAGTTGTTGAGATGTCGGAACAAAAGGTACAGCTCCGTAGAAAACTTTTCGATCAATGTTGGCAAAACTTATCCTCTTGTTTGGCCAATCCATTATCGCTCCAATTGTTGCAAGGAAAGATCCTCCTAGTACGAGTTCTGAAGCATTTCCCTTCTCAATATGGATCAGTTGGAAATCTGTGGGAATTCCCAAGCTCCCTTAGGCTTATAGTCTGTGGATACCATTGGTTTCTTTGCAAGCTGAAATCATAGATGTTCCGTGAGAGGCTCATCCTTCTAAGGTCTCTTGCTCCATCTTGAAATATCTCACCTTCTTCTAGTTCTTGCAATTGTTGTACCAACTTGTGGGGTGTGATCACACTGCAGCTAACATGAGGTGGAGATTCGGAATTCTCATTATCTTCAAATCCTTCCTGAAGTTTGAATGTGGTCTCCAATGCTAGCCTTTTATCTTTGTTCTTCCACTCAAGTTTAGTGATCCTTCTTGTAAGTCCCCATATGCTCCTTTCAATCATATCTAATCTCTCATGGAGTTTTCTTGAAGTTACCTCCTGTAGCTCCAAGCATTGCTTCAATAAGCTTTCAAGTCTCTCCTCTAGATTCTTCTGATGTGAATAGGCGTGGCCATAGTGATGAAGAGGCGGCTGTGGTGGATGAGTTTTGGAGATCTTCGGGCCTCGAAATTTTTGGAGGCGTGTTGACCGACACGGATTAAAACATGCACAATTTTTGGAGGCGTGTTGTTCCAAGAAAGATCAATATCAAATCAGGATTAAAACATGCACAATCATCGAAATTAGCCATCAAATTCAACCCTACATTCTAAATATGCAATTGGTTTAGTGCTAGGTTTTATCAAAAGAAATTCATGACTTTTCAATCAATTCAACCTAAATTAACAACATTCTACACTTGATTCCTTCTAAATTCATCCTAATCAGTCAAGACTAGCAACCATTAAGAGTAAAAACGGAATTCAAAAGTGAGAATCAAACCCTTGAAATTTTCAAAATTAGGGATGGAGATTTGAAGAACATACCTTAGATTTTGAATGAATGGATGATATACGAGTATAAGGAACAGAAATTTCTTGAGTTTAGATGCAAAAATCGAATGATTTGGTGAAGAACTCAAAAATCGCGATTTGGTTTATACAGAAGCTTAGGGATTTTGCAAAAAGGAAAAGGAGAAGTGGAGAAGAAAAAGGAAATTAAGAATTTATACTAACCTCGGGTCCACGTCGACCGACATAGGGTGTGTGTGTCGATCGACACGGACATAAACCTTGTGTTCTTTGGTCGAACAATTACGTAAAGCTTCTCCAAGCAAATAGCAATCCTTCCAAATTTGTCTTTAAGTACGTCTAATTCTTGAGACAAAATAAAAACTAGTGAAAAGACACAGAAAAACGTATTACAAACTCACCAGTGGGTTGCATCCCACTAAGCGCTTATTTTCAGTCATTAGCTTGACTTTGTCAGAATCAGATGGATAGAGATTCTCCGGATGAATCCGAAGGTGGTGAAGATGTAGTCTTGGAGCAAAGATCATCCTCACTTAAGTCAAGAATCATGGGCGTCAGAACCGTATTCATCATCTCATCCGTCGCGGCTTGTCCTTTAGCCTTAAACTCGAGAGTGATGATAGCCTTAATCTTGGAAAATGGTTTTGAACCACTTGCATAGTGAAGCTTATAATCAATAGTATCATCAACTTGCCTCACAGGAGTCAAAATCATAAGGGGCTTTCTAGTCACTGCTTTTCTCCGTGGTTTCTTCTTCTTACCCGCAGCTTTCAGATTCTTTGCAGTTAACTCCTCAGAGTGAATCTCATTTACATCTTCAACAAAAATCTGGGGACTCCACATCACATATCCTTCCGGATTGGCGTGATAAAACACATCAGGATCAATGTGCCTCAGAGAAATCCTGCTACTTAGCAAATCAAACATAGCTCCAGCATAAGCAAGGAATGGTCTACCCAAAATCAATGGCATATCAGAACCGTTATCCGTCTCAACAACATAGAAATCAAAGGGAAGCAGACAATCACCAACTTGAACTCCCAGATTCTCAATAAACCCCATGGATTTCTTTAGAGAAGCATCAGCCAATGTAATCTCTATTGAAGATCTCTTCATATTGATGATTTCCAACCTTGTTGGAATGTCATTAGACATGAGAATACTAGACCCAGTATCACAGAGTGAATCAGTGAATCTAACTCCAGCAATGGAACAAGGTACAACAAAGCATCCAGGATCTTCCAACTTAGGCAATTTTCGGAGATAGATCCCATCATGAAGCAGAGCATGTCGACCGACACGGCCAGCTGCCTGTCTATCGATTTGGGTGGAGTCAGGACCGTCCTTAGTTGTGACTTGCATCAAATCTTCTGATAAGTTGGGTGGTGTCGACCGACACGTAAGGTTGGTGTCGATCGACATGAGCTCCGTGATGAGAGTCTCGATCGACATGAGCTCCCTGATGAGAGTCTCAAATTTTTCCTTAGCTTCAGACTTCTCCAGAACTTCCTCTTTTATCTCTCTCTTGACCATATCTCCCTAGGACATAACAGCACCACAAGAGTACCTAGGACTAGTATCAGTACTTCCAGGTAATACGCCATCAGGGCGTTTAGTGTACACAGCAGATTGTGCAAACTGAGTATCCATCTCTTGATGTGGTTGTTCAAAGTCTCATACATCCCATTAAGATTTGCATACAATGCATCTATCTTACCATCGAAGTCTGCTGTCATCTTCTGCTGTCCTTTAACTATTTTGTCAAGCATAACTTTCAACTCAGAATCCACAGTCCTAGCAGGTAGATTCTGGTAAGTGGAACTTCCAAAGTCCCTAGTGAAACCACTGTTGTTTCTCTGAGCATCCTGAACCACAGGCTTGGGCATAAATCCATAAGAGTTCTGGTTTTTCCCGTTGTTGTTCCTCTGATTGTTGTAACCTCTGATGTTGCCTTGAGAATTGCCAAACCTTTGGCCATTAAAACCGGAACCATTCATCTAGTTCACATCTTCTTCAGCTTCAAAAACCTCAACCTCTTGAGCAAAGTGCATAGTATCCAGATTTGCCTTGACTTCTTGTTCACTAGAAGGTTGTGCATAGTATCCAGCTTTGCCTTGACTTCTTGTTCTCTAGAAGGTTGTGCATAGTATCCAGCTTTGCCTGGACTTCCGCCTTCTGATTATTGTTCAAACCAGCAGCTAACTTCTTCCTCTCAAAATTGGCATTCTTAGTACTACTACTAGATACCAAGTTCTCAATCAACTTGATAGCTTCCCCTGGTGTTCTTGTGTTAAAGTTACCATTACTAGCAGAGTCCAAAGCAACCTGATACCTCCAATCAATTCTGAAAAAAAGGTCCTAATGAGCTGGACTTTATCAATATTATGGTGCAGACAATCTCTTTGATACCCCTTGTGATGGAACCCAAGTCATCCGAGACCCCGATCTGGATGTCGACAACGACTTGGACGACATTGTGGCCAATCCAAAAGCTCCTAAAATTGTCCCAGGAGCTACTACTAGAAGCCAGGCCACGGCCAGAGCATGCAGACACAAGTTCAACACATTTTCCCAAGCCACCCTAGAGTTCCTCGATCATGACCCCGACAACGAATCCGCGAACCCCCTATCTAGACGAGGCAACAAGGAGCCTACAATCAATTTGGGAAGCCGCGATCTGGTTGTCTTCTCAAGTACCTAAGGATGAAGACAACCCCGTAAGACGTCAAGAGGTTATTCTCATTTTCCCCTGTTGAGTTTTGTCTCAATAGGGTTTTTAATGAGGTAGCCGTTTTGGTGCCTGGTGAGCAAGTTCCCATAGATAGTTACTTGGAAGCTTTCGTGGACAGGTTGACCTATGCATTTGTTCCCCGGATCTATCCCAAGGAGGTTCCCATGAATAAAATCCTCTTTTTTCTTATTTTTTACTTTTTACCTGTTACTTTTACTCGGACCTTATGATTTGACCACCAATGTAACTCGCGTTTTACCCCACTTGTTTAGGGTTTCCTTTACTTCCTTTGTATCGCCTATAAAAGGGCTGAACCATTTCCATTTGTAGGTTACGCTATTTTTATCAAAAAAATCACTTAGAGATTATATCTTCTTCTTTGTTCTATAGAGCCGTCACCTCTAGATCTAGGGTTCCTTCAAGATTCTTGAACCGGGCTTGATTCTTATTGGTCTCGCCGTATCCCGAGCCTCTCCATAGCTCGTGTGTCTCATCTCATCCCATGTCCATTCCTTCCGCTAGTTCCCGAATCGAGTTTCTCTTTAGTCACGGCTCCGCAACGTCTCCATCGCTTCCCCGGTCATTCGGCTTGAGTTTCTTGCCGTTTCTTCAGTCCATTTTATCCACTCATCGGTCTTATGGATCCCCGGGTTCGTAACAGCTGGTATCAGAGCACAACTTCCTACAGGGTTGTGTCTTTCTATCGTTTATTTTTTCATTAAACCATAAAACTCATAAAAATTGTCTTTTCATCTAGATGTTTAATTTCATCTCTTTTGCATCGGTAAACTGAAAATGAACTGCTAAAGATTAAGTCTTTCATCCACTTTGTCGTTCCGCTTGGTTCTGTGTCATTTGCATCCATTCCATGATAGTTTCACATTGATAGCTTCGTATCCGCCGTTGTTAGGGTTTATCTTAGCTTAGGTTGAAGACGAGTCCTTTCATTCACGTATTTAATCTTGTGGTTGTCAATCGTTGCTTTGAAATTGAATGGTTTGAGATTGAGTTGCTTTTTGCGTTTTGTCTTGTTATCGAGCATTTTTGAAAATTCCTTTTGCATCAGTCATAACCCACGCGGTGACGTAATATTGTCGCCAAAGGGGTTAAGAGTTACCGCGTGTTTACCAACGAGTTACCGAGCCCTAATCCAGAATTTTACCGCATTACCAAACGAGTCACTCGGTACTCGGACACATCACAGGGACTTGTCCCGGAAGCGGGGCTCTTGCCGGGAACCACTTCCCTTACTGGCCAGACGCCTACTCTGACAACCGGGAACCAATCCCCGACTACCGTCAGTCGCCGGGGGCACAGCCAAGCACCACCGGATCTCTGGTACCGGTGTTTACTCACCACCGTCTGTACCAATGGTCCATCTGTCTGTACCTCTGGATGCCACCGTATTACTCCGGCTAACCACCACTGGAACTCTTGCCTTGTTGTCCATACTTCCGGCCTCTGCCGTCCGTACTCCAGCCAGCCACTGTTGGCCCGCCTAGCTCCGCTATCCATACAATCGGACTTGACTGTACGGATTGTCTGAATCCGGCCATGGATGTCCCACCTGCCCCACCTGACTTAGGAGGTGTACTCGCAGCCATTCAAGCACCCCTGACTCAATTACAGGAACGTTTGGCCCAAATGGAGGATCAACCTCTGCTACCCGGACCCGTCCCACCCGGACCCGTACCTCCACACCCGTCTATCCCAAATCGGTGGAACCTCCGTATGAAGATTATCCTGAGGCAGCTCCAGAGCCTCAGAACTGTTGAATGCGAGCTTGGCGAGCCGGTGATGGTCATGAAGATCCCCAACAACATTCTGTTCCCTCTTGGGAAGTTATGAAGTTCACCATGCGTAGACGATACGTTCTATCCCTCTTCCGTTGCGACCTTCTAAAATGTTTCCGACACCTCACCCAAGGATCTAAGTCCGTGGAAGAGTACTTTGAGGAGTTGAAACATCTTCGTAACCAACTCCAACTTGACGAGACCGAGGAAATTCTCATGGCTCAATTCCTCGATGGATTGAACGACAGTATCGCCCAAAAGGTTGAGAGGCAAAGCTATGACTGTTTCAAAGAAATGTTTCACCTCGCTAACCAAATGGAGCAACAAATCAAGACCAAGGCTTCCCTCGCTCCCTAACTCCAAGCCCAATCTGCGCCAACCTGGTCGCCGAATTCTTCCCCGAATTCCTCTCTGGCCAATGTACCCCGATACACGGACCAACCAAAGGCCGCTAAGATCGACACCCGGTTCAGGCCCCAGACCCTAGACGCACCCCGGGATGCTCGCCAAGATCCGCAAAGGCCTCCCAACGCCACCCAGACTCGGGATATCATGTGCTTTAAGTGCCAAGGCTATGGCCACTATGCCCGGGACTGCCCGAACCAACGCGTGATGATTGATACCTCAACCGGGGAATACGAGTTCCAAGACAAGGACGAGCCGGAAGAACCTGGAAAGGAAGATGAGCTTGAGGAAGAGGTTCCAAGTTAAAGTGAAAGGATGCTAGCACTAAATCAAACTTTTTGATCAATGCTAGTGTGGTTAGGAAGTCTCTAAGTGATTCGACTTGTCGTGTGTTGCTAATGGTGTATCGAGAGTTTTAATTTCAGGTACCCCGGACAAGACCGTGCCCCGGGAGATCAAGAAACTGCTGGAATCCTACTCAGACATCTTCCGCAAAGATCTTCCACCCGGTGTGCCACCTCTCCGAGGCATCGAGCACCAGATCGACCTGATCCCCGAAGCCCAATTACCTAACCGGCCAGCTTACTGCGTCAATCTGGAAGAAGCCAAGAAATTAGAGCATCAAGTCATGGACCTGATGAGGAAAGGCTATATCCGGGAGAGTTTTAGCCCATATGTCGTTCCGGTCTTGCTTGTCCCGAAGAAGGATGGGACGTGGAGCATGTGTGTTGATTGCCAGGCCATGAACAACATCACCATCAATATCGGCACCCGATACCGCAGCTCGATGACATGTTGGATGAGTTGTGTGGATCTGTTATCTTCTCCAAGATAGATCTCAAGAGCGGATACCACAAAGTGAGAATGAGGGAAGGGGACGAATGGAAGACCGCGTTCAAGACCAAGCAAGGCTTGTATGAGTGGCTTGTTATGCCTTTCGGTTTATCCAACGCTTCGTCCACCTTCATGAGATTGATGAATCACACCCTGCAGTCATTCATCAACAAGTTTGTGATTGTATACTTTGACGACATCCTCGTGTACAGCCGGAGCCTTACCGTTCATGTCGAGCATGTGGAACTGGTCCTCCGGACCTTAGAAGCTGAGAAACTTTATGCTAATTTGAAGAAGTGCGTCTTTGGAGCCTCCGAGTTGGTATTTTTGGGGTTTATTGTGAGTGCCCAAGGATTGAGGGTGGATACCTAGAAAATCAAAGCCATCCAATAGTGGGCGACACCGACTAGTATCAGCCGTGTTTGAAGTTTCCACGGTTTTGCGAGTTTTTACTGATGCTTTGTCAAGGATTTTAGCACGTTGGCCGCCCCTCTTACTGCGGTCATCATGAAGAACGTGGAATTCCATTGGGGAGATTTACAAGACGGTGCCTTCCGAGACCTCAAGCACCGGTTTACCCATGCTCCGCTACTCGTTTTACCGGACTTCACCAAGACCTTCGAGCTGGAGCGTGATGCCTCGGGAGTAGGCATAGGGGCTGTCCTCAGAGAGAAGTTCTGTGGCTTATTTCAGAGAGAAGTTAAGCAGAGCTGCTCTTAACTACCCCACTTATGATCGGGAGCTATATGCATTGGTCCGGGCCATGGAAACATGGCAGCACTATCTGCTGGCAAAGGAATGTGTCATACACTCGGACCATGAGACGCTGAAGCATCTAAGGGGACAGAAAAATCTGAAGAAGAGGCATGCCAAATGGTTGGAGTTCAATGAGAGTTTCCCGTATGTGATCAAGTACAAGAAAGGCAAGGATAACGTCGTTGCCGATGCCTTATCTCGACGATATGCATTAATCACCGTTATGGAAGCCAAGGCTTTGGGGTTTGAGGGCATGAGGGATCAGTATAAGGACAACCCGGAGCTAAGTGTGAGCTACCGCGACCATGGGAAGGGGCTCCGCACGAGTTTATACGTCCATGATGGTTTCCTCTTAAAAGGGAAACGTTTGTGCATTCCCTGTGGCTCATTGCGTTAATTGTTGTTACGGGAAGCCCATAGAGGGGGTTTGGCAGGTCGCTATGGGAGCACTTCAATTGGCCTCGGATGAAGAGATGGGTGGCCAAGCATTGCGGCCAATGCATTACTTACCTTTGGACCAAGTCCGGCATTCAACCTCAGGGGTTGTATCATCTGCTGCTGGTTCCCACTTCCTCATGGGTCGATCTATCCATGGACTTTGTCATCGGCCTTCTGACTATCTCCAGCAAAGACATGATCTTTGTTGATGTGGACCAATTCTAAAAGATGGTCTATTTTATCCCGTGCAATAAGTTCCACGACGCCACCAGCCTAGCCGGTTTATTCCTGCGGGAGGTTGTAAGGCTACACGGCATTCCCCGGACCATCGTCTTGGACTGCGACCCAAAATTCCTAGGCCATTTCTGGAAAACATTGTGGAAGAAACAAGTTACTAAGTTGTTGTTCTCCATGGCCGCCCATCCACAGACGGACGGTCAAACGGAAGCGGTCAATCGGACCTTGGGATCCCTACTCCAAGCCACCATCGGAAAAAACCGAATGAATTGGCTCGAGTGCATACCATTGGTCGAGTTTGCCTACAACCGAGCTGTGCATTCAGCCACTAAGCACTCTCCGTTCAAAGTCGTCTACGGCTTTAATCCACTCTCACCGATGGATTTGCTTCCCCTACCACCCAGCCAGCAAGAGGATCAGAAGGTCTTGTCTAGGCCAAATTCGTAAAGAAGTTACACGAAAAGGTCTTGGGCAACATCGAGAGGATGAACGAGAACACGGCCAAGTTTGCCAACTGGGGCCGTCAGGAAGTCATCTACGAACCTGGAGATTGGGTGTGGTTACACTTCCGGCAAGAGAGGTTCCCGGCCAAGCGCAAGGATAAGCTATCCTGCCGCAGGGATGGGCCATTCCAATTCGCCCAGCGGATCAACAACAATGCCTACCACCTAGCCATGCCCGGTGAGCCCAATATTTCTACCACCTTCAATGTGTATGACTTGGTTCCATTTGTAGCAGCCGAAGATCCAGTTTTACGGACAAAACTTCTTGAAGAGGAAGGCAATGATGGAACCCGAGTCATCAGATACCCTGATCCGGACGTCGACAGCAACTCGGACGATGTTGTGGCCAATCAAAAAGCTCCTCAAATTGTCCTGGGGGCCACTATAAGGAGCCGGGCCACAACCAGAGCATGCAGACACAAGTACAACACGTTTGATAAGCCGCCCTAGAGTTCCTCGATCACAACCCCTGCGACTCATCCAGCAACCCGCTATTTAGCCGAGCAACGTGGAGACTATGATCAGTTTGGGAAGCCGTGATCTGGTTGTCTTCACCATAACCCAAGGATGAAGACAACCCTGTAAGATGTTAAGAGGTTATACTTTTTTTCCCCTGTTGAGTTTTATCCCAAATGGGTTTTCTCAATAGGGTTTTTATTGAGGTAGCCGTTTTGATGCCCGGTGTGCAAGTTCCCATGCATCGTTAGTTGGAAGCTTTCACGGACAGGTTAAACTATGCATTTGTTCCCCAGATCTATCCCAAGGAGGTTCCCATGAATAAAAACCTCCTTTTCTTATTGTTTACTTTTTACCTCTTTACTTTTACCCGGACCTTATGATTTTGACCGCGAATGTAACTCGTGTTTTACCCCACTTGTTTAGGGTTTCCTTTGCTTCCTTTGTATCACCTATAAAAGGGCTGAACCAATTCCATTTGTAGGTTATGCTATTTTTATCAAACAAACCACTTAGAGATTTTCTTTTCTTCTTAGTTCTATGAGCCGTCACCTCTAGATCTAGGGTTCCTTCAAGATTCTTGAGCTAGGCTCGATTCTTGTTGGTCTCGCTGTATCCCGAGCCTCTCCATAGCTTGTGTGTCGCATCTCATCCCACGTCCATTCCTTCTGCTACTTACCGAATCAAGTTTATCATTGGTCATGGCTCCACAACGTCTCCATCGCTTCCCCGGTCATTCGGCTCGAGTTTCTCACCGTTTCTTTGGTCCATTTTATCCACTCATCGGTCTTACGGATCCTCGGGTTCGTAACACCTTGAATCTCAACCACACAGCTTTCAGAGTCTCTGCAGGTCCTTGAGTAAACTGAATAATCAAATCCCTCAAGTCTTCTGTCTTAGCATCATCATAAAAGTTATTCAAGAAAGCTGTCTTGATATCCCTCCAAGTGGTTAAGGAACCCGGTTCCAATTTTTTCAACCATGGAGCTGCTTCCCCAGCAAGAGAGTATGGAAAGAGCTTGCAGAATAGATAGTCTTCAGACACTCTACTGGCTTTAATACTCAAAGCTAATTCTTCAAACTTCTCTAAGAGGTCCATTGGATATTCCGCATGATGAGTTTGGAAAGTGTGTTGACCCACAAGAGTGTAGTATTGGGGTTTCAACTCAAAATCATTCCTCTAAAAAGAGGGAGGACATATAGCAGACCTGTTGGAGTAAAACTCGTTGGATCTTTTGAAATCAGCAAGTGTTCTTCCCAGAACTCCAGCCCGAGCATCCAAGTTATCTAGACCATTTCCATCATCACCGTTTTGATCCACACCAGTGTTACCGTGTCGTTTGACGTGACCAGTATTGTCAACAGCTTCGACAATGGGGTTCCCATCAACATCAAGTTTTAGACCTTGATCATTATACTGGTTGCCCTCTAAATCACGTAAGACCCCAGCTGGGTCCCTCATAAGCAGAACTGTCCTAACCATCTCTGATTGCTTCTATGCCTTGCGATTAGCTCTCTCTAACTTTTCAATCTCCTCAGTAACATTTAGATCTTTGTCCTTGTTGCTGATAATATCGAGTTTTTTACTTATTTTAGCGATATTTTTCATATGGTTATATGGAGATTTGATTGGTTTTCCAGGGTAAAAAGGTTTTTATCAAGTATTTGCGGATTCAAGAGGGTTTTGTAGGTTTTATAGAGTATTGGACCCAAAAAGAGCAAAAACCCGTTTTAAGGCAGTTTCCAATCACCAGAGGTTTGGCAATGTTTGAAGACCTTCCCCTGCACTAAAATTAGATTTATTGGTGTCTATGCAAAGCTAGAAGAGACAATATTTTATCTGGGACAACAATTGAAGCAATCCATTCAGCCGTTTGGAAGATGCATCCCGAAGAGTGAAGCACTATCAAACCTCGGGCACACCTACCCGTGACCGAGGTCCAGCCTCTTGGTGAGTCCGGGCACATCCACCTATGACCGGGGTTTATCCTCAAGATCTCTATGAACATCAGGCCCACGTCAAAGCCTGACCCATGCCCCTACATTAATCTAAAGGACGAGTTTGCCCCGAAAACCCTAAAACTGAACCTTAATGCATCCAAAGACATATAAATACTTGTTTTGACCTAAAGAGAAGGTGTGCTTCGTCTTGGTGTCTCTTGCGCCGCCTCCTGCCTCATCACCATCATCCTCAATCCTAGAAGAAGATCTCATCACCTCCGGAAAGCCGTTAAAGCTTCACCACCGCCGTTGTACCACCAGAGTCACCACCTCTCTCTCTAGCCTTATCTCTTCTCTAATCTCTTGTTTCCTACTTGTATAAGGGAGAAGTTTCGTCTACTTTGTATCACATAGAAGATCTCTAAACCCTTTTCTCATACTTTTAATTGTTTATGCAATCATTCATTCATATGGTTTTGCTCTTCTTGAGTATGTGTGAGTAGTTCTCTTGTTGGGTTTAAGGGTCTTCAAGGGGGATTCATGGGTTGCTAAACTAGGTTGTTAGATCTGTGGTATTTTCGTGTACTATGCTTCATCTTGGTTTGCATTTGCTAGTTATTATTTAGGAGTTTAACTTTCCGAAAGCTTGATAATTCTCCTATTAAACCTTGATTAACAAGGCTTCATAATCTACTGAAAGTTGAGTTGTGGTGTTTTGTTGTGGACATATTGAATTTGGATTGTTTTATGCATGTTTGATATCTTGATTACCTGCGGAAATAGAGTAATATAGGTTGTTAGACATTTATTGGTTCTATGGGAGTAGGATAGTTGCATTAATTGAAATTTGAGTTCATGAGCATAATTAACTGAAAATTCCCTGTTTGATTTCCTTGCATAAGATTCATGATACCTTGAGAATTCCCTGCAGCCCTTCACTTCATTCATTGATATTTACCTTCATATTTGCTTCCTATTTTGTTCACTATTGATACTAAAACAAACCCCTTTTTATTTTGTCTCAGCTTTATTCTTCTCTAACAAACTCGTCGCGTAGCTTATTTGTCTCTGTGGGATCGATACCTTAAGTACTACAATCGATTTGGCTATGCACTTGCAGTCTCACCATTGTGTTGTTTGACGAAAACCTGACACACATCAAGTTTTTGGCGCCGTTGCCGGGGATTAATCAAGTTGCTCACGAGTTTAAGCTAAGGATACCGTCTAAGACCCTTTACTTTTACTTTCAAATTTTATTTTATTTTTGTTTTCAGTTTTACTTTGATATTTTTCCTTTTATTGTCAGGTACTTTTAAGCTTAAATGGAAAATCAAAACCATGACCCAGGAGAGTTTGGCGATCCACCACCAAGGAGGACGATCAAGGAGTCGCTGGAGTCGTCAACAACCATGTGCACATCCTAGCTGAGGATGGAACTCACGAGCAGGGTTGCATAAACCCACTGGCTTGGAAAATTGGAGAATTCGATGCTCTTGACAACTATATTCAAGACCGTTCACCAATTCAGTCACCAACATCGCATGGGAAAGATATCAAGATCAGCACTCGTATCATTGCTTTGGTGAAGCAAAATCAATACCATGGTACTCATTCTGAGAACCCAATAGACCATATTGAGACTATTGAGGAGCTATGTGGTGTTATTAGATCAGATGAGGGATCTACAAGTTACATGAAGTGCATGCTTTTCTCATTTTCTCTGGAGAGTGAAGCAAAGAAGTGGTTAAGATCTCTAACTCCAGCATCAATCACGACTTGGAAGCAGTGTAAAGCAACTTTCCTCAACAAGTTAGCACTAACCTCTTTAGGAACAAGATACGGGAGTTTAGACAAGGAGCTACAAAGTCTTTTTATCACGCATGGGAGCGATTCAAATACTATGAGAGGGATTGCCCTCACCATGGCTATAGTGAAGAGTATATGATTAACATTTTCTACAGTGGAGTAAGTGGAAATAATTGCTTGTTCCTTGATATAGCAAGCAATGGAGATTTCTCTTCAAGGGGCATAAAGGAGGCCCGAGTCTTTATTGATAATCTTGCCACAAGCGACAACAACAATCATTTCAGCAGCTCAAACTTCACACGTGAACATGAAGAAGAAACTTTCCAAGGAAAACCAGATAGTGAAGAGTTTGGAGGAGAAAAGTGTGCAGATAGGCTTTCACAACCCACAACTTTCAGTCGACAACACCCAAGGCCTCCAACAACATCTCTCAAGTTTAACCACTGTAAGTCATGATCAGAGACTTGAATCTTCTATGAAGGTATTTTATGGAGAACAAAAGAAGTTTATAAAGGGATTCACTGCCAATATGAGCCACATGTGTGAAGGATTCAATGAAAAATACCATACACTTGAAGCTCACATCTTGGAGATTGAAAGGCAAGCAAAAGAGAATTCAAGAAATTCTGAAAGTCCGAGCAGAACTTTTATGGAGGTACAGGAGAAACCCTATAACTCTAAATGTTTAAATGCCAACACTGAGGAGTGGAACATCATACAAAGAACCAGATTTTCCAATCAACAAAAGGGAGAAAGAAGCGGAGCAAACCATACCCTTTAAAGAAGAAAATACGGAAATGGAAGATGCAAGCCATGAGGAGCTGGTCAAGGACACACCACCACAACCTCCAGCATGTGTATATCAGCCCAAGATACCATTCCCTAATGCCACCAGGATTCCAAAGAAGGAGAAAGAGCAAACCAAGCTTGGAGAGCTCATCGGACAATTGACGGTAAAGTTACCTTTCATTGAGGCTTGTGCTATGATTCCATCTCTTAAAAGGTACATGAAGAGAATATTGGCCACCACATTGAGCCTAGAAGATGGCGAGATGACAATCACAAAGGAGTGTAGTGCCATAATACATAACCAAACTCATCATAAGCCAGGAGATCCAGGGAGCTTTGTCCTACCATGTAAAATTGGAGAAGAAACTTTTGAGCGATCTCTTTTTGATTTGGGATCGAGTATCAACATGATGCCATACTCAGTAGCATGCCGCCTGGGGTATCTTGAATTCATGCCAACAAAAATTTCATTGGTGGTCGCAGACAGATCGATCGTATGCCCGAGAGGTATTCTCTGCGATATTGAAGTTAAAATTGGAGAATGTGGTATAGCTACAGATTTTATTGTTCTAGACTTTGAAAGGGAACCTAAGGATCCTTTGATCCTTGGTTGCCCCTTTCTCTCTAAAGCTGTAGCCATCATAGACGTTTCTAAAGGGAAAATCGATCTTCACTTGGGAAATTTGGACATGAAGTTTGATATGAAGAAAGCCTTAAAGAAACCTGTAGTCCATGGCGAGTTATTTTTGATTGACAAGATAGATGAGGTCACTAATGAGTTCTATGAAGAAATTCTGTTGGGACAATGGAGATAGCTTTGCTGGAAGCTATAGATGAATTTAACCCCCTTGAAGACACGACAGAATTCTGCGAGGAGATGTTTGATTCGGCCCCATGTAACGCAAAACGAATTGCGTATCTTGACTTGAACGATGGAAGAAATATCCCTATACCTCCTAAAAACACCCAAGACGTTGTAGCTAACTCATGGAGTGAGCTGAGAGCTCCTGAAGTCGAACTTAAACCACCACATAAAGAAGGCTTCACAAGATAGGCGGTGCGATGAAGTTTGTTTTTCCTTGCACTATCAAAGGTATGGATTTTCTTGATTCTCTTTGTGACACAGGAACTACTGCGAATGTTATGCCTTACACCATTGCAAGAAAGCTGAGAATTGATGACATAAAGCCTCCTACTATGTCTCTAAAATTCACGAATGGCTGCGACGCGACCCCACTCGGTTTTGTGCAATATCAAATGGGGGAAGTTGGAGGCTGTCTAGTTCCAGTTGATTTTCATATTTAAGAGATGAGTGGCAACTCCCATATGCCATTTCTGTTTGGTAGCACGTTCCTTAACACAGCGGGAGCCATTATCAAGTATCCCAGAAGGCGAGTATCTTTCTCAAAAATCAAGAAGAGAGTGTTCTATCCTGCAGTTCCTACAGGTAACTCTCATCATGTGACTCTGCCCAATGGAGAAAAGCTTGTTTTAGGTACTGGAGATGACAAAGAAAAGCCCCAGGATATTCTGAAAAAATCTCAAAGCATCGCAGCAAAAGGAGTTATAAAATCGACAGATCCTGATAACAAGAGTCTTTTAAGAGACAAAGTTTCGACTTTGACTTCTCATGGGTGCATGGAGAACGTGGTGAAAGAAGTCTTACACATAGATGCACGTCCTAAGGCACCTCCAAGACCAACCAAATCTGCTTCTCCTTGGTTCAGACACTTCACGAACTACCTAGCAGCAGAGGTAGAACCTCCTGAATTCTTTCGTTACAAGAAGAAAAAGTTTTTGCGTGAGGTTAGAAGATAATTTTGGGATGAGCCTTATCTATACAAGAAGTGTTCTGATTTGTTGTTTAGAAGATGCATCCCAGAAGAAGAAGTTCCAGGTATTCTTTTTGCTTGTCATGGATCAGATTATGGTGGACACTTTGCCACTTTCAAAACAGTTTCCAAAGTATTACAAGCTGGTCTTTGGTGGCCAACCATGTTTAAGGACGCCCATAGCTTTATATCAAAGTGTGATGCTTGCCAAAGATAAGGGAATATTGGCAAAAGGAATGAGATGCCGCAGAACATCATTCAAGAGGTTGAAGTTTTTGATGTTTGGAGAATCAACTTCATGGGTTCGTTTCCTTTGTCTTATGGAAACAAATACATTCTTGTTTCTGTTCACTACGTGTCTAAGTGGGTGGAAGCCATTTCCAGCCCCACAAAATGATGCAAAAGTCGTGATAAAGATGTTCAAGTCGATCATCTTTTCAAGGTTTGGCATTCCACGAGTTGTGATTAGCGATGGAGGTTCCCACTTCATCAATAAAGTGTTTGAGAATCTTTTGAAGAAATATGGAGTGAGACACAAGGTTGCTACACCTTATCACCCTCAGACCAGTGGACAAGTGGAAGTCTCCAACAGAGAAATCAAAAGGATCTTGGAGAAAACAGTGGGAAAAACAAGGAAGGATTAGTCGGTAAGACAGGATGATACTCTATGGGCATATAGGACTGCATTCAAAACTCCTCTAGGTACCACTCCTTTTCACCTTGTCTATGGAAAAGCATGTCATCTTCCAGTAGAGATTGAATTCAAGGCGGAAAGGGCGGTAAATAAGTTGAACTACGACATCAAACCAGCAGTTGAGAGACTTTTGATTCAGTTAAATGAGTTAGAAGAAATTCGTTTTAATGCCTATGAGAATTCAAGGATCTAAAATGAAAAGGCTAAGGCATATCATTACCAGAAGATTGTTCCAAAGAAGTTTTCACCAAATGACCAGGTCCTGCTCTTCAACTCACGCTTGAAACTATTTCCTGGGAAACTCAAATCGCGATGGTCTGGACCATTCAAGATCAAAGAATTAAAACCATTAGGTGCTGTGGTACTTCATAATCGTGATGGAGGTGAATTCACCGTCAATGGAAGAAGAAATGGGAGACCCAATTTCCCTAGATGATCCATTTCAAGCCTAACCGGCTACCAAAGTCTAGCCAAAGACTTTAAACAAGCGCGCTTAGTGGGAGGCAACCCACTTTGTAAGTTTTATTTTCCCTTCTAGATTAGATTTCCTTTTGCTTTTGATCTTTGCATGTTTTATTTCAGGTTGTTTGTACATAGAAGAAAAGAAAATACAAAATCAGAAAAATAGAAAACAAAAAAAGAAGAAAAAGTTCACCTTGGGTCAAGAAGGATGTGACGAAGGACGACTAGGACGCCAAACCTCGGTCACAAACCTTGTGATCCAGGCCCCAAGAAGGCAAAACCCCGGTCATGAAGCCAGTGACCGAGGTTTTCCGAGCAAAATCTCAAAGAGCCAATTTTTGCGTTCTAAGGAGATTTTTGAAGAATTTTGTTGATCTGGTATATTTCTGACCTTATGGAGCTTATTGGAAGCTATGCAACTTTCCCTAACCTCATTCATTGAGTTTAACCAAGTCATGGCCAAAGTTCAAAACCGAGCCGCGACTAGGTAAAAACCAAGCCTCATAAAGAATTTTCAAGTTCTACTCAACCAAACGATCAAGGATCAGGTACTCAACATCATATGGGTATTCTAGGAGTAATGGTCAAATCACGTCTTGGAAAAGGATTCATAGTTAGAAGATTATCCCATCTTAAGCTTCGCGGTTGCATAATTCACCAAGGTGGGAGAATATTAAAATCTACTCAAGCCACATTGGTCCAACTTGACAGACGCCTACAAGTTGACCATGGGGAATTTTTCGCCAAAAAATTTCAGAACAAGAAGCTCAGAGAAGAAAATGGCCAATCATCAAAATCGAGTCCGCAGCTGGCATTGTTCCGCGGCTACGAAACCCACCAAGGTAAGAGAGTTTCTAAGAAATACTTGGTCAAATGAGCTATAATCAGGTACTCAACATGTTTGAGTATTTTGAGAGTGATGATCAAGGAATATCTAATAGAATGAAATTAGAAACTAGGAATTCCCCCTGTTCTTTGCCGAAATCGATCCACGACTAGGAATTTCACAAATCATGGGCCATATTGCTATTGGTTTGATGGATCAACACAAGATTCAATATCTAAGGATATGAGGATATTTGGGAAGTTATGATCGAAGAAAATGTAGCCATGATCGGGCTAGATTTTGAGATTCTCCATTTGCATCCTATTTCAATGGGACATCCAAATCTCGGATCCACAAGTGAGTATGCATTCCCTTGATACATTTTTAAGGAAGGAATGATATAATTTCATGCTAAGAAGAAGGAACAAGGAAGAAGAGGGCAGCCACATCCATTCTGGACTTGGAAGGACGGCCCCAGTCACAAAGGCCGTGACCGAGGCGTGAAGGAGGGCCAGCCCTAGTCACGACCAATTGTGACCGAGGTTTCTCACCCTGGTGCCTCCACGCCACTCCGCTTCACCATGTCACTTCACTGATATGATCACTTCACCAATCCGACCACAAGCACTATTTGGTGCAAATCAGTCACCATGGGGAGATCTCAACCATGACAATCATGACATCAAAGAGATACCATCACGGCCACCTCACCATCAACACCACCACCATTCTCTCTTTATATTTATTTATTTATCTCTATTTACCTTTTTAGCATATCATTGATGGTTTTTAGGTTTTTGTCTCATGAAAGATGCATTTAGAAGCAGATCTTCAAAAAGAATTCAATGGACTAGAACCAAGTGCATGCGATGTCAAGTTTCAAAGGAAGAAACACGGGTTAGTCACCAACATTCCAATTCAGGTGACATTGTTCTTAACCCAACTTTTCCTTATGATTTCCATCCTTTTCTCCTTCTTATTTTCCCACCGAGGACGGTGTGATTTAAGTCTGGAGGGAAGGATGTTCATCCTTTATTGACACCTATATTTTTTTGACCTGAGACCTTTTGCCACATTTTACATCAATGCTTTGCAGGACCAGGTTGAAGAGTCTTCTCTGAGGTATATTGTTTTACTCAAAGTGCAAGAACATGACTTGAGAAAAACTGCCAGTTCGGCTCGGAAAAAAATGAAGGAAGCGGTAAGGTTTTATTAAATCAGTTGCCCGAACATATTGAATCTCTTGAAGCTTGGTCTTCTCTTCAAGCTGATTTCTTTGAAATGAAATGCAACCTCGTCCTCCTCGGTATAATTCAGAAGAACAGGTTTGACCTAGAGAAGGAGATAGCCGAAGTGGAGAATTCCTTGGCTGAACTTACGTCTGAACTAAACGCGTTCATTGTTGCTCCATTGGACAACGGTTTGCTGTTGCTTTTGCAGACTCTACTCCTTTACCAAAACTCATTTCTAATATTCCCATTGACCAAGTCTCCCTTCCTCCTGCTGCAGCCCTTGTCGTCCAATCCATACCTTCAGATAAGGTACGTTCCGACCAATTTGGATCGAACATTTACCTTATTTCCTGAAAACAGCTTGCCTGGCTAAAAGAACAACACTATTCATTTTAAAAAATGTTATAAAAATACTCAGGATTTGACTGAAGATACTCCTCCCGAAGTTGTGCCTTTCGAAATGGTGACTATTCCTACGGAGTTGTCTTCGGTCCGTGTTGCTATGGAAAACCCTTCTGAAACTAATGTAATTGAAGATACTTCCCTAGAATCTGCCCCTGTGATGATCAACGATCCTTTAAGGATTGATCTTTCTTAACCTTATCCATCTTGTGGCTGTATCCACGGTCTTTTGGGATTTGGATAACATCATATTTTGACCTGTTTTTACTATGGTTTTCATATTGTTTTATGAGAGATATGGTATGATTTCAAAGCTAAATAGGCTATTATCAAGTATTGTTAGTGTCGGAGAAGTTTTACAGGTTTTATGGGAAAATGGATCAAAAAGGAGCAAAACTTGTTTTGGGGCAGTTTCAGAGCATCAGAACTTCAACAACATTTGAAGGCCTTCCTGTGGACCAAAATTGGAGTTCTATATATTATTGGAAAGCTTGAAGAGTCAAGCTTCGTATGGGACAAGAATCAAAGCAATCCATTCAGCAGTTTGGAAGCTGCATCCCAGAAGCTGAAGTTATGTCAACTAGGAGCCAAAGCACCAAAACCTCGGTCACAAAGCTCGTGACTGAAGCCTGGCTTCTTGGGAACCCCGGTCAGTAAGCACGTGACCGAGGCTAGCCTCCTTCACCGCCTTAGACGTCTGGCCCATCACCAAGCTCGGGCCATTACCTCCACACTCATCAAGATGACGAGTCTGCCTTTCCTAAACCCTAGAAGCCAATCTCTTGCGCCCCTAGTTCATCACCTTCACCTCAAGAAGCTCACGCCGCCTCTAAGGAGCCGCAGAAGCAGATTGATTCACTGATGGTTTGAAGTTCCACCATCTCTTTCTCTATTCTCTTGTAACTTTCTCAAAGGAGAAGTCCTGACATTTTTTTATTTTCGGATCTAAAGAAGTAATCTCTAAACCTTTACCTAAATTGCATTAGATCTATGTTTACTCTTTCATATCATTGATGACAATTTTGAGCATGGCCGAGTATACTATCCAGTTGGGTCTAAAGGGCCAGTCAATGGGGTGAGATGATCCTTGTCTTCTGAGTGGTGAGTTTCCTTGTATTTTCATATCCGTCTACACTGTCTTTGGGTCTTATCTTATTCTTAGTGCATATGGTTAGAGTCATGAACTATCTATTGATCCTAGGTATCTAAGTAATTTGAACCGTTTGCTTAGGTTGTTTGAATCTAAATTTGATGAGTATCGCGTCATAACAAGCACATACCCCTTAGTTATTGAGTTTTAGGGATTAGGATTGAACTTGATTTTAATAGATAGATCATTGAACCCCAGAGATCCCTTAAATGCCCAGCTTTAATCTCATATTGATTTACATTCATTTCATTTGCTTTGCGTGATTTTGTGTGACCCTAAACCCCCTTTTTATTATTGAGCTCTAGCCTTACTTGTTCTTCTTGATTTGCAATACATCTTCTCTCTTTGTGGGATCGATATACCTTAAGTACTACGATTGATTGCTGTGTACTTGCAGCTTTTGTGTGGTTCCATTGAGGAAGACTTGAAAAATATACACCACATCAAGTTTCCTCTCTTAATTTTCAAAACTTGGCGATTTTAAAAAAAAATGCTTTTCACTTTGGCTAATACTCTTGCCCAACGAGTACTTCATTTTTATAGGTTTTCTTTAAGTTTTTATTGCTTATTTTGATAAGACTGTATTATTAACCGGGTTTGCAAAATCCGGTTTTTTTAGAACTCTAAGCTGAGTTGTTTTCAAGAGAAAAATGGGTTGATCAAACCCTTACCAGTATTAGGAAAACTCTTTCCAATTATCCTCGATAATAGTGCGAGGATGGGGCTCGACTTTAAACGAGGACTGAGCTCGGCCTTATATTTTGTGCACCTTTACTGTATGAAAAGAATCCTTGTAGACTGTTTGATGATTAGGAACTTTCAGAATATTATACAGAACCATTTAATTATTCATGTATTCAATATTTCCCAATGAACTGTAAGATAGTTTGAAACAAAAGATGTTCTAGCAGACTTCGTGATAGTTCGCATTTTTCGAGTATTTTTTGAAATAGTTTAGAATTAAAGATTGGGCCTTTTTTAAAGGAACTTTTGTTGGGCCGACCTTGCTTTTTACCCTTTAGGGTATCCTCTTAGGTTCATAGGCGTTTAATGACTACCTAGCGTGTGTCATTAAACCTTACTTGTGTAACGGAACTTGCGTGTACTCCTAGAGAAGCATTTACTACTTTCCTTAAATGCTCGTCCACTGAGTTTTCTTTTTATTCCATTTGTACTTTAGAAATTCCTCTTACTTTCCTTTTGTCTTCACCGTAGTTTTCTTTTCATCTTATTTACTTCTTTTTTGTCTTCTTCAGGTAACTTTTGGTTGCTAGCCTCACTACCGATCACATCCTGATTCTCTGTCGAGCCTGCCGCCAGTGTCCAGCGATGGTTTTTCTCCCGATAAGGATCGCTATCCTGACTTCATCGACACTTTGGAAGGGAGGGAGAAAGAAGAACGTATGATCTTCATGAACATGGTTTGTCCATTCAACTCCCTTAAGCTTTTATTTTGAACCTCATTAATCCTTTCGTTTATATTGACTCATTGTTTCTTTCAGCTTGCAATTGAGCACTACAGAGCATGCGATGATTGTCAATATCTTGGACAAAAAAGGAGGTCTCTGCAGAAGCGGATCCGGAGGTTGGAAAGGAAGTTAACTCCATCGTCCCTATTCCTAAAGTCCTGCGCTCATACCTACAAAGTCTACAGAAGAAACCGGCGTCTGGTTGGGAAAGCGCCCCGGACACTACTCCAACAGAGGGTTTGAGGTCAGGACCAAAGGAAGAGATCACTCCAAAATATTACATAGCTAAGACGGAGACTATTCCCGAGCCCAGACCTAAATGTTAAATATTTTCTTTTATTTCTGCTGGGGCAAGGCCCATTGCTGTTTCCTTTTGAACTCGTCCTTATTTGTTTAAAAATGCATCTGATTTTATTTAAACGCATTTATTCTTGAATCCTTCCATATCGTCATGCCGAATCTCTAAGTGCTTCATTCACGAGAATTAAATCCCTAATTATGCTAACTCTTAAGCGTAGATTCCGGCATGAACTGCTCAAGTATTCCAAATTCTTCACTTCTCCTCTTTTTTTTTGTCGTCAAACCCCATATATTAAGTTATTGGTTTTAAAGACTTTTCGCTAGGGAGAGCCAAATAGAGCCCGATGAGCTTACATGGGAATAAAAAAACACAGGTTAATGGAATCCAAATGATCCACATTACCTGGACAAAATATAGATACAATAGAAAACAACTACAAGACACAAGTTTAAGACGATACTCTAGAAGAGAAAATATAAAACTCTTGAAAAAGCAGAACGCGCCGCGGGGATATGCCACTCGAAGTGGTGCAAGGCTAACCGATGCGAGACGGTCGACCTTTGGGAGAAACAATACCTCACGAAATACGAAAGTATCCATTGTATTTTGATAATCCATACTTGCACCATAAATGCCAAAACACTCGATCCCTGAAAAGGGGGGACACTAGTAGGACGAGAGAGAACTATCGTAAGCTCCGGACAAACGGGGGCTTTGTTGCTGAAGACAGAAGAGCAGATCCTAGAATTCCTACTGCCCCAGGGATATGCCACTCAAAGTGGTGCAAGGCTAACCATTGTGAGGTGGTCCACCTTCGAAAGAAATAATACCAAACTAAATACAAAAGTATGCGTTGTATTTTAATAATCCATTCTTGCGCCATAAATGTCGAAAAACTCGATCCCTGAAAAGGGGTGGCGCTAGTAAGATGAGAGATCTCTCTCGCGAACCCCCCGATGAACGGGGGCTTGGTTGCTGAAGGTAGGGGAGCAAACGATGAGCTCCTACTACCAAGCAAGCAATCAACTTAGTATATTTCTTCTTGAAGAAGGAATACACCGTAATTGTCTTCATAATGAAGGAGATGTTAGGAGATAAAATCATCCTAAGAGACGTACTTAGTGAAAGTAATCGGTCCAGTGAGCTTCGGTTTGGAGCTTCAACTAGATTCAGACCATGGGAGCATACAAAATCAGTACAGATCTTGCCAATTGTTAGAGCTGGTCGAAACTTACATAGGGCATCTTCATCGAACACCCGAACCAAGATCCCCAGACCTCAAGGGTGATCGGAGAGGCATACCGAGTGAGACAGCCAAGCCAGACACGATGAAGGAATGACAGATAAGAGATCACCAATTGACTCTAGTGTTTGGAGATTTTATCTACTCTTCTATCTGCTAGTGAATCTTCCATATTCAAAAGTTTTAATGGTCTCTCTATACAAGAGGATAATGATATAGTTTGAATATTTAAATGGATTTGTAAGTCCAAAATAAATATTAGTTCAATAGAAGCCTATACTTTATTGGTTCTTGATCCAATTAAGTATACTGTTAAGTATAATCTCTCCAAATAGGAGGAAAGTTTGACTAAGCACCACTCTAGGTTCAAAATAAAACACTTGGGCATTGAACTGTGGCCCATAATCTTTCTACATATTCTGGCCCACCAGAACTCAACTCTAGATTTTGAGCTGGCGAAAGGTCATGAAGCTTTTGATGGGTAAGGGTCCACTAGAGAGATGTTGAAGTTTTGACCCATTTTGACATCTTGGTTAAGTTCTCCGGTTAACCACCAGGATGTGGCAGTGACGGAAAAATGGTGAGTGCTCAGGGTGGCATTGATTGTCCCACCACACTGACTTATGGACCCTGCAAGGCGATTCACCCCAGTAAAGTCTCGCAGTCGGTTTAGGCCGAACCCGACAGAAAATTCTTCAGATCTTCTGGTGAGATCCCGAGTATGTTTTCCACATGAAACCGACATAAGCACACAGGGCAGAAACCTTGAAGCAGAGACCGATGTGCTCAGCCACACTAGAAAGTGAGGATAATCTCCTCTGAGAGATGGCGGCTCCAAGGGAGCGACCGTGAAAGATGGTGGAGACAAATTCTCGGTGGACACACCTGATAAGAATCTCGACGGTGGCGAGTTGCCTCGTCGGAAAGAACTACCAAACCAATCTCTCTCTTTGAAGGTTCTCAAAGCACAGCGATACAAGAAGAACCACCTCATCGACAAGTTTCACACCATAAGAACTGAAAACTTCCGAGAGAAATCTAGATCCAGCAGTTATAGCAGAGGACGGAACGGCAGTGATATATAGTGGTAAAGTCCTTTGGGAAACTCATGAGAATACTCTAAAACTGGCGAAGGAAGCGGATGAGTGAAATAGGTTTCCACCCACTGTAATTTCATGTATCATCATCCTTAGATTCACCTCAAGACCAGGATCTGGAGAGTGGACCGGAGATTCAGACAGATCTGACAGAAGCTTTGGTTCCGATGAATCTTTGTTGTTGTCGGCTTCTCGGAGGAGCAGAAGACCAGGCAAATGAAACTAGAAATAAGCTCATGGCTCTCGCCGGTGACGCCATCACCAGATGGAAAATGAAACAGGTCTTCGTCGGCCAAAGGTACCACGAGATAGAGGGGTGTGAGCAAACTAGAAACACATCTCGATGCCGGCGTCGGAAACCACCGTTGGAAACTTCTTCTAACAACTTGTGTCTGAGAGCTTTCAAGAATCAAATTTTGAATTTTGTTTGTGGTTCTAAAGGGCCAGTCAAAGGGGTGAGATGATCATTGTCTTTTGAGTGGCTAGTTTCCTTGTATTTGCATATCCGTCTACACTGTCTTTTGGTCTTATCTTATTCTTAATGCATATAGTTAAGAGTCATGAACTAGCTATTGATCTTAGGCATCTAAGTAATTTGAATCGTTTGCTTAGGTTGTTTTAACCTAGATTTGATGAGTATCGCGTCATAACAAGCACATACCCCTTAGTTATGGAGTTTTAGGGATTAGGATTGAACTTGATTTTAATGCTTTGAAATTTTTGTTATTGCCTGCGATAATTGAGTAATAGGACTTGTAGACCTCAGCCGGTTTTCTCTATGACAATAGGTTAGCCAATTTTCATGTTTCATAGTCCGAGACTTAGGAGTAGACATGCATTACATTGAACTTATTTCGAATAGATAGATCACTGAACCCCAGAGATCCCTTAAACGCCCAGCTTTCATCTCATATTGCTTTACATTCATTTCATTTGCTTTGCATGATTTTGCGTGACCCAAAACCCCCTTTTTATTATTGAGTTCTAGCCTTACTAGTTTCTCTTGATTTGCAATACATCTTCTCTCTCTGTGGGATCAATATATCTTAAGTTCTACGATTGATTGTTGTGTACTTGCTGCTTTTGTGTGGTTCCCTTGAGGAAGATTTGAAAAATATACACCACATCAACTTTTGTCTCTTAATTTTCAAAACTTGGCAAAAAATTTTAAAATTGCTTTTTGCTTTGGCTAATACTCTTGCCCAAGGGGCATTTCATGTTTGAAGGTTTGTTTTACGTTTTTAATGCTTATTTTGATAAGACTGCAAGATCCGGTTTGTTTATAACTCTAAGCTGAGTTGTTTTCAAGGGAAAAATGGGTTGATCAGACCCTTACCAGTATTAGGAAAACTCTATCCAATTATCCTCAATAATGCGAGGATGGGGCTCGGCTTTAAGCGAGGACTAAGCTTGGCTTTTAGCCTGGACTGAGCTCGACCTTATATTTGGTGCACCATTATTGTATGAGAAGAATCCTTGTAGACTGTTTGATGATTAGGAACTTTCAGAATATTATACAGAACCATTTAATTGTTCATGTATTCAATATTTCCCAACGAACTGTAAGATAGTTTTAAATAAAAGATGTTCTAGCGGACTTCGTGATAGTTGGCATTATCGAGTATTTTTTTGAAATAGTTCAGAATAAAATATTGGGCCTTTTTTAAAGGAACCTTTGTTGGGCCGACCTTGCTTTTTACCCTTTAGGGTATCCTCTTAGGTTCATAGGCGTTTAATGACTACCTAGCGTGTGTCATTAAACCTTACTTGTGTAACGGAACTTGCGTGTACTCCTAGAGAAGCATTTACTACTTTCCTTAAATGCTCGTCCACTGAGTTTTCTTTTTATTCCATTTGTACTTTAGAAATTCCTCTTACTTTCCTTTTGTCTTCACCGTAGTTTTCTTTTCATCTTATTTACTTCTTTTTTGTCTTCTTCAGGTAACTTTTGGTTGCTAGCCTCACTACCGATCACATCCTGATTCTCCGTCGAGCCCGCCGCCGGCCTCCAGTGACGGTTTTTCTCCGGATAAGGTTCGCTATCCTGACTTCATCGACACTCTGGAAGGGAGGGAGAAAGAAAAAGCTATGATCTTCATGAACATGGTTTGTCCATTCAACTCCCTTAAGCTTTTATTTTGAACCTCATTAATACTTGCGTTTATATTGACTCATTGTTTCTTTTCAGCTTGCAATTAAGCACTACGGAGAGTGCGATGATCGTCAATCTCTTGGACAAAAAAGGAGGTCTCTGCAGAAGCGGATCCGGAGGTTGGAAAGGAAGTTATCTCCATCGTCCCTATTCCTAAAGTCCTACGCTCATACCTACAAAGTCTACAGAAGAAACCGCTGTCTGGTTGGGAAAGCGCCCCGGACACCGCTCCGACGGAGGGTTTGACGTCAGGACTAAAGGAAGAGATCACTCCAAAATATTACATGGCTATGACGGAGATTTTCCTGAGCCCAAACCCTAAATGTTAAATATTTTCTTTTATTTCTGCTGGGGCAAGGCCCATTGCTGTTTCCTTTTTAACTCGTCCTTTTTTGTTTAAAAATGCATCTGATTTTATTTAAGCGCATTTATTCTTAAATCCTTCCATATCGTCATGCCGAATCTCTAAGTGCTTCATTCACGATAATTAAATCACTAATTATGTTAACTCTTAAGCATAGATTCCGGCATGAACTGCTCAAGTTTATTATATAAACAATGGGTTAAGTATTCCAAATTCTTCACTTCTCCTCTAATCATTTTAATGGCCTTTAACTATCTTTGCCCCAAGCATGCCTTCATGAGTTCGGCTGCCAATATGACGCTCATTTGTTTTCTTGATGACCCAACTGCAGCACTTAATTCTGATGCCGGCTCCGTTGCGTGTTGAAACACGTATTTTCTCGGTGATAAGAATGCATGGAGTGTTTGAATCCCTCATTGATGTTATATGAGGTGTCAATCCATAATGGGTTTGGTGCAAGCAATCACAATATATCAATGCTAATAAGTTAGCCAAATCAGAGATGATAGTGAAACTAACAACCTAATGATTTGAAATGCAAATAACTAATAAGCAAAGCAATGAACACTTGAGATGTCAATTCAAATGCACAAAGAGTAAACAAACAAACCAGGAAAGCAAAAGTAAAAAGCCACTCGATCGATACAGTCGAGTGGTATGGTCGAGTCAAAATATGAAAACAGAGAATCACTAATAGAACTTGTAACTGAACGTTTTAATGCAATTATAAAGAGATAGGGATCATAGGGATGTACTAATTGACTATGGGATCACTTTCATAACCTGGGTACTTAACAAACACAACCTATTTCAAGGTTAATCCTTTGACGATAGATATCTAAACAAATCACACCCACTGTCCTGGTGAATGATCTCCAACCCAATAACTCAGCATACCCGATTTTGCCAAAGCCAAGCTATTGGACAAGCTTTAAGAAGCAACCTACCTAAGCCAACATAATTTCCAAACAATAGCTTTGAGTATCATGGGTTCCCAAACACCATTGAAGCATACTCTCTACAGGTTAATATAACTATGGCTCTGGAAAAAGCAAATCAAACAACCTACAGGCACTTTCGTGAACAGATTATCTAGGATCATATTCAAGTTGATCAGAAATGAATAGCCATTAAGAACTCTCACACAAAAAGGATTTAAAGCATTTACGAACAGATTAATCAAGATCCTCCCTAATCTAAACCATCCCTAATAACCCTAAGGTTATCTACTCACTAAGCATAATGAAAACTAAATTTGCAAACCCAGAAAGTTCTCAATCTGACATATGAGATATATCAGATTGAGATAAGAGGGTTTGATGATGAAAATAATTGCAAGTACTAATTTTATGAAAAAGATGAAAGGTTTACAAAGATCTAAAATGAAGAACAAGAGAGAGAGGAATTAGGAGGAAGGGAGATATAATATCAGGTCTAAAAACGAGCACACCCTTTATTAGGGTTAACACATGTGCTTTTATACTAAAGATAAGGTTTAGGATAAGACAAAATAGAATTCCTACTAATCCGGAAATACTACTCGATCATAGTGGTCGAGTAGCTGGTCGAGTAGCATCCATCTTCCTTCAATCTCCTTCTTGAGCTGATCCAAAACTCATATCCAGCTCCTCAATGCTCCATAGGTTCCTTCACATGCATTTTTACCTGTAAAAAACCCACAATATGCAATATACGTGCAATGCTCATGCAAAGGACCCTAAAACTCAAAAGGAGGTGAAATATGCATATAATAGTATAAACAGGGGATGATTATGAACTAATATGATTATAAATGTATGCTTAAATTAGGTTAAATATAGTGTTATCAACTCCCCCAAACTTATCCTTTGCTTGCCCTCAAGCAAATAAAAAAGATTGATTGGAGAAGTAGTTCGAAAATGGGGATTCAGAACCAATGCCAAATGACTAAACCTCTAACCTCAATGTCATGGTTAATAGTTCTAGAATGCTATGAAGATGATCCATACTTAAAAACCTTAGCCATGTTCATCACAGAAGATTCAATATTCATCCTAAGCCGCAACAAGCATTCAGAGAACTCTATCCGTTTAACATTCATTAAGCGAGAATAGTGGATCAAATTAAGCATTGGTTAAGAATTCATTTGGTTTGAGGGACAAGTTTTAAGAGAAAAAAATGGTCTCTTCTTCCTCTGGTTAAAGCACATCAGGAACAAGGATCTCTCAATAAATGGATTGAACTTTGGGAGAATGCTAAAGGTTAAAGCCAACTGATGCATACAGGACTAGACTCTCATATACCCAAGAACACACAACTGACTCTACCTAAATCTGTACTTAGAAATATATCATAGCTTTTCAACCGTTATTTTTCTTTTCTCTCAAGGCAATACATGGTTTTCACTCAACTCAGGATTATTTCTCTCTTTACTCTTTTAACTCTTCAAGCGGATCTGGAAAATTATTTTTCTGGGCTAAGGCATCTACTTGACCACTTGGTCGAGCTGTGTGATCGAGTCACATCTTTTCACTTTACTTATCTTTGATTTTTCTATTTCCTGAGCCTATTTTTATAATATAATCATCCAGATCCTTTACTAGACACTCATTATTGTGTTTTTGGTGTTTAATCCTTTTCAAATATTTTATAGCACTCTTTTTTCTCTCTTGTTACCACTCAAAACATCAACCAACCCCTAGTTCAAACTTCCTATCCTATTCTGGTCCAAAAATCGTGAGCCATAGTCTACATGAGAAGCTATTCCTGTCGGCTTATAGCTAACACTTTCTCCTAAGTTCAATCTGGAAATAGGCCTCAACTGAAGATTAATTCATGGTTTGAAAAGAAGATAGGTTTGGTGATTATTTGGAACTGTTCCACAGATGGGAACATCTACTTGGATAAACAAGAGTGGAAAAAGGGAATAAGACTATCCAAGTATTTTAATGGTAGCCAGTAGTTAATAACCAATGCTTAAGTTTGACAATTAAAGTTTAAGATTAGGTTCTTATAATTAGGGATAGAGTTTCTTATTCACAGAAAGTTTCAACCTAAGTATGAATGGTGAATTTTAATTCCAAACATGGTGCTGCCTTAGTTTTCACGATCAAATGCAAGAATTGAACAACTAAAAACCATGGCATTGAGATTAAATTTTTAATTATGAGACGGTTTGGTTTAAATTCATCATTATCCCCTATGAAATGCAATAATCCTAGTATTGAATGATTCTAGACTGAATCCTAATTATGCATATGAACTACATGACACTCTGTTTTTTAAATTGTTTTTCAGAAATTTTTTCAAATTTTTATGGTTTTTAAATGCACTTAGATGATATGAAATTTTAATAAGAAAATAGAAAACATGATTAGATGAATCTCTCAGACTCTTCCCCAAACTTAAATTACACAGTCCCTTGTGTAATAAATATTCAGAGGATTATCTGAGATTTAAAGACAAAATAAAAACAAACTAATTATGCAAGTGGTATATACAATGGTGTGGGTTGTGTGGTACCTCATTGTGGTGGATCTTGCTGGGTTAGAGCTGTGAAGAAGTCATCCACAACAGCTGCCATGGTCTCCTCATTGTAGGTAGCCTCCATAGGGACGTGGGAAGAGCCCGGTTGCTCTGGATCGAATGTTGGTTCTGCCCCTAGGTTGAGCTAGACCACTGGACTCGACCTATCTGGTCGGTAGAGGTGTGAGCTTCCAACTCTTCAGCTGTGAGATCCGATTTTCTCTTCCTTGGCTTGTCCCTGCGAGCCATCCTCTCTTCTGAGGACCTTGAGCTATGCCTCCTGGATCTTTCTGTGGGAGATTTGCTTCTCTCCTTAGCTCTTGAGCTCTCACCTTTCTTTTGCAAGCTCTTAAGCTGCCCTCAGATGACCTTGATAGTCTTTGCCATTGACTTGATGGCCTTGTCTTGGAACTTGTTCCACTGCTGGAGAAGCCCTATCTTGAGGTTGGCCTCCTTCAGATTCTTGCACTCTGAATCATCAAAGTGGTACATCTCTGGTTCTTTGTGAGTTTGAGCAAATTGCCTCAGGGGAACTTCAAAGTCAGCTGCTCCATCAGATTTTTGTTAGGAGTTCCATTGGCAAAATGAAGGCCATGCTTCCATTGTTGTACAAACTTCTGTAGGCATCTCTATGCAAAGGAAAGAGTACCTTGGCGTTTTCTAGCTCTTGGTGACTGAAGTTATAAGCATACTTCTCTTCCACGTTCTCATTGTCGATAATGTGGGAGCTCTTCAGGTAAGTCATGTCCAGGAGGGTGAAAGCTGTTGGGTTGTCTGTTATTTCCACTTTGCATTTGAGCAAGATGGGTGTAATGATCCCTCCTACTGCTAACTCCACTTTGTTCATCATCCTTTGGTTCTTCAGAAGCATGTCCCTACAACTAATGAGTTGTTTGATCAAGATAATCGAGTTGCCTACTTGAGCTATGTCCCCTTCCATAGGGAATGGTGCATAACTTCTGAGGGCCTTGTCCAGCATTCGGAGTTCTCTGTCATTCACTCCCGGTTATCTTCCTTGCAAACAGAGTACTTGCAATGGACTTGTGAAATTATCTGATTGCTGGGGTGTCTAATTTCTAAACCTTTTGACCTTGAAGATTTGAATTCATCCTTGCCATCCAAATGAGCCCAGAGTTTGGTAAGCTCCTCCTTGCGATATTCCTTATCAGTCCCAAGACCTTTCTTGAATGTAAAGACCTCATCTATCAAACTCAAAGGGGGAGTGAATCGCTTCCGTTTTTTTACTAGCATCACTCAAGGATCTCTCAGCTTTTTTCTCTTTCTTCTGATCTTTCATAATGTCCTCATAGATTGTTGTTATCTGTTTCTTGCACCTCCCAGGGTATGGACAGGATAGAAGCTCTTTCAGATAGGCAATCTTCTTGTTTATTGCAAGGATAGCTTCTACTCGACCTGCTACTCGAGCAGAATAGTCAAGCTGATTTTCTGAGATGAGTATTCTCAGCTATAACTCCTGGAGAAGACACTGCTTTTTGATTTTTCTGAACCAAATCCTCCCCATATTGAACATCACTGTCCATAATGTATGAGGCATTTCTTTTCTTGAGTGGGAGATGAGAATCTGGCCTTGAAGATACAGCATATATATTAGCTTGATCCTTTGGATTCTGAACTGACTTGCCAGGCAGTTGACCTTGTGTTTTGGTAGAATATTATGCAGCCAATGTCTCAAGGTACTTGAGTCTGGAATTCAAGGTTTCCACTTTGTTGTTCAACTCAATGTAAGAGTTGTCAATGTGGTGCTTCAGTTCAGTAAGCCTCTTACTCTGCTCTATGGCTCCATTTGTTTGTCCCTGCATGATCTGTTGTAACATGCCTTTCATTTCTGGTTCTGGGAGAATGGGATTTCGCTGAGATGCAAATCCTGGTGGTGGATTCAGAGTAGGAGCTTGTTGCTGGAAACCAAGCTGTTGTTGCTTAGAAATAAACTGCAGGTTTTGATTGTATTGAACAAAGGGTTTGTTCTGAGCTTGTTGCTGAGCAGGATATACTTGATCCTGTGGGTTTGCCACATTAGTATTTCTTTAAGAGAGATTGGGGTTGACCTTGTAGTTGACAAATCCTCTGTTGTAGCCACCTTGATTTTGGATGTAGCTAACCTCTTCTTGCTGACCAGCCTCCCCATCTTGAGTCTGATACTGATCTTCTTCACTAACAAAGTGCACTGTCTTCTGATTCACCAACAACAAACGATCAAGCTTCTCATTCAGTAGCTTGATTTCCTTCTTGTGTCTATCATCACTTTCCAAAGATCCTCTTGTTGTTCTGTCATATTCCATAGAATTGTTTCCATCAGCTTGCGCCAAGTTCTCGATGAACTCCTTGCCACTCTCCTCATCTCGATTCAAGAAGTTGCCATTACTGGCTGTATCAAGAAGAGTCTTGATGGAGGGTAATGAACCTCTTAGAGAGTACTAAGGAGTGATTCCTCAGTGAAACCATGATGAGGGCATAGTGAGATATACCCTTTGAACCTTTCCCATGCTTCTGAGAATGTCTCTCAATTCTTCTGAGTGTAGCTTGAGATTTCATTCCTGAGCCTTGCTGTTCTTGACTGAGAGAAGAACTTGTCCAGAAAGAACTTCTTGCATTCATCCCAAGTAGGGATGGATCCATTAGGCAGATTCCTCTCCCACTGGTAGGCCTTGTCTCCAAGTTAGAATGGAAACAATCTGAGCTTGAAAGCATCTTCACTCACTCCATTTATCTTTGTGAGGCTGCAAAGGAGATCAAACTGATCCAAGTGTGCAAGAGGGTTCTCCATTGGTAATCCATGGAATTTGTTCCCTTGTACCATGTTGATGAGGCTTCCACGGATCTCAAAATTATTGTTCTGAACTGGTGGTGGAACTATGCCTTGTCTCTGTCTATGAGTACTGGGAGCATCCCCAGCTCCAATGACTCTAGGTCTTGGTTGAGGTTCAGCCATTGCAACTGGTTGAACAGGTCTGACTCTGTCCTGAGGTGTTCTAGGCTGTAGACAGTTGATATGATCAAGATACTGTATGAGATTGTGCCTGCCTTGAGATCTTGTATGCATTCAGTAGGTAAATGTAACTCAGTATAAGTACTCGACAAGGTTGATCGAGTAGGTAGGTCACGTGACTCTTAAAGAGGTGGGTGATTTCAAATGAACGGCTGAGATTCAAAGTTGAGATTTCAGACAAAACCTGGGCCACTTGACCTGGGGGTCGAGTGGTGTGGTCGAGTGAGTTTTCAAATTTCAGGCTAACCCTTTTGACACTCCACTTTCACTCATACTCAGCTCCTATCCTCTCGTGAAACTCACAACACTAAGAAAACACATTAAAAATAACAAAATTCATAAACACATAAGATAAATCAAAGCTAGTATATACAATGATAAACATGGGAATTCCTCCCAAGTAAGCTTGTTTAAAGTCACATAGTTTGACTCTCACTCTTTTTAGGCAGGTGGAAGTTCCTTGAGAGGCTGTGTTGACCCCTCTGGACTTGGCTTCTCCACAATGAAGGTTGATGCCATGATAGCGTGATAGAAACTATCACCCATTCCTGGTTGCTTGGGCCTCCTTCTTCCCATCTCTGGTGGGGGTTGTTGAGCCTCCTTGAGCTTCAGGACTTCCTTCTCAAGCTTGTCCACCTTCTCTGCCAACTCAACAACAACACCTTGTAGAGCAAAGATTGTGCTCTGGTCTGATCCTGGTGTTGTGAGTGGATATGTTGAGGTACTTTTCCCTGTACAAAAATATTCCTGGTCCGAGTACCAAATCAAACGAGGTGGTTTCATAGGGGTTGGTTGTGCTCTCTGGTGATGACTCGAGTGGTCACTCGACCTAGAAGTCGAGTGGGCTGGTCGAGTGTGCCCTGTGCTGTCTTCATCAGAATCACCTTCTGCTACAAACGCATCAAACTTGTGCACTGCTCCATCAAAGTGACTACCCATGGTGACTGTGAACCCTGGAGTTCTGGATGGTGTCTGAGAGTACTGTTCAAACTTTCCAAAGTTTGTCTTTTTATAGCGCTCACCTTCTTCCATGTAGAAAAGCTGTCTCTCAAAAGCAGGGTTCTTCAAGCCATAAGAGGTGTCAAAACGCATCACCAAGTCATTGCCGGTTTGAAGAACTATTTCACCACTTTTGGTGTCAATAACAGCTCCAGAGGATGCTAAGAATGGTCTGCCTAGTATGAGGGGGTCCATTGGCTCCTCTTCCATCTTCATCACTACGAAGTCAGTAGGGATCTCCATGTTTCCTACTCTCACTAGGACATTCTCTAGCAAGTCATTGGTAAATCTGATGGTTCTGTCAGCTAGGACTAGAGACCTGGTGCTTGGCAGAAATTTGTGATAGCCCAGCTTTCCTGCCACAGACAATGGTATTATGCTGACTGAAGCACCCAGATCACAGAGAGAATTCTGGAAAGTCTGGTTTTCGATGGTGCAAGGTAATGCGAAAGATTCAGGATCCGTCAGCTTCTTTTGCACTACCACTTTCTGCTGAGTGATCATCTTACACTCATAGGCCTTAGCAGCTGCTGCCCTCTTATCTTGAATTTTCTTCAAGGCTCTTTTTCTCAAACCACTGTCAAAAAGCCCAAGTGACTTCACAACTTCTTCCCAAGTCATTTTAGCTTCAAGCTCAGATAGCTCTTCCTCAAGCATAATGGCATACTCCTTCTCAGTCTCAGCTTTCAACCGTTCTGGGAAAAGACTTGATATCATCGCATGCAGATCCATTATCCTCTTCTCTTTTGTAGTTTTTGGTTCCACTCGACCACTCACTCGAGTGGTGTGATCGAGTTCTACAGTGCTCGAGCCAATTGCAGCACCAGATCAAAAGACTCCCCCCCCCCCGGCCAACTTGAGTATCACTGTCCTTAGTGATGTTGGAGAATCTCTTCTTGAAAGGAAGAAGATGGAGAGCTGGTGTTGTGCTCACTGCATAGAGAGTTGCAGGTTCCTTAGGGTTCTACACAGCTTTTCCAGGAAGTTGGCATGTGGTTTTAGTAGAGGCTGATGCAGCACTGGACTCAACAAACATCAGTCTGATGTTGAGGACCTCAATCTTATGGTTTCAAATCATCATAAGAGCAATCGATGTGGGTTCTAAGTTCAGTGAACCTCCTTGACGTCTCTTGAGTAGCAGTATTCTGGTCTTGGAGAAGTTGGAGTATAAGAGGCTTAAGGTCACCATCAGCTGGTTGGGCTGGTCTTAGAGCAAATCCAGGTGGATTGGCTGGAGCTGTTGGCACAAAAGGCTTGTTCTGGCCTGGGTTCTGAGTTGGGTAGTTTTGATCCTAAGGGCTGGCTACGTTGAGATTCCTATAGGAGAGATTAGGATTGTTCCTATAGTTGATGTACCCTCTATTGAAGCCAGCTGGATTCTGTATATACAGGATCTCTTCAACCTGATCATCTTTACCTTCCTGAGCTTGAGTAGTAAAAGCTTCACCAACAAAGTTCACAGATTTCTGTTGAGCCAGGATGAGCTTATCAAGCTTGTCACTGAGAGACTGGATCTCTTGCTTGTTCATATCAGCAGAAGATGAGGGTCCTCTGATGGATCTATCATAGTCTTCACTGTAGTTGCCATCAGAGATTGCAAGGTTCTCCACTAGCTCCCAGCCAGTGACTACTCCTCTGTTAAGGAAATTTCCATTACTGGCCGTATCCAATAGCATTCAAATCTTCGGGCTTGCTCCTCTGTTGAGCGTACTGAGCAAAGACTCCTTGGTGAAACCATAGTGAGGAAACTGCATTGTGTACTCCTAAACATCTCCCATGCTTCAGAGAAACTCTCGTTGGTCCTCTGAGTGAAGCTGGAGATTTCGTTCTTAAACTTGGGAGTCCTTGACATTGAGAAGAACTTCAGCAGGAAAGCCTTCTTGCAGTCTTCCCAGGTGGTTATAGAAACCTGAGGCAGTGCTCGTTCCCATTAGGAAGCTTTATCACCGAGAGAAAATGGAAAGAGGCGTAGCTTGAAGCTGTCCTCTGAGATTCCATTGATCTTGGTGAGCTCGCATAGTCTATCGAACTGGTCCAATGAGCAAGCGGGTTCTCCATAGGATGTCCATGGAATTTGTGGTTGTGGACCATGGAGATCAAACCCGTCTTGATCTTGAAGTTATTGTTGTTGACTGGAGGAGCTACGATTCCCTGCCTCTGAGAGTGGGTGTTTGGAGCGTCTCCTGCCCCAATCACCCTAGGCTGAGGAACTTGTTCGGCCATGACTCCAGGTGTCTCTGGAACTGGTTGTGCAGGAATGGTGGTAGCTGGTGCAGGTGTAGCTTTACGAGTATGCTTGTTGATGCGATTTATGTGATCAAGTAACTGGATTAGGTTTTGGCTGCCTTGAAAACGCGTTTGCATTCAGAGATAGTGACTCGATCAAGTACTCGAGTGGTAAGGTCGAGTAGGGGTCGAGTGCTACAGTACCAGATGCAAAACAGATAAAATTTTAAAACTAAATCAGTAACTGGACTTGTTAAAGTAACATACTTGATCTAGTAAGCCTTACACTACTAATTGTGCAGACAAAAACACTTAAAAGTGGCAACAGCGCCAAATTTAAACTAGTATTTTCGCCAACTCTAAGCAAAGAAAGACAGCCAAGCAATCAAGCTAAGCCTACAGAGACCCTACAGAGACCAAATACCAAGTTTTATCAATTGTAGTATAGTGGTAATGAGTGTTAACAATGTCGAACCAATCAAGACTGGCCTACATTAACTAGTAGATGATCAAATAGATGATCAAAGCTAGTTATTCAAGTAAAATTATCAAAAGGATGTGGTACTATCAGTCTAAATGAGAAATTTACTAAATACCCTAATTGATACTATAGGTACCAAAGTCTGTCACACTTCAACACATCGTGGGACTAAGCAAGCAAAATCACAGATTCTAGGACGACTCGACCACACTGATCGAGTGGTGAGGTCGAGTGCTACAGTAAAAATAGAGAAAAACTACAATGAATGATAACTAAGCAGAGTGTGAACTAAGGGGAAGACATAGGGACTCTAGGGATGAAAATCATAGGTTTGCAAACTGATTTTATTAAAAGTTATCAAAGATACAAGGTTGCAGAAAATGAAGAACAACTCAAGAACAAGAGAGAGAAAAACTAAGAGATAAAACCTAGATTATGCTAAAAGCGGCGTTTCTACTCGATCTGCTTCATTAGGTTTAATGAGGTGCTTTTATACTAAGTGACAAAAGCGCTTATTACAATTCCTTGTTTTTAGGAGAAATAGTCGGAGAGCGCCCACTCGACCCAGTAGTCGAGTGGTGAGGTCGAGTAGGCCTGTGATTGATCCTTGACTGGTCACTCGAGTAGGCGGGTGGTGCTGAGGTCGAGTGAGCCTGTAATTGGTTGGTGAATGGTCACTCGAGTAGGCGGGTGGTAAGTGCTCACTCGAGTGCCTGCTCGAGTGGGCAGGTCGAGTGAGCCGTCTGGCTCCTCTTCAATCTTCACTCGAGTCCATAGGGCTTGACTGCACATCTCCACTCTGTCCATACAGCTTCACTACAAATCTTCCATATCCTAGCAGCTTGATCCAAGCTTCACTTCATGAGCCAAAATCCAAGTATGTTCCATACGCTCCATAGTACCTGATAAGACCCCAAATATGCAAAATGCATGCAATGCCTATACAGAAATACTAAACATCCTATATGAAGGATAAATGAATAGAATGGTATGAACAATGGAAAAAATCTACACTAAGGCATGATAAAAGGCTAGTAAAACTGTGCATAAAAGTGGTGTTATCAATGGTATAAACAGGGAATGAATATGCACTAATATGATGATAAATGTATGCTTAAAACTGGTAAAATACAATGTTATCAACTCCCCCAAACTTATCCTTTGCTTGCCCTCAACCAAATAGAAAGGATGAGATGAAAGGAGTAGTGTGAAAATGAGGACTAAGATCCTAAGCAGACTAAGCAAACCTCTAACCGCAATGTCATAGTTAACAGGTCTAAAATGCAATAAACAGAAGTCTTACTTAAAAACCTAGCCATGCTCATCACAACAGAACTTGTCAATCATACTCAGCCTCAACAAGCATTCAAAGTAAACTATCTCTTTAACATTAACTAAACGGGAACAGTAGATCATGCTATACATTAAGTAAGAACTCATCTGGTTTAAGGACTTGGCTTAAGAGATAAAAATGATCTCTTCTTTCTCTGGTTTATGCGTTTAGTAATAGGGATCTCTCACAGAATTGATTGAACTTTAGGAGGATGCTAAAGGTAAAAGCCAACTGATGCATACAAGAATAGATTCTCATCTACCCAAGCACACACACTACTGAGTTTCCCTAACTTTATTAACAGAACTCGATCCTAGCTCTAAACCCTTTTATTTTCACTAAAGGCATTCATTCTTTTCTAATTTTGGGATCAATATTTTCTGATTTTCTTCTAAGGAGAGGATTTACATTCATTTTCTTTTACTTCTAGCAGAATTGGAGATTTTTCTTTATTGCTAGGCTCTGACTCGACCCCTTTGGTCGAGTAAAGTGATCGAGTTAATTTTCACACACTAAATTGTTTTCCTTTTTCTCTTCACAGAGCCTTCTCATATCATATATAAACTTCCCAAATCCTTTACTAGACAAATATTTTTACTATCCTCTCCAAAGAAATTTTTTTAGCACTCTCTTATTTCTTTCTTTCTTTTCTCACTCTTTGTTTTCTTTCCCAGACCCAAACTAACGCCTATTTCGAATTCCCTATCCTAGTCTGGTCCAAAAAGCATGGACCAGAGTCTATATGGGAACCTATGCTTGTCGGCCTAAACCTAACATTTTCTATTAAGTTCAACCGAAAATTAGGCCTTCCACTCAGAATTTATCAGGGTCTGAAAGAAGTAAGGTTTGGTGCTTTGGGGAACTGCTCTAAAGATGGGAGCAGCTATTTGGATCAACAAGAGTGGTAAAAGGGATAAGGAGATCCAAATATGTATAGGGTATCCATGAGTTCATACTGTAATTTATAACATGATAATTTTTAATCAGATTAGGTTCAAATTAATAAGGATAGCATTACAATCACAACAAGTTTTAACAAAGTAAGAATGCTAAGTCTGATTCCAAACAGGGTTCAGCCTTATGTTTCAAACTTAGGCGCACGCATTAGAGAACTAGAAACTATGGCAATGAAGCCATATGTTTGGTTCTTAAGCTTATTAGGTTTAATCTTCATTATTTCCTATGCAAATGTAGAGTCCATAACGAAATTCTACTAGACTCAATCCTAAAATGCAAATGATACTACATGAACACTCTGTTTTTTATAAAATAGTTTTCAGAAATTTTTGAAATTTTTATGGGTTTTAAATGCACATAGATGCTGACTCAAGTATGCAAAATTTGAATAAGAAAATAGAAAACATGGTCAAATGAATCTCTCAGACCCTCCCCAAACTTAAATTACAGAGTCCCTTGTGTAATAAAAATTCAAAGAAAGGTTTGAGAGATTTAAAGTCAAAGCTAAACAAGAAGAAATATGCAATGGTAGATACAGTGAAAGGTCTGGAGTTGGTACGTTATTGTAGAGTTATGAAGGAGGCGACTGATTTCACAGTTTACTTCTGGTGATTTCCCTTTTGCTCCTATAGATAGATCCATGTATCACCAGGATCATATTCATCATAGAACCATCCCCTGAGTTCTTTCATCCTTATATGCTCAGAGAGGATCTTCCTTGGTTCAGCAATGCTCAAATAATTGGTGGTTATACCAAGCTTCTTGTCCAGTATGCTGTCAACAACCATAAAACTTCCACAAGGATCTTCTAATGCTTTTTTAACTATGCCTACTCTTTCCCCATTGCTCTTGCTTGAATAACTCAATGTTGTCAAGGGTTCAACCTTTGCTTCATACCTTAGCACATGATTTTCATCAACGATGCATTAAAAAGGCAGATAACACTCTTGCACAACTTCTTCAACTTCTGGGAGGGCTTCAGCTGCAATGTAACCACTCTCCTATATCAGCTGTACCTCCTTGTTCAAAACTTCATGGTTGGGGTCTGAGAAGAGTAGATTTGGGTTGGAAAGCTCTGGTGGTTTCATAATAGAGCTCTTGACTCGATCAGTAGGTCGAGTGAAGTGGTCGAGCTCAACCTCCACCTTTTATTTCTCTTCCTTATCCTGAAACTCACGGCTCAATTTACAGCTCAATTCACTGCTCTCCCCACCCTGGATATCACTGTCCACAGTGAATGTTGTATTGCTCTCCATAGACCGAATCTTGTTGGTGTTGTTGTCTCAATGGTGTTGTTGAGCTTCACAAATTGCTTTTCTGAATCCATAGCAATGCTTGACAACTCATGATTTGCTGTAGTATGTCTGTGATGTCAAGATCCTTTGCATTTGTCACCTGAGGTTGCTGAGTAACAAAACCTGTAGATGGCTGTTTCTCATGATGTTGTTGGTATCTTCTATAGTGGTGCTGCTGAGTTGGAAAGCTTTGGTGTTGATGGTAAGGGTTGAAAGAGTGGTGTTGAGGCTGTTGCTGTTCTATGTCATAGAACTGATCTTGTGGGACTGCCACATTTTTACTCCTATAGCCATACTCCATGTTTGATGATTGCAACCTCTCACCATATCCATACTGGTTTCCTGGAGCATAATTCCAATCTTGATGATACTCTCTTGGGATGAACGTCTCATAAGCTCCTTGATGGCTTGGGGGAGACCAAGCATTACTTTGTTCTTGTGCTTCCCAAATCTGCTTCAACAGAGAATGCACATCAGTATCCATAGGTACCTGATGCAAAAAGATCAAGAAAGAAACACAGAATTAATAATTTGAGAGTATACTGAAAAAAAAAAAACTTGATCTTAGAAGATCTGAAATCCGAAATGTAACAAACAGACACCCAATTGGCAACAGCGCCAAATTGGTAGTACGTATTTTCTCAGTGATAAGAATGCATGGAAGGTTTCAATTCCTCATTGATGTTGTACTACATGAGGTGTCAATCCATAATTGTTTTGGTGCAAGCAATCACAATATATCAATGCTAATAAGTTAAACCAAATCAGAGATGATAGTGAAACTAACAACCTAATGATTTGAAATGCAAATAACAAATAAGCAAAGCAATGAACACTTGAGATGTCAATTCAAATGCACAAAGAGTAAACAAACAAAGCAGGAAAGAAAAAGTAAAAAGCCACTCAATCGATACGGTCGAGTGGTATGGTCGAGTCGAAATATGAAAACATAGAATCCCTAATAGAACTTGTAACTGAACGTTTTAATGCAATTATAAAGAGATAGGGATCATAGGGATGAACTAATTGACTAGGGGATCACTTTCATAACCTGAGTACTTAACAAACACAACCTATTTCAAGGCTAATCCTTTGACGATAGATATCTAAACCAATCACACCCACTGTCGTGGTGAATGATCTCAAACCCAATCACTCAGCTTACCGGATTTTGTCAGGGCCAAGCTATTGGACAAGCCAACATAATTTCCTAACAATAGCTTTGAGTATCATGGGTTACCAAACACCATTGAAGCATACATTCTACAGGTTAATATAACTATGTCTCTGGAAAAAGCTAATCAAACAACCTACAAGCACTGTCGTGAAGAGATTATCTAAGTTCATATTCAAGTTGATCAGAAATAAATAAGCATTAAGAACTCTCACCCAAAAAATATTTAAAGCATTTAAGAACCTTTAAAAAAGATTAATCAAGATCCTCCCTAATCTAATCCATCCCTAATAACCCTAAGGTTAACTACTCACTAAGCATAATGAAAACTAAATTTGCAAACCCAGAAAGTTCTAAATCTGACATATGAGATATATCAGATTGAGATAAGACGGTTTGATGATGAAAATAATAGCAAGTACTGATTTTATTAAAAAGATAAAAGGTTTACAAAGATCTAAAATGAAGAACAAGAGAGAGAGTAATTAGGAGGCGAGAGAGATAATATGAGGTCTAAAAATGAGCACACCCTTTATTAGGGTTAACACATGTGCTTTTATGGTAAAGATAAGGTTTAGGATAAGACAAAATAGAATTCCTACTAATCCGGAAATACTACTCGGTCATAGTGGTCGAGTAGCTGGTCGAGTATCTTCCATCTTCCTTCAATCTCCTTCTTGAGCTGATCCGAAACTCCTATCCAGCGCCTCAATGCTCCATAGCTTCCTTAGCATCCATTGTTACTTGTAAACAACCCACAATATGCAATATACGTGCAATGCTCATGCAAAGGACCCTAAAACTCAAAAGGAAGTGAAATATGCATATAATGGTATAAACAGGGGATGATTATGAACTAATATGATGATAAATATATGCTTAAAATAGGTAAAATACAGTGTTATCACGTGTCCTCTAGGATGGGGAACTCTGATGACCATCTCTTGTGGTCTGATCAAGCAACTGCCTCCTCATGGCTAAAAGAATGCTGTGAAGTTCATTTAAAAAGTAAATTACTAGATCAAGTTCGTATCCCCTTATCTATTTTAACATCCGTTCGAATCTTGTTTTCCGCAGCTAGTTGCGAAGTACAAAGATCTTGAGCGGGAGAAGAGTGCGCTGAAAGCAAGACTTCGCGAGATGGAGAAGAAGATTTTCCAAATATTTTGGGAGATTTGTGTCCTAGAGGCACACCCAGCGGACTGGATCAAACTCAATTTTTAAGAGTTCAGACATTATATCCCACCAAGTGTCTGTGGGATTATTGACTTGGTGGGGCAGGGAGCCGAGATCTTCTGTAAAAAGATTGAACTAGCTTCCCCTTAGATATTCTTTATCACCTTCTCCATTCCTTTCCGAATACTTCATTGTTTCCGGTCCATGAAATATACCTTTTAAAACATGAAGAAAACATTTTTTTTTTTAGTAGCTGCACTAAAAATGAGTTGCCTATGTACCCAAGTTGGGATCAAGCCAAACCGTAGTTCGTAAATCATAATAATAATAATCTACAAATAAATTTTCTTCAAATTTAAGATGTTCCACGGCCTCCGAACTAGGACTCCTTCCAGGTTTGCTAATTTATAAACACCACTGTGAACTATCTTGGTTACTTGATACGGGCCTTCCCAGTTGACGCCGACCTTTCCGACCCCCGACCTCTTTTGTATTCTAGAACACTTTCCGCAATACTAGATCACCAACTTGAAGGGGTCGGTTTTTAGCTTTGAATTGTAATAGCGTGCAATTGCTTGTTGATAGTTCAGAAGTCGGATTAATGCTTGATCTCATTGTTCGTCGATCGTATCCAGTGCATCTTCCATCATCTTCACATTACAAGACTCGTTACTAGGGAGTTCGGTTCGTCGAAGTCCAATAACATTTAGTTCGGCTGGAACTACTGCTTCCATTCGATAAACTAGTGAGAAAGGAGTTTCTCCATTAGCTCTTCATGGAGTACTTCAGTATGCCCATAGGACTGGTTGAAGTTCGTCATACCATCCTCCTTTGTATGAACCTAGTCTCTTTAAGTTGCTCAGAATCATTTTGTTTTCTACTTCCACTTGTCCGTTCCCCTGTGGATACCTTGGAGTGGAATAATTCATCTTTATCCCCCATGCAGAGATGATTTCTTCAAAGTCTTTCGATATGAATTGTGAACCATTGTCCGTAACGATCTCAGAGGGAACTCCATAGCAACAAATGATGTTTTTTCATAGGAACGTCTTTACTATCAAATCCATAATCATTATATATGCATCCACCTCGATCCATTTGGAGAAATAATCCATAAGGACAAGAAGATGTTGCACACCTCAAGTTGATTTATGCATTGGTCCAATGATTTCCATTGACCATCGCATGAATGGGTAAGGAGCCGTTATCGATGATAAAAGCTCTGAAGGTTGGTGAATAAGCAGAGCATGTTGCTGACATTTCAAACACTGTTGAGAGTATTTAACACAATCCGTGATCATGGTCGGCCAATAATATCCCAGCCGTTTAATTTTAAAAGCCATCAACCATCCTGACGAACGGTTTCCACAAAGGCCTTTGTGAACCTTGCTCAAAACAACTTCTACACCCGAACTGTGGATAATAGTAAATATGGATCGCTAGCACCTTGCTTGAATAGTGAATCATTGATTAAACAATACTTTGCAATAATGATTTGTAATTTCCGTGCTTTCCATTTTGATTTTGGAAGTGCGCCAGTTCGGATATATTCTTTTATCGGATCCCTCCAATCAGCCCCTCAATCGTTAGGGAGAATATCTTCCTCATCGTTAGTAGCATAAGATTCTGAACCTTGAATAATATTACTTGGAAACATAGAAGTATTTTCATCGAGTTCCTCGTTGTCCTGATCTTCTTGTTCCACCTCGGGCTCAACCATGAGTACGACAGGTTCCAGACTTATCGATGGTTGATCATCTTTGTCAACATGTTCCTCTGGAATTAGAAAAACCTCGGACGTATATGTTACATCATCATCTGTAATAGTTGTGGAATCTTTTGCCTTTGGTGGGCGTCCGCGTCGTAGTTTTGGGCGATCGCTTTGAAGTTGGTGTTCATTAGTTTGAAAATGTTGTGAGTTCTGGATGCGAGAACGAGATGGAGTTATTGCCATAGTTTCATCTTTGATACTTATGCTTTGATATTCAATGCATTCAACTGATATAATCCTTTTTAGCTTGGGTCGAAAGTGGAAGCCAAAGCTGTCAAAGCATCGGCATAAGTGTTTTCACTTTGGGGGATTCGAGCTAAGTCAATGTATCAAACTTCTCTGCAAGTTTTTTTACTAGCACTAAATAGGCCTCCATTCATGAGTCTTTTGCTTCATATTCACCCTTGAATTGATTCACGATAAGTTGCGAATCACTAAACGCTATTATTTCCCGAGCCCCTACTTTATTTGCAAGGCGAAGACCAGCTAGTAATGCTTCATACTCTGCTTAATTATTTTAAGCCGGAAACCCCAAGCAAAATGATTGCTCGATGACTTCACCTGTCGGAGTTACCAAACTGATTCCAACTTCAGAACCTTGCTTTGAGGATGACCCATCAACATTAAGTTTCCACACCTTGTCGTCATTTTAGTCTGACGTGCCATTGATAACACCTGGGCTTTTGCGCTGGTTTGATTCCGGTACTCAATATCGCACTCGCTTAGTTCAATTGCCCATTTTTTCCAAACGTCCGGACTGACTTGGACCTTGCAATATAGTTCACAGAGGCTGCAAAGTTAACACTTCTATTGGATGAGATTGGAAATAGGGCCTTAGCTTTCGTGCTGAAACCATGACTGCAAGTGCTAACTTCTCTATCATGGTATAATGGGTTTATGGTCTAGTTAAGCTCTTGGTTACATAATAAATTGGTCGTTGTTCTCCTCTATCTTCTCGTACAATGACTCTGCTAACTGCATGTCCTGAAACAGACACGTACAAGAATAACCTTTCCCTGACTCCGGTTTGGAAAGTGTTGGCAGGGTCGTTAGATAAGATTTCAGCTGTCTAAATGTGTCTTCACATTTCTTATCCCACATGAACTGTTTGTTTCCTTTTAGTAGTTGGTAAAACGGGAGATACTTGTTTGTTGAACGAGATATGAATCTATTCAAGGCGACAATCCTCCCTGTTAAATTTTGCGCTTCTACTTGGTTCCTTGGAGGTGGTATCATTAGGAAAACGTTAATTTGGTTCGGATTAGCTTCAATTCCTCGTTTTGTTATTATGCACCCAAGGAATTCACCAGATGGAACGCCAAAGGTACACTTTACTGGATTAAGCTTCATTTTGAGCTTATTTAAAATTTTGAAACATTGAGCAAGATGCTTCACATGGTCAGTCTTTCAGATTGATTTTACTAATATATCATCTATGTAAACCTCCATTGTTTTTCTAAGGTGTTCTGCAAACATCCGATTGACAAGTTGCTGATAAGTAGCCCCTGCATTCTTTAACCAAATGACATAAAATATAGCAGTATATACCTCAATCGGTAACATATACCAGTGAGCTCATGACCAGTGGTAGATTCCACATGAGCTCCTTGTAGTTTGCCACATTAAGTGTTATAACCAAGGTGTCATCTTGAGGCTTCGCTAGATTTCAAATCTCAGATTCTTCGAATGATAAAGTGGCTTTATACTCGAACGGTTCAGCCTATGCATTTACTGCCATGATCACTGCTCGCTTCTATCTTTTGATTGTTCGAACTGAATCATGGCACAATTTGAAACCTCTGATGATGACGTTGATTCGTGCTCTCGATGGTCTGGCCTATTCTGACGCTCTTTGTTACTTTGTGATCAGCTTGGAAACTTGGTCATCTTTTTGATCCTTGTTATAGTTCTGTACGAAGTCCTCCAGAAGACCAAAGCTCGGCAAGATGTCGCTTTAGTACACTACATTCTTTGGTTCCGTGTCCGTTTATCCAATGAATCTCACAGTAAGAACCCTTATTTTGGACCCATGTGTTTGGTGATGAGTATCTGGACCTCTCTCCTCTGGAGTACGGTCGCCCACCATTATTAATACTTGGGGTTGCCCCAAAACGCTTGATTCCACCATTTTCTCTTGGTTCAAACTTCCTCACAGACTAGTTCAGTGTAGGTTTAGGGGAACTATATTGTTTGCAATATTTGCCTTTTCTTCTGCTGCTTCAATCCAACTATTAGCTCGAAAAAGAGCATCTTGAATCGTTTCTGTTTGATTTACAACCAGTTCTACCCTGAACCTCGTTTCATGCCAAAGTCAATTTTATAGTGCGGATAAGACTGCGGTTTGAGAAATTCCTGGGATTTTTGCCAACAATTCCTTGAATTTAGAAATATGATTCTGAAGCGGCTCTTGTGGTCCTTGTGAAAAATTCCACAGGTTGCTATCAGACTTTCCATTCTCCATCAGGACGTAATACTGCATAGGGAAAGCAGAGGATAGCTCGTTGAAGCTATTAACTGTTCCCGGACCGAGCAGAGTAAACCATAGAAGGGCTTGTCCGAAGAGATTTTCTGAAAATAACTTGCAAGATATGGAGTGGTGTCCCGTCTGCGGAGTGGTGTCCCGTCTCCGGCAAGATTTGAAGAAACAGTTGCCACAGATGAACCAAACAAGGTTCGTTGGTGAGAGCTCATGGGCCTGTCTCCTGCAGTCAAAGAATCCACACGGGCAGAAAAAGATGAATTCGTTTCAGTTAAGGTTACCTGACCTGCTTTTAGTGTTTGTATCTCTTGCTGTATGGTGGCAAATATTTCGAATAGGCCCGTCAAACTATCATTTATTTGTGTCAAAGTGTTAGTGACGTCACCCATGGTTCGGTTTTTAAGGATCTTTATTTGTTTGTCGAGAGATTTTTTGTATTTAGCTTGCATATCCCATCCTTCTAGCGTCAAAATGTGGATACAGGATTCTTGAGTAAAATATGTTGATCAAAATGTAGTAATATTTGCTCTGATTATGTTATTCTTGGAAAATGATTAAAAAAAAAAAAAAACCTTTTACAATACCCTTCTCCCTCTATTTATACATTTTTTGGCTATTAATGCTATTAATAAATTACAATAACTCGTATAATTCTAATTAAATGTTTTAAGGCCTTGTATTTTGAAATAGCTTCCTTCGTTGACTTTGTGACATAAATCCTTCTTGTGAACTCTTTATCTTCTCCAAGCTTTCCTTACCAGCTGAACTCTTCGAGTTTGCTTCTCAGGCTCCTTATAAGTTCCCTGGTTGTTTCCCGATCCGAACTCTTCTCTTTTATTATGGGGATTTGGTTGACATGTGTCCATGTCTTTACTGGTGATAGATCCATGGTGCGGCATCTGGTATCAACACAGACTCAGCTCCACATCAAATTCAAATAAGCCGAATCAACTCACACTTTAGCCGAGCTCTGTATTTGCAGGGAAATTTTATCTAAGTAAGACAGAAGACATTCCGCTTTGGATTATGTTACCTTAAACTATCGTAAGTGTCTACCACTTAGAAACTTTCTAGTAAGTTCATTTGCAGTGTAAGCCGACCTCGTCGCATCATAAAGCCGATCTCCTCCTCGCACTTTAAGCCAAGGTCTACCTCGCTTTCTAAGATAAGCTCAGTCTTGCATCATCAAGAAAGCGGAGCTCTGTATTGCATCATCAAGAAAGCTAAGATCAATCTCGCATTCATTAGGAAAGTCTCAAAGCCAAGCTGAAATGCTCGCAAGTACACAAACAAATCATTCTATAAGTCAAGCTCTACGCTTGCTTCTGCCATAATCATTATAAGTCGAGCCCTACGCATGCATCCACCACTAGATCATTCAAAAAGCCGAGCTCCTCACTCGCAATTATAAGAAAAGGCCAAAGGATCATCGAGACTACTTATCACAATTCCCAAAGCGGTTTATCACACTTCTCTTTTCGACATCAGATATTTCACCTCTTAGACATCATTTCTTTAGACATGATAAGTCAAGCTGCAGATCACACCTAGTCTAGAGTAATCGATCAAGTCTTTAAACCTCAGCCTCGCATCAAGTCATTAAGTCAAACTCAGCCTCGCATCAAGTCTAAAAGCTGACCTAAGCCTCGCATCAAATCTTAACACCGAGCTCAGCCTCACATCAAGTCTTTAAGCCGAGCTCAGCCTCGCATCAAGTCCTTAAGCCGAACTCATCCTCCCATCAAGTCTCCAAGTCAATTTCAAACTCACATGAAGTCGATCTCAATTAACATCAGGTCATTTTCTCTACTTCGTCAAAACTTAACATTAGTTCTAACAAACTGCAGGGAGACTAACTGTTGGTACCAGATTTAGCACCGTACCTTAGATCCGACCCAAATCATACCTACTTCTCTTAAAGCCCGATCCAATTGGCCCATGAAGACTTGAACCGACTTAATCCGCTCAAAAAATTAAATCAACTCGGAAAAACAAAGTTTGGATGAAAAGGCAACCTAATTCAAGAAGGAAAAGGAAATCTTAAACCTTCTCAAATCATTATAAATAAAGAGCTCCCTCTTCTTCATGAAGATAGATAGAAATCATGATAAAACATCTAATAAACTTGAAACATATCGAATAATCAAGGCACAAATCGCCATATTCACACCCACAAATTTCTATGAACTACGAATGGCTTGATCCCTTCACAAGAGTACATAGGCATCCTTTCTCAAGATGCATCTATAACATCAAAAACCCTAACTGAATTATATAATTCAACAGGAACCTTAAATTCTGGATCCAGAGTGGGTTTGGTTTTGGAGGATAATCCAACCATTAAGTTGATTGCAGACTACGAAGCGATGATAGGGGTCAAATATAACCCTAGAAGCTACTCTCTCAAATTAAGAGGTCAGTTGCAGCACTTAGGGGTCGAATCCACAAGGACTCTGAAAACTCACGCAGTAGACGAACAGATTTGAATTAAGCTAGATTAAATAAATAGAAACTAAAAGAAATAAAGCAAGAAACGAAATAGCAATTAAACGGGGTTTATTCAAGTGATTAAAAGCGCTAGACCTAGGGACATCAATTACAAAAACTCAGGAAAGTGAACTAGGTAGTTCGTAAATCAAGTCTAAAGTGTTTGTGTGGTTCTTAAACTCGTAACACTAATGTGATATCTCATCCAACTCTCGCTGCAACGACATCTATCCTCTAAACATAAACAAACCAAATCTCTTTGCGAAATACTAATAAATAGAGTCTCTATGATTAGCGGGTACAATATGTTTACAAAATTCTTAAACCAAATCTCGCTGCGAAAAGGCTGTTTGCTCATCTAAGATTGGGTTAGGGTATCAATAGCACTCTCGCGCCTACCAATAATCCTACGGTACCAGTATTAAGGTGATCAGTCTCAAGACTAATGTAATTATCAAATCAAGATGAAGAACTGAAACTTGTATTTTACCTACTCTAAGCAAAGAAAGACAGCAATGCAATCAACCTAAGCCTAGAGAGACCAAATACCAAGTTTATCAATTATAGTATAGTGGTAAGAGTTGAGAAAAATGTCAAAAGGGTGTGGTATGAAACTAGTATGTTTGCCTAAAATGCAGAGAAAGACAGTAAAAACTATCAGCCTAGGCACAGAGATACAAAACACAAGTTTTTCAATCAATTGTAAGTATAGTAAATATCGAACCAATGGGTGACTAAAGTTATGCAAAAAGGATGTGATCAATAACATACAATTCAAGCCAAATATAAAGGGGTTGGTTTTATCTAACAGCCTAAATGAAACTATAACCAAACCTTAAGTGACCCTAGAGGTACCAAAGTCTGTCACACTTTAGTAAGTCATCAAAAACACAAGAAAACTATGCTAAACTAACCACTTGACCTAAGCAGTCGAGTACGGTGGTCGGGTGCTATAGTAAAAACAGAGAAAAACTACAGTAAACGATTAACTAAGCAAGCTAGGAACTATGGGGAAAAACAGGGACTCTAGGGATAAAAATCAGAGGATCACAAACACTCTGTTCTATTGCAGCTATCACCTAGCAATTCATCACAGGACTACCCTAGACAATAGACTTCATAACCAGCTCAATCCATGGTTCGTGGTAGAGAGCACCAAGACCCAACCCAGTCAGCATAATGTGACGAGTCGGATCAGGCATGAAGAATCAGCCTATTCAAGTCGAGAAGAGTTCATAACAAGTGAATAGGTGGAGTCGTGACATAAATGAATGTCTGATGCATCCACCCTCACGCTATTGTACTCTAAACCCCGGAAAAAGTCTGTCTAATGGCTCAAGGCATGGTTCGTGCTCATGACACCATCAAAAATCATATTCTCCTTGATCATGGAGAACAAGCATTAAAATCACTCACCCAAGAGGGAGTCGAAATTGAGTGATGATCAAACTATCTACGCAATAATAAAACAGAGAGAAGATACCCTAATCCATCCCCAAAAATCCTAATTTTACTACTCACTCATCAGATTCATCACTTGGGCCCAAAACCAAGAAATCTCTAAAAGAGACATATGTGATAGCTGACGATCCGATGAGAAAGAGTGTAGAAGAAAGCTAAGGAAAATACTGATTTTATAAAAAGTTATCCAAGTTATAAAATTTGGGAAAATGAAAAACAAGATGAAGAACTAGAGAGAGAAACTAACCAAAACTAGGTTAAACTAATAAAATCGGCGACCCCTGACATTAGGTTAATCAGGAGCTTTTATACTAGGTGACAAAAGAGAAATCATTCAAATTCCGAGTTTTAAGGGAAAAAGAGAAAACGTTCCACTTGACCAGTTAGTCGAGTGGACCAGTCGAGTGGGTGCTGTGGCTGACTCGACCACCCACTCGAGTTTCCTGGTCAAGTACCTCAGTAGAGAGGCTGACTAGACTACCCACACGAGTGGGTAGGTCGAGGAGGCCACTCAAAGTGTCTCTGGTGCAGTGCAGGCTCTAGTTCAACATGTCTTCACTCTTCTGGATGTATCTTCTGAATGGCAGACTGGATTGCTTTAATTTTTGTCCCATGTGAATTTGACTCTTCAAGCTTTCTAATGGTATACAGAAATCCAAATTTGGTCCACCGGAAGATCTTCAAATGTTGCCCAACTTCTGATGCTCCGAAGTCACTCGAGTGACTGGTCAAGTGGGGGTACGGTGAGTGCTTACTCGAGTAGGCAGGTCGAGTGGTAGGTCGAGTGGCCTGTCTAGAGTGCTCACTCCAGTGCCTAGTCCAGAGTGCTCACTCGAGTGCCTGGTGGAGAGTGCTCGGTCACTCAACCGAAAATTAGGCCTTCCACTCAGAATTTATCATGGTCTGAAAGAAGTAAGGTTTGGTGCTTTGGGGAACTGCTCTAAAGATGGGAGCAGCTACTTGGATCAACAAGAGTGGTAAAAGGGATAAGGAGATCCAAATATGTATAGGGTATCCATGAGTTCATACTGTAATTTATAACATGATAATTTTTAATCAGATTAGGTTCAAATTATTAGGGATAGCATTACAAATCACAACAAGTTTTAACTAAGGCAGAATGCTAAGTCTGATTCCAAACAGGGTTCAGCCTTATGTTTCAAACTTAGGTATAAGCATTAGAGAACTATAAAATATGGCACTGAAGCCAGATGTTTGGTTATTAAGCTTATTAGATTTAACCCTCATTGTTTCCTATGTAAATGTACAGTCCTAAACGAAATGATAATAGACTCAATCCTACAATGCAAGTGATACTACATGAACACTCTGATTTTTGCAAAACAATTTTTAAAAAATTTCAAATTTTTATGGTTTTATAAGCACATAGATGCTGACTCAAGTATGCAAAATTTGAATAAGAAAATAATAAAGATGTCAAATACATCTCTCAGACACTCCCCCAAACTTAAATTACACAGTCCCTTGTGAAATAAAAATTCAAAGAAAGGTTTGAGAGATTTAAAACAAAGCTAAACAAAAATATGCAATGGTATGTATAATGGTGTGAGATGGGGGTGGTACATTACTGGTGGAGAGGAGAGGGTAGCAGCAATGTCATCCATGGTTTTGTTTTGGTCTAGCCTGGCTCTATATGTTCCACTGGTTATTCCCTGAGACTCTAAACACTAGAAACACATCAAAAATTCCAAAAACATAAAATCTTAAAGCAATATATATAGAGGGATAGACATGGGACTTCTTCCCAAGTGAGCTTGTTTTAAGTCACATAGCTTGACTCTTCACTCTTTTTAATCAGGTGGTGGATCATAGAGAGGTACTGGAGACTCCATTTGAAAAAGTTTAGGTGGGTAATGGAGGCTGGAAGCTGTTGTTGCAATGTTGAAAGCTCTAGTCTTCCCTGGTACACTTAACTCCTTGGTAACTTTCTTGGGAGAGGAACTATTGACATCACTCTTGAGCTTTAGTATCTGAAGCTTCATATCTTCCAGTTGCCTTGTAAGCTCATTCTCAGCCCATTTTGATGCCTTGATAATCCTGCTCGAGCAGTCATATAGTGCAGTTTTGACTGCGTTGATGGAAACGTTAAGTTTAGACATCAAACTAGGCGTTTTTTGGCACATGGGGGTTTGACTCAACCATGAGCTCGATTCAGGTGGTTGAGTGACCTCTGAACCTTCTTCATTGAGAGTGATATCCTCTGTTTGTGACCCAACTGCATCCTCAGAAACTTCTGTTCCGATACCTACTTTATCTGGGTCTAAAACCTTTTCAGGGCTCAAAATCTCACTGTTGGGATCTCCAACTTCATCTTCTTTAATCAAAGCAATCTGATTGTGATCCTTCTTAGGAGGTTCCTTGAATGGTGCATCAAAGAGATGGTCCATTACTGTAAGAGAGAAAGGCTGCCCATCAATGGTTGGCGTTTTGGCAGCACTATCAAAATAAAACTTCAGCACTAGATCACTTCCCAGATGGAGATCTATCTTCTCATTCTTTGTATCAATCTCAGCACCAGCAGATTCTAAGAAGGCCCTTCTCAGAATTTGATGATCTTTTGGCTCCTCATCCATTTTCAACACCACGAAGTCAGTAGGCACCTCAACATGCTCAACTCTGATAGGGAGATTTCCAGTAGACCACGGGGACGTTTGATAGTCCTATCATCTAACATCTAAGAAAGCTTACTTGGTTTGTAATCAACATATCCCAGCTTCTTGGCAATAGGTATAGTCATACTGGTCACAGAAGCTCCAAGATCACATAGAGAATTCCTGAAGACTGTTTGGTTCAGAGAGCATGGGAGATTGAATGATCCTGGATCTCCAAGCTTCGCTTGCACTATACTCTCTTTCTCAGTTATCGCTTTGAATTCCTGGCTCTTTGCAGCTAGCTCTCTTTTTTCCAGAATTTTCTTCAAGTTTCTTCTTCTTAAACCATTTTTGGATGGACCCAGTGCCTTAACAGCATCCTCCCAAGACATTTCAGCTTCCATCTCTAATAGCTCTTCCTCTAATAAAATCCCATAGCTTTCCTCTATCTCTGATTTGAATTGTTCTGGGTATGGGCTTTTGATCATTTCTTGCATGTCAGCTATTCGTTTCTCCTTTTCAGTCATTGGCTCTACTCGACCACTCAATCGAGTGGGTTTGTCGAGTGGGTCAGAAATTTGAGAAATTTCAGCAACAGCTTGACAGGCTTGGGCGAGTGGGTCAGGAATTTGAGAAATTTCTGCAACAGCTTGACAAACAGCCTCTCCATCTTGAGTATCACTGTCCACAGTGATTGTTGCATTTTCTTCTGTAGATGGTAGCTCTTGATCATTCCCCACTGAGATAGCATCGGCAGTGGTATGCATCTGTTCTTGATGCATTGTAGGAGGAGTAATGTGGCATTTCTCAGTAGAGTGAAGCCTTTTGCTGGAGGAGAATTTTGTTAGAAAGGCTTTCTGACATGCATCCCAAGATGTGGATCCTTGGCGAAGGTTCCTCATCCAGAGGCTGGCCTTGTCTCCTATAGAGTGAGGAAACAATCTTAACCTGTCCCCATTTTCAGTTGCACCAAACATCATGGAGATGAAGCAGAGCTGCTCAAACAATTTCAGATGCCTTACAGGGTCCTCTGTTGGTAGACCAAAGAACTTGTTGTTCCTAATCGTTGCCAAGAGCTTAGTCTTGACTGCAAACGCATCATGTGCATCATCAAGAATATCTATGCCGTTCCACCGTATGTAGTTTGTTGGAGTATCTTCTGCTCCTATTAGACTTGTCATTGACTCTCTCGTGTACTCCATCAGGTAACTCGAGCTACAGGGTCAAGTGAACAGTACCTGAGAAAAATGAAAATTTTCCAGAGTCAATACCAGTATAGTAAAGTGAAAGAACTTGATCTTGTAAGTAGTGAAATCCTAATTGTAACTTTGAAACCACCCAAATGGCTACGACACCAAAATGAAACTAGTATTTTTGCTTAATATGTAGAGAAAGACAGTAAAAACTATCAGCCTAGGCACAGAGAGACAAAACACAAGTTTTTCAATCAATTGTAAGGATAGAAAATATCGAACCAACGAGTGACTAGAGTAAAGTAAAATGGATGTGATCAATAACAAACAATTCAACCCAAATATAAAAGGGTTGGTTTTATCTAACAGCCTAAATGAAACTATAACCAAACCTTAAGTGACCCTAGAGGTACCAAAGTCTGTCACACTTTAGTAAGTCATCAAAAACACAAGAAAACTATACTAAACTAACCACTCGACCTAAGCAGTCGAGTAGGATGGTCGAGTGCTACAGTAAAAATAGAGAAAAAATACAATGAACGATTAACTAAGCAAGCTGTGAACTATGGGGAAAAACAGGAACTCTAGGGATAGAAATCACAGGGTCGCAAACACTCTGTTCTATTGCAGCTATCAACTAGCAATTTCATCACAAGACTACCCTAGACAACAGACTTCATAACCAGCTCAATCCATGGTTCGTGGTAGAGAGCCCCAAGACCCCACCCAATCAGCATAGTGTGAGGAGTCGGATCAGGCATGAAGAATCATCCTATTCAAGTCGAGAAGAGTTCATAACAAGTGAATAGGTGGAGTCGTGACATAAATGAATGTCTGATGCATCCACCCTCACGCTATTGTACTCTAAACCCCGGAAAAAGTTTATCTAATGGCTTGAGGGATGGTTCGTGCTCATGAGACCATCTAAAATCATGTTCTCCTTGATCAGGGGAGAACAAGCATTAAAATCACTCACCCAAGAGGGAGTCAAAACTGAGTGATGATCAAACTATCTAAGCAATAATAAAACAGAGAGAAGTTACCCTAATCCATCCCCAAAAATCCCAATTTTACTACTCACTCACCAGATTCATCACTTGGGCCCGAAACCCAGAAATCTCTAAAAGAGACATATGTGATAGCTGATGATCCGATGAGCAAGAGTATAGAAGAAAGCTAAGACAAATACTGATTTTCTAAAAAAGTTATCCAAGTTACAAAATTTGGGAAAATGAAGAACATGATGAAGAACTAGAGAGAGAAACTAAGCTAAACTAGGTTAAACTAATAAAATCAGCCACCCCTGACATTAGGTTAATCATGAGCTTTTATACTAGGTGACAAAAGAGAAATAATACAAATTCTGAGTTTTAAGGCAAAAAGAGTAAACGTGGCACTCGACCAGTCAGTCGAGTGGACCAGTCGAGTGGGTGTTGTGGCTGACTCGACCACCCACTCAAGTCGCCTGGTCGAGTAGCTCAGTAGAGAGGCTGACTAGACTACCCACTCGAGTGGGTAGGTCAAGGAGGCCACACAAAGTGTCTCTGGTGCAGTGTAGGCTCTAGTTCAACATGTCTTCACTCTTCTGGATGTAACTTCCTAATGGCAGACTGGATTGCTTTGATTCTTGTCTCATGTGAATCTAGACTCTTCAAGCTTTCTAATGGTATACAGAAATCCAAATTTGGTCCACGGGAAGGTCTTCAAATCTTGCCCAACTTCTGATGCTCCGAAGTCACTCGAGTGGGCACTCCAATGACTGGTCAAGTGGGGGTACGGTGAGTGCTTACTCGAGTAGGCAGGTCGAGTGGTAGGTCGAGTGGCCTGTCTAGAGTGCTCACTCCAGTGCCTAGTCGTGAGTGCTCACTCGAGTGCCTGGTCGAAAGTGCTCGGTCACTCGAGTGCCTGGTCGAGAGTGCTCTCTGTCTTCTCTGCAGTCTTCACTCGACTCCGTAGGGCTTGACTGCACATCTTCACTTCATAAGCCAAAATCTAAGTATGCTCCATAAGTACCTGATAAGACCCCAAGTATGCAAAATGCATGCAATGCTTATACAAAAACACTAAATTCTCTATATGAGAGATAAATGCAAGAACAATGGCTTAAAACTAGACGAAGGCATGATAAAAAGACTCTAAAAACATGCTAAATGCAGAGTTATCATGGTACTAGAGGTACCAAATGATACTAGAGGTACCAAACTGTGTCACACTTCAGCACATCATGGAACTAAACAAGAAAAATCACAGTATTAGGACGACTCGACCATACTGATCGAGTGGTGAGGTCAAGTACTACAGTAAAAACAGAGAAAAACTACAGTGAACGAATACTAAGCAAGCAGTGAACTATAGAAAAAAAACAGGGACTCTAGAGATAGAAATCACAGAATCGCAAACACTCTGTTCTATTGCAGCTATCAACTAGCAATTTCATCACAGGACTACCGTAGACAACAGACTTCATAACCAGCTCAATTAATGGTTCGTGGTAGAGAGCCCCAAGACCTAACCCAGTTAGCACAGTGTGAGGAGTCGGATCAGGCATGAAGAATCAGCCTATTCAAGTTGAGAAGAATTCATAACAAGTGAATAGGTGGAGTCATAACATAAATCAATGTCTGATGCATCCACCCTCACACTATTGTACTCTAAACCCTGGAAAAGTCTATCCAATGGCTCAAGGCATTGTTCGTGCTCATGAGACCATCTAAAATCATGTTCTCCTTGATCATGGGAGAACAAGCATTAAAATCACTCACCCAAGAGGGAGTCAAAAATGAGTGATGATCAAACTATCTAAGCAAAAACAAAACAGAGAGAAGCTACCCTAATCCATCCCCAAAAATCCTAAATTTACTACTCACACACTGTGATCATGGCTGGGGTCCGAAACCCAGAAAAGGTTAAAATTTTTATATGTGATAGCCTATGATCTACTGAGCAAGGTTGGAGAAGAAATAAAATGCAATTACTGATTTATTAAAAAGATCTCAAAGTTACAAAGTCGCTGAAAATGAAAAACTGTCAAGAACAGCAAGAACAAGAGAGAGAGAAAACGAGAGCAAAACCTACAAATTACTAAGCCAAAACGGCGCTATTCGATCCCCCTAATTAGGTTTAATGAGGCGTTTTTATACATAATCTGAAGCACTTATTACATTTTGCGAGTTTTTTAGAGAAAAAGTCGGAGAATGCCTACTCGACCCAGCAGTCGAGTTGGGTGGTCGAGTGGCCTCTTGAGTAGGCAGATGGTGCTAAAATCCAGTGAGCCTGTGATGCTGAGGTCGAGTAGCCTGTCTAGAGTGCTCACTCGTGTGCCTGTCTAGTAGCCCATCTAGTGCTCTCTCAAGAGCCTGTCTAGAGTGGTCACTCGAGAGCCTGTCAAGAGTGGTCACTCGAGAGCCTGTCTAGAGTGGTCACTCGAGAGCCTCTCTAGAGTGGTCCCTCGAGAGCCTGTCTAGAGTGTTCACTCGAGAGCCTGTATAGAGTGCTCACTCGAGAGCCTGTCTAAGTGCTCACTCGAGAGCCTGTCTAGAGTGCTCACTCGAGAGCCTGTCTAGAGTGCTCACTCGAGAGCCTGTCTAGAGTGCTCACTCGAGATCCTGTCTAGAGTGCTCACTCGAGAGCCTGTCTAGAGTGCTCACTCGAGAGCCTATCTAGAGTGCTCACTTGAGAGCCTGTCTAGAGTGCTCTCTGTCTTCTCTGCAATCTTCACTTCATGAGCAAAAATTCAAGTATGCTTCATATGCTCCATAAGTACCTGAACCCCAAATATGCAAAATGCATGCAATGCCTATCCAGAAATATTAAACATCCTATATGAAGCATAAATGCACGAAATGGTATAAACAATGGATAAAATCTACTCCAAGGCATGATAAAAAACTGGTAAAAACGTGTATAAAAGTGGTGTTATCAACTCCCCCAAACTTACCCTTTGCTTGCCCTCAAGCAAATAGAAAGGATAAGATGAAAGGAGTAGTGTGAAAAGTGGAGACTCATAACCTAAGCAAACTAAACAAACCCTAATGTCAATGTCACAGTTATTAGTTCTAGAATGCAATTCACATAAGTTCTACTTAAAAGCTTTAGCCATACTCATCACATCAAATTCAACACTAAGACTCAGCCACAAGCAAACATTCAAAGCAAACTATCCCGTTAATATTGATTACGCACAAACTGGTGAATAATGATATGCAATAACTGTAACTCATTTGGTAGAGGGACAAGTTTTAAGAGATAAAAATGATCTCTTCTTCCTCTGGTTTTAAGCGCATGTATAAGGATCTCTCAATGAAATGAATTGAATTATAAGAGAATGCTAAAGGTAGAGCCAACTGGTGTATACAAGAGCAGACTATCATCTACCCATGAAGAACCAAATGACTCCCCTAACTCTAAAATCCCAGAAACTTCATCCTAGTTCTACCCTTGTGCTTAAAAGCTTTTCTTTTTCATTTTTTTTTACTCAAGGACCGATTTTCTGTTTTCTTCGAAGGAGAGGATACTTTACTTTTTACTTCTAGCGGATTTGGGATTTATGATTTTTCACTAAGCTATGACTCGACCACTTACTCGAGTGGTATAGTCGAGTGGCTACTATACAATTTTTTTTTCCTGTTTCTTTTACTGAGCCAACTTTTATCTTTTTCTTCCAAATCCTTTACTAGACTCATTTTTTTTTGAACCTATCCTCTACAAAGGCTTATGATTTTTAGCAAATCTTTTTCATTTTTCTTTTCTTTTCCCAGACTCAGACCCCAACTTATTCAAACTCCTAGCCTAAATCTGGTTCAAAAGTTGTGAACTAGAGACTAGATGAGAGGCTACTCCTGTCGGTAACACCTAACACTTTCTCTCTAATTCAATCCAGAAATAGGCCTCATTTCACTCAAGAATAATGTATGGTCTGAAATGATGTTTTGGGTTTGGTTTTTGTGGAACTGTCTCAATGGTGGAGACATCTACTTGGATTAGCAAGGGTGGTAAAAGGTGAAAGAGAATCCAAGTATTTTGTGGTATCCATGAGTTAAAGTTTTAGAGCATATCATGATAATAAAGTTTTTCAAATTAGATTCTAATTGATAAGGATAGTTTGACAAATCACAGTAAGCTTCAACCAAGTGAGAGTGCTAAATCTAAATTCCAAGCAAGGTGCACCCTTAATTTTCAAGCTTAGGCGAATGTATTAGACAACTTATAACTTTGGCATTGAAATTATATGTTTGGTTCTTAAGCTTTTTACGGTTAGACTCATCATCATCCCCTATGCATATGTACAATTCTAGGCGAAATTTCTAAAACTCAGTCCTAAAATGATAATGCAGCTACATGACACTCTGTTTTTGTAAAATAGTTTTCTGAAATTTTTCAAATTTTTAGGTTTTTTCAATGCACATAGATGATGCAAATTTGAATGAGAAAATAATGAGATATGTCAAATACGTCTCTCAAACCCTCCCCCAAACTTAAATTACATAGTCCCTTGTGTAAAATAAATTCAAGAGATGATTTGAGAGACTAAAACAAAAGAGAACAAAAATGCAATGATATAAACAATGATAAGGAAGTGGGGTGGTCACTCATTCTTGTGGAGTGAAGAAGGCATATGTGCTAGCCTCCATGCTCTCAGCTCCGGGGTGTGACTCGAGTACCCAGTGTGATCGAATGGCCTGGCATGTGTAGTGCGCTCGACCCAGCGTGATCGAATGGTTCGCTCTGGTAGTACCCCGGTAAGGTGGAAGCTCTGCGCCCTGATCATAACGTGGGTAAGGATCGACAGGTGCACTCGGGTCGAATCCCTGGTAGCACTCAAGTGGCTCACTCGACCCAGGTAGTCGAGTGGTTCACTCGACCCAGGTGGTCGAGTGGCTTCGTCTGGGGACGACTGCTCTAGATCCTCTATAGGGTGATCTGGGCGCCTCTTTCCTCCTTCTGCTCAGCCGAAGTTCTTCTCGACGAGCCAGCACTCAACTTCCTCTCAGCTGCTGCTAAGTGGCTGGTGATCCCCTTCATTGTGGCATTCATTACACTCTTGAATTTGCTGAATTGCACCACTTCTGAAGTGTGGAGATCTTATGGTTAGCCTCCTTGAAGCTTTTGCACTCTGTCTCCTCAAAATAAAACCTCTCTGGAGCTTGCACACTCCCCATGAAGTCCTGAAATGTCTCATCTTCTTGGAGTCTAACTCCCTCATCAGAGAAGTAGAGATCTCTGACTGGTGGTACAAAGGGGACACTACGGTCACCGTCCTCTGCATAGAGCTTGGCTAGACATCCATAAGGTTGCAAAATCTTTGCCTTGCTACTCCTGGGATGTGAGAAGTTGTAGATGTACTTCTCTCCAACCTTTGCACCAATAGTCTGAGTGTCCTTCATGTGATCCAAGTCCATCAGAGTGTATGGTGTAGGCGCTGATATGAGCTCAACTCCAGCAGCCTCTAAAAATAGGGTAACTATCCCTCCCACTTTGAACTCTGTCTTGTTCAGCATCTTGTCATTCTTGATGGAGTTCCCTGTGTAGGCTCTATCTCCTCGCATCTCAATCCCATTGGCTCGGTTCTCCTCAGATGAGTAGATTAGGTAGTCGCAAAGAGCCTTGTCCAGCATCTTCAACTCACTCTCATTTACTGGCCATGTGGCCTTCTTTGCAAGCATTGTGTTTGCGAGTGTCCTGTGGAGGTATCTCAGAGCAGGGTGCCTGATCTCACTGCTCTTAGCTCCAGCAGACTGATAGTGCTCCCTTCCTCCAAGCGCTAACCACAACTCATTCAGCTCTTTCTTCTCAAAGTCCTGAGCTTGCTCTATTACTCTGCGGAAGTCAAACAAGATGTCGACCACGCTGAGAGGTAGCTGATTTCTCTGAAGCTCACATGCCCCATCTCTGCTATACCAGCAATGCCTCTCGTCTCATAGAGGTGGGGATCCAGTGTTGCCAAGAAATGGCAGGTCTCAGTCTTGAAACCATCCCGAGGGCTTTGGGTGAGTCCCACGATGTCAGCAGACTCATAGACCTTCCCCACCTCTCTGCAAATTCCCATAGCTTGCATGGTGGGGTGATCTGGGTACCTAGTCCCAAGGAACTTCACCCTCTCCAGAATGAAGATGAGCTTAGCTTCCTCAGAGGTCTCAGCCTGGATGTCCTCTGAACTCCCAAAACCAGTCTCCTCTTCGCTGTTCCTTCTCACTGATTCTTCTTCTTGAACCCTATTGCCCCTAGCCTTGTCTTGCCGTGACCCAGATAGTCGAGTGGCTCTTACTGCGGTTTGGCTTCTTGTTGCCCTTGTCTTTGTAGTGCCAGTACTCCTGAAACAAATTCACAAATCAAAATTTTAGCAAAAAATTTGGACCACTCGACCAAGCCACTCGAGTGGTGTGGTCAAGTGGGCAAAAATTTCCAAATAAAATTTTGCCCGACTTGACCCACTCGAGTGCTTTGATCGAGTAACTAAATTAACAATAATATTCATCCAATTTCAAACCTAGCAAGGATCTAAACAACTTAGGCTCAATAATATTCCAAATTCATCAAGTTCAAAAGCGATTTTTTTTATATGCATGATTTCAAAAATTTCTAAAACTTGTTCAATTTCAACAATGATGATCAATGTGGGTTCTCCAGTTATCAAACAATCAATAGTTAAACCAAAATTTGTGCTAAGGTTACAAAAAATTTCAAAAAAATTTCAAATGCACTACTAAGAACAAAATTTTGATTTCAAGCAATTTCAACCATAGAAATCAATGCATACTTCTTCTGATTCCTTATACTACTCTAATAACAAGCCAAAAAATTTCAAAAAATTTCAAAAAATTTCGTACCCGGATTTTCACAAAAACGGGGTTCAAAGGGTTTAAAAACTTACAAGTGAGTTTTGGGATTGCTAGAGTAGTGAGACATGATTAAAATTCGGTTGAAAACTTTGAAGATTTGAGTGAAAAATTTTAGAGTTAAGTTGGAGAGTTATACGCTTTCTAGAGAGATAAAAATCGTAAAAATAGGGAAGAAGAAGATGGTGGGTCGCGTGAGTATTAAATGATAGAGTGATTTCAAATGAACGGCCTAGATTAAAAGTTGAGATTTCAGCCAAAACCTGGCCACTCGACCGAGGTCGAGTGGTGTGGTCGAGTGACTTTTCAAATCTTTGGCACCCTTTTGAAACTCCACTTTAACTCATACTCAGCTCCTATCCTCTCCTAAAACTCAAAACACTAAGAAAACACATTAAAATAACAGAATTCAAAAAGGCATAAAAAAAATCAAAACTAGTATATACAATGATAAACATGGGAATTCCTCCCAAGTGAGCTTGTTTAAAGTCACTTTGCTTGACTCTCACTCTTTTTAGGCAGGTGGAAGGTCCTTAAGAGGTTTTGTTGACCCTTCTGGACTCGGCTTCTCCACTATGAAGGTTATGATAGCGTGATAGAAGCTATCACTCATTCCTGGTGGCTTGGGCCTCCTTCTTCCCATCCCTGGTGGGGGTTGTTGAGCTTCCTTGTGCTTGATAGCTTCTGGAGCTTGTTGAGCCTCTTTGAGCTTCAGAACTTCCTTCTCAAGCCTGTCCACCTTCTCTGCCAACTCAACAACAACACCTTGTAGAGCAAGGATTGTGCTCTGGTCTGATCCTGGTGTTGTGAGTGGATATGTTGAGTTACTCTTCCCTGTACAAAAATATTCCTGGTCCGAGTACCAAATCAAACCAGGTGGTTTCATAGGGGTCGGCTGTGCTCCCTGGTGATGACTCGAGTGGTCACTCGACCTAGCTGTCGAGTGGACTGGTCCAGTGTACCCTGTGCTGTATTCATTAGAGTCACATTCTGCTACAAACGCATCATACTTGTGCACTGCTTCATCAGAGTGACTACCCATGGTGACTGTGAACCCTGGAGCTCTGGATGGTGTCTGAGAGTACTGTTCAAACTTTCCAAAGTTTGTCTTTTCATAACACTCTGCTTCTTCCATGTAGAAGAGCTGTCTCTCGAAAGCGGGGTTCTTCAAGCCGGAAGAGGTGTCAAACCGCATCACTAAGTCATTACCGGTTCGAAGAACTATTTCACCATTTTTGGTGTCTATAACTGCTCCAGAGGATGCCAAGAATGGTCTGCCTAGTATGAGGGGATCCGTTGGCTCTTTTTCCATCTTCTTTACTATAAAGTCAGTAGATATCTCCATGTTTCCTACTCTCAGTAGGACATTCTCTAGCAAGCCATAGGGAAATCTGATGGTTCTGTTAGCTAGGACTAGAGACCTCGTGTTTGGCAAAAATTTGTGATAGCCCAACTTTCCTGCCATAGACAATGGCATTATGCTGACTGAATCACCCAGATCACAGAGAGAATTCTAGAAAGTCTGGTTTTTTGATGGTGCAGGGTATTGTGAAAGATCCAGGATCCGTCAGCTTCTTTTGCACTACTACATTTTGCTGAGTGATCATTCTACACTCATAGGCCTTAGCAGCAGCTGCTCTCTTATCTTGAATTTTCCTCAAGGCTCTTTTTCTCAAACCACTGTCAAAAAGTCCAAGTGACTTCACAGCTTCATCCCAAGTCATTTTAGCTTCAAGCTCTCATAGCTCCTCCTCAAGCATAATAGCATACTCCTTCTCGATTTCAGCCTTGAACCGTTCTGGGAAAGGACTTGTCATCATCGCATGCAGATCCAGTATGCTCTTCTTCTTTGCAGTCTCTGGTGTGCCTACTCGACCATTCACTCGAATGGTGTGGTCGAGTGCTACAGTGCTCAAGCCAATTTCAGCAGCAGGTCAAAAGATTGCCCCCCCCCTTCAAACTTAAGTATCACTGTCTCCAGTGATGTTGGAGAATCTCTTCTTGAAAGGAAGAAGATGGAGAGCTGGTGATGTGCTCACTGCATATAGAGTTGCAGGTTCCTTAGGGTTCTGCACACCTTTGCCAGGAAGTTGGCATGTGGTCTTAGTAGAGGCTGATGAAACACTCGAATCAACAAACTTCAGTCTGTTGTTGAGAACCTCACTCTTATGGTTCAAATCATCATAAGAGCAATCGATGTGGGTTCTGAGTTCAGTGAACCTATTTGATGTCTCTTGAGTAGCAGTATTCTGGCCTTGAAGAAGTTGGAGTAGAATAGGCTTAAGGTCACCATCAGCTTGTGGAGGTGGTCTTGGAGCAAATCCAGGTGGATTGGCTGGAGCTTGTGGCACAAAAGGCTTGTTTTGGCCTGGGTTCTGAGTATGGTAGACTTGATCCTGAGGGTTGGTTACGTTGGGATTCCTATAGGAGAGATTATGATTTTTCCTATAATTGATGTACCCTCTGTTGAAGCTAGCTTGATTTTGTATATACAGGATCTCTTCAACCTAATCATCTTCACCTTCCTCAGCCTGAGTAGCAGAAACTTCACCAACAAAGTTCACAGATTTCTGCTGAGCCAAAATGAGCTTGTCAAGTTTCTCACTAAAAGACTGGATCTCCTGCTTGATCTTATCAGAAGACGAAGATGGTCCTCAAACTGATATGTCAAAGTCCTCACTGTAGTTTCCATCAGAGATTGCAAGGTTCTCCACTAGCTCCCAACCAGTGACTACGTCTCTATTGAGGAAATTTTCATTACTGGATGTATCCAATAGCATTCTGATCTTTGGGCTTGCCCTTCTGTAGAGCGTACTGAGTAAAGACTCCTTGGTGAAACCATGGTGAGGACACTGCGTTGTGTACTCTTTAAACCTTTCCCATGCTTCAGAGAAACTCTTATTGGTCCGCTGAGTGAAGCTGGAGATTTTGTTCTTGAACTTGGCAGTCCTTGACATAGAGAAGAATTTCAGCAGGAAAGCCTTCTTGCAGTCTTCCCAGGTGGTTATAGAACCCTGAGGCAGTGCTCGTTCCCAGTGGGAAGCCTTTTCACCGAGAGAAAATGGAAAAAGGCATAGCTTGAAGCTGTCCTCTGAGATTATGTTTATCTTGGTGAGCTCGCACAGTCTATCAAACTGGTGCAAATGAGCAAGCGGATTTTCCATATGAAGACCATGGAATTTGTGGTTCTGGACCACGGAGATCAAACACGTCTTGATCTTGAAGTTATTGTTTTTTACTGGAGCGGCTACAATTCCCTGCCTCTAAGAGTGAGTGTTTGGAGCGTCTCCTGCTCCAATCACCCTAGGCTGAGGAACTTGTTATGCTATGACTGCAGGTGTCTCTGGAACTGGTTGGGCATGAATGGGGATAGCAGGTGCAGGTGTAGCTTGACGAGTGCGTATGTTGATACGGTGAATGTGATCCAAATACTGGACTAGGTTTTGGCTGCCTTGACAACGTGTTTGCATTCAGAGAGTAGTGACTCGATCAAGTACTCGAGTGGTAAGGTCGAGTGGGGGTCGAGTGCTACAGTACCTGATGCAAAAAAGACAAATTTGCAAAACCAAATCAGTACCCAGATCTCTAAAGTAACAGACTTGATCTAGTAAGCCTTAACCAGCTAATTTTGTAGGCAAAAACACTCAAAACTGGAAACAGCGCCAAATTGAAACTAGTCTTTTACCTACTCTAAGTAAAGAAAGACAGCAATGCAATTAACCTAAGCCTAGAGAGACCAAATACCAAGTTTATCAATTGTAATATAGTGGTAAGAGTTGAGAACAATGTCAAACCAATCAAGAGTGGTCTGCAGCAATTAGTTGATTATTATGGCTAGCTATTCAAGTAATTATCAAAAGGGTGTGGTACTAGCAGTCTAAACGATAAATCTACTAAAAACCCTAAATGATACTAGAGGTACCAAACTCTGTCACACTTCAGCACATCATGGAACTAAACAAGAAAAATCACAGTACTAGGACGACTCGACCACACTGATCGAGTGGTGAGGTCGAGTGCTACAGTAAAAACAGAGAAAAACTACAGTGAACGAATACTAAGCAAGCTGTGAACTATGGGGAAATACAGGAACTCTAGGGATGGAAATCACAAAATCGCAAACACTCTTATCTATTGCAGCTATCAACTAGCAATTTCATCACAAGACTACCCTAGACAACAGACTTCATAACCAGCTCAATCCATGGTTCGTGGTAGAGAGCCCCAAGACCCAACCCAGTCAGCATAGTGTGAGGAGTCGGATCAGGCATGAAGAATCAGCCTATTCAAGTCGAGAAGAGTTTATAACAAGTGAATAGGTGGAGTCGTGACATAAATGAATGTCTGATGCATCCACCCTCACGCTATTGTACTCTAAACCCCATAAAAAGTTTGTCTAATGGCTCGAGGCATGGTTCGTGCTCATGAGACCATCTAAAATCATGTTCTCCTTGATCAAGGGAGAACAAGCATTAAAATCACTCACCCAAGAGGGAGTCGAAACTGAGTGATGATCAAACTATCTAACCAATAACAAAACAGAGAGAAGCTACCTAATCAATCCCAGAAAATCCCAATTTTACTACTCACACACAGTGATCATGGCTGGGGTCCGAAACCCAGAAAAGCTTAAAATTTTCATATGTGATAGCCTATGATCTAGCGAGCAAGGTTGGAGAAGAAATAAAATGCAAGTACTGATTGATTAAAAAGATATCAAAGTTACAAAGTTGCTGAAAATGAAAAACTGTCAAGAAGAGCAAGAACAAGAGAGAGAAAAACGAGAGCAAAACCTAAAAATTACTAAGCCAAAGCCTGTCTAGAGTGGTCACTCGAGAGCCTGTCTAGAGTGGTCACTCGAGAGCCTTTCTAGAGTGGTCACTCGAGAGCCTGTCCAGAGTGGTCACTCGAGAGCCTGTCCAGAGTGCTCACTCGAGAGCCTGTCTAGAGTGATCACTCGAGAGCATGTCTAGAGTGCTCTCTGTCTTCTCTGCAATCTTCACTTCCTGAGCCAAAATCCAAGTGTCCTCCATATGCTCCATAAGTACCTGATAAGACCCCAAATATGCAAAATGCATGCAATGCCTTTACAGAAATATTAAACATCCTATATGAAGTATAAATGCACGAAATGGTATAAACAATGGATAAAATCTATTCTAAGGCATGATAAAAAAACTGGTAAAAACGTGTATAAAAGTGGTGTTATCAAGAACATAATAGATAACTTAACAAGACTATGCCCAATTCAACAATCCTTCATTAACCCTTTTGAAACCCTAGATTTAACAAGGTGACTACTTAGACATAGAAGATGAAACACAAATCATGTCTGAATAATACTCATAAAATAGAAAATAAGAAAACAAAGGGAGTTCTGAATTCTTCTCTCTACAAATTTTGAGATCAGAATCTTCTCTCCAATAATTTCCTTGAAATTTACAATTAACTTAGAACTTCTCAAAAACTTAGAGAATGACAAAACTTAGTCTTTCAGACTTCTAAAACATAGTTTAACCTAAAAACACGATTAGGTATGAAGTATAAACTTTAGAAACTTCTTAGGCAAAGTTATAATTCTTGAAACTTGATAAAACTCAAAGGCGTCATTCACGTCTAGGTTGTGTCGACCGACACAGGTGAAGCGTGTATCGACGTGGACAGAAATATTCGTTTCCTTGTTGATTTGCTCAGCTACAAGCCTCCAAATGCATCCAAAGTACTCATCAGGGTCCAATCCGTGTTTGTACCTTATAAGACTCAATTATATATAGAAAAGACTCCAAAAACATTACATATATCATGTCATAAAACCATAAAATCCATGATATATCAACTCCCCCAGACTTAGCTTTTGCTTGCCCTCAAGCAAAACAGAAAACCAAACCAAGAAAGTAGTTTGAAAATCACGAAACTCATAACTTTATAAGAATGCCACAATCACATTCACTATAGTGAACCACTAAAAATCCTTACTTAACAAGATCCAGACCACAATGTACTTCGTCGCAAGCACTCGCAGCATTCATAATTTCCACCACAATTTACTCAACTTAATCCACCAAACAATCTTCATCGCTGTTTTTCTATCCTACCAGCAGTCTCAATGTCAAGGATCTTCTAGATTTATAAGCGTATTCAACTATAACAAACCAGCCATTATCAACTTTTATTGGTACTCTTTAAACTCTCCCAGACTTATTATTTATTATTACTTTCTTTTTCTTCTTTCTCTTTTTTTTATTAGGATTAAATCCATAACTTCAGAAACTATAAACAAATGGTCATCGGAAGTTTCTTCCTACCGTTTATAATTCTTGTGTGATCTTTTTATTAGAATAAAAAAATGGTCATCGGAAGTTTCTTCCTACCGTTTGTACTCATGACAATCATCTCACCGTCATAAATTCAGAATTAGGGACAATGGGGAGGAGTACCACATTTAAATCAAACAGGCTAGAGTGTCAAGCTTATACAAAAAATCAAACCCAACAGACATCAATTCCATCAATAAAATATAATACTTAGCTCGGATCTAGGATATTGGAAACATGGGGATCTTAAGCAATCTGACTGGCCTTTGAATTTTCCATTAATCTTGGATTCAGGTCAAGATAGAATCAAATGGTGACATGAGAGCTTACTGTAAAGTGTGGTTGATTCCTCAGTAACATCATTGTTTCTGGACAGGTTTTGACTCAATAAAACAAAGGTTTTGAAAAACAAAAATTTTGGACTGACTCTCAAAAGAATAAACATAGTTAGCAACTACCTCCCCCAGACTTGAACTACAATGTCCCCAGTGTAAATAAGCCTAAGGAAAGTGATAAAAAGAATTAAAATTGAATAGAGATTGAACTATTATGTTTTGAAAAATGTGACCTGAGATGGTGTGTCCATGTCGACCGACACACACCCTGCATGTCGATCGACATGAGCAGGGGTGTAATGTTCTGAAATTCTGACACCATTCTATCTGATCATTCAACTCGTTTTCTAACATTTAGATCATGATTAAGAGCAAAACATGTCAATAAGAAGCTGATTGTAACATAAATAAGTTCAACAATATCTCAATATAAGTTAGAAACAAAATAAAAAGTAAGAAAATATGATAGAGTGGGTTGCCTCCCACTAAGCGCTTGTTTAAATTCATGAGCCAGATGTAATGATGGTGAATCAGGTCGATGAAGGCTCTTCCAGGTCCAAAAGATGTCCATTATGAATCTTCATCTCAGCCCAATAATGTTTGACTCGCTGACCATTGATTGTGAAATCCTCTCCATTGGGATTGTTCAAGACCAAAGCACCATATGGCCGAACCTCTTTGATTGTGAAGGGACCTGACCAAAGAGAATGCAATTTCCTAGGAAATAAATTCAAACAAGAATTGTAAAGGAGTACCTGGTCATTTGGCTCAAAGGTTCTGTGTATGATCTTCTTATCATGATATGTTTTAGTCCTCTCCTTATACAGCTTTGAATTCTCATAAGCATGATGTCTTATGTCATCTAACTCATTTAGCTGTATCAATCTCCTTTCCGCAGCCGGTTTGATGTCAAAGTTCAGCAACTTAACAGCCCAGGCAGCATTATGTTCAAGCTCAACCGGTAGATGACAAGCTTTACCATAAAGAAAATGGAAAGATGTGGTTCCAAGTAAGGTCTTATAAGCTGTCTGATATGCCCAGAGTGCATTGTCAAGTTTCGCGGACCAATCCTTGCGTGTCCGACCTACTGTCTTCTCCAGGATTTCCTTACTCTGCCTATTCAAAACTTCCACTTGACCTCTTGTCTGCGGATGATAAGGTGTCGCGACATGGTGCTGTACTCCATGCTTTTTCAAAAGTTTAGAAAATACCTTATTGATGAAGTGTGATCCACCATCGCTAATGACTATGCGCGGCACTTCAAATGTGGGGAAGATTGTGGACTTAAAAAGCTTGATCACAACAGCTGCATCATTGGTGGGACTAGCCACCGCTTCTACCCACTTAAAAACATAATCCAAAGCAACAGGTATGTATCTATTCCCAAAAGATGATAGAAAAGGCCCCATGAAATCAATACCCCAACAGTCAAACATTTCTACCTCTAGAATGAAGTTCTATGGCATCTCATTCCTCTTAATGATCTTTCCCCTTCTCTGATCTTTACACAATCTTTAAGGTGATCCGGGAGTACATCAGCAGCAAGATAGTTGGCAATATCAGCATACCAAGGTTTGGTGGGGACAGCTCTCACTGCAAATCATGTATGCACAAAAGAAGCTCTGGCGCGTTTACTCGGCAACGTGTCGACCGACACAGGGGAGGGCTGTCGGTCGACATGAGTATCCATTCGTCTGTCCTCTGAAATTTCCCCATCCAAACTTGTTCGCACAGAATAAATGTTCTCCTCGGGTAAGAAATCATTAGTTGAAAGATGATCAGCAACTCCATTCTCAATGCCTTTCTTGTCTCTAACTTCAATATTAAACTCTTGGAGAAGAAGTATCCATCGCAACAAACTTGGTTTAGCATCCTTCTTGTTCATTAAGTACTTCAAAGCAGCATGATCTGTATGAACAATAACCTTAGAACCCACAAGATAATTTCTGAACTTCTCCACAGCCAACAATTCTTTCTCAGTAGTTGCACAGTTCTTTTGAGCATCATCCAATGTCTTACTTGCATAGTATACATCATGCAACTTTTTATTCTTTCTCTGACCCAATACAGCACCAAGAGCATAATCACTTGCATCACATATCACCTCAAAAGGTAATTCCCAATATGGAGGTTGTACAACAGGGGTACTAACCAAAGCTTTCTTGATGTGTTTAAAGACTTCAAAACATTCAGGTGTAAAATCAAACTTAACCTCCTTGCATAGCAGCGCAGTAAGTGGCCTAGCAATCTTGCTGAAATCCTTGATAAATCTCCTATAAAAACCAGCATGTCCTAAGAAACTCCTAACTGCTTTTACACAATCTGGTGGCTGCAAACTCATCATAACATCTATCTTAGCACGGTCCACCTTAATACCAGCCTCTAAAACTCTATGTCCTAATACAATACCATCTCTAACCACAAAGTGACACTTCTCCCAATTCAGAACTAAATGCTTCTCTTCACATCTCCTAAGTACCAAGCATAAATTATTCAAACAATCCTTAAAGGAAGGGCCATAAACAGAGAAATCATCCATAAATACCTCCATAAACTTCTCAATCATGTCTGAGAAGATAGACATCATGTATCTCTGAAAAGTAGCTGGGGCATTGCATAAACCAAAAGCATCCTACCATAGGCGAAGGTACCATAGGGGCAGGTGAAAGTAGTCTTTTCTTGGTCATCTGGGTGAAAAGGGATCTGGAAAAACCATGAGTATCCATCCAAAAAGCAGTAGTATGGGTGATTATCCAACCTCTCAAGCATCTGATCAATAAAGGGCTAGGGGAAGTGATCCTTCCTTGTGGCTGCCTTAAGCTTCTTGTAATCTATACACATCCTGTGACCAGTCACTGTCCTAGTAGGGATCAACTCATCCTTATCATTCTTTACCACAGTCACTCCTCCTTTCTTCGAAACCACATGAACCGGACTAACCCACTTGTTGTCCGAAATTGGAAAGATAATTCCCGCATCCAATAGCTTCATGATCTCTTTCTTAACCACTTCTTTCAAATTCGGATTCAGCCTCCTCTGATGCTCAATAGATGTCTTTGCTTCATCCTCAAGATGTATCCTATGCATGCACAATTCCAGATATATACATGTAATATCATCAAGAGATTAGCCAAGAGCTTTTCGATACATGCGCAGCTTGCTTAGCAACAAGGTTAGTTCTGCGGAATTTAAAGATGAATTGACAATAAAAGGAAAAGAGCTATTAGGACCAAGAAACGCATACTTGAGCCCCTTAGGGAGTGTTTTGAGTTCAATCTTCAGAGCTGCTACGGTGCTCCAATCGCGGGTTGTGTCAACCGATATGACTGTCTTGTGTCGATTGACATGACAAGATGTTCTGCCGACGGGTTCAATAGTAACCAACTTCGTGACTTATGCATTGTCATCCAATAGTTTAGCATAACCAGCAGCCTCAATATCCAAATAACGTACCTCCTCAGTGGATGCAACCAGAGCTCTCTCTAACGGGTCATCCAGATGAATCTCCTTGAATATATCCTCAGCAAGGTTGGTGAGTGTATCCACATAGTAGGTCTGTCCATCTATGGTTGGTCTTTGTATCAGCTTGTTTATATCAAAGTTCATCACCAAATCACCAACATTCAAACCAATTATTCCCTTTCTCACATCAATCATGGCGCCAGCAGTGGCCAAAAAGGGTCTTCCTAAAATCAATGAATCTTTGGGTTCCTCCTCATATTGAAGTACCACAAAATCTGTGGGAATAAGGCAATTATCTATCTTGATCGGAACATCCTCTAGAACACCATCAGGAATCCAAGCTGATCTGTCAGCAAGTATAAGAGTGATTCTCGTGGGCTGAAGATCTGTCATACCCAACTTCAGTGCAACTGATCTAGGCATTAAACTCACACTAGAACCAAGATCAAAAAGAGATCTACCAAACTTACTAGAAAAGATAGTGCATCCTAGAACAAAGTTCCCTGGATCTGAAAGTTTCTCTGGAATTCTATTATGAATCCCTAAACCCTAAACCTTAAACCCTAAAAACACAGGCCAGTGTGCCCGTGTCGACCGACTCCGAACTCCCATGTCGGTCGACACGCATGTGAAACCCGGCCAAAAAGATTTTGGAAAACAAGGACAAGAGTGTAATTCCTACTCATGTTGATCGACAGCCCCCTGCCTATGTCGGTCGACACACTGGCGAGACTACTCCGATTTTGCCTAACCCTGTTTCAAAACCTGAGGAGAGAGTTTATAAACCCAAAATTCCATTCCCTAACTCTTATAAGAAGACCAAACAGGAGTTGGAAGATGCTAGATGCAAGGCTATCATTGATAAACTGATTGTTGAGATTCCACTCATTGATGCTGTTAAGACATCCCCTATGATTAGGAGATATGTTAAGAGAATGGTCACCAAGAACTTGAGTAGAGGATGACAATCCTTTTTTCAGCACAGGTTCTAGTTGTTTCCCACTTCTCAAAGTAACAGCATGACAAGGTGAACAAGGTATCTCTCCAAATCCCTTGTAAGAACTAGCCAATTGGGAAGTTTGAACATCTAATCTTTTGACATGACTATCCAAAGTTTCAAACTTCCCATTCAAATCTGCATATAAGGCATTAATCTTGCCATCAAAATCTGTCTTCAGCTGTTGTTGTCTCTCCAAGATCTTTTTAAGCATAACCTTGATCCCATCCTTAGAAGTTTTAGCAGGAGGGTTCGGACGAAAAGTGTTCTCATAGTTCTCAGTGATACTCCTTCCTTGAAACTCTCTGCGAAAATTTTGTCTCAGTGCAGGCCCAGATTCTGATTGCTTCCATAGCTATTTCTCTGACCATTACCACTGAAATTTCTGGAGTTTCCAAAGCTTTGACCACCAAACCTAGAACCATTCACGAAATTCACATCTTCCTCTTTGCAGTCAATCTCTTGTTCAATGCTTTCAACATCTTGAGCTGATTTGACTGATCTCCTGTTGACTAGAAGATTGTGCATAGAATCAAGTCTTGCCTTAACCTCTCCAATCTGATCATTGTCCACTCCAGTAGCTAGTTTCTTCTTTTCAAAATCAGTATTCTTAATACTATTACTAATCACCAAGTTCTCAATCAACTTAAGAGCTTCCACTGGTGTTTTAGTCTTGAAATTACCTTTGCTTACAGCATCCAAAGCAACCTGATACCTCCAGTCAATTCCGTAAAAGAAAGTCCTAATAAGCTGGACTTCATCAATAGCATGGTGCGGACAATCTCTTTGGTACCCCTTGAATCTCAACCATGCAGCTTTCAATGTCTCTGCAGGTCCTTGAGTAAACTTAATAATCAAATCCCTCAAGTCCTCTGTCTTAGCATCATCATCAAAATTATTCAAGAAAGCTGTCTTGATATCCCTCCAAGTGGTTAAGGAACCCGGTTTCAACTGTTTCAACCATTGAGCTGTTTCCCCAGCAAGAGAGTATGGGAAGAGCTTGCAGAATAGATAGTCTTTAGACACTCCATTGGCTTTAATACTCAAAGCCAAGTCTTCAAACTTCTCTATGTGGTCCATTAGATGTTATGCAGGATGAGCATGGAAAGTGGGTTACCCCACAGAGTGTAGTATTGGGGTTTCAACTCAAAATCATTCCTCTGAAAAGAAGGAGGACATATAGCAGACCTGTTGGAGTAAAACTCAATTGGTCTGTTGTAATCAGCCAGTGTTCCTCCCAAAGTTTCAATCCTAGCATCCAAGTTATCTGGACCATCACCGTCATGTCGACCGACACAAGTATTGCCATGTCGGTCGACACGACCAGTTTCGTCGACAGCTTTGACTATTGGGTTTCCATCAGCATCAAGTCTTGGACCTTGATCATTATACTGGTTGCCCTCTTTATCACGTAAGATCTCAGCATCTTCTCTCTCAATCACAACAGTCGTAACCATCTCTGATTGCTTCTGTGCTCTGCGATTAGCTCTCTCTAACCTCCCAATCTCTTCAGTAGCAACTAAGTTTTTGCTTTTGTTGCTCCTAAGATTCATGCACCTGAGATAAGAGAAAGTAGAGATGTGAGAAACAAAATAAAAGAAAAATCTAGACTAAACTCTAACTAAAATATAATGGTGAATTTAGAGTCCCCGACAACGGCGCCAAAATTTGACAGGGGTCAAATTTAACCCTAGAAGCTACTCTCTCAAATTAAGAGGTCAGTTGTAACACTTAGGGGTCGAATCCACAAGGACTCTGAAAACTCACGCAGTAGACGAACATATTCAAAAGCTAGATTAAATAAAAAAAACTAAAAGAAACAAAGCAAGAAACAAAATAGCAATTAAACGGGGTTGATTCAAGTGATTAAAAGCGCTAGACCTAGGGACATCAATCAGGAAAACTCAGGAAAGTGAATTGGGCAGTTCGTAAATCAAGTCTAAAGTGTTTGTGCGATTCTTAAACTCGTAACACTAATGTGATATCGCATCCAACTCTCGCTGCGACGACATCTATCCTCTAAACAGAAGCAAACCAAATCTCTTTGCGAAATACCAATAAATAGAGTCTCTATGATTAGCGGGTACGATATGTTTAAAAATTTCTCAAACCAACTCTCGCTGCGGAAAGGCTATTTGCTCATCTAAGATTGGGTCAGGGTATCAATAGCACTCTCGCGCCTACCAATAATCCTACGGTATCAGTATTAAGGTGATCAGTCTCAAGACTAGTGTAATTATCAAATCTAGATGAAGAACATAATAGATAACTTAACAAGACTATGTCTAATTCAACAATCCTTCATTAACCCTTTTGAAACCCTAGATCTAACAAGGTGACTACTCAGACATAGAAGATGAAACACAAATCATTGTCTGAATAATACTCATGAAATAGAAAATAAGAAAACAAAGGGAGTTCTGAATTCTTCTCTCTACAAAGTTTGAGATCTGAATCTTCTCTCCAAAAATCTCCTTGAAACTTACAATAAACTTAGAACTTCTCAAAAACTTATAGAATGACAAAACATAGTCTCTCAGACTTCTAAAACATAGTTTAACCTAAAAAACATGATTAGGCATGAAGTATAAACTTTGGAAACTTCTGGGGCAAAGTTGCAATTCTTGAAACTTGATAAAACTCGAAGGCGTCATTCACGTCTAGGTTGTGTCGATCGACGTGGACAGAAATATTTGTCTCCTTGTTGATTTGCTCAGTTACAAGCCTCCAAATGCATCCAAAGTACTCATCAGGGTCCAATCCGTGTTTATACCTAATAAGACTCAATATATATAGAAAAGACTCCAAAACCATTACATATATCATGTCATAAAACCATAAATTCCATGATATATCAAGCGACAATGAAAACAAAAATAAGCCAACATTGGGGTTATTATAAGCGGCAGAAAAGTAGGGTAATATTGAGCTAATTAGGTCTGTATAATAGATTTTACTATAAATGTCAGGTATGTAGATTCGTGACTAATTTAATGATGATAGGGATACCAAAGCTCTGTTAGATAGTTTTAGAAGTAATTAAGATAAAATGAAGAAGAAAGTAAATACTTTGCCAAATTGATTATAAACTTTAGTTTTAAAACTTTACATTTTAGATAAATTTTGGTTGTGTAAACCAAGAAACATCTATTGAGCTCCTTGATTGATTTTTCCATTGATATTGTGATTCTTTTTTTTTTCTTTTGAATACCAGGAGGTTCTGGGCCAATGCCCGTAATCCCGCAGGCCCGAAACCACAGCATGTAATATTAGTTTTGTCCCAAGCGTCATTCGAACCAACGACCTCTAAACTTCGCCTAGTATCTTTACCAGTTGAGCTAATGACACTTGGTATTGTTATTGTGATTCACATAAAAAAAACTTGAATTTCTATTGTATAAGTACATATTAATTCAAAAACAAAACAAAATTGTAAAAATTTGGTCTCTATAAAACTAAATTCTAAATCCTAAATTTTATAGTTTTTTACAGAAGTTTTGGATTTGGTTTTGTAGAGAAAAAGGTTTACGAAAAATTTCTTTTTAAATTACTACTTACTATGACATTATAAATTCATTTTTTATGTGGATCGAAATATTAAAGGGAAAATCAAGCAAGGAGCTCAAGAGTTGTTTATTGGTTTATGCAACCAAAATTACCTAAAACGTAAAATTTTAAAACTAAACTTTAAACTCAATTTGGTAACATATTTACTTATATGTGATTGTATTTTGGGGGTTAAATTTACCAATATTTTGACCAAAATATATTCGTCTACTCGTTGGACTATGGTTTTGTTAAAAAATCTTCCTAAACAAATCTCGAACCTTGGTTTAGAAAATGTAACTTCTTTAGCATATGTACTTGGTATGTATAATTGTACTTTAAGACCCATTTGAATGATATGTAGCAGTCCAAATCGAATAGTTCTACATAAACAAGCCCAATGAATAGATCAATTTTGAAATGAACCTTAAAATTAAATAGCAACAAATTTAGTACTTAATTATATATAGAGCCTTAGACACCCAAACCATAATCTCCTTATAAAAGAAACAATGAATGAAACAACTAATATGGTAAAGACTATGAATAGTGTTTGGTTATACTCATTTCTTCTTTTATTCAAGGTTTTGTTTGTGTAGATTGACCAGAAAGACAATGATAATCACATTTAAAACAATATGTGCAGTGCAATCCTAGATAAGCAATTAGATAAAATAAGGAGTATAATTCATAGTTTTTATATCAGTTCTAAATCAGACAAAGACTCTGAGGTTAAGTCTGCGATGAGAGATTTAGTGACTCATCGTTGTTGGATTTATGTATAAGTTTTTTCTTGTTTAGGTTACTAGAATAACGATCATACCAATTCCTAAAAAGCTGCTAGAAATGCTCGAATCAGCGTAGCTCTATTAGGGGCTATTCGTTTGGCAAGAAATTCCAAACCTGATACAACACCCACTCCTAAGGTTTAACACTTTATTTGGAACTAAGGTCTCCATGAGGATTACCGAGCGAACGGAAAAAAATGGGCTGGCTAATGTCTCTAGTGGAAAGATCAAAGTGAGAATACAAAATGGTCATTTTGATCCAGTAACTGCCAAACACGATTCCACAAGGAATCAAGACGTCCTCGTGGGTAAATCTTGGGGGTAAAAGGTAAGAATGAAAACAGTAAGGAACTCACTTTCCACATATGTGTGGCATTGATGGGCAATCAAGTTATGGAGCTCAATCAGTGGTAAGCTCAGAAGGTTATGAAGACTACAAATAAGCTCATTTATAACCTCCAGATATTACCAGTGATTGAGCTTCATAACTTGATTGCCTAGAAATTCCACTAATATGTGGAAAGTGAGTTCTCTACTGCTTGCATTTTTGCCTATTGTCCCAATTTTTACCTACGAGGATACCTTGATTCCTTGCCAAATCGTATTCAGAAGTTATTGGACCAACCTGATTTTTTTGGTATTGTCACTCTGATCTTTCCACTAGAGGCATTAAGCAACCCTTTTTTCCCCCGCTTGGTAGTATATGCTTCCTTGAGGGATCTTTGTTCTGAATGTTATGTGGAACTTTAGAAGTGGTTGCTGCAACATGTTTGGAATTCCTTTCCAAATGAATAGAAACGACTAGAGTTAAGTTAATGCAAGCATTTTTTGCACATTTTTTAGCAATTGAAACTTGTCATTTCATACAATTGAACTTTCCTTGACCAATCCATTTCTCGAAACATTTCAAGCAGTAGTTGTGCCCACACAATATCTGTAAAGGCATGTACACGATAACCATTAGTGGTATATACTTAAAACATAGTCATCCTTGTCAATAATTCTTTCTTGAAAATGACAAAAAGAGCAAATATTGATGGTAAAAAAAACTTTTAACGCTAAACGAATTTTCTTGTTGATTCTTTAAAGGATTTTTAGCATAGCTTCATTTCACTCTGATCTACGTATCCACATTCTCTCAGAATATTTCTAATCCATCAGGAAATAGAACCCGTATATCATAGTTTTGTGGTTAAGGTGAAAACCAAATACTTATTTTTTTGTAAAGCATGAAAACCAAATACTTTAGTTTTGTGTTTTTTTCCACAAAGATCAAATGTAGTATTACTCAGGTTAGGATAATGGGAGCGCCCATATCCAATACAACCGGCCATGAAAGGCATGAAATGTAACAAATACCAAAACAGACTCTGAAGTCAAATACTAGAATGAAATAGCAATGAAATCGGCACATCCCGACTAGACAAACGGAATCAGAGAAATTGATAATTCTTCTCAGAGAGTATTGTAGCTCGCAACCAGGAAGGACCACCCCTGGAAATATTAGGATTGTGTGCGCATCTCCTCTGACACACTCTTGGCAATCCGCATGGCTGGGTTATTACAGATATCGGGAGCAGAGACCAATCTCCAATCAGCAAAATTATGTAAGAAAGAGGCAACTTCAGCTTTGATTGTTTCGTTCCTTTGATGTCTATCTGGAAACTCCATATATTCGATGACTTGTCTTGAAGAAACCTCGAAAATGACATGACTAAATCTCAGGTTACTCAAGTTTTCTGCTGCCCACATCGAAGTCAAAAGCTCCGTCTCCAGCACTGATCTAACATTTGACAAGGAACCGAGACTGTGAAACAAAGGGTTTCCAGAGTGATCTCATCCTAGCCATGCCACACCTCCATTGTAGTTTCTCGTGTTCCATGAGCTCCCCAGATTACACTTGATGAAGGATAAATTCGGCGCTGTCCATGTCGGATCTCGATGATTCAGAGAAGAGGACGGTTCCACCAAAATATTCACTATGGTTATTGCTACAAACCAGTCATCAACTTCATCTTGGGCTCTTGCTACTAGACTTTCTAGAGAGATTCTAGTTTTCTCAAAGACAAAATAATTTCTGGCTTTCCAAATGTTCCACAATACCCAAAGGAATGCTTATCTTATTGCTGGCTCAGTTCTGTTATTCTCACAACAAGGTAAGAGGTGATGCAGGTTCAAGAAGATGGACGTTGTTGAGAAATCAGCTCTGGGCATAGGGAGATTTTTTATTTCCCTGGCCTGAATCGCCAGTGGGCATCCAAATTAAAAAGGACGTGACACACTGTTTCTGGCGCTGCTTGAAAAAGAGTACAAAAAAAAAGCTGCAGTTAAACCCCGTATTCGAAGTCTGTCCGCTACAGCTAGGGCTATGATATGTCATGGATTTTATGATTTTAAACCATGATATATGCATTGGTTTTAGAGTCTTTTCTATTATATATTGATTCTTATTAGGTACAAATACGATATGGATATTGATGATCACTTTAGAGATTTGGAGGCTTGTAGCTTAGCAAAATGACTTGGAGACAAATATTGTTATCCATGTTGATCGATAGGCCTATGCCGTGTCGATCGCCACTCACCATACGTGAATGATGCCTTCGAGTTTTATCAAGTTTTAAGAATTACAACTTTGCCCCAAAAGTTTTAGATGTTTATAATAAAAGGCCCAGTTTGTGTTTTAAGTTTAACTTTGAATTAGAAGTCCCAGAGACCAAGTTTTAGAGATATCAAGTTTTCATTGTAAGTTTCAAGCAAGTTTTATGGAGAGAAGAATCAGAACTCAACCTTTGTAGAGAGAAGATTTTGAACTCCCTTATTTTTTATTATCTATCTTATTAATATTATTCAGACTATGATTTGTGTTATCTCTTCTATGTCTGAGTAGTCACCATGTTGGATCTAGGGTTAATCAATGGTTTATAATGGTTTGTTGAATTGGGCATAAACATATTATGAGATTCATAATGTTCTGCATCTAGATTTGATAATTACACTAGAATTAAGATTGATCACCTTAATTCTAGTACCATAGGAATGTTGGTAGGCGTGAGAGTGCTATTGATATTTTGGCCTAATATTAGATGAGAAAACAGCCTTCTTGCAGAGAGATCTGGTTTAGGAATTAAGTAAACATATAATACTTGTTAATCATGCAGACTCTAATTATTTGGATTCGCAAAGAGATTTGGTTTTCTTTTGTTTAGAGGATAGATGTCATCACAGCGAGAGTTGGATAGATATCATATTAGTGTTATGAGTTTAAGAACCGAATAAACAATTGCATCCTAATTATTGAACCACCCAGTTCATCATTCTAGAGTATCCCTAATTGATCTTCCCTACGTCTAGCTTTTTAATTATTTGAATTTACATCCCATTAATCTAGTTATCTTTATTTGCATTGATTTTACTTTATTTACTCTTATTGATTTATCTTAATTTGAATTTGTGTTTTTATTGTGTGAGTTTTCAGAGTCTTTGTGGATTTGATCCCTAAGTGCTACCACTTACCTCTTAATTTGAGAGAGTAGTTCTAGGGTTAATTTGGCCCCTGTCAAAATTTTGGTGCAGTTGCCGAGGACTCTAAATTCACCATTAGATTTCAGTTAGAGTTTAGTCTAGATTTTTCTTTTATTTTGTTACTTAGATCTCTACCTTCTCTTATCTCAGGTGCATGAATCTTAGGACCAACAAGAACAAAGAACTAGTTGCTACTGAGGAGATTGGGAAGTTAGAGAGACCTACATGATCCATGAATTTTTGTGGTTGATTGGTCCAAGAGGATTCCAGAAGGTATCTTAGAAGATGTTACAGTGAAAATTAGAAATTTCAATGATTGATGTAAGGGGAAGTAGGATAGGCTTGAATTTGGGTGATTAGGTCATGAACTTTGACATGGACAAGTTGAGAAAGACACCTACCATTGATGGTCAGACATTTGCTGTAGAAACCTTCAAAGACATTAGTGCTGAGTATGTCAAGGAGTTGGGTCTTAGTGAACAAGCAAGCTTCTGAGTTTGTTAATTGGAGTGGTGATCATATTTTCCAGACTAGGCTGCAAGAAGAGGTTCTACTCATTGATAGATTGCTAGAGGATGATGTTTTTGTGATGGAGACAAGGATTGCTGAGCAGAATTGCAGAAAAAGTGCAGATATCCGAGTTGTGCCTTTTTGTCGATCGACACTACCAACTCATGTCGGTCAACACACTCCACCAGTTGATCCGAAGTTTTCTTAAACAGATGGTTTTCAAGATAATCTCAATGCTGCAAGTCTGAGAACTGTGTGAAACATAAAGCTCCATATTCCACACTCCATTCACCCCAGGAAAAGCAAAGGTATGCACTTTCTAAGCCCAAATCATCTAAGATCATCAATAAGATTTTTCAAGATACAAAGACTGTTTTGCAGTTAACCAAACCATGAGATTCTCGTAAAGTGCTTGTTTCTCCTTTTGATGATTTTACAGGGAAAAGAAGTATCCCACCTAGACCAACGTCTCACCCGCCTGATGTTCCTCATTATCTTGGTCGTTCTCATGCACCTAATGCTTACACTTCATCATGGATGAACGACAATTCTTTGTGGGACATCCATTGCCACTTACTCGTCCACCAGACGCCCGTGCTTCAGCCAAGTTAAGCTAATGAATTCAAAACAAGCGCTTAGTGGGAGACAACCCACTTGTAAATTTTTTTTTTTCTTCTTTTTTTTTTCCTTTAGAGTCATTTTTTCTTGCTTTTGAGTCAGTTTTTCTTTTTTTTTTTTCATTGGATCTTGTTTGGATTTGTTATGTTATGTTATTCTGTTGTTATTTGACTTTATTTAAATCTCTTAGTCAAGAATTCTTTGTCAGAAAACGGATTGAATGACCCATAGAATGGTGTGAGACTTCATTGTATGATCTTCACACACATGTCGACCGACAAACAATCTGTGTGTCGATCGACACCCACACCAACATAAGGTCATGATTTTCAGAACTTAACAATTCATTCTTTATCCAATTTTATTTATTTTCTCACCTTCTTTTGGCTTAATTACACTGAGGACAGTGTAGTTTAAGTCTAGGGGAGGTTGTTACTAACTCTATTTATTCTTTTGAGAGTCAGTCATAATTTTTATTTTATTTTTCAAAACCTTTGTTTTATTGAGTCAAAACTTTGTCCAGAAACAATGATTTTACCAAGGAATCAACCACACTTTGCAGTAAGCTCTCATGTGACCATTTGATTATATCCTAACCTGAATCCGAGACTAATGGAAAATTCAATGGCCAGCCAGATAGCTTAAGATCCCCATATGTCTGTTGGGTTTGGTTTTTCGTATAAGCTCAACATTACTGGGCTGTTTGATTTAAATGTGGTATTCCTCTCCCTTGTCCCTAATTTTTAATTTATAATGGTGAGATGATTTTCATTAGAGTAAACGGTAGGAAGAAACTTCTGATGATCATTTGTTTATTCTAATGAAAAGATCACACAAGGTTTTGTAAACGATAGGAAGAAACTTCCGATGAAGTTATATATTTACTCCTAAAGTAATAAATAAGTAAATAACAAGTCTGGGGGAGTTGAAAGAGTACCAATAAAGTTAGTAATGGCTGATTTGTTGTAGTGAAGTACGGTTACAAATCTATAAGATCCTTGACATTGAAACCATCGGTAGGGTGGAGTACAGCGATGAAGGTTGTTTGTTGGATTATGTTGAGTAAATTGTGGTGGTAATTAAGAATGCTGTGAGTGCTAGCGATGAAGTACATGGTGATCTGGATCTTGTCAAGTAAAAATTTCTAGTGGTTTACTATAGTGAATGTGATTGTGGTGTTCTAATGAGGATATGAGTTTCGCGATTTTCAAACTTCTTCCTTGATTCAGTTTTCTGTTTGTTTGAGGGCAAGCAAAAGCTAAGTCTGGAGGAGTTGATATATCATGAATTTTATGGGTTTAAGCCATGATATATGCATTGGTTTTAGAGTCAATTCTATTATATATTGAGTCTTATAAGGTACAAATACGAGATGGACCTTGATGATCACTTTGGAGCTTTTGGAGGCTTGTAGCTGAGCAAAACGACTTGGAGACAAATATTGCTGTCCATGTCGATCAACAGGCCTATGCCGTGTCAGTAGACGCTCACCAGACGTGAATGATGCCTTCGAGTTTTATCAAGTTTCAAGAATTGTAATTTTACTCCAGAAGTTTCTAATGTTTATAATAAAGGCCCAGTTCGTGTTTTAGGTTTAAATTTGTATTAGAAGTCCCAGAGACTAAGTTTTAGAGATATAAGGTTTTCATTGTAAGTTTCAAGCAAGTTTTGTGGAGAGAAGAATCATAACTCAACCTTTGTAGAGAGAAGATTCTGAACTCCCTTATTTTCTATTTTTTTATCTTATGAGTATTATTCATACTATGATTTGTGTTATCTCTTCTATGTCTGAGTAGTTACCTTGTTAGATCTAGGGTTTTTCAAGGGTTTATAATGGTTTGTTGAATTGGGCATAAACATATTATGAGATTCATAATGTTCTGCATCTATATTTGATAATTACACTAGATTTAAGATTGATCACCTTAATTCTAGTACCATAGGAATATTGGTAGGCGCGAGAGTGCTATTGATATTCTGACCTAATCTTAGATGAGCAAACAGCCTTCTCACAGAGATATCTGGTTTAGGAATTAAGTAAACATATCATACTTGTTAATCATGCATACTCTATTTATTTGGATTCGCAAAGAGATTTGGTTTTCTTTTGTTTAGAGGATAGATGTCGTCGCAGCGAGAGTTGGATAGATATCATATTAGTGTTATAAGTTTAAGAACCGAACAAACAATTGCATCCTAATTATTGAACCGCCCAATTCATCATTCCAGAGTATCCCTAATTGATCTTCCCTAGGTCTAGCTTTTTAATTATCTGAATTTACATCCCATTAATCTAGTTATTTTTATTTGCATTGATTTTACTTTATTTACTCTTATTGATCTGGTTTAATTCAAATCTGTGTTTTTATTGTGTGAGCTATCAGAGTCCTTGTGGATTCGATCCCTAAGTGCTACAACTGACTTCCTAATTTGAGAGAGTAGTTCTAGGGTTAATTTGACCCCTGTCATGCTCCTTTGGAAGCTCTCCACATAAAATGCCAAACTTTAGGAGCAGTTTTAAGTTTTCATATGCGTGACCATTGCCTTTTCTCCACTTCCGAGATAATGTTGTTTTGGTTCTCCTCAGCATCCACTAATGCTTCACTTAGGTTGTACCCAGTCTTAATCGAGTACTCTCCATTAGGTGCATAGTGCCATGTCCACTCATCATTTCTTGTTGCGACTGGTCGGATTTGTGTAATCAGAGAGACGTCAGGCTCCATGAAGTAAAGTCTAAGCATTGGTAGGTTCCATGTTGTAGAATTAGGATACCATAAATCTGCAACTTTAAGATCTCCATCGTCTTTGTTATCAGTAGAGACTGCCGGTCTAGGAAAATCATCTAGAATCCAATTATCTGACCGTACCTTTCTGCATTAGTTCTCTGCCCCCAAACAATACTTTTCCATGCATAGGAAGGTCTTGTCCCCACCCCACAATCAAGAAATGATTTATGTTTGAAGACTTATCTTTCAGGATTTAGGAGAGTAAAGAGGAAGGATTACTCCATATGCGCCAAGCTTGTTTTCCGAGGAGGGGCTTGACTGAATCTACCAATGTCGTGAAGTCCTCCCTGATTCTTCTTCCGACAAAGAGACTTCCAAGCAACCCAAGGTATCTTCCTATGATATTTTCGTTACTCCACCAAAAACTCTGTCATAGCACATGTTATTTTTTGTACTTGTATCCTTTGGCAGCTTGAGACAACTCATAGCATAAAATAGCATAAACATTGCAACTTATTTAAGTAGGATCTCTTTACCACCTTGCGATAATGACTTTGCGAACCAGCCATTTAATCTGGACTCGAGTTTTTCTTTTATGAAGCTTAGTATCTGCACCTTAGAGCCGTTGAAACACTCAGGGAGCCCCAAGTTTGTTCCTTCTCCTCCTTCTTTGTCAATACCGAGGCAGTTCTTTACTGTATTCTTGTTAGCCTGTGCCACATGCTTACCAAAAATGATTGATGATTTTTAAAAGTTAATCACATGTCCTGAAGCATTTCCATACAATTGTAAGCATCTCTTCAGCTCAGTGCTTTCTTCCAGGTTTGCTTTGCATATCAAAAGACTATCCTTGGCAAAGAGTTCATGATGTACTGCTGGGCCAGAAGCAGAAGCTTGAACCCCTGTAAGACTGCCTCTCTCTCTTCTGCTTTATTAAGAACATTCACTAATGCTTGAGTTTTCTTGTTTTCAAATCCTTCCATCAAAGAGGCGAGTGGTTAAATCCCAAGTTTTTGGGGAGTGCTTTTGAGTTTCTTGGTTTTCAGGGACCAAGATTATAGAGTTAAAAAATGTAGGACCCATTTATCAAAAAAGGGAGAAATTACGGAGACTCGGAACATGTACGAGTCGGAAAAGAACACACAGAGAAGAAGGGCAACAAAACGAAGAAAAAAAGAGAGCTAATTTTCAAAATCAGATTGCTTTGATCCCATTCGTTAATGGCGACTCAGATCTGAAGATCAATCTCGTCTTCATCGCTCGTGGCAAAAATATAAAGACTTTCCGATTTGGGGAGGTTGAAATTGAAGGAATCTAATGGATGATTTCACAGGATTGTTATCTCGAGACTTCGGATTAAAGCCTCAGGGCAAATCAGCTCCGATGGCTTCTCAATCAAACTCTTCAACCGCTGATTTCAACAGTTTCGCATCTTCCTATAACTTCCCCAGCGGTTCATCCTCTCCCGCCAGGAAAAAGAAGTCCGATTCGTTGCCGGTGTTCGACGATCTTGGTCGTGATGGTGGTGATGATGATCTTCTGTTTAAAGATGTATTTAGTGGGCCATCATCAAAGTATGGATCTTCTGATTCTCCTTCTCCATCTGCTCCAATGGCCTTTGACTATGATGCTATGTTTAAGGAGCGTTCAGCTCCTAAATCGACGACCATGCCGGTTTATGATAAGCCTGTGTATGATGATGAGGATGTGTTTGAGGCTATTCCTGAGCTTAAAATCCCTTCTACTTCTTCTCACTCAGATAGGTTTGAGAATGTTTTCTCTTCCATTTCTTCTTCATCACCTGCAAAGCATAGGAAGCAGAATAGTTCTCCTTTTGATGATTTCTTGGGGAACTTGGGGAAAAGAGATACAACGGAGCCGAACAAGACAGAGAGCAAGAGCAGCTCTGTTTTTGATGACTTGATTCCAGGGTTTGGTCGCACTAGCTCACCTAAACGGTAATATTCAGTCTTCTTTTTTATCTTTGGTTACTATTTAGGTTTGCTCCCTTCTTTGTTCTTCAAATTCGAGAACTTTCTTGCGTACTATATTAGTTTTTATGTAGGAGCTAGAGCTGACTTGAGAGCCTTTAAATCTGGCTTTGTAGCATGAACTATATTCAATGCTCTTTATAACGGGTCATTGCTCTTCAAATTTGTTTCTCCTAGAGCTGACCTGAGAGCTTGCTTAAGGGTATAGAGCTTAGAGCCATCACGCGTACATAATGAAATGTAGCATCAACTTGACTATATGGAGAGCTGTTTGCTTGCATACAAGGTTCTCTTATGTGTACTCTCTGAAACTTTAATAAACCTCATAAAAGCTTCCATCTTTTGCTTGCTATTCATATGCAAAATTTCATTTTGATCTGTGGGCTCTTCAAATTTGTTTTTCCTAGAGCTGACTTGACATTTTAGAGCTTGCTTGCGTGACATGAGTCAAGCCTGTAGAGCTAAGAGCCATCACACCATCACAGTTACTGTTTGTGGAGAGCTATTTGGTTTTCTTATGTGTACGTTCTGAAACTTGGAGAAATTTCAGAAAGTCTTCAAAAGATTCAACTTTTTTCTTGTCATTCATATGCAAATATTCATTATGATCTGTGGTTAGCGTCATTCCTCTTCATATTTGTTTCTCCTAGAGCTTGCTCAAGAGTATAGAGCTTAGAGCCATCACACTTACATAATGAAAGATACATTAGTTAGTTCTTACGGAGAGCTGTTTAATTACTTATAAGGTTCTCTTTAGTGTACTTTCTGAAACTTAGAAGATAGATCTCAAATAGTTTCCAAAAGCTTGAACCTTTCACTTGTCATTATTCATATGCAAGCTTTCATTTTGATTTTTGGTTCTATAGGCGCATAGCTTGTTTATCAATTGAAAGATGCTCTACTCTTTTTAACAGGTCAACTTCAGAGACAACAAGTCAATCCCAGAAACCTCCGCATCGGACTTCCAAGACATCTTCCAATCTTGTGGAAGAAGACCCATTTGTAGTCTTAGAGGAGTCTGCATCAACCCCTCGAGAACCTGCCACGGGAGGGTTCACTGATCCATTAGAGAATATTGGTAAATTTAATAGCTCCAACAGCAGAAAAACTGATCATTCATCTGTCCACGGAGGAATATTTGTTGATAGTGACCCTCTCGACAGTCTTGGAAAATCAGGACCAGATATGAATAGAAAAGACAAGAGTCATTTAAGACCAGGAAATATCAGTGGCTCCCAGTCAACAGTAGAAACTTCTCGGAGTTACCATCATCCTAAGAAAGGTTCATTTGATGAATTTTTGGAGCCTCAGCAGAATACGAGTGCTCCACCACCCACCAATTTAGATGAAAGTTTTGAGTCATCTGATGATGTGTGGCTTACCGTATCGGAGATCCCCCTCTTTACGCAACCTACGAGTGCTCCGCCACCTACGAGACCTCCACCACCAAGACCGACACGTCCTATAAAAAAGAAGGCTAACGAGCCTTCTATATCGACCTCTACTAACCACTCACACGTTCCTAGCTCAGTTAGAAATTCTGCATATAGCCCGAAAGAATCTCAAATGGATGACCTTGATGATTTTTCTATGGGAAGAAATCAGACCGCTGCTAATGGGCATTCTGAGCCTCCCTCTGGTGAAGATTCAGATGTTTTCTCTGCTGCTGTTGCATCAGCTGCTGCCATGAAGGATGCCATGGATAAAGCAGAAGCAAAGTTTAGGCACGCTAAGGAAAGGAGGGAGAAAGAAAATTTGAAGGCAAGTAGAAGTAGAGAAGGCGACCAAACGGATAAGTATGATTCGCGGGAAAGGGAATCTAGAGAAAAGCAAGAGAGATTGGACCGTGAAAGGGTAGAGAGGGAGGCAGAGATGGAAAAAGCACAGGAGAAGGAAAGAGAGCAGAAAAGAATTGAGAGAGAAAGGGAAAGACTGTTGGCTAGACAGGCGGTAGAGAGGGCTACAAGGGAAGCACGTGAAAGAGCAGCCGCTGAAGCTCATGCAAAAGTTCAAAGAGCTGCTGTTGGGAAGGCTTCTGATGCCCGAGAGCGCTCAGAAAGAGCAGCGGTTCAAAGAGCCCATGCTGAAGCACGTGAAAGGGCAGCAGCAGGAGCAAGAGAAAAGGCCGAGAAAGCTGCAGCAGACGCTAAGGAAAGAGCTGCAGCAGAAGCTAGAGAAAAAGCAAACGCCGAAGCACGGGAAAAGGAAGCAAGGGTTAGGGCAGAACGAGCTGCTGTGGAAAGGGCAGCTGCTGAAGCACGTGGAAGGGCAGCTGCCCAAGCTAAAGCTAAGCAGCAGCAAGAGAGTAACAATGATCTTGACTCCTTCTTCAACTCGGTTTCTAGACCAAACAGTGCTCCACGACAGAGAACCAACCCTCCGGTGAGATGGGATTGATAATCTACTTCAGTTCTGCTTTAAGCCCTTTACAGGTGATTTTGTCTCCTCCTATAACTCTGGTTGCGTTTCAGGATCCTTTCCAGGATTCATGGAACAAAGGAGGGTCTTTCGAATCTAGCAAGGCATCTTCACGAGTGCCTTCTGGAGCAACAGAGAACTTGAGAAAGACCTCTTCAGCAACAAACATTGTTGATGATCTCAGTTCAATATTTGGAGGTACTTTGATTTCTGAGGTTGATTTATTATATTCTGTGGCTACGCACTTTATTTTCATGTCTTTGAACTTGGTCACCTACTGAAACCCCCTGCGTTATAAAGCTTCAGCTTCAGCGTCACAATCGGGTGGGTTTCAAGATGTTGATGGAGAAACTGAAGAGAGACGGCGTGCCAGGCTGGAACGCCACCAGAGGACACAAGAGCGGGCTGTACGTATCATTAGAGCTGTTAAATCTTTTGCTTTGATGGGTTTTGTATCTGACAATGACACAAGATTCACCAGTATTTTTATTGTCATGAATTATTTTCTGAATCAGGCAAAAGCACTTGCTGAGAAAAATGAACGAGATCTTCAAGTACAAAGAGAACAAGCTGAGAAAGATGTAAGTTTTCGTTACTGGGTGATTAAGTTTAGAGTCTTTTCATGTGGCTTCTTCCTATTTCCTCCTCTGTTGTGCACAATCTCAAATCATGTTACTTTGTTCAGACACTTAAGTCTAGGCCTCTTGCAGTCATTAGCATGAAATAAATTGTGCCACGTTAGGGTACTATCTCAACTATACTTATCCCTGGTTTCAGAGGATTGGTGGGACCTTGGATGTTGAGATAAAACGTTGGGGTGCGGGGAAGGAGGGAAACTTGCGTGCTCTGCTTTCGACATTACAATATGTACGTCGTAGTCTCCATTTTCTTTAATCTTTGTACCTTTGATGTTATGAATCTTTTCTGATGTTGCAATGAATACTTGAGCAGGTTCTTTGGCCAGAATGCGGTTGGCAGCCTGTTTCATTGACTGATCTAATAACCGCAGCATCTGTAAAGAAAGTCTACAGGAAGGCCACTCTCTGTATACATCCTGACAAAGTTCAGCAAAAAGGCGCCAATCTCCAACAAAAGTACATTGCCGAGAAAGTTTTCGACATGCTCAAGGTAAGTGACTCACCATTATTCTGGAACTAAATCTACAAATCTGTATTTACTGGTTCATCTCTTTCCTCGTGACAATATACAGGAAGCATGGAACAAGTTCAACTCAGAAGAACTCTTTTGAGAAAACATTACTACGTTTTGAGAATGGTGGTGCGTCTCTCGCCCAGATGATGAAGCATGTGGCATTCATGTAAAAGCCAAAAAGGGAGCAAGGACGTTTGTTGATAGAGTATGTATTACCCATCACTGGATAATCACAGAAATCGCAGGAATTGGGCATTCTTTTCTTTTTTTTTGTTAATTTTTCCTTCTCATTAGCCTTTTTTGAGTACAATGTCAAAATGTATTGATGTTGATTTCTGTATCAAAACTCATAACACACAACACTTGAGATTTGTGTATTGTTGTTTCCAAACCACCCTTATAATATATGCATATATGAATATATGAATATATTCTTTTAAATGGCATGGAGGCTACTCTAGTTCCATCGTATCTTGAGGTATAATTCGGTAGGGAATACAATGTTGAAATACACATAAGACACAAAACTAGGTAATGGTGGGATCCAATTTGATATCAAATCTTAGAAAGACATTCAATCCTTAATTATAGTGCTTGTCGACTTAAAATCGTATGATTCAAGAAATCTCAACCGGGTTTTTGATATGCAGCAATGAAGTAGTTCACACAAACTCATTGGCCTCTAAACAGAACAATGAGACCAAAGACTGTTTACAATTTTAAGAAATAGTCATAGAAACCGAATAACAATCACATATGAGGACCACCGCCACCAAAATCTTCATCCTCATCTTTGATCTTCACATCAGCATCTTCTCCAAATTGGATACATACGTCGATTTGGGACAGAACATATTGAATGCTGCTCACAAAAACAATGTCATAGTCAATTTCGAATTAAAGAAAAGTAGAGAAGAATATTAAGAGGCAATAAGTTACCTTCGTTCTTTCCTCAAGTCAAGCGGTATGAAATTCACCATCCCAAACTCTCCCACCTAATTAACCACAGCCAAAAATGCAATAATGAAAATCAAATTACTTCAACATTAAGAATAAGAATCCATAACAATCATATGTATACACCGTACCATCTCAATCAAGGCTTTGTTCAGTTTTGCAAATTGAGGAGCCATCTTTTTGTTTAACTCGGCCAACAATGTGCGAGGCTCCGGGTCCAAGTAGCTAAAGGTCACAATAAACCCAAATCAATTATGTAAATATCGAACTGAAACCACGACAAAGAAGAAAAAAACTAAAAGGGAAGAATACAAATACATACTCCTCGATGTGGCTTTTGTCCTGCAAGAGATCCATCTTTGAGAGTATGTTGACATGTGGTAATTCAAGCTGGATCATTGCAGAGAGAGACGACATACAACCGCTGATAAACTTGGTTACATCTATTATGAACTGATCCAACAAAATGTATCATTAGTCTAAGGCAAAAACGGTTCACTATATAATAAGAGTAATAGATTTTATATCAAACCTGTGAATCAAGCAAATAAACAACACAGACGTTGAAGTTCTTCTGCTGTAAATGCTTCACAAAGTTCTTGAGCACAGGAACATGTGTAAACAGCTCTATCTGGCCTATTCATATGACAACAGTTTCAAAGAATTTTAGAGAATTAAACATAGTTAAGATGCATCAAACCAACACCAAACACAGATTAGAGATAAACTCATTGATCATGTATGCACCTGGACAATCGAATATAAGGTAGTCGTCGTCCCTGTAGTTCTCCAATTCTTCATCCACCCAATCATGTAAGCTATCCTCAAGGATTCTATGGAATTCAAAGTTAAGGCTCTTCCATTTCCAACTAAATAGATCCTTTGTAAGACGATAGAACACCGATTCTTGGTTTTAACATATACAGGTAACAATTTTAAAGACCAGATTGTGCCGAGCTATGTTTATATATAACGAGAAAAAGGATACTCCATGCAATACATAAGGCCACCATTTGGACCAAGACCTAGGTCCGCCATTACAGTTTCCAAAGAAATAAGTTCCCTGATATCTACAAAACAGTGAGAAATCAAGAAATGTAAGAGGCAACTCAAAGCCAAATCCACCAAAGGAGATTGAATAAGAGGAAACTTTAACTTCACTCACCCATAGCTACAGGATAGTTAAAGATTTCAGCAGCTGGATCAAGATTAACAACATGCATTGTTCGGCCAACAGTTTCACAGTGTTCATATAACGATGAGCAATAAGTTGACTGATAAATCAAAACACACAAAAACACAAAAGAACAGTTAGTCAAATTTCATTGATGAAACTAATTTACTGAAATTTAAACTTTGACATAAGACTATATATTATATAACCTTTCCACTGCCTGCTGGACCAATGACAAGCTGAGCGTAACCCATTGTAGCAAACTCCACCAAAGGTCTTAAATTTAACAAAGAGAGTGAAAGATTCTAAAAGATGCAAAGATTGCAACAGTTATATAAGCAATACACCAAACACCTAAACCAAACAACACTCTCAAAATGTCGCAGGAACCCATAAACCAGAAGCAATCAATAGACACATTTCAGTACCTGAAACAAAGGAAAAGTTCAAAACTTTATTATTTTTTTTGGGTTTAAGATTTAGGAAAAGATCAAAACTTTCACACCACATACATGATTTAGTCAATGGGTTGATGAGAAAAAAAAACGAAAAAAATTAGAGAAATCGAAGAAATTAAAAGCAAGGGACAAATTTTTTGCAAAACCCAGAAGAAACAAATCATCACAAGCTCTGTATTTACTACTTACTCGATGTAGAAGACTTCACCTTTGAGTCTTCTTTTCTTGTTCTGGAGACTTTTTGGGCGTATTGAAAAACCTAAACCACAAGCAAAAGAGGAGAAGAAAGTTTCAAGAGGTTCAGCTTTTCCTTTTATTGTTGCGTCTAAAGAAAAGACCTTTTAGGGTTCTTAATGGGTTTTCACTTTATTTTTGTTTTTCTCATCCTTCATTCTTTTTTTATTTAGGATATTAAATTTACGATACTAATTTTTTAATTAAATGGTTGGGTTGAATCGAACAAAAACGCACCGTTTCCACAAACGTTTTTCACGTGGATCAATATTAAAAGAGTTAAAGGCCTCTTTAGTCTTCGTTGAAAAACCCTTATTAGTCTGGGTAGAATTTATTGTTAGCTGGGTTGAGAGATTTTGAAATAGTATTTCCCTAATTAATGTACTTAGTATGTTTTTTTTTTTTAACGTCTTATTTTATTAGATAACTTAACAAATTGTTTTACAACAGCTTCCGAATACAATAAGGAGGAAATACAAAAATTTGAAAAGTTACATTTTGATCATAAACAGATTTTGCTAATCTATCTGCCACACTATTGCAATCTCTTGAAATAACAGAAAATATGATTTCCGAGAAACGATCTGTCCAGCTGCGGATATCCGTAATGAGATACTCCATTAATATAAAGGAAAGTTTATAGTTGAGAATATCAAATAATATCTTGCAGTCTCCTTCTATTATAATGCGACTATATCCTCGAATCCAAGTTGCTTGTAATGCATATAATAATGCTAGACCTTCCGCTTCTAACGGAGAAGAAGCTTGAAAGAGTTGGGCATTACCGGAAGAGCAGTAATTTCTATTCGCACCCCGAATAATCCATCCTGCTCCTATGCGACCAATTTGATGATTGTAGCTACCATCAAAATTTACTTTTACCATTCCTAAAGAAGGAGGGCTCCAACGAGATCGATTATTTTCACCAAGATTGGAGTGATGTTGACATTGGTTACGAAAGTTTGTCTTCACTACTGTCCATTCCATTACATCATCCTTTGCCTTACGAAGAATAGATTCTGGTTCCCAACTAATCTTATTAAAGATTAAGTCATTACGGGATTTCCAAATGTGCCAAATTAGCCAAAAAGGAAGATGTTGTTTTTCTTCTATTTGACCTATGTCCCAAGCTGATAATAAGGCGGCACTATTATCATCCAAATCATGTGACATATCCAGTGACGAAGTTATTGGATGACTAGAATTTTCCCAAGTGAGTGAAGCATAGGGGCATTGAAATAACAGGTGGTTAATCGTTTCTTCTTGTTGGTGACACCTTTGACAAGTGGAATCCCTCGATATACCTCTTCGACACAATTCCGAACCTGAACTAATAGCCGATGATAGAACGCGCCACAGAAAATGTTTTAGTATAGGAGGAATAGTAGTCTTCCAAATTCTTGTCTTTAGAATAAGACATCCTTTTGGTGGAACAGTAGACAATCTGGTTGTGTCTGGGATATGGTTTGAAAGCCAATAACCAGACTTAACACTATAGTGACCATCTTTAGTGTAGTGCCAAATCAATTTGTCCTCACAATAATGTTGAGGAATATATATCCTGCTAACTAAGTCCGCATCTTCTGCTGATAACTAATCACTAATCTTTTGTGAATCCCATTGAGATCCATTAGGCTTCCTTAAGTCCGCAATGGTTATGTTTAGAGGACCCTCGAAGTTGTTTAAGACTCACAGAGGATGTGTTGGAATCCACTTATCCTGAATAGGATTAATATTACTATGGCTTCCGATTTGGTATTGGAGGCCATTTAACAATAAATCCCTTCCAAATAAAATAGACCTCCACCCATGCGACGGTTTCACACCAAGGCCTGCCTGTTGAATATTTGAATCTGAATTGTAGCGACTTTTAAGTACCTTGGCTAACAGACACTCAGGTTGTTTCAATAGACGCCATGCTTGTTTTGCGAGTAATGAATCATTAAACTTTTCGATGTCCTTGAATCCAAGACCGCCTTCTTTTTTAGGAAGACTTTATTTTTTCCAACCCACCCAAGCTATACGCCTTTTGTTTTCATTTGAACCCCACCAAAATTGGGAAAGAACTGAATCTATCTCATCACAGATAGTAATAGGAAGCTTAAAACAACTCATAGCATAAGCCGGCATTGCAAGGGCAATAGATTTGAGTAGTACTTCTTTACCCGCTTCCGATAGGAATTTATTATTCCAGTTTTGTGTCCTCTCCTTCACTCTTTTTACTATGTATTCAAACATTTGAACTTTTTTCCTTGAAAATTCTTCTGGTAAACCTAAATATTTACCACAGCCGCCTTCTCCATTTATTTTGAGAATATATTTGAGAGACTGCTGTTTTGTCACAGATACTTGTGCTTCAAAAGTAATTGATGATTTGTCGAAATTAACCTGTTGACCTGACATACTTTCATAAGTGGTGAGAGTTCTTGCTAATGCCTCACAGTTCCTTTTATTAGCTTGGCAGAAAAATAGAGAATCATTGGCAAAAGTAAGTGGGTAATCCGAGGACCAAGGTTGCTGATAGATAATCCTTTGATGTTTTGGACTTGTTCCTCATGACGAATCTTCTGGGTAAGCATTTCCGCACATATCGTAAGCTTTTCTTATATCTGTTTTTACCGCCATATATGACTCTGATTGGCGCTTTCGAACCTTGAGTGAGTGTATTAACTCATGAGCCAATAGAACATTATCTGTAATATGTCTACCAGGAACAAAAGCTGTTTGCTCTGGAGAAATGATCTGTGGTAGCACTGATTTCAATCTCTTAGTAAGGACCTTCGAAATAATCTTATACGAAGCATTACTCAAACTTATTGGGCGGTAATCACTCATCTTCCGCGGGCCTTCAACCTTAGGAAGCAAACATATATGTGTGTGGTTAAGAGGTTGAGGCATTATTCCAGTATAAAAAAACTCCTTGACTTCCTTGATAATTACTTCACCAATTGTAGGCCAGAATTGATGATAGAAATGTCCAGTCATGCCATCAGGCCCTGGTGCTTTATCTCCATTAATGTCCAAAGCTGCTTTACGAATTTCTTCATCGGTAACATCTTGAGTAATAGTGTCGTTGATAAGAGAAGAGACAGGTCTGGAAATATTTTCGAAAACGATCCCCATTCTACTGAACTAGAACTCTGAAATAGCTGCTGGAAATATTCTGTTGCCACCATAGAGATACTTTCCTCACCCGTGTGCTCAAGACCATCAGAATCTTATATAGAGACAATACGATTTCTAGCTTTCCTTGTTTTAGCACAGCCATGGAAAAATTTAGTATTTCTATCCCCTTCTACCAACCATTGGTTTCGGCTTTTTTGTTTCCAGAAGATTTCTTCCTTATGATACACATTACTGAGAAGCTTGATCTCTTTAATATACAAAAAATCTGGATTTTTTTGTACAAATGCGTTCTCCAGATCTTCTTTTAACTGGCGTATTTCAGTAGCAGTGTTTGTTGGATTATGGCGTTTCCACTGTGACATGCAGATACGCACTCTTTTGATTCTTGTTGATAATCGAGAACGTGGTGACTGACTTCTCCATTCGGACTGTACAGCTTCTTTAAAACCTTCACAGTCAAACAATCGTTTCTCATAGTAGAATTGACCACGTTTGACCCTTGTTGCAGTAAGTACATCAATAATTAGTGGACGATGGTCTGACTCTATTGGTTCCAGAAATTGGACAGACGATGCCGGATATTTAGAGAGCCATTCGGAGTTGCCCGTTGCTCTGTCCAAGCAACACTGAATTAATTCCTTTGATCGAATACCATTTCGAATCACACTTCTCTGACCACTCCAGCTAAACTTATTCCCTATATGTTTGAGATCAAACATATCACATGTATCAACAAAATTATTAACATCCCGAAATGTTCCATCATTCCGACCATTACCACCAATTTTCTCTGAATTATTCAAAATCTGATTGAATTCTCCCATTATTAGCCAAGCCTCATCCCTTGAAACCGACAATTGTTCAAGCTTTGACCAGAGATCAGACCGATATTGATATTCAGGATGCCCATAAATGCAAGACAAGTAATAAGTAGATATATTATCATTAATAAAACAGTCTACAAGCCTTGCATCTTGGTACAAAATAGTAATATCGATAGAGTTTTTCCAGAATAAAGCTAAACCACCACTAAGACCATCAGGTGGCACAATACAGAAATTGGGAAATCATAATGAAACAGTGACTTTAGATACATAATCAGATGGTTGTTTCGTCTCAATGAGAAAGACAGCGTCCATGAGATATCGACGACAAATCTCCTTTAGGCGTCAAACCGTAGGGAACTTTCCCATTCCCTGACAGTTCCAGCAGGCTGTCCTCATGGAACCGGAGGCGGTATCGGGCCCGCCGCACCACTGAAAGAATCATAAGAAGACGATGAAGCCTCCAAATCCTGTATTCTTCGTCTTTTGATGGGATAGTCTGGTGCATATCCAAGTGGTCTCACAATTTCTTGGACAATATCAGCATCAAGGTGTTAAAGATCAATCAATATCCTACGACGCCTTGCTTCAGACTCAGTAGGGTCCGCGATGGACGTAAACTGGTGAAAGAATCCCCGCAAATCAGAAACGCAGACTTGGCGACCATCAAACTTTATCATCAAAGATGATACATCACGATCACGCTGGAACAAATGTGCAGACAGCCGTGGAACTGAACGTGTTGATGATTGATTGGAAGGATTATCACTAATAGTTAGTTGCAAACGTCCATTGTTGGCAGTTGAGAGGTGAAGATCTTCCAGCATTTTGTCCTCGGATTCGGGATCTTGATGACCATTTGCCGCGTTTTCTTCAGGAACCTAACATTCAGACACGTCATGTTGTAGCGACTTACATCGAAAGCAATGGTTACGCAGCCTCTGATAATGAAACGTTATCGTTGCCGAATCAAGACCAAACCGAAAGTTGCGTTGAAAGACCAGTGGTTGATACAACGGCCAGCGAATACACACACGCCCGAATTCGTTTTTGCCGCCAAGAGCTGCTTCAGTAGCATGGACGGAAACGATGCCTAAAGTCTCTGCGATGAAATTCACCATTTGAACCGAGAGATATTGCAACGGAATATCCTTTATTTGTTATCCAGTATATCTTATCTTATACCATCTTTTACTATTAAAACTAAGATTAGACTCGCACATACATACGGAATTATGTATTTAAGACAAACTTATTTTGATATTTAATTTAAGATGTAATATAATTATAAATATTAAGTCATGTTATGTGTATATTTTTAAATTAAATAATTTTTTTAACAATTTGATTAGGAGTTTTAAATAAGATTTTAATTCAGTTTTTAATTTATTTTCTTTTATTTTAGTATATAAGGTAGACATATTTATCTTGGAAAAAAAATCGTCATGTCCATATTCATAATAAATTTGTTATGAGAGATTGGATATTCATAAAAAAATCGTCATGTCCATATTCATAAAAAATCTCAAAACTGTTTTTTCAAAATAAATTATCCGTTAAAAAAATTAATATAAGAGATTGGATAAGATCTTTAGGTAAAACAATTTATTCTTCATTTGAGTATTTATTTTGTAATACATCATATAAATTATCCAAAATCATAATTCTCAATAATATCTCTAAATATTTTTATAAATCACCCAAAATTCCTAAAATATTTGTCTCAAAATGGATCATTACCCATCTCATAGTTAATTCTTATACAAAGTAGTTATAATTGAATTTACCTATCCATATTTTTTGATCCCATATAGTTAGCCAAAAGTCTTGTTCCTTTTTTGTTTAATAAAAAATGGTTGGAATAGTGTTTTAATTATCCAAATTATTTATTCATGTTCCATACTCACTATTTTGGTATTTGCGTTCTAATACCAAAAGTACAAGAGATTGGAGAAGAGCATTAGATAGGATTTTCAACTTATATTTAAAACATTTGTATTTTTGTAAATAAATATTTAAGTTTCAACGACAATAATCTTTATTTACTCTTTTTGTAGAGCTAGTTATAATAATCAAGATATATATCATATATCAGAAGAAGTATTCCAATTAAAGAGCAAAAAATAAATATATTAATATATGTATTAAAGTAAGTAGGGGTGGGCACAAGCCAAGTACTTGCTAATTTGCAAGTACTTGTAACTCGCCTTGCCTCGTTCAAGTAATTGAATGCTCGACTTGGTACTTGACTCGTCCGAAACAAGTACTTGCTATAACAAATACTTGTTCAAAATTTCATTACTTGCAAGTAGCTTGACTCGGCTTGTTACTTGTCAAATATTTTGGCTCGGCTTGTTACTTGAATCTAAAAACAATCTCATACAAATTACAAAACATTCAAATGTCGAAAAGACAAGCAATTAAAAAACAACTTCTTCGTTCCATGCTTCAAATCGTACTCATCTTCTTCTTGATTTCCTTTTTGTGCATATAAAAACCAACGTTACAAATAGAAATATTAAGCTTTAAAACCAGACCTGAAATAATGATTTCTATACTTTCAGTCTTCCATCAACCAACATAACAAATGTAACAAATGTAGACATTTGTATACTTTCTTCAATTTAATGGGATGATCAGACTTGCACCAAATTAACTAGGAAGACTTGCATACCTTTCATTCTTCATCCAAAGTTAAGCTAACTCCTTGCACCAAATTTCCATAAGAATTTGAAGTTACAAATTCTGTTAAAACAACATAAAAACTGTAAGTTCACAAATAAACGAAAATCATTCATAAATAACTTTAAAATAAAAATATAGGTGTATACCATCTTCTATAATTTTGAGTTGTTCAATTTGGTCCTCCAGAAAACTTTGTTCATTATCGTGGCGAATCCAGTCTTGAGTGCAGATTAGAGCCTCAACCAGTCTTGGGGTGAGAGAACTGCGAAAAGGTTCAATGACCCGACCACTTGTGCTAAAAGCTGACTCAGAAGCAATCTGTTTTTCTGCTGCAATCTGTCTATTGATGTTAATTCCCAGATTTTGAACAAAGTTTTTTGCTGCAATCCCTTTCGGGATCGGACAACCCCATGATCCTTTACATGATATGACGTCAGAAGTCCAATTTCCTGATGAACAAGAAGAAAAGGAAGCACCATGTATCCCTCAAAACATAGTGAACAAAAAATCCCATATCCTCCACGCAGGAGAGGAACTCTACAGGAGAAAGAGTATGAAAAGAAGAAAAATATTGTTGGTGATATACAACTAAGACTCTCTTTCGTAGATGCGGTTGAGATGGTCCCGACCTTGAAAAAGTACATGAAGGACATCCTTACAAATAAACGAATGTTGGAGAAAGGAAACATGGTGCTAACTCAAGAAGTTAGCGCAAGATTGCTCGACAAAACCCCCCAAAAAACATGCTGACCCAGGGAACTTCACACTTCCCTGTGATATAGAAGGCAAGATGTTCAAATGCTGTTTATGTGATTTGGGAGAAAGTGTGAGTTTGATGTCGTTATCTGTTGCTCGGAAACTGGGCATGACGACTTTCAAACCATGCAAGATCTCATTGATATTAGCGGATCGTTCAGTTCGCCGTCCGGAAGGACTTCTTGAGAATGTACCTGTCAAAATTGGTGAATGTACAATTTTGACAGATTTCATCGTTCTTAAGCTGGAAACAGAACCTCGCGACCCAATTATCCTAGGTAACCTTTTCCCGCTACTGCAGGAGCAATAATCAATGTGAAAAATGGCATAATAAATCTTCACCTTAGTGACCTTGAAATGAGGTTTGATTTGGACAAAATGACAAAAAGGCCTATGATAGAGGATCAAACATTCTGGGTTGACACAATTGAGGAGATCACCCAAGAAATGATGCATGAAATGCATTCTGAGGATCCTCTTGAAGTCGCACTTATTCAGGCAGAACCTGAATATGGTTATACGAGGATGGAGACAACTGGATTTGCCCAAATGCTAGATTTTAAGGATCAAGTAAAGCGAGTTTCTTTTCCTCATATTGAAGAAGTTCATCTAACTGAACCACGTTTCCAAACCAAATATGAAAAAGAAAAGTTTCCAAGAAAGGCAACCAATCCCGAATGGGAATGGGATGACCCTCCACTGCCAGCGGAAAAACTCCAAAGGCATGAATCAGACGCCAAGAAGCCAGAAATCGATAAAAGGAAATTTTAAAAAAATTTCCCTTGATTCCTAAGTATATTCCGCCAGGACGCAGGAGGAGCGGAGACTTGTCCTAGTCAAGCTAGTGACTTAAAACAAGCGCTACTGAGAGGCAACCCAGACATTTCCCTTAATGCAATTCTATATATATATATATATATATTTAAATAATAATAATAAAATAATCTAGATCGACCGATCCGGGTAGGATCGACTGAATGATCAAACAATCTGCGATCGATCCTGAAACCCAGGTAGGCGAGGATATAGGGTTTTATAAACACGACCGTCGATTCTCAAAACCCTAATTCTCTAAAACTCTCTAACTCTCTCAATTTTCAATCGATTTTACAGATTCAAAGCGCTATTCTCATCAGATTTTTGTTCTCTATCTCTTTATATCATCATCAGCTTCGATCTGTGAAGGTATGTTACGGAATTCAAGGTTTTAGAACCGATTTTTGGAACTAAACTTGGATCTCCCGGAAATTCTCTTTTCAATCTCTTAATTCATCTTTGTTTTAGCAGATTGAGCTTAATTTGATGGATAGGTTGTTAGAGAAACCAATTTAAGAAAGGATTGATCATAGAATTGTGTATAAATTTGATTTTGAGAAATAAATTTATAAGTTGAGAATTTGGATGAGTTAAGGCTAGAGATTAAACCTATGGGCATGCATTAGGGTGTATATGCGTTTAGAGATGATGAATTGCTAATTGGTATAGAGGAATTCGAGTTGTTTGGAAGATAAGCAATTCACAAAATCCACAGGGATCGATCGATCCTTGCAGATCGATCGTTCCCGGTTGGTCATGCTGTTTAATTTTGGAATTGTTTAGTATTTAGTTTTGCAAACCGAATAACCCAAATTTTCATTACATATCTTATTTTGTCCAATAATTTTCTCGTGACTTGTAAAATTTTATAATTTTTCAAGAAATGGCACCCACGAGAATCAACAAAGAAAAGGAGATCGTGAGCCTACCCAGCCCCGCAGCTACACGCTTTTGGGAAAGTGCTGATGCGACTCTCGCAGGCTCGGTTAGTGCCTGCACAGTTCTGCCTACTCGTATGACTTACGAGGGGATTTTTGCCAGCCTTGGTATTTACGATAGCTATTTCGTGCTCACCGATGACATTGGGCTCGGGAATCTGCCCTGCATGCAGCCCCATCTCTCCACTTCCTTAGCCAAGGAAGTTTTGGACACTATCATGATGCACTTCCGGGAAGTGCGCTACCCCAGGGCAGATGAGGGTAGTCTCAGTTTTTATGTTCAGGGTCAGTTACACACGATGACCCTCTACCAGCTTTGCGACGCCTTCGGTTTTAGGCGCACACCCTCATCGACATGTATGAGGAGGCTGACGATGGAGAGTTCTGGGAGCTGATAGCCCAGGAACCCTACATTTTGCGCACAGCGAAACAGTCACTTATCCGCCATCCTGCAGTACGTCTCGTCGAGAGATTCATGAGTGTCACCTTGGGCCTCAAGTCCGAGGCAGCTGCTGTGGACAAGCAAGAGCTGTGGTTACTGAAGCAGGGGTGGCGTACGATGAATGTGGCCCCTCATAGGCAGCATAATGTGAACATGGGGTACTTACTCACCTGCGCCTTGGTCTCCGTGAAGATCGGTCCAGCTACGTTTTCTAAGAAGACGGTCGTCATCAGTAGTCTAATGACTCCAATTCTCAAGCATCTGGGCATCGAGGTCCCAAGACCTTCTCCGATGGAGCGCTGCAGCCATATGGACAGGCTGTATCTGAGCTCATGCAGCTTTCTGGTGCCAAACTTCTTGGTCTACTGTTTCCGGGACTGACAATCTCAGTACCGCTTCATCCAGCTGCCACAGGAGCAGCATATCAATCTGTCCTCCGCCAAGGACATCAAGTTCTTACCACCACCAGCAGCTCTCTGCGCCAGGCCAGTACAGCCAGCCCTGCCTCCTGTTTGCTGCACCACACGCCGAGCTCTAGCTACAGATGCGATGTCGTCTGACTACGACCCCAGCTCACAGCGCGCCTCGACCTCGTCTTAGCCATGGGACTCGAGTTCACCATTCGTGGTACCGGACTTCAGCGAGTTTGACCTCACCGAGTTTCCAGGAGAGCCCAGCACAGACTTTGAGCGCTGGATGGTTGACAACACTCGAACGCAGCACTCTATGATATGAAGGGCATGTGATTTCTTTTGCAGGATGCGCCCTAGCTGTTTTGCACCGCCGAGAGCAGACGAGTCGGGACCTAGCACCAGCAGAGGAGGCCTAGCAGTAGCAGCAGCCGGAGAGAGAGAGATACATCATCCTCAGATGAGGGAGCGCGCTTACGCAGACGACACAGGAGTCCAGGCGGCACCACTCGCACTAGCTCTGAGGAGTGATAATTTTCGGTTATCTTTTTCTTCTCTTTTCTTTTTATTCTGAACTATTTATGTATTATTTTTAACTCTGTTATCTTACCTCATTATCCATTTTCATTTATTACATCTTTATCATTGTTATTTCGCAGCACCTATTTTCTTTGATTTTATATCACAGCGGGATGCAGTGATTTAAGTCTGGGGGAAAGGATGACTGCTTTCATATGTTACTAACACTGTGTTTTCTTTTGTTTACTTGTCCCAAAAAAATTTCAAAACTTTTTCAAAAATAAAACTTTTTCATTTTTCTTGAGTCATTTTATTGAATCAAAACATGGGATTTTACAATTTTCTTGCTTTCCATTTTATGTTGACATTTATTGGACTTAGTTAAGGAAGATCGGAAACACCATCCGTGGATCAACTTTAGCCGAAGCGACCTATCCTTTGGAAATCTGAATGATCCAGCGTTGGCTCTATCTACTTGGACCTTTAACTTGGACTAATCTTCTCACTTAGGGGCTCGATATCGCAAAAGGAATCATATACATCTGGAGTTCACCCCATTCTTATTGGAGCTCCAGATGGCCAAGCTTATTTTTAGTTTGGTTCCACATCCTTACACCCTTTTCATTCAGACCCCAGTCATCTTTCGCAACATTAGGAGCATGTGTACCCAAGTGCAAAAACTACGGAGTGTGGGAGCCGGTACAACGTTCTAATTTTCTGAGTAAGCTTTCTAGTATCAGTACTTCATCTATATTAGTTTGAGTTGACTATTGGTGCAGATTTTAGTAGGATTACTGTACATGGTTAGAACAGGTTCCAACTTCCCCTTCTCTGAAAAAATGCTCTTGGATCGACCGATCCTATCTAGATCGGTCGATCCCGTCTCATCTCAAGACTCTCTTTCAAAAAAAAAAAAAAAAAACCAGAAGAAAGAGAAGGGAAAGAAGTCTGAAGGAACCAGAATAAAACTTTTTATTTATTTAGTTAGTTATTTGTTTCTGTTACTTATTTTATTTTAGCACCAATAGCAACTCTATTAGGATCATTATATAGAAGCTTACTTGGGATCCAAGGTTCAGGAGATTGTGCACTGGAGTTCATCTATCATGCCTAACCATCTCCCTCAAAATGGTCCCTTGTTACTAGCCATTAGCAATTTCGACTCCCTTTGTCAGACTGCACGCAACGCTTAATGAATGTTAAAGGGCCAACAATGGAGATTTTAGAAGTTCCCTTGGATCTCGGATGCTAGAGTTGCTATGCTTATGGTAAAGTACATGTTGTAATGCTAAAGTTTGATTAACCTTTCACAAGGTTTCTTCTTGGTTTACATGATCAACATGATGGATTTCTAAAGCTAAGCGTAAGTTCCCATTTTTAAAACTTCCACATATGTACTTTGTTTCATTGTCTCATTTCTTAATTGAGGTCAAGCAAGGATTCAAGTCTAGGGGAGTGATGAGGGTCTATTTTGACCCCTTTTTATTATTAATTTACTTGTATTATTTAGTCTAGAAGTTAGGTTTTGTGTTCGTTTGGCCGGTTTTAATGTTTTTTCAGGTTTTCACTTCCTTGAAATTAAAATGTGCAAAATGGAGTAACTTTGGACGTTTTTACACATCACTAGATTTTGGAGACATCCTGGATCGATCGATCCTGAAGAGGATCGACCAAGCATGACGAGGATCGACCGATCCCGAAGCAGATCGGTTAGTCAAAGGAATCTATGAGGTGGCATGGATCAGAGGAAGAAGATCGATCGATCCAAGTCGGATCGATCGATCACAGTCACAAATATTCTCCAAATCGCACATTGACTCTGGTTTTTGACCTAGAAGACACTCTATAAATAAGACTCATTTCCTGAACGGCAAGAAGACATAGACACAATTTTTACTGTTACTCTGCCATTTTTATTTTCATTTCAGATCTGTAAACTTTTCACATTGTTTTTCTCAGATCTAAAGTATTTTCATTGCATTTTCAAGATCTATATTCTGTCTTCATGTTTTTCTTTGCATTTTAAACCATACGACATCATGATCTATCAACCCATTACCATAGTTGAGTAGATCTGCATGTTGGGAGATGGGTTTTATTGAAAGGGATTTAATGTTTAATTAGATTATTGTTATAGATTAGAATTATGGTTAATAGATCTCTACTTCTATGAAAGAAATGCTTTTGTTAGGTTGACGAATCTATCAAATGATTCATAGGGTTTTATAGTACATATAGCGTTGGCTATTCTGCCCGAAGTCTATAGTTTGTAGGCTTGATTTCCAGATTTCCAAGAGTTGAAGCTGGATCTACAAGTGAACTCTATCAAACTAGCTCAAAATATGCTATCGTAAGGTCCTAGCGGATTTATGGTAGAATAATATTTGCTTTTAATTAAAAGATTTATTAGATAATATTTTCTTTTAATAAGAGATCTATTTTGGTACAGTATTTGTGTTATAGATCTAAAAAAATGAAAAAGTATTTTGCAAAACTATGCATATTTACTGGAATGGATGAATGTGGGGGCACGGAGGAGTTGGTAACTACTGAGAAGTTGTTGTTTGAAATCCGATGTCTTCTAACCTACTAAACAGGTAGATTTCATCTTTGGAGGATCAAAACTATGCACCAATTCCATAAATTTGATTAAGGCCTACCAGCGAAAAGCTGAGCCTATCAGCAAAATTACACGCCTCTCAACGGGCTGGATAATGCAATAACTTTCTGGGAAAGGGAAACCCAAAACCTGGACAAACCACACGACGATGCTCTCATCTTACAACTTGACGTCGCCGGGTGCGAGATCTCGAGGAACATGATCGACACCGGGAGCTTGGTAGATTTGCTATTCTATAGCGCTTTCAAAGAAATGGGTTATAAAGACTCATACTTGAAAGACAAAAAACACCACTAACCGGTTTTGCTGGAGAAACAACCATTTCCCTCGGAACAATCATATTACCGGTCAAAGCCCGGGGAGTGCAGAAAACTATAGAGTTTGTCATCGTAGACAAACCCGCACCATTCAATGCCATTCTCGGCAGGCCGTGGCTGTACACCATGAAAGCAGTGCCTAGTACATATCACCAATTCGTAAAATTTCCTTCTGGACGAGGTACTGCAAAATCTACTGATGCCAAAAAGCAGCCCGTGGATGTTACAAAAGCAGCCACAATCAGGCTAGAGCCTCGATCAAATAGCAATTAATGATCAAGGAACGGCTCGAGGAATGGGACATCTACAGGCCAAATGATCCGTGCGTCCAAGTAAAACCGCAAAGGACCTAGTAGTCCAAGTATGCATCAAAGACGAACACCCAGAAAAGTGTGTCGGCATAAGTGCAGATCTCTGCCCAAAAATTCGGAACGAGTTGGTAACTTTTCTCAAAAGTAATACCAGCACATTTTCATGGACAACAGAAGACATTAGGGGAATAGGACTGGAATTAACGTCCCACGAACTCAACGTCGACCCCATGTACAAACCGATAAAACAAAAACATTGCAAGCTCGGACACGAACGAGCTGAGGCAGTCCGCGACGAAGTCGACCGACTACTAAAAGTTGGATCGATATACAAAATAAAATACCCAGATTGGTTAGCCAATCTCGTGGTTGTTAAAAAGAAAAACAGGAATGCTTCACAATCCTTAACAGATACATGATGAAGCGTAGCCCAGCAAAATGTACTTTTGGAGTTCCGTCCAGAAAATTCCTCGGGTACCTAGCAACCAAAATAGGCATTCGCTTCATCTCTCGTACCACTGATAAATGCCTCCTGTTTTACAAACTCCTCAAAGGCAACAAAAATTTCAAATGGAACGAGGCATGCGAGCAGGCGTTAAAAGAATTAAAACAATACTTATCTCAACCTCCCGTACTGGCAAAACCGGTAGAAGGAGAACTTCTTTTTCTTTACATCGCCTTATCTACTGCTGCTATAAGCGGAGTGTTGGTATGAGAAGATGCAGGAGAACAGAAACCCATCTATTATGTGAGCAAAACACTACTAGATGCGAAAACCAGATACCGAACCACTGAAAAACTAGCTCTTGCAGTCGTAATGTCTGCTCTAAATCTCAGACCCTACTTTCCGTCACATACCATTGTGGTAATGACATCACAACAAATATGCACCATATTGCATAACCCCAACACGTCTGACATGCTAGCAAAATGGGCTATCAAACTAAGCGAGTAGGTTATAGAGTATCTCACCAGAACTTGTGCTAAAGCACAAGTACTGGTGGATTTTGTCATCGAACTCTCGCCTGAGTATTTTGATGACTCTATGGAACCCCAAGAATGGACCATGTACGTCGACGGAGCCTCATCCAATCAAGGGTCGGGAGTTGGAATCAAACTAACATCTCCCACCGGAGAAGTTATTGAGCGATCCTTCCGACTCAACTTCCCTGCTTCAAACAATGAAGCAGAATACAAAGCCCTAGTAGCGAGCCTCCGCCTAGCCCTCGGGCTGGGAATACAAGAGCTAGACGCCTTCGGCGACTCCCAGCTAGTAACTAACCAAATAAAGGGTTAATACAAACCTAGGGATGAATGCATGGAAGCCTACCTCGAGTTAGTCAAAGACAGACCCAACAGTTCAAAAAATTCAAACTAACCAGAGTCCCAAGATGAAAAACACCTATGCAGACGCCTTAGCGGCACTTGCCTCCACATTAAGTCCTTTAGTCAAACGGGTCATACCTGTCAAAGGAATCAAGGGGCAAAGCATTAAAGTAACACCAAAGACAGCAACGGTCAACGAGATATCAACTCCCGTTCATCAAATTGCAGACCAACATGAGCTCTTAACAGCTGCTCCTACAAATAAGGAAAATCCAATTGCACCAACCAATCCTGACTCGCTAGATCAGGCACTCCCCGATGAGGAAGCCAATCCGGTAGTCGAATACGAGATTAATTGGCAAATCCAATTCCTCGAATACATCATTAATGGCACAATACCTCCTAATAAATGGGAGGCCCGAAAATTAAAAGCCAAAAGCGCAAGGTTGATGTGTTGTAAAGTTTTCCTCAAGGAAACCACACAATGAATGAACTGCAAGTGCACAACAAATCAGTAGTAGTACTTAAGGTATTGATCCCACAGAGAGTAACAAGTACGAGGATTGAATTCAAGCAAAAATATCTAAATAAGACAATGCAGTAAGGGGTTTGGTTTTGGGTTGTCTAGTGAATGAATGCAAAAGAATGAATGAAAGCAAAGTGAATGATTGATTTGTAAGCTATATGAGTAAGAGGTTGGGCATCTAGGGTTTATCTAAGGTTTTCATGGTTCTAACAAATAGGGGATATATCTAAAGGATAGGTTTTCATCAATGGTTCTCAACTACTGAAACTTAGATTTTAGCCACTCTAAGCAAAGAAAGACAGCCAAGCAATCAACCTAAGCCTAGAGAGACCAAATACATAGTTTCTAATCAATTGTAGTATAATGGTAAGTTGTTTTGAAGTAACTTTGTCGTACCATTCAAGAGTGGGCTACAACAATTCCTTGATTATTAAGGCAAGCTATTCAAGTAATTATCAAAAGGGTGTGGTACTAGCAGTCTAAATGAGAAATCTACGGAAAACCCTAATTGATACTAGAGGTACAAAAGTCTATCACACTTTAGCACATCATGGAACTAAACAGGAAAAGTCACAGTACTAGGACGACTCAACGACACTGATCGAGTGGTGAGGTCGAATGCTACAGTAAAAACAGAGAAAAACTACAGTGAACGATTACTAAGCAAGCTGTGAACTGTGGGGAAAACAGGGACTATAGGGATGGAAATCACAGGAACACAAACACTCTGTTCTATTGCAACTATCAACTAGCAATTTCATCACAGGACTACCCTAGACAACAGACTTTATAACCAACTCAATCCATGGTTTGTGGTCGAGAGCCCCAAGACCCAACCCAGTCAGCATAGTGTGAGGAGTCGGATCAGGCATGAAGAATCAGCCTATTCAAGTCGAGAAGAGTACATAACAAGTGAATAGGTGAAGTCGTGACATAAATAAATGTCTGATGCATCCACCCTCACGCTATTGTACTCTAAACCTCGGAAAAAGTCTGTCTAATGGCTCAAGGCATGGTTCGTGCTCATGAGACCATCTAAAATCATGTTCTCGTTGATCAGGGGAGAACAAGCATTAAAATCACTCACCCAAGAGAGAGTCGAAACTGAGTAAGGATCAAAATATCTAAGCAATAACAAAACAGAGAGAAGCTACCCTAATCCATCCCCAAAAATCCCAACTTTACTACTCACACACTGTGATCATGGCTGGGGTCCGAAACCCAGTAAAGCTTAAGCTTTTCATATGTGTAGCCTATGATCTCTTGAGCAAGGTTGGAGAAGAAATCAAATGCAAGCACTGATTTATTAAAAAGTTATCAAAGCTACAAGGTTGCAGAAAATGAAAAAACTGTCAAGAACAGCAAGAACAAGAGAGAGAAAAACGAGAGCAAAACCTAAAAATTCTTAAGCCAAAGCGACGCTATTCGATCCTTCCTCATTAGGTTTAATGAGGCGCTTTAATACATAGTCAAAAGCGCTATTACATATTGCATGTTTTTAAGAGAAAAATTGGGAGAGTGCCCACTCGAGTGCCTGGTCAAGTAGCCTATCTAGAGTGCTCACTCGAGTCCCTGGTCGAGTAGCCTGTCTAGAGTGCTCACTCGAGTGCCTGGTCGAGTGAGCCATCTGTCTTCTCTGTAATCTTTCATGTCGGAAGAGGTGTCAAAACACATCACCAAATCATTACCGGTTTGAAGAACTATTTCACCACTTTTGGTGTCAATAACAGCTCCAGAGGATGCCAAGAATGGTCTGCCTAGTATGAGGGGATCCATTGGCTCTTTTTCCATCTTCATCACTATGAAGTTAGTAGGGATCTCCATGTTTTCTACTCTCACTGGGACATTCTCAAGCAAGCCATGGGGAAATCTGATGGTTCTGTCAGCTAGGACTAGAGACCTGGTGCTTGGCAGAAATTGTGATAGCCCAGCTTTCCTGCCACAGACAATGGCATTATGCTAACTGAAGCACCCAGATCACAGACAGAATTCTGGGAAGTCTTGTTTCTTATAGTGCATGGTATTGGGAAAGATCTAGGATCCGTCAGCTTCTTTTGCACTACTACTTTCTGCTGAGTGATCATCTTACACTCATAGGCCTTAGCAGCTGCTGCTCTCTTGTCTTGAATTTTCTTTAAGGCTCTTTTTCTCAAACCACTGTCATAAGGTCCAAGTGATTTCACAGCTCCATCCCAAGTCATTTTAGCTTCAAGCTCTGATAGCTCCTCCTCAAGAATAATAGCATACTCCTTCTCGATCTCAGCCTTGAACCGTTCTGGGAAAGGACTTGTCATCATCGCATGCAGGTCCATTATGCGCTTTTCCTTTGCAGTCTCGGGTGTGCGTACTCGACCACTCACTCGAGTGGTGAGGTCAAGTGATACAGTGCTCGAGCCAATTTCAGCGGCAGATCGAAAGATTGCCCCCCCAACTTGAGTATCACTGTCCTCAGGGATGTTGGAGAATCTCTTCTTGAAAGGAAGAAGATGGAGAGCTGGTGCTGTGCTCATTGCATAGAGAGTTGCAGGTTCCTTAGGGTTCTGCACAGCTTTGCCAGGAAGTTGGCATGTGGTCTTAGTTGAGGCTGATGCAGCACTAGACTCAACAAACTTCAGTCTCCTGTTGAGAACCTCAATCTTATGGTTCAAATCATCATAAGAGCAATCAATGTGGGTTCTAAGTTCAGTGAACCTCTTTGACGTCTCTTGAGTAGCAGTATTCTGGCCTTGAAGAAATTGGAGTAGAAGAGGCTTAAGGTCACCAGCAGCTGGCTGAGGTGGTCTTGGAGCAAATCCAGGTGGATTGGCTGGAGCTTGTGGCACAAAAGGCTTGTTTTGGCCTGAGTTCTGAGTAGGGTAAACTTGATCCTGAGGGTTGGTGATAACACCACTTTTGTACATGTTTTTATCACCTTTTTACCATGCCTTATAGTAGATTTTATCCATTGTTTATACCATTTCATGCATTTATCCTTCATTTAGGATGTTTCATATTTCTGTATAGGCATTGCATGCTTTGCATATTTAGGGTCTTATCAGGTACATTTGGAGCATATGGAGCACACTTGGATTTTGGCTCATGAAGTGAAGACATGTGGCAAGCTTTACGGAGTCGAGTGAAGATTGCAGAGAAGGCGGATGGCTCACTCGACCAGACCACTCGAGTGGAGCACTCTCAGAAGGCTCATTCGACCAGACCACATGAGTGGAGCGCTCTCAGGCAAGCACACTTGACCTCAGCATCACAGGCTCACTGGACCTCATCACCACCTGCCCACTCGACCAGTCCACTCGAGTGAAGCACTCTCAGACAAACCCACTCAACCACCCCACTCGACTGATGGGTCGAGTGGGCACTCTCTGACTTTTTCTCCTTAAAACTCGCAAAATGTAATAAGCGCTTGGGACCATGTATAAAAGCGCCTCATTAAACCTAATTAGAGGGGGGGGGGGGGGACGATAGAATCGAATAGCACCGCTTTGGCTTAATAATATTTAGGTTTTCTCTCTAGTTTTTTCTCTCTTGTTCTTAGTGTTCTTGACAGTTTTTGATTTCCAGCAACTTTGTAACTTTCATATCTTTTTATAAAATTAGTATTTGCTTTTGATTTCTTCCCCAACCTTGCTCACTAGATCAAAGTCTATAACTTTCTGGGTTTCAGACCCCAGCCATGATCACCTTGTGTGAGTAGTAGATTTGGGATTTTTGGGGATGGATTAGGTTAGCTTCTCTCTGTTTTGTTATTGCTTAGATAGTTTGATCATCACTCAGTTTCGACTCCCTCTTGGGTGAGTGATTATAATGCTTGTTCTCATGAGCACGAACCATGCCTTGAGCCATTGGATAGACTTTTTCTGGGGTTTAGAGTACAATAGCGTGAGGGTGAATGCATCAGACATTGATTTATGTCACGACTCCACCTATTCACTTGTTATGAACTCTTGTCGACTTTAATAGGCTGATTCTTCATGCCTGATCTGACTCCTCACACTATGCTGACTGGGTTGGATCTTGGGGCTCTCTACCACGAACCATGGATTGAGCTGGTTTTGAAGTCTATTGTCTAGGGTAGTCCTGTGATGAAATTGCTAGTAGATAGCTGCTATGGAACAGAGTGTTTGCGATCCTGTGATTTCCATCCCTAGAGTCCATGTTTTTCCCATAGTTTCACAGCTTGCTTAGTATTAGTTCACTGTAGTTTTTCTCTGTTTTTACTATAGCACTCGACCTCACCACTCGATCAGTGTGGTCGAGTAGTCCTAGTACTGTGATTTTTCCTGCTTAGTTCCATGATGTGCTAAAGTGTGACAGACTTTGGTACCTCTAGTATCAATTAGGGTTTTTAGTAGATTTCTTATTTATACTGCTAGTACCACACCCTTTTGATAATTACTTGAATAGCTAGCTTTATTTATCAACTGATTGCTGTAAACCACTCTTGATTGGTTCGACATTAGTTACTCTAAAAACTCCCACTTACCACTATACTACAATTGATAAACTTTGTGTTTTAATCTCTCTAGGCTTAGATTGATTGCTTTGCTGTCTTTGTTTGCTTAGAGTGGCTAAAATCTTTGTTTCAGTTGGCTATGTTGGGATTCCTATAGGAGAGATTAGGATTGTTCCTATAATTGATGTAGCCTCTGCTGAAGCCAGATCTTCAACCTAATCATCTTCACCTTCCTGAGCCTAAGTATCAGAAACTTCACCAACAAAGTTCACAGATTTCTGCTGAGCCAGGATGAGCTTGTCAAGTTTCTCACTAAGAGACTGGATCTCCTGCTTGGTCTTATCAGAAGACAAAGATGGTCCTCTGACTGATGTGCCGAACTCCTCACTGTAGTTTCCATCAGAGATTGCAAGGTTTTCCACTAGCTCCCAGCCAGTGACTACGTCTCTATTAAGGAAATTTCCATTACTGGCTGTATCCAATATCATTCTGATCTTCGGGCTTGCCCCTCTGTAGAGCGTACTGAGCAAAGACTCCTTGGTGAAACCATGGTGAGGACACTGTGTTGTGTACTCTTTAAACCTCTCCCATGCTTCAGAGAAACTCTCATTGGTCCACTGAGTGAAGCTGGATATTTTGGTCTTGATCTTGGTAGTCCTTGACATAGAGAATAATTTCAACACGAAGGCCTTCTTGCAGTCATCCCAGGTTGTTATAGAACCCTGAGGCAGTGCTCGTTCCCAGTGGGAAGCCTTATCACCGAGAGAAAATAGAAAGAGGCATAGCTTGAAGTTGTCCTCTGAGATTCATTGATCTTGGTGAGCTCGCACAGTCTATCAAACTGGTCCAAATGAGCAAGCGGGTTTTCCATAGTAAGTCCATGGAATTTTTGGTTCTGGACCATGGAGATCAAACCCGTCTTGATCTCGAAGTTATTGTTGTTGACTGGAGGGGCTACAATTCCCTGCCTCTGAGAGTGAGTGTTTGGAGCGTCTCCTGCTCCAATCACCCTAGGCTGTGGAACTTGTTCTGCCATGACTGCAGGTATCTCTGGAACTGGTTGTGCAGGAATGGTGGTAGCAGGTGCAGGTATGGCTTGACGAGTATGCTGGTTGATGCGATGTATGTGATCAAGTAACTGGATTAGGTTGTGGATGCCTTGAGAACGCGTTTGCATTCAGAGAGTAGTGACTTGATCAAGTACTCGATTGGTAAGGTCAAGTAGGGGTCGAGTGCTATAGTACCTGAAGCAAAACAGGCAAAATTTTCAAAACCAAATCAGTAACCAGATCTCAAAAGTAACAAACTTTATCTAGTAAGCCTTAAACAACTAATTGTGTAGACAAAAACACTCTAAACTGGCAACGGCGCCAAATTGAAACTTAGATTTTAGCCACTCTAAGCAAAGAAAGACAGCCAAGCAATCCACCTAAGCCTAGAGAGACCAAATACATAGTTTCTAATCAATTGTAGTATAGTGGTAAGTTGTTTTGAAGTAACTTTGTCGAACCAATAAAGAGTGGTCTACATCAATTAGTTGATTACTAAGGCAAGCTATTCAAGTACTTATCAAAAGGGTGTGGTACTAGCAGTCTAAATGAGAAATCTACCAAAAACCCTAATTAATACTAGAGGTATAAAAGTCTATCACACTTTAGCACATCATGGAACTAAACAGGAAAAATCAAAGTACTAGGACGACTCGACCGCACTGATCGAGTGGTGAGGTCGAATGCTACAGTAAAAACAGAGAAAAACTACAGTGAACGATTACTAAGCAAGCTGTGAACGATGGGGAAAAACAAGGACTCTAGGGATGGAAATCACAGGATCACAAACACTCTGTTATATTGCAGCTATCAACTGGCAATTTCATCACATGACTACCTTAGACAACAGATTTCATAACCAGCTCAATCCATGGTTCGTGGTAGAGAGCCCCAAGACCCAACCCAGTCAGCATAGTGTGAGGAGTCAGATCAGGCATGAAGAATCAGCCTATTCAAGTCGAGAAGAGTTCATAACAAGTGAATAGGTGGAGTCGTGAAATAAATCAATGTTTGATGTATCCACCCTCACGCTATTGTTCTCTAAACCCCGAAAAAAGTCTGTCTAATGGTTCAAGGCATGGTTCGTGCTCATGAGACCATCTAAAATCATGTTCTCCTTGATCAGGGGAGAACAAGCATTAAAATCACTCACCCAAGAGGGAATCAAAACTGAGTGATGATCAAATTATCTAAGCAATAACAAAATAGAGATAAGCTACCCTAATCCATCCCCCAAAATCCCAACTTTACTACTCACACACTGTGATCATGCTGGGGTCCGAAACCCAGAAAAGCTTAAGATTTTCATATGTGATAGCCTGTGATCTCGTGAGCAAGGTTGGAGAAGAAATCAAATGCAAGTACTGATATATTAAAAAGTTATCAAAGCTACAAGGTTGCAAAAAATGAAAAAACTATCAAGAACAACAAGAACAAGAGAGAGAAAAACGAGAGCAAAACCTAAAAATTCCTAAGCCAAAGCGGCGCTATTTGATTCTTCCTCTTAGGTTTAGTGAGGCGCATTTATACATAGTCAAAAGTACTTATTACATTTTGGGAGTTTTTAGGAGAAAAGTTGGAGAGTGCGCACTCGACCCAGCAGTCGAGTGGGGTGGTCAAGTGGCCTCTCGAGTAGGCAGGTAGTGCTAAAATCCAGTGAGCCTGTGATGCTGAGGTAGCCTGTCTAGAGTGCCCACTCGAGTGCCTGGTCGAGTAGCTTGTCTAGAGTGCTCACTCGAGTGCCTGGTCGAGTAGCCTGGTCGAGTGAGCCATCTTTCTTTTCTGAAATCTTCACTCGACTCCATAGGGCTTGACTGCACATCTTCACCCAATGAGCCAAAATCCAAGTATGCTCCATATGCTCCATAAGTACCTGATAAGACCCCAAATATGCAAAATTCATGCAATGCCTATACAGAAATATTAAACATCCTATATGAAGCATAAATGCACAAAATGGTATATGGATAAAATCTACTCTAAGGCACGATAAAAAGCTGGTAAAAATGTATATAAAAGTGGTGTTATCAACTACAAACACGGATACATATCCAAGCCATAGTTCATGACAGAGGCGACTTAAGTCACCACACCATGGTACTCAACTTCCGCAGGTAACAACATGCTTAGACCAGCCGTATAAACAAGTTCGCTAAGTTCACAAAGTCCTATAACTCAACTATTGCAGGTTATAACACGAAGCTTCGGTAATACAAGTTCTGAGAAGTAGGTTTACGCGGTTAGCGCTCTTATTCTCCTAAATCAGTGCTTGGTGATCAATTCAAGAAACATGCATTAAGTAAAAAAATATCCCAAGAGAACTCATAATCTAGATGAAAATTGGATCTAACAACCTAAGTGAATGCAACCATATTTTCCTAACATATTACTCCATCAAACATAACAAGAGAACTACTCGCTCATGGTGTAAAGAAACGCAATAGACATCATAGAAAACATCAAATAATGATTCAATATAACAAAGGGGGTTCAAAGGAAACTTCTCTAGATGTCATAGAAGAGATCTCGTCTTCCCAATAGCAAGTACAAAGAGTAGAAAAGAGAAACAATGAAGAACAAAGATGAAACTTCAAGGAGATGGTCTTCTAGGTTAAGGCGACAAAGGAGGATGAAGCGGTGGCTTGAGAGGTGGTATGAGGTCGTGGATCACCTTTTCTAGCACATAGATAGGCTGTCCTTGGGCGTTGTTCTTGTGAGTGGCCGCGCTTACGGTTTCCATAACCCGAAGGAGTCTTTATATAGGGTCTCCCACGAAATTAGGTCAAGAGGCATCAAAACTACGTCATATTGATAAGCTTAGAGGCAATGGGCCGAGCCTCTTCATAGGCTAAGGTCCTCAGGTCGGAGTGAGTCAGCACCGGTCACTAGAGGTAGTGACCGAGGTCTCCAAGAGGGTTAACCTCGGTCACGGGGCTTGTGACCGAAGTAGACATGTCTTCACTCTTCGGGCTGCATCTTCCAAACGGCTGAATGGATTGCTTCGATTCTTGTCCGAGGTGAATCTTGACTCTCGTATTTTTCCATGGATATAGAAAACTCCAAAATTAGTCCATGAAAAGGTCTTCTAATGTTGCCCAACTTCTGATGCTTCAAAACGGCCTTGAAACATGTTTTGCTTGCCTTTGGGTCCCTTTTGCTCCAAAACTCCCAAATGTCTTTGGGAAGTGCAAATGGTAGAAAGTGGCCATAAAGCTTCCATAATCTCTTGTTTCTTCATGATTTCTCTGCTAAAGACATATGAAATATAGGCCAAAATACGATGATATCAACTCTCCAAAACTTAGGGTTTGCTTGTCCTCAAGCAAATAAGAATTCAAGACTGGTGGAGAGGTTTGAAAATCGTGAAAACTCTCCTATGATCAGAGACAATGTTCATAATAGATGACCTGCAGACGTGTTAGTACATGGATTCTCAGTCTAAAATTTCTCAGTATAGACTCACAACATTCTGAATCTCTGATCCTTCCATCGCAAACCGTTCAGAGACTTTAGAATTCACTTTGGTCAACTCCTTACATTCATTCGGGGTAGACGACGCTTGCTATAAAAAGGCTTTTGGTGTTTAAGTGGAGTTTAAAGTGTTTAGAGTGTACCATGCTTTCAGAAGGCAGCTATGTTGTAGACCCGCAAGAGAGTATGAACCCATTGATGTTCACAGCTTCCAAGCACTTCTTCATGTCAACACCTTGTTCCTTTTCTTCTTTTCTTCTTCTGGTTCCCCCAGACTAAGATGTTTCTGTGGGGTTCTTTGCACCATCTTCATAATTTATTTTCTTCATAACCTTCTCCTCGGGATCTCCTGTGCTTATGAGATTATTTTGTAACCGTTTCCTTTCCTTTCTTTTTCTTTTCTTTTTCTTTTTCTTTTCTTTTTCTTTTTCTTTTCTTTTTATTTTTCTTTTCTTTTCTTTTCTTTTTCTTTTCTTTTTCGTTTTCTTTTTTCTTTTCTTTTCTTTTACTTTTCTTTTTGGTGAAAGGGGAAACGGTACATAAATTTACAAGTCTCAAGCACAAGATGTGAGTACCTTTTCTTATTGATTCCAAGATGTAATGTTGTGTATACCAAATCATGACTCTCTCTCTATCTTTTCTTTGATTCGTTCAAGCTCTCCATCTTCAAGTGGTTGGAAAACTGTGTCTGAAATTTCTCTCTCACGTTTCTACGCATATCTGCCAACGAGAATGAAAAAGAGATCGGTGAGAGGTCTGAAAAGAAATATTTGGTGTAAGGGTAAACCACTAAAAATGAGTGGCCATTCAGGATCAGCAAAGAGTGGTAAAATGGATAAGAAGTCTTGAATGTGTTGTTCGTTTCCCCAATCTAATGCACTCATGAGAAATAATTCAAGTCAGGATTATGGTTCAAATAGAGTGGAGTTAACGTCCGTTCCAACCATGTTCTCCGTAGGATGAGACTTTAGGGAGAAAGGTCCAGCGGTGAGCTTCTAGGTGTTGTCCGTTTATTAGTGAATCCTGCAAAACATGTCCTCTGGGAATGAATCAGAACATGCTTTAAGTCAAAATCATCATATCATAGGGTCATAGTTTGCTACAAACTTGACTCAATAAACCGCATAAAATCGAATAAAAAGACATCAAAATGACTCAAGAGAAATAAAAATGCGTACATAAACGGATAAAATCCCACAGACTTGAATCACACTGTCCCCAGTGTGAACTGTCAAAATAAAAGAGGGAATAGAAATCAAGTGCATAAAAATAGAGATAGAACGAGTGAACCTTCAACTTCTCAGGAGATTCTGGTGCTCGGTGGTGGACTAATCATGGTGTCTGGGATCTGAGGTCATTCTCTCTGCAAGTGTAGTGGCTGCGAGGTACTCTGCTAGCTGCTGCTCTGCTGCAATCCATAATGCTCTCTCCTCCTCAAGAGTAGTGGTGTCACTCCCCGAAGGGTTGCGTGTGATGTGGTGAGAAGCAAAGGAAGTAATTGCCCTAGCCTTGGAAAACTTACCAAGAGTGAGTGGTAGACGGTCTTCGGGAAAAAATGAGTGATACTCACTCGTAAAAGGGTACCAACTCGGGATGCCATCTCTAAGGCGTGGAACAGTAGGGCAAGGAAGTAGTATGGTGTTTGTGGCATATGGTGGAGAATGGTACCTATATCCAATCTGGTCGGGGTTGATTCGTGCTCCTTCAAGTATCTTCATCTTCTCAAGCTTTGCAAGGTCCAAATGGTTGTCTTTGATTGTGTGGGGACGGTCTGTGAGGTTGACTCCAGCGGTCTCAAGGATGGTAGTGATGACTCCTCCAAAGCTTATGCAAGCTTGCTTGTCTCTACTTGTGATAGCATCATGCATGATCTTCACAAGTCTCTTGGCTAGGAGGGCAGCATAGTTGGCTCTTCGTGGATGCTCAACAAAAGGTATGCTCAAGATATTAAGCTCATCACTAATCACATTGTTCTGGGCTGTGCGTGAGAAGATAGTGTTGGTGAGAAGCTTGTGTTCATACCGGATCGATGAGTGTGATAGTGAGGCAGCCTTGGTCTTGCCACTATCAAAACTTCTTTGTCCAAAGCTTGACCAGAAAGCATTGGTATCAACTTGTCCAAACTCAATGCCATCTTGGTATTCAAATCCAAGTGCATTCCCAAGATCAAGAATGGAGATGTGGTGGTGCTCACCATTGATGGTGAAGAAGAGCTTTCCATCTTGTGCCAATGGGGCTTGTGTGCGCGGATAGGCTAGTGTGACTGTGGCAAGAAATTGCCTTGTCTCTTCTTCATTGATCTCTTGGTCAGTATATGCTAGGAAAGTGCTGAGTCATATAGCACTCAAAATCCATTCAACATCACTTGTCAATCCAAGAGCATGCAAGGATGTATCAAGATGGGTATAAGCTTGAACTCATAGAGTGGTGTGAGATAATTAAGACTCTCATCCATCTTCTTTCCAACAAAGGTCAAAGGCAGCTTCTTCTTCTTGAGTTGTTGGTGTAAGCGGCGAGCTACTCTAGCTCTAAGATGGCGTGGCACACATAGCTTGATTGGTGCATCATAATCACTATCATCCCTAATCTCATCACTCTTGATCATAGAGTTGGCGCCTTCATCAATAGATTCTTTACCTTTGTTTCCATGTGTTGCTTTGTCATGTATAATCTTAGTCCTCATCTCATCACTAGGGATGGTCTGAAATTTCTTCTTAGAGGTCCTAGTGTCCATTTTTTGGTACCTAGAACAAAAGATATTGATACAAGTTAGCAACATGGCTCAATGAGAAACATATTTCAATCCATTACATATGAGATGTAACAATGGGATTGAAATAGACAAGATAATGTATGTTCAATATAAGAAATCAAGATTTGCATTCTAAATCAAGTTTAAAGCAATACTAAGTGAAAAACCATTCTAAATTCTCTTATCAAGTGTGAATGATATCTAAAAAGTTCAATTCCTAAACAATTGCATCATTAATTCCGTTTTCCCTAAGGTCACAAAATTTTAGCAAAGCAAAAATCAAATTCTATCAACAATACATCACAAAAATCAGTTCTTAGAGAACCTAGAAGCTATTTTATAAGTTCTCTATCACTTTCTAGTAACAAAAGTCAATGAATCAAGATAATCTAGAAATACCTCTTTTGAAGCTCATAGAGAAAATTAGAATTTAGAGAACATTCCTTGGTGTTTGATGAATGTGATAAGAGATTTGTGATCTCTTAATGATTGGGTATTGAGATTTCCAATCAATTAATAAAAACCCTAATTTTGAAAAGTTTGGATTCAAAGAGATCTATCTCCCAATGGACTTGGAGACATGATAAAAAGGTTCTTGAATCTTTAAAATCCTCTTTAATAAAACATGTTTTAACCTAAAAAGGTTGGATTTTTAAATAGGAGGGGAAACTTACCTGTGGAGCCCACGGGATAGGAGTTTCACGAAAACTTACAGTGAGTTCCGGGAATAATCCGTTTTGTTGTATGTGAAAAGCATTTCAAAGGGAAGTTGTGGATTCTCGGATTGTACAAACAAACCGGGAAAACTCTCAAGACGGCTCGGATTAAAGATTCGGACAAATGGGACCCGGGTGGATCGGGGACCGGGTCTGGTGAAGAACCTCGGTCACAGGCTTCATTACCGGGGCCACCCCTTCTTGGCACCTCAGTCATGGGCCTCGTGACCGGGGTTTTGGCTCCTCGTGGTCAAAACTTTGGTTTTGGCCAAATACATCTTGGAAATCATTTTTCTCAACCTGTAAAGTAGAATGGCATCCCACAATGATACTAAAGACTTGGATGAACACTTATCTTGATGGTTTGGAGATAGGTTGGATTCCTTTGTCATATTTCCCAACTAAGGTCCCAAATGAGGGTCCATTGGAAAATTTTGACTTTCAATCCGTGAATTGCCATTTCTCGTTTGATCATTACCTCTTAGATGTCCTCATATCATTAGACATTCAATATCAAAGCATTTGATCAAAGCATTTTCAAGATTCTCCAAGTTTCACGAATTCCAAAGTCGTGATAATTTCTAGTTTCGAACTGGGATAATTTCTAGTTTCGAATTTCATCGCTCTCAAAACTACTCAATTATATTGAGTACCCGATTATAGTTCATTTGATCGAGTATTTCTTGGAAATTCTCTTACCTTAGTGATTTTTGTAGCTGCGGAAGGTGCCGGCTAAAGGGTGAAGAATGAAAAGTTGGCCATTTTCAAATCTGAGCTTTTTCTTCTGAAATTTCTTTGAGCAAAACTTCCCAATGGTCAACTTCTTAGTGTGTGTCAAGTTGGACCACTTTTTCTGGAGTAGATTTCAATATCCTCCCACTTTGGTGAATTATGCAAACGTGAAGCTTAAGATGGAATGATCTCCTACCCATGAGTCCTTCTCCAAAAAGTAACTCGACCATTACTCCTAGAATACCCATATTGTGTTGAGTACCTGATCCTTGGTCATTTGGACAAGTGGCACTTTAAAATTCTTCAATGGGTCATGAATAGGGCTGTCAATTGGACATTTTGTCCATGGGCAAAGCCCCGTCTAACTTCAAAATTATCCAAATGGACATGTCCAATCGGACTGGTTGTCCAATTGGACATGTCCATTTGGACATCAATTAAAAATGGGCAAACTAAGATGGACAGCGGACAGCCCATGGACAAACATAATTAAAATATTTTTTTAGTTTAAGGTAACTAAAAGAAAATAAAAAATTATTTATGAAAAAAAAAATCTCAAAATTAATAAGTTAATATTTTCTTTAATTGAAAAAAATATATATCTATTACACCTAATTTCATATTTTTTTTTCTTCAATCTTACCTATTAAGAAAAAAATATATTTATTTTGTTTACTTATTGTTTAGATTCTTGAATTTATATTTTCTTGATTTTGTTTATGTGATTCTAATTTTTTTCAAATTATGGATCAAAGTTCTGTGATTCTGATTTTTTTTTTACTTATTGTTTACAATATATGGATCAAAGTTATGTTTTTTTATTTTGTTGTGCACTTTAAATATTTAAGTCTAGATAACTAAGTGGACGTCCATGGAAAGTCCATTTGGACTTGGTCCTTTTTGGACATGGACGTTCTTTGTCCATTGTCCAGGCGGACGGACAAATAAATGTCCAGACAAAAAAAACATCCAACCGGACATGCCCATTTGGACATGGACAGCCCCTTTGACAGTACTAGTCATGAATGACCTAGTCGTGGCTCGGGAACGGACTGGTCTTTGGCCTTGACTTGGTAAAATCGTATGGACGTGGTTGGAGAAGGTTGCATAGCTCCCTGGGGTAGTAAGGATGGTTCGGGAAGACTCCATTAGATCAAAGGTGTGAAAACACCATTTTGGCCAAAATCTTCAAAAACCTCGGTCATGGGGCTCGTGACCGGGGTGTGGCCTTCTCGGGGCCTCGGTCATGGATCTTGTGACCGGGGTATGGCCTTGTACAGGCCTCGGTCTCATGGCTTATGACCGAGGTTTGGCCTCATGTCGCCTTGGTCATTTCCAACTTGACCCAAAGGCTGACCTTCTTCTTCTCTTTCGTTTTTCTGTTTTCTCCTTTTGTATTTAGTTTTCTTGTTTGTGTAGAATCTGAAATAAAACATGCAAAGATCAAACGGAAAATGAAATCAAATCTAAAAAGGTAAAGGAAAACTTACAAGTGGGTTGCCTCTCACAAAGCGTACTTGTTTAAAGTCTTTGGCTAGACTTGGGAAGCTCATTAAGCTTGAGAAGGTATAGCCTTGGAGACTGACATCTCCTTAGCCTCCTTAAGGTCTTGATAGTCAGCTCCTGTGTCTGTCACAAGTTGTTCTTTTGATGAAGATTCATACACTTTGGCTTGAAGAATAACTTCCTTGGTGTGCCTTATCATCTCTTCAATCCAATCTTTGCTCTCCTTGCTAGGTTCCGGAGGAACAATGATCTTGATCTTTGAAATCTGGGGCTGCTCGGGAGGCTTTGATGGTAGCTTCCGAGTTTCTTAGTGAAACTCTTAGTTCCCACATTGGTCTTATCAACCTCGGGATCAATTGAATCTTCATCATATGGTGGAGCTCGCGGCTTCACAATAGAGAGAGTTGGATATAATACCTTTTTGTTGACATTGGTGAAGGTTGTTCTCTTGTTGTTGCGATCCATGATGGCTCCAACAGTGGCAAGGAATGGTCTTCCCAAGATCAAAGGTCTCTCATTCTTCTCATTCATCTCAAGAATGTGAAAATCTGTAGGGACTATGCAGTCTTCTACAACTAGTTGCAAATCACGAACTAGTCCATCAGGGATCTTCTGCGAGGAGTCTCCAAACACAAGACTCAAGTTGGACGGAGACAAGTCTCTAAGTCCAAGTCTCTCAGCGATATTTCTTGACATAACATTGACATTAGCACCAGAATCACATAAAGAATTAGAGAATTCAATGCCTGTTATGGAGCAAGAGCAAACAAAGCGTCCAGGATCTTTTACTTTTGGTAGTCTCCTCATCGGATATTGTTGTTGCTCGTCATCTTCCATGGTACTTGTCATACGCACCATGTCTTCATGATAATCAAAAAGTGGAACCAATGGCTCACTCATACGCACCAGCTTCTTCACAAATGTGGAAAGGCCTTCAAACTTACCATTCAACTCGCCATAGATGTTATCCACCTTGACATTGATATCCCTTGTTGCTTGTTGATGAGAAACAAGTAGTTCCCGCATCATAGTTTCAAGTCTATCACCTTGTGGTATTGGAGCTTGAGCTTGTCCGGCTGGAAAGGGCACCTTGTTGTTAGTGTTGACTGGAGGTCGCGGCTGAAAGTTGCCACCAAAGTTGTTGTTGTTGTTTTGAAACCAGTTTTGAAATGGTCTCTGCTGCTGCTGTGGATAGGTCTGGTTTTTAGGGTTCTCAACATTAGGAGTCCTATAAGATAGGTTAGAATTGTACCGAAAGTTGTTGTTGAAGTTGTTGTAGCTGCGGTTCGGAAAGGAGCCTTGGGTACTAACATAGTTAACATCTTCTTCTTGATCCAATGAATCATCAAACTCATGGAAACCATCATTGTTTCCATCATCAATCGTACCACAAGAATTGATAGCATGGTTCTGATTCCTTAAGGCTGGATCAAAATGTTCTTAAGCTCGGTGATCTGCTTAACATCAGAATCACTAAAACATGTGGTTCTATCAAAATCAGTGCAAGAGTTGCTACTACTTGCAGCAAGGTTCTCAATGAGAGCTCTTCCTTCTAGGAAAGTCTTAGTGGTGAAATCTCCATTGCTGGCCGTGTCGAGTGACTACTGAAACTTTGGATGTAATCCTATATAGAATGTACTTAGAATATTACCTCCACTGAAGCCATGGTGAGGACAATAACGTTCATAGTCCTTAAAGCGCTCCCATGATTCATAAAATGTCTCGACAGGTCCTTGTTTAAAACTTTGAAGTTTGTTCCTAGGGGGTAAAGACTTAAACCATCTATGAGCCTTGTCGGCTAAAGAGAAAGGAAAAAGCTTACACATCAAATAGTCTTGTAGTGCTGCAGATTTCTTCAAAAAGATCAATGTGATCCATAGGATGTTCTTTGGTGAGTCCATGGAACTGGTTTTGCTTCACCAAACCAATGATTTGAGGTTTAATCTCATAGTCACGCCTTGGTGGATTGGGAACTCGTATGGCAGCTCGGTCTTGAGGATACTGATTCAGTATGTCAAAGTTGGCTATTGTACGGTTCTGATTGGCACGCCTAAGAGGGTGCACATAAGCAGCTTGTCTATCACCAACATTGGCATGTTGAGGAGCATGGACAACATCAGGAGGCTGGTGAGGAGCATTGATCTTATCTCCTAGGCCTACATGGTTAGCTTCACGTGGAGCTTGGTTGTGAATCTCCATAGGATTCACAGGTGCTTCTTCAGGTCCATAGATGGGGTTATCATCCTCATCATGCATCTGTTGCCTCTCAGCATCATTGGCAACAGCTTTGTGATCATCAAGATCACCTTGATCTTGGTTCTTTAATTCGGCCATGAGTTGTTGTCTCTGAAGTTTTCTGAGTTCACGTTCAAGTCAGTCTATGTCTTGGATTGGAGTGAAGGCTTCAGAGTTTTGGCTCCTTGTCATGCACCACGAATCCTGAGATAGAAACAAGAAAGGATCACAGAGATATGGAGAACAAAAAGTAAAATAAAATTGAAAAATTCAAATGAAAAATTTTAAGTATCTTAGACGAGAGATCTTATCGAATTCAAAGGTAGCTTGTAGACTCTCCGGCAACGGCGCCAAAAACTTGATGTGTCGTAAAGTTTTCCTCAAGAAAACCACACAATGAATGAACTGCAAGTGCACATCAAATCAGTAGTAGTACTTAAGGTATCGATCCCACAAAGAGTAACAAGTACGCAAATTGAATTCAAGCAAAGATATCTAACTAAGACAATGCAATAAGGGGTTTGGTTTTGGGTTTTCTAGTGAATGAATGCAAATGAATGAATGAAAGCAAAGTGAATGATTGATTTGTAAGCTATATGATTAAGAGATTGGGCGTCTAGGGTTTATCTAAGGTTTCCATGGTTCTAACAAATAGGGGATAGTTCTAAAGGATAGGTTTTCATAAATGGTTCTCAACTACAAACACGGATACACACCCAAGCTATAGTTCATGACAGAGGCGTCTTAAGTCACCACACCCTGGTACTCAACTTCCGCAGGTAACAACATGCTTAGACCAGCCATATAAAAAAGTTTTCTAAGTTCACAAAGTCCTATAACTCAACTATCGCAGGTTATAACACAAAGCTTCAGTAATACTAGTTCCCAGAAGTAGGTTTACGCGGATAGCGCTCCTCTTCTCCTAAATCAGTGCTTGGTGATCAATTCAAGCAACATGCATTAAGTAAAAGATATCCAAAGAGAACTCATAATCTAGGTGGAAATCGGATCTAACAACCTAAGTGAATGCAACCATGCTTTCCTAAGATATTACCCCATCAAACCCAACAAGAGAACTACTCGCTCAAGGTGTAAAGAAATGCAATAGACATCATAGAAAACATCAAATAATGATTCAATATAACAAAGGGGGTTCAAAGGAAACTTCTCTAGATGTCATAGAAGAGATCTCGTCTTCCCAATAGCAAGTACAAAGAGTAGAAAAGAGAAACAATGAAGAACAAAGATGAAACTTCAAGGAGATGGTCTTCTAGGTTAAGGCGACAAAGGAGGATGAAGCGGTGGCTTGAGAGGTGGTATGAGGTCGTGGATCCCCTTTTCTAGCTCCTATAGAGGCTGTCCTTGGGCGTTGTTCTTGTGAGTGGCCGCGCTTAAGGTTTCCATAACCTAAGGAGTCTTTATATAGGGTCTCCCACAAAATTAGGTCAAGAGGCATCAAAACTACGTCATTTTGATAAGTGTAGAGGTAATGGGCCGATACTGCTCATGGGATGAGGTTCTTAAGTCGGAGTAAGTTGGCACCGTAGGGGTAGTGACCGAGGTCTCCAAGAGGGCTAACCTCGGTCACGGGGCTTGTGACCTAGGTGGATATGTCTTCACACTTCGGGGTGCATCTTCCAAACGGCTGAATAGATTGCTTCCAGTCTTGGTTGAGGTGAATATTGACTCCCCTAGCTTTCCATGGATATAGAGAACTCCAAACATGGTCCAAGGGAAGGTCTTCAAATGTTGCCCAACTTCTGATGCTCCGAAACTGCCTTGAAACGTGTTTTGCTTGCCTTTGGGTCCCTTTTGCTCCAAAACTCCGAAATGTCTTTGGGAAGTGCAAATGGTAGAATGTGGCCATAAAGCTTCCATAATCTCTTGTTTCTTCATGATTTCCCTGCCAAAAAAATATGAAATATAGGCGAAAATACAATGATATCAAAGGTATTACGTAATAAAAAACCGTCTATACAAAAGAAATATCAGCGGTTCGTATCTCCTCTGCATCTCTTGACAACAGACTACCGATCTGATGACCGAAGTGCATGGGAGCGATTGCAGGAGTCACACCTCTGAAGAACTCTCGCAAGACAAATAAAGAAACTAGGCTACTACTGGTTAACGATGCTCGCAAATTGCGAATCCTATGCAGCAAAATGTGAGAAGTGCCAAAGGCACGCCCCGGTTATAAATCAGCCAGCTCACGAGCTGTTGTCTTTATCCTCCCCCTATCCATTTATGAGATGGTCTATGGACGTAATCGGCCATCTCGAAATGTTGGCTACTAAAAAGTAGTGATTCCTTTTAGTCCTAACAGACTACTTCACCAAATGGATATAAGCAAAACCCCTCGTAACTTTTAATGAGAACACCGGTCAAAGCTTCATCTGGCGAGACATCATATGCCGCCACAAACTACCGTATGAAATCAAAACGGAAAACGAATAAAACTTGACATCCAACAAATTTCTAGCATTTCTCGGAAAATGGAACATCAAACTAACAACGTCCACACCACGTTACCTTCAAGGGAACGTACAAGCTGAGGCTTCTAATAAAGCACTACTCAGTAACATAAAGAAAACATTCAACTCAACAAAGGGTCTATGGGAAGACGAGCTCCAGAAAGTACTTTGGGCTTGCCGCACAACCCCCGGGAAAGCCACAGGAGAAACCCCATTCTCCTTGGCCTACAGAATCAAGGCCGAAGTCCCCTGATATATCATGGTTTTTAGCCATGATATACATATTGATTTTAGAGTCTTTTGTATATATATATTGAGTCTTATTAGGTACAAATGCGAGATGGACCTTGTTAATACATTATGGAGCATTGTTGCTGAAAAGTTGGAAAGTTACTGTTCACCGAGTTACTGTTCACCGTTACTGTTCATGTCCACTGACACACATGGATAGTGTCGGTCGACATGGTACTATTCACGCCGAAGATTTGCCGTTTTTGCCCATAGGTTTTTCTTATTTGCAATTAGTCCAATTTCATGTTTTAACATATATATAGTATTTTTATGTCATTGTTTAGACCAATGCTTTATTTTTCTACAACCACCTTCAGAGATATTTTTGAAGAAGACTTCTAAACTCTTTCTCCTCTTGATTTATTTTATGATTTTTATTCTATTCATGATGTTTGTTTTATTCACCATGTCTGAGTAGTTTACTTGTTAGATCTAGGATTTTCAAGGGTTTATGATGAATTGTTGAATTGGACATAAACATATTAGGATATTCATAATGTTCTTCATCTAGATTTGAATCTATACTAGTTGAAGACTAGCCGCCAGAATCTAGAATCAAAGGAATGTTAGTAGGCGCGAGAGTGTTATTGATATCCTGACCTAATCTGAGATGAGCAAACAGCCTTTTCGCAGCGAGAGTTGGTTTAGGAATTTTGTGAACATATCATACTTGTTATTCATTCAGACTCTATATATTTGTATGCGCAAAGAGATTTGGTTTACTTTTGTTTAGAGGATAGATGTCGTCGCAGCGAGAGTTGGATAGATATTATCATAGTGTTATGAGTTTAAGAACCGAACATACAATTTCATCCTAATTATTGAACCGCCCAGTTCACAATTCAAAGTATTCCCCAATTGATTTCCCTAGGTCTAGCTTCTTCTCATATTGAATCTACATCCTTATTTTTTTGTTTCCATCTTGTTTTATTTAATTTACATTCATTGATTTAGCTTAATTCAAAACTGATAATCTATTGTGTGAACTAGAGTCTCCGTGGAATTCAATCCCTAAGTACTACAGTGATCTTTTAATTTGAGAGAGTAGCTCTAAAGGTTAATTTGAGCATATCAAATTTTGGCGCCATTGCCGGGGACTCTTTGATTCACCATAAGGTTTAGGTTATAATTTAGTCTAATTTTTTTCTTTTATTTTGTTACTTACGCGTTCTTTCTTTTCTTGTGTGTTTCAGGTGCACGCATAAGCACAGTACCAGGATCAATAAGGATCTTTCACTTGTGAACTTTTCTACTCAAGAACTAGCTAAGTTAGAGCGAGTTAACCAGAAAGCAGAGAGGATATCAGAGATGGTTAATCCACTGGTGTTGTTTAGGGATAAGATTGGAGTTTGTGTGATTCAGAGGAGCAAGTGCGCAATGCGCAGGGTCAGAAATTGGATGCTGATGGAAACATGATACTCGAAGTCGTTGAGCATGTCGACCGACACGCTGCTGGTGTCGGTCGTCAGGGACGGAATTTTCAGGGTCCACATGATGATGAGAATGAGAATTGTGTTGAGGAGAAAACACTTGCTGAATTCAACAGGCCTAGTAAGTTCTATGCTAATTGGTCTGCTATCCGACCTTCTGCTTTTCAGAGGAATGACTTTGAGCTGAAACCCGCATACTACACTCTTGTGGGACAGCATCCTTTTCATGGTCTTTCGAATGAACACCCAACGGATCACATTGAGAGGTTTGAGGATTTGGCTTCTAGCATTAAAGCCAGTGGAGTGTCAGAGGACTACATTTTCTGCAAGCTCTTCCCATACTAACTTGCTGGGGAAACAGCTTATTGGCTTAAGCAGTTGAAACCAGGATCTTTGACGAATTGGAACACAACTTCTATGATGATGCAAGGTATGAAGATTTGAGTAACATGATCTCCCAGTTTACTCAAGGACCTATTGAGACTTTGAAAGCAGCTTGGTTAAGATTCAAGGGATATCAGAGAGATTGTCCACATCATTATTTCAGTGAGGTTCAGCTTTTGGGTACTTTCTATAGAGGTGTTGATTGGAGGTATCAGATGGCTTTAGATGCTGCTAGCAATGGAAACTTCAAGACCAATACACCTAGGGCTGCGAGTAAGTTGATTGAGAACTTGGTTTTTAGTAACAGTACCAAGAATGCAGACCTGATAGGATAAGACAAGCAGCTAACATGGGTAATGGTCAGTTTGTGGAGGTGAATGCAAAGTTGGATATGGTACACAGTCTTCTTGTGGGTAAAAAATAAGTTAAGTGTGCTACAGAGGTTGAAGAAAAGGATGTAAACTACATCAATGTAACTGGATATCAGGAACAGAGATATGGATACACACCATGGCCTGAGTACCAACAGCTCTATCCGAATAATAGTTTCACCAAAAACTATGAATCTTCATCTCACCAGACACCTCCTGCAAACACTATTGAAAATGAGATTAAGTATATGTTGGAACAGATACTGGAGGGTCAGCAGGATATCGCAGTTGATTTTAGAGGCAAGATTGATACTTTATACACAGACTTGAATGGAAAATTTGAAGCTTTGAACGGCCATGTGAAGAAGCTAGATATTCAAATTTACCAATCAGCTAGTTCTTCAAGAGGATCGGATACAAAACAACATCAACCATGACACGTTGTTACTTTGAGTAGTGGGATACAACTAGATCCTGTTTTGAAGAAAGGATTGTCATCTGAGGACATCATAGATCTGGAAGAAGTGGAAGATGATGTGATTTCTGAAGATTTTTTGTCCACGACGACCGACGCACAATCACCATGTCGGTCGACATGGGCAGGAATACAGGCAACAGAATCTATCCATGTCGATCGACACACATCTGGTGTTGGTCGACGTGAGTGCAACAATAGTCCGAATACAGCTGAAACAATACCACAACCTGCAGAAAGGGTTTACAAACCAAAGATACCACATCCTTATCCAATGCCAAGGAAGTCTAAGCAAGAGATGGAGAATATGAGATGCAAGGATATGATGGATAAGGTTTCGATTGAACTTCCTCAAGTTCATGAAGTTAAGCTTACACTTCCACTCAAGAGGTGTGTTAAGAGAATGGTTATTAATGTTGTGAGTCGTGAGGAAGGAGCTTTGCTTACCAGAAGCATCATCGCGATTTGCTTGAACAATATCCCACATAAGAGGAAAGGAAAGCAGAAGGAAGTGATTGTCTCTGAACAAGTTATTGCCATGATTGAGAGTAGGACTATAGAGAAGCTACCTGATCCATGAAGTTTTGTGCTTGATTGCTGCATCTCAACAGAAGTATTTTCTCAGTCTCTTTGTGATCTTGGCTCAAGTATCAGCCTGATACCTTACTATGTTGTTGTTAGACTTGGGATGCCTGCTTTCAAGCCAACAAATATCATTCTTGTCTTGGCTGATAGGTCCAAGAGGATTCCAGTAGGTGTCTTAGAAGATGTTCCAGTGAAAATTGGAAATTTCTTGATTTCCACAGACTTTGTGAGGTTGAAATATGAAGAAGAAGCTAAGGATCCTCTAATTTTGGGAAGACCTTTCTTGGCTACTGTTGGTGCCATGATTGATGTAAGGGGGAGCAGGATAGGCTTAAATTTGGGTGATCAGGTCATGAACTTTGACATGGCCAAGTTGAGAAAGTCACCTACCATTGATGGTTAGACATTCTCTGTAGAAACCTCCAATGACATTACTGCTGGGTATGTCAAGGAGTTGGGTCCTAATGAGCAAGTGAATAAGCAAGCTTTTGAGTTTGAGGATTGGAGTGGCGATCATATCTTCCAGACTAGGTTGAAGGACGAGGTTCTACTCATTGATAGATTGCTAGAGGATGACGTTTTCTAATGGCAACAAGGATTGCAGAGATGAATTTCAGAAAAAGTGCAGATATCCGAGTTTTGGGTTCGTGTCGATCGACACGGCCTACCTGTGTCGGTCGACACGCTCTGCCACTTGGTCTGCGGTTTTCAAAAACAGCTGGTTTTTAGAATGATCTCAATGCTGCAAGTCTTAAAGATGTTGTCAGACATAAACCTCCAGATCTCACACTTCATTCACCCCTGGAAAAGAAAAGGTACGCACTCTCAAAGCCCAAATCATCTAAGATGATCAATAAGACTTTTCAAGATACAAAGACTGTTTTGCAGTTAATCAAGCCACGAGATTCTCGTAGAGCGTTTGTTTCTTCTGTTGATGATTTTGCAGGGAAAAGAAGTGTCCCACCCAGACTAACGTCCCACCCGGCTGATGTTCCTCATTACCTTGGTCGTTCTCATGCACCTAATGCTTACACTCCACCATGGATGAAGCGACGTCTTCCCAAGAGACATTCATTGCCACTCACTCGTCCACTAGATGCACGTGCTTCAGCCAAGTCAAGCTAATGACTTTCAAAACAAGCTTAGTGGGAGGCAACCCACTTGTAAGTTTTTCTTTTTCTTTTTACTTTTAAGTCATTTTTCTTCTTGCTTTTGAGTCAGTTTTTATTTTGATTTTCATTGGATCATGTTTGAACTTGTTTTGTTATCATATTTTCTTGTTATTTGATGTGATTTGGAGCTCTTAAATCAGGATTTAGTGTCATAAAACAGATTGAATGACCAATATATTGGTGTGAGACTTCATTGTACGATCTTCACACTCATGTCGACAAACACACGATCTGTGTTTCGATCGACACACACACCATTACCAGGTTACAATTTTCAAAACTCAACAATTCACTCATGTTTAATTTTTGTTTATTTATTTCACCTTCCTTAAGCTTAATTACACTGGGGACAGTGTAGTAAGTCTGGGGGAGGTTGTTACTAACTCTATTTATTCTTTTGAGAGTCAGTCCCAAATTTTCTTTTATTTTTCACAATTTTGTTTTATTGAGTCAAACCTAGTTAGAAACTATGAACTATCTCTTGGTCTATTGTTGTTTGTTATATTATCTGGTGACCATTGTTACAGAGCTTATTCAGATTCAACTAATATAAAAAACCCAAGTCTGACCTGTTAACTTTAGATCCCCATACCTACAACAGATGCCCGCTATACCCTGAGCTAATTTCTGTCAGTTGCTTTTACCTCATGGACGAAATTGGTGTTTGAGAGCTTGACTTTTCATTCATACCTGACCTGATAAAACCAATGTAAGTTATGATGTCTAGTCTCCCCAAAAGTTGTTACTAATAATAAAAGTCTTTAAGGTATAGTCTATGAATGACCAGGTGATTCTCTGAGGTAAAGAAGGTAGGATAAATCAATGCCGCAATAACTTGCTTCTTAAGGGGATGATGAAAGTAGGGTTGCTGTGAGGGTAGGCGAAAATAACCAAGGAAAAGAAAATAATAAAAGATCCAAAATAACCAAGGATTTTAGTCTGGGGGAGACGAAAACATCGTTGTTGTTGTAAGGTTTGTCTTGTTATGGTATAGGATGACAGCTGAGTCTAGAAGGCTCTTGAATATTGAATTCAGAAATGAGACCTAGTGATGAATGGCTTACTAAAGGGATATGTTGTTAAGTTGTGATGGGTATTAAGAAGACTGCGAGTGACTACAGTGAATGTACATGGTGGTTAGTCTCTGAATAGTTCTTGTACCATCTGGATTACATGATGACTGGTAAGCACAATGTTCTGAAGAGTAGGTGAGTTTCGCGATTTTCAAACTTCTTCCTTGATTTAGTTTTCTGTTTGCTTGAGGGCAAGCAAAAGGTAAGTCTGGGGAAGTTGATATATCATGGTTTTTATGATTTTTAACCATGATATACATATTGGTTTTAGAGTCTTTTGTATATATATTGAGTCTTATTAGGTACAAATGCGAGGTGGACCTTGTTGATACATTATGGAGCAATTATGGAGCATTGTAGCTGAAAAGTTGGAAAGTTACTGTTCATCGAGTTACTGTTCATCGTTCATGTTCATGTCGACCAACACTGTTCACATGTGTCGTCGACATGGTACTATTCACGCCAAAGATTTGCTTTTTTTGCCCAGAAGTTTTCCTTATTTGCAATTAGTCCAATTTTGTGTTTTAACATATATATAGTATTTTTAGGTCATTGTTTACAGCTATGCTTTATTTTTTTACAGCCACCTTCAGAGATATTTTTGGGAGAAGACATCTAAACTCTTTCTCCTCTTGAATTATTTTATGATTTTTATTCTATTCATGATGTTTGTTTCATTCACCATGTCTGAGTAGTTTACTTGTTAGACCTAGGGTTTTCAAGGGTTTATAATGAATTGTTGAATTGGGCATAAACATATTAGGATATTCATAATGTTCTTCATCTAGATTTGAATCTATACCAGTTCTAGGCTAGACACCAGAATCTAGAATCATAGGAATGTTAGTAGGCACTAGAGTGCTATTGATATTCTGACTTAATCTTAGATGAGCAAACAGCCTTTTCGCAGCGAGAGTTGGTTTAGGAATTTTGTGAACATATCATACTTGTTATTCATGCAGACTCTATTTATTTGTATTCGCAAAGAGATTTGGTTTACCTTTGTTTAGAGGATAGATGTCGTCGCAACAAGAGTTGGATAGATATCATCATAGTGTTATGAGTTTAAGAACCAAACATACAATTGCATCCTAATTATTGAACCGCCCAGTTCGCAATTCAAAGTATTCTCCAATTGATTTCCCTAGGTCTAGCTCTTGTCATATTGAATCTACATCCTTATTTTATTGTTTCCATCTTGTTTTATTTAATTTACATTTATTGGTTTAGCTTAATTCAAAACTGATAATCTATTATGTGAACTAGAGTCTGTATGGAGTTCAATCCCTAAGTACTATAGTGATCTCCTAATTTGAGAGAGTAGCTCTAAGGGTTAATTTGAGCATATCATCCCAGCCGAAATCTCTATACCCGGACTTCGACGAGCTCTATGCCCGGATAACGAGCCGCCTAACGACTAAAATGACTAAATGCTCGAAGACAGCCTTGATTTCATCGACGAACGTCAAGATCAGGCGATGATACAAATTCAAAACTATCAGCAAGCCACCGCACGATTTTACAACTCTAACCTCTGAAAGAGGAGATTCAGCATCGGCAAGCTGGTCCTGAGAAAAGTGTTTTGCAACACGCAAAAGAAAAACGCCAGAAAAATCATAACCAGATGGGAGGGTCCATATCGGATTAGCGAAATAGTCCATCCTGGCGTTTACAAACTCGAAAAGTACATAAACGGAGTATCCGAACTGAGGCGATGAAACGTCATGAACCTAAAAAAGTATTATCACTAGGTACTCTCAACAATTGAACTACGTTAAGGCTTGATCTCTTTACAGGGTACGTAGGTAGCTCTAACCCACAAGCACAGCCACCCCTCTAACTAAGTCAACGCTCCGTTTCTGACAGGAGTCGATAACAACGAGACACGGGGCGTCAATACACTGAATCACAACAGCTATCCTCACACTCGTTCTCAAAAACAAATCACTTATCGTGAAAACACGCCTAGCAACTAGGTGTCACCTCACCAAGCGCATTAAAAACATACTTAAACATATAACCTTTACTGGGGATATATACAAAGTATACCAGTGGACTGAAATACATCACCATTACAAATATGCCAAAGTCAATCAACAGTGGTCTGAAACACGACATCACTTTAAACATGCCAAAAATTAAGTAACAGTATTCTGAAATACGATTTAACTTTATTTTGGTGGGCTCCCGCAGTCCATATCGTGACGGGGTCCCGTCACCCCGCACATATTTTCCTTACAAATACTTAGTTATTTTTAACACAAATTCAAAACATTCATATTAACAAACTCTTGTAGTCCATATCATGACGGGATCCTGCATCTCGCACAAATTTCAGTCCCAAACACTTAGTTCTTTTTAGTGTGAAAGTCTAAAACACTCACTCTAATGGGCTCCCACAGTCATACCGCGATGAGATTCCGCATCTCGCATAAACTATTTATCTAAGTTACTTAGATTTATTCTTGCCTTTAACACATGAAACGTTTGCGATCAAGCAACATGGATTAAAACCTTCCCGGGTAACCAAAAGCAGATAGTCAAAACAAAGAATAATCAAAAGAAATGGATTAAAACCCTCCCGGGTACCATGTTCGAAAAATGATGAAAAAGAAGTGGATTAAAACCCTCCTGGGTACCATGTTTGCAAATTAATTTTAAAAAGAGATAAGGGGAAGAAAGACAATCACGGCGCCGCCTCCTTACTCTGATCATCTGGGAACGCATTCGTCCCAAACTCATTCAAACTAGCCGGCACCCCGGTTCCCGCATTGATGTCCATCGGCACTGGGTCATTTGAGACATGTCGCAAATCTAGCTTGGAAATGGAGAAGTCCGAAATTGTGGAAGCTTTGACAGCCTTCTCAACATCCGGACGCATCTGAAACAATACCTCCGCCTCTTGCGTGATGTCCTTCACTCCTTCCATAAGCTCTTGAAGCAAGAGGATGTTGGACTCGAGCTCTTGAAGATCGGCCTCATTACCTGACTCCTCCTTCTTCTTTTTGAACTTGGCTTTCACAGCAACCAAAACTCCCTCATACGAATTGGCCAGTTCCCTCTTCCCAGCGCCAACGGCTCTACGAGTCTCCTCGTCCTGCGATCTACCATCCTCTCATTCAAAGCGTTAAGGTCTCCAATCTGATCATGGGCCAGCGATAGCTCCAACTCCACGTTGTTACAGCGGCGAGCCAGCTGCAGATTCTCGCCCTCCAGAACCGCGATGTTCTTAAGAAGCTCGAGAATCTCCGTAGAAATCCTATTCTCCATAAGAGCTCCTTGGGCACGAGCCGCCTGCAGTGCAGCATTGAGATCCTCAAAGCTCTTACGAGCCTCCTCGATCTCACGCTGCTGCGGAGCATTCGCCAGCTGCTGCTCGTAGCTTGCAACCATCTGGTTCGCCGCTGCCGCCATCTAAAAATAAAGAGGGGCATAAAGAATCAGAATCTAACACAAAAACAAATGGCAAACCAACAAAAGAAAAGCCTAACCTGTCCCATCTTCTCCGCCATATCGAGGTAAACCTAATGCTGAGATAGGTTCCGCCCCGCCTGAAGTTGACATCCAGCCGGTTTGAGATGACGCATAAGCGTCACCATACCATAACGATCCTCAATCAGAGGAGAATCATGGGTATGATTGAACTTCCAATGGAAAGGCCGGCTAGTAGCCCCGCCGTTACCTGAATGAGAACTGGACCTTGTATCACGAGCCGGAGGGGTGATAACACTGCATTTTACATGTTTTAAGCATACATTTATCATCATATTAGTGCATATTCATTCACTGTTTATACCATTATATGCATATTTCACTCACTTTAGAGTTTTAGGGTCCTTTGAAAGAGCATTGCATACATATTGCATATTCTTGGCTATTTATAGGTAAAATGGATGCTTTCGAAGCTTTGGAGCACTAAGGAGCTGGATTGGAGTTTTGGATCAGCTCAAGATGTAGATTGAAGGAAGATGGAAGCTACTTGACCAGCCACTCGATCACTATGGTTGAGTGGTATTCTGGATTAGTAGGATATCTATTTTGTCTTTACCGACCTTATTCATTAGTATAAAAGCACAAGTGTTAACCCTAATAAAGGGTATGCTCATTTTTAGACCTGTTTTATCTCTCTCTCTGCCTCCTAATTACCCTCTCTCTTGTTCTTCATCTTAGATCTTTTGTAAACTTGATATCTTTTTAATTAATCAGTACTTGCATTTATTTTCTTCAGCAAACCTTCTTATCTCAATCTGATATATCTTATATGTCAGATTTAGAACTTTATGGGTTTGCATATTTAGTGATGATTAAGATTAGTGAGTAGTTAACTTTAGGGTTATTAGGGATGGATTAGATTAGGGTGGATCTTGATTAATATTGTAGTTTTAAGTCCTTAATTGCTTTAAATCCTTTTTGGGTGAGAATGCTTAATGCTTATTCATTTCTGATCAACTTGAATATGATCTTAGATGATCTCTTCACGATGATGCCTTGAGGTTGTTTGATCAGCTCTCTCCAGAGACTTAGTTACACTAGCGAGTAGAGAATATGTTTCAATGGCGTTTAAAATCCATGATATTCAAAGCTCTTGTTAGGAACTTTTGTTGGCTTAGGTAGATTGTTTCTTTATGCTTGTCCAATGGCTTCACTCCGGCAAAATCGGGTATGCTGAGCCATTGGATTTGCGGTCATTCACCACGACGGTGGGTTTAACTGGTCCAGACATCTATCGCCAAAGGATTAACCTTAAAATTGGTTGTGTTTGTTAAGTACCCAGGTTATGAAAGTGATTCCCTAGTCCACTGATTCATCCCTATGATCCATATCTCTTTATTATTGTATTAAACGCTTAGTTACTCGTTCCATTTAGTGATTCTGTGACTTTACATCTCAAGTGATCATTGCTTTAATTATTGACATCTCAAGTGATCATTGCTTTAATTATGAGGTATTTGCATTTACAATCATTAGGTTGCTAGTTCCAACTATCATCTCTGATTTGGCTGAACTTATCTTGTACTGATATATTGTGATTGTTTGCACTAAACCCATTATAGATTGACACCTCATGTATTACAACAACAATGAGGAATTGAAACCCTCCATGCTTATTTAGATACACCGAAAATATCTGTTTCAAGGGGAAATGCGATGGGTACTTATCGCGGGCTGCTGACCAGCGACATGAGTTGAAACCACCTCCTGGGGGCGGATTCTTGCTGCCAGCAGGACGGTTATCATCGGAAACAGACCCCCCCCCCCCTTCGTCCTTCTTCGCTTGCCCACTGAGCCTGAGTCCTCTGAACTCACAAGCGTCACAACAGGAGGTTACTCCTCAAGCAGCAGAGCATCCCGGGAGGATGCATCAACAGCAAGGCCCGCCGGCTGAGCAGGAGTTATCGAGGCCGCGGCTGGTGGATCAATCCGGACCCTGCTAGGTCCCGCAACATCATGAAGAGGCGGCTACAACACTGCCGACAAGGCACGAGTCAGATCACCGGCACAAAACTCTTCCCTGGGCTCTTTGCTCACAGAGGGAGGGACGACGGTTCATCTTTGGAACAGACTGAGTGCTATCCGAGGAGCTTTGAGCTGCAATAAGACGCCAACCAGGACTTTTATCAAAGTCAGAAACATGTATCGCCAAAACATCCAAAAATCAAACGCAAATCTGAAACAATTCTTACCGGGACGAATCGGACTGTTGAGCCAAACAAGAGAAGCGGGGCATGCTCTACTACGAGTAGCGGCACGACGAGCGGGTGGAACGGGTTGTGTGGGTTGAACGATTGGAGCAAGCTGAACAGGCTGAATCTTCTGGACAGGCCTTGGAAGCCCCGAGTATAACACCATCGAATATGGTCACGGGTGAACTCGCCCTAAGTAAAATTATTTGCTTGAAGCTGCAGCGTGAGCGCTCTCAACTCGGGAGTAAACAACACTCTGTCCGGAGTAGCTGCAAAACCAAACAAATGCAAAAACATCAGTATAACAAATTTTGTGAATTACGCACAAAAAATAAAACAATGACTAGTCTTGCTGACCGGCCATGCTACGCCACTGCGGCGGCAGCCGCAAAATTCGAAATCTCCGACTATTGCCGGAGAAATCCAGAAGTAGAAGTATCGCTCCTGCCAGTTCGCGTCACGCGACGGCAACTCACGGACGATGCATCGCTCTTTCCAAGGCATCAGATAGAACGTCCCGGCACATCCGCCGTGGAATTATGCTTGAACAAATACATCAAGAGCGCCAATTCTGGCGACATTACATCTCCCGTCTTGCTGCACCTCACCATTAGCCCGATCATATGACGAGCAAAACCCAGACCCATCTGGGAAAAAGTTAGCTGAAGCACCGTCAGCGTCTCCAACAAAACCCACGGGAACAGGAACATCAACCCGCAGTCCTCGAACAACAGAGCATAAGAACAAGTGAATCCCGCTGGAACGATCTCCAGCGAATAGGGAGTCTCGACTAACATAAGTTCAACATCCTCAGGAATCCCTGTCGATCACCAAAAATTGGCGAGAGCCTCTGCGGTAGCTATTCGGGACGCCTTGTGCGGCCCGTTCAATTCAACGCCAACGTATTTGGTCATCATGAATTTGAGAGAAAACCGAGAGTACGAATATTGAAGAAAGAAAAAAAAACTAGAGTTAAGAGAGGAGCAATGAAAATTTACCTCTTTAAGATGACGAGTAGAGGTTATAGGAAGTATTGGGGAACGTGGGAACTTTATAGGTCATCATGACCTCAAACTTGTGAATCACGTAGATTTATATCCACGGCCCAATCTTAACCGTTGATCTTACTAACCGCACAACACGTGTGACGCCATCTTTTCGGCTTCCCGCGCATGAACAATGTTTGATACACGCGAGGAATATCAGCCGTCCATCTATTCGCCACAGCGCCACGTGTAGGGTTGCCTCTTCGGGTTCCCACGTGTGGACGCGACGCAGTTGGGCGGCATTTTCAAAATATTCAAGTCATTCGATCTCAGCCGTTCGTCTCGACTGTCAAACCCAATAACAAAACCGAGTATCGAGGAGATAAGCGATTCGAGTTTATCCTCCAGGAATCCCAACCGTAGGATCACATCAAATTTTCAAAAATGTATATCTAAAAACAGAATATATCAGCTCTCGAATCCCGCATTTGGAATTCAAAAGACTGGTGGGCTATTGTTGGACCCGGGCTTCACTCCCGACTCGTGATCATATTTACCCAAAGTTCACCTGGGCCCGAATATGAACATAAGCCCGTTAACTTCTATGAAAACAGACCACAGCGGATACTTAGGACTTACCGAGGATCCCGCTGTGATACAACTTCCTGTGGACGTTGAGTAAGGAATAAGTCAAACAGTGGTCAGATCAAAGGAGGATATTTCAGAAGAAATTACACCAGACCAGAGACGAGATTCAAAGAAGAAGTTAGAGCAAAAGATACTATTTAAAGACGACGAAGTCAACAAATTCGCCAACCAAGTTTTACCTAATTCTTAGTTTTGAAATCTTTACGACGACCTCTCGCACGAGCTCTCCTTTACTTCTTGTTTATTCTCCCATTTGTGTAATTCCGATCAAATATAAATAAAATCTCTTTTGAGTTATTTTATCTATTAAGATTCGTTGCTCTGCACGAGAGTCTAGCCCTTTGATTTGTCCTTACGCTTATAAAATACAATTTGTAGTATTTAGCACCCATAATAACCATACGATAAAATGCCAATGATTGGATGATCTTAAACATTTGTGAATATTGGATAACATTCTCCACACAAAAACATTTGGAAAAACAAACAAATAGTGTTTGATCAAAATATATAGAATATATTATTATTTTTATATAAAAATATCTAAACCATCAACTAATTAGAAATAAAATATAATTCTTGTTTGTATTCATAAACAAAAAACATTTATGAATTTTAAAAAGAGTGAAATAGAGACAAAATAAAAATTACTAATCGGTTATAATAAATAAGGAAGTAAATCCTTACTCATCTAATATTATTTACTTATTAAGTATACCTGCCAACAAAAAATATTTAAAATGTTAGTAAAGCTTTACTATTTTAAGAAAAAAATATAAAAATAGAAAACCATACTCCTTACGCATCTGTTTCTAGATATGACCCGCGCACTGCACAGAGGAAAATAACTTTTAAAACTGAATTTTTGTTAGTCTTAACTTGTTGAAGTTTTGTAATAATCCAGCTTAGCTGAATTTTAATTTGTTGGATTATTTCTTATATATTGAGCTTTAGTAAACTTCTTAAACCCACTACCTATTTAATATATATCTATTGTTTTGCAAAATTGAATTTATACGACTGATGGTTGACAAATATATTTTGGTTGTTCATTGTCATGTTTTTAGTTTCAAGAATCTCATTCCCGTTGTGTCTCGTTCGTCTCGTCCCGTTTTGATTCTGAAATTTAAATTGGACACAAATAAGATATCCTAAAATTAATTATAATATTAGTTGAAGTTAAAAAAAATGCATAGTGATAGTGAATTTTAATTATATAATTTAATAAAATAAATACATATGAGATATTTAGTATTAATAGATAACAGTAACAAATCAAAATCACGTACCTATTTAATTTTTCAAAAACATTAATATAATTTTACATTATTATTATTATTATTATTATTATTATTATTATTATTATTTTATTTTTGAATTTTTGAATTTTTAATATTTATCTTTTAATGATTTAGTTAGGTTTGTCTATTTCTCGTTCCAATCAATACATGTAATTTGTTTTCATTTCATATCAATTCTAATTTAATTACTTGTTTAGAAGTGATTAATTTAGTCCAACCAATAAGTAAACATATCGTAAATGAGCTTTAGGTACCCGCATTATCTGTTTCAGATTCAAACCATTTTTAACTACAATATTTCTCAAATTGTTTTAAGAATTTTTTTTCTTTTCAAAACTACACAAAATACAAAATACTTGTGTTAAATTTTGATCCTTACCTGTTTAAAATCCAACATTACCAATTTAGGAAGCGTTTAGGTAGTTTTGTTGCTTTCACAATTTTCGAAACCTATTATGTTATTCAAAATTCTCGTCCCATATAGTAAATAAATTGGCATACAATTATTAATATCAGAAAAATAATATTTCATATTTTATGTATTTTGTAATTTTATAATTTATAAACAGGTTATATAACATATTTTATTCCATATATTTTAAATTATAATTGATTCCTATTAGGATTAAAAAAATTTTGAATTTAGTTATTATTTATAATTTTAGATACTTTGTAAAATGAATTACTGAATGCAATAGTTTTAAATTAAAAGATATTTTAACTCTTTGTTTTCATGTTTTTAGTTTTGAGAATTTTTGATGTATCACTTTTAAGGTTTAAATTAGTAAGTAAATTATTTTTTTGAATCTTCATTAGATTGGTGGTTAATTTTATATGAATAATGGATTCATAACTATTATTTCTTAGAAAACTGATAATAATATAAAGTAAGATATATATGTGACGAAAAGTGAAACCTGGACTTCTTTATTATTGCCTTGTGTTTCCTTGATTTACGTCTACAATCAAGGTGACTTGCATATTTATAGCAACTATAAGTCGGCAATACATAGTCGGTAAAAGAAAGAAAAAATTTAATATTTAAATATTAATGGATAATCATCCATTATTTCTAACATTCCTTCTTGATTATCCATCATTAATTCTGTATTACGTACTGTCTCGTTAAAAACCTTATCATAGAAAAACCCAGTGGGATAAAAACCATAACAAGAGAAAAAGAGTACAGTGACGTAACCTTCCCCTGAAATGATGGATAAATCTTCTTCTTCATAAATCACGTAAGTGACGCATTCCGGTAGTACGAACATGTTTTCTAAATGTGGTAGTGGAGAGCGCCTTTGGTAATAGATCAGCTGCATTATTGATTGAACACACATATTGAATATCTACTTCTTGATTCTTCTCAAGTTCTCGTATGTATGAGAAAAATCTTAGAAGAATATGTTTTATTCTGTCGCTCTTCATATAACCTTCTTTGAGTAGGGCGACACATGCATCATTATCTTCAAACAATTTTGTTGGCTCATTGGCAGTGGCTACTCCGCTTGACTGTTGTATATGATTAGTCATTGATCTGAGCCAAACACATTCTCTACATGCCTCATGAAGTGCAATGGTCTCTGCATCATTTGATGAAGTAGCAACCAAAGTCTGTTTTTGGGAACACAAAGAGATTGCAGCACCTCCAACTGTAAAAATATATCCGGTTTGCGATGGGGCTTTATGTGGATCTGATAAACAGCCTGCATCTGCAAAACAAGCAAAAACAAAATCGGAGTTTCTAGGATAAAATAATCCCAAGTCAATTGTTCCCTGAAGATAACAAAAAACATGTTTTATTCCATTACAATGTCTGCGCGTGGGAGACGAACTATATCTTGCAAGTAAATTTGTAGAAAATTCTATATCTGGTCGAGTACAATTTGAAAGATACATAAGTCCACCAATAGTGCTAATATAAGGTACTTCAGGACCTAGTACTTCTTCGTTATCCTCACAAGGTCTATATGGATCTTTATCAACATTAAGCGACCTATTGACCATTGGAGTACTCAAAGGATTTGCTTTATCCATATAAAAGCGTTTTTAGATTCTTTTCGTATAATTTGATTGACGTATGAAAATTCAATCTCGATGATGCTCGATCTGGAGCCCAAGACAAAATTTTGTCTGTCCAAGATCTTTCATTTCAAACTCTTCTTTCATATGAGTTCTTGCATCATCGATCTCCTTTTGAGTTCTAAGTCTGTTCAGGTCATCAACATATACAGCGATGATCACAAATTCATATAAGGATTTCTTAATAAATACACAAGGGCATATCGCATTGTTGGTATATCCTTTATCCTTTACTCAACAAATATTCACTTAAGCGATTATAACACATGCTTCCGGAATGCTTTAATCCGTAAAGTGATCGTTGTAATTTGCCCGAACATATTTCTTTAGCTTTTGAGCTTAATGCTTCAGGCATTTTCAATCCTTCTGGGATTTTCATATATATCTCATTATCAAGTGATCCATACAGATATGCTGTCACAACATCCATTAGATGCATATCTAGATTTTTAGATGCTGCTAAGCTCATCAAAAATCTGAAAGTAATTGCATTCATAACCGGGGAATATGTTTCTTCAAAATCAATTCACGGTCTTTGAAGAAAATCCTTGGGCATTAAGTCGGGCTTTGTATCTTGTTACCTCATTTTTCTCATTTCTTTTCCGAACAAAAACCCATTTGTATCCAACGGGTTTTATATGTTCGGGCGTTGTGACGACAGGTCCAAAAACTTTTCTTTTATTGAGGGAGTTCAACTCAGTTTTGATGGCCATATTCCATTTTCACAATCGGATCTTTTCTGGCATTCCAATATGGACCTTGGATCTGGATCATCACTTTCATAATCAATTTCCTTGGATACAGAGAATGAGAAAATTCCATCATCATCTTTTATCTGATTTCTAGCCCATAATTTTCCATTTTGGGCATAGTTAATGGAAATCTCGTATTTTTCTGTATCATTTTCTTCTTCAGGACTTTGATTTTCGTCTTCAAGACTTTTTCTGAATTTGGTTCTTCTGGACCATTCTCATTCATCTTTCCCAATTTCTTTTTCTTTTGGGGATTTTTATCCTTAGATCCCACTGGTCTCCCCCTTTTCAATTGAACTTTGGGATCACTTGCTATTCTTCCATCACGTTGTTCTTCAGGAACAATAATTCTTGATGGAACATTCGTAGCGGGTATATGATTTTGTCACCCTTTTTGTATCGGTGAACGCATCTGGTATATGATTTGCCAGATTCTCTAAATGTACAAAGTTTTGAACTTCCAGTTCACGTTGTTTCGTAGGTGGATCAAGGTACAACAACGATGATGTGCACCATGTAATATCTTTTGGAATCTATTTAATTCCTCCCCTTAACGTTGGGAATTCATCTTCATTAAAATGGCAATCGGCAAAACGTGCCGTAAACATATCACCAGTTCGCGGTTTAAGATACCGAATTATACTTGGTGATGTATACCCGATATATATTCCCAATCTCCTTTGTGGTCCCATTTTCGTTCTTTGTGGCGGAGCTTTAGGGACATAAACCGCATATCCAAAAACTCGGAGATGGGATATATCTGGCTGCTGGCCAGACACCAATTGTTTTGGGGAGTACTTATGATATGCACTTGGTCGTATTTGGACCAATGCCGCAGCATGCAAAACTGCATGACCCCATACTGAAATTGGGAGCTTTGCTCTCATTATTAATGGTCTAGCAATAATTATTTGTAACCGTTTAATTAAAGACTTAGCCAAGCCATTCTGTGTATGAACATGTGGTACCGGATGTTCAACATCAATTCCTAATGACAAACAATAGTCATTAAAGGCTTGTGGAGTGAATTCACCAGCGTTATCAAGTCTTATTTCTTTATCGTATAATCAGAGAATTGTGCTCCCAACCTGATTATCTGGGTAATGAATCTTGCGAAAGCCGTATTTCGTGTAGTCAATAGACATACATGTGACCATCTGCTGGATACGTCAATCAATACCATAAAATTTCGAAATTGCCCGCATTGTGGGTGAATATGCCCACATATATCACCATGTATTCTTTCTAAGAATACTGGAGATTCATTCCCGATTTTAGCTGGTGATGGCCGAGTTATTAACTTTCCTTGAGAACAAGCATTACATGAAAATTCTCTCGATTGAAAAATCTTCTGGTTTTTCAATGGATGGCCATTTGAATTTTCCACAATTTTTCTCATCATGACTGAACATGGATGCCCTAAACGTTCATGTCAGATTTTAAACGTACTTGTAAACTTTGGGTTTACCGTAACATAGGATTCAGTCATATATATCTTTGTGGAATATATTCTTGAGGATAGAGCTACTAGCTCTTCTAATATTTCTTTCCTTTCCGAAATAACCGATGTAAGGGAAAGATATTCAGTGCCATTCTTATTCATAGTTTCTATGTGATATCCATTTTTGCGAATATCTCTGAAACTTAACAAATTTCCGTAAGACTTAGGGGAATATAATACATCATTTATTTCAAATTTTCTAATTTCTTTCTCTGTTGAAATCATCAGGACGGAACCTTTTTCCTTGTCCGCGTCCACTTCCACATCCATATCCTCCTCGTCCACGACCACGATCATAACCTCGACCGCGTCCTCGTCCATAATTATTATAACTGGATGATGCAACATTCACTTCTAGAAATGAAGCCCGATCCAGTAGGACGAGTTTGATGGTTTAACATCACAAGTTCATTATTTTGTTCTGTTACTAAGAGAACTTGCATTAACTCTGAATACTTCTGGTATTCGTTTTCCCGGTATTGTTGCTGCAGGATTACATTTCTAGGATGAAAAGTTTGGAGAGTTTTCTCTATCATATCATAATCGCTTTTTTTTTCTCCACATAGAATAATCCTGGAAGTAATTTCAAACATAGCGGAATTATATTCACTAACACTGTTGTAATCCTGAAACCGGAGATTCAACAACTCATGTTTAGCCTTTGGAAAAATCACATATTTCTGGTGATCAAACCTATCTTTGAGTGATTGCCAAAGATGTGTAGGATCTTCTTTTGTCATATATTCATCTTTTAAACCATCATCGATATGGTGGGTTAAAAATATCATAGCATTAACCTTTTTCTCTTAGGAGTAGGCTTTGATTTACCGATGGTATCAAGGAGCCCTCTTCCTTTTAAATGCATCCTTGCTGCAACTGCCCATCCCATATAATTATTTCTAGAAATATCAAGGGCAGTGATCTCGAGTTTTGCCAAATTTGACATGAAAACTGTATGAAAATTTTTGATCCATAGAGAGTAAAGAGCGCTATAGATCATCAGATCTAAACAGAGCAAGGATGAAAATATGGAAAGTTTTTGTCATAGAAAATCAAATTCGAATAAAATCCGAATAAAGTAAATATGGAAAGAAATCAATTTAAAACAAATGTTGGGGTCTGAGAAATCAAACCGGATCCTCTTCAGGATCGATCGATCCAGGATGTCTCCAACATCCAATAATGTGTAAAAAAGTCCAAAGTTGCTCCATTTTGCACATTTTAGCTCCAAGGAAGTGAAAACCTGAAAAAACTCTATAACCGACTAAAAGAACATAAAACCTAACTTCTATACTCAATAAGACAAGTAAAAGAATAATAAAAACGGGTCAAAATAGACACTCTTCAGACCCCCAGACTTGAATCCTTGCTTGTCCTCAAGTAAGAAACAAGACAATGAAACACAGTACAGAAGTGGAAGTTTGAAAAACGGGAACGTACGCTTAGCTTTAGAAATCCATCATGTTGATCATGTAAACCAAGAAGAAACCTTGTGAAAGGTTAATCGGACTTTAGCAGTACAACATGTACTTTACCATAAGCATAGCAAACATTACCATACTCTAGCTTCCAAGATCCAAGGGAACTTCTGAAATCTCCATTGTTGGCCCTTTAACATTCATTAAGTGTTGCGTGCAGTCTCACAAAGGGAGATGAAATCGCTAAGGGCTAGTAAAGGGGGGGTAATTTAGGGGTGATGGTTAGGCATGATAGCTGAACTCCAGTACAAGCCAATGCGAAAATCACAATAAGACGGGAACCAAATATGGTGCACAACCTTCTGAACCTTGTGTCCCAAGTAAGCTTCTATATAATGATCCTAATAGAGTTGCTATTGGTGCTAAAATAAAATAGATAACAAAAGCAAATAACTAGCTAAATAAATAAAAGGTTTTATTCTGGTTCCTTCAGACTTCTTTCCCTTCTCTTTCTTTTCGATTTTTTTTTTTTTGAAAGAGAGTTTCGAGATGAGACGGGATCGATCGATCAAGGTAGGATTGGTCGATCCCAGAGTATTTTTTCTGAGAATGGGACGTTGGAACCAGTTCTAACCATGTACATCTATCCTACTAAAAACTGCACCAATAGTCAACTCAAACTAATATAGATGAAGTGTTGATACTAGAAGGCTTACTCGGAAATCTTTAGAACATTTTTTTGTACCGGCTCCCATACTCCGTAGTTTTTGCACTTGGTTGCACATGCTCCAAATGTTGCGAAAGAGGATTGGGGTCTGAATGAAAAAGGGTGTAAAGGTGTGGAACCAAACTAAAAATGAGCTTGGCCATCTGGAGCTCAATATAAGAATGGGGTGAACTCTAGATATATATGATTCCTTTTACGATATCGAGCCCCTAAGTGAGAAGATTAGTCCAAGTTAAAGGTCCAAATAGATAGAGCCAACGCTGGATCATTCAGATTTCCAAAGGATGGGTCACTTCGGGTAAAGTTGATCCACTCATGGTGTTTCCAATCTTCATGTACTAAGTCCAATAAATGTCAACATAAAATGGAAACCAAGAAAATTATAAAAATCCCATGTTTGGACCCAATAAAATGACTCGAGAAAAATGAAAAAGTTTTATTTTTGAAAAAGTTTGAAATGTTTTTTGGGACAAGTAAACAAAAGAAAACACAGTGTTAGTAATATATGAAAGCAATCACCCCTTCCCCCAGACTTAAATCACTGCGTCCCGCAGTGATATTAGTCAAAGAAAATTGGTGCTGCGAAACAACACTGGAGATAATGAATTGTGAACAAGAAATCAAACCATAAACCATGGAAGGAATTTTACGACCAAAAGGGAGCTTTGGTCTGTACATGAACCGGTTCTCAGCTTTTCTCGTCTCGGGGATCGATTGATCTGGGTAGGATCGGTCCATCCCAACGTACTGAAACTTCTTGAAATTCACTTCTTCTGCGTTTTGCACATGTTTTCAGTCAGCTCAACACAAGAACATCATCATATCTTATTTTGAAAAATAAATAAATAAATAAATTGAAATAAATGAAGGGAAATAAAATAAAAAAGTTTTATTAATTCAAAAACAAAAAGCAAAAAGAAATTTTAATGAACATGTTGGGGCCTCCCAACCAGCGCTTGTTTTTACAAAGTCACTAGCTTGACATAATTTTATTTCAATTGGGTTTTGGGTTCATTGGAGAAGTGATATCCTCTTCATCTGTTGGCTGGTTTTCTGCCCTGATCTTGGGCTTTGCAATTACAGCCCTCATCATGTAGTCCAGATTTTCTTCAGTGGTTTCAAAGTTTATTTCTGCTGGAACTTCACCAACATCGCTTCCTGGAGTCATGTCCATTGGATGAACAACGTCAGCAGAGTCCACATCTTTCATAATGAAAGCTTGACCATTCATGGTGGGGACACTCTCGATGGTATCGACGTAAAAGGTTATGGAGGTGTCTTTGAACCTAAGTTTAATCCTCCTCTTGGGGATACTAATTGAGGCTCTGGTTGTTGCTAGAAAAGGCCTGCCAAGTATAACTCCTTTCCATTGTTCATCCAATGTGAGGACAACAAAGTCTACCAGCGCATAACTTCAATTGAGTTTGACAGGAATGTTTAAGAGTTTCCCTACTGGTTTTCTTGATGTACCACCAGCCATCTCAACTTCCATGGTAACTGGTGTCATGTGGAGTAACCCTAACTTCTTAGCTTGGCTGAGTGGCATCATGCTCACACTAGCCCCATTGTCAATCAGGCTGTTCTTAAATTGATACTGCTCTATTCTGAGCGTGAGACTAAACCTTCCCGAATCCTCTAGTTTTCGGGGAAGTCCTTCTGGCATCTTCCTGCTACATTCCTCTTGAAGGAAATCAACTGCTTCTTGCATAGTTGTCCTTCCAGCAATTATATCTCTCATTGAATCCATGACTTGAGGGGTCATTGATTTAACTTCCATGAAAGGCAATTTCACCCTCATCTCATTGATTACCTGATGTATCTTTTTCTGCATATCAGGGTTTTCTTTTTCAGGCGGTTGTGGGTTATCTCTTCCAATCCCTCCTAGATTCTCATTGGTTTATATTTTCTCAGCATAGTTCATCTCTCTAGGTGGCTACAGGGTCAAATTTCTAATATATTTGTGATTTCTAAATTTTTTTAGGTTTTATTAAGCACTGGATCCCGAAATTGTGTTCGCGAGGATCGATCGATCTCAATCCGGATCGGTCGATCTGGCCCGATTTTTAAAAACTTGTTGGAGGAGTAGGATCGATTGATCTCACTATGTGGGTCGATCCTGATAAAATCTGGATCAATCCTCTCATCCAGAAAGCAGTGGCTCTCATCGATGGATCGATCGATCCCACCTTTGGATCGATCAATCTCAGCGGACATTTCCGTAAAAAGTTCCTCATCTCCGAAGAGATCGATGTACTTCAAATATTCTCTGAGATTGGTTTCTAGCTTCCCTGAGAGAGTCCCTGGTAATGCCTTAACCATTTCGGCTGACCTTGCTACTTTGGTTTCCAATATCCTCACATGGTCACCCAAGGATTCAAGCCTCTCATTCAAATAATTGTACATGTTATCAACTTTAAGGTTGATCTCTCCAGCAAATTTCTTCTGTCCTTCCATGATTTGATGGAATAAGGATTCAATCTTCCCCATGGAACCAGCATTCCCTGATTGGGAGTTGAATCCTGTTTTACCATAACCAGAATTTTTTTGGAAGTTCCCTTGGTTTTGATTACTCCGAGATGGATAAAACTGATCTCCAGGGTTCTCAACATTAGTGCTGCGGTAGGACAGGTTAGGATGGTTCCTAAAATTTGGATTAAAACCCCGGTTTTGGTAGTTTTTCTGTCCACCAGGAAAGTTGATCTCCTCAGTTTGATCCTCCTCATCATTGAACTCATCACTTTCCAAGAGATTAACATATCTCTTTTGAGCTCTCATCAGAATGTCCACCTTAGTATTAAGCTCCTCTATTATCTTATCACTCACCCGAGTGGGGTTGACTCTCCTATCATAGTCAGAAGATCGGTTAGAGTCGCTTGCTGCAGGTTTTCAATGAGCTCCATTGCTTCCTCCAGCGTGTTCCTCATGAAGTCTCCCCTACTGGCTGTGTCCATAGCCATTTGATACTTCATTTCAACTCAATTGTAGATAAAGTTCATCCTGTCCGACTCAATGTAGCTTCCAGGGGGACAGTCCCTTAGATATTCCTTATAGCGTTCTCAAGCTTCATAGAAGGACTGGGTACCAGATTGGCAGAATGTGGCTATTTTGTTTTTCAGGGCTGCGAATCTAGTTTTGGTGAAGAACTGCTGTATGAAAGCAGCTCGACATTCACCCCAGCTTGTGATAGATCCGGGACTCAAAGATTTCAGCCATCTATGAGCCTTATCAGCGAGGGAAAAGGAAAATAGTCTACAACGGAGGTAGTCTTGGGGGACTTTGTTGGCTTTGGTGGTACTACAGATCTCCCAAAGATATCAATATGGTCCATTGGGTTCTCGTTAGATAGCCCATGGAATTGATTCTGTTTAACTAGGGCGATTATTTGAGGATTAATCTCATAATCTTGCCTCTGGATAGGAGGGGGAATAATAGCAGATCGATTCCTATAGTAGGCGTGCAGGGCATCTTGCTCGCCTAAGGTAACCCTGTGTGGTGGGACTTACACTCCCGGCACAACATTTATGCCAACCCCAGCAGCTCCAGCATCATTGAGAGGTCCTCTCTTATCCTGACCCTCTCTGATGGACTGCATCTGGATTCTCACCATCAACAACAGGGGGGATTTTTCTAAGGTTATTAGGATTAGCCATACAAATCTTATCTTTTGCTTTCCTTGTGGTTTTATTTTTCTTTGTTTCCTTGTTCTTCGTTGAGGATTTCTGTGTCAACTCTTATATCCTCAGTTCTTGTAGATCTTTAGAAGTCTTGCTCCTTAATTGCATACACTTAAGAAGCAAAAGAAGTTTGAAGATCAGATCCGGAAAAAGGGCTCTGGGATTGATCGATCTTGGAAGGGATCGGTCGATCTTGAGAGAAAAGGGATCGAATGGTTAAAGAGGGATCGATCGATCTTTCACAAAGTAGGATCTGTCGATCTTTACAGATCGGTCGATCGTGCAAGAAGTAGGACCGGTTGATCTTACGGGGATCGGTCAATCTCAGAAACGTAACAAAAAATGCAGAAAATATAATATCCTAGACTAGGTCTAAAACTTAAATCTAAAGGCTACAACTATTCCCCGGGAACGGCGCCAAAAACATGATGTGATGTTTTATGCATCAGGTTTTTCCCAACATCTAAACTCTGCGACCTAGTGGTGGGATCGATCCACAGAGAGTAAAGAGCGCTATAGATCCTTAGATCTAAGCAGAGCTAGGATGAAAATATGGAAAATTTTTGTCACAAAAAATCAAATCCGAATAAAATCAGAATAAAGTAAATATGGAAAGAAATCAATTTATAACAAATGTTGGGATCTGGGAAATTGTAGGGATTTAAATAAATAAAAAGGATATCTAACCGGATTAGTAATTAAATGATCTAGATCTAGAACACAAACAGTGTACTAAAAAAAATATTTTTAATAAAAACAAATATTATTCTATCATAAATCCGGTAGGACTCTATGATATCATATTTCGACCTAGTTTGATAGAGTTCACTTGTCGATCCAACTTCAACTCTTGGACATCTTAAAATCAAGCTTACAAACTATAGATTCCGGGTAGAATAGCCAACGCTAGCTGTACTATAAAACCCTATGAATCATTTGATAGATTTGTTAACCTAACAAAAGCATTTGATTCATAAAGGTAGAGATATATTAACCATAATTCTGATCTATAACAATAACCTAATTAAACATTAAATCCCTTTGAATAAATCTTATCTTCCAACATATAGATCTACTCAACCATGGTAATTGGTTGATTGATCATTATGTTGTATGGTTGAAAACACAAAGAAAGAGATGAAAACAGAATGTAGATCTTGAAAATGCAATGAAAATTTTATAGATATGAGAAAAAGCAATGTAAAAATTACAGATCTGAAATGAGAAATAAAAATGGCAGAGTAACAGTAAAATTTCGTGTCTAGGCCTCTCTGACTGCTCAGGAAATGAGCCTTATTTATAGAGTGTCTTATAGGTCAAAACTCAGAATTAATGTGCGATTTGGAGAATATTCGTGATTAGGATCGATCGATCCTACTTGGATCAATCGATCTTCTTCATCTGATCCGTGCCACCTCATAGATTCCTTTGACTGACTTATCTGCTTCGGGATCGGTCGATCCTCGTCATGCTTGGTCGATCCTCTTCAGGATCGATCGATCCAGGATGTCTCCAAAATCCAATAATGTGTAAAAACGTCCAAAATTGCTCCATTTTGTACATTTTAGTTCCAAGGAAGTGAAAACCTGAAAAGATGCTAAAACCGACCAAAAGAACACAAAACCTAACTTCTAGACTCAATAAGATAAGTAAAAAAATAATAAAAACAAGTCAAAATAGACACTCATCACTGGACTTCTATATTTTTGACTTGTGTTTCTTTGACTTACGTCTACAATCAAGGTGACTTGCATATTTTTAGCAAGTATAAGTCGGCAATACATAGTCGGTAAAAGAAAGAAAAATAATATAATATTTAAATATGATTTAATGGATAATCATCCATTATTTGTAACATTATTTACTTTTTGTCATGTTTTTCTTTTTCAAGATTCTCATTCCTATTCTGTTACATCCTGTCTCATCCCGTTTACATCCTAAATTTTAAATATGACATAATATAACATTTTTTTCAAGATTCCCGTCTCATTTCTCTTACTTCAAAATCTTATTTGATCACCATATATTTAAATGTACTTCTCAATTTCAGATACAAAGATTAAGTATATACTTGTATAATTTAGCCGTTTAGATGGAAAACAAAATTCTCAACAGAGAAACGTAAGGTCAGATTGAAACAAGTATTTTATCTATCTATGCAAAGAATGGCAGCAAAAATTATCAGCCTAAACACAGAGAGAGAAGACACAAGTTTATCAATTGAAGTATAATGGTAAGGGTGAAAAATGTCGAACCAATCAATAATGGTCTACATCAACTAGTACATGATCAAACCTAGCTATTGAAGTTATTATCAAGGGGGGGGGGGGATTGGTTTACTAACAAGCTAAATGAACTACTACCAAAACCCTAAATGATACTAGAGATGCCAAAGTCTGTCACACTTTAACACATCGTGAAACTAAGCAAGCAAAAACACATAATCTAGGACTATTCGGCCACACGGATCGAGTGGTGAGGTCGAGTGCTATAGTAAAAATATGAAAACACTAGATTAAACGATTACTAAGGACGATTAAGACTATGGGAAAACAATAGGAACTTCAAGGATGGAATCATGGGTTTGCAAACATTCTTTACTACTATGGGTATCAATAAAACTGGTATCACAGGACATCCCTAGACCACATACATCATTTCCAGCACAATCCATGGGTCGTGGTAGAGCCCCAAGATCCAACCCTGTCGAGCATAGTGTCGAGTTGATCGGATCAGGCATAAAGGGTCAGTCCTTAAAGTCAAAGAGTATTCATAACAAGTAGGTAAACTGAGTCGTGATGTAAATCAACATCTGATGCATCAGCCCCTACACTATTGTATCCTAGTCACTAGAAAAAGTAGATATGATGACTTCAAGGCATGGTCCGTGCTCATGAAATCATCTAAGATCATGTTCTCTTTGATCAGGGGAGAACAAGCATTAAGATCACTCACCTAAGAGGAAATCAAAATTTAGTGATGATCAATCAGTCAAACCCATATCAATACATAATTAAACTAGCCTATTCCACCCCCAAAAACCCTAAGTTAAACTACTCACTCATCAAGATCATCACTTGGGCCCAAAACCCAAAAGTCTCTAAAAGAGACCTATGTGATAGCAGATGATTTGATGAGAAGGATTGGAAAAGAAATAAAATGCAAATACTGATTTTATAGAAAGTTATCAAACTTACAAAGTTTCTGAAAATGAAGACCAAAATGAAGAAAAAGATAGAGATGCTAAGATAAACCTAGAGATTATACTAAAAATGGCGATTTTACTTGATACTAGTTGGTACCTGATGTTAACCTAATCAGGCCTTTTATACTAAGTGACAAAACAACTTTTAACAAAGATCTGAGTTTTAAGGAAAACTAGTCGAAGGAGTTCCCACTCGACCCAGCAGTCGAGTGGGTTGGTTGAGTGGGCCTGTGGTGAGTGCTCACTCAAGTGCTTGTGGTGAGTGCTCACTCAAGTTCCTGGTCGGGTGAGCCTGTGGTGAGTGCTCACTTGAGTGCCTGTTCGAGTGGACAGTTCGAGTCATCTGTCTTCTCTGCAAATCTTCTCTAGTCCAGCAGCTTGATCCAAGCTTCACTTCATGAGCCCAAAATCCAAGCATGCTCCAAACGGCTCCATAAGCACCTAATACGACCTCAAATATGCAAAATACATGCAATGCCTATACAAAAACACTAAACATCCTATATGAAGGATAAATGCATAAATTGGTTGATAGGTTTCAAATTAAACCCTAGAAGCTACTCTCTCAAGTTAGGGGTCGAATCAACAAGGACTCTGAAAACTCAAACAATAGACGAACAGATTCAAATTTAAGCTAGATTAAATAAATAAGAAACTAAAAGAAACAAAGCAAGAAACGAAATAGCAATTAAATGGGGTTGATTCAAGTGATTTAAAACGCTAGACCTAGGGACATCAATCAGAAAAACTCAGGAAAGTGAACTGGGCAGTTCGTAAATCAAGTCTAAAGGGTTTGTGCGGTTCTTAAACTCGTAACACTAATGTGATATCTCATCCAACTCTCACTGTGACGACATTTATCCTCTAAACAGAAGCAAACCAAATCTCTTTGCAAAAAACCAATAAATAGAGTCTCAATGATAGGTACCAGTATTAAGGTGATCTGTCTCAAGACTAATGTAATTATCAAATCTAGATGAAGAACATAATAAATAACTTAACAAGACTATGCCCAATTCAACAATCTTTCATTAACCCTTTTAAAACCCTAGATCTAACAAGGTGACTACTCAGACATAGAATATGAAACTCAAATCATTGTCTGAATAATACTCATAAAATATAAAATAAGAAAACAAAGAGAGTTCAAAATTCTTCTCTCTACAAAGTTTGAGATCTGAATCTTCTATCCAATAATCTCTTTGAAACTTACAATAAACTTAGAACTTCTCAAAAACTTAGAGAATATCAAAACTTAGTCTCTCAGACTTCTAAAACATAGTTTAACCTAAAAAACACGATTATGCATGAAGTATAAACTTTGAAAACTTTTGGGGTAAAGTTGCAATTCTTGAAACTTGATAACACTCTAAGGCGTCATTCACGTCTAGGTTGTGTCGACCGACACAGGTGAAGCGTGTCGATTGACGTGCACATCAGGGTCCAATCCGTGTTTGTACATAATAAGACTCAATATATATAGAAAAGACTCCAAAAATCAATACCTATATCATGTCATAAAACCATAAAATCCATGATATATCAACTCCCACACACTTAGCTTTTGCTTGCCCTCAAGCAAAACAGAAAACCAAACCAAGAAAGTAGTTTGAAAATCGCGAAACTCATAACTTCATAAGAACACCACAATCACATTCACTATAGTGACCCATTAAAAATCCTTACTTAAAAATATCCAGACCACCATGTACTTCATTGCAAGCAATCGCAGCATTCCTAATTTCCACCACAGTTTACTCCACATAATCCACCAAACAACCTTCATCGCTGTTTTTCTATCATTCCAACAGTTTCAATGTCAAGGATCTTCTAGATTTATAACCGTATTCCAGTATAACAAACCAGCCATTATCAACTTAATTGGTACTCTTTAAACTCCCCCAGACTTATTATTCCATTAGTCTCGGATTCAGGTCAAGATATAATCAAATGATCACATAAGAGCTTATTGTAAAGTGTGGTTGATTCCTCGATAAAATCATTGTTTCTGGACAGGTTTTGACTCAATAAAACAAAGGTTTTGGAAAACAAAAATTATGGGACTGACTCTAAAAAAAATAAACATAGTTAGCAACTACCTCCCCCAGACTTAAACTACACTGTCCCCAGTGTAAATAAGCCTAAGGAAAGTGATAAAAAGAAATAAAATTGAATAGAGATTGAACTGTTATGTTTTGAAAATTGTTACTGAGTTGGTGTCTGTATGTCGACCGACACACACCCTGCGTGTCGATTCGATCGACATGAGCAGGGATGTTATGTTCTGAGATTTTGACACCATTCAATCTGAGCATTCAACTCATTTTCTGACATTTAGATCCTGATTAAGAGCAAAACATGTCAATAAAAAACTGATATATAACATAAAGAAGTTCAACAATATCTCAATATAAGTTAAAAACGAAAATATGAAGCAAAAACAGAAGCAAAAAGCAAAAATAAAAAAAGTGGTGGTAGAGTCTCATCTTCAATAGCTCAAGGCGCAGCACTAGACGAAGCTCTTCTGCGAAGCTTACGGCTTTAACTCTCAACCAACATTGTCTCATCTAGCGCGAAGTACATCATAGCGTGATCCTTCTTGATATGGAAATACATGTCAGGTAACTTTACATTTTTCACTGTACCATCTTCATCAGCAAATATCCACATGTTGTTAGACTTCATCCAAGTCACATGCTTGAGATAGTCAAGATCCATGGTAATATGATTAGATTTGCGTGTGGCATTGGACAAAACTATACCGAAATAGCGGAACATCGGAGTCAAAAGGTTTCCAACATGCTCAAACTGCTTCTTACCAAAGGCTTTGGCTTTCAGAGAAACTAAATGATGAGCAAACACAGAACCCAAGTTCATATCAGTGTTGGAGACATCATACTTCCAAACGGCAATAGGAAACATATGGTGAACACCCAGCAAAAGAAGCATAAGATCTGACTTCCGGGATATGGTAGGATCAGACCGACACAAGATGGTGCTAGCAATAAGGCGTAACACATACCTAACAGCGGGATAGCAAACATCTGTCTGCTTCGAAGAACCAGTAGTCACACTTCACCTTAATCATCTAAGTCTCGAGCTTAGGCCAAGGGGCGCGGACATAAACATTATCCGGGAAATCAGAAGTGGGTATGGTGGCTATGATAACAATAATAACACCAAAATTAGAACAACTTAGAAATCAGTAAGCATAAAATCAACGACTAATAATTGATACATCTTTTTGGTTACCTATTGTCCCATGAGGAAGAAATTGAGGCCTAAGGTTGTTCTAGTCCTAGATTTGTAGCTGTTAAGACCACGTCAGATGGAGAAAATAAAGAACTCCATGAGACTTGATCTGTCTCATCTTTTGGACACTTTTGTTGACTCATTCCTGTAATTTCCCATTTTAAACATTGATCATCAACCGAAGTTGTTCCAACCCGTTGACTTTTGGATACAAAACCTGAGCCTTATACTCAGCAGTATCCATTCTTGGCTTCATAGTAATCATTCTCTGAAAGTTTCTTTTAGCAGTATCCAATGTTCTTCTAGCTTCTTCATCCTTGTTAGATACCGTGTCGTTGAGAGGGTTTTTTTCTCTACAGAAACAACCAGAGACAACAAAAAATATATATAGGTTCAGATGATTGATTACAGAATCAAATTGGAAATCAACAAATTTCAAAAGAAGCCACGAAATATCAAACAGATTTGCACCAATTATCAAACAGATTTATCAATACCCATTGGAAGAGAGAAACGTCTGATAGATAATTGAAGAATCTCTGATTTCGATGGAGAACCCACTAATCAATTTACCAATCTCGATCGAACATGAACAAACCCAGAAAGAAAAAATCAAACAAAAGAGAAGAGAAACAAATCGATATGAGAAGGTTTGGTAGATGCCCACTGAACAGAGAATCACGGCGGATCTGACGATTTCGACGAAGCTAGGGTTAGAGATTTCCTTCGATTTGAGGAAGAGAAGAAGCAAAACTTTGATTGGGATTCATCCAGGGTAGTATCTAATGGTGGTAAAGAGATGGTGAAGCTGATTGGGATTCATCGAGGGTAGTATCTAATTGTGGTAAAGAGATGGTGAAGCAGAGGAGACACGGCTCAATCTCAATTTCAATTTCGATGTGAGCAAGAGCGAAGAGAGAAACCAGAGACGGAGAGGGAGAGAGAATAGAGGAATGAACAGTAATTGTTTTTTTTTTTGTCTAAGTGATTGTATTTTTTTTGGGCCTGGGCTAACGCTTTTTTCGAGTTATTTGGGTCGGTTTAATCGGTTTATGTCGAATTCGGTTCTTAGAATATATCACCGATTTGAACCCAAATCGATTTCAAAATAGGGTCAAACGGTAATCGGGTTTATCGAGTCGGTTACCTTCTATTTTTTACATCTGAAACAAACCGAATTTGATCTCAGTTCGGTTTAAAAAACTCGAATTCAGCATAAATTGAAAAACCCGAATTCAGCACATATTTTTTTACATCCGAAACAAACCGAACTTGGCAATCATTACAGGCCATAACAACAAGTTTAAGCTAGCATTAGCAAGTTTAAGCTACAATTACATCATGTTAAAACTAGCATTACATCATAATAAAGCAAGCATTACATCATGTTTAAGCTAGCATTGCTTAAAGTTTAAGCTAACATTACCGAACCACATTAGTAGTTAGTAACTCAATATTGTTTGAAGTTACACAAAAGCATGCCAATCCGCATAAAAAAATGGACAAAAAAGCAGTTCCATATCAGTACTATCTAGATTCCAGACTACTATCCGCATCAAAAAGGACAAAAGAGCAGCTTCCTACCTAACTACCTGTAGACGATCAAAACCATAACAAAGACTTAACATATCTAAAAAAAACATAATCAACAGAGACATAAGTAGTTTACACTTTACAGTCAGATAAGTAGTAACACAACCTAACAAAACCAATCATGCGTTTACAACAATATAAATGAAATGAAAATGATGAGAGGAACATAACGAGAAATACCTGCCATACTATGCATAATCATGGATTCACTCCTGTTAAATTCCGAGAATCTACACAAGAAAACAAAGTCAATGTACAAAAGAGATTAAATAAACTAAATATCTGAATAAATGACAAAGTATACTTACCAAGAGATTGGAAGAACTCAACATCTTCCAACATTTCCACCAAGTTAGCAACCTCCGCTTCTGATTTAGATGAACACTTAAGCCATTGTTGTGTGCATAGCAAAACCTCCACCATGTAAGGAGTTAAAGAGCTCCTGTAAGGGTCCAAGATTTGTCCACTTGTACTAAAAGCCGATTTAGATGCAACAAATGAAACTTGAATTGCAAGAACATCTTTAGCAAGCTCATACAAGATTGGAAACTTAGAGCTATTGCGCTTCCACCAACTGAGCGGATTATAAGGCATCCCCAAAGGATTATCAACTCTTACCTCAGGTTTCTCTGTCAAATAGATTTGTAACTCACTGAAGCCATCTTCACTTCTTCTTAAGTCAACCATCTGACTGTAGATTGACTCCATCCTCTCACAAGCATCTTCATCGTCTGAGAACCCAGCCATGAAACAAGCCGACTCAGAAGCATCTTCAATCTCCAATGGTTTGCTCAGCCTAGAACTATACTCCTCATAAAGTCTTGATATGGCACTTGAGACTGTAGAAGACAGTTGTCGACTCTCTATGGTATCCCTACCATACAGCTGTTCAAAGCAAAGAGTAGCAAACTTCATTTTGTTGTGAGGATCGAAGACACTTCCCAGAATCTCAAGAGGATTCATATTAGTCAAGCAATCCCAATACTTCTCGAACTTATTCCTCATTACACGAGCTTGGACTCTTATCTCCTCTACAAGACTTGTACACTTACTGATGAGATTCCTCTCAATGTCTACAATCTTGTTGTAACACAAAGTGGAAGTGATTGTCTTCAAAGCTGAGGAAACCAATGTAGACTTGTAGAAGATTTTCAGAAACTTCACCAGTCTTGAAACATCCTCCCAGTCATCATCAGTTGGTGGTCCAACTCTTTTCCTCTTTGTCTTCTCATCTTCTTCTAGAAAGTAGTCACAATACAGCTTTCCTCGATTGTCATCTTCTCAAAAGCCACCTTAAGTTTGAGAGCGGAAGTCAACATCAGATATGTTGAGTTCCACCGTGTCTTCACATCCAATGGCAAGCTCCCTCTACAAACCTTTCCTGTCTCACACCTCATTGCAAAAGACTTCAGCCTAGTGAAAGATGAACGGACATACTTCACTGCATTCCTAATGGCAACTATACTAGACTTTGACTTCTTCAGACCATCTCCAACAATCAGATTGAGGATGTGTGAACAACACGGCATATGTAAGAACTCACCATTCCTAACTAATGCTTCTACTCCTCTCAGCCTTAAGCCATCCTTAAAAATCTCTAGAGCATTGTCATTGTTCCTAGGATTGTCAGCCGTAACAGTAACAACACTCTGAATTCCCCAGTCATCTAAGCAATCAAGCAGCTGACTATCAATGGTCTCTCCCTTATGATCAGTGATCACGTTAAAGCTAAGTATCCTCTTCTGCAGTTCCCAATCAGCATTAATCCAGTGACCTGTGATGACCATGTAGTTGTAAGATATTGTTGGAGACGTCTAAATGTCTGTAGTCAATGATAGCCTTTGCTTCTCAACACTAAACAGTTTCTTCAAAGCTCTCTTCCTCATAGATCCCAACAATGTCTCTGGTGCAAGTCCTTCTAGAAAATGTCTTGTACAAAGGCAAGAGATTAAAGCATAATCGCTTCCAACCATCAGATTCGACAAACAAGAATGGTAACTCATTCACTACTACCATCTCATTCACTGATCTCCTAAACAGCTGCGGATCAAATTTAACAACCTTCAAATTCCCGTTACTATCACCACTTAGAACCTTCTGTTTCTCCTTCTCATCAAAAGCCTTGTACTTGCTACATCTACCTATGTGGCCTATCATCGGACTAGTTCCTACAGTCTTTGAATCACAGAAAATCTCAGAAGCACAGTACTTACAGATGCTTTTACTGCAGTCTTCATCCTTTTGCCGAAAATGTTGCCACACTTCAGCTCTTTTGGCATACTTCTTCCGTGGTCTAGGAGGCATAGTAGAGCCAGATGCTTTACGCTTTTTCCCAGTCCCAGTTTGAACCTCAGGTGGATCCACCGGAGGATCCATCTCGTTGTGCTCTTCAGACATCTACAAAATAGAAGAAATAAGTTATGTCAAAGAAGAACCGGAGGCTTCATTTCAAAATTTAAGACACAACACAATGTCAAAAAGACACAACACAATGTCACAAAGACACAAACAGTAAGGACCACAAAAAAAGTACAAAGGCAAGACAAAGCAAAAATACTTGATATCCGAATCAAATTCAAAGTTTAAAATGAAACCCGAACCCTAAAATGCTCCCACTCAATACACAGACGCAACAGAAGGAGTCAAAGACCACAACAAAGTTCAAAGTCAAGAAGAAGCAAAGATTGATAGAGATTGATAGAAAACATAATGAAATTCAAAGATTAAACAAAACCCTAACCCTTAAATGCACAAATAGAACCACATACGAAGTATAAATAAAGAAGATGTGAAAAGAATTGAAAATCGAATGAATTTTGAAGTTGAAACCCTAACTCTAGAAATCCCCAAATCGCAAATCGATATAATCAAGACAAAGGAGAGCTACATCAGCAAAGATCCAGAGAACTATCGATTAAGCCGCTAAGGAGAAAGAACACTGCTTACCCCCAAAGAGTTTGGCGGTTAGATCGGAGAAGATGATGTTTGATCGGAGAATAAATCGCGGTTTCGTTTTCGCAAGGCTTAGCCGCAAAGTAGAAAACAAACCTTAAAACTAGGGTTAACACTTATTAATTATTCTATATTTATATGGCTCCTAATTTTCGGTTTAGATTAATTTCCGATTACCGAACCAACCCGAACCGAATACCAAAATTTCAATTTAAATGTGCCGATCGGTTTGGACCTCTGTAAAATCTTGGTCCCGATAACCAACCAAATCAGTGTAATCGGGTCGGGTTGTTCGGGTCAACCCGACAGCCCAGGGCGAATTTTTTTTCGTAAAGGAATAAGAGATGTGACAAAAAGAATTTGGGGGAAATTTTTATCAGAACCAAAAAATTTTGAAGTGTTTAAAAATTAGGCTCCAAAAGTTAATTTTTCTTTCCGCTCAATGAAAATTTGGCTTAGCATTTTTAAAATGCTATAAAATAATACCACACTTCATTATATCATTTTTAATAGCATTCATCAAAATCGTGCTATCTTAAAGTGCTATCAATACCCATATTTCTTGTAGTGTCAACACTAGGCTCATCATCAGTAAGATCAATCTCCTCTCTGCGGGTACGCTTGTTACTCGAAGATCTCCTAGTAGTCATATGTAAAACATAAGAAATTGCAAAATCAGTTCATTTTCAGAATTTATGCATGCGTGTCGACACGATGCTAAATCGTATATACTTATGAAAAATGGAATTTCCAAGCAAGATCAATGTCAAAACAGGATTAATATTGCACAGTCATAGAAATTAACCATCACACTCATCTCTATGATCATCAATTCATTATCTAATCAACCCTAAATTTCGAATTTTCAATTGGATTAGTGTTAGATTTCATCAAAAGAAATTCATGACTTTTTATTCAACTCAACCTAAATTAACAACATTCTAAACTTGATTCCTTCTAAATTCATCATAATCTAACAAGACTAGCAAGTATTAAGACCAAAAACGGAATTCAAAAGTGAAAATCAAACCCTTGAAATTTTCAAAATTAGGGATGGAGATTTAAAGAACATACCATTGATTTTGAATGAATGGATGATATAGGAGTATAAGGAGTAGAAATCTATTGAGTTTAGGAACAAAAATCAGATGATTTAGTGAAGAACTCATAAATCGCGATTTGGATTTATATAGAAGCTTAGGGTTTTACAAAAAGGAAAAGGAAAAGTGGACAAGAAAAAGGAAATTTGATATTTATACTATCCGCGTGTCTGTGTCGACCGACACAAGGTGTTCGTGTGGATCGACACAGACACAAACCTTATGTTCCTTGGTCAAAAAATTATGTAAGGCTTCTCCAATCCATGCAATCTTTCCATATTTGTCTTTAAACACGTCTAGTTCCTGAAACAAAACAAAAACAAAGAAAAATTAGTTAAAAAGACACAGAAAAACTTAATTAAAGACTCACCAGTGGATTGCCTCCCACTAAGCGCTTATTTTCAGTCGTAAGCTTGACTTTGTCAAAAATCAGATGTATGGAGATTCTCCGGATGAATCCGAAGGTGGTGAAGATGAAGTCTTGGAGCTGAGATCATCCTCACTGAAGTCAAGCATCTTGGGTTTCAGAACCCTATTCATCATCTCATCCATCGCGGCTTGTCCTTTAGCCTTAAACTCGGGAGTGATGATAGCTTTAATCTTGGCAAATGGCCTTTAACCACCTCCATACTGCAGCTTATACTCAATAGTATCATCAACTTGCCTCACAGGAGTCAAAGTCATAAGGGGCTTCACAGTCACTGCTTTTCTCTGCGGCTTCTTCTTCTTACCCGCAGCTTTCAGATTCCTTGCAGTGAATTCATCAGAGTGAATCTCATTCACTTCTTCAACAACAACCTGGGGACTCCACATTACATATCCATCCGGATTAGCAGGATAAAACACATCAGGATCAACATGCGTCAGAGAAATCCTGCTACTCAGCATATCAAACATAGCTCCAGCAGTAGCAAGGAATGGTCTACCCAAAATCAGTGGCATATCAGAACCGATAACCTGTCTCAACAACATGGAAGTCACAAGGAAGCACACAATCTCCAACTTGAACTCCCAGATTCTCAATAAAACCCATGGATTTCTTCAGAGAAGCATCAGCCAATGTAATCTCTATTGAAGATCTCTTCATGTTGATTACTCCCAACCATATTGCAATGTCATTAGACATGATATTAATACTAGACCCAGTATCACAGAGGGAATCAGTGAACATAACTCCAGCAATGGAACAAGGTACAGCAAAACTTCCAGGATCTTACAACTTAGGCAGTTTTCAGAGATAGATTACGTCATGAGGCTGAGTATGTCGACCGACTTTCATGGAGTCAGGACCGTCCACAGTCATCTTTAGCTGTCCTTGATAACACCACTTTTATACACGTTTTTACCAGCTTTTTATCATGCCTTAGTGTAGATTTTATCCATTGTTTATACTATTTCGTGCATTTATCCTTCATATAGGAGTTTATTATTTTTGTATAGGCATTGCATGCATTTTGCATATTTGGGGTCTTATCAGGTACTTATGGAGCATATAGAGCATACTTTGATTTTGGCTCATAGAGTGGAGATGTGCAGTCAAGCCCTATGGACTCGAGTGAGGATTGCAGAGAAGACTGATGACTCACTCGACCAGGCTACTCGACCCGGCACTCGAGTGAGCACTCAAGACTGGCTAATCGACGAGGCACTCGAGTGAGCACTCAAGACAGGCTACTTGACCTCAGCATCACAGGCTCACTGGACTTCAGCACCACCTGCCTACTCGAGTGACCACTCGACTGCTGCGTCGAGTGGGCATTCTTCGACTATTTTTCCTTAAAACTCGCAAAATATAATACGCGCTTTTGACTAGGTATAAAAGTGCCTCATTAAACCTAATTAGGGAGGATCGAATAGCACCACTTTGGCTTAGCAATTTTTAGGTTTAGCTCTTGTTTTTCTCTCTCTTGTTCTTGTTGTTCTTCATAGTTATTCATTTTCTGCAACTTTGTAACTTTGATAACTTTTTATAAAATCAGTACTTGCATTTTATTTCTTCTTCAACCTTGCTCACAAGATCATCAGCTATCACATATGTCAAGCTTAGGATTTTCTGAGATTCGGACCCCAGTTATGATTTTCGTGTGTGAGTAGTAAAGTTGGGATTTTTGGGGATGGATTAAGGTAGCTTCTCTCTGTTTTGTTATTGCTTAGAGTGATTGATCATCACTAGATTTGATTTCCCTCTTTGAGTGTTTTTAGTGCTTGTTCTCCCCTGATCAAGGAGAACATGATTTTAGATGGTCTCATGAGCACGACCCATGCCTTGCGCCATTGGATAGACTTTTTCTAGGGTGTAAAGTACAATAACGTGAGGGTGGATGCATCAGACATTGATTTATGTCATGACTCCACCTACTCACTTGTTATAAACTCTTTTCGACTTGAATAGGCTGAATCTTCATGCCTGATCCGACTCCTCACACTATGCTGACTAGGTTGGGTCTTGAGGCTCTCTACCACAACCCATGGATTGAGCTGGTTATGATGTATGTTTTCTAGGGTAGTCATGTGATGAAATTTCTAGTTGATAGCTGCAATAGAACAAAGTGTTTGCGATCATGTGATTTCCATCCCTAGATTCCGTTTTTTCCCCATAGTTCACAGCTTGCTTAGTATTCGTTCACTGTAGTTTTTCTCTGTTTTTACTGTAGCACTCGACCACCTTACTCGACTTCTTAGGTCGAGTGGTTAGTTCAGCTTAGTTTTCTGTGATTTTGCTTGCTTAGTTCCACGATGTGCTAAAGTGTGACAGACTTTGGTACCTCTAGTATCAATTAGGGTTTTTAGTAGATTTCTCATTTAGACTGCTAGTACCACACCCTTTTGATAATATTGCTTGAATAGCTAGCCTTAATAATCTGCTAGTTGCTGTAGACCACTCTTGATTGGTTCGATATTGTTACTAAACTCTTACCACTATACTACAATTGATTAGAAACTTGGTGTTTTATCTCTCTGGGCTTAGTTAGATTGCATTGCTGTCTTTCTCTGCTTTGTGTAGGTAAAACCATAGTTTCAATTTGGCGTCGTTGCCAGTTTTGAGTGTTTTTGTCTGCACAATTAGTAGTTTAAGGCTTACTAGATCAAGTCTGTTACTTTTGAAATCTGGGTACTGATTTAGTTTTGAAATTTTGTCTGTTTTGCATCAGGTACTGTAGCACTCGACCCCCACTCGACCTTACCACTTGAGTACTCGATCGAGTCACTACTCTCTGAATGCAAACGCATTCTCAAGGCAGCCAAAACCTAATCCAGTTACTTGATCACATACATCGCACCAACCAGAATACTCGTCAAGCTACACATGCACCTGCCACTCCCACTCCTGTCCAAACAGTCCCAGAGACACCAGTGGTCATGGCAGAACAAGGTCCTCTGGTGATCACCTTACACTCATAGCTCTTAACAGCTGTATTCCTTTTGTCTTGAATTTTCTTCAACGCCCTTTTTCTCAAACCACTCTCAAATGGCCCTACTAACTCCACAGCTTTATCTCTAGTCATTTAAGCTTCAAGCTCTGATAGCTCTTCCTCAAGCATAATGGCATACTCCTTCTGATACTTTCATGAGAAGCACTAAGGAGCTGGAGCATGGTTCATGGATGGGACATGAAGCAATGGACAAGCAAAGAGCACAAGGAGCATTTGGAATTGTTCTATTACAAGGGAGTTTTGTCAGGAGTTTCGAGTTTCACTACATCTAGTGACGTCTAAGGAGGATCACTCGAACATTTGGAGGTTGTATCAGGTCCACATTGGTCATGGTACATGTTCGAGAAGACTAGTGCATGGCCGTCTGATCCACTTGCACTCTTTTTCCCTTAACTCGGTTTTGTCCCATTTGGTTTTCCGAGTAAGGTTTTTAATGAGGTTTGTGGCTCATATGCTCACCATTGCCATCCCTAGTCAGATCCACATCAGGCCCATTTAGAAGACATTTTGGGCGTCCATTATCTCATCATTTTCTATCTATTTGAATTCAAACTTTCTCTTTAATTCTTCATGGTCATTGTGTGAGTTTACGAGGCATGTCTCGTAACTCCACACTCTTTATTGGGTCTTCTCCTTCCTTCTCTTTATATTCTGATATGAACTCATTGTAATCTTCATCTATCTTTTTAATCAAAAACCCTTTCAAAATATAGATCATTGTTCATCCTTTTTCGTATGATTGGAACTAAGAAAACTCTTAGGTCATTTCGTGTGATGCGATTGACCAATCCGTCTCATCAAAAGGCTATTCCTCATCCTTTTGTGGCGATATTCGATCCATTAAATCACAAGGTGCTTGTTAATCAGGTCTTGCAACTCCTCACACTGAACTCACTCTCTCGTTGTCAAAATTGGGAAGTGTTTCCTCACCAGGAACGCATCATGTGGTATCAGAGCCGCATCGAGAGTTAAGTGATTTTTCTGTGTTTTTGTTCAATTTGGATAAATCGACTACTTGTGCTAAAATCGTGAAATCAATTGGATCCGAACCTAGATTGAGTCTAGTATTTGTTAAAATTTGTTTGAGAATTTTTAGAGTTGATTTGATAATTGTTCGGGATCAATCTTATAAGACAGTCGCGATTAGGGTTTATCAGAAGTTGATAGGTCATTTTCGTGTTCTTGTTATTTTCTATTGTTTTCCTTACAAAAGAACGTTTTACTGGTGTAGTTTGTGTCAATCTTTCAGGTACCATGACAGACAAAGTGGAATCAAGCAAGGCTATCAACATCCATCTTCTCAAAATGTTAAGCACCACACTTGATCGGATCAGAAATAAAGAACCTGGAGTCCCATTGGTTTCAAATACAAAATCCTTCCCGAGGAGTGAACTTTTGGTAACAAGAAGAGCATCGATCCCTCCAAAGGAAACCATGGCACAATGAGAAAGTATCTTCCAGACATGATGTTATGTTCATGAGAAGATTTGCAGTGTCATCACTGATGGAGGAAGCTGTACTAATATAGCAAGTGACACCATGGTTCAGAAAATAGGTTTAGAAGTTAAGGATCATCCAAAACCCTATGATATACAGTGGCTTAATGAAAGTGGAAAGCTGAAAATCAAGAAGCAAATTACGGTACCTTTTATCATCAGAAGATATGAAGATGCAGTATTGTGTGATGTATTACCTATGGAAGCAGGGCATATACGACTTGGAAGGCCGTGGCAATTTGATAGAAGAGTACAGCATGAAGGCTTCACCAACCGTTATTTGTTTGAGCATAAAGGAAGAAAGACTGTGTTAGTTCCGATGACACCTCAAGAAGTGTATCAAGATCAAGTCCAGTTGAAAACTAGAGCTGAGACCAAAGCTTATGAAGAGAGTGCAAAGATCATCAACACTATCGTGAACAAGGAAGAGCCACCAGGATCATTACAAGACGTTCAAATACACAAATCTCCTAAGGAAGCAACAACTTGTGGGTTAGGAGAATTCAGTCAAGAGGAAGCAGTTCGGATTCACCATCAATTATCTAGGGCTGATGAAATATTTGTGATCAAGAACAAACCACCAGATGCTTCATCACCAATTAATACCCGAGATTCTTCAAGCTTGAGTTCAAAAACTTTTCAAGAATAGAAGACTACTGCTGTGCCATTGCCAGCTCATGAGTTTTATTTTGACAAAATCAAACTCCAAGGAAATCAAGAGCAAGGTATGAAATATTATTTATGTGCTGTGGCTGGTAAGGTTAAATATGCTGAACATTTTGATCCTAAATTATTTATCTTTTTGGATAAATTATCTTGTGTATCTAACCTTGCACCGGTGCTGCCGAGTGAGCTTAACAAATTTTTGCAGGACATTTCTTTAGGAAATAACCCACAAAATATACCATTTTGATAACTTCCTCCACTACAGTGTGATCCTGCTATATTAGAATAAGAGACATGTTAAATTCAAGGAAAACAGAGGACAAAGGAGTAATGAAGCTCTGGAGAATTACCAAGCTGATTTGGGTGCCAAGTACTTTGCTGATGTTGGCGCGAAGAAACTATTTACTTATGGAGTTTTGCCTAACAAGGAGTCTGAAGAATCCATACAAGTTCATTCCATGAGTGTTCTGAAGAATCAAGGACTTCATTCAAGCTTCAAAAATATTTTAAAGCTTTTACATTTGATGATGCTACAGCCTGGTCTTATTGATGATTTCTTGGTTACTAACGTGGAATTTTCTTTTTTGTCTTAACAGGATAAAAGAAAGGGATCCTAAGATTTGCAAGAAACAGAGTTTGAGTTGAAAAAAAGAAACTCAACTAAGGACATTGAAAAAGTAGCAGTTCCAAAGCAATGCCTAAATTCATCACTTGATTCTAGCACTGAACCAAAGCAATAAAAATTTGCTACAACTTGCCCTGGAAAACACGAGCTAAATATGACTTCATTAGGATCAAAACTGAGCTCACAAAACTCACATAGTGAAGTAGTTAATCAAGGTTTAGAAACTTCCAGTTCTTGTGTGATTCACTTGTTCTTGTCAAAGGATGTTGATTCAGGTCATACTATGGAGCATAAGGATGAAAAATCTGAAGGAAGCTCCAAAGCCCCAAACCGTTCTACACAAACCAATGACAAAGTCCAAGATCAAAAGAAAACCCAAAAATCTGAGGAGACTAAGATAAAACCAGATCCCTTTGAGAAGTTACCAAACATCTTACAAGGTACTCAGGTAAGTGTAGCTTGCGAGTTTATTTGGTATTGGAATAAGTTGACATACACTCATAGTATCCAAAAACCTGTTTTGAATGTGGAAATTTCAAGTATAATGCACTTGATTTTTACCTTAAGTGCCCAGAAAGATACAGGTACTTCAGATGTATTGCTTATGATCATATCAAACTACTATCACCAGCAAGCAATCATAATACAAACCAGAGTCAAGGAACTTGAAATCTCCAAGGTAAGTATTTTTGTTCTCAATAATCCTTTTCTCTTTGATCACGCAGATATGATTCACTTGTCTTTGTCACAAGAGCAAAACACAGGTTTTAGAGAATTCTGGAAGCATAAAAGAATAACTGAAAATAGAGAGGAAGATAAACAACTCAAGCCACCTGATCAATACCAGGATAAACAACAAGGCGTCAGTTGCTTCATACTGATCCAAGAAGAGCCCCCGGATCCAACATCACTACTTACAAGCACTAAATACTCCAACGATCTTATTCAGGTAAGTATCTCTTTGTCCCGAATTATTTCTCATGATTTAAGGAATTTTCTTATGAGTTTATTATCTCCAGAAATCAGTGAGATAAAGTTAAGTGTATTAGAAAAATATTTGGAACCAATCTTGTGTCGTAAACTGCAAGTAAACAAGAAACATGACATGAATAATTCACTGGTTGAAAATGAGACTTGCTTATTTGTTTCTTATAACTTCATGACTGTGATAATACACTTGTTCTTTGCCAAAGATGTTGACCACATTTCAGGTACTAAAGAGGAGCCACCGAACTTGGAAGTTCTCTCGTCATATATCTTTGAGAGCACTGGAATTGGAGTTGTTTTAACAAAGGAGTTGAACATGTTCCAAAGATCTGGTCTTGTGGAAATGATTATGAAGTCGGGAGTTCTGTTCAAAGCACTTAAGAAGAGCGTCCATGAAGCTGAACCTCTTTTGGGGATTTTCGATCACATCCTTACTTTTTCATTTTATTATCCTTATATCTGTTTTGTGCCAAGATACTTTGATGATTCTAACTTAACGTTGTTTGTGGCAGGTAAAGCAGATTTGAGGACAAATAGTTTTCAACTGGGGGAAGATGATACGTTCCTGAGAAGCACTAAGGAGCTGGAGCATGGTTCATGGATGGGACATGAAGCAATGGACAAGCAAAGAGCACAAGAAGCATTTGGAGTACTTATAGGAGTCAAGAATTGTTTTATTACAAGGGAGTTTTGTCAAGAGTTTTGAGTCTCACTACATCTAGTGAAGTCTCAGGAGGATCACTCGAACATTTGGAGGTTGTATCAGGTCCACATTGGTCATGGTACACGTTCGAGAAGGCTAGTGAATGGCCATATGATCCACTTGCACTCTTTTTCCCTTAACTCGGTTTTGTCCCATTTGGTTTTCCGAGTAAGGTTTTTAATGAGGCTTGTGGCTCATATGCTCACCTTTGCCATCCCCTTTCAGATCCACATCAGGCCCATTTAGAAGACATTTTTGGCGTCCATTATCTCATCATTTTCTATCTATTTGAATTCAAACTTTCTCTTTAATTCTGCATGCTCATTGTGTGAGTTTACGAGGCATGTCTCGTAACTCCACACTCTTTATTGTGTCTTCTCCTTCCTTCTCTTTATATTCTGATCTGAACTCATTTTTTAATCAAAAACCCTTTCAAAATATAGATCATTGTTCATCCTTTTTCGTGTGATTCAAACTAGGAATACTCTTAGGTCATTTCGTGTGATTCGATTGACCAACCTGTCTCATCAAAAGGCTATTCCGCATCCTTTTGAGGTGGCATTTGATCCATTAAACCGCAAGGTGCTTGTTAATCAGGTCTTGCAACCCCTCACACTGAACTCACTCTCTCGTTGTCGAAATTGGGAAGTGTTTCCTCACGAGGAACGCATCACCTTTTCTACATCAGCTTTGAACCTTCCTGGGAAAAGACTTGTCATCATCGCATGCAGATCCATTATCTGCCTCTCCTTTGCAGTCTCTGGTTCTACTCGACCACTCACTCGAGTGATGTGGTCGAGTGCTACAGTGCTCGAGTCAATTTCAGCAGCAGATCGAAAGACTGCCCCCTCCCCCCCAACATGAGTATCACTGTCCCTAGTGATGTGCAAAATCTTCTTCTTGAAAGAAATAAGATGGAGAGCTGGTGTTGTGCTTACTTAATAGAGAGTAGCTGGTTCCTTAGGATTCTGAATAGCGTTTCCAGGAAGTTGGCATGAGGTCTTTGTAGAAGCTGATGCAGCACTAGACTCAACAAACTTCAGTCTGCTATTGAGAACCTCAATCTTATGGTTCAAATCATTATAAGAGCAGTTGATGTGGGTTTTGAGCTCTGTGAACCTCTTTGATGTTTCTTGAGTAGTAGTACTCTGGTCTTGACGTAGTTGGAGTAGAAGGGCCTTAAGTTCACTATCAGCTTGCTGATCTGGTCTTGGACAAAATCCAGGAGGATTGGCTGGAGTTGTTGGCACAAAAGGCTTGTTCTGCCCTGGGTTCTGAGTTGGGTAGACTTGATCCTGAGAGTTGGCTATGTTGGTGTTCATATAGGAAAGATTTGGATTGTTTCTATAGTTGATGTAACCTCTGTTGAAGCCAGCTTGATTCTGTATATACAGGATCTCTTCAACTTGATCATCCTCATCTTCTTGAGCTTGACTAGCTGATGCTTCACCAACAAAGTTGACAGATTTCTGCTGTACGAGGATGAGCTTATCAAGCTTGTCAGTGAGAGATTGAATCTCTTGCTTGTTCATATCAGTAGAAGAGGAGGGTCCTCTGATGGATCTATGAAACAGATATTTTTGGTGTTCTAAATATGGATGGAGGGTTTCAATTCCTCATTGTTGTTGTAATACATGAGTTGTCAATCCATAATGGGTTTAGTTCAAGCAATCACAATATATCAATGCATAATAAGTTAAGCCAAATCAGAGATGATAGTTGAAACTAACAACCTAATGATTGTAAATGCAAATACCTAATAATTAAAGCAATGAACACTTGAGATGTCAATTCAAATGAACAAAGAGTAAACAAACAAAGCAGAGAAACAAAAGTAGAAAGCCACTCGATCGATACGGTCGAGTGGTTGGGTCGAGTCGAATTGTAAAGTAACAAAAATCACTAAATAGAACGAGTAACAAAGCTTGTAATGCAATAATAAAGAGATAGGGATCACAGGGATGAATCAATTGACTAAGGGATCACTTTCATAACCTGGGTACTTAACAAACATAACCTATCTAAACGATAGATATCTAAACCAATCAAGCCCACTATCATGATGAATGATTTCAAATCCAATGGCTCAGCATACCCGATTCTGCCAAAGTCAAGCCATTGGACAAGCAATAAGAACCAATCTACCTAAGCCAACATAATTTCCTAAAAATAGCTTTGAATATCATTGATTCTAAAGGCCATTGAAGAATTCTCTCCACTTTCTAGTGTAACTAAGTCTCTGGAAAGAGCGTATCAAACAATCTCAAAGCACTATCATGAAGAGATCATCTAAGCTCATATTCAAGTTGATCAAAAATGAATAAGCATTAAGAATTCTCACCCAAAAAGGATTTAAAGCATTTAAGAACTCAAAACTACCAGATTAATCAAGATCCACCTTAATCTAATCCATCCCTAATAACCCTAAAGTTAACTAGTCACTAATCATAATCATAACTAAATATGCAAACCCATAAAGTTCTAAATCTGACATATGAGATATATCAGATTGAGATAAGAAGGTGTGATGAAGAAAATATATGCAAGTACTGATTTATTAATAAGATATAAGGTTTACAAAGATCTAAAATGAAGAACAAGAGAGAGAGTAATTAGGAGGCAGAGAGAGATAATATTCAGGTCTAAAAATGAGCACACCTTTTATTAGAGCTAACACATGTGCTTTTATACTAAAGATAAGGTTAAGGATAAGGCAAAATAGATATCCTACTAATCCGGAAATACCGCTCGACCATAATGATCGAGTGGCTGGTAGAGTAGCTTCCATCTTCCTTTAATCTCCTTCTTGAGCTGATCCAAAACTCCTATCCAGCTCCTCAATGATCCAAAGCTTCCTTAGCATCCATTTTTACCTGTTAACAACCCACAATATGCAATATATATGCAATGCTCATGGAAAGGACCCTAAAACTCAAAAGGGAGTGAAATATGCATATAATGGTATAAATAGGGAATGAATATGCACTAATATGATGATGATTAATGTATGCTTAAAACTGGTAAAATGCAGTGTTATCAACTCCCCCAAACTTATCCTTTGCTTGCCCTCAAGCAAATAAAAGATTGATTGGAGAATTAGTTTGAAAATGGGGATTCATAACCAATGCCAAATGACTAAACCTCTAACCTCAATGTCATGGTTAACAGATCTAGAATGCTATGCAGATGATCCATACTTAAAAACCTTAGCCATGTTCATCACAAAAGATTCAAAATTCATCCAAAGCCACAACAAGCATTCAAAGAACTATATCCCTTTAACATTCATTAAGCCAGAACAGTGGATCAAATTAAGCATTGGTTAAGAACTCATTTGGTTTGAGGGACAATTTTGAGGAGACAAAAATGGTCTCTTCTTCCTCTAGTTTAAGCGCATTAGTAACAAAGATCTCTCAGTGAATGGATTGAACTTTAAGAGAATGCTAAAGGTTAAAACCAACTGATGCATACAGGAGCAGATTCTCATCTACCCAAGAACACACAACTGATTCTACCCAAATCTATAATTAGAGATATATCCTAGTTTTTCACCCTTTCTTTTTCTTTTCTCTCAAGGCAATACATTGGTTTTCACTCAACTTAGGATTATTTCTCTCTTTTTATTTTCTAAGAATAGGCTCTTTACTCTTTTAAACTCTTCTAGCGGATATGGAAATTTCCTTTTCTTAGCTAAGGCATTTACTCGACCACTTGGTCGAGCTGTGTGATCGAGTCACATCTTTTCACTCTTGCTTATCTTTTATTTTTCTACTTCCTGAGCCTATCTTCATAATATAATCATCCAGATCCTTTACTAGACACTCATTATTGTATTTTTGGTGTTTAATCATTTTCAAAGATTTTATAGCTCTCCTTTTCTCTCTTCTTACCACTCAAAACATCAATCAACCCCTAGTTCAAACTTCCTATCCTATTCTGGTCCAAAACTCGTGAACCAGAGTCTAAATTAGAAGCTATTCCTGTCGGCTTATACCTAACACTTTCTCCTAAGTTCAATCCGGAAATATGCCTCAACTCAAGATTAATTCATAAAGAAGGTAGGTTTGGTGATTATTTGGAACTGTTCCAAAGATGGGAACAACTACTTGGATAAGCAAGAGTGGAAAAAGGTAATAAGAATATCCAAGTGTTTTATGGTAGCCATGAGTTCATAACCAATGCTTAAGTTTGATAATTAAAATTTAAGCAAGAGTGGAAAAAGGTAACTACTTGGATAAGCAAAAGTGGAAAAGGTAATAAGAATATCCAAGTATTTTATGGTAGCCATGAGTTCATAACCAATGCTTAAGTTTGATAGTTAAAATTTAAGATTAGGTTCTTATAATTAGGGGTAGAGTTTCTTATTCACAGCAAGTTTCAACGTAAGTATGAATGGTGAATTTTAATCCCAAACATGGTGCTGCCTTAGTTTTCAGGATCAAATACAAGCATTGAACAACTAAAAACTATGGCATTGAGAATAAAATTTAATTTATGAGGCGGTTTGATTTAAATTCATCATTATCCCCTATGAATGATTCTAGACTCAATGCTAATTATGCAAATGAACTACATAACACTCAGTTTTTTAAAATTATTTTTCAGAAATTTTTCAAAATTTTATGGTTTTAAATGCACTTAGATGATGTGTAATTTGAAAATAGAAAACATGATTAGATGAATCTCTCAGACTCTCCCCCAAACTTAAATTACATAGTCGCTTGTGTAATCAAAATTCAGAGGATTATTTGAGATATTTAAAGACAAAACAAAAACAAACTAATATGCAATGGTTTGTACAATGGTGTGGGTTGGTTGTGGTACCTCATTGTGGTGGATCTTGCTGAGTTGGAGCTTTGAAGAATTCATACACAGCAGCTGCCATAGATTCCTGAGTGTAGGTAGCCTCCATGGGGACGTGGGAAGAGCCCGGTTGCTGTGGATCAAATGTTGGTTCCCCTCCGGCGTTGAGCTCGACCAAGGGACTCAATCCATCTGGTCGAGTAGAGGTGTGAGCCTCCAACTCTTCAGCTGTGAGATCTGATCTTCTCTTCCTTGGCCTGTCCCTCCGAGGCTATCCTTTCTTCTGAGGACTTTGGGCTGTGCCTCCTGGACCTTCCCGTAGGAGATTTGCTTCTCTCTTTGGATCTTGAGCTTTCACCCTTCTTTTGCAAACTCTTAAGTTGCCCTGAGATGACCTCGATGGTCTTTGCCATTGACTTGACGGCTTTGTCCTGGAACTTGTTCCATTGTTGTTTGCTTGCATCCAATCCTCCAACACTTGATCATAAGATTCCTCATCAGCTGTGGAACTGTGTAGGACGTGTAGAGGCAGAATGAAAGAGATGTTTCCATTATTGTACAGAGTCCTGTAGGCATTTCTTGGCAAAGGCAGGAGTGCCTTGGCGTTTTCTTGCTCTGGATGGCTGAAGTTATAAACATACTTCTCTTTCACCTTCTCATTGTCAATGATGTGGGAGCTCCTCAGATAAGTCATGTCTAGGAGGGTGAAAGCTGTTGGCCTGTCAGTAATCTCCACATTGCACTTGAGAAGGATAGGGGTAAGGATCCCTCCTACTGCCAACTCCACCTTGTTCATCATCCTTTGGTTCTTCAGAAGCGTGTCCCTATAACTCAAAAGTTGTTTGATAAATATCATCGAGTTGCCTACACAAGCTCTGTCTCCTTCCATAGGGAATGGTGCATAGCTCCTCAGGGCCTTGTCTAGCATTCGGAGTTCTCCATCATTCACTGTCACGGTTATCTTCCTCGCAAATAGAGTACTGGCAATGGACTTGTGAAAGTATCTGATTGCTGGATGTTTAATCTCTGAACCATTTGACCTTGAAGATTTGAACTCATCCTTGCCACCTAAATGAGCCCAAAGTTTTGTAAGTTCCTCCTTGCGATACTCTTGATCAATCCCATGACCTTCCTTGAATGTAAAGACCTCATCTATCAAACTCAGAGGGGGCGTAAATCTCTTTCCTCTTATGTTGAAGATTATGAAACCCAACTCACCATTGTTGCTTTCTTTCTCTTCCTCACTGTATAAGTGTAACACCAGAGTGCCAAGGAATTGACAAGACTCTTCCTGGAACCCATTGAATTTCGTGCTGGTAAAGCTCACCACATCGGTTTCATGGAAGAGTTTTCCAACTTCCTTCCAAATTCCTAGTGCTTGTATAGTGTGCCTATCCGGGTATCTTGTTCCCAAGAACTTCATGTTCATAAGAGAATCAATTCTCCTGCTCTCAATCTATGTCAGCATTCTCTCCTTAACAAAGTCTCCACTTGATTCACTTCCTTCCGAACCAACTTCTCTTTCACTTTCTTCCTTGTCTTCTTCTTCAGTCACTGGCCTCTTTCCCCTTGAAATGTCATCTCTGTTTCTTGACTTGTCATCGTGGCCTTGTGCAGCATCCATCGAACGAGTCCTTCTCCCGGTTTGGTACCTGAAACAATAGAAAATTTGAAGTTAAAACATTTTATCGGACATGACTCAACCAGTGGGATTGAGTCGCTGGTCGAGTCGCTTTGGTTCAAGTTTCTTTGGAATCAGTTTTTGTCTAACACCATTAGATCACAGGGGTGCATTATTAAGGTTTATTTCCATAAGAAAACATGAGAACAAGGAAATGCTATGTTAGTTTTAACATGTTATAAAAAGAATTTTCGCAAAGAGGATTTAATCAACAACCAATTCGATTTTTGCGCTCAAACCAAGATTTGTAACAGAATCTAACATCCTAAAGCCTATATGCCTGATCTTTTGTCGCATGCATACATTAAAAAGTTCAATCCAAAGGATTGAGAGTATTTACGAGATTAACTTGATAATAAAACACATCAAAAGATTGGGGTTACTTACAATTGAGCATCAGAATCAAGGTTTAATCCAGACATTCTTGATGTTAAAACAAAAATTTGAAAAGAGTTTGAGAAATTCTTTGAGACTTTAAATCGTGAATGGTGTTTTTTTAGAGTGAGAGTAAATTGCAAAATTTTAGGTAGGAGAGAGAGAGAGGTGTGCCTTGGGGTTTTTATAAAGGTAGGGTTTAGATCAGGTTCAAATGGATGGCCGAGATTAAAAGTTGGAAATTTGAAAATAAACCTGGCCACCTGACCTCGGGGTTAAGTGGTGTGATCGAGTCCAATTCGGATCGTTTTGATCATCTTTTAATCTCCATGCTATTCATTCTCCTTGGTCAATGGCACTCTTCAACCTATTCCTGGATTACTAGACACTAGATAAAAGTATTAAAATACCAACAAAAACAATAACTTGAAAGATAAAAGTTTTATATACAAGAGATAGTCATGGAATTTCCTTCCAAGTGAGCTTGTTTATAGTCTCATAGCTTGACTTGCTTACAGAGCTTAGATAGTGGTGGATCAGGGACAGGCTCTAAGATCCTTTCCTTGTTGTCCTTTGGTGGCTTTCCATAAGATGAGGCTAGAGTTGGATCTTGAACCATCTTTTGTTCTCAGCTTCACTCATACCTCTAGAACCATACTCAAACCTCTTAAGCTCTATAACCTTAATCTTGAGATAGTCAACCTCTTTGATCAAAAGTCCAACAGCTTCTTGTAAAGAGATGATAGCATTGCCTTGAGCTATGCTGATTGGATCTGGTGATGTTCTTCCTGAATAAGATTCAGCATCACTGAACTCTTTCACACTCTCCCTTGCTGACTCATTCAACTGGTTCTCAAGTGTCAAGTTGTTCAAGTAGATTATCTCCTCATCACTTTGGTAATCTCTCTGATTCATCCAAGACAAAGATTCTGGTGGTGGACTTGGAATTCTTATCTCACCACTGAGGGGGATGTAACTGGAAAGACCACTAGTTATCACATCAGGCTCCTGATAATAATCCTCAATAGCATATAGCTGCTTCAGACTGGTGTGACTTCTGGGTCCTCGATCAATATCAAACCTCATCACTAAGTATTTTCCAAACTTCAGATCAATTTTTCCTCCTTTGACATCAATTATTGCACCAGCACTAGCCAAGAATGGCCTTCTTAGAATCAGGTGGCTCAATGATTCTTCCTCCATCTTAAGGATTATGAAGTGAGTAGGTACTTCAACATGGCCTACCCTTACTGGTAAATTCTCAAGCATACCATAGGGTCTCCGGATTGTCTTGTCAGCTAACCTTAGGGAGATCTTACTTGGTTTGAAGTTTTCAAATCCAAGCTTTGTTGCAACATTCAAGGGCATTATATTCTCAGATGAGCCAAGATCACACAAGGAGTCCCTAAAGACTGTTTCCTTTATGGAACATGGGATAGTAAAGATCCCTGGATCTTCAAGCTTTTCCTGGACCATTACATCCTTCTCAGTGATCATCTTACATTCATGATCTTTTGCAACTAACTCTTCTTCCTTCTGATTTTCTTCCACTAAGGTTTTTCCAACAGAAGTTTCTGATGGATCCATTTTTGTGCCAGCATCATTCAAATACCTCCAAGCTTCTTCCTCTTGCATCTGATCTTTAATAATATCTTCATAGATTGTTGTTATCTGTTTCTTCAGCCTTACAGGGTATGGACAAGATATAAGCTCTTTCAGATTGGCAATCTTCTTATTTCTTGCAAGGATAGCTTCTACTCGACCTGCTACTTGAGCAGAGTGGTCAAGCTGGTTTTCCGAGATGAGATTCTCAGCTAAAACTCCTGGAGAAGGGACTGCTTTAAGATTTTCCTGAACCAAATCCTCCCCATCTTGAACATCACTGTCCACACTGTATGAGGCATGTCTTTTCTTGAGTGGGAGATGAGAATTTGGCCTTGAAGATACAACATATACATTAGCTTGATCCTTTGGATTCTGAACTGACTTTTCAGGCAGTTTTCCTTGTGTTTTTGCAGAAGATTGTGAAGCTAATGTCTCTAGATACTTGAGTCTGGAGTTCAAGGTTTCCACTTTGTTGTTCAGCTCATTGTAAGAGTTGTCAATGTGGTGCTTCAGTTCAGTAAACCTCTTACTCTGCTCTATGGCTCCATTTTCTTGTCCCTGCATGATCTGTTGTAACATGCCTTTCATATCAACATCAGGGACAATGGGATTTTGCTGAGATGCTAATCCTGGTGGTGGATTCATAGGAGGTGCATGTTGCTTGAAACCAAGCTGTTGTTGCTTAGGAACAAACTGCTGGTTTTGATTGTATTGAACAAAAGGTTTGTTCTGAGCTTGTTGCTGAGCAGGGTATACTTGATCCTGTGGATTTGCCACATTAGACCTTGTAGTTGACAAATCCTCTATTGTAGCCACCTTGATTCTGGATGTAGCTAATATCTTCTTGCTGGTCAGCCTCCCCATCTTGGATCTTATACTTATCTTCTTCACTAACAATGTGCACTGTCTTCTGATTCACCAACAACAAACGATCAAGCTTCTCATTCAGTAGCTTGATTTCTTTCTTGTGTCTATCATAACTATCCACAGATCCTCTTGTAGTCCTCTCATACTCCTCAGAATGGTTTCCATCAGCCTGAGCTAAATTCTCTATGAGCTCGTTTCCATTGACCACATCTCGATTCAAGAAGTTGTCATTGCTGGCTGTATCAAGAAGAGTCTTGATGGAGGGTAGTGAACCTCTGGAGAGAGTACTAAAGAGTGATTCCTCGGTGAAACCATGATGAGGGCATTGTGAGATATATCCTTTGAACCTTTCCTATGCTTCTGAGAATGTCTCTCCATTCTTCTGAGTGTAGCTTGAGATTTCATCCCTGAGCCTAGCTGTTCTTGACTGAGAGAAGAACTTGTCCAGAAAGAACTTCATGCATTCATCCCAAGTGGTGATGGATCCATTAGATAAATTTCTCTCCCACTAGTAAGCCTTGTCTCCAGGTGAGAATGGAAAAAATCTGAGCTTGAAAGCATCTTCACTCACCCCATTTATCTTTGTGAGGCTGCAAAGGCGATCAAACTGATCTAAGTGTGCAAGAGGGTTCTCCATTGGTAAATCGTGGAATTTGTTTCCTTGTACCATGTTGATGAGGCTTCCACGGATCTCAAAATTATTGTTCTGAACTGGTGGTGGAACTATGCCTTGTCTTTGTGTATGAGTACTGGGAGCATCCCCAGCTCCAATGACTCTAGGTCTTGGTTGAGGTTCAGCCATTGCAACTGGTTGAACAGGTCTGACTCTGTCCTGGGGTGTTTTAGGTTGTAGACGGCTGATATGATCAAGATACTGTATGAGATTGTGGCTGCCTTGAGATCTTGTATGCATTCAGTAGCTCCAAGTGATTCGAGATAGCACTCGATTGGTATGATCGAGTAGGTAGGTCGAGTCGGGTACCTGATACAAACAGAGGTCCAAAAAGCAAACCAAGTAAAATTAACTAAAGAACTTAAGCTTAAAAACAAAGAAATTGTGAATGGAACACAAATTAACCCAAATGGCAACGACGCCAAATTGAATGGAGGGTTTCAATTCCTCATTGTTGTTGTAATACATGAGGTGTCAATCCATAATGGGTTTAGTGCAAGCAATCACAATATATCAATGCATAATAACTTAACCCAAATCAGAGATGATAGTTGAAACTAACAACCTAATGATTGTAAATGCAAATACCTAATAATTAAAGAAATGAACACATAAGATGTCAATTGAAATAAACAAAGAGTAAACAAACAAATCAGAGAAACAAAAGTAGAGAGCCACTCGATCGATACGGTCGAGTGGTTGGGTAGACTCGAAAATGTAAAGTCACAAATATCACTAAATAGAACGAGTAACAAAGCTTGTAATGCAATAATAAAGAGATATGGATCATAGCGATGAATCAATTGACTAAGGGATCACTTTCATAACCTGGGTACTTAACAAACACAACCTATTTTAAGGCTAATCTTTTGACGATAGATATCTAAACCAATCAAGCCCACTATCGTGATGAATGATTTCAAATCCAATGGCTCCGCATACCCGATTCTGCCAGAGTCAAGCCATTGGACAAGCAATAAGAACCAATCTACCTAAGCAAAATAATTTCCTAACAATAGCTTTGAATATCATGGATTCTAAACACCATTGAAGCATACTTTCCACTAGCTAGTGTAACTAAGGCTCTCGAAAGAGCCTATCAAACAACCTCAAAGCACTATCGTGAAGAGATCATCTAAGATCATATTCAAGTCCCTAGGGAAGGATTTTTAAGGCAGTAGGGGTCCCCGTTTGGAAATAAATTTTTAAAGGGGTCCATTCTAAGTAGTTTTCCCTAAGCATTAAACATTCTCACCCCAAAAAGGATTTAAAGCATTTAAGAACTCAAAACTACCAGACTAATGAAGATCCACCCTAATCTAATCCATACCTAATAACGGGAAAAATGTCAAAAAAACCTGAACTTTCAAAATTAGGACGTTTAAAATCTGAACTTTCAAAATGCCATTTAAATGCTCAAGTGTTTTTTTTGATTCATAATTAAATAGCAAACTTTTGTTGACTATGTCATTTGAGACACGACGTTAAATCAACGTTATGGTGTTAAAGCTTCCGTTAGCAACTTTCATTTAATCAAAACGACGTCGTTTCAAGTTTGATTAAAAATCATCAACATTCAAATTTTGGACGTTGAAATCTTAATTTTTTTAGAAATGACGTTTAAATGCCCAAGTTTTTGTTGACTTCATAATTAAACACCTAACTTATGTTGACTATGCCATTTGATGCATGATTTTAAATCAAGTGACAAAGCACGTTTACGGGGTACAATTGCCTGTTATCAGCTTCTGTTTAATCAAAACGACCAATGTTCCGACAACTGTTTATCATTCATCTTCTCTTTCTACTTCTCATCGCTTCATCGAGATCCAACCATAATCAAGGAGTAAAAAATCTTCTCAAATTAAAATCTGCATTTTGAAAAACATAATCCAACAAAGTTTTCATCACGAGGAATCTCCAAAACATTTCCATGGAATTCTCTAAAACCCCTCAAGAAATTGAATTTTAATTTCTTGAAAGGCAGATTTTAATTTGAGAACTATTTTTACTCCATTATTATGGTTGGATCTCGATGAAGCGACCAGAAGTAGAAAGATAAGACAAATGATAAATAGTTTTCAGAAATTTTTGATTAAACGAAAGCTGGTTACAGGAAAATATATCCCGTAAACGTCCTCCATCACTTGATTTAAAGTCATGCATCAAATGGCATAGTCAACATATGTTATGTGTTTAATTATGAAGTCAGCAAAAACTTGGGCATTTAAACGACATTTCTAAAAAAGTTGAGCATTTAAACGTCCACAATTTGAAAGTTGATGATTATTAATCAAACTTGAAACAAAGTCATTTCGATTAAACTGAAGTTGGTAATGGAAGCTTTAACATTGTTAACGTCGATTTAACGTCGTGTCTCAAAAGATCTAGTTAACAAAAGTTTGCTATTTAATTACAAGTCAACAAAAAACTTGAGCGTTTAAATGGCATTTTGAAAGTTTAGGTTTTAAACGTCCTCATTTTGAAAGTTCAGGGTTTCTTTGACATTTTTCCCACCTAATAACCCTAAAGTTAACTACTCACTAATCATAATCATAACTAAATATGCAAACTGAGAAAGTTCTAAATCTGACATATGAGATAGATCAGATTGAGATAAGAAGGTTTGCTGAAGAAAATAAATGCAAGTACTAATTTATTAAAAAGATATAAGGTTTACAAAGATCTAAAATGAAGAAAAAGATAGAGTAATTAGGAGGCATAGAGAGATAATATTCAGGTCTAAAAACGAGCACACCTTTTATTAGGGTTAACACATGTGCTTTTATACTAAAGATAAGGTTAAGGATAAGACAAAATAGATATCCTACTAATCCGGAAATACCACTCGACCATAGTGATCGAGTGGCTGGTCGAGTAGCTTCCATCTTCCTTCAATCTCCTTCTTGAGCTGATCCAAAACTCCTATCCAACTCCTTAATGCTCCAAAGCTTCCTTAGCATCCATTTTTACCTGTAAACAACCCACAATATGCAATATATATGCAATGCTCATGGAAAGGACCCTAAAACTCAAAAGGGAGTGAAATATGCATATAATGGTATAAACAGGGAATCAATATGCACTAATATGATGATAAATGTATGCTTAAAACTGGTAAAATGCAGTGTTATCAATCTATCAAAGTCATCACTGTAGTTGCTATCAAAAGTTGCCAAGTTCTCCACTAGTTCCCAACCAGTCACCACATCTCTGTTGAGAAAGTGATTGCTAGCAGTATCCAACAACATCCTTATCTTAGGGCTCGCTCCTATGTAGAGTGTACTGAGTAGAAATTATTTGGTGAAGCCATGATGAGGACACTAAGTAGTGTATTTTATATATCTTGGATTTTATGGTTTTATGACATGATATATGTATTGGGTTTAGAATCTTTTGTATGTATATCGAGTCTTATTAAGTACATATATGAGATGGATCCTGATGAGAACTTTGGAGCATTTGGAGGCTTGTAGCTGAGCAAATCAACGAGGAGAAGAATATTTTTGTCCATGTCGATCGACAGGGTCTACCTGTGTTGGTTGACACAACCACGACGATAATGACGCCTTCAAGTTTTATCAACTTTCTAGAATTGCAACTTTGCCCGGAAGTTTCCAAAATTTATACTTCATGCCTAATCGTGTTTTTATGTTAAACTATGTTTTAGAAGTCCCAAAGACTAAGTTTTGTCATTCTCTAAGTTTTTGGAGAAGTTCTAAGTTTATTGTATGTTTCAAGGAGATTATTGGAGAGAAGATTCAAATCTCAAAGTTTGTAGAGAGAAGAATTCTGAACTCCCTTTGTTTTCTTATTTTCGATTTTATAAGTATTATTCAGACAATGATATTTGTTCCATCTTCTATGTCTGAGTAGTCACCTTGTTAAATCTAGGGTTTCAAAAGGGTTTATGAAGGATTGTTGAATTGGGCATAGTCTTGTTAAGTTATCTATTATATTCTTCATATAGATTTGATTATCACACTAGTCTTAAGATTGATCACCTTAATACTGGTACAATAGGATAATTAGTAGGCGCGAGAGTGCTATTGATACCCAACCCATCTTAGATGAGCAAACAGCCATTTCGCAGCAAGAGTTGGTTTAGGAATTTTGTAAACATATCGTACCCGCACATCATAGAGACTCTATTTATTGGTATTTTGCAAAGAGATTTTGCTTCTGTTTAGAGGATAGATGTCGTCGCAGCGAGAGTTGGATGAGATATCATATTAGTGTTACGAGTTTAAGAACCACACAAACACTTTAGACTTTATTTACGAACTGCCCAGTTCACTTTCCTGAGTTTACCTGATTGATTTCCCTAGGTTTAGCGATTTTAATCACTGGAATTTAATCCCGTTAAATTGCTATTTCATTTATTGCATTGTTCTTTAGTTTTTAATTTATTTAATCTAGCTTAATTCGAATATGTCTGTCAATTTTGTGAGTTTTCAGAGTCCTTGTGGATTCGACCCATAAGTGCTACAATTGACCTCTTAATTTGAGAGAGTAGTTCTAGGGTTATATTTGACCCTTGTTAAAATTTGGCGCCGTTGCCGGGGACTCTAAATTCCCCATTAGATTTCAGTTAGAGTTTAGTCTAGATTTTTTTTTTTTTACTTACGCCTCTACTTTCTCTTATCTCAGGTGCATGAAACTTAGAAGCAACAAGGACAAAGAACTAGTTGTTACTGAGGAGATTGAAAAGTTAGAGAGAGCAAATCGCAGGGCATATAAGAAATCAGAGATGGTTAAGACTGTTGTTCTTGTGAGGGACCCAGCTGGGGTCTTACGTGATTTAGAGGGCAACCAGTATAATGATCAAGGTCTGAACTTGATGCTGATGGGAACCCCATTGTCAAAGCTGTCGACAACACTGGTCATGTCGACCAACAGGGAAACAATGGTGTCGGTTGACGTGATGGTGACGGAAACGGTCTGGACAACTTGGATGCTAGGATTGAAACTGTGGGAGGAACACTTGCTTATTTCAACAGACTCAATGTGTTTTACTCCAACAGGTCTGCTATATGTCCTCCTGCCTTTCAGAGGAATGATTTTGAGTTGAAACCCCAATACTACACTCTTGTGGGGCAACACACTTTCCATGCTCATCCAGCTGAACATCCAATGGACCACATAGAGAAGTTTGAAGACTTGGCTTCGAGTATTAAAGCCAATGGAGTGTCTGAAGACTATCTATTCTGCAAGCTCTTCCCATACTCTCTTTCTGGGGAAGCAGCTCAATGGTTGAAACAGTTGGAACCGGGTTCCTTAACCACTTGGAGGAATATCAAGACACCTTTCTTGAACAACTTTTATGATGATGCGAAGACAGAGGACTTGAGGGATTTGATTATTCAGTTTACTCAAGGACCTGCAGAGACTCTGAAAGCTGCGTGGTTGAGATTCAGGGGGTATCAAAGAGATTGTCCGCACCATAATATTGATGAAGTCTAGCTCATTAGGACCTTCTTTTGCGGAGTTGATTGGAGGTATCAGGTTGCTTTGGATGCTGTTAGTAATGGTAACTTCAAGACCAGGACACCAGAGGAAGCTATCAAATTGATTGAGAACTTAGCATCTAGTAGTAGTACTAAGAATGATGATTTTTAGAGGAAGAAACTAGCTGCTGGTTTGAACAATAATCAAATGGCGGAAGTCAAGGCAAAGCTGGATACTATGCACAACCTTCTAGTGAACAAGAAGTCGGTTAACTTTGCTCAAGAGGTTTAGGTTTTTGAAGCTGAAGAAGAAACTACTGAAGAGGATGTGAACTATGTGAATGGTTCTGGTTTTAATGGCCAAATGTTAGGACTGCGGATTCTAAGTTGAAGGATATGCTTGACCAAATACTTGAGGGACAGCAGAAGATGACAGTAGAATTCAATGGTAAGATAGATGCATTATATGCAAATCTTAATGGGAAGTATGAGACTTTTGAATAACCACATCAAGAGGTTGGATACTCAGTTTGCACAATCTACTGTGAACACTAAACGCTCCGATGGCGTATTACCTGGAAGTACTGATACTAATCCTAAGTACTCTTGTGGTGCTGTGAAACTAGTATTTTTGCCTAATATGCAGAGAAAGACAGTAAAAACTATCAGTTGTAAGTATAGAAAATATCAAACCAATGGGTGACTAGAGTTATGCAAAAAGGATGTGATCAATAACAAATAATTCAAGCCAAATATAAAAGGGTTGATTTTATCTAAAAGCCTAAATGAAACTATAACCAAACCTTAGGTGACCCTAGAGCTACCAAAGTCTGTCACACTTTAGTAAGTCATCAAAAACACAAGAAAACTAAGCTAAACTAACCACTCGACCTAAGCAGTTGAGTAGGGTGGTCGAGTGCTACAGTAAAAATAGAGAAAAACTACAGTGAACGATTACTAAGCAAGCTGTGAACTATGGAGAAAAACAGGGACTCTAGGGATGGAAATCACAGGATTGCAAAACTCTGTTCTATTGCAACTATCAACTAGCAATTTCATCACAAGACTACCCTAGATAACAGACTTCATAACCAGCTCAATCCATGGTTTGTGGTAGAGAGCCCCAAGACCCAACCCAGTCAGCATAGGGTGAGGAGTCGGATCAGGCATGAAGAATCAGTCTATTCAAGTCGAGAAGAGTTCATAACAAGTGAATAGGTGGAGTCGTGACATAAATAAATTTCTGATGCATCCACCCTCACGCTATTGTACTCTAAACCCTGGAAAAAGTCTGTCTAATGGCTCAAGGCATGGTTCGTGCTCATGAGACCATCTAAAATCATGTTCTCCTTGATCGGGGGAGAACAAGCATTAAAATCACTCACCCAAGAGGGAGTTGAAACTGAGTGATGACCAAACTATCTAAGGAATAATAAAACAGAGAGAAGCTACCCTAATCCATCCCCAAAGTGTTCATGATCAAACTATCTAAGGAATAATAAAACAGAGAGAAGCTACCCTAATCCATCCCCAAAGTGTCTCTGGTGCAGTGTAGGCTCTAGTTCAACATGTCTTCACTCTTCGGAATGTATCTTCCAAGTGGCAGACTGGATTGCTTTGATTCTTATTCCATGTGAATCTTGACTCTTCTAGCTTTCCAATGGTATACAGAAATCCAAATTTGGTCCACGGGAAGGCCTTTAAATGTTGTCCAACTTCTGTTGCTCCGAAGTCACTCGAGTGGGCACTCGAGTGGCTGGTCAAGTGGGGGTGTGGTGAGTGCTTAGTCGAGTAGCCAGGTCAAGTGGGGGTCGAGTGGCCTGTCGAGAGTGCCTGTTGAGAGTGCCTGTTGAGAGTGCTTCACTCGAGTGCCTGGTCGAGAGTGCCTGTTGAGAGTGCTTCACTCGAGTGCCCGGTCGAGAGTGCCTGTTGAGAGTGCTTCACTCGAGTGCCTGTTGAGAGTGCTTCACTCGAGTGCCTGTTGAGAGTGCTTCACTCGAGTGCCTGTCGAGAGTGCCTGTCGAGAGTGCCTTTTAAGAGTACTTCACTCGAGTGCCTGGGGCTTGACTGCACATCTTCACTTCATGAGCCAAAATCCAAGTATGCTCCATATGCTCCAAAAGTACCTGATAAGACCCAAAATATCCAAAATGCATGCAATGCCTATACAGAAATATGAAACATCCTATATGAAGCATAAATGCATGAAATGGTATAAACAGTGGATGAAATCTACTCTAAGTCATGATAAAAAGGTGGTAAAAACGTGTATAAAAGTGGTGTTATTATGCTGTTATGTCTTGGGGAGATATGGTCAAGAGAGAGGTCAAAGAAGAAGTTCTGGAGAAGTCTGAAGCTAAGGAAAAAGTTGAGACTCTCATCACGGAGCTCATGTCGATCGACACCACCCTTACGTGTCGGTCAACACCACCCAAAATATTAGAAGATTTGATGCAAGTCACGACTACGGACGGTCTTGACTCCAAGCAAATCGATCAACATGCATCTGGCCATGTCGGTCGATATGCTCAGCCTCAAGACAGAATCTATCTCCGAAAATTACCTAAGTTGGAAGATCCTCGAAGCTTTGCTGTGCCTTGTTCCATCGCTGGAGTTAGATTCACTGATTCACTCTGTGATACTGGATCTAGCATTAATCTCATGTGTAATGACATTGCAACAAGGTTGGGAGTAAGCAATATGAAGAGATGTTCAATTGAGATTACATTAGCTGATGCTTTGGTTAAGAAGTCTATGGGTTTTTTTGCGAATCTTCAAGTTTGGGTTGGTGATAGTCTGCTTCCCTATGACTTCCATGTTGTTGAGACGGATATCGGTTCTGTTATGCCACTGATTTTGGGTAGTCCATTCCTTGCTGCTGCTGGAGCTCTGTTTGATTTGCTAGGTAGCAGGATTTTTCTGAGGCACGTTGATCCTGATGTGTTTTATCATGCCAATTCGAAAGGATATGTGCTGTGGAGCCCCCAAGTTGTTGCTGAGGATGTTGACAAGGTTTACAACCAAGAGGTGAATGAGGTTCACCATGAGGATTTCACTGTAAAGAATCTGAAAGTTGCGGGTAAGAAGAAGAAACCACAGAGAAAAGCAGTGACTACAAAGCCCTTTATGACTTTGACTCCTGTGAGGCAAGTTGATGATACTATTGAGTATAAGCTTCAGTATGTAAGTGGTTCAAGACCATTTGCCAAGATTAAGGCTATCATCACTCCCGAGTTTAAGGCTAAAGGACAAGGTGTGATGGATGAGATGATGAATAGGGTTTTGAAACCCAAGATGCTTGACTTAGGTGAGGATGATCTTGGAGAATCTCCATCCATCTGATCTCTGACAAGTCAAGCTAATGACTGAAAATAAGCGCTTAGTGGGAGGCAACCCACTAGTAAGTCTGTAAATACATTTTTCTGTGCCTTTTCACTAATTTTTCTTTGTTTTTGTTTTCTTCTCAGGAACTCTACCTGTGTCGGTCGACACAACCACGACTATAATGACGCCTTCGAGTTTTATCAAGTTTTAAGAATTGCAACTTTGCCCCATAAGTTTCTAAAGTTTATACTTCATGCCCACTCATGTTTTTAGGTTAAACTGTGTTTTAGAAGTCCCAGAGACTAAGTTTTGTCATTCTCTAAGTTTTTGGAGAAGTTCTAAGTTTATTGTAAGTTTCAAGGAGATTATTGGAGAGAAGATTCAGATCTCAAACTTTGTAGAGAAAATAATTATGAACTCCCTTTTTTCTTATTTCCAATTTTGTGAGTATTATGAAGTATTATTCAGACAATGATTTGTGTTCCATCTTCTATGTCTGAGTAGTCACCTTGTTAGATCTAGGGTTTCAAAAAGGTTTATGAAGGATTGTTGAATTGGGCATAGTCTTGTTAACTTATCTATTATGCTCTTCATCTAGATTTGATTATCACACTAGTCTTAAGATTGATCACCTTAATACTGGTACAATATGATTATTAGTAGGTGCGAGAGTGCTATTGATACCCGCACATCATAGAGACTCAATTTATTTGTATTTCGCAAAGAGATTTGGTTTGCTTCTATTTAGAGGATAGATGTCATCACAGCGAGAGTTGAATGAGATATCATATTAGTGTTACGAATTTAAGAACCGCACAAACACTTTAGACTTTATTTACGAACTGCCCATTTCACTTTTCCGAGTTTACCTAATTGATGTCCCAAGGTTTATTGCTTTTAATCAATTGAATTTAATCCCGTTAAATTGCTATTACGTTTATTGCATTGTTTCTTTATTTTCTAATTTATTTAATCTAGCTTAATTCGAATCTGTCTGTCAATTGTGTGAGCTTTCAGAGTGTTTGTGGATTCGACCCCTAAGTGCTGCAATTGACCTCTAAATTTGAGAGAGTAGTTCTAGGGTTATATTTGACTCCTGTCATTATTGCTTAAAACTCTCCCATGCTTCAAAGAAGCTCTCATTGTTTCTCTGAGTGAAACAAGAGATATCATTCTTGAACTTGGCTGTCCTAGAGTTGGAGAAAGACATGAGCAGGAAGGTTTTCTTACAGTCATCCCAGGTTGTTATAGAACCCTGAGGCAGTGCTCTTTCCCAGTCTGATGCTTTGTCACCCAGAGAGAAAGGGAACAAGCAAAGTTTGAAACCATCTTCAGAAATCCCATTGATCTTGGTCAGCTCACACAATCTGTCAAACTGGTTCAGATGCTGAAGTGGATTCTCCATAGGAAGTCTATGGAATTTTTGGTTCTTGACCATGGAGATCAGACCCGTCTTGATCTTGAAGTTGTTGTTTGTGACAGGAGGAGCTACAATCCCTTGCCTTTGGGAGTGAGGGTTTTAAATATCTCCTTGCTCCAATCACCCTAAGTTGAGGAACTTGTTCTGCCATAACCACATGTGTCTCTTGTTGAACTTGAGTGGGAGTAGCAGGTGCAGGTGTAGGTGTAGCCTGACGAGTGCATATGTTGATTCGGTGAATGTGATCCAAATACTGGATGAGATTGTGGTTGCCTTGAGATCTTGTTTGCATTCAGAAGGTAGTGACTCGATCGAGTACTCGAGTGGTAAGGTCAAGTGGTGGTCGAGTGCTACAGTACCTGATGCAAAACAGACAAAAATTCAAAGTACAGAGACTTCAAACGTAACAGACTTGATCTAATAAGCCATAAAATACTAATTGCGCAGACAAAAACACTCAAAACTGGCAACGACGCCAAATTGAAACAAGTATTTTGTCTATCTATGCAAAGAATGGCAGCAAAAACTATCAGCCTAAGCACACAGAGAGAAGCCACAAGTTTATCAATTGAAGTATAGTGATAAGGGTGTAAAATGTCGAACCAATCCAGAGTGGTCTACAGCAACTAGTAAATGATCAAAGCTAGTTATTCAAGTTATTATCAAAGGGAGAGGGGGGGAGGTTGGTTTACTAACAAGCTAAATGAATTACTACCAAAACACTAAATGATACTAGAGATGCCAAAGTCTGTCATACTTTAACACATCGTGGAACTAAGCAAGCAAAAACATAGAATCTAGGACTACTCGAGCACACTGATCGAGTGGTGAGGTTGAGTGCTACAGTAAAAATATGAAAACACTAGATTAAACGATTACTAAGGACGACTAAAACTATGGGAAAACATTAGGGACTTCAAGGATGGAATCATGGGTTTGCAAATATTCTATACTACTACGGGTATCAATAAACTTTTATCACATGACATCCCTAGACAACATACATCGTTTCCAGCTCAATCCATGGGTCGTGGTAGAGAGCCTCAAGATCCAACCTTGTCGAGCATAGTGTCGAGTTGATCGGATCAGGCATAAAGGGTCAGTCCATTAAAGTAAAAGAGGATTCATAAAAAGTAGGTAAATTGAGTCGTGATGTAAATCAACATCTGATGCATCAGCCCCTACGCTATTGATCCTAGTCCCTAGAAAAAGTAGATCTTATGAATCAAGGCATGGTCCGTGCTCATGAAATCATTTAAGATCATGTTCACCTTGATCATGAGAGAACAAGCATTAAGATCACTCACCTAAGAGGGAATCAAAACTGATTGATGATCAATCAATCGAACCCATAGCAATACAGAATGAAATAAGCCTATTCCACCCCCAAAAACCCTAAGTAAAACTACTCACTCATCAAGATCATCACTTGGGCTCAAAACCCAGAAATCTCTAAAAGAGACATATGTGATAGCTAATGATCTGATGAGAAGGATTGGAGAAGAAATAAAACGCAAATACTGATTTTTAGAAAGTTATCAAAGTTACAATTTTTCTGAAAATGAAGAACAAAATGGATAACAAGAGAGAAAAGCTAAGATAAACCTATGGATTTTACTAAAAACGGCGATTCTACTTGATACTAGTTGGTACCTGATGTTAACCTTATCAGGCATTTTTATACTAAAGTGACAAAACAACTTTTAACAAAGATCCGAGTTTTAAGGAAAAATAGTCGGAGGAGTGCCCACTCAACCCAGCAGTCGAGTGGGTTGGTAGAGTGGGCCTGTGGTGAGTGCTCACTCAAGTGCCTGGTCGAGTGGGTCTGTAGTGAGTGCTCACTCGAGTGCCTGGTCGAGTGAACAGTCGAGTCATGAACCCAAAATTCAAGAATGCTCCAAACGGCTCCATAAGCACCTAATAAGACCCCAAATATGCAAAATGCATGCAATGCCTATACAAAAACGCTAAACATCCTATATGAAGGATAAATGCATAAAATGGTATGAAAAATGACTAAAATCTATACTAAGGCATGATAAAAGGGTGGTAAAAATATGTTAAATACAGTGTTATCACAGATCATAGCCATAGTATCTGAATTATCTGTTTGGATGATTATAAAAATTTTAAAGTTATAATTTAATTATATGATCTTAAAATTATTCGATATTAATATAATTGTTCTAAAAATATCAAAAATATTATATAAATTATCCAAACAATTTAACTATCAAGAATTATCCGTTTGGATAGTGATTTCAGTGACAAAATTATCCATAAGCTAGTAATTTGAACTATCAAATCCTACTCTTTTTCGTTATTATGCGGCTCTTATATTAGCGGATATACTTGATGTAGTAGTAGTTTTTAAGATTCAAACTATATGTATAGGACCGTTACTCGCTATTATATGAACGTATATCTTTAATTAGATACACAATGTTATATTATAAATTGATTTGTTGGGCCTTTTTTATGCAACAATTTTTTTTCCAAATAATTGAACAATTTTTTTTCCAAACAATTTTTTTTTTATAAAACCCCATTATATGTGATGACTGAAAAATATATATAAAACGTACTCAATGTCGTAAGAAATAAATATTGTTATTTTAGTTGAATATTCTAATTATTTTTAATATTTTATCTACTTATATTTATTTTATGTGGAAAAGAAAATATAAGCTTTATTTCAAATTTATATAAAATAAAATTGTTTAGTTAGTATTACATACCTAGTATATTCTATATAAATACAAAAAAAAATCAGCATTAGATAATATTTGTATTCATTGTAGGTATGTTATTTTCCTAAGACCTGGAATCATAATTATAGAAGATTTGGTAAGTGGTTAACGTAAATAATTAATAGTAGAAATCTTTGATGGTAGGGCAGTTTTAAGAAAAATGTTTTGGTTTAAAACCATTAAATTCAGTTATTTTTTAATTGATTTTTTTTTCTGTTAGAAGGGTTAATGGATTTTTTAAAAAACATTGCTGAGAGAAAACATGGTAACAACATCGTCCAACATCAATGTTGCACATAAATGTAAAATATGTTTAGCGATTAATTCATTTGTATATTCATATTTGCTAATTTTTTTTTTGTTTTCAAAATTAATGTAAATAGCATTCAAAGGTTGGAAACTTGGAATAAAAGAAGACAATAATAACATTGATCAAATGGCATCCCATCAGCAAGGGCATAACCTAACTTTTCTATAAGAACAGGCGAACAGCTCGACTCTTTCACTTCTGAAAATGAGATTGTAACACATGTTCATATTGATTTTATATCTTATCTTCATGACAATTCTGTTTTTCTTTTGACATTTGTATAATAATAATAGATCATAGTAAATTATAAGATCCACTCTTCTTGTTTGTTACGGTCAAAAAGAATATTATGTAATTAAAGAAGTAGAAAACAGAGAAACATGATCTAAATATAAGAAAAATTATTAGCAACTACTTATCAACGAATGATTTTTTTTTGGATGATTTTTAGCAACTAATCATCAACATAAAAAAACTGAATACAAAACAAATGAAAATTTACAGAATTACTTTGATGATTTTTAGCAACTAACCATATTTGTTGGTCTAATAACAACAAACATAAACAATTTAGTAACAACAATGGTAGAATCAATATACACACTACTACCAAAAAAAAGAAAAGAAGATGATAAAACTCAAATACATATCAAAATATAGATCAAAGAATTAAGCAATTTCACGTGAGGAAAAATTGATTTTTTCGCTTAGCCCCTTCTAAGTCGTTTAGAGGTTTGAGTTTCTTTTGGTGGTTTCTTTGGTGATTTATTGTGTGAGGAAAAATTGATTTTTCCATTTTTAATTACTCTTATTTTAAGTAATCATCGGGTTATTATTTACCGGCAATACTGCTACGGTTTATTTTGAGCAAGTAATCCATTCAGCTTCCTTTTTCATCAGCGACTTTCCCCCTTTTAGAGTCTTAAGATATATCTTAATCATAATGACAGAGTTTTCTCTTATCATCACCAAACATTAATTGAAAGATTAAACTTTAAATATGTATATTTATATAATTATTTAAAATAATAAAATAATGTGAGCTATTATATGACTAAAATAAAACTAATAAATCAAGAGAAAAGGGTAATGATATGTAAATTTATATAAGTATTTAAAATAATAGAAATAATGTGAGCTATTATATTACTAAAAATGAAACTAATTTATTAAGAGAAAAAGTGAATGGTGTTTAATATAATTATGTATTATTTGAAACATATTGTAAATTTATATAAGTATTTAAGATAATAGAAATAATGGGAGCTATTATATGACTAAAAATGAAACTAATATATCAAGAAAAAAAGAGAATGATGTGTAATATAATTATGTATTATTTGAAACATACTAAAATGAAATAAATTGTAAAATCTAAAACAAACATACAACCTATAAAAATCATAACTATTGAAAAACTTAAAAGTTACTTAAAATATATATATTATTAAAGATTAAATAATTACAAATCATAACATAAAATTGTTCGACGATCAAATTTGAAAGAACTAGGCAACATCCACTCAACGCATGGTGCCTTACAATATGGAAATTTAGAAGAAAGACATGACTAAGATCAATATCGAATGCTGCAATAGGTCAATATTTAGAATCCACAATGGAAATCAGGGGAAAATACAAGAACCAGCTGAAGGTTCTGAAGGAAAACCAAGAAATGAAATAAATGGTTATCTCGAATGTCGCTACTTATCAGCATGTGAAGCCATATGAAAAATATAATGGGTGCATATTCCACACCACAATCTAGCTGTTCAACGACTTCTAGTCCACCTACCAAAGCAAAAAAAACAAGGGAAGTCTTGAAATAGTGAAATATGGGAAAGAATATGGGCTAACAATGTGTACAGAATGGTGGGAGCTGAACAAAATATCTAATTAAAGAAGAAAACAAGTTGATGTACGAGGAGGTACATAATGGTTTGGTGATATAACTGATCGGGACAAATTAAGCCACTACAAAGAAGAACTCATGAAAAAGTAACCTCAAAGAGTGAGATAGCTTTTTTGTTAACCGTAATGCTGAATTCCATGTGTACTACAAGTATTTTTCATATATGACTCATTTCTAAAATTTGACAAAGCAACAACTTTAGATTAAAAAATATATATAATACCGGTTCGAAAGTTACAAAAAGAAAATACCATTGGAATTAAAGTCTCAAAATCACAACAATAACACATACAAAAGATATATTATAAACTCTATGCAATATAGATATGCTCAAACTAAGAAAACAACTACTACTAAAATAAGAATCATACCTTATTAAACAAAACAACAAAAAACAAATACCATACTACAATAATACAAAAGAAAATATACCAAACACAATAACACAGTTGTATAGCAAACAAACCCGCACAACGTGCGGGTAGTCCATCCCTAGTATCTTCAATTCATATCAATCACGATCATTGAGATATGAATTATGCATAATCGTTCGTGTACCCTTCATATCTTAACAGTAATAATGGAATACCTTCACTCTGCTATAGGAGTGATGCCTCTGGAAGATGATGATCCGATAGTATTACCAGACACTCCAGAATTCAAGGTTTTTGATGAAAACACTACGAGTTTGCTAGGGCGTTTAGTGAATCCAGAAGGGTAATCAATGGCTAAGATGATAGACGTTATACAACAGGTCTAGAGAATTGTCGGAAGAGTCAGAGGTTGACAGGGGTCAAATATAACCCTAGAACTACTCTCTCAATTAAAAAGGTCAATTGCAGCACTTAGGGGTCGAATCCACAAGGACTCTGAAAACTCACACAATAGACGTAACAGTTTCGAACTAAGCTAGATCACTAAATAAGAAACTAAATAAACGATGCAATAAAAGTAATGATGAACGAGATTAAATTCAAGTGATTAAAACACTAGATCTAGGGACAATCATCATGAATACTTTGGAATGTGAACTTGGCAGTTCGATAATCATGACTAAATTATTTGTTCGGTTCTTAAACTCATAACACTAATATGATATCTCATCCAACTCTCGCTGTGACGACATCTATCCTCTACACAGAAGCAAACCAAATCTCTTTGCAAAATACCAATAAAAAGAATCTCTATGAATAGCGGGTATGATATGTGTACAAATTCCTAAACAACCTCTCGCTGCGAAAAGGCTGTTTGCTCATCCAAGATTGGGTCAGGATATCAATAGCACTCTCGCGCCTACTAACATTTCTACGGTACCAGGATTAAGGTGATCAATCTTAAGACTAGTATGATAATCAAATCTAGATGAAGAACATTATAGATAACGTAACATGTCTATGCCCAATTCAACAACCATCATAAACCTTTTGAAAACCATAGATCTAACAAGGTGACTACTGAGACATGTAAGATAAAACATAAATCATTGTCTGAATAATACTCATAAAATAAGAAATAAAAATAAGGGAGTTCGAAATTCGTCTCTCTACAAAGGTTGAGATCTGAATCTTCTCTCCACAAAACTTTCTTGAAAGTTACAATGAAAAACTTATAATTATGATCACTTCGTCTCTGGGACTTCTAAAACATAATTTATCCTAAAAACACGATGAGGCATGAAGTATAAATTTTAGAAACTTCTGGGGTAAAGTTGAAATTCTTGAAACTTGATAAAACTCGTAGGGGTCATTCACGTCTGGTGTGTGTCCAGCGACACGGGAAAGACCTGTCGGTCGGCATGGACAGCAATATTTTTCTCCTTGTTGTTTTGCTCACCTACAAGCCTCCAAAAGCTCCAAAGTGCTCATCAGGGTCCATCTCGTGTTTGTATCTAATAAGACTCTAAAACCAATACATATATCATGTCATAAAACCATAAAATCCATGATATATCAACTTCACAGGACTTAGCTTTTGCTTGCCCTCAAGAAAACATAAAACTGAATCAAGGAAGAAGTTTGAAAATCGTGAAACTCACCTACTCTTTAGAACATTGTGCTTACCAGTCATCATGTAATCCACATGGTACAAGAACAATTCAGAGACTACCCATCATGTACATTCACCATAGTCATTCACAGTCTTCTCAATAACCACCACAACTTAACAACATATCCCTTTAGTAAGCCAATCATCGCTGGGTCTCATTTCTGATTTCAATGTTCAAGAGCCTTCTCGACTCAACTGTCATCCTATACCTAACAAGACAAACCTCACAACAACAATGATGTTTTCGTCTCCCCCACACTTAAATCCTTTGTTATTTGGGATTTGTTTTGTTTATGAATGTAGGGATGGAAGTGAATAATGGGATCATCGGATCACTCCTACCCTCACAGCGATCTTCTACATTCATTATCTCCTTAAAAAGTAAAAATATGGGGGCTTAGATTTCTCTTACCCGCTTCTACTTCAGAGAATCATTTGGTCATTCATAAACTATACCATAAAGGCTTTTTATTATTATTTTCTTTGGGGAGACTAGACATCATAACTTTCTTTGGTTTTATCAGGTCAGGTATGAATGAAAAATCAACCTCTCAAACATCAATCACGTCCATGAGGTAAAACGAACTGACCGAAATTAGCTCAGGCTATAGCGGGCATCTGTTGTAAGTATGGGAGTCTCAAGTTAACCGGTCAGACTTGAGATTTTTCAATTAGTTGAATATGAATAAGTTCTGCAACAATGGTCACCAGAAAAGATAGCAAACAACAATAGACCAAGAGATAGTTCATAGTTTCTAACTAGGTTTGACTCAATAAAACAAAATTTTGAAAACAAATGAAAAATTGGGACTGACTCTCAAAAGAATAAATATAGTTAGTAACTACCTCCCCCAGATAAACTACAATGTCCCCAGTGTAATTAAGCTTAACGAAGGTGACAAAAAGGAATAAAATTGAATAGAGACTGAATGTTATGTGTCAAAATCATGACCTAATATGGTGATGCGTGTCGACTGACACACATCTTGCGTGTCGGTCGACACGAGCAAGAATTATGTGTTCTGAAATATGACACCATTCTATTGATCAATCAACTCATTTTCTGACATTAGATCCTGATTAAGAGCTCCAAACACGTCAAATAACAAGATAATAACATAACATAATAAGTTCAACAATATTCAATAAGAGTTAGAAATAAAAACATAAGTAAAAAGAAAAAATAAAAAATTATCTCAAAGAAAAAGAAAAAGAAAGTAAAACTAGGAACCGAATGTCTGAAAAATGACTAAACAAAGTACTCATCTGAACTCTGAGAGGTGTGAGGATCAATGAGGGGACTGCGGGGTTGCTGACGTGGGGAAGATGGTCTAGAACACGTGACACCTGAAGTAACAAGCTGCCACATACTCCTCATGGTGCTCATTATGTATCTCCTAAATGCACGCCATCATCCTCATAACCCGCAGAAGGCTCTGGAAAAGTAAATATGGAGTAGAAGGATCTGGAAAAGTATATATGGAGTAGAAGGATCTGGAGGTGGTGGAACAGTCTCATCCTCAACATCTGAAGGTGCAGCACTAGAAGAATCAACAATGACTCATCTGGAGTGAAATACAACTTGGTGTGATCCTTCTTGATTCGGAAAGACATGTTGGGTAGCTTCACTGTCCTCCCTGTACCATCTTCATCAGCAAATACCCACATGTTGTTGGGTTTCATCCAAGTCACATGTCAAAGGTAATCAAGATCAATGGAGATGTAATCAGACTTCCGTGAAGTGTTGGTCAAAACGATACCAAAGTAACTAAAGATCGGAGTCAAAAGGTTCCCAACATGCTCAAACTGCTTCTTTCCAAAGGCTTTGGTTTTCAGGGAAACCAAATGATGAGCAAACACAGCACCCAAATTCAGATCAAGGTTGGATATGGCACAACTCCAAGTTTCAGCAGGAAACATGTGATGAACGCCAAGCAAAAAGAGCATAAGATCTGACTTTCGAGCCTTGGTAGGGTCGGATTAGCACAAGATGGTGCCCGCAATGAGGTGCAGGGCATACCTAATAGCGGGATGACGGACATCCGTCTGCTTCGAAGAACCGGTATCATACTCACCATTCCCAATATGGGACCAAAAAGTCTTGATATCACCCCATTCTGTATCCATAGTAGCCTGAGTAGCATCTCTCCTAAAACTGTACAAATCGCATAGATCAGTGAGACATGAAGGTCAGAACTCCCTGTTGTGCCACCTTGGCATTCTCATCAACATAGTAAACTCTGCAGGTAGCTAAAAACTGGCGTGCCAAATCTGGATAGAGTGTGTGAGGCATGTATCCAATGGTACCCAAACCAATCGCTAAAGTGATATCATTGACATCATCATCAATGTCCAGAGCTAGCATAGCTTCATGATCCTCTAACCGAGTAGGTCTCATAACAACACCCTGCCATGCATTATAGAACAATGTATCATACTCATCCCAATCCTCTGAGATTGGTCCTTGGCTGTTTCAGTCTTCGGGTTACTATCCCAATCGCACTTCATCCTATTTGTATAAGTCTCAAGCTTTGGCCAAGGAGTGCGTATATGAGCATTGACCAGAAAATCTGATGTTGGCGTGGTGGTAATGACAGCTGTAGGAGTAGCTTGAAGAATATGCTAATCATCAGTCAAATCAATCTCCTCTCTGCGGGTACGCTTGTTCATCGAATATCTCCTAGTAGATATCTGCAAAAACATGAGAAATCGCAAAAATAAGTTCATGTTTGAAATCCGGGCTTGCGTGTCGACCGACACGAGTAAACTGTGTTGATCGACACGGTGAAAAATTGTAATCACCGAATGAAAAATAGAAATCCAAACAAGATCAATTTCAAATCAAGAATTTTACTGAACAATCATCAAAATTAGCCATCTAAATTTCAAATTTCATGCCAAATTGATTTTAAGTTTCATCAAATGAAATTCATTACTTTTTTTTATCAATTCAACCTAATTTAACCACAATCTAAACTTCAATCCTTCTAAATTCAACCTAATCAACTAAGATTATAAAGTATTAAGATAAAAAAGGAATTATAAAAGTGAAAATCTAAACTTTAAAATTTTGGATTTATAGATGAAATTTTGAAGAACATACCTTTGATTTGGAGATAATGAATGATAAAGGAGTGTAGGAAATCAAATTCTTTTGATTTTAGAAGCAAAAATCAGTTGATTAGGTGATAAATTTAGAAAAACACGATTTGGGTTTATAGAGGCGGAGGGTTTTGCAAAAGAATAGGAGAAGTGGAAAAGAAAAAGGAAAAATCAGGTTATATACTAACCTGGGGTCCGTCTCGACCAACACATGGTGGTCGTGTCGACCGACACAGACACAAACATTGTGTTCCTTGGTCGAAAAATTATGTAAAGCTCTTTAATTCTTGAGCAAACCATCCACATTTATATATAAGTACGGCTAGTTCCTGAGACAAAACAAAAACAAAGAAAAATTAGTAACAAGACACGTAAAGACATATTTACAGACTTACCGGTGGGTTGCCTCCCACAAAGCGCTTATTTTCAGTCATTAGCTTGGGTGAGTGGAGGATCCCCGGATTAATCCAAAGGATATGAAGATGAAGTCTTTGAGCCGAGATCATCCTCACTTAATTCAAGCATCTTGGGTTTCAAAACCCTATGCATCATCTCATCCATCACGACTTGTCCTTTAGCCTTAAACTCGGGAGTGATGATAGCTCTGATCTTGAAAAATGGTCTTGAACCACTTCCATACTGAAGCTTATACTCAATAGTATTATCAACTTTTCTCACAGGAGTCAAAGTCATAAGAGGCTCTTTAGTTACTGCTTTCTTCCGTGGTTTCTTCTTCTTAACCACAGTTTTTGCATTTTCTTCAGTGAAATCCTTAGAGTGAATCTCATTCACTTCTTGGCTACAAGCCTTATCAACATCTTCTGCTACTTAGCAAAGCAAAAATAGCTCTAGAAATAGCAAAGAATGGTCTTCCCAAAATCAATGGCATATCGGAATCGATATCCGTCTCAACAACATGGAAGTCACAAGGAAGCAGACTGTCTCCAACCCGAACTTGCAGATTCTCAACAAAACCTGTCGAGGTCTTTACTGAAGCATCAGCCAAGTAATCTCAATTAAAGATCTCTTTATATTACTGATTCCCAACCTTGTTGCAATGTCATTAGCCATAAGATTGATACTAGATCCAGTATCACAGAGTGAATCAGTGAATCAAACTCCATTAATGGAACAAGGCACAAAAAAACTTCCACGATCTTCCAACTTAGGCAATTTTCGGAGAAAAACCGTATTAGGTGGTTGAGCATGCTGACCGACACGGCCAGCTGCCTGTTGAACATTGTGGGTGGAGTTAAGAGCGCCTTAGTCGTGACTTGCATCAGATTTCCCAAGATTTGGGGTGGTGTTGACTGACACGAGGTATGTGTGTCGATCGACATAAGCTCATTGACGAGAATCTCAACTTTTTCTTTAGCTTCAGAGTTCACTAAACTGTCTGCAGTTACTTCTCTCTTGACCATATCACCCCAGGACATAACAGCACCACAATGATACTTAGGATTTGTATCAGTTCTTCCAGGTAAGACGCCATCAGGGCATTTAGTGTTCTCAGCAGAATGAGTAAACTGGGTATCCAGCCTCTTGATGTGGTTGTTCAAAGTCTAGTACTTCCCATTCAGATTCACATAAAGAGCATCAATTATACCATTGAAGTCTACAGTCATCTTCTGCTGTCCCTCTAGAATTTGGTCATGCAGATCTTTCATCTCAGATTCCGGAGTCCTAGCAGGTGGATTCTGACAGTAGGAACTTCCAAAGTTCCTAGTGAAACCGTTGTTGTTTTGCTGAGCATCCTAAACTTCAGGCTTGGGCGTAAATCCAGAAGAGTTCTGGTTGTTCCCATAGTTGTTCCTCTGATTTTTATAGCTTCTGAAGTTGCCTTGAGAATTGCCAAACCTTTGGCCATTAAAACCGGAACCATTCACATAGTTCAGATCCTCTTCATTGGCTTCATCCTCAGCTTCAAAAACTTCAACCTCTTGAGCAAGGTGAACCGATTTCTTGTTCACTAGAAGATTTTGCACAGTATCAAGCTTTGCCTTAACTTCAGCCATCTGACTATTGTTCAATCCAGCAGCTAACTTCTTCCTCTCATAATCAGCATTCTTAGAACTGTTACTAGATGCCAAGTTCTCAATCAACTTGATAGCTTCCACTGGTGTTCTAGTCTTGAAGTTACCCTCACTAGCATCATCCAAACCTACTTGATACCTCCAATCAATTCCGCAAAAGAAAGTCCTTATGAGCTGGACTTCATCAATACCGTGGTGCGGACAATCTCTTTGGTAACCCTTGAATATCAACCAAGCAGCCGTAAGAGTCTCTGCAGGTCCTTGAGTAAACTGAATGATCAAGTACCTCAAATCATCTGTCTTAATATCATCATAGAAATTATTGAGAAGTGCTGTCTTGTTGTCCTTCCAAGTGTTTAAAGATCCTGGTTGACACTGCTTCAACCAATGAGTTGCTTCTCCAGCAAGAGAGTATGGGAAGAACTTGCAGAATATATAGTCTTCAGACACTCTATTGGCTTTGATACTTTAAGCCAAGTCTTCAAACTTCTCTATGTGGTCCATTGGATGTTCAGCAGGATGAGCATTGAAACAGCTATTTTCTCAGTTCTAAATATGCATGGATGGTTTCAATTCCTCATTCTTGTTGTAGTACATGAGGTGTCAATCCATGGGTTTGGTGCAAGCAATCACAATATATCAAAGCTAATAAGTTAAGCCAAATCAGAGATGATAGTGAAACTAACAACCTAATGATTGGAAATACAAATAGCTACTAATTAAAGCAATTAACACTTGAGATTTTAATTCAAATGCACAAAGAGAAAACAAGCAAAGTAAGGAAATAAAAGTAGAAAGCCACTCGTTCGATACGGTCGAGTCAAAATATGAAAACACAGAATCACTAAATATAACTTGTAACTGAACGTTTAATGCAATTATAAATAGATAGGGATCAAAGGGATGAACTAATTGACTAAGGGATCACTTTCATAACCTAGGTACTTAACAAACATAACCTATTTCAAGGCTAATCCTTTGATGATAGATATCTAAACCAATCAAACCCACTGTCATGGTGAATGATCTCGAACCCAATAACTCAGCATACCCAATTTTGCCAGAGCCAAGCTATTGTACAAGCTTTAAGAATCAACCTACCTAAGCCAACATAATTTCCTAACAATAGCTTTGAGTATCATGGGTTCCCAAGCCACATTGAAGCATACTCTCTACATGTTAATATAACTATGTCTCTGGAAAAAGCTAATCAAACAATCTACAAATACTGTCGCGAAGAGATTATCTACGATCATATTCAAGTTTATCAGAAATGAATAAGCACTAAAAACTCTCACCCAAAAAGGATTTAAAGCATTTAAGAACTTAAAACTACCAGATTAATCAAGATCCACCCTAATCTAATCCATCCCTAATACCCTAAGGTTAAATACTCACTAAGCATAATGAAAACTAAATTTGCAAACCCAGAAAGTTCTAAATCTGACATATGAGATAGATCAGAATGAGATAGGAAGGTTTGCTGAAGAAAATAATTGCAAGTACTGATTTTATTAAAAAGAAAAAAGGTTTACAAAGATCTAAAATGAAGAACAAGAGAGAGAGAGAGTAATTAGGAGGTAGAGAGAGATAATATCAAGTCTAAAAACAATCACCCCCTTATTAGGGTTAACATATGTGCTTTTATACTAAAGATAAGGTTTAGGATAAGAAAAAATAGAATTCCTACTAATCCTGAAATACCACTCGACTATAGTGGTCGAGTGGCTGGTCGAGTAGCTTCCATCTTCTTTCAATCTCCTTCTTGAGCTGATCCAAAACTCCTATCCAGCTTCTTAATGCTCCAAAGCTTCCTTAGCATCCATTTTTACCTGTAAACAACCCACAATATGCAATATATGTGCAATGCTCATGCAAAGGACCCTAAAACTCAAAAAGAAGTGAAATATGCATATAATGGTATAAACAGGGAATGAATAAGCAGTAATATGATGATAAATGTATTCTTAAAACTGGTAAAATACAGTGTTATCAACTCCCCCAAACTTATCATTTGCTTGCCCTCAAGCAAATAAAAGATTCATTGGAGAAGTAGTTTGAAAATGGGGATTCAGAACCAATGCCAAATGACCAAACCTCTTACTTCATTGTCATAGTTAACAGGTCTATAATGCTATGCAGATGATCCATACTTAAAAACCTTAGCCATGTTCATCACAAAAGATTCAAAATTCATCCTAAGCCGCAACAAGCATTCAAAGAACTATATCCCTTTAACATTCATTAAGCAAGAACAGTGGATCAAATTAAACATTGGTTAAGAACTCATTTGGTTTGAGGGATAAGTTTTAAGAGACAAAAATGGTCTCTTCTTCCTCTGGTTTAAGCGCATTAGTAACAAGGATCTCTCAATGAATGGATTGAACTTTGGGAGAACGCTAAAGGTTAAAACCAACTGATGCATACAGAAGCAGACTCTCATCTACCCAAGAACACACAACTGACTCTACCCTAAATCTGTACTTAGAAATGTATCCTAGCTTTTCAATATTTATTTTTCTTTTCTCTCAAGGCAATTCATTATTTTCACTCAACTCAGGATTATTTCTCTCTTTTAATTTTCCAAAGGAAAGGATCTTTACTCTTTTAACTCTTCTAGCGGATCTGGAAATTTCTTTTTCTGGGCTAAGGCATGTACTCAACCAGTTGGTCGAGCTGTGTGATCGAGTCACATCTTTAACTTTGCTTATCTTTTATTTTTCTATTTCCTGAGTCTATCTTAATAATATAATCATCCAGATCCCTTACTAGACACTCATTATTGTATTTTTTTTTTGTGTTTAATCCTTTTCATAAAATTTATAGCACTCTTTTTCTCTCTTTTTACCACTCAAAACATCAACCAGCCCCTAGTTCAAACTTCCTATCCTATTCTGGTCCAAAAATCATGAACCAGCGTCTACATGAGAAGCTATTCCTGTCGGCTTATACCTAACACGTTCTCCTAAGTTCATTCCGGAAATAGGCCTCAACTCAAGATTAATTCATGGTTTGAAAAGAAGGTAGGTTTGGTGATTATTTGGAACTGTTCTAAAGATGGGAACAGCTACTTGGATAAACAATAGTGGAAAAAAGGAATAAGAGTATGCAAGTATTTTATGGTAGCCATAATTTATAACCAATGCTTAAGTTTGATAATTAAAATTTAAGATTAGGTTCTTATAATTAGAGATAGAGTTTTTAATTCACAGAAAGTTTCAACTTAAGTATGAATGGTGAATTTTAATTCCAAACATGGTGCTGCCTTAGTTTTCAGGATCAGATGCAAGCATTGAACAACTAAAAACCATGGCATTGAGATTAAAAATTTAATTATGAGGCGGTTTGGTTTAAATTCATCATTATCCCCTATGCAATGCAACAATCCTAGTATGAATGATTCTATACTCAATCCTAATTATGCAAATGAACTACATGACACTCTGTTTTTTAAAATTGTTTTTCAGAAATTTTTCAAATTTTTATGGTTTTTAAATGCGCTTAGATGATATGAAATTTGAATAAGAAAATAGAAAACATGATTAGATGAATCTCTCAGACTCTCCCCAAACTTAAATTACAGTCCCTTGTGTAATAAAAAATTAGAGGATTATTTGAGAGATTTAAAGAAGAAAACAAAACAAACTAATATGCAAGTGGTATAATACAATGGTGTTGGTTGTGTGGTACCTCATTGTGGTGGATCTTGCTGGGTTGGAGCTGTGAAGAAGTCATCCACAGCAGCTGCCATAGATTCCTGAGTGTAGGTAGCCTCCATGGGGATGTGGGAAGAGCCCGGTTGCTCTGGATCAAATGGTGGTTCCGATCCGGGGTTGAGCTCGACCACTCGACTCGGTCCATTTGGTTGAGTAGAGGTGTAAGCCTCCAACTCTTCAGCTGTGAGATCCGATCTTCTCTTCCTGGGCCTGTCCCTACAAGCTATCCTTTCTTCTGACGACTTTGGGCTGTGCCTCCTGGACCTTCCTGTAGGATATTTTCTTCTCTCCTTAGCTCTTGAGCTCTTGCCCTGAGATGACCATGATGGTCTTTGCCATTGACTTGATGACTTTGTCCTGGAACTTGTTCCACTGCTGGAGGAGCCCTATCTTGTGGTTGGCCTCCTTCAGATTGTTACACTCAGCATCATCAAAGTAATATATCTCTGGTTCCTTGTGAGTTTGAGCAAATTTCCTTAGGGGAACTTCAAAGTCATCTGCTCCATCAGATTTTCGGTACATGAGTCCCATTGGTATGATGAAAGCCATGCTTCCATTGTTGTATAGAGTCCTGTAAGCATCCCTTGGCAAAGGCAAGAGTGCCTTGGCGTTTTCTAGCTCCGGGTGGTTGAAGTTATAAGCATACTTCTCTTCCACCTTTTCGTTGTCGATGATGTGGGAGTTCCTCAGATAGTTCATGTCCAGGAGTGTGAAAGCCGTTGGCTTGTCAGTTATCTCCACCTTTCATTTCAGCAGAATAGGGGTAATGATTCCCCATACAGCCAACTCGGTGTTGTTCAGCGCTCTCTGGTTCTTCAGAAGTGTGTCCCTACAGCTCATAAGCTGTTTGATCAGGATCATCGAGTTCCCTACTCGAGCTCTGTCTCCTTCCATAGGGAATGGAGCATAATCCTTGAGAGCCTTATCTAGCATTCGGAGCTTTCCATCATTCACAGTCCCGGTTATCGTCCTGGCAAATAGTGTACTTGCAACAGATTTGTGGAAGTATCTGATCGCCGGGTGCCTAATCTCTGATCCCTTGGATCTTGAAGACTTAAACTCACCCTTGCCTCCCAAATGAGCCCAGGAGTTTGGTAAGCTCCTCCTTTCGGTAATCATGATCAATCCCAGGGCCTTTGTTGAAGTCGAAGATGTCATCTATCAGACTCAATGGAGGTGTAAATATTTTTCCCCTTATGTTGAAGCTTATGAACCCTAACTCGCCATTATTGCTCTCCTTCTCTTCCTTAGTATATAGATGTAACATCAGAGTGCCAAGGAAGTGGCAGGTTTCTTCCTGGAACCCATTGAATTGCTTGCTTGTGAGGCTCACCAAATCGGCACATTGGAAGAGTTTCCCTACTTCTTTGCAAATTCCTAGTGCTTGCATAGTGTGGCTATCTGGGTATCTTGTTCCCAGGAACTTCATGTTCTTCAGAGAGCTGATTCTTCTGCTCTCATTCTGTGTTTGCACCCTTTCCTCAACAAATTCTTCATCTCCTTCACTGCCCTCCACACTAAACTCTTCTTCACCAGCTTCCTTGTCTTCTTCTTCATTCACTGGCCTCTTCCCTCTTGCAATGTCATTCCTGTTTCTGGAGTAGTCGTCATGGCCTTGTGCAGCAGCCATTGAACGAGTTCTTCTACCAGTTCGGTACCAGAAACAAGAGAAGATTTGAAATTAAAACTTTTACTGAATATGACTCGGGCAGTGAGATCGAGTTGCTGGTCGAGTAGGTTTGATTCAAGTTCTTTTGAAATCAGTTTTTGTCCACAACCAATGGATAAAGGGGTGCATTATCAAAGTTCATTTTCATATGAGAATAACAAGACAAGGAATTACTTTGTTGCTCTTAGACAAGTTTATAAAAGGAATTTTTGCAAAGTGGAAATAATGAAAAGCCAAGTCGATTCCTTCATTCCAACCCAAATTTCTAACAAAGTTTAACATCCTAAAGCTTATATTCCCAGACTTCAGTTGCATGCATCCATAAAAAAGTTCAATCTAAAAGATTGAAAAGATTTACGGATTCATATTCTTAACAGAGCATATCAAAAGATTGGAATTAATTACAGTTGAGCATCATAATCTAGGTTCAATCCAGACATGCTTTGTGTTTAAATGAGAATTTTGAAAAAGGGTTTGAGAAATCTTTTGAAACTTCAAATCAAAAATAGTTATTTTTAGAGAGAGAGAGAGAGATCGTGAAAATGGAGCTATGAGAGAGAGAGAAAGGTGTGCGTTGGGGTTTTAAAAAGTAGGGTAGGGTTTAGATCAGGTTTAGATGGATGACTGATATTAAAAGTTAGAAATTCAAAATTAAACCTGGCCACTCGACCTCAGGCTCGAGTGGTGTGATCGAGTCCAAATCCAGATCGTGTTTGATCTTCTTTCAATCTTCATGCTATGCATTCTCCTTGGTCAATGGCACTCTTCGACCTATTCCTGGATTACTAGACACTAGATAAAACATTAAAAAACCAAAATAAACAATAACTTGAAAGATAAATATTTTATATACAAGAGATAGTCATGGAATTTCCTTCCAAGTGAGCTTGTTTATAGTCTCATAGCTTGACTTGCTTATAGAGCTTAGATAGGTGGTGGATCAGGGACAGGCTCTAAGGTCCTCTCCTTGTTGTCCTTCTGTGGCTTTCCATAAGATGAGGCTAGAGTTGCTATCTTCCACCATCTCTTGTTCTCAGCTTCACTCATACCTCTGGAACCATACTCAAACCTCTTGAGCTCTATAACCTTGGTCGTGAGATAGTCAACCTCTTTGATCAAAATTCCAACAGCTTCTTGTAAAGAGATAATAGCCGATCCCCATAAGATTGACCGATCCTACTTCTTGCACGATCGACCGATCCTACTTTGTGCAAGATTGATCGATCCTTCTTTGATTGTTTGATGCCTTTTCTCTCGAGATCGACCGATCCCTTCAAAGAAAAACAAAACCACAAGGAAAGCAAAAGGTAAGGTTAGTATGGCTGATCCTAATAACCTTAGAAACATTCCCCCTGTTGTTGATGGTGAGAATGTAGATGCAGTCTGGCAGAGAGAGGGTCAGGATAGTAGAGGACCTCTCAATGATGCTTGAGCTGCTGGGGTTGGCATAAATGCTGTGCCGGGACTGCAAGTCCCGCCACGCAGGGTTACCATAAGCAAGCAAGATGCCCTGCACGCCTACTATAGGAACCGATCTGCTATTATTCCCCATCCTATCGAGAGGCAAGATTATGAGATTAAATTCAAATATTCGCCCAGGTTAAACATAATCAATTCCATGGGCTACCTAACGAGAACCCAATGGACCATATTGATATCTTTGAGGAGATCTGTAGTACCACCAATGCCAATGGAGTCCCCCAAGACTACCTCCGTTGTAGGCTATTTTCCTTTTCCCTTGCTGATAAGGCTCATAGATGGCTGAAATCTTTGAGTCCTGGATCTATCACAAGCTAGGGTGAATGCCGAGCTGGTTTCATTCAGCAGTTTGTCACCAAAGCTAGAACTACAACATTAGAAAAAAAAATATCCACATTTTGTCAAGCTGGTACCGAGTCCTTCAATGAAGCTTGGGAACGCTATAAGGAATACCTAAGGGACTGTCCCCCTCGAAGCTACACCAAGTTGGACAAGATAAACTTCTTCTACAATGGAGTTGAAACGGAATACCAGATGGCTATGGATATAGCCAGTAAAGGTGACTTCATTGCAAGAGGAAGCATAAGATTAATAGAGAACCTTGCAATAAGCAACTTAAAAAGAAGCTCTAACTATAACCGAAGGAATGACCCTGTTCTTATAAGTGGGAAGTCATAGAAAAGCTTATTGCTAAGGTAGATGTGCTTTGGAAAGCACAGGGTCGAAGAGGAAACCTCTTGGAGAGTTACAATGATGAGTAGGAACGAACCAAGGAGATCAACTTTCTCGGTAGACAGGAAAACAGGGGATTCAACCTCAACTCCGGAAAACAACCTAGCCTTTCCTACCGTAGAACTGATATTGAGAACTCCCAAAACTGGTTCTATCCATCTCAGAGTCCTCAGGACCAAGATAACCCCCAGAATAGTGCTGGTTATGGTAAAAAGGGATTCAACCACCAGATTGGGAACACCAACCCTCGGGTTAATATTGAACCCCTTTTCCAGCAAATTTTGGAAAACGACAAGGATTTTTGCGAAGAGATCAATGAAAAGACTGATCTGATCCATCTAAAGATAAGCCGAGGGTGCAAAACTTTAGAAACTCAGCTTAAAACTTTAAAAGATAAGATCACCCAGACGAATGATTCAGCAAAAACTCAGACGCAAGAGCATGTTCGAGCAATTAATCTCCGGAGTGGAAAACAAATAGTGGGAAATCCAAAACATCAGAGTTTGATCGGACAAGAGGAGAATCAATCAAACTGATGACAGGATTTTGGATGAGATTGATAAAGGTAAAGGGCAACCAATCCCTTCCGCGATCGGACAACCCCATGATCCTTTACATGATATGATGTCAGAAGTCACACTTCCTGATGATCAAGAACAAAAGATTCCCGAGGAGGAAATACCATGTATCCCTCCAAAACATAGTGAACCAAAAATCCCATATACTCCTCGCAGGAGAGGAACTCTACAAGAAAAGGAGTATGAAAAGATGAGAAATATCATAGGTGATATACAACTAAGACTCCCTTTTGTAGATGCGGTTAAGATGGTCTCGACCTTAAACAAATACATGAAGGACATCCTTACGAACAAATGAATGTTGGAAATGGGATGGTGCTAACATATAAGGTCCGCGCAATATTGCTCGACAAATCTCTAGAAAAACACGCCGACCCAGGGAACTTCACACTTCCCTGCGATATTGAGGGCAAAATGTTCAAACGCTGTTTATGTGATTTGGGAGCGAGTGTGAGTTTGATGCCGTTGTCTGTTGCTCAGAAATTGGGCATGACGACTTTCAAACTATTCAAGATCCCAATGATATTAGCAGATCGTTCAGTTTGCCGTCCGGAAGGACTACTTGAGAATGTACCTGTTAAAATTGGAGAATGTACAATTTTGACAGACTTCATCATTCTCAAACTGGAAACGGAACCTCGCGACCCAATTATCCTAGGTAGACCTTTCCTCGCTACTGCAGGAGCAATAATCAATGTGCAGAAAAGCATAATAAATCTTCACCTCAGTGACCGTGACATGAGTTTTGATTTAGAAAAAATGACAAAAAGGCCTTTGATAGTGGAACATACATTCTGAGTTGACACAATTGAGAAGATCACCCAAGAAGTGATGCATGAAATGCATTCTGAAGATCCTCTTGAAGTCGCATTGATTCAGACCGAACCTGAATATGGTTATACCAGGATGGAGACGACTGGGTTTGCTCGAATGTTGGATTCCACAAATCAAATAAAGAGTCTCTTTCCCCAATATTGAAGAGGTTCATCTGACTGAACCACGTTCTCCAACCAAGTTTAAAGAGAGTCTCTTTCCCCAATATTGAAAGGATCTTTACTCTTTTAAACTCTTCTAGCAGATCTGGAAATTTCATTTTCTGGGCTAAGGCATCTACTCGACCATTTGGTCAAGCTGTGTGATCGAGTCACATCTTTTCACTTTTGCTTATCTTTTATTTTTCTATTTCCTGAGCCTATCTTCATAATATAATCATCCAGATCCTTTACTAGACACTCATTATTGTATTTTTTGGTGTTTAATCCTTTCCATAGATTTTATAGCACTCTTTTTCTCTCTTTTTACCACTCAAAACATCAGCCAACCTCTAGTTCAAACTTCCTATCCCATTCTGGTCCAAAAATCATGAACAAGAGTCTACATGAGAAGCTATTCCTGTCGGCTTATACCTAACGCTTTCTCCTAAGTTCAATCCGGAAATAGGCCTCAACTCAAGATTGATTCATGGTTTGAAAAGAAGGTAGGTTTGGTGATTATGTGGAACTGTTCCAAAGATGGGAACAACTAATTGGATAAACAAGAGTGGAAAAAGAGAATAAGAGTATCCAAGGATTTTATGGTAGCCATGAGTTCATAACCAATGCTTAAGTTTGATAATTAAAATTTAAGATTATGTTCTTATAATTAGGGATATAGTTTCTTATTCACAGCAAGTTTCAACTTAAGTAGGAATGGTGAATTTTAATTCCAAACATGGTGCTGTCTTAGTTTTCAGGATCAAATGCAAGCATTGAACAACTAAAAACCATGGCATTGAGATTAAAATTTTAATTATGAGGCGGTTTGGTTTAAATTCATCATTATCCCCTATGCAATGCAACAATCCTAATATGAATGATTCTAGACTCAATCCTAATTATGCAAATGAACTACATGACACTCTATTTTTAAAAATTATTTTTCAGAAAATTTTCAAATTTTTATGTTTCTCTTGTTGGCCTCCTTCAGGTTCTTTCACTCTGAATCATTAAAGTGGTACCTCTCAGGTTCCTTGTTTGCTTCCATCCAATCTTCCAACACTTGATCATAAGATTCCTTATCAGCTGAGGAACTGTGTTGGAGGTGTTGAGGGGGAATGAAAGAGATATTTCCATTATTGTACAAAGTCCTGTAGGCATCTCTTGGCAAAGGCAGGAGTGCCTTGGCATTTTCTTGCTCTGGATGGATGAAGTTATAAACATACTTCTCTTCCACCTTCTCATTGTCAATGATGTGGGAGCTCTTTAGATAAGTCATGTCTTGGAGGGTGAAAGCTATTGGTCTGTCAGTGATCTCCACATTGCACTTGAGAAGGATAAGGGTAATGATCCCTCTTACTGCCAACTCCACCTTGTTCATCATCCTTTGGCTCTTCAGAAGCGTCTCCCTACAACTAATAAGTTGTTTGATCAAGATTATCGAGTTGCCTACTTGAGCTCTGTCTCCTTCCATAGGGAATGGTGCATAGCTCTAGAGGGCCTTGTCTAGCATTCGGAGTTCTCCATCATTCACTGTCCCGGTTATCTTCCTCGCAAATAGAGTACTGGCAATGGACTTGTGAAAGTATCTGATTGCTGGATGGCTAATCTCTGAACCCTTTGACCATGAAGATTTGAACTCATCCTTGCCACCTAAATGATCCCAAAGTTTTGTAATTTCCTCCTTGCGATACTCTTGATCAATCCCAGGACCTTTCTTGAACGTAAAGACTTCATCTATAAAACTCAGAGGGGGCGTAAATCTTTTTCCTCTTATGTTGAAGCATATTAAACCCAACTCCCCATTGTTGTTCTCTTTCTCTTCCTCACTGTATAAGTGTAACACCAGAGTGCCAAGGAATTGACAAGACTCTTCCTAGAACCCATTGAATTTCGTGCTGGTGAGGCTCACCACATCGGCTTCATGGAAGCGTTTTCCAACTTCCTTGCCAATTCCTAGTGATTACATAGTGTGCCTATCCGGGTATCTTGCCCCCAAGAACTTCATATTCATAAGAGAATCAATTCTCCTGCTCTCAATCTGTGTCAGCTCCCTCTCCTCAACAAAGTCTTCACTTGATTCATTTCCTTCTGAACCAACTTCCCTTTCACTTCCTTCCTTGTCTTCTTCTTGATTCATTGGCCTCTTTCCCCTTGCAATGTCATCCCTGTTTCTTGAGTAGTCATTGTGGCCTTGTGCAGCAGCCATCGAACGAGTCCTTCTCCCGGTTTGGTACCTGAAACAACAGAGGATTTGAAGTTAAATTTTTTTACCGAACATGACTCGATCAGTGAGGTCGAGTTGCTGATCAAGTAGCTTTGGTTAAAGCTCTCTTGGAATCAGTTTCCGTCTACTACCATTAGATCACAGGGGTACATTATTAAGGTTCATTCTCTTATTAAAATACCAGAACAAGGAAATATTTGTTAGTTTATAGAAAGAATTTTTCACAAAGAGGAATAAAATAAAAACCAATTCTATTTTTGTGTTCAAACCCAGATTTCTAAAAAAGTTTAACATCCTAAAGCTTATGTGCCCAATCTCTAGTTGCATGCATTCATTAAAAAGTTCACTCAAAAAGATTGAAAATATTTACAGATTTAAATTCTTAATAGAATATGGCCATGTTCTTTTCAGGGTCGCTGGCGACCGCTTCTGTGAATGAAAATTGCACTATTTAATCTGATTTTTAGTCGCTCAACTTTGGTTGTGAAACAAATTCTTATGCAAATTGCCTGTCGCTGCTTTTTATTTGTGTCGCTGGAAAACCCAGCGTCCAATTTACCAGTTCAGCGATTCAATAGTTCTTCTTATTTTCACCTATTACTGTCGTTGGTTTTCAGATTTAGTTGAAAAACAACTGATATTATAAGTGTCGCCAGCGACCCTGAAAAGAACAGGGCCTATATCAAAAGATTGGGATTACTTACAATTGAGCATCAGATTTAAGGTTCAATCCAGACATGTTTGATGTTTAAACAAAAATTTGAAAAGGGTCTGAGAAATCTTTTGAAACTTTAAATCACAAATAGTGTCTTTTAGAGAGAGAGTAAATCATGAAAACTGAGGTAGGAGAGAGAGAGATGTGTGCCTTGGGGTTTTATAAAGGTAGGGGTTTAGATCAGGTTCAAATGGATGGCTGAGATTAAAAGTTAGAAATTCAAAAATAAACCTGGATACTCGACCTTAGGGTCGAGTTGTGTGGTTGAGTCTGATTCCGGATCGTTTTTTATCCTCTTTCAATCTCCATGCTATGCATTCTCCTTGGTCAATGGCACTCTTCAACCTATTCCTAGATTACTAGACACTATATAAAAGCACTAAAATACCAAAATAAACAATAACTTGAAAGATAAAAAGTTTATATACAAGAGATAGTCATGAAATTTCCTTCCAATTGAGCTTGTTTATAGTCTCATAGCTTGACTTGCTTACAGAGCTTAGATAGGTGGTGGATCAGGGACAGGCTCTAAGGTCGTCTCCTTGGTGTCCTTTGGTGACTTTCCATAAGATGAGGCTAGAGTTGCTATCTTGAACAATCTTTTGTTCTCAGCTTCACTCATACCTCTGGAACCATACTCAAACCTCTTGAGCTCTATAACCTTGGTCTTGAGATAGTCAACCTCTTTGATCAAAAGTCCAACATCTTCTTGTATAGATATGATAGCCTTGCCTTGAGCTATGCTGATTGGATCTGGTGATGTGCTTCCTGAATAAGATTCAGCATCACCTAAATTTCAATCAATTCTATGAGAAATCCCTGTTACTAAACGCATAAATCAGAGAAGAAGAGATCACTTTTATCTCTTAAGCCCAGTCCTTAAACCAGATGAGTTCTTACTTAATGTGTATCATGATTCACTGTTCGCGCTTAATTGATGTTAAAGGGATAGTTTACTTTGAATGCTTGTTGAGGCTGAGTATGATTGATATGTTCTGTTGTGATGTGCATGGCTAGATTTTTAAGTAAGACTTATGTGTGTTGCATTTTAGACCTATTAACTACAACATTGAGGTTAGAGGTTTGCTTAGTCTGCTTAGGTTCTTAGTCCTCATTTTCACACTACTCCTTTCATCTCATCCTTTCTATTTGCTTGAGGGCAAGCAAAGGATAAGTTTCGGGGAGTTGATAACACTGTATTTTACCAGTTTTAAGCATACATTTATCATTATATTAGTGCTTATTCATTCCCTGTTTATACCATTATATGTATATTTCACTCCCTTTTGAGTTTTAGGGTCCTTTGCATGAACATTTCATTTATATTGCATTTTAGAGTTGATTTTAGGTACATTTGGAGCTTTTGGAGCTTTTGGAGATAAGGAGAAGTTGGACAGCTTCAGAGCATCAGAAGTTTGGCAACATTTGAAGACCTTCCCGTGAACCAAATGGGATTTCGTAATACAATTGGAAAGCTAGAAGAGTCAAGATTCACATGGGACAAGAATCGAAGCATTCCATTCAGCCGTTTGGAAGATACATCCCTAAGAGTGAAGACATGTCAAACTGGAGCCTGAACCAGCTCGACCAGTATGGTCGAGTTGGTCTCTCCGGATTTCCTAGAAACTTATCTTAACTTCATGTGCTTTTAGGGTTTTGACCATTTTATTATAAATACCCCTTGTAGGTCAAAACCCACTCCTATGCTACCTCAGCTTTAGTTTTCTGCCTCTTCTAACTTTCTCTCTCTTGTTCTTCATTATTCTTGATTTTAGACTTTGTAATTTTGATATCTTTTTATTGAATCAGTATTTGCATTTAGTTTCTTCATCAAACCTTCTCATCTCTGTCTGATCTATCTTATATATCAGATTTAGAGTTTTATGGGTTTGAACAATTAGTTATAATTTTAGGATCTGAGTACTTAGCTTTAGGGTTATTAGGGATGGATTAGCTTAGGGTGGATCTTTTTTAATCTTTTTGTCTAAAGTTCTTAAATGCTTTAAATCCTTTTTGGGTGAGAGTTCTTAATGCTTATTCATTTCTGGCCAACTTGAATATGATCTTAGATGATCTCTTCACGACAGTGCTTTGAGGTTATTTGATTAGCTTTTTCCAGAGACTTAGTTATATTAACATGTGGGGAGTATGCTTCAATGGAGTTTAAGAATCCATGATACTCAAAGCTATTGTTAGGAAATTAAGTTGGCTTAGGTAGGTTGATTCTTAGTGCTTGTCCAATGGCTTGACTCTGGCAAAATCGGGTATGCTGAGTCATTGGGTTTGAGATCATTCATCACGACAATGGGCTTGATTGGTTTAGATATCTACCGTCAAAGGATTAGCCTTAAAATAGGTTATGTTTGTTAAGTACTCAGGTTATGAAAGTGATCCCCTAGTCAATTAGTTCATCCCTATGATCCATATTACCTCTCTTGCTTGCTTGTTTAGATCTGTTTTGTTTTGTTTACTTTTGCTTAGCTCGACCTGACCACTCGACCACTCTGGTCGAGTGCTTTCCTTTTTATTTTTTCTTGCTCTTGACTTGACGTGTGTGACAGTGCCAGGTCTTTAGTTTACTTTTCGCATTTTGATTATGTTTACTTAGGTTGTTAGAAAACTCTTTTTATATTTGGATTGACATAGTTGTATCTGATTGCATCTTGATTGCTAGCATCACACCCATTTGGATTGACACCTCATATACTACAACTACATATGAGAATTGAAACCACCCTCAATGCTCATTTAGAACCACAAAAATACGTGTTTCAATTTTGGCAGAAGATTGTGCAGCCAATGTCTCCAGATACTTGAGTCTGGAGTTCAAGGTTTCCACCTTGTTGTTCAGCTCATTGTAAGAGTTGTCAATGTGGTGCTTCAGTTCAGTAAGCCTCTTACTCTGCTTTATGGCTCCATTTGTGATGCGTTCCTGCTTGGGCCTAACAACGCAAGTCAAGGAATGGACAATAACAAGAAGGCAATGGACTACCAAGGAACAAGAAGAAACCAGAAACTGAATCTTGGAACAAGAAGAAACCAGAAAAAGAATCTTGGAACAAAAAAAAACCGAAAACTGAAGCATGGAAGCTCCAGAACATTGCAACTCATGCATAAGGTCCACAAGAAAGTGTGTCAAGGAGTTCATGGGAGTCGCCAAGTGTCCATGGGTTTCTTCCCGGCCAAAACGTTTCATCACGGCTTGCGAGTGTCCTTATCATCCAAGGGTACTCAAGAGGATCACTTGGACCTTAAGGGTTATATTCATGCCAAATTGGTTGTGATACATGTCCAAGATGGCTAAGGCTTTGGCCATATGATCCACTAGCACTCTTTTTCCCTTAGTTCGGTTTTGTCCCAATGGGTTTTCTGAACAAGGTTTTTAATGAGGCTTGTGGCTCATATGCTCATCTTTGCCAACCGTTAGTCCAATCCATTACATGGCTCATCTTCATCTTTTGGCATGCCCCATGATCTCTTATCTCGCCATCTTTAGTTTGAATTTGAACTTGTATTTATTGCATGGTCTTTGAGTGTTCACGAGGCATGTCTCGTAACTCTCTTTGCCTTTATCGTTTTGTCTCTTCTCCTTCTCGCCTCCTCTCCTTTATATTGAGGCTGAGACTCATTGTAAAACCTATCTATCTTTTAATTAATAACCCTTTCAAATTATAGATCATTGTTCCTCCTTTTGCATGTGATTCGAACGAGGAAAACTCTTAGGTCATTTTGTGTGATTCGATTGACCAACCCGTCTCATCAAAAGGCTATTCCACATCATTTTGTGGCGACATTCGATCCATTAAACCGCAAGGTGCTTGTTAATCAGTTCTTGCAAACCCTCACATTGATCTCACTCTCTCGTTGTCAAAATTGGGAAGTGTTTCCTCACAAGGAACACATCAATTTGTTTGTCCCTGCATGATCTGTTGTAACATACCTTTCATATCTGGTTCTGGGAGAATGGGATTTTGCTGAGATGCAAATCCTGGTTGTGGATTCAGAGTAGGAGCTTGTTCCTGGAAACCAAGCTGTTGTTGCTTAGGAACAAACTGCTGGTTTGGATTGTATTGAACAAAAGGTTTGTTCTAAGCATGTTGCTGAGCAGAATATACTTGATCATGTGGGTTTGCCACATTAGTATTCCTGTAAGAGAGGCTGGGGTTGACCTTGTAGTTGACAAATCCTCTGTTGTAGCCATTTTGATTATGGATATAGCTAATCTCTTCTTGCTGATCAACCTCCCCATCTTGAATCTGATACTGGTCTTCTTCACTGACAAAGTGCACTGTCTTCTGATTCAACAACAAAAAACGATCAAGCTTCTCATTCAGTAGCTTGATGTCCTTCTTGTGTCTATCATCACTGTCCACAGATCCTCTTGTTATCCTGTCATACTCCTCAGAGTGGTTTTCATCAGCCTGAGCTAAGTTCTCTATGACCTCCTTTCCACTCTCCACATCTCGATTCCAGAACTTGGCATTGCTGGCTGTATCAAGAAGAGTCTTGAGGAGGGTAGTGAACCTCTGTAGAGAGTACTAAAGAGTGATTCCTTGGTGAAACCATGATGAGGGCATTGTGAGATATATCCTTTGAACCTTTCCCATGCTTCTGAGAATGTCTCTCCATTCTTCTGAGTGTAGCTTGAGATTTCATGCCAGAGCCTAGCTGTTCTTGACTGAGAGAATAACTTGTCCAGAAAGGACTTCTTGCATTCATGCCAAGTGGTGATGGATCCATTAGGCAGATTCCTCTCCCACTGATAAGCCTTGTTTCCAAGTGAGAATGGAAACAATCTGAGCTTGAAAGCATCTTCACTCACTCCATTTATCTTAGTGAGGCTGTAAAGGCGATCAAACTGATCCAAGTGTGCAAGAGGGTTCTCCATTGGTAAGCAATGGAATTTGTTCACTTGTACCATGTTGATGAGGCTTCCATGGATCTCAAAATTGTTGTTATGAACTGGTGGTGGGACTATGCCTTGTCTCTGTGTATGAGTACTGGGAGCATCACCAGCTCCAATGACTCTAGGTCTTGGTTGAGGTTCAGCCATTGAAACTGGTTGAACAGGTCTGACTCTGTCCTGAGGTGTTCTAGGTTGTAGACGGTTGATATGATCAAGATACTGTATGAGATTGTGTCTGCCTTGAGATCTTGTATGCATTCAGTAGGTCCAAGTGATTCGAGAAAAGCACTCGACTGGTATGATCGAGTAGGTAGGTCGAGTCAGGTACCTGATACAAACAGAGGTCCAAAAAGCAAACCAAATCAGTAACCAAGTAAAAGTAACTAAATAACTTAAGCTTAAAAACAAAGAAATTGTGAATGGAACACAAATAAACACAAATGGCAACGGCGCCAAATTGAAACAACTATTTTCTCAGTGATAAGAATGCATGGAGGGTTTCAATTCGTGATTGTTGTTGTAGTACATGAGGTGTCAATCCATAATGGGTTTGGTGCAAGCAATCACAATATATCAATGCTTATAAGTTATGCCAAATCAGAGAAGATAGTGAAACTAACAACCTAATTATTGGAAATGCAAATAGCTACTAATTATAGCAATGAACACTTGAGATGTCAATTCAAATGCACAAAGAGTAAACAAACAAGCAGGAAAATAAAAGTAGAAAGCCACTTGATCGAAACGGTCGAGTGGTTTGGTAGAGTCGAAATATGAAAACACAGAATCACTAAATAGAACTTGTAACTAAACTTTTAATGCAATTATAAGGAGTTAGGGATCATAGGGATGAACTAATTGACTAAGGGATCACTTTCATAACCTGGGTATTTAACAAACACAACCTATTTCAAGGCTAATCCTTTGACGATATATATCTAAACTAATCAAACCCACTGTCATGGTGAATGATCATGAACCCAATAACTCAGCATACCCAATTTTTCCAGAGCCAAGCTATTGGACAAGTTTTAAGAATCAACCTACCTAAGCCAACAAAATTTCCTAACAATGGCTTTGAGTATCATGGGTTCCCAAACACCATTGAAGCATACTCTCTACAGGTTAATATAACTATGTCTCTGGAAAAAGCTAATCAAACAATCTGCAAGCACTGTTGTGAAGAGATTATCTAAGATAATATTCAAGTTGATCAGAAATGAATAAGCATTAGGAACTCTCACCCAAAAAGGATTTAAAGCATTTAAGAACTTAAAACTACCAGATTAATCAAGATACATCCTAATCTAATCCATCCCTAATAACCCTAAGGTTAACTACTCACTAAGAATAATGAAAACTAAATTTGCAAACCTAGAAAGTTCAAAATCTGACATATGAGATAGATCAGATTGAGATAGGAAGGTTTGTTGAAGAAAATAATTGCAAGTACTGATTTTATTAAAAAGATAAAAGGTTTACAAAGATCTAAAATGAAGAACAAGAGAGAGAGTAATTAGGAGGTAGAGAGAGATAATATCAAGTCTAGAAACAAGCACACCCTTTATTAGGGTTAACATATGTGCTTTTATACTAAAGATAAGGTTTAGGATAAGACAAAATAGATTTCCTACTAATCCGGAAATACCACTCGACCATAGTGGTGGAGTTGCTGGTCGAGTAGCTTCCGTCTTCCTTCGATCTCCTTCTTCAGCTGATCCAAAACTCCTATCCAGCTCCTTAATGCTCGAAAGCTTCCTTAGCATCCACTTTTACCTGTAAACAACCCACAATATGCAATATATGTGCAATGCTCATGCAAAGGACCCTAAAACTCAAAAGGAAGTGAAATATGCATATAATGGTATAAACAGGGAATGACTAAGCACTAATATGATGATAAATGTAGGCTTAAAACTAGTAAAATACAGTGTTATCAGTCGTGCTCATGAAATCATCTAAGATCATGTTCTCCTTGATCATGGGAGAACAAGCATTAAAATCACTCACACAGGAGGTAATCAAAACTGAGTGATGATCAACCTATCTAACCCACAACAATACATAATGAATCTTGCCTATTGATATATCATGAATTTTATGGTTTTAAAACATGATATATGTAATGCTTTTGGAGTCTTTTCTATATATATTGAGTCTTATTAGGTACAACCAAGTTTTGGACCCTGATGAGTACTTTGGATGCATTTGGAGCCTTGTAGCTGAGCAAATTAACAAGGAGACAAATATATTGGTCCACGTTGATCGACACGCTTCACCTGTGTCGGTCGACACAACCTAGACGTGAATGACGCCTTCGAGTTTTATCAAGTTTCGAGAATTGCAACTTTGCCCCGGAAGTTTCCAAAGTTTATACTTCATGCCTAATCGTGTTTTTAGGTTAAACTATGTTTTAGAAGTCTGAGAGACTATGTTCTGTCATTCTCTAAGCTTTTGAGAAATTCTAAGTTTACTGTAAGTTTCAAGGAGATTTTTGGAGAGAAGATTCAGATCTCAAACTTTGTAGAGAGAAGAATTCTGAACTCCCTTTGTTTTCTTATTTTCTATTTTATGAGTATTATTCAGACTATGAATTGTGTTTCATCTTCTGTGTCTGATTAGTCACCTTGTTATATCTAGGGTTTCAAAAGGGTTAATGAAGGATTGTTGAATTGGGCATAGTCTTGTTAAGTTATCTATTATGTTCTTCATCTAGATTTGATAATTACACTAGTCTTAAGACTGATCACCTTAATACTGGTACCATAGGATTATTGGTAGGCGCGAGAGTGCTATTGATACCCTGACCCAATCTTAGATGAGCAAACAGCCTTTTCGCAGCGAGAGGGTGTTTAGGAATTTTGTAAACATATCGTACCCGCTAATCATAGAGACTCTGTTTATTGGTATTTCGCAAAGAGATTCGGTTTGCTTCTGTATAGAGGATAGATTCGTCACAGGGAGAGTGTGATGAGATATCACATTAGTGTTACGAGTTTAAGAACCGCACAAACAATTTAGACTTGATTTACGAACTGCCCAATACACTTTCCTGAGTTTTCCTGATTGATGTCCCTAGGTCTAGCGCTTTTAATCACTTAAATCAACCCCGTTTAATTGTTATTTCGTTTCTTGCTTTGTTTCTTTTAGTTTTATTTATTTAAATCTAATGTAATTCGAATCGCTTTGTCTACTACGTGAGTTTTCAGAGTCCTTGTGGATTCGACCCCTAAGTGCTGAAACTGACCTCTTAATTTGAGAGAGTAGCTTTTAGGGTTATATTTGACCCCTGTCAAATTTAAGCGCTGTTGCCGGGGACTCTAAATTCACCATTAGATTTTAGTTAGAGTTTAGTGTAGATTTTTATTTTATTTAGTTACTCACATCTCTACTTTCTCTTATCTCAGGTGCATGAATCTTAGGAGCAACGAAAGCAAAAACTTAGTTGGTACTGAGGAGATTGGGAGGTTAGAGAGAGCTAATCGCAGAGCACATAAGCAATCAGAGATGGTTAGGACTGTTGTGATAGAGAGAGATGCTGCTGGGATATTACGTGATAAAGAGGGCAACCAGTTGATATGGTATGGATTTTCAATCAAAACTTTTACCTAGAATCCATACGTGACTGCAAGTGCACAGTACTTCGAATGTAGTATTTAAGGTTATCGATCCCACAGAGACTTAAGATCACGTTACGAGAATATTGGAATGAAATATGGCTAAGACAAAACAATGAATGGGGGGGGGGTTGTTGATGTGTCACGAAAATATGCCTATAACTCAACTATCACAGGTTATAACAAAATACTCACCAAGGCTAGGCACACAAATCTATAGATCTATCGATGTATAAATCGCCAAACTTCAGTTACTAGTTAGCTACTCTAGCAATATGCATAAAAAACAAGCCAAGGACGAAGAACATATGATGCATAATTCCAGATCTAACAACCTAAAAAATCGGTCTCATGATTCCCTAGAATGCACCCTAACTACCCAACAAAGAAAACTACTCACACATATTCATGGAAAGCAAAACCATATGAATTAAATTGCAAATAGAATATAAGAAAAGGGTTTAGAGATCTTTTCTGAGATACAAAGTTGATGATCTTCTTCCTTTTACAAGTGGTGAATAGAGATGAGAGGTGAAACAAGAGTAAAGAGAGAGGTGGTGACTTCGGCGGCTTCAAAGTGGTGGAATGGACTCGGCGGCTTGTGGCGGCAACGAGATCTTCATCTAAGGTAAGGACGGCAGTGATGAGGTGATGGACGGCTCACTAGGGGCAGCCACTGTAGCTCCCCCGAACTGCTCTATGACCGATGTGGCCTAGGGGCGACCCAGGTGGCGGTCTACATTGAACAATCGAAGGTCAGCTCAATCGTTTTTCTGAGGTTTTTCCCTTCCTCGAGTCCACGAGATCCATCCCTCGATCATTCATCCATCCGGCTACGGGCTTTGGCTTTACAACCATCCACCTGTATCCGTCCGTTGTGTAGGTCTGGACAAGATCTTTTATCAGCAAATATACATTTCCCCTGCAACATTTAAACAGCAAGAATCAATTTCTTTTATACTATCGAGTCATCAAACTCAAATCCGATTATAAAACTACTTATATATATTCGGATCCTATTTTGAAAATACGTATCTTTAACCATAATCAAACAAAAGGCAAATGCGGCTAAAACAACAAGTTTGGTCCCTAGTGCACCAACCCCTAACCTAACTAGCCTGCAAACGAACAAATGTTTATGAGAAACCTAATATAACTCGCAAGCCTGGGTTACCCTAAAACTACTACAAACTAAACCCTGCAAAACATACACCATCAAAGCACACAAGCGGAAGACTTGACAAACAACACAAAAGTATCACACGGCTTCATTCATGTCTCCCCTGATACTTCTGTTCACGGGTTTAGTCTCTGATTTGATCCGACAATACTCCAGCATGCATAAAGTTTGGCCCGCCTTGTTCCCCAAACAGTACTTTAACTGTTCATGCGCTGTTCATTTATTTAAGCATGCTGCAGTTCTTCTCCACCATTGGTCACTCCTTGGCGTGTCTCAGATGCTCACATGCCACCTTTAATCCTGGTCCCATGCTTGTCTCCCAAACAGTGTTTACAATGTTCATGACTATTCACTATTTAAGGGGCTGCCGTGGAATAGTATTTGCAGCAGTTTGCTGAACAGTACCTCCACTAACTCCTCCAATCATTTATGCGTTCATTTATCCCGTTGGTTGATGTCTCCAACTTCCGGAAATGATCAGTACTTTCAACGATGTATAATAACTCCGGGAATTCCTTCTTCTCCTTAACATTATTTCTGAGTCTTTTATCAAAGATCCTCCATCGTCCTTTAATCTTTATCTCCTATATTTCTATCAAAGATTTATATTTCCTTGATAATCAATTCTTTCCCTTTTTCTTCTTTTGATTCTCCTTTTAATCAAGTTTGTCCTTTAACTTGTTAATTTTGTTTGATCCGATTTTTCCTAGGCTTATCCTCTCGCCTTTCCTTTCGTTTCCCGACTATCCCTTTGATTCGCAAATTTTTTTTACTCGTTCCGGATTCCTGTTCCAGACACGGGTCATTACATTCTCCTCCCCTTAGAAGAACTCATCCTCGAATTCAATTCTGATATCACTCCTTGGATACCACCCTTTGGTAATCCGGAATCTACTCCTCTTAGTTACACTTAGTCCTGATGACTAACTCTACTAACTTTCTTCTTTTCCTTAGTCTTTAGTCTCATGACCTCTTAAACCTTCTTGCCGACTTTCCTTTCACTCTTTTACTCCTTTCCTTCCCTTCTTTTGCCCTAACCTGTCTTGATCTCATCTTTCAAAAACTTTCACGAGTTCAGTCATTCATTCATTATCCTACAACATACAAACTCGTTAATTCACACAATGGTTAGCAAACAAAGATTCTCATTTCCTCAAGAAATGGTACATCACAACACCACCACAACAAAGATCAAGAGTCCAACAACTCCGATCACACACACCCTAACTCCACCTCTCCTCTCCTTATTCTTCCCTCAACACGGAAAAGAAACACTCGTCTAGCCATAACACGGCTAGACTTCACCTCTACACACACTTTATTCTACCCTAGACCCTAATGGATTCTAAGGCATTATCAGTCGCTGGGGGCTTGCTTGATGGAATTGCTTGCCTCGGATGACTTAGTGGTAGTGGACGGTCCTGCTTCATTGATGAATCGGTTGACGATGGGAACTGGACACTGCGAGATAATGTGTCCTTCTTGTCCACAATTAACACAGAATGTAGATCTTCCTCTCTTCTTCTTCACACTGATCTTCGCCTTACTTCCATCCGATCGATGGGCTCCTGATCTTCCTTGATACATATTGGCACTTGGCATTAGCGGTATGCTCCTCCTCTCAACACAGAATGTTCCTTCCTGGGGAATTTCTCGAATCCCGACTCTTCTTCTTATCCTCCTTACAGACGACACAGTAATCTCCTCCTTCTCTTTTTTCATTACTTCATCACTTGTTGCGTTTCGGTTGGTTGACTCTTCTCCAGAAAGACTCATCTCTCCAAGGCTTTCTTCAAATTCCTCCTCGGTTATCTTCGGGCTAAGGGCTCTGTTGACGTTTCGACTAGTAAGACTATAATACTCAACTTGCTCCTGGGTTGGCATCACGGCTTCTGCATTGTTTGAGATAGGTGAGGGCGTTGGTGATTGCCCCCATGAAGCACTGTTCCAAGATGGCTACAAGTCGGACGAGATGTCAATCACCTGCGGACTGGGCTGTTGCGTCGTTGGGACTTCGTCTTCTGGGTTATCAGCTTCTGGTTCTTCCTCGGGATCTTCTTCAGGGTCTTCCTCTGGGTCTTCTTCCGTACTTTTGTCTGAACTAATGTCGATATAATTGGCTCGGTTGATTGATGCCAATCTAGCCATACGCTCCTCGTATCCAGCTTCCCTCAAAACTGCCTCCAATTCTATCGCAAACTCTCTATCTTCTGGATCTCACACATGACTCACCCATGCATTCGGGTCATCCACGTCTTCAACTTCGACTTTGCCTCCCTCCTGTGGCATCTCCATAGGCAGATCAAGTATGGAGTCTATCTGCTCCGGACTGCACCTGAGAATGGGTGGATAGATCCCATTCACTTCCCTCTCGGCTGGTTCCAACATCTGGTTATATTCAGCCTCAAAGCTTGGGCCTACTCCGAATTTTTCTACTGGTTGTATCTCTGCGAGTGAATTAAGATTCGGATCCATTTGATCCCTGCCAATCCTGAGGAATCTTGGATAAAAACCTTCCATCCTTCTCTCAGAGCTCCTCCACTTCTGTTCCAGCTCTGTTTCAGACTCCGAGTTAGCCTCCTTGATCTCTGTGTCGCTATCAATCTGAATAGGGTTATGACTTGCTTCACCATGCTCCCAGATGGTCATAACTTCATCTTTTGCTTGTTCTCCTCCTGACAACTCAAATACTCTCGTAGGTGCGGTTTCCGTCATCTGGTCTACCATGGTGTCCTCGCGATGGTAACCATTACCGTTCATATCACCCCACATGTAACTGGCGCTGCCTCTGTTTTCTCCACTACTCATCGAATCATAGTGACTCCTGACTGAGTTCAGCGAATTCCTTTCTCTTGAATAATCTGAGTGTGAATACCCCATGCTCCTTCTCTCGGATCCAGTTGATCCCACATTCACTTCCATCGAAACATCTGTCCCACCATTACCACTACCATCATCAGACATTCCCATCGAGTTGCTCCACCGGTTCGCACTACCTGAAGACATACTAAAACACCAAAGTCTTGGTAAAATTAGTTACTTCTCATCCTTACTACTAAAAAGAAAACAAAATTCTATGGTTGGGCACCGGGAACCTAAAATGCTGCATTTGCGACTCTATTTTTATTTTTAACTCGATAAAACTGATTAAAACAAGGTTGGGAAATGTATTTTTAGCGTTTTTAAAACCACGCTCTGATACAACTTTATAACTTGTAGCGCCCCCGAACCGCTCTATGACCGATTTGGCCTAGAGGCGACCCGGGTGGCGGTCTACATTGAACAATCGAAGGTCAGTTCAATCGTTTTCCTAAGGTTTTCCCTTCCCTGAGTCCACGAGATCCGTCCCTCGATTATTCATCCATCCGGCTACGGGCTTTCGCTTTGCAACCATCCACCCGTATCCGTCCGTTGCGTAGGTCTGGACAAGATCTATTATCAGCAAAAATACATTTCCCCTGCAACATTTAAACAACAAGAATCAATTTCCTTTATACTATCGAGTCATCAAACTCAAATCCAATTATAAAACTACTTATATATATTCGAATTATATTTTGAAAATACGTATCTTTGACCATAATCAAACAAAAGTAAATGCGGCTAAAACAACAAGTTTGGTCCCTAGTGCACCAACCCCTAACCTAACTAGCCTGCAAAACGAACAAACGGTTATGAGAAACCTAATGTAACTCGCAAGCCTGGGTTACCCTAAAACTACTCAAACTAAAGCCTGCAAAACCGACACCATCAAAGCACACAAGCGGAAGACTTGACACTAAACTAACACTCAATCTATACACAAGTATCTTCCGAGCAATTCTCGGAAGACACGACAAACAACACACAAAACTATCACACGGCTCAATCCGACTGATACTGCTCTACACACAAAACGTATCATCCGGGCCCAATCTCGAATGATACCACACAACTACTTAACTCTACTAACACAACCACAAAACTTGGTCTCCGAGCCATGCTCAGAAAACCACTACACCAGACTCACTCAACTACTCAACTTCACTACACAACTCAACCCCAAAATCTAACCTAAACTCTAACTCCACACTCCACTACGACCACTGATATCACACAGATCATCAGCTCGCATCACAACTCCTCGATCCACCTTTCAGCCAGAGACTCACAGGTTGACCTAGGCACTTCAGTCGGTGTCGGCATCTCACATGTCAACTCACTGGTTGATCCCCCGTCCTTTGGGATATGTACTTACCCATAGACACTCCCGTTCCATGGGGTTGCATACCCGGCAGCTATACGTGATAACCCCACATTGTTATGCCTCCGTATCTTCGGCATGCTTCAACCACCTCTCAAGAAATCTGAAGATCACAAGAGGATCCACACCCCGGCCCCATAATCCTATTCTACCCACCTAAACTCTTGACTCTCTACAATTGACATGAGCAATGACTCACCTAGAGCAATTACTCACCAATCACCTAAACCCCAAACTCCCCAAAGTAACACCCCAACTAACCACTACCAAACAATAACATAAACACTCAAACTACTAACTACACCACACCCAAACAATAATGTAAACACGCAAATTACTAACTACACCTCATCATACGCCTATATGATACTACCAAACTCTACACAAAATCTAACACACAACTAAAGAATCCAATGTCAATATACTACCCGTATAACTCCACCAAATCACCCATCCTTGAATACCAACTCGATTGAGTATCCCCGAATTTATGCAACTATAACCTAAGTGTTTTATTAAGCTTCCGATAATTTATTTAAGTCCATATTCAGTTTACGGTGTTATAAATGCATCTATTAACCTAAGTTTTTTCTTAAGGGTTCTGATAGTTTTACTTATATCCATATTCGATCTACGGTGTTATATGCATGCAACTACTCTACTAAACCATCAATCAATCTAACTACTTCAAACAACACTACCACGCAAAACTACACATAACTACAACGCAAAGGTCTCTAAGACCTATAATCACACACAAGGGTTACCGAGACATACAGTACTTGTGAAGAATGACCGACTGGACGTCAGGACACGGTTTGTGAGATTGAAAAATAGGTGTTACTACTTGGTCCACTGTCACGATCACGCTTTACTTGCTAAGGATCGTTGTAATGGCACGGTTTAAGGATGAGACTCGACTTTCAGACAAGGACTAACTCCACATGCAAACTCTTTTCTAGACCTATCATAGATGTACGCTGATATTGGAGGTTTCACGGATCTCCTTTAAGGTTTGGTTCGGCTTGAATTGATCAAAGGACTGATCTTCAAACTTCATGATTCATCTCCTTTTCTTCTTAAATAAACTCGGTGAATCTTCTTGGATTTTTACGAAAACTCTTAAGATCTTAGCTTAGATCTTTTTGGCTTCACTTCTCTTCTTTGATTTGGTTTTGGTTTGAATCACCATGGCTCCATCTTGATTTTTATTGTACTTCGGATTAGTTTTGAATCGTCCATGCATTGTTTCCTCACATGCATCCTTTCTGATGAGAAGTTTCCCATGCCACTTTGCGCTCATGCAAGGTCTTTGGCCCAAATTCCTGATGACTTCCGACATCCTTTGATCATGCATTGGCTTAAGGCTTCATTCATGTCTCCCATGACACTTCTGTTCACGCGTAAGTGCTGCATTAATCTCTAGTTTGATCTGACAATACTCCAGCGTGCATAAAGCTTGGCCCGCCTTGTTCCCCGAACAGTACTTTAACTGTTCATGCGCTGTTCATTTATTTAAGCATGCTGCAGTTCTTCTCCTCCCTTGGTCACTCCTTGGCGTGTCTCAGATGCTCACACGCCACCTTTAATCCATGCAATGCGCCTGGTCCCATGCTTGTCCCCCAAAAAGTGTTTACACTGTTCACATACTATTCATTATTTAAGGGGCTGCTGTGGAATAGTGTTTGCAGCAGTGTGCTGAACAGTACCTCCACTAACTCCTCCAATCATTTAGGCGTTCATTTACCCCGTTGCTCAATGTTTCCAGCTTCCAGAAATGAACACTACTTCCAGCGATGTATAATAACTCCGGGAATTCCATCTTCTCCTTAACATTATTTCTGAGTCTTTTATTAAAGATCCTCCATCGTCCTTTAATCTTTATCTCCTATATTTCTATCAAGGATTTATTTTTCCTTGATAATACTTTCTACCCTTTTTCTTCTTTTGATTCTTCTTGTAATCAAGTTTGTCCTTTAACTTGTTAATTTTGTTTGATCCAATTTTTCTTAGGCTTGTCCTCTCGCCTTTCCTTCGGTTTCCCGACTATTGCTTTGATTCTTGAAATTTTTTTACTCGTTCCGGATTCCTATTCCAGACACGGGTCATTACAGCCACTTTGAAGTAAAAACGAAGCACACCTTCTCACTAGGTCAAAACAAGTATATATAGGTCCTAGGGATCATTAGGGTTCGGCTTTTAGGGTTTCCTTGGGCAAACTCGTCATTTGAATGGATGTAGGGCCATGGGCCAGGCTTTGACTTGGGCCTGAGGTCCGTAGGAGTCTTGAGAAAAAGCCCCGGTCACGTGGCTTGTGACCGAACTCACCAAGAAGCTGGACCTCGGGCACAGGCTTTGTGACCAAGGTTTGACAGTGCTTCACTCTTTGGGATGCATCTTCCAAACGGCTGAATGGATTACTTCAATTCTTGTCCCAATTGAATCTTGACTCTTGTAGCTTTCCATAGACACGAATAAATCTCATTTTTGTGCAGGGAAAGGTCTTCGACCATTGCCAAACTTCTGATGCTTTGAAACTGCCTTAAAATGGGTTTTTGCTCCTTTTGGGTCCAATACTCCATAAAACCTACAAAACCATTTTGAATCCGCAAATACTTGATAATAACCTTTTTAGCCTTGAAAACCAATCAAATCTCCATAAAATCATAAGAAAACAATGGCTAAAATAGGTAAAACTTGATGTTATCAACTCCCCCAGACTTAGACTTTGCTTGTCCTCCAGCAAACAAGACCGGAGAAGAGGTTTGAAAATCACGGAAACTCTTCTATGATCAGGGACCATACTCCAATGGATAACCTGTGTATTGGTTAGTTCAAGGATTCAAAACATTCTCACTATAGAATCACAACATTCTCAATCTCTGATCCTTTCATCTCAAACCGTCAAGAGACTTTGGAATTCACTTCAGTCAACTCCTTACATTCATTAAGGGGTGGCGGGGATTTCTCAAGTGAAAACGTCATTCGGGGTGGACGGCGCTTGGTATAAAAAAGCTTTTGGTGTTTAAGTGGAGTTTAAAGTGTTTAGGGCGTACCGTGAACTCGGAGAGCAGCTATGTCGCAGACCCAAAAGAGAGTATGAACCCATTGATGTTCACAGCTTCCAACCAGTTCTTCATGTCAACACCTTGTTCCTTTACTTCTTTTCTTCTTCTGGTTCCCCCAGACTTAGATGTTTCTGTGGGGTTCTTTGCACAATCTTCATAACATCTTCTCTTTATAGTCTTCTTCTCATGATTTCCTATGCTTATGAGATTATTTTGTAACTGTTTTCTTTCCTTTCTTTTATTTTCTTTTTCTTTTTATTTTTATTTTTCTTTTCTTTTCTTTTCTTTTTCTTTTTGGTGAAAGGGGAAACGGTAAATAAATTTACAAGTCTCAAGCACAAGATATGAGTACCTTCTCTTGTTGATTCCGAGATTCAATGTTGTGTAGACCAAATCATGACTCTTTCTCTATCTCTTCTTTGATTCCTTCAAGCTCTCCATCTCAAGTGGTTGGAAAACTGTGTCGGAAATTTATGTCTCGCGTTTCTATGCATATCTACCAACGTGATTGAAAAACAGATTGGTGAGAGGTCTAAAAATAAATATATGGTGTAAGGTGAACCACTAAAAATGAGTGGCCATTCAGGATCAGCAAAGAGTGGTAGAAGGGATAAGAAGTCCTGAATGTGCTGCTCGTTTCCCCAATATAACGCTTCTCATGAAAAATAATTGAAGTCAGGATTATGGTTCAAATAGAGTTGAGTTAACATCCGTTCCAACCGCGTTCTCCGTAGGATGAAACTTCGGGGAGAAAGGTCCTGCGGTGAGCTTCTAGGTATTGTCCGTTCTTAGTGAATCCTGCAAAACTTCTCCTTAGGAGGTGTATCAGAGTACATATAGGTCGATCACATCATGTCATAGAGTCATCATCTCCAACTAGTTTTGACTCAGTAAAACGAAAAATGCGAATGACTCGATAAAATCTATATTAGCTAACCCAGTTGCCACATTGATGTAAAAAGTGGCAAAAGGTCTCAGGTCAACAGAATAGAAGTATCAGTAATGGATGAACATCCTTCCCCCCAGACTTAAATCACACCGTCCTCGGTGGAAAAGGATGGAAATCATAAGGAAAGATTAGGTTTAAAAACAATGTCATCTGAATCGGAATGTTGGCGACTAACCGAGGTATCTTCCTTTGAAACTTGACATCATATGGACTTGGTTTAAGTCCGTTGAATTCCTTGTGAAGATCTTTCTAAGTGCATCTTTCCTGAGACAAAAAACCTAAAAACCATCAATAATATGCGAAAAGTAGATAAAGGTAATAAAAATAGAGATAGGGATTAAATGTTGTCTCATTGGTGTCGTGGTAGCCATGGTTGAGATCTTCCCATGGTGACTGATATGCTTCAAATATGCTTGTGATCGGATTGGTGAAGTGATGTTGATCAGTGAAGTGACATGGTGTAAGAGGAGTGGCGTGGAGGCACTAGGGTGAGAAACCTCGGTCACAAGTAGTCGTGACTGGGGCTGACCTCCTTCACGCCTCGGCCACGAGCTTCGTGACCGAGGTCGTCCTTCCGAACCAAGAACGGTTGTGGCTTCCCTCTTCTTCCTTGTTCTTTCTTCTTGTCATGCAAATATATCATCCCATGCTTCAAAATTTACCAATGGAATGCATACTTTCTTGTGGATCTTAGATTTGGATGTCCCATTGAAGTTTTACCCCCTCACGGTCCGGGTAACCTCCAAAATTGGGTCCAATGGTGAATCTCGAAATCTAGCACGATCATGGCTACATTTTCTTTGATGATAACTTCCCAAATATCCTCATATCCTTAGATATTGAATCTTGTGTCGATCCATCGAACCAATAACAAAATGGCCAAAGATTTGGGAATTTCCTAGCCATGGATTGCTGGCTGTGGACTCGATTTTGATGATTGGCCCTTTTCTTCTCTGAGCCTCTTTTCTGAAATTTGTTGGACCAAAACTTCCCAAAGGTCATCTTTTAAGCGTGTGTCAAGTTGGACAACTTTTGCTCGAAAAGATTTCAATATCCTTCAACTTTAGTGAAATATGCAACGGTGAAGCTTAAGATGGAATGATCTTCTTCCCATGAATCCTTTTTCCAAAAAGTGACTCGACCAGTACTCCAGATCAACAAAATTTTCAAAATCTCCTCGAACCCAGAAATCAGCTCTCGTTGGTTTTGCTCGGAAAACCTCGGTCATTGGCTTCATGACCGGGGTCTGGCCTTCTTGGGGCCTCGATCACAGGCCTTGTGACCGAGTTTTGGCCTCCTGGTTGTCCTTGGTTATATCCCTCTTGACCTAAGGCGAATCTTCAACTCTCATTCATGAGAGGTGGTCTGCGACTCCATTTTCTGCGCCTCTGTGATCTCGTATCTCAATATTAAACTCTTGCAGCAAGAGTATCCACCTTATCAGGCGTGGCATGGCATCCTTCTTTGACATGAGATATCGTATAGCCGCATGGTCTGTATGGACAATGATCTTAGCTCCTACAAGATATTGTCTAAACTTCTTGACAGAAAACACAACAGCCAAAAGCTCCTTCTCTGTTGTGGCATAGTTGCATTGAGCTTCATCAAGAGTTCTACTTGTATAGTAGATGACATTTAGCTTCTTATCCTTTCTTTGATCAAGTACAGCTCCAATGGCATAATCGCTAGCGTCACAGATAATCTCAAAAGGTAGCTCCCAATCCGGTGGTTGGACTATAGGGGCTGAGATTAGTACCTTCTTGATTGTATAAAACGCAGCAAGACAGTCTTTATCAAACTCAAACGCGACATCCTTACACAAGAGGCGTGTGAGGGGTCTAGCAGTCTTCGAAAAGTCTTTTATGAACGGTCTATAGAATCCAGCATGCCCAAGGAAATTCCTTATTCCTTTCACATTAGTAGGCGGCTGTAGGCTCGTCATGACTTCAATCTTTGCCTTGTCAACCTCAATACCTTTCTCGGAGATACTGTGCCCAAGTAGGATGCCATCTTGTACCATGAAATGACACTTATCCCAATTGAGAACTATGTGCTTATATTCACACCTCTACAGCAGTTTGCCAAGGTTTGACAAACATTCTTCAAAAGATGGACAATACACAGAGAAATCATCCATGAATACTTCCATAAAATCTTCAATATACTCTGTAAAGATAGACATCATGCAACGCTGGAAGGTAGCTGGGGCGTTGCACAATCCAAAGGGCATTCTATGGTATACAAAAGTACCGTAGGGACATGTGAATGTTGTCTTCTCTTGATCATCGGGGTGGATCGGAATCTGAAAGAATCTTGAGTATCTATCCAAGAAACAGTAGTATTTGTGATTTGCTAACCTTTCAAGCATCTGATCAATGAAAGGTAAGGGAAAATGATCCTTTCTCGTAGAGGTGTTGAGCTTCTGGTAGTCGATACACATCCTATGTCATGTGATCGTCCAAGTGGCAATGAGCTCGTCATTCTCTGATTTAATAACTGTCATGCCTCCCTTCTTAGGCACGACGTGGACTGGGCTAACCCATGTACTATCCGAGATTTGATAAATGATCCCAGCATCCATAAGTTTCATAATCTCTTTCTTCACAACATCTTTGAGATTAGGGTTTAATCTCCTTTGATGTTCAATAGAATTCTTCAAACCTGCTTCAAGATGAATCCTATGCATACAGAGATTGGAGAAATACCTGGAATGTCTTCCAATAAATATCCCAAAGCTTTCCTATGCTTCCTTAGCTCAGTAAGAAGCATTGTAGTCTCTATCTCACTCAGACCAGAATTGATGATAACTGGATAAGTGGAGTTAGGGCCGAGAAATGCATACTTCAAACCAATAGAGAGCTGCTTAATCTCGACTTTTGGTGCTCTAAGTTCACTCCACGGATCAGATATCGCGGCTGGAGTGTTGCGGATTAGGATTGATTATTTTCTCATCTATATTGAGATATGCACCATGTCTCGCATAACTTCTACAGAATCAAGGATATTCTCTCAATTTCCCACGGAATCCTCTAAAACATCACAATCGCTTGAATCTCTTGTCAATGCTACTTCCATAGGATCTTCAAGAGCAAGCATCTCACATACTCCAAAAGTCGTCTTCTCTAAATCATCAACAAAAAAGATCTTATTTTCACTTATCTTTTGCTTCAAAGTGTCGTTCATGTCGAACTTGATAACGGAATCGCCTAGTCGGAGGTCAATCTTTCCATTAGGGACATCAATGAGAGCTTCAGCAGTAGAGAGGAACCGACGACCTAAGATCAGGGGGTCCCTTGGTTCCTTCTCAAACTCGAGAACAACAAAATATGTGGGAATCTTGAATCCACCAATGATGATAGGCACATCAATGAGAATTCTGACTGGTTTCCGAACAGATCGGTCTGCAAGGACTAATGAGATCCTTGTGAAACTAGTATTTTTGCCTGATATGCAGAGAAAGACAGTAAAAACTATCAGCCTAGGCACAATGAGACAAAACACAAGTTTTTCAATCAATTGTAAGTATAGAAAATATCGAACCAATGGGTGACAAGAGTTATGCAAAAAGGATGTGATCAATAACAAACAATTCAAGCCAAATATAAAAGGGTTGGTTTTATCTAACAGCCTAAATGAAACTATAACCAAACCTTAGGTGACCCTAGAGCTACCAAAGTCTGTCACACTTTAGTAAGTCATCAAAAACACAAGAAAACTAGGCTAAACTAACCACTCGACCTAAGCAGTCGAGTAGGATGGTCGAGTGCTACAATAAAAACAGAGAAAAACTACAGTGAACGATTACTAAGCAAGCTGTGAACTATGGGGAAAAACAGGGACTCTAGGGATGGAAATCACAGGATTGCAAAACTCTGTTCTATTGCAGCTATCAACTAGCAATTTCATCACAGGACTACCCTAGACAACATACTTCATAACCAGCTCAATCCATGGTTCGTGGTAGAGAGCCCCAAGACCCAACCCAGTCAGCATAGTGTGAGAAGTCGGATCAGGCATGAAGAATCAGTCGCGAAGAGTTCATAACAAGTGAATAGGTGGAGTCGTGACATAAATCAATGTCTGGTGCATCCACCCTCACGCTATTGTACTCTAAACCCTGGAAAAAGTCTGTCTAATGGCTCAAGGCATGGTTCGTCCTCATGAGACCATCTAAAATCATGTTCTCCTTGATCAGGGGAGAACAAGCATTAAGATCACTCACCCAAGAGGGAGTCGAGACTTAGTGATGATCAAACTATCTAAGCAATAACAAAACAGAGTGAAGCTACCCTAATCCATCCCCAAAAATCCCAATTTTACTACTCACTCACCAGATTCATCACTTGGGTCCGAAACCCAGAAATCTCTGAAAGAGACATATTTGATAGCTGATGATCCGATGAGCAAGAGTGTAGAAGAAAGCTAAGACAAATACTGATTTTATAAAAAGTTATGCAAGTTACAATATTCGGGAAAATGCAGTACAAGATGAAGAACTTGAGAGAGAAACTAAGCTAAACTAGGTTAAACTAATAAAATCAGCCACCATTGACATTAGGTTAATCAGGAGATTTTATACTAGGTGACAAAAGAGAAATAATACCAATTCCGAGTTTAAAGGGAAAATGAGTAAACGTGCCACTCGACCAGTCAGTCGAGTGGACCAGTCGAGTGGGTGCTGTGGCTGACTCGACCACCCACTTGAGTGGCCTGGTCGAGTAGGTCAGAAGAGAGGGTGACAAGACTACCCACTCGAGTGGGTAGGTCGAGGAGGCCACTCAAAGTGTCTCTGGTGCAGTGCAGGCTCTAATTCGACATGTCTTCACTCTTCAGGATGTATCTTCCAAATGGCAGACTGGATTTCTTTGATTCTTGTCCCATGTGAATCTTGACTCTTCTAGCTTTCCAATGGTATACAGAAAATAATTTTTTTCCATGGGAACGTCTTCAAATGTTGCCCAAATTCTGATGCTCCGAAATCACTCGAGTGGGCAGGTCGTGCTGAAATCCAGTGAGCCTGTGATGCTGAGGTCGAGTAGCCTGTCTAGAGTGCTCACTCGAGAGCCTTTCTAGTAGCCCGTCTAGTGCTCTCTCTCGAGCCTGTCTAGAGTGGTCACTCGAGAGCCAGTCTAGAGTGGTCATTCGAGAGCCTGTCTAGAGTGGTCACTCGAGAGCCTGTCTAGAGTGCTCTCTGTCTTCTCTGCAATCTTCACTTTATGAGCCAAAATCCAAGTATACTCCATATGCTCCATAAGTACCTGATAAGACATCAAATATGCAAAATGCATGAAATGCCTATACAGAAATATTAAACATCCTATATGAAGCATAAATGCACAAAATGGTATAAACAATGGATAAAATCTACTCTAAAGCATGATAAAAAGACTATAAAACATGCTAAATACAGTGTTATCAACTCCCCCAAACTTACCCTTTTGTTTGCCCTCAAGCAAATAGAAAGGATAAGATAAAAGGAGTAGTGTGGAAAGTGGGGATCAGAACCTTAGAAGACTAAACAAACCTCTGACCTCAATGTCATAGTTAACAGGTCTAAAATGCAATACACATAAGTCTTACTAAAAAACCTAGCCATGCTCATCAAAACAGAACTTATCAATCAGACTCAGCCTCAACAAGCATTCAAAGTAAAATATCCCTTTAACATTAACTAAGCACGAACAGTGGATCATGCTATGCATTAAGTAAGAACTCATTTGGTTCAAGGAGTCTATATGGGAACCTATGCTTGTCGGCATAAACCTAACACTTTCTCTTAAGTTCAATCAAAAATTAGCCTTCCACTCAGAATTGATTATGGTCTGAAAGAAGTGAAGTTTGGTGCTTTGGGGAACTGCTCCTAAGATGGGAGCAGCTATTTGGATCAACAAGAGTGGTAAAAGGGATAAGGAGATCCAAATACGTATAGGGTGTCCATGAGTTCATACTATAATTCATAATGTGATAATTTTAATCAGATTATGTTCAAATTATTAGGGATAGCATTACAAATCACAACTAGTTTTAACTAAGGCAGAATGCTAAGTCTGATTCCAAACAGGGTTTAGCCTTATGTTTCAAACTTAGGTGCAAGCAGTAGAGAACTAGAAACTATGGCACTGAAGCCATATGTTTGGTTATTACGCTTATTAGGTTTAATCCTTAATGTTTCCTATGTAAATGTACAATCCTAAACGAAATGCCACTAGACTCAATCCTAAAATGCAAAGGATGCTACATGAACACTCGGTTTATAATGAAATAGTTTTCAGAAAAGTTTCAAATTTTTAGGTTTTTTTCAATGCACTGATGCAAATTTGGATAAGAAAACAAGTAGATATGTCAAATACATCTCTCAGACCCTCCCCCAAACTTAAATTACACAATCTATTGTGTAATAAAAATTCAAAGAAAGGTTTGAGAGATTGAAAACAAAGCTAAACAAACATATGCAATTGTATTTACAGTGAAGGGTCTTGAGTTGGTACCTTATGGTAGAGTGAAGAGGGTTTCAGCTGCTGTATCCATGATCTCTTTGGTCTAGCTTGGCTCTATACATTCCACTGCTTATTCCCTGAGACTCTAAACACTAGAAACACATCAAAAATACCAAAAACATAAAATCTTCAAGCAATATATATATAGGGATAAACATGGGACTTCCTCCCAAGTGTCCTTGTTTTAAGTCACATAGCTTGACACTTCACTCTTTTTAATCAGGTGGTGGATCATAGAGAGGTACTGGAGACTCCATTTTAAAAATCTTAGGTGGGTAATGGACGCTGGAAGCTGTTGTTGCAATGTTGAAAGCTCTAGTCTTCCCTGGTACACTTAACTCCTTGGTGACTTTCTTCGGAGAGGAACTATTGACATTACTCTTGAGCTCTAGTATCGGAAGCTTCATCTCTTCCAGTTGCCTTGTAAGCTCATTCTCAGCCCGTTTTGAAGCCTTGATAGTCCTGCTAGAGCAGTCATATAGTGCAGTTTTGACTGTGTTGATGGAAATGTCGAGTTTAGACATCAAACTAGGCTTTTTTGGGCACATGGGAGTTTGACTCGACCATGAGCTTGAGTCAGGTGGTCGAGTGACCTCTGAACCTTCTTCATTGAGAGTGATATCCTCTGTTTGTGACCCAACAACATCCTTAGTAACTTCTGGTTTGATACCTAATTATCTGGGTCTAAACCTCTCCAGGGCTCAAAATCTCACTATTGGGATCTCCAACTTCCTCATCTTTAATCAACGCGATCTGATTGTGGTCCTTCTTATGAGGTTCCTTGAATGGTGCATCAAAGAGATGGTCCATTACTTTAAGAGAGAAAAGCTGCCCATCAATGGTTGGCTTTTTGGCAGCACTATCAATACCAAACTTCAGCACTAGATCACTTCCCAGATGGAGATCTATCTTCTCATTCTTTGTATCATTCTCAGCACCAGCAGATGCTAAGAAGGGTCTTCTCAGAATTTGATGATCTTTTGACTCCTCATCCATTTTCAACACCACGAAGTCAGTAGGCACCTCAACATGCTCAACTCTGATAGGGAGATTTTCCAGTAGACCACGGGGACGATTGATAGTCCTATCATCTAACATCGAAGAAAGCTTACGTGGTTTGTAATCAACATAGCCTAGCTTCTTGGCAATAGGGATGGTCATAATGGTCATAGAAGCTCCAAGATCACATAGAGAATTCTTGAAGACTGTTTGGTTCAGAGAGCATGGGAGATTGAATGATCCTAGATCTTCAAGCTTCTCTTGCACTATACTCTCTTTCTCAATTATAGCTTTGCATTCCTAGCTCTTTGCAGCTAGCTCTCTTTTTTCCAGAATTTTCTTCAAGGTTCTTTCTCTTAAACCACTTTTGGATGGACCCAGTGCCTTAACAGCATCCTCCCAAGACATTTCAGCTTCCATATCCAATAGCTCTTCCTCTAATAAAATCACATAGCTTTCCTCTATCTCTCCTTTCAATTGTTCTGGGTATGGGCTTTTGATCATTGCTTGCATGTCCGCTATTCCTTTCTTCTTTCAGTCATTGGTCGAGTGCTACAGTACTCGGAACAGTTTCAGCAACAGATCGAAAGACTACCTCCACACCTTCTATATCACTGTCCACAGTGAATGTTGCATTTTCTTCTCTGGCTGGTGACTCTTGATCATTCCTCACTGAGATAGCATCGGCAGTGGTATGCTCTGTTCTTGATGCATTGTAGGAGGAGTAATGTGGCATTTCTCAGTAGAGTGAAGCCTGTTGCAAGAGGAGAATTTTGTTAGAAAGGCTTTCTGACATGCATCCCAAGATGTGGATCCGTGGCAAAGGTTCCTCATCTAGAGGCTGGCCTTGTCTCCTAAAGAGTGAGGAAACAATCTTAACCTGTCCCCATCTTCAGTTGCACCAAACATCTTGGAGATGAAGCAGAGCTGCTCAAACAATTTCAGATGCCTTACAAGGTCCTCTGTTTGTAGACCAAAGAACTTGTTGTTCCTAATCGTTGCCATGAGCTTAGTCTTGACTGCAAACACATCATGTGCATCATCAGGAATATCTATGCCGTTCCACCATATGTAGTTTGTTGGAGTATATTCTGCTCCTATTAGACGTGACATTGACTCTCTGGTGTACTCCATCAGGTAACTCAAGCTACAGGGTCGGGTGAACAGTACCTGAGAAAAATGAAAATTTTCCAGAGTCAATACCAGTATAGTAAAGTGAAAGAACTTGATCTTGTAAGTAGTGAAATCCTAATTGTAACTTTAAAACCACCCAAATGGCAACGACGCCAAATTGAAACTAGTATTTTTGCCTAATATGCAGAGAAATACAGTAAAAACTATCAGCCTAGGCACAGAGAGACAAAACACAATTTTTTCAATCAATTGTAAGTATAGAAAATATCAAACAAATGGGTGACTAGAGTTATGCAAAAAGGATGTGATCAATAACAAACAATTCAAGCCAAATATAAAAGGATTGATTTATCTAACAGCCTAAATGAAACTATCACCAAACCTTAGGTGACCCTAGAGCTACCAAAGTCTGTCACACTTTAGTAAGTCATCAAAAACACAAGAAAACACAGGATCGCAAAACTCTAGGGATGGAAATCACAAGATCGTAAAACTCTGTTCTATTGCTGCTATAAACTAGCAATTTCATCACATGACTACCCTAGACAACATACTTCATAACCAGCTCAATCCATGGTTCATGGTAGAAAGCCCCAAGACCCAACCCAGTCAGCATAGTGTGAGGAGTTGGATCAGGTATGAAGAATCGGCCTATTCAAGTCGAGAAGAGTTCATAACAAGTGAATAGGTGGAGTTGTGACATAAATCAATGTCTGATGAATCCACCCTCACGCTATTGTACTCTAAACCCTGGAAAAAGTCTGTCTAATGGCTCAAGGCATGGTTCGTGCTCATGAGACCATTTAAAATCACCCCAAGAGGGAGTCGAGACTGAGTGATGATCAAACTATCTAAGCAGTAACAAAACAGAGTGAAGATACCCTAATCCATCCCCAAAAATCCCAATTTTACTACTCACTCACCAGATTCATCACTTGGATCTGAAACCCAGAAATCTCTAAAAGAGACATATGTGATAGCTGATAATCCGATGAGCAAGAGTGTAGAAGAAAGCTAAGACAAATACTTATTTTATAAAAAGTTATGCAAGTTACATTATTCAGGAAAATGAAGAACAAGATGAAGAACTAGAGAGAGAAACTAAGCTAAACTAGGTTAAACTAATAAAATTGGACACCCCTGACATTAGGTTAATCAAGAGCTTTTATACAAGGTGACAAAAGAGAAATAATACAAATTCCAAGTTTTAAGGGAAAAAGAGTAAACGTGCCACTCGACCAGTCAGTCGAGTTGACCAGTCGAGTGGGTGCTGTGGCTGACTCGACCACCCGCTCAAGTGGCCTGGTCGAGTGGGTCAGTAGAGAGGCTGACTAGACTAGCCACTCGAGTGGGTAGGTCGAGGAGGCCACTTAAAGTGTCTCTGGTGCAGTGCAGGCTCTAATACGACATGTCTTCACTCTTCGGGATGTATCTTCCAAATGGCAGACTGGATTGCTTTGATTCTTGTCCCATGTGAATTTTGACTCTTCTAGCTTTCCAATGGTATACAGTAATCTAAATTTTGTCCACGGGAACGTCTTCAAATGTTGCCCAACTTCTGATGCTCTGAAGTCACTCGAGTGGGCATGTCGTGCTGAAATCCAGTGAGCCTGTGATGCTGAGGTCGAGTAGCCTGTCTAGAGTGCTCACTCGAGTGCCTGTCTACTAGCCCGTATAGTGCTCTCTCGAGAGCCTGTCTAGAGTGGTCACTCGAGAGCCTGTCTAAAGTGGTCACTCGAGAGCCTGTCTAGAGTGGTCACTCGAGAGCCTGTCTAGAGTGGTCACTCGAGAGCCTGTCTAGAGTGGTCACTCGAAAGCCTGTCTAGAGTTGTCACTCGAGAGCCTGTCTAGAGTATGGTCCATAATGCTCCATTATGAGCCAAAATCCAAGTATGGTCCATAATGCTCCATAAGTACCTGATAAGACCCCAAATATGGAAAATGCATGCAATGCCTATACATAAATATTAAACATCCTATATGAAGCATAAATGCACGAAATGGTATAAATAATGGATAAAATCTACTCTAAGACATGATAAAATGACTCTAAAAACATGCTAAATACAGTGTTATCACCTTGTAGGCTTGAAAGTGGAGTATCCTAGGCGTTTTGCAACAGTAAGAGGCATCATATTGATGCTTGAACCCAAATCACAAGGGCACGCTCAAATACTTCCTTCTTGATCTCGCATAACAACACAAAACTGCCCGGATCAAACTTCTTCCAATTCTGTAGTATAGCACTACACTCCTGGGTAATCATCATTACTCCATCATCGATGACAATGTTGTTTGTCAAGATACTCTTCATGTACTTCCTGAGGGGTGGAATCATTGCGCAAGCTTGAAAAAAAGGTAACCTTACATTGAGCTGTCCGATAATCTCCTGTAGATTGGCCAATTCTCTTGCTTTCTTCAGACTTTTAGGAGGAGCAGGATATGGTACCTTAGGTTGATAGACACGTTCAAGAGGCTGAGGAGGAGGTGGAGCTTCTTTGGTAAGATCACGGATCAGTTCTTCCTCCTTCTCGGTTTTTTCTTCTTCTTGGATTTGTATGGTTTCCGGTTCTTTTGGTTCCTTCTCCACAGAATCCTTAGTATACTCGGGTTCTTTGTAAGCTGTGCCATTCCTTAGAGTGATAGCTTTCAACTGAGCATCTCTCTCCAGAGATTTCTCAATAGCAAAAGTCGTTTCTCTGTTTTGCGCGCCAATAAGATCAATCCTAGCTGAAAGAGATTCGATCTTACCATTGAGTTCTTGGTAATTGTTGTAAACCTTTCTTCTGATCTCCTCTGTAAAACTATGATGGCTAGCTCTCATTTGTTCCACTAAGTCTCCAAAGATAGAATGTTGATCTTGCGGATGAACATTGGGGTATCCTCTTTGAAATCCTTGAACATCAGTGAAAGTAGGCATTTGTCAAAAATTTCCTCTATTGTAGTCATGATCATGGAAATTTTGATTCATGTACCTCCCTTGGTATCCTCTTCTATGACTGATGTAGTTCACATCTTCTTCTTGATCATCAAACTCTTCTCTTTCGTGAAAATGGACAAGTCTATTGATATTCTTGGCCAATTGATTGATAGATTTTGCTAGTACCTTGAATTCAGTAGAGGTAGCTGGTTTTACATCCGGATTGGATGGCTTCCTATTGTTGGTTCTATAGCTATCACTCTCAGCAAGATTAGTTATCAAGGTCCGGGCATCTTCAATGGTTTTTGTAGAGAAGTCTCCATTGCTCGCAATATCAAGAGACTGTTGATACTCACCATGAAGTCCCCTATAGAATGTATTTATCATGTTACCTTATGTGTAACCATGATGAGGACAATCGCTTTCATACTCCTGAAATCGCCCCCACGCCCCAAGAATAGACTCCTTGGCTCCTTGTCAAAACCCCTGAATCTTGTCCTGAAACAGATTAGACGCAGATTTGGTGTAGAAATAGTTAACAAAAGCACTCTAACATGCTTCCCAAGTAGAGATTGACACCTGAGGAAGAGACTTCCACCATCTATTCGCCTTGTCTCCAAGAGAAAAAGAGAATAGTGTGCACTTCAAGTAGCTTCTAAAGTCTTCATTGGTAGTGGTCATCATTCTAAATGCAAACATTACTCTATTTCTGCAGGCAAAGATGCAAATATTCAAGCATTAAATTCAAGTTTGATTCTAGTCCAGAAAACCCTATAACTCAACTATCGCAGGTTATAACACAATACTCACCAAGGCTAGGGCACACAAATCTGTAGATCTATCTATGTATAAATCGCCAAACTTCGATTGCTAGTTAGCTACTCTAGCAATATGCATTAAAAACAAGCCAAGGACGAAAAACATATGATGAATAACTCAAGATCTAACAACCTAAACAATCGGTCTCATGATTCCCTAGAATGTACCCTAACTACCCAACAAAGAAAACTACTCACACATATTCATGGAAAGCAAAACCATATGAATAATAAATTGAAAATAGAATATAAGAAAAGCGTTTAGAGATCTTCTCTGAGATACAAAGTTGATGAATCTTCTTCCTTATACAAGTGGTGAATAGAGATGAGAGGTGAAACAAGAGTCAAGAGAGAGGTGGTGACTTCGGTGGCTTCAAAATGGTGGAATGGACTCGACGGCTTGTACCGGCAACGAGATCTTCTTCTAGGGTAAGGACAGCGGTGATGGGGTGATGGACGGCTCACTAGGTGCGGCCACTTTGAGGAATAAATGAAGCACACCTTCTCATTAGGTCAAGACAAGTATATATAGGTCCTAGGGATCATTAGGGTTCGGTTTTTAGGGTTTCCTTTGGCAAACTCGTCATTTGGATGGATGTAGGGGCATGGGCCAGGTTTTGAAGTGGGCCTGAGGTCTGTAGGAGTCTTGAGATAAAGCCCCGGTCACGGGGCTTGTGACCGGACTCACCAAGAGGCTGGACCTCGGTCACGGGCCTTGTGACCGAGGTTTGACAGTGCTTCACTCTTTGGGATGCATCTTCCAAACGGCGAAATGGATTGCTTCAATTTTTATCCCAGGTAAATCTTGACTCTTCTAGCTTTCCATAGACACCAAGAAATATCATTTTGGTGCAGGTGAAGGTCTACGAACATTGCCAAACTTCCGATGCTTTGAAACTGCCTTAAAGCGGGTTTTTGCTCCTTTTTGGTCTAATGCTCCATAAAACCTACAAAACCCTTTTGAATCCGCAAATACTTGATAACAACCTTTTTATCCTTGAAAACCAATCAAGTCTCCATAAAACCATAAGAAAACAATGGCTAAAATAGGTAAAAACTCGATGTTATCACAAATATAATGATAATGGTCTGAGACTTGATGCTGATGGAAACCCAATTGTTGAAGCTGTTAACGAAACTGGCCGTGTTGACCAACATGGCAATACTTGTGTCGGTCGACATGACGGCGATGATCCGAATAACTTGGATGTTAGGATTGAAAATGTGGGAGAAACACAGGCTGATTACAACATATCCAATGAGTTTTACTCCAACAGGTCTGCTATATGTCTTTCTGCTTTTCAGAGGAATGATTTTGAGTTGAAACCCCAATATTACACTCTTGTAGGGCAACACACTTTCCATGTTCATCCTGTGGAACATCCAATGGACCACATAGAGAAGTTTATAAACCCAAAATTCCATTCCCTAACACTCATAAGAAGACCAAACAAGAGTTGGAAGATGCTAGATGCAAGGTTATCAATGATAAACTAATTGTTGAGATTCCACTCATTGATGCTGTTAAGATATCCCCTATGATGAGGAGATATGTTAAGAGAATGGTCACCAAGAACTTGAGTACAGAGGAAGGGGTTATGATGATTTCAGCTTTAGTCAGTTCTGTGATTCAGAATAGGATTCAAGAGAAACTTTCAGATCCATGGAGCTTTGTTCTAGGATGCACTATCTTTTCTGGGAAGTTTGGTAGATCTCTTTGTGAACTTGGTTCTAGTGTGAGTTTAATGCCTAGATCAGTTGCACTGAAGTTGGGTATGACAGATCTTCAGCCCACGAGAATAACTCTTATACTTGCTGAGAGATCAGCTCGGATTCCTGATGGTGTTCTGGAGGATGTTCCGGTCAAGATAGGTAATTACTTTATTCCCACAGATTTTGTGGTACTTCAATATGAGGAGGAACCCAAGGATCCATTGATTTTAAGAAGACCCTTTTTGGCCACTGCTGGTGCCATGATTGATGTGAGAAAGGGAAGAATTAGTTTGAATGTTGGTGATTTGGTGATGAATTTTGATATGAACAAGCTGATACAAAGACCAACCATAGATGGACAGACCTACTATGTAGATACACTCACCAACCTTGCTGAGGATATATTCAAGGAGATTCATCTGGATGACCTGCTGGAGAGAGCTCTGGTTGCATCCACTGAGGAGGTACGTCATTTGGATATTGAGGCTACTGGTTATTCTAAACTATTGGATGACAATGCACAAGTCATGAAGTTGGTTACTAATGAACCCGTCGGCAGAACATCTAGTCGTGTCGATCGACACAAGACGGTCATGTCGGTCGACACGACCCGCGATTGGAGCACTGCAGCAGCTCCGAAGATTGAACTCAAAACACTCCCTAAGGGGCTCAAGTATGTGTTTCTTGGTCTTAATAGCTTTTATCCTGTTATTGTCAATTAATCTTTAAATTTCGTAGAACTTACCTTGTTGCTAAGCAAGTTGTGCATGTATCACCAAGCTCTTGGCTACTCTCTTGATGATATTACAGGTATATCTCCAGAATTATGCATGCATAGGATACATCTTGAGGATGATGCTAAGACATCTATTGAGCATCAGAGGAGGCTGAATCCGAATTTGAAAGAAGTGGTTAAGAAAGAGATCATGAAGCTATTGGATGCGGGAATTATCTTTCCAATTTCGGACAGCAAGTGGGTTAGTCCGGTTCATGTGGTTCCGAAGAAAGGAGGAGTGACTGTGGTAAAGAATATCAAGGATGAGTTGATCCCTACTAGGACAGTGAGTGGTCACAGGATGTGTATAGATTACATGAAGCTTAATGCAGCCAAAGAAGGCGAGCTAGTTCAACTCAACACGAGATCTAAGGTCGGTGGACAAGGAAGGATCATTTCTCTTTGCCCTTCATTGATCAGATGCTTGAGAGGTTGGCTAATCACCCATACTACAGTTTTTTGGATGGATACTCATAGTTTTTCCAGATCCCTATTCACCCAGATGACCAAGAAAATACTACTTTCACCTGCCCCTATGGTACCTTCGCCTATGCTAGGATGCCTTTTGGTCTATGCAATGCCCCAGCTACTTTTTGGAGATGCATGATGTCTATCTTCTCTGATATGATTGAGAAGTTTATGGAGATATTTATGGATGATTTCTCTGTTTATGGCCCTTCCTTCAAAGATTGTTTGAATAATTTATGCTTGGTACATAAGAGATGTGAAGAGAAGCATTTAGTTCTGAATTGGGAGAACTGTCACTTTATGGTTAGAGATGGCATTGTGTTAGGACACAGAGTTTTAGAGGCTGGTACTGAGGTTAACCGCACTAAGATAGAGGTTATGATGAGTTTGCAGCCACCAGATTGTGTGAAAGCAATTAGAAGTTTCTTGGGACATGCTGGTTTTTATAGGAGATTCATTAAGGATTTCAGCAAGATTGCTAGGCCACTTACTGCACTGTTATGCAAGGAGGTCAAGTTTGATTTTACACCCGAATGTCTTGAAGCCTTTGAACACATTAAGAAAGCTTTGATTAGTACCCCTGTTGTACAACCACCAGATTGGGAATTACCTTTTGAGGTAATGTGTGATGCAAGTAATTATACTGTTGGTGCTGTGTTGGGTCAGAGAAAGGATAAAAAGTTGCATGTTGTGTACTACGCGAGTAAGACATTAGATGATGCTCAAAAGAACTATGCATGCTGAGAAAGAATTGTTGGCTGTGGTGTTTGCTGTGGAGAAGTTCAGAAATTATCTTGTGGGTTCTAAGGTTATTTTTCATACAGGTCATGCTGCTTTGAAGTACTTAATGAACAAGAAGGATGCTAAACCATGGTTGTTGCGATGGATACTTCTTCTCCAAGAGTTTAATGTTGACGTTAGAGACAAGAAAGAGATTGAGAATTGAGTTGCTGATCATCTTTCAAGGATAAGGATCACTGATGACGTGCCTATTAATGTTTTCTTACCAAAGGAGAATATTTATTCTGTGCAAACAAGTTTGGATGGGGAAATTTCAGAGGACAGACGAATGGATACTCATGTTGACCGACAGGCCTCCCCTGTGTCGGTCAACACGTTGCCGAGTAAACGCGCCAGAGCTTCTTTTGTGCATACATGTTTTGCAGTGAGAGCTGTCCCCACCAAACCTTGGTATGCTGATATTGCCAATTATCTTGCTGCTGATGTACCCCCGGATCACCTTAAGGATTATGCAAAGAATAGATTCTTTAGAGAGCTTAGAAGGTATTTTTAGGATGAACCTTACCTATTCAAGCATTGTTCTGATGGGATGTGTAGAAGATGTGTAACATAGACAGAGGTTGCTGAGATTCTGTTTCATTGCCATGGATCTGAATATGCAGGACAGTTTGCAACTTTCAAAACAGTGTCTAAGGTACTTCAAGCTGGGTTTTGGTGGCCTACAATGTTTTGTGATGCTCATGCATTCATAGCATGCTGCGATGTTTGACATAGAAGGGGAAATATCAGTAAGAGGAATGAGATGCCACAGAACTTCATTCTAGAGGTAGAAGTGTTTTGACTGTTGGGGTATTGATTTCATGGGGCCTTTTCCATCATCTTTTGGGCATAGATACATAGTTGTTGCTGTGGATTATGTTTCTAAGTGGGTAGAAGCGGTGGCTAGTCCCACCAATGATGCAGCTGTTGTGATCAAGCTTTTTAAGTCCACTATCTTCCCCATATTTGGAGTGCCGCGCATAGTCATTAGCGATGGTGGATCACACTTCATCAATAAGGTATTTGCTAAAGTTTTGAAGAAGCATGGAGTACAGCACTGTGTCGCGACACCTTATCATCCGCAGACAAGTGGTCAAGTGGAAGTTTCGAATAGGCAGATTAAGGAAATCCTGGAAAACACAGTAGGTCGGACACGCAAGGATTGGTCTGCAAAACATGAAAATGCACTATGGGCATATCGGACAGCTTATAAGACCCCACTTGGAACCACACCTTTCCATCTTCTTTATGGCAAAGCTTGTCATCTACCGGTTGAACTTGAACGTAATGCCGCCTGGGCTGTTAAGTTGCTGAACTTTGACATCAAACCGGCTGCGGAAAGGAGATTGATACAGCTAAATGAGTTAGATGAGATAAGACATCATGCTTATGAGAATTCAAAGTTGTATAAGGAGAGGACTAAAGCATATCATGATAAGAAGATCATACACAAAACCTTTGAGACAAATGACCAGGTACTCCTCTATAATTCTTGTTTGGATTTATTTCCTGGGAAATTGCGTTCTCGTTGGTCAGGTCCCTTCACAATCAAAGAGGTTCGGCCATATGGTGCTTTGGTCTTGAAAAATCCCAATGGAGAGGATTTCACAGTCAATGGTCAGCGAGTCAAACATTATTGGGCTGAGACGAAGATTCATGATGGACATCTTTTGGACCTGGAAGAGCCTCCATCGACCTGATTCACCACCATTACGTCAAGCTCATTACTATAAACAAGCGCTTAGTGGGAGACAACCCACTCTATCGTATCTTCTTACTTTTTATTTTGTTTCTAACTTATTTTAAGATATTGTTGAACTTATTTATGTTATATATCAGCTTCTTATTGACATGTTTTGCTCTTAATCAGGACCTAAATGTCAGAAAACGAGTTGAATGATCAGATAGAATGGTGTCAGAATTTTGGAACATCACACCCCTGCTCATGTTGATCAACACGCAGGGTATGTGTCGGTCGACATGGACACACCTTCTCAGGTAGCGTTTTTCAAACCATAACAGTTCAATCTCTATTCAATTTTATTTCTTTTTATCACTTTCCTTAGGCTTATTTACACTAGGGACAATGTAGATTAAGTCTGGGGGAGGTAGTTGCTAACTATGTTTATTCTTTTTGAGAGTCAGTCCAAAATTTTTTGTTTTTCAAAACCTTTGTTTTATTGAGTTAAAACCTGTCCAGAAACAATGATGTTACTGAGGAATCAACCACACTTTACAGTAAGCCCTCATGTGACCATTTGATTCTATCTTGACCTGAATCCGAGACTAATGGAAAACTCAAAGGCCAGTCAGATTGCTTAAGATCCCCATGTTTCCAACGTCCTAGATCCGAGCTAAGTATTTTATTTTATTGATGGAATTGATGTTTGTTGGGTTTGATTTTTCGTATAAGCTTGACACTCTGGCCTGTTTGATTTAAATGTGGTACTCCTCCCCAATGTCCCTAATTCTGAATTTATGACGGTGAGATGATTGTCATTAGTAAAACGGTAGGAGGAAACTTCCGATGACCATTTGTTTATTCTAATGAAAAGATCACACAGGAATTATAAACGGTAGGAAGAAACTTCTGATGACCATTTGTTTATAATTTCTGAAGTTATGGATTTAATCCTTATATAAAAAAAAAGAGAAAGAAGAAAAAGAAAGTAATAAAAAATAATAAGTATAGGGAAGTTTAAAGAGTACCACTAAAGGTTGATAATGGTTGGTTTGTTATAGAGAAATATGGTTATAAATATAGAAGATCCTTGACATTGAGACTGTTGGTAGGATAGAAAAACAGCGATGAAGGTTGTTTGGTGGATTATGTTGAATAAATTGTGGTGGAAATTAGGAATGCTGCGAGTGCTTGCGATGAAGTACATGGTGGTCTGGATCTTGTTATGTAAGGACTTTTAGTGGTTCACTATAGTGAATGTGATTGTGGTGTTCTTATGAAGTTATGAGTTTCGCAATTTTTAAACTACTTTCTTGGTTTGGTTTTCTGTTTTGCTTGAGGGCAAGCAAAAGCTAAGTCTGGGGGAGTTGATATATCATGTATTTTATGGTTTTATGACATGATATATGTAATAGTTTTGGAGTCTTTTCTATATATATTGAGTCATATTAGGTACAAACATGGATTAGACCCTGATGAGTACTTTGGATGCATTTGGAGGCTTGTAGCTGAGCAAATCAACAAGGAGACGAATATTTATGTCTACGTTGATCGACACGCTTCACCTGTGTTGGTCGACACAACCTAGACGTGAATGACGCCTTCGAGTTTTATCAAATTTCAAGAATTGCAACTTTGCCCCAGAAGTTTCTAAAGTTTATACTTCATGCCTAATCGTGTTTTTTGGGTTAAACTATGTTTTAGAGGTCTGAGAGACTAAGTTTTGTCATTCTCTAAGTTTATTGTAAGTTTCAAGGAGATTATTGGAGAGAAGATTCAGATCTCAAACTATGTAGAGAGAATTATTTTGAACTCCCTTTGTTTTCTTATTTTCTATTTTATGAGTATTATTCAGACAATGATTTGTGTTTCATCTTCTATGTCTGAGTAGTCACCTTGTTAGATCTAGCGTTTCAAAAGGGTTATTGAAGGATTGTTGAATTAGGCATAGTCTTGTTAAGTTATCTATTATGTTCTTCATCTAGATTTGATAATTACACTAGTCTTGAGACTGATCACCTTAATATAGTATCGTAGGATTATTGGTAGGCGCAAGAGTGCTATTGATACCCTGACCCAATCTTAGATGAGCAAACAGCCTTTTCGCAGCGAGAGTTGGTTTATCAATTTTGTAAACATATCGTACTCACTAATCATAGACACTCTATTTATTGGTATTTCGAAAAGAGATTTGGTTTGCTTCTGTTTAAAGGATAAATGTCATCGCAGCAAAAGTTGGATGAGATATCACATTAGTGTTACAAGTTTAAGAACCGCACAAACACTTTAGACTCGATTTACGAACTGCCCAGTTCACTTTCCTGAGTTTTCTTGATTGATGTCCCTAGGTCTAGCGCTTTTAATCACTTGAATCAACCCCGTTTAATTGCTATTTCGTTTCTTGCTTTGTTTCTTTTAGTTTCTATTTATCTAATCTAGCTTAATTCGAATCTATTCGTCTATTGCGTGACTTTTCAGAGTCCATGTGGATCCGACCCCTAAGTGCTGCAACTGACCTCTTAATTTGATAGAGTAGCTTCTAGGGTTATATTTGACCCTTGTCACCTATTCCACCCCCAAACACTTTAAGGAAAACTACTCAGTCACCATGATCATAGCTTGGGTCCAAAACCCAGAAATCTCTAAAAGAGACATATGTGATAGCTTATGATTAGATGAGACAGAGTGAAGAAGAAATAAATTGCAAGTACTAATTTTATTGAAAGTTATCAAAGTTACAAAGTTTCTGAAAATGAAGAACTAAATGAAGAACAAGAGAGAGAAGCTAAAAACTAGAGATTATACGAAAAACATCGATTCTACTTGATACTAGTTGGTCCCTGATGTTAACCTAATCAGGCCCTTTTATACTAAGTGACAAAACAACTTTTAACAATGATTCGAGTTTTTAGGAAAAAATAGTCAGAGAGTGCCCACTCGACCGAGCAGTCGAGCGGGGTGGTCGAGTGGCCTGTGGTGAATGGTCACTCGAGTAGGCAGGTCGAGTGGGCAATCGAGTAGGCCTGTGGTGAGTGGTCACACGAGTAGGCAGGTCGAGTGGGCAGTCGAGTAGGCCTGTGGTGAGTGGTCACTCGAGTAGGCAGGTCGAGTGGGCCTGTGGTGCCATCTGTCTTCTCTGCAAATCCTCACTCTGCCCATAAAGCCTCACTGCACATCCTCCTTAGTCCAGCAGCTTGATCCAAACTTCACTTCATATGCCCAAAATCCAAGGATGCTCCAATCAGCTCCAAAAGCACCTGATATGATCCCAAATATGCAAAATGCATGCAATACCTATACAAAACACTAAAACATCCTATATGAAGGATAAATCCATAAAATGGTATGAATAATGGCTAAAATCTATAATAAAGCATGATAAAAGGGTGGTAAAAACATGCATGATATGGTGTTATCAACTCTCATAAACTTACCCTTTGCATGCCCTCAAGCAAATAGAAAGGATAAGATGAAAGGATTAGTGTGAAAAGTGGGGACTTAGAACCCAAGTAAACTAACAAAACCTCTAGTGTCAATGTCACAGTTAATAGTTCTAAAATGCAGTTCACAAAATTTTTACTTAAAGACTCAGCCATAAGCAAACATTCAAAGCATATGTCCCTTTAACATTGATTAAGCACGAACTGGTGAATCATGATATGCAATAACTGTCACTCATTTTGTTGAGGGACAAGTTTTACGAGATCAAATCTTCTTCCTCTGGTTTAAACGCATGTATCAGGATCTCTCAATGAAATTGATTGAATTATAAGAGAATGTTAAAGGTAATGCCAACTGGTGCATACAGAAGCAAACTATCATCTACCCATGTAGAACCAAATGGCTTACCTAACTCTAAACCCCAGAAACTGATCCTAGTTCTACCCTTGTGCTTAAAAGCTTTCATTTTAGTTTTCTTGACTCAAGGATCGATTTTCTGTTTTTCTTCTAAGGAGATGATGCTTTACACTTTTTACTTCTAGCGGATTTGAGATTTTTCTAAATTTTTAGGCTTGACTCGACCACATGGTCGAGTGATTAGTCGAATGGCTACCTATACGTTTTGTTTCTTTTCTTTTTACTAAGCCAACTCTTATCTTTTTCATCCAAATCCTTTACTAGACTCATATTTTTTTTTTTTTACTATCCTCTCCAAAGGCTTATGATTTTTAGAATACTCTTTTCTCTTATTTCTTTTCCAGACTCAAACCCCCAACTTATTCAAACTCTTAGCCTAAATCTGCTTCAAAAATTGTGAACCAGAGACTACATTAGAGGCTACTCCTGTCGGCAAAACCTAACACTTTTATCTCTAATTCAATCCGAAAATAGGCCTCACTTCTCTCAAATTAGTGTATTGGTCTGAAATGAAGTTTTGGGTTTTGTGGTTGTGGAACTGTCTCAATGGTGGAGACAGCAACTTGGATTAACAAGAGTCATAAAAGGTGAAAGAAAATCCAAGTATTTTGAGCTATCCATGAGTTAAAGTTTTAGAGCATATCATGATATTTAAATTTTTAAAGTAGGTTCAAATTCATAGGGATAGTTTGACAAGTCACAGCAAGCTTTATCCAAGTGAGAGTGGGTTTATGTGGTGAACTTAGGTGGTGGTTGAAACTTTGATGAGGCACACGAAACCCTAACTCCATAAACTTGTATATATAGGTCTTGGGGCGCAAGAGATTGGCTTCTAGGGTTTAGGAAGGGCAGACTCGTCATCTTGGTGAGTGTGGAGGCAATGGGCCGATCTTGGTGATGGGCCAAACGTCTAAGGCGGTGAAGGAGGCTGGCCTCGGTCATGAGCTTAGTGACCGGGGTGTCTAAGATGCCTGGCCTCGGTCACGAGCTTGGTGACCGAGGTTTTGGTGCTTTGGCTCCGGTTTGACATAGCTTCATCTTCTGGGGTGCATCTTCCAAACGACTGAATGGATTGCTTTTATTCTTGTCCCATACGAATCTTGACTCTTCATGCTTTTCCAATGATATAGAGAACTCCAATTTTGGTCCACAGGAAGGTCTTCAAATGTTGTCAAACTTCTGATGCTCTGAAACTGCCTCAAAACGGGTCTTTGCTCCTTTTTGATCCATATTCCCATAAAACCTGTAAAACCTCTTTGACACTAACAATACTTGATAATAACCTATTTAGTTTTGAAATCATATCAAATATCTCTTAAACAATATAAAAAACCATAGTAAAAACGGGTCAAATGCAAGTGGTTTGACACAAGAGAAGGTCGTGGAATGCGCACACATCCATCAGGTCTTGTTGATGTGTCCCCGCATGGGCAATACGAGAAATATGATCCCTTTATATTATCTGGTAATTATGATCAAGCATGTTTCATTCTGTATCCACGTGTGCATCAAACCTTAGCACGAGGGGTACGTGAATCATCTGAAGTTGCTCTAACTGCGGTACAAGACAATACACACAACCAAGTTGTAGCACCAAGTGAGATGATGCGAGTTGAATCACATGTCGTGGAAGATGTTTCAGGTTATGAGACATTACCTGTGGCTCCTCCTAACGATGAATACATATCTGAAGATGATTTAGAAGAATTATGTGAAGATTCTGATTCTGATACTGATTCTGATTCTGTTTCTATATAATTATAAGTTATACTATATTTTTAAGCATATGTATAACTTTGGTTTTCTATATTATATGATTAAAATTGTGCTAAATGGTTTGCGTTAACTAATAGTAAATCGACTCTATCTTATATAGTATGTTTTAAAAAGATTTTAAAAATCCAAACCAGATTAGTAACTGATTCATAATACATTTAACTGAAATAATTTGAGATGAAAATGGAATTAAAACTGTTTTTAAATAAATTAATTAAAGAAACCTTAGACAAAAATTAAAGTTCAATAGAATTAAATCAACCTTAGTAAAATTGAATTGAGTCAACTGTATAGAAACTTTTAAATTTAATAGAATTTAATCAAATTTAAACAAAACTAAAACTGAATTAAATCACTATTGGTTTAATTTTAATCAAATTACACCATTTTTTTTATTTTGGCGGAAGGAAATTTAGTTTTGGGTCTTTGGGGGGAAATTTGGTTTGCCACCAAATTGATCTACTTTTTTACATTGACCCAATAAACATTTTTCTTATCCCAACACTTAGAAAAAAAAATCACTCTCATCAGTCATCGACAACTCTCATCACTTAGAAAAAAAAATCCTCAATCTCAAATCTCCGACTCTGATGCGTTCTCCCAGCCAAAACTTTGACGGTCAGCACTCAAGAGCCTCCGGCCTGAGACCTCCGGGTATATACTTCTTCTCTTTCTCCAGAAAAATGTATCATCTTCTTTTATATATAAATCGCTATGGGTCTGTGTGTTTGATTCATCTCTTCTTTGTGTTTGATTCTTCTCTAGTAATTTTGTAATAACTCTCTTTCATTTAAGTTGGGTTATCATTAGTTGATATTGGGTTGAGATTCAGTTTCGTCTAGGGTTTGGAATTGGGTAGAGCACCACCGTTGATTTGTAAATTCGTTTGGATTAACTCTATTGCATGTTAGATTTGTAAATTCGTTTTGACTTTGTTGTCTCTGGTTTTAATTTGGTGTTTTCTTGTTGTTGTTTGTGTTCTAGTCTTCAAACTGACCAAACCAAATTCAATTAAATTTGATAGTTTAGACTTCGTGTTTGTGGTTGATAAGATCTAATCGAAGTAACAAAACTTTATCTCTGCCTTTTCTTTTTATGCTTTGTACTCTGTTTATGTTCTGCAAAATCACTAAACTGTTTATTTTTATGCCTTTTACTCTATTTGTCTCTTGTAATCTTCACTCACAGAATTAGTTAGTCTCTTTATACTTTGTTCACCTCTTGTAGCTTCAGACTCACCAAACCATCAATGCCATACTGCCATCAAATCAATTGCTAAACGTTCATGTGCCTTAGTATTCCATATAAGTTTTGTACAGTCCCTTAATATTCAGCTATTAGTTTCCTTGATAAGTCATAATCATTTCGTGGTGTTTTTCTACACATTGTTTCATTAGTATTTCAATATTTTTTAATCATCAAAACACTATATGAAAATTCTGTCGAAATATGTTTGTAACAAAAAGCAAAGAAGCAAAAGAGATTCATTGATTTCATATGTTTTGTTTCAAGTGGTGCAACCGAGAATGCCAGCAAGGGCTTCAGCTGCAAGTCCTGCCATGCCACCAGGAGCTATTGGATCTAGAAGTTCTGCTGCAAACAACTACACTCAGATGACTCTCGAAGCATTACTGAATGCTCCCTCTAGAGAATCCCAACCACACCTCCATCCAAGGAAACCCAACGGTGCTTTATGGTAAGTTTTCAAATGAATGTATAGTCTTATATGTCTATATATCTATAAATTGAAATGCATAATCTTTTCTATTACTCTTATTTTTCTTGTTCTTGTTTCAGGTTTGGTATAGACCCAGAGGTACACAAATTCATCAAAACAGTGTGGAAAGCCTACTACATGGGACCATGGTGCAGCTGGAATAAAGTTCCCAGTGAAAGGAGAGATAAGTGGTGGCAAACGTTTGTGGTATGTGTTTGATTCCCTAATTTAATTATGTTCACTAACTTACAACTACTTATTTATGTTCCTTTTCATTTTGTAGCAAAACTACTATTGGGAAGATCGCTTTAAGGATAAGGTCTTCTTCCTCTGGAAACTTCAAACATAGAGATCAATCTGTCAAAAAATTTACAGGGGGAAGAGGGACAATAAGAAGCCAAAGTTCATGAACGATGAGCATTGGACAATCCTTAAGAGGAATGGGAAACAGAATCAGCAATTGCGAAGAGCAAAGCAGCTTCAGAATCCCGCAAATCTAATCCTGATGGCAAAGGGATGCACAAGCATTGTGCAGGTCCTCAAAGTTTTTTAAGAATCGAATATGACATGGTAATGGTTTTAATTGTCTCTCTATCTTAGTATTTAATCTGTCATGTTTATATTTGATTTGTTCCTCTTTCTTTTGCAGATGGTTGCGTCTAGTTGTGATGAACCACCATCTTTCACAGATCTTGTGCGGCAGACACACACACGCAAAGATGGAACTTTCATCCACCATCGAGCTCACTCAATTGTTCTTGAAGTAGAGGAAGTTGTATCCCAGATGACAAGTGATGATGGATCTCCCAATGCTACTCCTCGCATTCTGCTCAACCAAGAATATATCAAGGTACTCTTAAAAAACTCACTCTTTTATTATTTGCAACATGTTTATGTGTAAATATGAGATTTTTGGCTGTCTGTTGATTAGTTGTGTCTCCTAAGTATTTATTAGTCTCAGTTTGGTTTTAGTGAAGTAGTCTTTGTCTTGAAAATTGTTTTAGGTTCCATTTTTATTGTCCACTATTACGCTGGATGCTTTGAGTTCTGTTGTAGTTATCATTCTCACTTACATAGAATCTGTCTTTGACTTTGGTTTTTGATATGTATCTGGACACATTTTCTTTATGCTCATTTATATTTTTTTCCTTTCACAGCGCAGCCAGACTCGTCAAGGACGCATATATGGAATAGGTAGCGTTCAGTACCAGGATATCAATCCATCTGAGTCAGTCTCCACTTCTCTTAAACGCAACCTTGACACAGACATGCGTATCTCCGGTTTAGAAACAAGATCTGAAGCTGCCAACAACAATCTTGAAGTGCTCACGACTGATATGGTCACAGTCAAGGGCGACATAGCTGCAACACGAACAACGCTAGAGGCGATCCTGAAGCTTCTCCAACCTTCTTCTCTTCCTACTGCGACCACTACTAACCCTACTTCTACAGAAGCAGCTTATGTTCCTACTGCCTCGCCCACTAACTCTACTCCTATTGTGTCACCTTCTACTAATCTTACCCCAGGCCAACAATCTGATTTAGACAGGTGGTGTGATGCTCTCTTATAAGTTAGTATTTCAATCTTTTGTAAGACTTAGTAGAATGGTTTAAGTTTTTTGGTTTTGTATGAATGAGTCTTTAGTAAGCTCTGACTTTTGGTAATGTATGATATTGAATTTAAAGTTTTTCAGGTTGTATGAATGAATGATTTGTAAGCTCTGACTTTTGTTAATGTTTGATATTAAATTAAAAAAATTCAGGTTTTGAATTTTCATTTATACGTTTTTGACAAGCAACAAAATAATTCATTTGTATCAAATAATATGGCTAAATATAATAGCCACGATTTATTTATTATCAAGATTGCCCATGATCTTAACCGTGGCTAATATTGTCACGGAGTATTACATGGCTAAACAGTGGCTCAAAGCCACGAAATATACGTGGGAGAACCATGGCTAAGAGTCACGAAGTATACTTGGGACGACCGTGGCTATTAGCCACAAAATATACGTGGGAACATCATGGCTAATAGCCACGAAATATACGTAGGACACCCGTGGCTAAAAACCAGGAAAAACCACGTTTTGTTTTTGCCACGATCGAATAGCCACGTTTTTTGTCCGTCACATTACGTGGCTATATGGAATATAGCCACGAATATTAGGACCTAGCAACGAAACTTTTCGTGGCTATACGCTGTTTTTTTTTACTAGTGAACTAACAGTTCAGCTCTGCATAACTCCACAGCCACAACACGGCTCAGCAACTTCTTTGTCAACGACACGGCTCCGCATACACTACAACTGTAACTCCGCGGTTAACGACAAAGCTCAGCATAGCCTTCATGGCTAACATCAGAAGACAACATAAATTTTCAGCTATCTACACAACACAACTTAGCCTTTTAGCTATCGGTACAACACAACATAGCCTTTTGGCTATCAGCACAACACAACATAGCCTTTTGATTATCAACACAACACAGCATAGCCTTTTGGCTATCAGCACAACAACCATAGCCTTTCGACTATCAGCACAACACACCATAGCCTCTTGGCTATCATCACAACACATCATTGTCTATATTCGGTTCAAATACTCCTGGATTCTATCACCACAAGACCCCACTTGGTTTGAATAAAACTGCGCCTACCGGATCTCCGGAACAACTCAGTGCAGTAAGAATGACAAAATATCTCGGAGTCCACTGTGACCCGGTCAGCTAAGTCCAGCAAGATCCTAAGATCTCAAGTGGCTTACCGAACAGCATCAAGAATCACACAGAAACCCGACCGGTAAACACCACACAACAATGAGATTCCACAACACGGAACCCCCTAAAACAGCATTAGGGCAATATCCTAATCAGCCAAACCAAGTATTAGGATCACACGGCATGACCCCCACAGCCGAACTAAGTATAACAATAACAGCATGTACACCATATTCAATAAAAACTCCTTTTATTATTGAATAATTGTTCTTTCAGAAACTCCTTTTTAGACAACAATCCTTTCCAGGCAACTTTCCTTTTCGAGCAACTTTCCTTTTTAGGAAACTTTCCTTTTCTAGCAACATTCCTTTCAGGAACTCCCAACACGCTTCACTTAAGCATCAAGAGTACTCCTCGCATATAAAATACTTAACACCCTTGGCAAAACTCCTGCTTCATTCTCAAGCCCGCAATCACAACTCGATCATACTCCTTCCAGCAACTCAGTAACTCCTTAGTCATCTCTGATGACTAAAATTTACAACACCAACATAATTAAACTAGCAAAACGGGATCCACCAATCCGGTCAGCACAACTCGGTCCTTGATCGCGGCATCGATCATAACTATTTTACCCGCATTAGCAACACCAACAGAACTACCTACAACAAGTTCAACAACTAGACCTACATCAAGATTAATCAGCAATGATCTATAACCCTCCCACAACAAGATCCACCAACAAGGTTCTACAATACTTCTAAAACAACAGCCAGCAGAAAGGATCTACAACACTCATACGGCAAGATCCAGTAGCAAGGATATACAACACCCCTACATCAATCCACAACCACACTCTTGCCACACTCACATCGGATAATCCGGCTTCAATTATGCCAGCTCTGCCATCACCACCAGCTTTGCAAGCTTTCCCACAACAACCACCTAAGAGAGGTGTACCAACATCTCTACTTGGATTAACTATATGCAAATTAGCAGAATACCAATCTTTCCAACAATTAGTAAAATAACAACAAAAGAGTCTTACCGTGGAACTTCTTTACTGGCTGGAAAGGGTGACATACCCCAAAACTCTACAATAAAAGAAAATAAAGCTACGACTAATAAAAAATCAAAAGACACTTGATTCATCACAGACAATCATTTCAGCACAGCAGGAAATCTAACAGTTCTAGAAACAACTCCGCTCTGATAACAATTGAAATAACCCAACCCATTTTTTAACATATAATAATATTTCCATAAATATTAAAATCCTCCAACACACACTACATTAAACGATTCACGAAAATCACATCAATTTAAATAATTTAGCTTAACCAGTTTAAACCAAAATTCTGCAATAAAATAAATAAACAATAAACCTTGGTATGTCATCCCCTTTCCGCAGCCTTGATCCCATGAGCTCCAGCAAGCTAAACTTTTTCTTTGCCACTAGACGACGGGGATAACACATGGTTTCCTCTTCTGGATTTTCCTCATTTGATACTTTCCTTTTTGGAAACTTTCTTTTTCAGGCAACCTCCCTTTTCAAGAAACTTTCCATTCTTGAACCTTGGGGCAAATTCTTTTCAAGAAACCATTATTTTCAAGCAATCTCCCTTTTCAAGAAACCATTCTTTTCAATCTAGGTCAAGCCACCGTCCCCTCTAAACTCTGATTCTGGTCTGAGGTTACAATGGAATCCAGATCCGCCGGTGGCCCTGGAAAGCTGACATCCGGGGCTTTCCCTTGATATGTTGTGTGCCTCCTAAATACTTGTGGTTTGGCGGGAAACTCCTCTTGAAGTTGGGCAGCAGTGGAATCCGATCTGCACAGATGTGGCCAAGAAGAACAACCATAACTTTCCAACCAAAACTCGGATTTGGGATCCACTTGCGGCTGTAGATAGCTTTTGATGTCATGCATCTTTCCATGAAATATAGAATGACGAAGATTCCGTTTGCTCCTTTGTTTTCCTTTTCTCCCATAACCGGTCAAATCTGTCTTCATCTCTTTCCTCTTCTTTTCTCTCTTTTTCCCAACAACACAGCCTCGGGCCTCCAACTCAAACCTCAAGTCTCCTCTGCTCACTTCATCTCGCGATGGAGGCTACAGCCAGAAGAAGAAAAGAAATAAGGTTTTCTTTTCTAAAATTGTAACTAAATTTCCTGACTTTCTGATTTTTCCAAAATAGCCCCATAACTTCGGATCATATCAAATTAACCCTCACAAGTTTTCGGATTCAATAGAAACAACCCCAAACTTTTCGATTCTCCTTTTTAACACCCATATTTTATTTTGTTTTAATATAAATCTGTAAAACTTAGCTCCTTTATCCGATAAATAAATTCAACTTTTCATTTTCGGGACGTGGATGTTACAACAATAACCACGTGTGATATTATGGGACAAATTTTCATTCTCGTTTCATAAAATTATAGTTAGTTCCAATGGGTAACTGTTTTTTCTATTTTGTGTAGAGGTTTCTTCCAGTTAATTCGGTTTTTGTGTTGGATTGTTAACAATACCCACAATCTCTTCTCTCAAATACGCTTAGTATGGAATCCCGAAATCTCTTTCGAGATAGAGAAAATTTTAGCCACCTATATGAAAACAAATATACATAGAGGTCAAAGACAAAGGTATCAACAAGGCATCATGGGAGTAAAAACAATGATTTCAGCGAAAATAGTGCCAGTATTCATGCGACAAATTTTCTGAAGTTTTCATGGAATGGAGGATAACCATGAATAAAATTGCATGTGCTTAAGTTAGATTACAAAAAAGGTATACCGGTTGATAATCCGTTAGCGAATAAAAATTTAGTTGAAAATATTGTAAAAAATTACTTCTATCGTATTTTGTTATTGATAATTTAGTCAAATTCTATTTTTAGTTCTATTTTGGAGTAAGGTTGGAGACTTGGAATACAATTCAATTCCATTTTAAAATTACTATATTTTAAAATAAAAAAATAGTAATATATTAGAAATGCTCTTACTAGTGGAGTACCATTGTACTCCATTTTTAGTGTAAGAATGTGAAGAGAATAAAAAATTATATTTATCTTTACAGCTGGATCGGTTGAAATCAACAAAAGTGAAAATATAATAATTTCAACAAAAAACCCGAAAACTAAAACTAAAGTCACAAAACACCAAATTAGTGTGAAAAGAGAAGATGTAAAAGCATGATGGGAGGGTTTTGGTATACACATGACCCAAAGCCAAGAAGTATCTACAATGAAAAAAAACAATCGACCCTTTAAAATATCTTCTGTCTAACTCTGGAGAGCTAAAACTAGACTTAAATCCGGCTCTGTGATAAGCTTAGACAAGTCTATATTAGGAAAAGGATGTACAATGATAAAAAACAGTCCATCCTTTAAATTTTCCTCTGTCTAACTCCAGAGAGCTAAAACTAAACTTAAACCCGGCTCTGTGATAAACTCAGGCAGGTCTATATTAGGAAAAGGAAGGCATGTGTGGCCGAAGAGTAAAAGAAGCGCACAAAGAAAAGAAGAATAATAACAAAGTAAAAGATATTTACTAATAGTTAATATCTGTAACAAACTTTAGTAGCCTATAAATAAGAGCTCTCCATTGTTAAAGAGGCTCATGCTTATCCTTGTAATCAGTCTCATATGGAGATTTGAGAGGAACTAGTGATCTGTGCTAAAGGGATTTCTTTGTATGTACTGATACGTTGAGGATTAAGCTGCGGTATTCTTCTCTTAACAACAGGTGCACTTGTAATTCAGGATCGATAAATTGGTTGAACGATGGTAAAGGATACACAGTTGTCTCCTATTCAATCGGAGGGCTCCCCGGCATCGGATTCCGATCTAATTCCGGAGCTGTTTGATCGTCTGAACACCTTGAATACCCAGTTTCACGAGGAGAAGCTTCGATCCAAGTCGTTGCAATTGAAGATCAACAAGATCTTGCTTCGTTTGCCTCCGATTTCATCCGATCGTGATTCCCCAAGTTCAAGCACGACGGAGAAGTCCTATTCTCAAGATTTTCGGAAGGAAAATTTGGTTTTCTCTGACAGTCAAGGTCGTGATCCAGGTAAATATTCTCGTGAGAGCTTGTTGAAGAACATGGATATGCCTGTGTTTGATGGTGTGAATATCAATAGCTGGTTTTCGGTGTTGGAATGATATTTCAGAATGGGTGATTTCTCGGAAGACGAAAAGCATGATTGGATCTCGATTCATCTAGCTGGTGACGCTCTGTGTTGGTTCAATTGTGAGATCAATCGGTCGATTTCACAAGTTGGGCTCAGTTTAAGGCCAAATTGTTGCTTCGTTTTGGTAATTTACGTTTGAAGGGCCCTAGTCATAGCCTTTTTCTGTATCAAACAAGGGGGTTCGGTGGCTGAGTATGTGAGACGATTCGAGGATTTATCGGCTCAGGTGACGGGTTTGGACGACAATCAACTTGAGGGTATTTTTTTGAATGGGTTAACTCCTGAAATGAAAGAACTAGTGTTTATGATGAAACCAGAGGGTTTGTCAGAAATGATTGTGGTGGTCTTATCTATGGAATCAAGCACGATACGAAAAGTGATATAGAAGGAGTACCCTCAGGAAGGGACTGGTAATGCCATGACATGTGTTGCTTCTCGTTGATCAGGGCATGTACCAGTGACTAATTGGCGTTCCAGGTCCACAATATCAGAGGTGGTTAGGAGCACGGAGAGACAGCCAGTAGACAGGGGTGATTCAAAGCCTTATCAGAGGCCACAAAAACATCGGCTAACACAGAGTTGGATGAGATGCGTCGAAAGGGAGTATGTTTCTAATGCCAAGGGAAGTGGTTCCGCGGTCATGAATGCCCCAATAAGGAGTTGCAAGTGTTGACAGTGTTGGACAATTACATGTTGGAAGTATTGCAGGATCCTCGCGATGAGGAGTTGTTGGAGGAGGTCACAATCATGCCGAAGGGGCAATTAATGACACTTTCTTTTAGTTCGTTTATGGGACAGTCATCTTCTATGACTACTAAGATGCAAGGACATAAATAAGGGTGAAGTATTGGTTATGATGGATAGCGGGGCAACTCACAATTTTATTACACCAACCATGGCCAAGCGGCTCAAGTTATAGGTCACTCAGAATTCACATTTGAACATTTTGCTGGGCACATGAGTGACAATACAAGGTTTGGGGTTGTGTCTCGGGGTGGACGTTTTCCACATATTTTATTGTATTAGATATTGGTCAGGTGGACGTGATATTGGGTGTGTATTGGCTGAGCACATTGGGGGATTGCAGGGTGAATTGGAAGACACAGAAATGTCATTCTTACATCAGGGTCAGGAGGTGCATTTGATTGGGAAGTCTGACTTGCAGTTTTCGTGTTTTTCGTTACCTGCTAAACCATTTCCATATACAGTCGATGGGGGTTTATCACTCTTGGAGCATACAGAGGAGACACCTTCTCAAGAAGAGTTATATGTTGATGTGAGGAGACAACAGTTCTCCAATGTCTTTGCTAAACCCACGGGATTACCACCGCTTAGGGGAAGGGAACATGCTATCACACTACTCCATTGAGCAGGTGCAGTTAGCGTGCGTCCATGCCGTTACCCGCATGCACAGAAGGAAGTGATATAACAAATGGTTGCAGAGATGCTGGTGGTAGGGATAATTCGCCTAAGTCGTAGTCCATACTCTAGTCCAGTATTGTTGGTAAAAAAGAAGGATAGCAGTTGGCGTTTCTGCATGGACTACAGAGCTTTAAACAGAGCCACAGTAATAGGCAAGTTTCCTATCCCAGTCATTGATCAGCTTTTGGACGAATTGGATGGTGCTTGTGTGTTTTCTAAGTTGGATTTGCGTGCAGGATACCACCAAATAAGGATGAAAGGGTCAGATGTGGAGAGGACCGCTTTCCGGACTCACGATGGTCACTATGAGTTTCTAGTGATGCCTTTTGGGCTCACAAACACGCCTGCGATATTTCAAGCGTTAATGAACGAGATATTTTGTCCTTATCTTCGTAAATTTTTCTTAGTCTTTTTCGAAGACATTCTGATTTATAGTGCAAACATGGAAGATCATCTACATCAACTTGCAGTGGTGTTAAGTGTGTTTACAGAGCATCAGTTGTTCGCCAACAGGAAGAAATGTTTGTGTATGCAGTCATAAACTGATTATCTAGGGCATATTATTTCTCCTCGTGGCGTTGCAACTGATCCGGCCAAGACACTGGCAATGTCACAGTGCCCTAGTCCCAAGAACATCAAGGAGTTGCACAGTTTTCTGGGCTTGAGTGGCTACTATCGCCGTTTTGTGAAAGGATATGGCAGTTTGGCTCGTTTGTTAACTACTCTGTTACGCAAAGACCAGTATATATGGGGACTAGACGCTCAACGAGCGTTTGAGATATTGAAACACGCTATGTCTACAACCCCTGTGCTGGCGCTACCAAACTTTACTAAACATTTTGTGGTCGAAGCGGATGCGTCGGGATTTTGTTTGGGGGCGGTTCTTATGCAAGATCAATGGCCTATTGCTTTCTTTAGTCATGGAATGATGGTGAGGGAACAAGCAAAGCCGGTCTATGAGCGGGAACTGATGGCAATCGTGTTAGCAATTCAGAAATGGAAGCACTACCTCTTTGGCCGTCACTTTACAGTGCATACAGACCAGAGGAGCCTGAAATTCTTGTTGCAGCAATGTGAGGTTGCAATGGATTATCAGAAATGGCTCATTAAGCTGTTTCCTTATGATTTTCATATCATTTACAAAGCAGGCAAAGACAACAAGGCTGATGATGGGTGGTCTCGAGTCTCTCATTCTGCTGTACCATCGGGGGCGTCTAAGTTCTTTGCATTGACAATTCCATCAGTGTTGCAAATACAGGATATTTACAACGAGATAGCTGCGGATGCGGATATTCAGACATTGGTGAAGAGTTGTTTGTCCAATCATGTTGTGCATCTGTTATATAAAGTCAGAGAGGGACATTTATGGTATAAAGATAGGTTGGTGATTCCATTGACGTCTCCGAGTATTCCATTACTGTTAGAGGCTTTTCAGAGCAGCCAATGGAAGGCCTTCCTACCTCTCAAGGAGTCAATGTGATTTTGGTGGTGGTTAATCGCCTCAGTAAGTTTGGTCATTTCATTGGGCTTAAACACCCGTTTACCGCAGCAGATGTGGCTCGTAAGTTCATACATGAGGTGGTTTGCTTGCATGGATTTCCGTCCTCAATAGTTTCCGATCGAGACTGGATTTCCTGAGTACATTTTGGAAGCACTGCTTCAAGTTGTCGGGTACAAAGCTAAAGTACATCACCGCATTTCATCCTCAGACGGACAGTCAAATAGAAGTCTTAAACAGATGTCTGGAAACATATCTGAGGTGTTTTGCATCCTCACATCCAAAGACTTGGGCTACGTTCTTACCTTGGGCGGAACTTTGGTACAACTCCTTGTTCCATACCGCTTTGAAGACAACACCTTTCAGGGTTTTGTATGGACGAGACCTACCACATATTGTGCCGTTTGAATCTCATTCCACCAAGAATTTTAAAGTTGAGCAAATGCTGAAGGAGAGGGATTTGTTCTTGACAGATATCAAACACCATTTGGCGCATGCGCATCAGCTAATGAAGAACAAAGCAGACAAACATCGCCGTGATGTGGAGTTTGAGGTTGGGGCGTGGGTTTTTTTAAAGCTCAGACCATACCGTCAATCATCAGTATCGAAACGGATTTGTCAGAAGTTGGCTGCAAAATACTACGGGCCTTTTCGGATCATGGACCGCGTGGGGCTAGCATATCGTCTAGCATTGCCAGCAGACTCGAAGATTCACCCAGTGTTTCACGTATATCAACTGAAGCAAGTATTAGGGATATATCATCAGGTCATGCCGTTACCATAGTCGTTATCTGCAGCTGATGAGATCATCGTGGAGCCAGAACAGTTGCTTGATACTCGTTATTCAGAGACGGGGTCCCTGGAGGTATTGGTGAAGTAGACTGGTTTACCTGATCACAAATCATCTTGGGAGAAAGTTAAGGGTTTGTCTCAGCAGTTTTCTGCGTTTGCGCTTGAGGACAAGCTGCGTTTTAATGGAGGGGGTATTGATAAGCTCAGGCAGGTCTATATCAGGAAAAGGAAGGCACGTGTGGCCGAAGAATAAAAGAAGCGCACGAAGAGAAGAAGAATAATTACAAAGTAATTGATATTTACTCTAATAAATATCTGTAACAAACTTTAGTAGCCTATAAATACGAGCTCTTAATTGTTAGAGTCTCGTATGGAGATTTGAGAGGACCTAGCGATCTGTGCTAAGGGATCTCTGTGTGTGTACTGATACGTTAAGTATTAAGCTGCAGTATTCTTCTCTTAAGACTGATTCTTAAATTTCGTAATGCAAGTTTCTTGCTTCTATGATATGAAGAATATAACTATTACGTTAGCTATTCGATTTGGAAGAGATATCAATAGTAGTTGTACAAGACGCAGCCATGTGCTGGATGCTTTTCATGCTCAACTCCATGCTTCTATGAACCATGTCCTGCAATAGTTTCTTAGCCGTTTCAGCAGCTTTTTCTGCCCCATCGACTTGTACTGCAATGCCATAGACAATTTTCTCTAGAACTAATGGAGCCATTTCCTTCTCAGGAGGAGACTCTCGTAGTAGGTCCAAGAGAATTCTGGCTCTATCTCGGGACTTTGATGTTCCTTCTACTGTTGAACTTAGGAGACCTGGGATTGCACCTTCTTTAAGTATGAGTTCGCGATATTTATTTTGGTTGTTGCGACATAGAGAAAGCAAAGCTCCAACTGCATGCTCTATGCTGAGTGGAGAACCATCCTCTACAGTCTCCACTAATGTCAGAATACCGGCTTCGCAGCTCGTGATGGCATTTCGTCCATCCTCAGAGTTAGAAAGGATCATTTCAACCAAAGCTGTAGCTTTTTCAGCAAACTTGGAATGTTTTTTGCATTCTTTGAGGAGATGGATGAGTGGGGACACGGCTGTAGCATCAAGAATTGAAGCTGAGTTCTCTTTGCAAGCCGATAGATTGTGAAGAGCAGTGACTGCATCTACTTTCCCCTGTACAGTTCCAGAGCTAAGCATCTGAATCAGAAACGGTGGGACTCCAGAAGTTATAATCGTTGCCTTGTTAGCTGGTGCGGCTGAGAGTGTTAGAATTGCTGCAGTAGCCAATTCGCCCAAACTAGCATTGTGAAGCTTAAGAATCTGTATGAGAGGGGGAACAGCACCAGCTTTCACAATCTCAATCTTATTCCTGCTCAGAAATAACAACCAAAAAATAAGTCATATAATGGTAATGACCACCATCAGAAAATCTGAAAATACAGATCTATCGAGGTAAAGAGTTACAAGCGTCAGTCAGAAGAAAACAGCTACTAGATCAAGTACGTAAATTGCATCCCAGATTTGCTCTAGTTATTCAAAGAGCAGCAAACTACTGGTAAAGCTAAAGCTAGATCCAGCAGATTAGAAGATAAGATGTTTCACCACAGAAACGAGGCTACCATGGCAAATTTAGCTTCTGCAATTCTTAGTGTACATTATATAAGTGCTATAATGTTAGTGTCGACCAACAGAACAACTGAATATACAAATCTATCGCGAGAAAAAGTTACTGGGGTACGTCAGAAGAAAATAACTACTAGATCAAGTAGGTAATTTACTTAAGTTATCCAAATAGCAGCAAAGTACAGGTAAACCTAAATCTATTGAGCAGATCAGAAGATAAGATAGTCAGCTACACAGACCGCTTTAACGGTTTAGAAACAAGGCTGTCATTGCCAATTAGGTCCAAGTGTGCAAAGTCGAAAATCTGAATTCTCATTGTTTCTACAAATCTAAATTCTAAAATGTAGTTACTCTCAGTGCATTTCTTCATAAACTATAAAGAGCAAAATTTTAGCTCTAGTACTTTGTTATATCCATGAGATTGAGATGCCTCGACTTATTCAGATACTACAAACCATGCCCGAAGCAAGCTTTAAGAAAAGATTAGTGAAGCTTCTTAAGTAAGAACTAAACATCTTAATCACTTTCTAATCAATAAGATCAAACACTGAACCAAATCAAAATTAGATCCTAACACGAAATTGCAAATAAAACCTAGAGATTACCGTTCATTTCTTACGGCGAGGTTGAGGAGAGCGAGGAGAGAAGCGTGACGAGCATCAATATTAGAGGAGAAAAGCATAGGAATAAGCGGCGGGATGACTCCGGCGTCGGCGAGTTTTGACCTAACCGAAGACTTGAGCGGAGACTTTCGAAGTAGCTTCCGGATTTCTCTAGCGGCTTCAATTCGGAAATAGAGATCTCCATGGAGAAGCTGGTTGGAGAGATGTAGAATCAGTAATTCCTTGGTGTTTCTCCATGTGTTTGCGGTCTCTACCTCTGTTTCGTCTTCCGACAAAATTGCCGTCGTTGAGTCGCCGGCGATGGTATCTATTATATGATTCTGGTTCTCTTCCACCACCATTATTTCTCTCTCGGTAGTTGTGTGAACCAATGTATGGGTTTCACTAGTCAAAGACGAAACGACTTATTGAATCACCATCATTTATAAATTAATATCCACTCATTAATAATCTCTCTAAATTAATAAAAAAAATTTGAATCCCAAAATATTATTTTAACATATCTTCATAAATTAATAAACTCTACAAACTAATAAAATATTATAAATATACATTACTCCCAATATTAATAATTTATATAGATTTTACTAGGTCTGGAAAAAAAATCTGAAATCCGAAAACCAATCTGAAACCGATTCAAAAAATCCGGCTCCGAAACTGAATCTAATAAATTCAAAATCCGAATAAATTCTAAATTTTTCTATCTGAATAATCCGAATCCGAACCCAATCCGATCGGATATCCGAAAAAAATCCTAAATAATCGATATTAACTATACAATATATATAGTTTATATATATACTTATATATACTCAAAAAAAATTTGATATTTCAGTTTTTTTTTTTTCTTTTTGATTTATCTTCCATTTTTTAATTCATATTCTTCTTGATATGTTTGGGTTTATCGATTTTTTTGGATTTGTTTGGGCTTTGGCCGGATTTATTTTAGATTTTTTGGATTTGTTTCAAGTTTTGGCTGGATTTCTTTCAAATTTGTTCGGGTTTTTTGGATTTTTCAGATTTTAAATACAAATCCAAAATAACCGATATTATGTTTGGTTTTATATCAGGATTTAAGAAAAAATGAAATCCGATCCGATCCAAACCGAAATCTTGTTATAATCCGAACGGATTCATATTTTCCCTATCTAAAAAATTCAAAATCCAAAAAATCCGATCAGATCCGATCCGAAAATCCAAATGCCTAAGCCTAAATTTTACTATAATAAAAATAAAATTAGAGAATTTTTCTAGAATATCACTACTTAATATTTTTTGGTCACAAATAGTATTACTCCGTCCAAAAATAGCATTCATTAAAGGGGAAAAGACATATATATACCCAAATTATAAATTATACATATTTTAATTTAATCTCAGAATTTCCACTCCCCACATACGATTTCAAAAATTCCGGTGAAACTTCTGATCTCAAATCTTCAGTTCCGATCTCAGATCTTCAATTAAGTGCTAAAATCGATCGCGTGAAGCTTCAATCAAGTGCTAAATCGATCACTATCATCAATTTCTTCTTTTTCTTCTTCACCCGATCAGCTTCACCAATCATGTATCAATTCCGATCTCAGATTTTTGGATTCACAACAAAATGGTGAGTCTTATAGTTTTTTATTGATGAATTAGGCGAATTTATAGTCTTGTGAATATAGTTAATCTAGTGTTGGTGATGATGCTTCTATTAAAAAAGATGTAAAAGATGACGAGGTTGAGATATTGGGTTTTAATGGCAATGATGAGATTGAAGTCTTTGAAATGTGATGATGCATCTGATGGATACTCTATCTCGTTTGGTGGAACATTTTCTGAACATGAGAGTGAAACAGGTTTTAATGATCAAGAAGCTGATTCCATGAGTTGTAATGATACTTCTCTTCTATTCTGGGTTAGGTAAGCTTTGAATGATCGTAGAGTCTAGATTTGGTGTTAAACATGGTCTTGGATCTTACCATTTCAGGTAAAAAATTAAAAATTGAGAATTTTTTGTTCTAGTTAATTAGTTGTTGAATCTGATTTGATAAAAGTAAAATTTTTGTTGTTGTGTGGTTTTTGTTCAGAAATGGAGACAAATATGCAGGAGAGTACTTTGGAGATAAAATTCATGGGTTTGGTGTGTATCGTTTCTGTATATGTGTGCTTTTAAACTGAACACTATTTATTGAGTTCCATCTCTGTTACTCTGTGTTAGTTGATTTTGAAAGTACTAAAATTTAAGAGTTACTTTACTTACCATTGTGTCTCTGATTTGTCTCCTTATAAGATTATGTTGTCAATGATATGTTTTTTTATGGCAGAAAGAAGAAGCTGGCTTATCACTCGAGGAGGTTTATACAGCCTATAACATGGCGTTGAAAATGGATTGAACTCAAAGTTAAAAAATTACGGAAACAAGTACTCAAGTACGCCAAAGAATTGAGAGTCTTGCCAAGCCAAGAAGTTGGAGTTAGCAAATCTCAAATCATAAGAAGTTGGATAAAGGCGTTGTCTCCTCTTTCGTGTCATACTCAGAAAAACGACTCAAGAAGAGGAAAAAGAGAAAGGGAATTGAAGAGACCTCAGATGTTTCATCCTGTGCATTTAACCACATTCGCTTCTCTTATGACCGTATGGAACAAGTTTTAGTTTATTTGGCTGGTTGTATTCAATGTTCATCTGCCATTAACTGTTTCTGATTTTTTTTGTTTAATAGAATGCCGTAAATTTTTTTGCTGATGCTCTCGACGAAATGTTCAGAGGCTTGATGGGAAAACTGAGGTTCAGTTTCTTAGACACATGCGCCCCACAGTTTTCAAGTTTTGAACTTTATGGTGATTTTAGTTTACTTGTGTAGTTTAAGATTTTTGGTTTTCTTAAATCGTGGTTTTGGTTGGTTGATTGAAAGTACTCTGAGTTACGTTGTTTCCTTTTTCTTGTACTACCTCTTTGTTTGACTTTAATGTTGCTCATTGGATCTAATCTTTTTGTATGATGTAATTATTTTTCGTTTATATGAATTTGATGGGCAGAGCGAGTGATAAATGCCAACGAGAGAAAAGGGAGACCATTTAGGAAGCAAATAAGCATGTTTAGGAAGTCTTTCCTAAAACATTTTATTTTATTTATATGTATGTGTTAGATTTAAGAAAATGTTCCTAAAAAGGTATAAATGATTTCATAAACACTGAAATACATGTATGAATCTATTAAATTTATAAAGTTGTTCTAACTAAAAAGACTTCAAGTTTAAGAAATCCTTCCAAAAAAATGTGTAAATGATTCCTAAATTTGTTAGTTTGAAATTCGAATGTACACACACATAATTATAATTTTTTTAGGAAACCTTTCCAAAACATGCTTAACTGATTCCTAAGTACTTTTCTAAAACAGAATTTCATGGGAATTGTGTTAACAAGAACCATGCAAAATCATTTTTGATCATGCTTTCATATTTAAGAAATCATTTTTGTGTATGACAGAAAATAAAACATATTAGAAAACATTTTCAACGATTTAGGAACCTTTTCCTTATATACTATATTGCAAATTTGAAATCTCAAAACTCTTTGTTTCTTGTTGTTTGATGGTTTATCAAAAAATTTTTGCTTCGAATATTGTTTTATGTTGATATACTTCCTAAATCAATAAAAATGCTTCTCAAATCATTACATACTAGATACTGACCCGTTCTAGACAGAACGGACAATATTTTTCGAGAAAAGTGTTTTGTTTATGTTTACTTATTAAATCTGAAATGATAAGATTTAGAAATTACTTTGAGGATGTATTCCAAAGTTTTTACGTGTTTATAAAATAGTGGGAAACTTTTCAGTAGTATAGTAAAGTGATACCAGAATTTAATAAAAGTATATAAGTGTATGATTTGGTACTTAATCATGAAAGACATAGATGTAGTATAATACAACCAAATTATCAAAACTTCAAGAATAATAGAGCAAAATTTGAGGAAGTTATCTTCTTTCCAATTGATAACTTTGTTTCGGCTATGGGTAACATAGTCAAGTTATCTACAAAATATTAAAAAAATATAGAAAACAGATGTTAAAATAATAAAAAAACGTTTTGAAGTTATAAACAAGTTAAATGAATAACATATGCTAACCTGGGTAAGTTTTGACTTGATATTTTTGAAGACCTCTTTGTAAACCACATTCATAATTTTCTTTTGTGGTTTTTCATCTTTGTCTACTATTAACATCTTCAAACTTTTTTTAGATGTTACTCTAGAAACTGCCACATACAACTGTCTATGTGAAAAACACGGCCTAGGAAAATACAGTCCTACCTTTTTCAAAGATTGGTAACTGTCTTCTTTGCATTTTGAATGGAAGTTTAACATCTAATGGTGTTATTAGTAGCCTAGGAATAAGAAAAGTTTCCCCAACTTTATCTCCTGTAATAACTTTAGCTTCAATAATAAACTCAGCTATTTTTGTAATATGTAGCCTTGTTCCATTCATTAAACCAGCTTTATGATCTATATTTTTAAGCAACATAACGGGACAACCAATCTTCAATCTTAGATGATGGTTAGGCAATCCACTGACCTTAACAGTGTTGAGAAAATCTGTTGTGAGGACATGATTGTTTACAGAACTTTTATCTACAGGATCTATTGAATCAAAACTTAAAAATACTCTTTCTTCACCTGTTGTTCCAAAAAAGAAATTTATTAAAAACAGTTTTAAAATAATGAACATAATATTATGTAATTTAAAATACTAACCTTTCAACTGATCAAGCATATACTGATTTATGATATGAACAACTTCATTGGTGGGACATAAAATAGCTCTTGTTTGATAGGAATCCGGATCTTTGTCTTCTTCCAAAAGTTTAAGATCTCCATAAATCTCTTTGCTGATTGAATCAATAGGATCCGTTGAGTTTGTAATAAGAAACTCTTTAGGTATCTCTATAAGAGCCTCCCCATCATTAGGCTCTGCAATTTTACCATCTCCAACCTTTAATATCCATTCTGAAAACTCTTTCACATCTTTAAGCTCATCTCCAGTCATTTTGTTAGTAAGGAGTCTCAAATTCTTTGTCAGATTGAAAACAATGCATTTATCCCAAACATACGAAGAGTTGAGTGAAGCCATTACTATTTCGGTCCTACTTCCACCATTTATCACAGGTATAATCTGTCTGAAATCACCTCCAAAGACAACCACTTTCCCACCAAAATACTTCCCTTCAAAACGGCCAACAATGTCATTTAAACTTCTATCCAATGATTCAAAACAATGTTTGCTCATCATTGGTGCCTCATCCCATATGATCAGTTTTGCTTCTTTTATCAGCTCAGCTTGATCTGTTCCCTTTTGTAATGTACATGTAGTAGATTCATCCGGATTAAGGGGTATACCAAATCGAGAATGAGCAGTCCTGCCACCTTCCAACAATAGAGATGCAATACCACTTGAAGCAACATTAAGGACAATGTTACCTTTGCATCTAATTGCAGCATATATAGTCTGCCAGAGGAATGTTTTTCCAGTTCCACCAAATCTGTTGACAAAGAAAACACCTCCTTTTTCTTTCTCGACAGCTTTTAGTATATCATCATATATCTTCTTTTGCTCAGAAGTCATCATGACGATCCATTTATCATGGTTATCTCTCTTAACCTCTCGGTCATATGCTTTCTCATCAAGAATCAAAGAATTGGTCTCTTCACCAACATATTCTTCAACAAAAGGCATAGAACTATACATGTCTAGTGAGGTACCTCTACTCCGTAAGAGTTTATCAATCTCTATAAGTGCATATTTATTTTTATCCTTGTCCGATAAAATGAGCTATGTAATAATTTGTAAGATTAACAGAACATCAGTACATAATTTATATTCTTAACATTCTCCAATGCAAGAAACTTTGTATGTAAGTAAGTAAATTTAATAAACAATAATAATAGACATGAGATATTACCTCGATTTTTAAAAAGATCTCTCCTAGCTTTTTCAATATCTTCTGATAATAATTCCCAAGTATTTTCCCAAACAATATCTGGCTCAGTTAAACTATCTGATTCGAGCATGATAACAAATACACGTCGAAGATAAATACTAGTTACCCAAAGGCTAGACCTGACCTGATCATTTTCAAGCAAACCCAAAGCAAAACATGCTTCCTTGTAAGAGTTGTAAAGGACACCTTCAATTGTTTTAAGTTCATCAAAACTTCTAGGACCTTTCTGATGATTAAGAAGTACCCTCATATAATAACCTGATTCAATCTTACGTAGAACATGATTAATTCTACCAATAGTACATGATTTTCTCTTCCGTTGCCTAAACTGCTTCTCCTTACTCTCAAAAATAAAAAAACTCAGGTATTTGCTTATAAGTCAGAGTCCTTGCAAGTGCACTAAGTTTATTCAACTCAAACCATGCTAAAAACATAGAATTCTCAACATCTTCTCTATTTAACACTTCTTGAATCTCATCATCACCTTTAAAATATAAAAGATGCTTTCCTGGTAGATGAAATGACAATCTCATTACTGAAACTGAACGATGATGTATTGGATATTTAAGAATTTTCCATGTTGCTTCACATGCAGAGACATACCTGTAATATATTTGATAATATGAACACTTTTATTAGATCATGATGCAAATTAAATATTGTTTTAATTTCAAAAAATCAATAATATTTTGTTCTAACCTGCAGTCAAAGAAATCTTGAATTTCGTCTCGTTTTTTTTCATCACCGGTATTGAGATCAGCTAGGTTAATTTCAGATTTGTCCTGTTGATTTGTAGAATTTTTACTTCCTTTGGCTCGTTCAATAACAACTGAAACACGATCAGGTCCTTTCATAATATACTTAAATAAGTACTTGACATAACCTGATTGGTTGCACCACTCCACGTTGATATGAGCTCTATACCACAACAAAAGTATTTTGTTATATGGTATAACATATTTGTTGTCACATTGAAAACCATTTTTCTCTACGAAATGCCCTGTTTCTCTTCTTCGGTAAATTGGAAAACCATCCCTGTTAATAACTGTTGTGTCAACATTTTTTTTAGGGAAGAATTTTCTACAAACCCCATCTTCCATACATGGTGACTTCATGTTGACAACACCGCATGGACCATGTATCATAGTATCCTTAACAATGTCGTAAAGCTCAGGTTCATTGTCTTTGTCTGGAATCTCAGCGGAGATGATTTTGTCAATATCTTTAGGGGTTTTTATCTTAGATTTTGGATGCATCAATAATAAGATGTGAGCATGAGGTAGACCTCTTTTCTGAAACTCTATAGTGTACATAGCTGTAAAAATAAGATTATAATGTTAAATATAAATCATATAATTATTAAAAGCTATATTTAAATAAGTGGTGAGGTGATAAAACTTACAACATATAGTCTTCCCTAACAAATGATACTTTGTAAAATCATTCATAAGAGAATCAAGTTTCATTTTGAAAATCTTGCATATAATTTATGGCCTATCTTCAGACTTGCATTTCCGTTCCTCACAAAATCGTTTCATCTCAGACCACTTTGGATTGCATGTAAAGGTAATGAACAAATCATGTATCTCGGACCACCTACAAAAGATGCTTTTAAATAACATTCCCGCCCTTAATACTTGACTGATTCTGCTTCAAATACTTTAACCTATTACACTATCAATGTCAAGACATCAACCAAAAACTGTTGAAACAACCTTCTAGAAGATATAAGATTGTGAGACTCATTTAATCTCTCTTGTATACGATATGCAACAAATTATCTCATGATAATATCTTTATTCTTTTTTTTGTCTCCTTTCTGAATTCCAGGTCTATAACCATCTTCACCTCTCGGAAATAGAAGAGGATATTGTAAAGGAAAATAAGATAGATGTACCTCATTAATCCTTTGTAATTTTCCTGATGTTTCTTGAACAACAATATCACTACATGGCATGTCTAACTTAAAGTCTCCTGGAATCAAAGCAGCAACTTCAGTCGCTGTGGGCAAACTATAGGTTCGTCCATCATGTTTTCAATCACTAATGATTCTCATATGAAAATTTTCATTAGGGTTTTCCTTAAACTTGTCTCTCGCATGCCTAAAACTTGCCACGTATGGATTTACTTCATCTAACATTTTTATGATAGACTCAATAAGATCACTTTTCAAACAATCTTTCTTTTATACTTTCCAGCTGATTTACCTTTGCTGCAGTAATTAAAGCATTATTTTAGTTGATATAATCAAACTACATATGTAATTTTATAAACAATACTATTAAATGAGATAATGTGTACCTTAATGCATTTTCTCTATTTAAAACCTCATTCTCAGTGTCAACAATATATAGTTGCATAAACTTCGGAAAATCCTCAACCTCTGGCTTCAAACTCCCCATTAGATGATAATTTTTTCCTTGCATCTGAAACATTTGAGTCCTCTTCCTTTGGCAAAACACTGATCTACTTTTCCACCAAGGGATGTGAAAGAGAAAATCATATTATAGGCTCTTATATTCTCTCTAAAATGCTTGAAAAGTGCATCATCCTTTGTGAGCAAGTCTTTTAGTAATTGTGGCCAATCCTGAAGTAGTGGAAGTTTCACTTGTCCTGGTAAACAACAACCACTATAAACAGGTTTCTTTGAATGGTGATTTCTGCTTAATCGCTCGGCATACCAGAAAATAGCTCCACAAAAGTGACAGCTATATATAGGATCACCATGATCTAGATATTCTTCAAAAAGAATTATGAATATTAAAAAATAGTAAAAATTATAATATGGCAAATTAAATATTATACCAATATTAAGGTTGTTGTTTGAATTATGAATTTCAGATCTTTTATCCTTGGTCTTCTTTAACTCATACTTGACTTTTTTGATAATATTCATCCCTTGTAAATCTTCCTCTGTACTCATATAATCTTCAGATTCATTATCCAAAATATCAGAAAACATTTCTTCTTCACTATGAAAATCTTCTATTTCATCACTCTCAAGACCTATTTTAGAAGAAATAAAAAAGATCTTAAATTTTTACTAATGGAAGTCTGAAATTAGAAAATAAAGATCATTATAAATAATACCTTGGTTCAAATCAATTGAAGAAACTTTGAATATATTATTGCATTGTGACATGTAAGAATTATCTTCTTCGATGAGAACTTCAATCAAATTCCTTTGAAAATTAAGAACTATTGTCATGCAGAACTAAGAATCAAATCTGGTAATATAGGATGTTGATAATATTGCTTAGAATATATACTCGATGATACTATTGCCTTGATAATCGGTTATTTAAATTATTTTGTAAGATTTGCCTTATTTTATGGTATTCATTATTTTCTAATAAAATATATTTTTAAAGATATAAAACAATTCCAGAATGTAATTGGCGAAAATGACAATTTTATACTATGACGTAAAAAATCATAGTTTAAATAGTATACATATAGATATTAATGATATTTACCGTCTATATCAGTTCCTTCCGAGATATGTGGTTGTGAAATTTTGCCATTGGATACAACTTTGGGTTTTTTATAGGAATTTTCTTCCATCACTTGAACTTCAAAGAGATCATGATCATTTCTACCAAATGTTACTGAAAATACACAGGCCAATATTAAATCAAGTAATGTACATAATCAAATTAAAATTTATAATTAATTTATATAATGTAAAATATACCATTCTGAGTTTGAGATGTAGTTGTTGACAGGTTTCTTGCAGATGATTTTATTGACCTTAAACTCCGACTCAAACTATTGCAGTAAAAACCTATTAATTGTTCGAAGCATTTAAATACAGTATTAACAATGACTAATACAATTAATTTTAATGTCAAATTTAATGAACTTGTATCATACTTATTCTAGAAGCTAGAGTAGGAGTAGTAAGGTTACTATCACTGTCCCCATAATTTCGTCGATTTAGATCTTCAAGTTTGTTTTCTTTTCCTATAAAATAGTAACAAAAGGAAAAAAAATTAAAACAGTAGATAGCATTCCACTCAAGACTTGTAAAGAATAGATACAATTAAACTCATTTTGGTTAATAATGTATACTATTACATACCAAACTGCTTGGTTCTTCGGTCTTCTTCGGTATTATTTGATCTATTCGAGTCAACATGAGCCGTAGTTTCATTCCTTATGTTTGTCAAATCCTTTAAAACTCTTCCAAACGATGATTTTAGTGATACATCTATAAAAAGGGAATATTTTGGTTCTAAGGAAATATGGTTTTTGTTGTTTTGGCTAGCTCTTGATCTTTTCTCATTCGATGTATAGATCATTTCTATGTCATCATTCACTCCGTTTGACTGTTTTCTCTTGCTCATTATAAAAGAACTTACAACTCTGACAATAGCCAAAATTGATAGCCTTTCGATTTATATATATGTGTATAAAATGAAATGACAAAATTATGTTTACTATGGAGATTATATTAGATATTTTCAGTATATTAAGTTATTGAAAACGTACTATTTAGTTTAGCTAAAGTTGGTAGTATTTTATCTTATAGAATATATTCGATTTCCAATTTACCAAATCTCTAAATATTGTTTAATAGAGATTTAATAGATAATGAGATAAAGGGAAACTAAATTGTTTATGCTAAATCTATGGAAAAAGATTTTTTATATTCTTTTCTACAGAATAGTGATGTAATGATTTATAAAGATTAGGTTCCCAATACAACTTTTACACATATTTGTATGTCTAAGTCTAATCATCATCATATCAGAATTTATAAAGATATTTTCTTTCTGATTTCTTAAATGAGAAGGAAACATAATAAACTCCAAAGGAAATAAAAGATGAAAAATAGCAAAATATCAATATATCAAAGATACTTAAAACAAAACAATACATATGATTAAAAAAAAAAAGCAATAAGAACACAAGTTATATCATTAAAATCTAGATTCAAAGATAGTTACTCAACTTGGAGATTTCATTATCCCAAATACAGATTGGGCATGCTTCTTCAAGTAATAAATCTCCAACAGTTTTATTTTCATCCCAACCATTTGATGGAGACCAACTTGGTTCTTCACAGTTGCACTCTCTCTTTGAATAAGTGCTCTTAAGCTGCTTCCCTCTTTGTCTTCCCCACCAGTTCCATGCATTTTGAACCTTGTTACGAATAATATACAACTTCCTTTGTAGGATTGAAACAAATTCTCCTTGAAGACATAGAAGAACCAACCCTAGGACGAATCTAGCTTCTTCATTATTCTTTTCAGCCGCTTGCCTCATTTGATGAAGTCCCTTTTGTTGTTGTTGCTCTTGGCTGGCCGAGTGGAAGTAGTTGGTTAGCCCTTTCCTATAGATAGCCTCTGGATTTCCATTCTTTCGACATGCTTTCATGAACTTGAAGAACCTTTTTGCATAGACCTTATGAAAGTTAGGAAAGAAATGAACTAATTCGAGATCGAGATTTTTCCATACAAAACTGCTATTTGCAAGGTTCCCAACCTCCTTTGAAATCAACTCAATATTCTTAATATCTTCCAAAGATTCATTTGCTATCTTAGAAAAGATTCCAAGAAGGATATCTTCACCGAGATCTAGAAGGGTTGTTGGTTTTCCAATCTTTTGTCATTTAGATTTGGAAGAATCACCTTGAGATTGCATGATTGAAAGAGATCTTGAGTTTTTAGAGAGATAATTTAAAAGAGAGATCATTAAAAAGAGAGATAATGAAATGTTTAGAAAGGCTTTGTACTTTTTCTATAAAACTCGGAAACCTATTTCCAAAAGAGATGAACTTTTGAACTTCTTTGTCAAACGGTTTGTAGGTTACATATGGATAGACACTACGAATTAATAATCATTTTGTTTAATAAAATAAAATATATATAATATTTGTTTGGTTTAGATTTATAACCTATAAAATTATCATTATGATGTAAGCTATGAGGTTTTCGAAGTCAAAATATGTCAGTAAAATATCATAATTAATTTTCACATCCTTTCATAAATAAAGCTAAGCTATAAAACCTTATAGCTTTTCAAATAATGATAAACCGATTTTAGCTGTATAATATTAATTAGGCTAAGCTTTGGTTTTTATTAAAATCATCTTCTCTATGTTTTCCTTATAAATGAGTTATTAATTCTCTCTAAATATTTTATTTCTAATTGTTTAAAATATAAGGAAACACACCTAAAATATGCGGAAATTAAAAAGAAACCAAATAGAAATTTGTTCAAGTAACCAAATATATTCAATAGATTTACATGAAAGCAAATAAAACAAAAATTATGATCATCTTAAGAGCTATATTCAAAGATATTCGACCAACTTGAAAATTTCCTGATCCCAAATACAAATTTGGCATGCTTCTTCAATAGGTAAATCTCTATCTGGTTGATTTCCATCCCAACCATGTGTTGTCAACAGAGATCTTCCATCACAGTTGCACTCTCTCTTTGAATATGTGCTCTTAAGATCCTTCCCTCTATTACTTCCCCACCAGCTCCATGCATTTTGAACCTTAGACCGATGAATATCAACCTTCCTTTGAAGGGTTGAAATCGTGTCTACTTGAAGAAGAGGAGACAACACAGCAAGACCTTCATCATAGTTCTCACCTCCAAGACAAAGAAGAATCATCCCTAGGACGAATGTAGTTTCTTCATTCTTCAATACGGAGGCTTGCCTCATTTGATGAAGTCCCTTTTGTTGTTGTTTCTCTTGGCTAGCCGGGTGGAAGAAGTTGATGAGCCTTTTCCTGTAGATAGCCTCCGCATTTTTAGCCCTTCTACATGCTTTCATGAACTTGAAAAATATTTTAGCATAGACAACATGAAAGTTGGGAAATAGAGGAACATTATCGAGAGAGAGATTTTGCCAAACAAAAGTGCTATCCGCAAACTTTCCAAATTCCTTACAAATCAACTCAATATTCTTGATATCTTCTAGAGATTCATTGGCGATCTTTGATAAGATTCCAAGAAGGATATCTTGGCCGAAATCTAAAACCGTAGTTGGTTTTTCAATCTTTTGTATTTTAGATTGTGAAGATTCTCCTTGAGATTCCATGATTGAAAAAGATGTACAATACCTGAGAAAGAGATCCTTAAAAGAGAGAAAATAAAATCTTTAGAAAGGCTAAGAACTTTTTATATAAAACTCGGAAACCTCTTCCAAAAGAGATGACTTTTCGTGTACTACGGTTTGTAGGTTACATATGAAAAGGCACTACTACATTAATAATGATGATGTTTAGAAAATAAAATAAATGTTTAAAAATTTATGTGGTTTATATTTGTAACATAAAACATCATCATTACTATGTAAGCTGTTAGGTTTCCAAAGTCAAATGTGTCAGTAAACTAACAATATTAATGTTAATAATATATCTATATTTATTGATTATATAAGGCTATATTCTAAATCAAATTGTTTAATTTTATGAAAATCCAAACGGGAACTAAAAAAATATTACCAGGTCCTTAAAAAAATCATCAAGCAAAAAGGTTCAAAATAATTAACCAAAATATTACCAGATCCTTAAAAACAATCAAGCAAAATAAACAAAAGAATTAACCAACATTGGAGTTTTATTTGATAAAATAACCAATCTTGATGAATTTAATCTTCTAAAACTTCATTAAACTTTTCCTCGAGTTTCTCGTTGATGGAATCATCTCCAAGACACATTTTTTTGGTAGATGAAGTTTGGTCAGACAAGTCAACCTCATCAGAACTTCGTTTAGAAGAAGGAGTGATGTGGCTATTAACCATGGTCATTTCATCAGCTCCACTGTTTGACAGTATCAATAAATCCTGCATTAAATAAAATTATTAGAATAAATAGCCACACTTAGTATAATTCCTTAAATTTCAAAGATCAGAGAAATGTTTATATAATAAAATGCTACATTACCTGATTGGATGAAATGTTCTGGCTAAACTCAACATGTGATTCTTAATTGGTATCAGATTTTATATTGGATATTTCATCACTTGTCCAAATCTTCGAAACTTTGTAGATGTCATTTCCACCATGAATGTTCTCTTTCTCCACACTGACCAGAAACTGAAATGTCTTTCCAATCAAAGACATCAAGGATAAAGGTACATTGGTAGGATCAACCTTCTGTGAATGATATATTAAGAATTATTATATCTTATGTTTTAGTACAAAACCATTGTCAATGATAAATTTAATGCTCTGGTTGGAATTTACACAAAATGTTACCTCATCTAACTGTTCAGATAAAACATCACTTGCAGCTTTCTGAAGAAGTCTTGTTGCTGCTCCATCCCATAGCATAAAAAGAGTTTGGCCAGTGTTGTCACCAACTTTTACATGGACTTTGTACCTTTGATTGAATTGAAACGACAATTCTTAATATTTATAAAAAAATAAATTGCAAAAAATATGGATGATTGTTAAATGGATTAAAACCTGGCAGTGACTTTTGTGGTTTCCTCAGAACACTTTTTACACCAATATGTGGTGACCTTATCAACCATCCGTTCCTCACTTTCCTTTTTTGGAACCTTCAATGCTGTCTTGGAACATTTCTTGCATTGAAAGTAATACCATGACCAATCCGTATCAATAGCCAGGATAGTGCTGATGTTCTTCACTTTGCCAACCTATAAAAATAAAATTTGTCAGATGAATATTATATAGAAAACTATAATGTAGAGAATAAATGAATTTATTGCCAATAAAAAGTATTGTGTATGTGTATTACATCTCTCATTTGCAATAGCTGAGCTATGACATCAACTGAAACTGATTAAAATACTCCTCCTTCAAGACAATGACCTTCTCATCATGAACAGCCTCTAATAGTAGTGAATTAACACCGTCATTTGGCAACCTATTTTGTTAAATGAATTTTCGCAATATATCAAGTTCTAATCAGTTTAATTAGATATAATAACATATATTATATGTTTTATTAAAAATGATATTTTACTGTTTAACGAAATCCACAACAGCCTGGAAAGCAGGATTTACAAACACTTGAGATATTTGACCCAGGCGTTTGATACCTGCTTAGTTCCTGTCACACACAATAACGTTATTGTTTTAAGACATATTTATGTAACATTACCGCAAACTTAATAGGGTCCGTTTGAAAATGAATATTATTGAGTTTCTAAAATGTTACTTCTAAATTCATTTATTCTGGCAAACCTAATTACCAGAATAACTGGTTTCCCATCAGAATTCAAACATGCTTGGCTAACATTTTGAGCAAACACTCCCCACAGGCTACATGGAATCCGATCATCACTACAAATCAATAGTATTGGAAAATAATAACGTTAACATTGACATACAAAATATATTTTAACTTTAGAAATAAAACAAATAGAAATCAGAATGCTTACGTAGTGTCTCTCAATTCAAAGTCAACTTTCACAGTTGTTTTGCTGTTTACTTCCATGATTTTGAGTTCACCAACATTAATAACTTGTCCAATGATATCTAAAACATACATAAATTTTTGTAAGAATTATATGATTCTATGCATAGGATTACAAAGCAATTGGAATGACTTACCAATGCGGATTTTTTCACTCAAGTTACCATCAATAACATCTATAAAACTTGCAGGATCCAAAAAGATATCATCTGAAACAGGTTGACATCTGTTAATTGAAGACTTCTCCCAAAACAACATCTTGAAAGGATTTTTAGTAACACGATACTTTCCAATTGCTTTGTTCACTTGGAAATCCTCAAAGATTCTCCATTCACCTACTTGTATGTGTCGTTCAAGTTTACTCATCTGTGCTTTCTTAATTGAAGCATGAATTAGAGTACCCTACAATTTAACAAACATATGAAAATAAACAAATGCTATATTTTTTATAACATTATTCTCCATCTATAATTAAGTTAGTAGTTAATATGTTTCGAATAATATATATGATTAATATCCTAATATCCTAATACTATGCATACGAATTCATCAGCCAAGACCATCTCCAACGTCTCACCAGAGTATGTGTTGTATTGTTTCCACGAATGGAGCACTTTCACTTTGACTCTGACATTACATTCTGACTGGATTGGCTTAAGATCGGCCAAATGTGTAATCTTATTTGGAATACTCATATTGTGAAAAAATAGGTTTTGTGAATGTTTTTTTGAGAAACACGGGTAAGAGTATTTATATGAAATTCATGATGAAACAAATTAGGTTAAGATATAATCATTGCGAATATTTTAGATAACCAAATATAATAGGTAAGATATTACATTACGAAATCTTAACAGATATCTATTAAGTTTAAAAAGTTTTAAAAATATACATTTGATATCTCGAATATTTGGTTACTTGAGTACAAAGCTATAATTACCTCTGCTTGCATTCACTTTTTTATTAGTTGAGTAAAATTTGGTATCTACTCGAGATTTATGAGATTCGCCATCTATAATTAAGTTAGTAGTTAATATGATTTGAATAATATATATGATTAATATCCTAATATGGTTCTTAAAATTCCGTATGTGTAGGTATTTCGAATATGACGGGTTAAATTGAATATTTCAAATAAATATTCGAAATTGAATATTGTTTTGTCTCGTATATTATCATTTATTCCTAAGGTCCGCGTGTTTTTAAATCGGGTCGGATCTTATTTGGTTTGACCCAATCCAATATACTATAGGATATACAATTGATATAAAAATTGATTATTTTTAAGACATATTTGCCCTCCCTGATTTCAGAATTCATTTTAGAAAGTTGACTATTGAGTGGCAATTTACGTAATAATAGTTCAATTTGAGGCTCTATAGAAATCTCTGCTCTCCGATTAATAGTATAGATGATTTCCAAATCACTACAAAAATTATTCATATAAATTTAGGAACTTTTTCTAAACTTTTAGGAAAACTATCTAAACGTTTATAAATTTTTAAGAAGAATTCTTATAAATTTAGGAAGTCTTTTAAAACTTTTAGGAAGACTTTCCTAAACTTTAAAGAATTGTTAGAAAGATTTCTTATAGATTTAGGAAGACTTTCTTAAATGTTTTAAATTTTAATAAACAATTCTTATAAATTTAGGAACGTCAACATAAACTGTATGTTAACATTACTACTTGATCAAATGAAATGTGAAGAGTATTGTTTATTAAATTTAGAGAAATTAAGAAGATTTCTTGAACTATTAAGAATGATTCATACAAATTAAGGAAGTTTTTTAAGAATTTTAGGAAGATTTTCCTATAGGTTTATAAATTTTTAGGAAAAATTCTTATTAATTAGGAAGTCTGTCTAACCTTTTAAGAAGACTTTCCTAAACTTTTATGAATTTTTATGAAGAATTCTTAGAAATTTAGGAACATCATCCTAAATCGTATGTCGATATTATTACTTAATCAACTAAAATAATATCAACACCATCTAAGTGTTCCTAAGAACCCAGTCCGGCAAAACAGAGAAACAGACATGTTATCTACTACACTATTAAAAAAAAGTCAATCTAAGAGATGTTTCCAAACACCCATGATAAAACAATTAAACCTAGATTAATGTAACATGTGTACCCAAACAAATTAAAACAAAAATATTATGGAAACCAACATTAGTTTTAAATTGCCTAAAATGAAAAATCTTCAGACATAATTTAAATCAATGGACTGAGAAAATAATTATGATTCTCATTTCAGTTTTATTTGATCTTATTACAAATTATTTTAAAGTTTAAAATTTTCTACAGAATTCAAATACATTTTTTTGCGGAAAAACTACAAATTCGTTTTTGGCTGAAACAATCAAAATTTTTATTTTGGTAGAAATTTACGGATTTGCAGGTTATTAAAAAATTATAGAGTCGAGGTTTATTTCGGAGAACATATCGATTTTTAGCAGGAAAATTAAAAAAATATTATTTTGGCCGAACGGATTGCACTTTGTTAGTAAATTACACGATCGAGTTTTTTCTTGGGAAATGGATCAGATACTCATTTCACATTTATTTTATCTTATTTTTAAATTATTTTGAATTATTATATAATATATTCAAAAATATTTTTAGCGGAAAATTACAGATCCGTATTAAGCGTGAAGCATATAAATTTTTCATTGTTGGTGGAAATTATGGATTTGGAGTTCATTATGAAAGTTACAGAGTTGAGTTTTCTTTTTTCTGAGGAACATTTCCATTTTTTATGGAAAATTGTAAATACTTCAGTTTTGCATAAGTGATTTGCAGTTTGCTAGGAAAAATACGAGATCAAATTTTTTGGTTGGAAACGGTTCCTAAAAATAAATATGATTCTATTTCACCTTTATTTGATCTTATTTTCAAGTTATTTTGAATTATTCTATAATATAAAGTATATAATTAACAAAATTAATTGTTTTTCTACATATGTTGTGACAATTACATTTTTTGCGAGAAAATTACAGATTCTTTTTTTAACAAGAAATTTGTAAATTATTTGTTTTAGTAGGGAGTTACAGATATGCAATTTGTTAAGAAAGTTACATAGTCCAGTTTTTATTTTGCGGGAAACATATCAATTTTGGCGGAAAATTTGTAAATTTTCAATATGGCAAAACGTATATACAGTTTGTTAGGAAAACAATGAGATCAAGTTTTTTTGTGGTAGGATTTAGTCTAAACTGTTTATATGAGAGTACCTAACACAATTAGTTTAGCATAGGTTTGATTCAAATAAAAAAACTTTGCTGTTGTTATATGGAATGAAACAACTTCATGTTTAAAACATGTTAAATATATCATAAATAATAAATAAATAAAATTACAAAATATATTAAACAAAAAAATATATTATAAACATTAAAAAATAAACTTAAATTATACAAACAAAAAAGTAATATTTATAAACATTAAAAAACTGATAAACTATAATTTATATCAAAATAATTGACTCGCAGTATACCAAGAATACAAATCTAGTTAACGTTAACTTACAGAAAATGAGAAAACAAAAATATATTGTCCATCTAAAGTGACGAAAGCATCCTTTAGAAGTCGTTGTGCTTCTATATTTGCCCTCATGTACACAAACCAAAACTAACACTATTAAGCATATTATTACCAAATATATTGTGCTTAATTTATCTGTGATCTCTATAATACGTCAAATGGACCCATAAGAACCACCAACAAGTTTCAAAAGGATAATTGACATTGAAAGACCATTAAGAGAGAGAAACTTAATAATGCATATACAAAGCTCTGAATGTCCTACACAGCTTGTTTTCACTGTTGAATCTGAAGTTTCATAATGTGAATAAGCGTTGCTCTCACCTGGACACAAGACAAATAATTAAAATAAAACCAATAAAACATGAAAAAATGTTGTAACTAAATGAAGAAGAGATTTTCTTTACTTGTTGAGGTCTCATAGAATTGAGAAGGTAATCCAGATTCTTGAATATTGAAAATATTTCACCAATTCTCTTAGCGTATTGAGAAGGCCTCTCAACAAAAACATCAGCTAGCTCCAATATATGTAGTTGTAGTTCTCTATTCAACGACCCATAAGTTCCTTCTTGTAATCTACACAAAAACATTTGAAATCTATTCAACAAAACAAATATTTAAACTTTTTCCGAACATAACTTGCAAAAGAGTAAGGCTGATCAAGCAATTAGAGATTCCCATCACAGGAACTTACTCGCAGCAAACCCCCCCCCCCCCCATCACAGGAACTTACTCAAAACAAACCCAGATCCACAAATCCCCAACAATATCTAATTCACTAAAAAATATATATACATTTAAACAAAAAATTCTCACAACTGAAACAGAGAGGATTCATTTTTAGAGTTTAATCAAGTCCTCAAGCTTTTTAACCAACAGCAATGGCGACGTTCACACTCAAATCATGCACCGGACTTCGTCAATCATCAACGGAACAAACCAATTTCATCTCACATCTATCTTCATCACTCTCCTGCTCTCAGCGACAGAGCTCTCTCCGTGTAACCGCAGCCAGATTTATCCCCAAACTCTCCAACCATAATCTCCGCTTCACCATTGTCGGTGGTGGTCCAGCAGACAGAGCTGCTGGAGAGACTTTAACTCAGAGAGGTATAGAGACAATTCTCATCAAGAGGAAGATGGATAACTGCAAGCTTTATGTAGGCGTAATTTCTCTTTGTATGGTCGGAGAATTCAATTTGCCGACAATTTATCTTTGGATTTGTCATTGGCTTTGTCAGATCTTCATCGCATAAGATGAAAATTTTTGTGCTATTTTTGGAAAAATGATTTGTTTTGTAAAACAAAGACATTTGTGTACTTTGTTCATTAATAAATGCTATGTTTGTCTAAATATGAGCATGTGTGCTATTTTCATCTTAAAAATTTAAATGATGTTAAATTTGAAAATTGTCCATTTATATATTGTTTGTTGGTGATATATTCATCTTTTTTTTTTTCTGTATTATTCTTTAACAAATTTTTTGTTTTGTCATTGTGTCAAACATATGATAATTTAAAAATCATTATAATTTAGATATTTGATTAGACCATAAACTTTTATTCAGAAACAAAAAATATATTTAAAATAATATATAAAAGCATTGCCCGGCCGTACCGTAATAGTAAAGAGAAATAAACATCAAAATCTTATACAACATCCATATTTGTTGTTTCAGTCCCATCCAGATTTCCTGTTTGCGCACTACTGTTAAGTTTGAGGATCCGACCAGCTGGCTTACCTGACGCACCTATTTCAAGAGCTTCTATGTACAACACTTTAACCAAGTTCATGAATCTACGCCGAAACGTCGGTATTCTTGCTATTGATGCTACCATTCCCTGCAGCCTTCCATGTAAAAAAGAGATCTAACTTTAGTGATGGTATATATATCTAGAACAAAGTCAAGAAATCACAAACTTTGCAAAAAGCCTCAATTTCTATGAAGATTTGGTCTAAATCAACACATGGGAACCCATTCACGACATAGAATATCTCTTACTTACTTACCATCATCTAATGAAAATGTGTCCCCAGAAGAAGTGGTCAATCTAATGGTGTAAAGAAGATAATATTTGATACTACATACCTTCTGATAATGGCTTGCAATTGTGCTTTCCTCATTGTATCACTTGACGGGAACCCGGCGCTATCCCAGTCCTCGGTTCTTTCATTCTTGCATACCATTAACAATTTCCTTAGACAAAACTCTTCATCCTCAGTCAGCTTCAGATTCGTTATCTGCTCCTTCATTATCAGTAAAGGTCCAACGAGCCACACAAACACTTTGTCTCTAGGGCTGTTTAGTTCCGTAAGCTCCACGCCATCAGCTGCCAGAAATTCATCACAAAATCACAAATCCGCGTTGTTGGACAAAAAATTTGTTTACGAGAATTTGCAGTGATTAGATTATAGAGTATACGTACTGATCACCAACCCCGATGAGTTCGATTTAGCCGATGCAAGGAGACATTGTAATACGGTCCAGGCGGGTAGCTTGATAAGGAGTTTCTTACAGTTACCCTTGACAAGACATTCCTCTACATCCTTCACATCTATCAAGCCATCGCGAAGAAGTATCCTCCCATTCACCTCACATGACTTAAACAACCATTCCCATACCTTAAATCATAAAATCACAACATGTTCTCTTACTCATTGGAGACTACATTGTAAAGCTAATATACGAGAAAACAATCTAATATACCTGCACCGGTTTATATAGTGTGATTGCTTTCTTCAGTGTCCTTGACTGTTCCGAGACAAGACTTGAACCCAGAGAGCTGCTTCTGCTCTTGAGATCAACGTTCTCTCGTAATATTCTCTTCCCATGACCAGTGTCTATTTTCGTCCTATAGCAAGGCCTGGCTGTCACAGGCATGTATACTTTATAATCAACCAATGGTTAATCACGATACGTCGTGGAGATGAAACACTAATGGAACAGAGCCCCCACTATGTACCTTGGTAGGCGAGTTCCTTGTCTCAAATAGAGTAAATCATTTACGTATTCGTCAAACAGTGAGACCGCAGCAATTATATAGTTAAGTCCCATTCTGAAAGAGTCCTCCTGAACAAAACAGCAGAAAAATCACAACTCAAGAATTAATCAGTGTCGTTTCAAATCATTTTTTACGACAGATTCAGATTCAATGAAGCCTTAAATCCAAAGGACATACCCATAACCAACATTGTGATATATAAAACCATTGAATGAACTTTTTAAGTATTGGCTATGAACCTGATGAACGATGACTCCACTGTACATCCCTAGAAAGAAACTGGAGAAAACCGAAGCTATTACGGCTCCCACGACAGCCAGTGGCCATAACAATATGGCAAGACCAGCAAATGGAACACAAACAGTTTCTAGGAATGGGCCTTCTCTACCAACAAGGTCTTCCAATAGTCTCTTCCATCCTTTAAACAACATAAATGGACTTTTGTACAGAGCAACAGCTGTTATCAGAAGAACATCTACCACCACACCTATGAGACTAGCAACTAGACAACTCGGTAGCCGAGACAACCTGCGACCAAATATTAGATTACGCCGGCCGTAACCACTTTTTTGTTCTTTTACAAGACACAGCAGAAGAAAACGATTCTTACCTTATATCTAAAGGTTCAACATCTGCGGAAACCATTTCTCTTAACTCATCCATGTAAGAGAAGTAAGAATGGAAGCAGAAATCTGTAAAGTCCGTAACCACAGTACAACACCCTTTAATGGTGGAGAATGAACCATCAACTAAGCAATGGTAACATTTGCTAGTAACAGACTCTCCTACAGCCTCAAATGTAGCCATAAGCGGCGTGAAAACCCCATAAGCGATTCCACCAAAGAGACTTCCTACTATACCAGCAATTGGCCAGAGGATTAAAGGCAGTGGAAACAATATCAATGCCAGAGTCTTCAAAACCAGCCCTATTCTCTTGGTTCTAGAGGTCACAGCAGAAACAAAGATAGTTAGTGCAAATAGAGAGAAGAAGAAGATACAAAACAAAAAGGTATTAAAGTTTTATAGATTTAAACCTTGCCAAACAGTAGTAGGTCCAAATGAAATGTGCTGGCCAAAGACCAATGATCACAGCTGAATTGCCAATCAAAATTATAGCAGATGAAACTGGACCAATAATCAGAGCTGAGAAACCAAGACAGAGAAAGTTAAACCTTATTCTTTCTCAAAAATATTATTATTATAGGTATAACATTAAATGATGAGGTAGACTAGTTTAAAAAAAAACTGATAGCCTCATTGATATGTATATTTATAATCAAATAATAACACCTTAGTTTACTTGTATAATCAAAAAACTTGAAAATTATAGATCCTAAAATTATATAATTTTTAAAAAATCGAGGTGGTGTTCGATCGTTCCATTTGTAAAAATGCTTATCAAATTTTGTGCAAATAAACCTCACTACTAATAATGGACTTGTCATTAATCTGAATTTATAAATAGCTTCTAAAGTAGAGAAAATCATATTCGACTTTTCAACACGACTATATGTAATGTAACTAACAAACACAAGAGACTTTTTTGGCAATTTCATGGATGTAGAGAAGGAAGAAGAGTTAAATGAATGGTCACATACCCTTGATGATGCCGAGGAGCAGTAAAAGGAAGAAGAAGGGAAGAAAAGATATGAAACTCCATAGTTTCTGCAAGAACCTCATCGGAACTTCCATTTCCTTTGTTTTGTTTTTTTCTTTTGCTACTGAGTGAGAGCATAGAACAAGCCGACAGAAATAAGCCGAAACTGGAGGATAGTTGCTGTACGTGGCACTCTCATGGGACACGTGGCGGCTAAAGTGTTTGTACTGGGACCCACCCACATACTGGCGGGAATATCTACCAAACTATACCATCTGTGTTTGTTGTTAGAGGTAGGCAGGCACATTATTGCGAACCAACCTCTTACCGATTCGGATCAAACCAGACTCTTCATAATTTGGGTTAACAAAAAACCGATTGTGTAACCTTTTTTTTTTTTTTTTTAACTCGGTAACTTTTTTGTTAAAGTGAACGGATATTGTTTCTGTTTTAATTCCCAACCCAATAATTTAAATATGAATCGAACCAAATCGCTCCAAACTGAAGTTCTAACTCGGTTAATTTTGGCAAGATTTTACATAAACTAAACACGCCAAACTTCCAAATAGGAACCTAGGTTTCAGATTGTGTTAAATTCACCCTTCGAGATTTCCACATCAAAAGATATGTAAAAGTTTGATAGATGTTCCACTATATAGTATTAGTTCATAATTTTGACATATAGTACGAAATCATCCCACTCTCAACATTGGCATTCTGTATATATGCACAAACTATGAACAACGTTGTGTACAAGATCCGCAGAGTCATATCTACTCTTCTAAAGCTTTAAAGCTTGAATTTCTAAAAAGCTCATTCAGAACTAACTTCAGACACATAGTAATTTGCTTGTCTTTCAGTTGAGAGGCTTACCCATTTCCCTGTGCTGGAAGGCATTTTGTTCATCATCTTCCACTTGTCTTTGAGGTCGCTTGGAACCCGTCCACCTTGAAACACATCTTGACCAAATTCCAAGATTTTGCGCCATGGAATGTTCCTTACGCCTGGAAATTTCTGCACACCAACCTAAAGGGCAAGACGAAGAGATACAAACCCACATTTATCAGCTAGGCTTTGATTTGGACAGCCACAAACAGTTATTTATCTTCGATAGAATAGGCATAAACCATCAAACAGAGACGTAGAATGGGTGAGTTCCAAATTACGAAAAAAAATCAAGACACTGCAGCATGCAATATATGTAGGATGGGGAAGAATGTGCAAGTTTTTTCATACCCTCAGCATTTCTTCTTCTGCCTCCGTCCAAAATAGTCTTTTACGTTTTTTCTCACTACATAAAACAAAATTCCTACACGTTGAAAGGATGAAAGATAGTTAGTTAGTTAGCTGCTGCTTAGTATTCTTCCGAAGATGCAGCCATTATGCCAAAGACAATTTAAATAACACAAAGTTCTAAATAAATGGAAACCTTTCTCCGGGAGCATAAGACGTGTTTCCATTCTTCTCCAGGTAACTTTTGTGTCCATATTTTTCGGGTTGAAAAGACGGTTTTTTCGAATAGACAGAGCAAAGAGGTTGTGCTTCGATTGGTCGTTCATGTCCTTTAGTGTGGGTGATCAAGGCTAACTCTTGAGAAGCTGCATTGCAATCGTTTACATTTTCTGAAGACTTAGGAGATGAAATAGATGATACAGACTTTCGCGCTTCTTCTTTATCCTTGCTGAAACAATTCTCTTGTTCATTGTAGGCCACATCATCATTTCTCATATCAGCTTGGAAATGTCGTTCTTGATTCTCCACCAAACAAAACTCATTTCTATCTCTTTCTACTCCCAGCTTTTTCTTCCTATCCTTGGATACTTCCATCTCCTGAGTTTCAGTTTCAACAGTTTTGGTATGCTGTTTCTTTTCAATATGTCTTCCCTCCCGATATCTCCCCTCCCCTAATCTAGAACCGTGTGACACTCTTTTATCAGTTCTAGGGACTTCCTGCTCACGTCTTTCAGTAGATGACACTTTCTTTTGCTGGTTATTCTCATGGCAACATCCTCGCCCACTTCTTCCCTCACTCAAATCAAAATCGTGCCCTTGTGTTCCATCTTCATTAATAAAGATGTTCAGCTCAAGAGTGTCTGCAACTGTTTTATTTTTCTTGTTCTTCTCACTGTGTCTTCTCTTCTTTCTTGTATTGACACCCACAACAAAACTGTGCGCCTGTGCTGTTTCATGGTTTCTAGCTTCATATCTTCTATCTGGCTCTCTTTCCTCACCTACATCAGAACTGCACATTTGTTCTTTTTCATTGTTTTCCTCACTACTACCTCTTGCCCTCCACTTTCTTCCCTCGCACGCATCTGAAGTATCCTGATTCTTCTCACTAAACCTTCCTTGCAGCTCTCTTGCCTCATCCACATCAGCATCATCCCCTTTAGTATTTCCCCTCAAATGAGTTTCACCCGCAACTTCTTTCATTTTCCGATTCTTCTCCATCGCCATACATTTATATCTTGATCCATTACCTGCCCTTATACTCCCACTAGCATCAACACTTGTTAATGCTCTACCTCCTGAAACATCTACTTCCACTCCATTCTCAACATCATCAGTTTCCTGATCCATCACTAAACCCAATTCTACTCCACCTAAAGTCTCTCTCCCCTTTCTAGACTTCTCAATTACCATAAGCTTCTTTCCTAACGTCGCACAATTCGAAACTACACGCTTATACCAACAATAAGCACAATAAAAGTTCCCGAATTCATCGAAGTCAGGTTCATCAGATGTACAGCTCTGATGAACTGCTATAGGACATTCCTCTCCATGACATATCAACACCCACTCATCTTCTCCATCGCACACTAAACAAGTAGTGGACTTTACTTCATTTTCAGTATCACCTGCCTTACTGTCTCCTAAAGTTCTCATCTTTCCTCCATCCTTGTGAGCTTTAGGGTTTCCTTCATCTAGGTTGTCCTGGGTACAACAATAACCAAACCATATAAGAGAATTTTCCCTCATGTAAGTATCTAAAATCAATATCTTCAGTTTCTATATCCATCATCAAACCAAAATCTACATTTTCTAAACTTGTCAATCACCACAAGTTTCTTTCGTAACTTCACAGACTTCAAAATTACAAGCTTACACCAACAGTAATGACAATCAAAATTAACCTAAAAAGATGGCGATTTTCGATATTTTATCATGTAGGTAGCGAAAATCATAAGCGTTTTATGCCCGAGAATTATATAGAAACGGAGGGAGATTACCGAATTGGAGAAGCCTGTGGATAAAACTCGAAACCTTTCCTTATTGACAGCAGTCATACGTCCTTGATCTATCCCAATCAAAGCCACGCGATTCTGAAATGGAAGAAATTGGTGGTTGGAGATGAAGAAAGATCAAAGGCACCACATAGAAAGCAAATATGATACCAATTGGGCTTAGATTATGATCTGATAATAAAGCCCCACTTATAGACCCAATAGTCTAAACCGGATCAATTTTGTTTAATTAAGCCCCACAGTATCATTTTTTTTCATCAATATTTGTGTTATTAATTATTAATTATTATTATAACCAAGATATCAAACAACAAAGGTAACAACAAAGCCACAAAAACATTTTTCAACTTAACGATTTGATGCAGCAGTAGTCGGTTCTCTCTCTCTCTAGAGGGAGAATTTCGATACACCCGAAAAAATTTCTTCTTTCTTCTCTAATTTACATCTTTCAAAGAGAAGCAAATTTTATATCTTGTTCTCAGTATCTTCTAGCTTCATTAGCAAAGATGGCTGGCTTTTGTCTGGCAACAACCAACTTTTTATAGTGGCGTTGGCTAGCTTTTTTCTGGCGTTCGTGTCTCTTTACGCATTTCTGGCCAGCAAGTAGTCCGACTTTCGATTCCATCTTGTATTGGTGCTGTGTTTTTGCTTTATCTATATTCTTTAAATAAACGCTACAATCTTTTCTGATTTCAATTACACCTGCTCGATGGTGGCCAACTGATTCTTATAGTCGGCGGGTACAATTGTTGATTGTATCTTCGTCTCGATGACTTAGATATGTGTTGGTGATGTGATATAGTTTTACGGATGCAGAACCACACGTGTGGAGTGGCACGTGGGAACACGAGGTTAGAATTGAGCAAATGCAGAAGTGCCATGTGGTCATCAGGGATTGGATGATCAAATGAGGTCATTAGAACAATAAAGAGCAATAGTTTATCATGATTCTCTCTCTCTAGAACTTCTTCTTTGAATTGCTGGGTTTCTCTCATCTTGAGAGCTAGCAGATACTCGGTTCTGTGTTTTATGAATATTGATCAGGATTTATTATTAGTCGAATGTTTTGAGATTGAATTCGTGAGTTTTCTGCATTATGATTTGATCAGATAATAGATATAAGGGAAGATTTCTATGGCTAGTTTTGCATCGTTGTCAATCTTAGGCAAAGGAGTACAACACAGTCCTTTAGATGTGTTTCTTTCCTTTTTGAAATATGATTCAACGACTTTGGAAGCCGTTATACTGAAGAGATTTCGAGTCAAATCGATTTGGACTAAATGGAGCAGATATACTTTTGTTATTCAACGGAGATCGGAAGAAATTCCGGCGACGATCTCTAGGATAGCAACAAAAATTTGTAACTTAGATAATATCAATGACTCATCTTTCTTTACTGTGCAATGGAGTCCACGTGGTGATCTCTCTTAGACCATCTCTAATGGAGATTTTTAAGAAGGGATTCTAAACATTTTAATTAATTACAAAATAAGAAGAGTTTTAAAAAAGGAGAAATGGGTTCTTGTTTAAGAAGGTTAAGAACCCCAAATAAGAAATTTTAGAATCTCATTTCAGTGTCTTTCTACAAGTGGTTCATTTTTTCTCAACTTTAAAATTAATTATATAACTAATTAATATTATAAATATTAATATTATAAAGTTAAGAACCTTATTATTAGAGACTCATTATTGGAGATGCTCTTAGTGACTTAGTAGTTAGTTGTCGTTTATTTATTTTATGATTAGGGACAATGAGTTTTAGTTGGGTTTGTCTTTAGTTGAAATGACTTCAAGTTGGGTTTTCGTTTGGTTACCTCATTTAAAACTGATGTTTCTTCTTCTACCACTTGATTGTGTTAGTCTCAGTTTTTGTATGAAGGTTTGAATCTTGTCAGAGTCTCACGGTCAGCATGATCTGAAGTAATTTTGGACTGAAAGAGTTGAGCAAGCACGTGCTTCTTCCTTCTTGAAATTCGTTGTCAGGTTTCTAAATTAGATTTTGTTATAATGGGTTTGTTAGTCATTTCTTCTCAGATGTATGTATCCAGTGTAATCCGGTTTGTAATCGTCTTTGATTATAAATAATAAATCAGATGGCAACAAAAACAACAACAAAGCCGGAGATAACCCAAACACCTAGCTGATGAATCTAAGAAAATCTTTATACATAAAGAAAAAATCAAAAGTGAAACTCACGAAAAACCTTTGGTAATCGGGAAAAAACAATAGATGCGGAAATATATATAGAGCTCAATTGATATGATCTACAATATAAAATGGAAGAGAACCGAGAATATAAAAAATCACGAAAAACTAATTCAACTAAAACGATTAATCCAAATCTAGGATTTCGTATTCCCACAAGAGGTTAGCCATACAAAAACAGATTGAGAACACGAAATTACCTATTATTCTTCTAAACTAAATGGTGGTGGAAGAAAATACGATTTTTCGATGGTTGTATTATGAAACTCTGAATCGTGAAAAGCTGTAATATTATGGGCAATTTTAAGAACTACAAAAAAAAAAAGAGATATTATCTCGCATCTACATTCGTCAATTATATAAAATCGATTTCATCTCATATTTTTATTCTTAGTTCATTAAAAAAAATCATTTTTCATTTTGTGAATTTTAATTTGCAAATAAGAGTGTGATTTTTATATCAGGTTTTATCCAAACCAATAAACTCTGCAAGTGCACGATTATGCGCATCAGTATAGAGGTGAGATTGTATCCACAGAGAATAAATAGCGCTTTAGATCTGTAGATCTAAACAGAGCTATGATGAAAATATGAAAAGTTTTGTCACAAAAAATAAAATCCGAATAAAATCCGAAAATATTTAAATAAGGAAATGAAATCAATTAAAATAAATGTTGGGATCTGGAAAATTGCAGAGATTTAATTAAATAAAAAAGGTTATCTAACCGAATTAACAATTTAATAATATAAATCTAGAACACAAACACTGTAACCAAACAAATCTCTTTTAAAAGAGGAAATATTATTTTAGCATAAATCCGCTAGAACCTATACTAGCATGTATTAACAAGTTTGATAGAGTTCACTTGTAGATCAAACCTCAACCTTTGGAAAACTGGAAATCAAGCCTACAAACTATAGATTCCGGGTAGAATAACCAATGCTAGTTGTATTATGAAACCCTATGAATCATTTGATAGATTCGTCAACCTAACAAAAGTATTTGTTTCATAGAAATAGAGATCTAATAATCATAACCCTAATCTATAACAATAACCTATTTTTTACCATAAATCTGGTAGCATCCTATGATAGATTATTTTGAGCTAGTTTGATAGAGTTCACTTGTAAATCCAGCTTCAACTCTTGGAAATCAAACCTACAAACTATAGACTCTAGGTAGAATAGCCAACGCTAGCTGTACTATAAAACCCTATGAATCATTTGATAGATTCGTCAACCTAACAAAAGCATTTGTTTCATAGAAGTAAAGATCTATTAACCATTATTCTAATCTATAACAATAACCTAATTAAACATTAAATCCCTTTGAATAAATCCCATCTCCCAACATGCATATCTAGTTTCCTCAGCCTTGGTCTCTAGAAGTTTTACTTTGGCATCCAGACTTCTGACTCTCTTATTCAAATCTTCGGATACTCTTTCTATCTTGACGTTTATCTCATCAGCAGTCTCAGACTGCATCTCCACAATGTGCTGAAACATGGACTCAATTTTGCCAAGAGAATCTGCATTCTCATATTGAATTGATCCATATTCAGCCCTTCCATGATGCTCCATTTGGTATGATTTGGTTGTAGGTTGAAAAGAGTTTAATTGAGTGTTATAAGGATTTTTCCATTGTTCCCTCGGATTTCTACTCCTAAAGTTTTGGTTGAAACTTCCACTTGGAAAGTTTCTTTGTCTACCCAGAAAATTAATATCCTCTTCCCACTCAGTTTTATCATCATATTCAAAATCATCAATCAACCTTACTAACCTTTTTGAGATGTATGAAATCATATTTACCTTGAAAGTGAGACCTTTCTTGTGGACTTCCTTGTCAACTCCTCTATGCTCAAGTCTTATAGATCTTTAGAAGTCTTGCTCTTTAATTGCATACACCTGAGAAGCAAAAGAAGTTTGAAAATTAGATCCGGTCTAGAGGCTCTGGGATCGATCGATCTTGGAAGCATCGATCGATCTTGAGAGAAAAAGGATCGAACGATCAAAGAGGGATCGATCGATGTTGCACAAAGTAGGATCGGTCGATCTTTAGGGATCGGTCGATCGTGCAAGAAGTAGGATCAATCGATCTTATGGGGATCGGTTGATCTCAGAGACGTAAAATAAAAAAATGCAGAAAATAAAATATCCTAGACTAAGTTTAAAAACTTAAATCTAAAGGCTACAATTACTCCCCGGCAACGGTGCCAAAAATTTGATGTGATATTTTATGCATCAGGTTTTACCCAACATCTAAACTCTGAAAGTGCACGGTTGTGCGCAACAGTATAATGGTTGGATCGATCCACAGAGAGTAAAGAACACTATAGATCCGTAGATCTAAACAAACCTAGGATGCAAATATGGAAAGATGCCACAAAAATCAAATCCGAATAAAATCTTTAAATAAGGAAATAAATCAATTTAAAAATAAATGTTGGGATTTGGGAAATCGCATGAATTTAAATAAATAAAAAGGACATCTAACCGGATTAGCAATTAAATGATGTAGATCTAGAACACAGACATTGTACCAAAATAGATATTTTATTAAAAGAAAATATTATCTAATAAATCTTTTAATTAAAAGAAAATTTCTACAATAAATCCGCTAGGACCCTATGATAGCATATCTTGAGCTAGTTGGATAGAGTTCACTTGTAGATCCAGCTTCAACTCTTAGAAATCTGAAAATCAAGCCTACAAACTATAGACTCCGGGTAGAATAGCCAACGCTAGCTATACTATAAAATCCTATGAATCATTTGATAGATTCGTCAACCTAACAAAAGCATTTGTTTCATAGAAGTAGAGATCTATTAACCATAATTCTAATCTTTAACAATAACCTAATTAAACATTAAATCTCTTTGAATAAATCTCATCTCCCAACATACAGATCTACTCAACCATGGTAATGGGTTGATAGATCACGATGTTGTATGGTTGAAAATACAAAGAAAGAGATGAAGACAGAATATAGATCTTGAAAATGCAATAAAAATACTTTAGATCTGAGAAAAACAATGTAAAGAGTTTACAGATCTGAAATGAAAATAAAAATAGCAGAGTAACAGTAAAATTTGTGTCTAGCTCTTTTTGGCCACTCAGGAAATGATCCATATTTATAGAGTGTCTTCTAGGTTAAAAGTCGAAGTTAACGTGCGATCTGGAGAATATTCGTGATTGGGATCGATTGATCTTCTTCCTCTGATCCGTGCCACCTCATAGATTCCTTTCACTGACCGATCTGCTTCAGGATCGGCCGATCCTCGTCATGCTTTGTCGATCCTCTTCAGGATCGATCGATCCATGATGTCTCCAAAATCCAATGATGTGTAAAAACGTCCAAAATTGCTCTATTTTGCACATTTTAGGTCCAAGGAAGTGAAAACCTGAAAAGACACTAAAACTGGCCAAAATAACACAAAACCTAACTTCTAGACTCAATAAAACAAATAAAACAATAATAAAAACGGGTCAAAATAGACACTCATCATACCCCAAACTTGAATCCTTGCTTGTCCTGAAGTAAGAAATAAGACAATGAAAGAAAGTACGAAAGTGGAATTTTGAAAAACGGGAACTTATGCTTAGCTTTAGAAATCCATCATGTTGATCATGTAAACCAAGAAGAAACCTTGTCAAAGGTTAATCGAAATTTAGCAGTACAACATGTACTTTACCATAAGCATAGCAAACATTACCATACTCTAGCATCCAAGATCCAAGGGAACTTCTGAAATCTCCATTGTTGGCCCTTTAACATTCATTAAGTGTTGCGTGCAGTCTCACAAAGGGAGTCTCAATCGCTAAGGGCTAGTAACGGAGGGCCATTTTGAGGGTGATTGTTAGGCATGATAGATGAACTCCGGTGCAAGCCAATGCGCAAAATCACAGTGAGACGGAAACCAAAGATGGTGCACAACCTCCTGAACCTTGGATCCCAAGCAAACTTCTATATAATGATCCTAATAGAGTTGCTATTGGTGCTAAAATAAAATAGATAACAGAAACAAATAGCTAACTAAATAAATAAAAGGTTTTATTCTGGTTCCTTTAGACTTTTTTCTCTTCTCTTTCTTTTCGTTTTTTTTTTTAAAGAGAGTCTCGCGATGGGACGGGATCGATCGATCAAGATAGGATCGGTCGATCCCAGAACATTTTTTTTCTGAGAAGGAGAAGTTGGAACCAGTTATAACCATGCACATCAATCATACTAAAAACTGCACCAATAGTCAACTCAAACTAATATAGATGAAGTACTGATACTAGAAAGCTTACTCAGAATCTTTAGAACATTTGGTTGTACCGCCTCCATACTCCGTAGTTTTTGCACTTGGCTGCACATGCTCCTAATGTTGCGAAAGAGGACTGGGGTCTGAATGAAAAGAGGTGTAAGGGTGTGGAACCAAACTAAAAATGAGCATGGCCATCTGGAGCTCCAATAAGAATGGGGTGAACTCCAGATGTATATTATTCCTTTTGCGATATCGAGCTCCTAAGTGAGAAGATTAGTCCAAGTAGATAGAGCCAACGCTGGATCATTCAGATTTCCAAAGGATAGGTCGCTTTGGGTAAAGTTGATCCAGTGATGGTGTTTCCAATCTTCTTAAACTAAGTCCAATAAATGTCAACATAAAATGGAAACCAAGAAAATTATAAAATCTCATGTTTTGACTCATTAAAATGACAAGGAAACAAAAGAAGACACAGTTTTAGTAACATATGAAAGCAGTCACCTCTTCCCCAGACTTAAATCACTGCATCCCGCAGTGATAAAAAATCAAAGAAAATGGGTGCTGCAAAACAACACTGGAGATATGAATTGTGAACAAGAAAACAAACCATTAACCGTGAAATGAATTTTACTACCAAAAGGGAGCATTGGTCTGTTCATCAAACTGGTTTTCAAATTTTCTCGTCTCGGGGAGCGATCGATCTGGGTAGGATCGGTCGATCCCAGCGTACTGAAACTTCTTGAAATTTGCATCTTCTGAGTTTTGCACCTGTTTTCAGTCAGCTCAACACAAAAACATCATCATATATTATTTTGAAAAATAAATTAATAAAGAAAATAACCGAAGGAAAATAAAATAAAATAAAAAATTCAAAAACAAAAATAAATTAAAAGAACATGTTGGGTTACCTCCCAACCAGCGCTTGTTTTTGCAAAGTCACTAGCTTGACTTAGTTTTATTTCAATTGGGTTCTGTCAGGGGTATGGAGATCTCCTTCTCCTCAGGGTCAGCTAAATACGGCTTAAGTTGCTGGCCATTTGCTGTTAAATATCTGGTCATTCCGTCCCACAGCACGACTGCTCCATAAGGTTTAACTTCCTTAATCAAATAAGGTCCTTCCCAACGTGATTTCAGTTTCGCTGGAAAAAGCCTCTAACGTGAGTTGTACAAAAGTACTCTATTGCCGCTGTGGAATTCTCTCAGTTTTATCTTCCTATCATGCAAGGATTTTACGCGTTCTTTGTACATTCGCGCATAATCATAAGCTTTTAGTCTTAGCTCGTTCAGTTTATTTATTTAGGTCAGGCGCTTTTCTCCTGCTGCTTTGGAATTAAAGTTTAGCAGTCTGGTTGCCCATAATGCTTTGTACTCTAGCTCCACTAGCAGGTGACAAGCTTTTCTATATACTAGGTTGAAAGGGGTAGTCCCAATCGGGGTTTTATAACCAGTTCGGTAAGCCCACAATGCATGATCGAGTTTAAGGGACCAGTCCTTCCTTGTGACATTAGCCGTCTTCTCCAGGATACTTTTGATTTCTCTGTTTGAAACTTCCACCTGCCCACTGGTCTGCGGGTGGTATGGCGTTGTCACCTTGTTCGAAATACCAATCTTCCTCAGGTGATTAGCAAAAACTCTGTTGATGAAGTGAGTTCCACCATCACTTATTACTACCCTTGGTACTCCAAATCGCGGGAATATCACAGATTTGAACATTCTCAGAACAACCTTGGCATCATTCGTAGGACTTGCAACTGCTTCCACCCATTTGGACACCTAGTCCACAGCAACAAGGATGTACATATTTCCACATGAAGGCGGAAAGGGGCCCCTGAAATCGATTCCCCAGCAGTCGAATAATCGTGGGCAACCAGGAACCTGCCTGAAGGACCTTGGAAACTGTCTTGAAGGTAGCAAAATGTCCCGCATAGTTCGAACCATGAAAGTGAAAAAGAAGTCCAGCAACTTCTGATTCTGGAATACACCGTCGGTATAAACCGTCGGCGCAACTTCTGTACAAATAAGGTTCTTCCCAGATGTATTTCTTAACTTCGCGGAAAAACTTTTTCCTTGTGTAGCCAGTACAATATGGGGGTATTATTTTAGCGCAGAGGAAGTTAGCATAATCGGCAAACCAGGGATGTTCGTTGGGTTCCTCGTGCAAGGCTAGTATGCATTCGCGTTCCTCGTAGCACTCGTCGAAGATGGAATAAATGCTTTCTTCAAGCAATCGATCATCTATTAGGACCTTTGTCTCTACTAATCTCAATGTTAAACTCCTGTAATAGAAGAACCCAACGCAGCAGTCGGGGTTTAGCGTCTTTCTTGCTGAGAAGGTAACGTAATGCAGCGTGGTCCGTGTGCACAATTATCTTAGATCCTACCAAGTACGATCGGAAGTTCTCTACAGCAAAAATGATTGCTAGAAGTTCTTTCTTGGTTGTAGTGTATCTCGTTTATGCTTCATCCAGTGTCCGGCTAGCATAGTAAATAACATGCAAACGCTTGCCTTTCTTCTGGCCTAGAACCGCCCCTACGGCGTAATCACTAGCATCGCATATTATCTCAAAAGGGAGTTTCTAGTCTGGCAGTTGGACTATGGGAGTGCTAATTAGTGTCTTCTTTACTTCCAAGAATGCATCGAGACAGTCTTTGTCGAAATCGAAAGTAACTTCTTTGCATAGAAGTCATGTGAGAGGTCTTGCAGTCTTCGAAAAATCTTTAATGAACCTCCTAGAGAAACCTGCATGGCCTAGGAAACTCTGGATCTCTCGTACTGTTCTTGGGGGTTAAAGATTGGTCATGACCTCTATCTTTGCTTTATCCACTTCAATCTCTTTTTCTTAAATTCTATGCCCAAGTACGATCCCGTCCCTAACCATGAAACAACATTTTTCCCAATTTAGAACCAAATGTTTATCTACGCATCGCTGCAAGACTTTACAAAGGTTAGCCAGACAGTTGGTAAAGGAGGAACCGTAGACGGAGAAATCATCCATGAAAACTTTCATTATATTTTCAGTTAGATCAGTGAATATTGACATCATACATCTTCGGAATGTTGTTGGAGCATTGCAAAGCCCAAAGGGCATCCTCCAATATGCATAAGTCCCATAAGGGCATGTGAACATCGTCTTTTCCTGATCATCAGGATGATTAGGATTTGGAAGAATCCAGAATATCCGTCAAGGAAGAAATAGAACCGATGCTTAGCTAGACACTCTAACATCTGATCGATGAATGGAAGGAGAAAATGGTCTTTTCGAGTGGCTGCATTCAGTTTCCGATAATCTGTGCACATCCTGTGACCGGTTACTGTACGATTATGAATGAGTTCATTCTTATCGTTTGAAACAACAGTAACTCCACCTTTCTTTTGAACGATATGTACTGGACTAATCCATGGGCTATCTGACATGGTGTATATTATGCCTACCTTGAGGAGTTTAAAATTTTTATTCTTAACTACCTCGCGGAGGTTCGGGTTTAGCCGGTGTTGGGGTTACACCGATGTCTTTGATGGATCTTTGAGGTGTATCCGGTGTGTACATAGATCAGGGGAGATCCCAGTTATATCACTGAGCGAGTATCCTAATGCATTTCTGTACTTACGAAGTTCTCGAAGTAAAAGGGATGTGTCAGTTGTGATATAATATTGGAAAGCATCAATAAAGGCCATCATATCCAAACACATCCAAGAAGAAGAAGGGATTATTTAAAATTAATTTAAGGATGTTTACTATCAACCCTATCCCATTTGAAGCCCAAAAGTGCCATGAGAAAAGCCATTTTCGTCCATATTGAAAACAACATTTAAAACAGCTTTTTCTCTCGCTTACATGCACCTTTGTTGTTTAATTTATTTTTTCAAGAAGTGTTGCATGTTAAATTATTTTTATTAATGTTTCTTTGTAATTCCTCTATATAATGAGCCTCATTTCCATTGAATATTATTTTTGGATTTAATGTTTGATGTCTCTTGTTATTTACTTGTGTGTCAAATCTAGATCGAGTTCAACTAGCTTATCAAAGGCTTTCCGCAACCTTTGAGGCACCATTCGTTCCACATCCATTGATCTTAGAAACTTCACAGTTTCTTGGATGCAAAGCTTATCCCCTTACCAACTCTAGAGTGCAACGTCCTTGGGAGGATCTCATCATTTGGTATCAGAGCACACTCTTGAGTTTGGTCTTCGTTTATCATCTTCTCATCTTCTCATCTTTTCACTTTTTTATAAATCAAAAAAAAGGAAAAGCAAGTTTTGAGGACAAAACTTTTTCAAGTGTGAGAGGATGATATGATATTGGAAAGCATCAATAAAGGCCATCAGCTCCAAACACATCCAAGAAGAAGAAGGGATTATTTAAAATTAATTTGAGGATGTTTACTATCAACCCTAGCCCATTTAAAGCCCAAAAGTGCCATGAGAAAAACTATTTTCGTCCATATTCAAAACAGCATTTAAAACAGTTTTTTCTCTCTCTTACATCCACCTTTGTTGTTTAATTTATATTTCTAAGAAGTGCTGCATGTTAAGTTATTTTTATTAATGTTTCTTTGTAATTCCTCTATATAATGAGGCTCATTTCCTTCTTTACTTGTGTGTCGAGTCTAGATCAAGTTCAACTGGCTAATCAAAGGCTTTCCGCAACCTTTGTGGCGCCATTCATTCCCCATCCTTTGATCTTATAAACTTCACAGTTTCTTGGATGCAAAGCTTATCTTTTTACCAACTCTAGAGTGCAACGTCCTTGGGAGGATCTTATCAAGTTGGGTTCAATATTAATAATGACATGATATATCGAGTTCAGGCCGAGATAAGCGTACTTCAGGCCGTCATGGAGTTCTTTTAGTTCAAGCTTTGGTGCTCTCAATTCGCACCAGTCCTCGGACTTATCTAATCGGTCTTCTTCACATACATTTCTGTCAGGAGGACTCTTTGTGTTAATCATGGCTATTGAATTCCTTGAGGTTGACGCCTGAAGAGGGCCATCCGCCACTTCTTGAGGTTGGGTAAAGGCCTCCAGTAGTCTGATCATTCCACGGAGTCTGAGTCAGGTTCTCCTAACTCCTCTCCTGGAGTGTAACTGTTCAGTGAGTCTCCTAACGATAGACCAATTGAGGGGTTTTCCTTGGTATCAATCCAGAAAGTCTGTCCGTCGATGGTCGGTTTCTTTCCCAGTTTTGTGGAGGTAAAATTCATCACTTTCTCACCCAGACAGATATCAATCTTTCCCCTTGGTACATCTATCAATGCTCCTGCAGTGGCAAGAAAAGGTATACCAAGTATGATGTCTTGGACTCCATCGTCAAGATTTAACACCACAAAGTCTATCAAGATCCAGCACTCTCCCACCTTCAACAAGATATTTTCAATCCCCCCTTGTGGTTTTCGCAGAGATCGGTTGGCGAGAACTAAAGAGAAAGTAGATGGTTTGAGTGTGAGAAGACCTAGGCGTTTTGACACAGTGAGGGGCATCACGTTGATGCTGGCTCCTAAATCGCACAGACAGTTATAAAATTCCAGAGGGCCTATGGTGCATGATAGATTGAAAAAGCCAGGGTCTGCGAGTTTCCTTGGGATTTTGACTTGCATCCATTTGTTGCATTCCCTAAGGATCGTTATTGCCCCATCCTCAAGTGAGGTCTTTACCATGATGATGTTCTTTAGACGAGCCTTTAGGTTAGGAACTTTCCTTACCATCTCGATGAATGGTAACCTAACTTGCAGATCGGTTATCATGTCGTCAAGTTCCTTTCCTTCGGGAATTTCTGGGGTTTTGGGTTCATCAATGTGTCCATCATAGGTTGACCAGTCATTGTCATCCTCATAACAGTCAGTTAGATCATCCTTGTGTGTCCCTCAGAGAAATCGTCATTAGAGCTACGCTCCTCACTTGCGAAGGGAAGATTTCCTTCGATAGCAATAGCGTGAACTTGCTCTTATGTTTCTCTATCAGGTAATTGTTGAGATATTGAGAAACAAAATTCAGCTAAAGACCTAGTTTCCTCATCCTTGGTCTCTAGAAGTTTTACTTCGGCATCCAGACTCCCGAGTCTCTTATTCAAATCTTCGAATACTCTTTCTATCTTGGTGTTTATCTCGTCAGCAGTCTCGGACTGCATCTCCACGATGTACTGAAACATGGACTCAATTTCATCAAGAGAATCTGCATTCTCATATTGAATTGATCCATATTCAGCCCTTCCATGATGCTCCATTTGGTATGATTTGGTTGTAGGTTGAAAAGAGTTTAATTGAGTGTTATAAGGATTTTTCCATTGTTCCCTCGGATTTCTAGTTGAGAGGACATAATTAGTAATACTCCTAAAGTTTTGGTTGAAACTTCCACTTGGAAAGATTCTTTGTCTACCCAGAAAATTAATATCCTCTTCCCACTCAGTTTTATCATCATCTAAACTCCGCAAGTGCACGGTTGTGCGCAGCACTATAATAGTGAGATCGATCCACAGAGAGTAAGGAGCACTATAGATCCGTAGATCTAAACAAACCTAGGATGCAAATATGGAAACCTGTCACAAAAATAAAATCCGAATAAAATCTTTAAATAAAGAAAGAAATCAATTTAAAAATAAATGTTGGGATTTGGGAAACCGCAGAGATTTAAATAAATAAAAAGGACATCTAACCGGATTAGCAATTAAATAATCTAGATCTAGAGCACAAACATTGTACCAAAATAGAGTTTTTTGAAAAAGAAAATATTATCTAAGAAATCTTTTAATTAAAAGCAAATATTATTCTACCATAAATCTGCTAGGACCCTGTGATAGCATATATTGAGCTAGTTTGATAGAGTTTACTTGTAGATCCAGCTTAAACTCTTGGAAATCTAGAAATCAGGCCTACAAACTATAGACTCCGGGTAGAATAGCCAACACCAGCTATACTATAAAACCCTATGAATCATTTGATAGATTCGTCAACCTAACAAAAGCATTTATTTCATAGAAGTAGAGATCTATTAACCATAATTCTTTGGCAGGGATCAGAGGAAGAAGATCGATTGAATCACACGAAATGACCTAAAAGTTTTCCTAGTTCGAATCACACGAAAAAAGAGGAACAATGATCTATAATTTGAAAGGGTTTTTGATTAAAAGATAGATAGGTTTTACAATGAGTCTCAGCCTCAATATAAAGGAGAGGAGGCGAGAAGGAGAAGAGACAAAACGATAAAGGCAAAGAGAGTTACGAGACATGCCTCGTGAACACTCAAAGACCATTCAATAAACACAAGTTCAAATTCAAACTAAAGATGGCGAGGTAAGAGATCATGGCCATGCCAAAAGATAAATATGGGCCATGTAATGGATCAGACTAAGGGTTGGCAAAGATGAACATATGAGCCACAAGCCTCATTAAAAACCATGTTTGAAAAACCCATTCGGACAAAACCAAACTAAGGGAAAAAGAGTGCTAGTGGATCATATGGCCAAACCCTTAGCCGTCTTGGACATGTATCACAACAAATGTGGCATGAATACAACCCTTAAGGTCCAAGTGATCCTCTTGATTATCCACTTGCTGAAGGAGCATGCTGACTTTTTGTTGTAACTTCTTAGTCTGGGACCTAGCCATTGCTCCAAAAGGAGTTTCCGAGGTAGTTTTAGTCCTTGATTGCTTGTCCTCGTCCTTGCTAGTTATTGGTCCTTGTTCTGATGTAGGGACGCCTCCAAGGAATGCATCATCCTTCCCAAGTGGAAAAGGGTTTGACCTCAAATCCGTTTGATCTTTTTAGCGATTCTGAAGGGGCCGTCTATCCTTGGTTTTAATTTAGACTTTCTTTCTTCAGAGAACCGTTCCTTTCTTAGATGTAACCACACAAGATCGCCTTCTTCGAATATGATTTCTTGTTGTCATTTGTTGGCTTTCTTCACATACTGCTCCGTCTTTTTTTTCTATAATCTGGCGAGCCTCTTCGTGTATCTGTTGTGAGGTTGAACTTGAGACTTAGCTTGCTTGCAAGTCACGCATCGGCTACAAATGCGCATAACATCTTTCTTCATATGAGGCTAGTAGAAGTGATCCATTAGGATCTTAAGATTTTTGTGACACCAAAGTGCCCCATCAACCCACCACTGTGAGCTTTTCTAGCAAACAAATCTCGCATAGAACAGTTAGGCACACACAAACGGTTATTATAAAACAAGAAACCTTTATGCTTATAGAATTTGCCAGTACCCTTTTCACACAGCTTATATGGTTCGCCGAATTCAGAGTCCTCTAGGTACCTATCTTTGAGTTGATCAAATCCAAGCATTTTGGTTTCCAAAGTAGAGAATAAGGTATACCTGCGCGATAGTGCATCGACCACTATATTATCCTTACCTTGTTTTTACTTAATGACGTAGGGAAATGTTTCAATGAACTCGACCCATCTTGCATGATGTTTGTTGAGCTTTTGTTGCCCCTTGAGGTGTTTGAGAGCTTCGTGATCGGTGTGAATGACGAATTCCTTCAGCCAAAGGTAGTGTTTCCAAGTTTGGAGGGCCCTCGCCAGAGCATATAGTTCTTTGTCGTAGGTGGGATAGTTAACAGTAGCTCCTCCAAGTTTCTCACTAAAATATGCAATGGGCCGTTTATCTTGCATGAGCACAGCACCAATTCCTATTCCTGAGGCATCGCACTCTATCTCAAAGGCTTTAGTAAAATCAGGAAGTACTAAGAGGGGGGGGGGGGGGGCGTGAGTTAGTTCGTGCTTAAGGAGTTGAAAGGCTTTCTCCTGATCTTCACCCCACTCGTATCCAACGTCCTTTTTGATGACCTTGGTGAGTGGTGCCGCAATAGTACTGAAGTTCTTAACAAACTGGCAATAAAATCCGGCTAACCCATGAAAGCTTCTTACTTCACTTACCGTTCTGGGACTTGGTCATTCCTTGATAGCTTTGATATTTTCTTCATCAATTTTAATACCATCTGCACTTACAACAAAACCTAAAAACACAAGGTTATCTGTACAAAAAGTGCATTTCTTTAGGTTGGCATATAGTTTTTCTTTCCAAGAGCAGTTAAAACCATTTCTAAATGTTGAACATGTTCTCCTAGGTTGCGACTATAAATCAAAATATCATCAAAGTATACAACGACGAAACGTCCTATAAATGCACGTAGAACATGATTCATTAGCCTCATGAATGTACTAGGTGCATTAGTTAGTCCAAATGGCATAACCAACCATTCATATAATCCATGTTTAGTTTTGAATGCAGTTTTCCATTCGTCACCTTCTTTCATCCTAATCTGGTGATAGCCACTTTTAAGATCAATTTTAGAAAATATGCTAGAACCATGTAACTCATCAACCATATCATCTAATCTAGGGATATGGTAGTGATACTTCACCGTGATATTATTGACGGCACGACAGTCCACACACATACGCCAGCTACCATTCTTCTTGGGTACAAGTATAACGGGAACAGCGCACGGACTCATGCTTTCTCGGATGTGTCCTTTCTCCATGAGCTCCTCCACCTGTTTCTGAAGTTCCTTAGTTTCAACCGGGTTGGTGCGATAGGCAGGTCGATTGGGCAAGGTGGCTCCTGGAATGAAATTGATTTGATGCTCAATGCCTCGTACTAGTGGAAGCTCGGGATTGTCCTCAGCAAACACATCAGTAAATTCCTGCAAAAGTTGATTTAGTTCACTCGGCAGAGCCGGTGGCTTGTGAGTCATGTTAGTCATACTTTCTTTAAAAATCACTAGGAGAAAAGGTTGATACGTGTGCATGGCTGTTTTAACCTCTCCTGTACTGGCAGTGACCCTCTCGGAATGGTTATGATGAAGCCTAATAGTAGACATCCGTTGCTGGTCCAGATAAGCTTCTTGGGGAGTCATTGGAGCAAGGATAAATTTTTTGCCGTGATGATCAAAGATATACAGATTGGTGAATCCTTCATGTCGAACCTTTCTATCAAATTGCCATGGTCTTCCTAACAGTAGATGACAGTACTCCAGGGGTAGTACATCGCATAGTACTTTGTCCTTGTACTGTCCTATGCAGAAGGAAACTTCAACTTGCTTATCGATCCAGACGTCTTGATGTTCATTGAGCCCACATATATGATAAGGATCTGGATGATTACTGACTTCTAAACCTAATTTCTGAACCATGGTGGCACTTGCTATATTAGTACAGCTTCCTCCATCGATGACGACACTGCAAACCTTCTCATGAACATAACATCGGGTGTGGAAGAGATTGTCTCGTTGTGTCATGGTTTCCTTTGGAGGGCTAGATGATCTTCTTGTTACCAAAAGTTCACTCCACGAGAAGGATTGTGTCTTTGTAACCGATTGGGATCCTGGCTCTTCGTTTTTGATCCGATCCGGTGTGGTGCTTAACATTTTGAGAAGATGGATGTTGATAGTCTTGCTTGATTCCACTTCTTCTGACATGGGACCTGAAAGATTAACACAGCTACACTAGTAAAATGTTCTTTTGAAAAGAAAACAATCGAAAATAACAAGAACACAAAAATGACTTATCAAATTCTAATTAATCCTAATCACGACTATCTTATAAGATTGATCCTGAAAAATTATCAAATAAACTCTAAAAATTCTCAAATCAATTTTAACAAATACTAGACTCAATCTAGGTTCAGATCCAATTAATTTCACTATTTTAGTACAAGTAGTCGATTTATGAAAATTGAAACGATAACACGGAAAAATAACTTAACTCTCGATGCAGCTCTGATACCACATGATGCGTTCCTCGTGAGGAAACACTTCCCAATTTTGACAACGAGAGAGTGAGATCAATGTGAGAGTTTGCAAGACCTGATTAACAAGCACCTTGTGGTTTAATGGATCGAATGTCGCCACAAAAGGATGCGGAATAGCCTTTTTATGAGACGGGTTGGTCAATCGAATCACAAGAAATGACCTAAGAGTTTTTCTAGTTCGAATCACACGAAAAAGGAGGAACAATGATCTATAATTTGAAAGGGTTTTTGATTAAAAGATAGATAGGTTTTACAATGAGTCTCAGCCTCAATATAAAGGAGAGGAGGCGAGAAGGAGAAAAGACAAAACGATAAAGGCAAAGAGAGTTACGAGAAATGCCTCGTGAATACTCAAAGACCATGCAATAAACAGAAGTTCAAATTCAAACTAAAGATAGCAAGATAAGAGATCATGGGCCACACCAAAAGATGAAGACGGGCCATGTAATGGATCGGACTAAGGGTTGGCAAAGATGAGCATATGAGCCACAAGCCTCATTAAAAACCTTGTTCGGAAAACCCATTGGGACAAAACCGAACTAAGGGAAAAAGAGTGCTAGTGGATCATATGGCCAAACCCTTAGCCATCTTGGATATGTATGACAACCAATGTGGCATGAATACAACCCTTAAGGTCCAAGTGATCCTCTTGATTATCCACTTGTTGAAGGAGCATGCTGATTTCTTGTTGTAACTGCTTAGTCTGGGACCTAGTCATTGCTCCAAAAGGTATTTCCGAGGTAGTTTTAGTCCTTGATTGCTTATCCTCGTCCTTGCTAGCTCTGGGTCCTTGTTCTGATGTAGGGACGCCTCCAAGGAATGCATCACTTTCCCTTCTCTTTCTTTCCGTTTTTTTTTTTTTTTTTTTTGAAAGAGAGTCTCGGGATGAGACGGGATCGATCGATCTGGATAGGACCAGTCGATCCTAGAGCATTTTTTCTGAGAAGGGGAAGTTGGAACCACTCCTCACCATGTACATCAATCCACTAAAAACTGCACCACTAGTCAACTCAAACTAATATAGATGAAGTACTGATACTAGAAAGCTTACTCGAATATCCTTGGAACATTTCGTTGTACTGACTCCCATACTCCGTAGTTTTTTCACTTGGTTGCACATGCTTCTAATATTGCGAAAGAGGACTGGGGTCTGAATGAAAAAGGTGTAAGGGTGTGGAACCAAGCTAAAAATGAGCTTGGCCATCCAGAGCTCCAATAAGAATGGGGTGAACTCCAGATGTATATGATCCTTTATGCGATATCGAGCTCCTAAGTGAGAAGATTAGTCCAAGTTAAAGGTCCAAGTAGATAGAGCCAACGCCAGATCATTCAGATTTCCAAAGGATAAGTCGCTTATGGTATAGTTGATCCACTAATGGTGTTTCCAATTTTTCTGAACTAAGTCTAATAAATGTCAACACAAAATGGAAACCAAGAAAATTATAATAAAATTCTCATGTTTTGACTCAATAAAACTAGTCAAGAAAAATGAAAAAGTTTTATTTTTGAAATTTTTAAAAAATTTATTGACAAGGAAACAAAAGAAAACACAGTGTTAGTAACATATGAAAGCAAACACCCCTTCCCCTAGACTTAAATCACTGCGTCCTGCTGTGATATAAACTAAAATAAAAAGGGTGTTGCGAAACAACACTGGAGATAATGAATTATGTACAAGAAAGTAAACCATAAACCGTGAAAAGAAATTTACGACCAAAAGAGAGCATTGGTCTGCTCATGAACCGGTTTTCAGCTTTTCTCGTCTCAAGGATCCATCGATCCGGGGAGGATCGGTCGATCTCAGCGTCCTGAAACTTCTTAAAATTTGCATCTTCTGCGTTTTGCACCTGTTTTCAGTCAGCTCAACACAAAATATCATCATATCTTATTTTGAAAAATAAATAAATAAATAAAATAACTGAAGGGAAATAAAATAAAATAGTTTTATTAATTCAAAAGCAAAAAAAAATTAACAGAACATGTTGGGTTGCCTCCCAACCATAGCTTGTTTTTGTAAAGTCACTAGCTTGACTTGGTTTTATTTCAATTGGGTTCTGAGTTCATTGGAGGAATGGTATCTTCAGATTCCACATCATTGACAATGGGTGTTTGACCAAATACGATTGGGTACCGCTTGATTGTCTCGATGGGGAAACTTATGACCTTGTTTCCAACTCGCAGTTTTATCCTCCTTTTGGGTATGCTGATAGAAGCGCGGGCGGTAACTAGGAATGTTTGTCCAAAAATTAGATCTGATCCATTGCAGTTTACATCCAACACAAAGATGTCTATTAGAACATACCTTCCTCCCACAAAAATTGGTATGTTGACTAGGATCCCTGCAGGGTTTTGGGGTGATCCATCAACTAATTCTATTTGGGACTTGGTTTGTTCCATGTGTTTTAGACCCAATAGCTTTGCAGTGCTGAGTGATATGACGTTTATGCTAGCTCCAGTGTCTACCAAGAAGTTCTTCAAAAGGGTCCTTCCAATTGTGATTGGTATATGGAATTCACCTGGGTCATCCATCTTAGTGGGTAGTTTGTCCTGCCTCTTGCTGAGTAGATAATCCCGGAGATAGTCAGTAGCTCCCTGAAGTGTAACCTTGCCAGCATGGATGTTCCCAATGAAGTCTGTCATCAAAGGTAACATAGATCCAATCTCCTTAAAGGGTAACCTTGCACCCCACTCGACAATTATCTCATCAACCGTGTTCTCTGTGAGAGGGTCCATCTTCTTAGGTGGTGTTGGGGTTATTTTTCAGCCTCTCCCTGATTTCTAAACTCTTTTAGGGTTTTATCATCGGGAGGTTTTTGTAACTGCATCTGTGGGGATCGATCGATCTCAACCAGGATCAATCAATCCTCTCCAATTTTTAAATAATTATCGGAGAAGTGGGATCGATCTTCTTAACAAGAAAGCAGTGGCTCTCATTGTTGGATCGATCGATCTTGCTCTCGGATCGATTGATCTCAGCGGAATTTTGCTTTTTGATTTCTAAAATCCTCTCAGTTGTGAAAACTCTCGGGATCTTGTTCACTGAGTGAACAACATCGATAGCATCAAAATCATTACTCACGAATTTTTGACCATTGACGGTAGGTTGCGTATCGATGGTCTCAACAGCTTTTCTAAGACGGATTTTTATCCTTCTTTTGGGCACATTTATGGATACTCCAGCTGTACCTAAGAAATGACACCCTAGGATAAGGTCAGTACCATTATCGCCCAAGTTCAAAACCATGAAATCTACGAGTATGTAACACGAGCCTACCAATATTAGGATATTAATCAGGACTCCATTTGGTCTCCTGGTTGTTTCATCAGCCATGGTGATTATCTTGTTCTTCATTTAGTTAGCAAGTGTATCAAACATAAGTCTTGAAAATATAGAATATAATATTAGTTCATAATTTGTTATTCAAGTGTAGCAAATACGATTTTCACATGGTTGCATTCTCAAACTCTGAATCATGAAAACTGTATAGGAAGATAATCCTTTATTGATAATGATCGATACATTGTACATAGGTATTTATATGAGTTACACAAGCTCTATACAAACCCTAAGAGAATATACGTACAATATATGAAATGGAAATATTCTAATAATACTCAGATACGATAATATCTTGTATTATCTCGAGACGCCCCTGTAAGATGAACGTCCAGAGGAAAGTCCAATCTTGGAAGAGTGTGCTTCAAGTAGAGTTCGTGATACTGGTTTTGTCAATGCATCAGCAAGTTGATCTTTAGATGAAATGTGAGAAACATGAAGAGCTCCGGATTGCACTAGTTCACGAATGAAGTGATAGTCAAGAGCAACATGTTTCATTCGAGAATGAAAAACCAGATTAGCGCTTAAGTATGTTGCACCAACATTGTCACAGTAGATTACTGGCTGAGTGGCTGATTTGATACCAAGCTCACAGAGAACAGAAGCAACCCAACATAGCTCGGAGGCAGTATCTGCAACGGCACAATATTCAGCTTCTGTAGAGGACCGAGACACCGACTTCTGTTTCTTAGATGTCCAAGCAACAAGATGAGACCCAAGATAAATAATATACGCCCCCGTGGATCTAGAGTCATCTCTGTCTCCTGCCTAATCTGCATCTGAAAAGGCATGGAGAGCTACTTGATTGTCTCGTCATAAAAAAATACCTCGATCTCTAGTTCCCGCAAGATAGCAAAGAACTCTCTTAACCGCAAGCCAATGAACATCTGTCGGGCAGTGCATGAACTGGGAAAGCTTGTTAACTGCAAAAGCAATGTCTGGTCGTGTGAAATGAAGATACTGAAGACTTCCCACTACTTGTATATATTCAGATCCATCGGAAAGTGGTGTACCAGATGTCAGCTGTAACCGATCATGAGACATCATTGGAGAAGAAACAGGGTTGGCAGACGACATGTTGGTACGATGAAGTAGGTCATTGATGTACTTCCTTTGATTCAAAAACAGCCCAGCCTGAGAGCGCGTCGCCTCAACACCCAAAAAATAACTCAGCTCATCAAGATCTTTCAACGAAAATCTGTTACTTAACAAGTCAATGAACTTTTGAACTTTGGCAGAATCATTTTCGGTGATAATAATATCATCAACATAGAAAAGAGTGTAGATAAGTGTTGTTCCCGAGTGTAAAACGAAGAGAGAAGCATCAGCTAATGAATTTACAAACCCAGATTGAAGAAGAAAGGTGCGAAGCTCTAAGTACCATGCACATGGAGCTTGCTTCAATCCATAAAGCGCTTTCTGGAGTTTACAAACATGCGTAGGTTTGTCTTTGTCTACGAAACCAACTGGTTGCTGCATATAAACATCTTCAGTTAAGTGTCCTTGCAGAAAAGCATTGTTAACATCAAATTGCCTTAGCTTCCAATCACGTGATACAGCCACTCCAAGGACAATAAGGATCGTAGATTGTTTGACATCTGGACTGAATGTAGTATGAAAGTCAATACCTGGTCTTTGATGAAAACATTTTGCAACTAGTCGAGACTTGAATCTATCAATGGTGCCATCAGGTTTGCGTTTGACTCGAAATATCCACTCATTTCCAATGAGATTATAATCTGGTGAAGGAGGTACAAGATCCCAAGTACGATTGGCTAGTTGAGAATTAAATTCACTGGACATAGAGTTCCGCAAACGATGATCTTTCATAGCCTGAGTGACATTTGCGGGTTCATCATCAGATAAGGGAGTCGCGATAGCCACAAAAGATTGTTGTTGCTTCTTTTTAGAGATGATATTCTTTGACCTTGTTTGCATTGGATGAACATTCACAGCCGGGACGGGTACAGGTGAAACTGTATTGGCTGGAGCCATGGGTTCCAAGTCTGATGTTGATGCATTCACCGTCGCAATGGTAGTAGAATCCTGCAATGTCAAACAACCAGTGTCTCCAGATGGAGAAGAGGCGTTAGTCTCAATAGTTTCAGTGAGTAAGGAATCCGAACCTGAGGAATGTTCCAGTGGCTGAGAACTAGATGGTGGCACCAAGATTATGGTGACTGGCGCACACCAAGTATTAAGAATAGAATTTTGTGGAGGAGATGAAAGAGATAATTTTTTGAATGGAAACTCTGTTTCAACAAACTGAACATGACGACTTAACAAAAATTCGGGAGGATGAAGGATCAAGACAAAGAAATGCACTTTGGCTCAAGGAATATCCTAAAAATACACACGGTTTGGAGCGTGGGTCAAGCTTATTTTGAGAATATGGTTTAAGCCAAGAAAAGCAAATACAACCAAAAACCCGTAATTTATTGTAGTTCGGAGGTGTCCCAAAAAGTATCGAGAAGGGAGAGTCATTTGAAAGAGTTGGTGTGGGAAGACGGTTTATGAGATACACCACAGCTGAGAGAGCATAAGTCCAGTAAGTGGTAGGCATGGCAGCATGAGAGAGCAAGGTGAGGCTGGTTTCTACAATGTGTCAATGTCGACGGTCCGAGAACCCGTTGTGTTCGGGTGTGTGTGGTGGTGTAGTTAAATGAGAGACTCCATCCGTGGCAAAGTAGTCGGATAATGCCACATATTCACCATCATTGTCAGAGTAGAAGGTGATTAATTTGTGTTGAAAGCGCTCTTAACTAGAGCTTTCCACCGTATCAATGTCTCACGAACATCTGATTTTCTTCGAAGAAGGTAAAACCAAATATATTGAGTAAAATGGTCAACGAGGATGAGATAATATTTATATCCGTCGATAGACATAACTGGAGAAGTCCATACATCAGAATAAACAATCTCAAGCGGTTTAGAGGATGACAAAGTTGAAGATGAAGAAAATGGCAACTTGTGCATTTTATTAATAAAAAAATCTGAGCAATGAAATGGAGTAGATTGTTTAGAATCAGAAAACAATGATGGAGTAATAGCAGATTTTAAAAATGAAAGAGCGGGATGTCCGAGTCTAGAGTGCCAGATTGAAATTGGACTTTTTAGTGAAGCAGAAAAAGCAAAAGAAGACGAATCTCGATGCGGCCATTCATAGCATCCACCATTAGTTCCCCCCGTTACCACTAGAACCCCCGAGTTGAGATCCTTCACTGAAACAAGTGTGGGAAAAATTTCACAGAGCCCGAATTTTCAGTACATAGTTGTTTGACAGAGACAAGGTTACGAGCAATGCTTGGAACATGAAGAACATTATTCATTTTAAAATTACGTGAGGGTGAAGGAAGTGTGGAAGAACCAGTGTTGGTGATTTCCAGACCCAATTTATTACCAACTTGAACATCATCTCCACCGGTGTAGGGAGAGTGGAACGAAAGGTTGGCAAGATCAGACGTTAGATGGTGTGAGGCTCCAGAATCCATTAACCAAGCAGTGCTAGCCGGTAGGGGTAGCATTGCGTTGTAAGCTTGAGGAGGTCTTGGATTATAACCACGAGGAGGACCCTGAAAGTTCTGTGGAGGTACACCATGTTGAGTAACTATGCGGAAAGATGGGCATCGTTTGATGCTATGTCCTTGCGTCCCGCAAGCTTGACATCGACCCAGATAAGGCAGTGGTGAGTAACTGCCATGTTGACGATTGTAGTGTGGAGAACCATTGTTATTCTTATTGTTGTTGGGTCTCCAGTTCTGTGTACGTTGTTGAGCATGGTTCACCGTAATGGGAAATTGTTGAGGGGACACAGTTAGTGACGTAAGAGAAAGCTCCCTATTGATGAGCTTTTCATGTAGTTCTGCAAATGATATTGGTGAGTCACGGCTGTGGACAGACTCAATTAGAGACTTGTAATCATCGCTTAAGCCTTCTAGCACAATATCTGTCAAGTCTTCATGTGGGATCGGACTTCCAAGAAGAGCTAGGGCATCAGCTTTGGTCCGAATAAGTTGCATATAAGCATCAATGGAATTGGTTCCTTTGACACAGTTTTTCAATTGATTTCAGAGTTGTTTGATATACCCTCTTGAAGGATTAGCATAGGTTTGAGCAAGTGTGTTCCATGCTCCAAGTGCTGTGGTGGCTAAAGCGATGAGTGGCTGGTGAGGAAGCTCAACGGAGCCCATGAGAGAACTAAACAGTAAGCTGTCTTGACGAAGCCAGAGAGTGTAGTCTGGATTAGGTTTTTCGGCGCCGGAATTGTTTCTGATCTTCGGCGACGGAATCGGAGGAGAGGGTTCAATGAACTTGAGCATGTCATAGCCACGAAGCAATGATTTGACTTGTGCACTCCATGTGATGTAGTTGGTGGAAGAGAGTTTCGTCACGTGTACCATATTAACGGAGACAAGGGAGGTTGAGTTCATTCCGGAATTAACGACATCAGATGAAGAGTTGGTCGATACGGTGGACATGGTTATAGGAAAAAAAATAAAAAAATGTTGTAGATGAAAGAAAAAGGAGGTCCTTTAGAAAGGAGGCTCTGATAGCATGTAGAGGAAAATAATCCTTTATTGATAATGATCGATACATTGTACATAGGTATTTATATGAGTTACACAAGCTCTATACAAAACCCTAAGAGAATATACATACAATATAATGAAATGGAAATATTCTAATAATACTCAGATACGATAGTATCCTGTATTATCTCGACAAAAATTACCATATTATGGATGATTTAAAGAATTTTAAAAGAAATAATATCTCACATCCACATTCATCGATTATATAAAATCATTTTTATCTCGATTTTATTTCTTATTTTATTATTATTTTCCTAGTTTTCATTTTCTGGCCATTAATATGTAAATAACTCACACATGCACGTTCCTTATTTTATGGGAAACAACTCACGACTTTAACACAAAAAAGAGGTAATCTTCTTCTTCATTTAATTATCAGGTGAATCAAACGTAAGTCTTGACAATATATAATAGAAACAATATCTCGCCTCCACATTCTTCAATTATATAGAATCATTTTTTTTTATCATCTGAATTTTATTAACAGACTCATCACAATAAGATTACAACCAAAAGAAACACTAAACCAAAGAAAAACAAGATTTTTTTGGAGACAAAGCCTTAACAAAGGGAAACTTAAAACATAAAGCTAAACAAGAGAATGAAAATCTCACTTTTAAACTAAGAACAAAGACCAAAGCTATAACCAAAGTCAAGCCACAAAACCAGAACTGCACCATAACCAATAGCTATGAACCATTTTGAGAACGACGCTTTAGCAAGCCAACATCGGCCAAGTGATGTGAAGAAAACCTACTATAGCGGATGGAGACTACCTCACGAAAACACAAGAACCAATAAATTTGTAAACCATTAAAGACATAAAGGGCCTATTCATCCCAAAATCTTTCGGAGACGGTGAAGGCGGTAACAAACCAACTCCTTTAAGTTGCCTGAAAAACCTACCAAACAGAGCAGCCAACAAACATAGCTGACAACTAGAGACAAGGAGCGCGTGTAGGACCTTCCCGGGTATCACTTCTCAAAGACTATGATCAGTAATAGATCGAGACCAAGATGGAACCAAAAGGCCGAACCGAGCTGAATGGAACCTGCAGAACAGATAAGAAGACTAAAGACCACAGATCCAACAAATCTTTGACCCAGAACAAAAAAAGACAAAAACCAAACCCTTGCAATGAAGATGAGACACAAACAGACGATTACGACAAGGACGAATCAGACTTGACAGAAGGAACCCAAGGCAAGCAAGCGAAAACATAAGCGAAGCAACCAAGGTACAAATAGAACATTGACCAGACCACGAAAGAAAAAACCTCAAGGACTGAAACTTCTCTCAACCAATCTCCCAACCAAATAAGGAGCGCCAGATCACCAGCAAGCTTTACTCGCGACTATCACCGCTGCTTGTCACCTTTGTCGGAAACCAGATTTAAAACGATAGCAGACAAAACTACAATCACCTTAACTGAGGACGGACGCTCCAACTACGCAAAAGACCAGAAGCTCTGACGAATCGAAACTATTAATGTTCAGATCTGAGATCCAAAAACTTTTCACTTCGTCAACAACGATTACTGACAACTGCAAAAAACTAAGCCTACATAAAAACTTAAAGAAAACAAGATAAGAAGACTGACGCTGGTGTTAATTAAATCACCAAACACCGGTTACGCACTTGATAGAGACTATTTTTTTATAGAGATTTTCGTCTAGAGAGAGAGAAACAAAAATGATTCCTCTCGCTTTCTTTTGATATAGAATCATCATTTCCATCTCCAATTTTGTTTCTTAATTTATTAATTGTTTTCCTAATTTTTGTGATTATTAATTTGTAAATAACTTACTCATGCACGTGTGGGAAAACAATTGACGACTTTAACACTAAAAATATATCATATTCTTTATTATTTAACTATCAAGTGGATCAAACGTAAGTCTCAACATTATATAATATAAATTTAGTTTATAAATTTCGTATTTCGAGTATAACAAATAAGGTTTTCCCATGATTATATTCTGAAACTCTAAATCGTGACAAACGGTCATAGTATTGAAGATTTTAAGAATAAAAGAAAAAAGAGATAATATGTCGTATCCACTTTCTTCGATTCTATTAAATTATTTTCATCTAGATTTTTTTCGTATTTCATTAATTTTTCCCTAGTTTTAGTTTGAAGTTTTGGAAGTCCTATACATAATACCTACACAAACTTAAAAATTCCGAGAAAATCCAAAATGTAGGTCAAACAAAATATAAATCAATTAATATTTAATATTTCCAGTTAAAAAATGTACACAATATTATTTTACAAAAGCGTTATTCACTTACATATTTGGGACTTTTTTTATTTTCCTACGAAACGAGGGTTGCATAAAGATCCCAGTGATAATGGTGAGATGACTCTATGAAGAAATCTCCGATTTAGTCTCTGGGAATCACAGATCTGATCACGGACAAAGCCAAAAAGCCCAATGGTCTCTGTAATATCCCTCTCCCCTAGTTTATCCTAGTTCAACTTGTTGTATGCTGATTTTGTTTTGTGGCCATGTATTTACAGTCAGCAAGAGGCGGAGGAAGAGAGAGGATGGTGATGAAGGAAGAAAGAGGAAGGAATCCACCGTCACGTCATCTTTGGGTAGGGAATCTTCCTCAGGGGATAGCAGAACGAGATCTAGCCGATAGGTTTATTAGATTTGGTGAATTAGAGAGCTTAGCGTTTCAGCCTGGACGAAGCTATGCGTTTCTCAACTTTAAACATGATGAAGATGCCTTTGAGGCTATTGAATCTCTTCAAGGCTTCTCACTTTCTGGCAATCCTCTTAGAATCGAGTTTGCTAAGGCGGTTAGTCTCTTATCTTCTTCTCACTTGTTGTTGCCTTTTTCTATTTGTATTCTTGTTTTCGTTTATCGGATTTGTGATTATATGATTAGTTTTCGTTTCATTTGGTTATTAGACTGCTCTGAGTGCCTTGTCCAAGTTCATATGATTAGAAGAGTCCTAAGAGCATATCTCTACTTATGGAATGAACCTAAATATTAAGTTACCATTTGGTATTTCGAATGTGTTAGAATAACCTTAAAGGAATGATTGTTTAAGAAGAATTTTCATAGAAACTAGCTTTAATAAGTCTCTTATTTGACTGTAAGGATGATATTAATCCTTGTCTAAGTTCACAGTCGCACTCTATTTGGTAAATCACACAAATTTTAGCAGGCTTTTCATAATCCGTTTTTATAAAATGAACCAACTTATTACAATGCTTGAAAGTTTTTTTTTGTTATAAAATGCCTTAATGCTTGAAAGTTATCAGTTAGTGTGTCTCCAATAGATATGCTGAGTAATGTGCAGGCAATTCAATTGTGTTATAGTTCGATCTAGCACGAACCATTCTTAAAAGGAATGCTAGTTTAAGAAGAATTTTTTCAGTGAGTAATGATACTAGTTTTTATCTGTTTTTAGTAATCTCTTATTTGGTATTAGGTTGCTTTGAATTCCTTTTCTTTCCGACACTTAATCGTCGTATCTCAATGGTATCTCCTCATCATAGGCCTCACAGTTTGCTATATAAATCTGGGACATGAAATTTAGCATACTTTTTCCTGCTACAATTAAGTTTCTTTCATGTTAAATGTGAAAGTTATGTAGTTACATTGATAAATTACGTTTCTCTACATGGAAACTTAGAATCATTATCTATTAAACCACATCCAGGGCCATCTTTATCATCAAATATGCTTCCACATCAAAAGTATCCAGGTGTAACCTCACAAGCATTTACCTTTATCACATTCACAACACAAGCATCCACCTTTATCATTCACAACACAAGCATCCACTTTTATCATTCACAACACAAGCATACAACCATAAGTTGAGAAGCATTCAGAATGTTATTTGACAAATAAATATTAACTTGGTAGTAGATCCCAAGTGGGAGCTCTTTGTTCATTTGGTGAGAAATATGCTCTTAGCACTCTTGAGGAACATCTACATGTGTTGGAGGGAAATGGACCAGTGTTTAACAAAGAAATAAAAACAGAAATTTCCGATTAGCTTTCTTTCTAGCTTGGAGTCGATATTTACTAAATAACTTTGGATGATTCCAAATGCTTCAGCATCAGGTCCACATTCATTCAGAACTTATTGACCCAAGTTATGTTTGGCATTTGTCCACATGATGTTTATTGGATTGCTTTGTTGCATGACTTCAGTTTCCTATCGGTACTTATGAATATGAATGACATGATCATCTATATGATGTGCCGGAGTAACTTTTCCTAACTTCCACTGAGTCATTATGAACTTAAAGGTTACAAAGGATAAAAGTTTTAATTAGCTAGCAGTTGTTGACATCTTACATTTTTTCTAATTGATATGTCAGTCACCCACCATGGGTTAAAGTTCATCCTCATCTTCACCATGTTTCATAATTTGCATATGGTCTTATGCAACTTGCCAATGCCAAACAGACTCATGCTTTTGAAATGGTTTCCTATTTAGACACATTGGATTAGCTGATCAAAAGTAACATTTGTTTCATATGTATTACCATGTCAAGCCCTGTACCATGCCAACAAATTTGATTGTAACATTCATTGCCTTCTTGGTGATACTACATGGCCAAAAGTCTTAGACTTGATGTTTGTTTGTGATAAGGTTTAAATTTTGTGATGATTGCAGTGCCGTCATGTCTTAAAACTCTCGGCGACTAGTGATGATGTTTGTATTGCGTGGCTGCCTATTTATCACCTGTGTTAGCTGGTCATCTTATTCTCAGGTTATGAGTGTAAATATTTTGTGGATGTTAATTGGGTTGGTGTTGAAAATGGATCGTATCTCTTGTTTCCTTGATAACTTTAGTACCGTATGTTATTCCTTGTGATTAGCTTAGCATTTCGAACCTATCAAATGTCCATCAGAATTGTGAAAGCTTTTGGTATGTTCAGATATACTGGGTTACAGTGTTTTCAATATATAGTTTTCGTGTTTAAATTAATACCAGTGCTGTCTTCTTCTTTTTTTTGGTTCAAAAAGTGATATAATGCTATCTTTTTAGCATAAACAGTAGTGGTATTTTCAGGAGACCCATCAAATAACGTTCCTATTTCAGGTTCACGATTGATCTTACATTTCTTTCCATATTCTTCACGTATGGGCTAAAGCTGTGTATCATGTCCGCTCTATCCTGGAACATAGTGGGTCGCTATATAGATAGTTTTATGTGATTACTTGACCACCAATGTTAGCACTAAGGCTGATGACTATCTTTTTCCGGCCTAAAACTTGGAGAACCTTACTTGTATCTTTGTGATACTGTTTATTGCAGGACAAATCGTCAACTGGATCACGCACTGAAGAAATATATCGTCATGATGAACAGCGTTCTGCAGCAAGAGGGTCACCTTTTATCCAAAAGGACTCAAGAATGCGTTATGAGAGCCCTGACACATATAGCAAACCAAAAGTGAGTGATAGAAATGCAGAACCTAGTGAGGTATTATATATAGGATTCCCCGCTTCGTTGAAAGTAGATGAATCGCTCTTGAGAACGGTATTTTCTTCATTTGGAGAAATAACGAAAGTAACGGTATTCCCTGGTCGCAGTTATGCTTTTGTTCAATTCCGAAATCTGATTTCAGCTTGTAATGCGAAAGAAGCTCTTCAGGGGAAGTTATTTGGGAATCCTCGAGTGCATATTTGTTTTGCAAAGAGTGAACCTTCCTCCTCTAACAGTGGAAGAGGTCTGTCCTGTAGATCACTCTCTCCGTCTTACAGATCTGTTGATCGATTGGGATCTTCAGAAGGTTATGGAAGCATGAGCAGAATCCCCAGTGTGAGGGAACCACATTACATGGAAGATTCTGAAGATTACATGTTTAACAGGAAAGCAGCCTCAAGGCGCGATGGAGGTCCTGCATATGGAAGGTTGAGGTCTCAGGATATGCATGAATATCGCGCTAGTCCTAGGGAAATGGGTTCGGCATTCCGTGATGATCCTCACAGATTCCCGTCAAGGAGTTCAGTGTATGAAGAGCCATCCGAAGAAGACTACTACCATCAGGAAACGAAGAGACAGAAGACAAGATCCGTGCAGCCTGAGAGACATCAGCTTTCTGGTATAGAGCAAGAAAGACGCCCTTTTTCAAGTGGATCGGCTGATTTCTCGCGGAACTACGAGACTGGACAGCTAAGATACAAGCAAACGGTTGACCAGCCGTTGAATCTGGCTATACGAGAACCACATGATGAGTTAATGGGAAGTTATTCGGTTGTCCCTGATAAGAAAAGGTACACTCCTGAATTGAATCGACCATCACTAAAGGACTGGAACTGGGAAGGGACTATTGCAAAAGGAGGCAATCCTATTTGTCGTGCTAAATGCTTTCCTGTGGGCAAAGTAATGGACATGATGTTGTAAGTAGCTCTAAATCCTTTTTTTTTTGTATATTGTTTTTAAGACTTGTGATGAAATTTGTTTTTTTTTTTTTTATGGTTATAATTGCAGGCCTGAGTTTCTAGATTGTACGGCAAGAACTGGTTTAGACATGTTGGCGAAGCATTACTACCAATCATCTAAAGCGTGGGTGGTTTTCTTCGTTCCTGGAAGTGATGCTGATATTGTGTTCTATAATGAATTCATGCATTATCTAGAGGAGAAGCAACGTGCAGCTGTATCAAAATTGGATGACACAACAACGTTGTTCCTCGTACCTCCATCTGATTTCTCCGAGAAAGTACTTAAAGTTCCTGGGAAACTAAGCATCTCTGGAGTTATTCTGCGGTTAGGATATGGTGGTTCTGGATCTGGGCCTATCCAACAGCAAGATACAGACTTGTTAACCTATTACGGTGAAACATCATATGCACAGGCTAGTGGAGCTTTTCCTGATGTTGGAAACCAACAAAATCCGAATCCAATGCGTAGTGGTGGTGCTCAAGATGTTCAAAGTGCATCTACCGATCCATACTTCGAGAGCAAGTATGATCAGTTGAGCCATAGGGACTGGCCACCTCGTGATACAAACACCAGAAGTTCACAGATGCAAACCTTGATAGATCATAATACTGTTCAAGAGCATAGCAGGTTTGTTCATGGGAAGCAGCCAAATGCAGATCTAAACCGTTATCATGATACGGAAACTCCAAATCAGCCAGAGGCTCGAACAAGTTTAAGCCACGTGCAGACACCAAACATACCTCAATTGGTATCACCAGGAAATCCAAATGTACAGCTACAAGGTAGCAGCAACAGCCAACAAGAAGAAGAAAGTGAAGCTAATCCACAGAAGCGTCTACAAGCAACATTACAGCTTGCAGCAGCACTTCTCCAACAGATTCAACAAACTAAACCGAGTTGAAGATTAGACGCACGCACTGCATCGAGAGATCTTTTCATGGTTAACTAGTATGAGATCTTTTACATTCTTTCTTGCTGGTTAGTTAAAAATTAAAATGAAAAGAAAAGGTGCGGATGCAAGTATCTATTAATCGATCTAGGCAAAATCCTTTACAGATGCAATGACTGGAAAATGTAGCCTTCCCATATCTCGTTTACCTTATGTAAGAAACTAATATTCTCATATGCTTGTGCCGTTAACTTAAAAAGCGATTCATGTAAATAGAATATATTCTTAGGCCTTAGTTATTGATAACATTACAACATATCAATAATGATTCAATTCCGACAGTTAATATATCGGACATTCATTAGAGGAAGCTCTATGAGAAGCAAGAAACACACAACATTCAAAACAAACCATATGGCTGCAGGGCAAATTTGTTTATTTTCTACTCAAAAGTTCAACAAAAAAAGGAACATAAGAAGCGGGGATGTAATAATAATAAAAACAAAACATATAAGGGGAATATAGGTCCGAAAATTATGAAAAAAAACATGTAAAAATAGTGGACTCTACATAGTCTAGTAATGACAAAAAATAACAACACCTGAAATAACATCAACGGCTGAGATTTTATGTCGTCAAGGTATCAATCGATTTTGACAGATGAAAAGAGATAATGGACGAAGTAAAAGGAGGTGAGGAAGCCAATGGTTCCAGTAGCGAGCATGATTGCAATTGCCATAAGCAGAGAGTAACCAATATATAGCATAGCTGAGACTGGTCCGCTCAAACTTTGCAGATCAAAGACCAAATAGTTGATGGAGTAAGCAAATACGTACAACGCTACTGAGCCAGATGCGTAGAAAGCTTTCCACCACCATCTCCAATCTTCAACACAGAGGTGCATGTAGGTCAAGACCACTGATACTTCTGCGCACACGACTACCAAGAGAAGCAGGACTATGAGTAAGAAACCGAATACGTAGTAGAATCTCCCTAACCATATGCTGGAGAAGATGAAGAACAGTTCTATGAATAGTGTTCCAAAAGGAAGGGTTCCTGCTCCAAGGACTAGAAGCCATGATGGGTATTTTCGTTCAGGGATTTCCCTTGGGATCTGGTTTGTTCTTACGGGAAACTGGATTGCCTCTGCTCGTGTGCCTAAGAATCCTCCAAACAGAGTAAGAGGAACCGAGATGCAGAACCATAGAGCCAAGAGCTCAAAGTACAAAGAGATTGGGATGGCTCCAGTGCTCTTGCTGCTCCACAGAAGGAAGTTCAACACTGTTAATATAACAAAAGCAATACCCGGGAAGAAGCATGCAATAGACCAGGAAAGTGATCTCCATCCTTCTGAAGTTCCCTTGACGGTTCTCCAGAGACGGACACCAGCATACCCAGCAGCTATACCCAAAAACAGATAGAGAATAATCATCCCGGTTAGTAACATTCCTCTTGAAGCAGGTGACATGAATCCAAGTGCTGCGAAAACAATGGTGACAACAGCCATTCCTGTAATTCGAACCCCATCTCCCACCATTATGCATAGAAGCTTTGACATTTCTGGTTCTCTAAACACATCTCCAACAACAAGTTTCCATCCAGAGAGCTCCTCATTCATCTGTGCCTGCGCTTCCTTGTCCAGTTCCTCATACTTAGTTAAATCCCTTCGCACTGTCCTCAGGAATATGACAAAAACAATCCCGGCGAGAAAGAAGATCACCATAAGTGAGTTCAGAATAGAGAACCAATGAACACGAGCACCTTCCATTTTCAAATAAGCATCCCATCTGGATGGCCATCTTGTCTCACTCTTAACAAATTCAACTTCATAAGTGAAGGTTACTCTCTCACGTTCTTTTATGATCTGAGCTTTGTCAAGCTCCAGCGGACAGTTAACTGAAGGAACAGAGTCATACATGTGAAGTTTTGTCATTTTATCAGGGTCATACTTAACACTACAAGGAACAACCTCAAATCCAACAATCTCATATCCCCGCGCCTTCTTTTTATCAGCTTCAGATATCACACCCATACCTTCTTCACCGGTACCAATAACTTCCATGACATTGCCTTCGTATTCATGGACCAAGACCTTAAACTTGAGATGATTAATGATGTAATCATCATTGCTGTTTGGTGGCGAATACCCAACAGGATACCCAGTCCACTGTATGGTTACTCCATTTTGCTTAGCAAATCTCAAAGCTGGCAAGTTATCCAGAATCATATTAACTTGATACAACTCACGTGTTCTCTGTTTCAAGAGCTTGACCTCATGCTCATTCAAAGGACTTGTAGTGCAGAGGTAAAGAGACTCATTAGTTCTCATCCGAAACCTATAAGCGGAGTTATCAATCTGATCCCCCATGAGAAGCTCCCCAAGATTCTCAGCACTTTTCTTAATCCCCTCAAGCGGTGGACAGTAAGGAAGACTATAGAAGCCGAAAGGAAGCTCGGTCTCTATAGAAGTCAAGGAATTCACTTTCGCGAAAATAGGATCTCCATCTGAATAGGTATGCATATAACTCCCTGGCAAATAGAACCCATTGCAAAGCTGACCAACAAACACCAACAAGACGAAAACTCGGTACACACCAAACATTTTAACCTCCTGTATAAAAACAAAACCTCTTTCACATTAGTAAATCTTTTCCATTGTGATTGAGTCATAAACTTTCATAATCAATATAATGAAATGGATATCCAAATATGCCTTACAACAAACATTACTCATGCAGTTTAGATCTAGACACCAAATTCATATATTCCAAAATCTGACCAATACACATCAAATAATTTGAAGTTTCTGTTTACAATTAAAATCTCTTTCACATTCGTAAATCCTTCCAAATGTGATTTATTCATAGAGTTTCATATAATAATTTTACAGGAAATGCAAATCCATAGATACTTTAGAACATATATTAATCATGCATTTAGATTAATACACCAAATTGGATTCGTAGTTACCAGATTCGGAATTAATTTCATATAGAGCGAATCAGATCGGCGAATCAAAATATTGAAAACAGTGCGACGAGTTTCGAATTGGAATCAGATCCCAATGGAACATAAACGTAAACTAATAACCCAAAACTAATTGTGATTTTTAAGTAACAACGAAATGTTCATACAATACCAAAATCAAAAGCCGATGTAATCACAGATCTCAGAGTTTCGGGGAATGAAAAGAGCAAACCTGAAGCAGATCCAGGTACGGCGATCTTCGACGGAGTCAGATCCAGAGATAGGAGAAGGAGTTGTGTTTCTCAATCGCTCTCTTCTTTCTATATGTGACGATGCTAATCTCTCTCTCTCCTTGCCTTGCTTAATGCGTTCGCAAAGAGAGTGAATAACGAAGATCAAGAAAATCGTGGGTGGGTAATTATCCTCTACGACGCAAACATATATCTGTCGGTGCTATGATCACCGTGCCTAACCTCATCTACGGTCTAGATTTATAATAGCTAATAGTTAATTATTATTTATATGACGTTAGGCTAAATTACCAGATTTTGAAACAAAATGAAGTTTATAACCATACTAGATTACTAGTATTTTTCACCCGTAGTACGTACGGCAGTCGGCAAAAGAAATTAGTATCCTGTATTTTTATTTTAGATAACATATACTGTATTTTATAGATAAATTAAAGAGAAATTGCCCTATGAGAAATATTTTATAGAATAACAAATATCAAAATATATTGAGAAAGTTCCTAGGATAGTCCTGTCCTAATTCTTTTTGACGCATCAAAAAAATAGTTTGATATAATTAGCATTATTCTGATTTTAAAAGTCAAATATATCCTTAATTTTAAATGGGGGTATTTTCTCTATTTTGTTTTCTTTTTATTTTTTTTCTCTCCAGCTTTCTTCTTCACCAAAAAATCGGTGGCGACGTATAAAATTTACGGAGAAATTTGACGACGATAAATACGATGACAATACACGGCGAATAAGACGGCGACAAAATCAGCGAAAACGAAGGATAAATCGTCGGCGATTTCTAGGTTTGTTCAATTCAATTCGATTTTTTTGGATTTTCTGAATTATGTAATTTATGATCATACTTATCTTCTCAACGGTTATGCATCATCCTATCTTGTATCCAGATAAAAGATTTCGTAAAGTGAATACATATGGACGATCATGCTTCTGTAATTTATGAGCATGCTTCTCTTCTCAACGATTTGCTTTATTGAAGATGAATTTGAAATTGGAGAGTTTTTTTTGTTTACTTTGCTCTTTTTCAGTGTTTTTTTAGCAATGTAGCTAATATTTTGGTGTCATGCTTTTTACCGCATCTTTGTTTTGATGAATTTTTGCTTTCACAGATGTTGAATCTCTATTCTGTATGTAAAGAGTGAAATTTAAGTGATTTCACTGATAAGAGAGAGTGGACTTTTTTTGTTGATTCTGATAAAGGAGCATCGGTTTTTGAGATTGATGAGGATGTCAAATTCGTGGATTTGTTAGATATGGTCATTGATGACTTTGGAATTGAAGATAAAGAAGTTAGACTTAGTTATGAACTTCCTCAGAGTTTGAAAGTGCTCCTAAAGGTTTCTCCGCCTGTGTTTATACGTAATGATCGCCGGCTTAAATCTTTCATCAAGAAACTTAAAGAAGATGCAGTAATCATTAGCCTGTTTGTCACTGTAAGAAATTCTTTCTAAAATCATTAGCCTATTTTATGTTTTATTACAATTGTTTTTTTCTTTACTTTGCAACTTTTCATTTTTGTGTATTCAGGTTTGTGACAAAGGTAGTATCAACCAATCAGGACATATAGATGAATCTGATTCTCACAGAAATCAACTGGTAATTCTTTTCCTTGTTCACAGTTTTTTTCTCTTGTTTTTTTCTGTATGATTTTAGGAAGGCTTTTCCTAAATCTATTATAATGCTTCCTAAATCGATATTCATGTGTGTGATTTTTGATCCAGTCATTGGGAGTGGTGAACAGTCCACGTATGCATCAACGTGGAACACATTCTATGTCCGAAGACCATATGAATGTCCAAGTTTTTAGTTGATTTTTGTGTATGAGTTTTAGGAAGGCTTTCCTAAATCTATTATAATGCTTCCTAAATCGATATTCATGTGTGTGATTTTTGATCCAGTCATTGGGAGTGGTGAACAGTCCACGTATGCATCAACGTGGAACACATTCTATGTCCGAAGACCATACGAATGTCCAAGTTTTTAGTTGATTTTTGTGTATGAGTTTTAGGAAGGCTTTCCTAAATCTATTATAATGCTTCCTAAATCGATATTCATGTGTGTGATTTTTGATCCAGTCATTGGGAGTGGTGAACAGTCCACGTATGCATCAACGTGGAACACATTCTATGTCCGAAGACCATACGAATGTCCAAGTTTTTAGTTGATTTTTGTGTATGAGTTTTAGGAAGGCTTTCCTAAATCTATTATAATGCTTCCTAAATCGATATTCATGTGTGTGATTTTTGATCCAGTCATTGGGAGTGGTGAACAGTCCACGTATGCATCAACGTGGAACACATTCTATGTCCGAAGACCATACGAATGTCCAAGTTTTTAGTTGATTTTTGTGTATGAGTTTTAGGAAGGCTTTCCTAAATCTATTATAATGCTTCCTAAATCGATATTCCTGTCTGTGATTTTTGATCCAGTCGTTGGGAGTGGTGAAGAGTCCACGTATGCATCAACGTGGAACACATTCTATGTCCGAAGACCATATGAATGTCGAGGTATTTTAGTTGATTTTTGTGTATGAGTTTTAGGAAGGCTTTCCTAAATCTATAATAATGCTTCCTAAATTGATATTCCTGTCTGTGATTTTTGATCCAGTCGTTGGGAATGATGAACAGTCCACGTATGCATCAACGTGAAACACATTCAATGTCCGAAGACTAAACCCTTGCATCCATGCAATAGCTGCTGCTAAACGAACAAGGGGGGGGGACGAGTATAAGCTTGTTGATGATTTTTACAGAAGGGATACATGGTTTAAGGCTTACTCTGAGAGCATACATCCTTGTGGTGATCTATCGACATGTTCTTTTCTCGATAATTTGTCTCCTTGGTTTTGCGGTCCTCCATCAACGAAGAAGAGTAGTGGAAGACCACCTAAGAAGAGGAAGAGAGCGGCTGGAGAATTTGGTGTGCCGGGTTCAAAGTCTCAAGGACATAAGTGCAGTAGATGTGGCATAGGAGGACACAACAAAAGCACATGCAAGAATCGGATATGAAGAACAAGAGGACATGCACGAACAGGATATGAACTTTCAACTTTATATCTTTTTATTTTTATGAAGCATTTGCATTGTTTTAGGAACCCTTTCCTAATATACTGTGTTACCAATTTTAAAAACTCAACATTTTTCATGTTCTTTTTTTGGGTTTTTTGCCTAGTTGGATTGTTTACCATAACCTTTTTGCTTCAAACAGACACAGATGCTTATGAAATCCTTCATAAACGTGTGTAAATGTTTCCTAAATTATTTCATTAATTTAGGAAACACTTACACATATTTAGAAATGCTTTTAGGAATCATTCCCAAATTTTTCCTAAACCAATACGAATATTTTCAGTAATATTTGATAAGATAGGTTGTTCCTTCTTTATAGTTTTAACAGTTTTTTACTTCATAATTTAGGAAACAGTTACACACATTTATGAATGCTTTTAGAAATCATTCACAAATGGTTTTTAGGAACCCTTTCCTAAAATATTTCTTTAAACTATGAAATATAAACCAGCAAAATAAACAGCACAACAGCAAAAATAAACTTTGCTCAAAAGGAAATACCATAATCGAAAAATCAACAAACCAACATTTTTCATAACTAAAAACCATGTTCCGATTTATCAAACAAGTACCATGTTCAAAAAACAAATTTAACAACACCTGTTACATAACCAAACTTAACAACACAAAATACCATGTTCAAAAAAAAAACTGAAGTTCAAAGTATAAAAACATAACTGAAAACAGAGAAAAATAATTCAGTTGACAGATCTGAGGTAGTCTCCGAGCATGGAGGGCATAGGCCAAGTCTTGTCCAAGCCGACCTTTTCCCAATCCTTTGGTTCCGCTTTGAGCCTGCGCTTCCACAACAACCTCTCGTATTCCTGAGACACCTGTTACAAAAGAGAAACAAAATCAAAAAGAGACTTTATGAATGCTTTTTCCTAATTCTATAATAACTCTTCCTAACTTTATGTATGTACTCATTCAAATCAAAACTCATTAAAATAAAAACCAATATCTATGCGTTATAAAAATTTCCTAAATTAAGATATTTCTATATACCTTCTTGTTCCTACCTATCTACATATAGTTGTCAATGTACCTTTTAGTAATACTGATGAACCTCCATTTTGTCTTTCTCTAGTAGCGTCTATATCCACTCAATTGGAGGTTTAATCTCTCCAGTGTAGAAATAATAAAGATCCTCATCGAAATACGGCTCCTCATCAAAATCCGGAAGAGGATTTTCCTCGGTTGATGGAGTTCGACTTTGAGGGGGAGATGGAGTTCGACTTGGAGGGGGAGATTGATTCATGGTTTGAGCATCAAATTCCGTATCGGATTCTGATGTCGTTCTTGAACGGCGAGGAGATGAAATGGTTGGAGATGGTGGTGTTGGAGATCTGGAATGAGATGAAAAGTTAGGACTCGACATGGTCATAGATTTTTTTTAGTGAGAATATCAAGAAAAATTTAGTGATGAATTGATTGTGAAGATAGCGTGTAGATATACATATAGAACCAGAAAGCTGCAACTCTTAAACTCTCCATTGCATCGTTTAGTGTACCATCAGTTATGTTTCCAAGGCAGTTTTAAATAAAAATATCCCACACTAACTGGGCTAAAAAACCATTGTAATTATAAGTCCAATTCATACATAAACCCAATAGTCCAATTCATACATAAACCCAATAGTCCAATTCATTTGTTTTTAGCCCCATTTTTTTGATAAATTGGAAACTTGTCTTAGTGTGTTAGGAAGCATAACATCTACTGATGCTTCCGAAATCCTTCCTAAATGTGTGTAAATGTTTCCCAAACTATTTCAATAATTTAAGAAACACTTACACATATTTAGGAATCATTTTCCCAAACTTATCTTAGTGTGTTATGAAGCCATTATAATATATAACTTAGTTTGTGATATCACTTTTGTTTAAAATGAAAACCTATGTTATCACTTTACGTTGTTATTAAGTTGTTTTATGATATAAACTTATGTTATGACTTTTTGTGTATCACAAACTAAAAAATACTTATATTATCACTGTCCTTTCTTTATTGTTTTATTTTTTTTGGAAATTCATTCTCTTGTTTTAATCAGAAAAACATTTTTTAGGAAGTATTTTTCTATGTTTAGCAAACTGTAGTTCAAACAAAAATAAATACACAACTGAAAACAAACTGTAGTTCAAAAAAAAAAAACAAATACAATTTGAAAGAAGACCAGAGCTTCAGTTGAGAGATCTACAGTGGTCTCGGAGCACGGGGGGCATAGGCCAGGTCTTGTCCAAGCCGACCCTTTCCCAATCCTTTGGTTCCGCTTCGAGCCTCCGGATCTCACTCTCCACCTTCTGAACTTGCTCGACCAAATGATTGTGCTGCGTCACCAACTCAACGTGTTTCTCATTCATATGTGACAAAATAGAAACCAAATAAAAAATTAACTTTTATGAATGTTTTTCCTAATTTTATAATAACACTTCCTAATTTTATGCATGTACTCGTTCAAATAAAAATTCATTTTCCTAATTCTACTCACTTTTTATGAGAAGAACTTCCTAAATTAAGAAAAATGACGAAATTTACCTTTTCGACGAAATTCGTAACCTTGTTTTTGTCTTCCTGTGGGAGCGTATTCGTCCACACAGTCGGAGGGTTCACTTCATAAGCGAAGAAAAAACGAGGCTCCACCTCGAAATCCTGAAAAAGATTTCCCTGGGGTGATGGAGTTCGATTTGGAGGTGGTGATGGAGTTCGACTTGGAGGGGGAGATGGAGTTCGACTTGAAGGAGGAGATTGATCCATTGTTTGAGCATCAGATTCCGTATCGTATTCTGATGTGGTTCTTGATCGGCAAGGAGATGAAATGGTTAGAGATGGTGGTGTTGGAGATCTGAAACGAGATGAAAAGGAAGGGCTCGACATGGTTGGAGATGGGCTTTTTAGTGAGAATATGAAAAGTTTTAGTGATGAATAGATAGTGAAGAGAGCGCGTACATATAGAATCAGAAAGTTACAACTCTTCAACTCCCCTTCAACGATTGCATCGTTTAGTGCACCATCAGTTATTTTTCCAAGGCAGTTTTAAATCAAATTAACCCACACTAATTAGGCTAAAAAACCAATGAAATTATAAGTCTAATTCATACATAAGTCCAATTCATTGTTTATAGGCCCATTCATAAACATCTACTGATGCTTCCGAAATCCTTCCTAAATGTGTGTAAATGTTTCCCAAACTATTTTCATTAATTTAGGAAACACTTACACATATTTAGGAATCATTTTCCCAAACTCATCTTAGTGTGTTATGAAGCCATTCCTAAACAGCTAGTGATGCTTCCGAAATCCTTCATAAATGTTTGGAAATATTTCCCAAACATTTTCTAAACCAATACGAATAATTTTCATTGACAAAAAAAAGTGATAATATAAGTATTTTTTAGTTTGTGATATTACAAATAGTCATAACATAAATTTATAACATAAAACAACTTTAATAACAAAGTAAAGTGATAACATAGGTTTTCATTTTAAACAAAAGTGATATCATAGCCAAAAATAATCATTGTCACTACATTTTTGTCTAAATGATCATAAATCTTGATTAAAACAGTCAAATGTACTGTATACTAAACCACTCCTTAGGTCGTGAATAACTTCATCACATATCTTGTAGAAATCTGTTATCATCAAGGAGTGACACTGGATATTTTTAAGCACAAATACCCCACAGTTTGATATTGTGTTTGACTTCAGGCCTTCTTCACAAGTGTTCACAATTTTGAAAGGAGCCATGTTCTTCATAGGCTTCAGGTTCTCACCAATGGAGAGGAGAGGAGGTATCATCTCTACACAATATAATTATGATCACATATATAATCATAGTTTTATAAATTTAGTAAAGTAAGACTTTTCAAGTATTTTTTGTTACCTGCTATTTTTGAAACAGTTTCCAAGTTTTTCAATTTGTTCTCCTGTGGATGGTTGCAGGCGAAATACTCTATTGTTTTGTTCTTCACGTTTATCGCAAACCCTATCCAGTGTTTACCAAGCTTAGTAACTTCATAAATGATGTCCACATCTTTCTTCTAGTTCTTTTTTGGATAAGAGTCTCCTCTTGCAACTTCATTCACAGAGTCCGGGAATGTTTTCTTAGTATGCCCTTTCTTAAAACTGCTGTATGATTTTAACAACTCGCTGAAGACGTTGGTGTTGCAGAATGATGCTTTTGGAAACCGGTTGTTGTGGAAGTAAGGTGCATCTTTATTACGAAGAGAATTAAAATAATTCATTACGGCGTTTATGTGCTGCATTTATATATTTAAGGAAAACAAAGTTAATAATTCAACCACATATACTTTCCTAAATCACTACAGCTTCTTCCTAAATCATTCCCAAATCAACACTTATGCTTCTTAAATCATTCCTAAATATATACTTGTCCTTCCTAAATAATTCATGAATCATTCCCAAATCAGTATATATGCTTCCCGATTCATTTCTTAAATCAACACTTATGCTTCCTGAATCAGTACATATGCTTTTGAACATAAATATAGATGAGCTTTCTTACCTCTTCGGTGACATGATAGTTCCCATCATCCAGCCTGCTGAACCACTCCGAGTTAGCTTCGATACAACCAATCATGTGTTAGTTAATTTAATTTTGTTAGTTAACTTCTTTTTAGCACAAAACATTAAGTATAAACGCATGATGATTATAGATAAGTATACACTTACTTTAGTGTCCTCTCTCATAACAATTCGTAATATCTGTTTAGTTGAGTCACTGCTGGCGACAAAAACGGATCCAGAAGTGTATTTGGTTCAGGTGTTTTGGCTAGTGCCGGGTTTGGAGGAGCTTTGTATGGAGTTTTGACTATGCTAGCTACTTTTGCATCCTGTATGCTCCTCCTTAGAAAAACCTTTAAAGGATTTCCTGTTTCTGCAACCTTCATCTTTTTATGTGGATGGTCATCTGCTTCACTTGTTCTCTTCATCTTCAATTTCTCACGTACATCCTCACCCTGAATCGTTTCTTCCAACTGAAACAACCAAATTTTTGTAAGCAGCAATATCAACTTTATATAACTATATATGCTTAACAAGCATTCCTAAATCAACATTTATGCTTCCTAAATCATTCCCAAATCACTACAAATACTTCCCAAATAATTTATAAATCAACTCTTATGATTCCTAAATACATTTCTACCAAATAGCAGCAGCAAGAAATCGATATTTACCTGAACATTCGGTGGAGGATTCCATTCACCGTTCACCCATTCTCTATTAGATCCTTATGTTCTTAATGTTGAACTGAAGTACCTTAAACTTGTGCTTTATATTGACTGAAACCTTTGATTTCATTTGAAAGACTTTTATAAATCCAGCACACCAATGATCAATATGGAACACTTCTACCTTCTGCATCAGATCTAAAATTGTGTATGTTTCAATAGGTTCTTCTGGTTGAGGAAATGGAGGCAGATGAGGGCGTATCCTCAACATTGAGACTATTTCGGTATGCTTGGTAGAGTTCTGTTGTACATATCTTCATACTCCACAACAAACATCCTCGACTCAAGTTGTGTCTCCATCTCTTGCTTCACTTTCGCTACAAACCACTTCCCATCAGGATATGCTATCTTCACCCTTGAAACGGGCATCAAGTGTTGTGGAACTTCTGGGATATCAACATGCATCCACATGTACGTGTTAGTAACTATTGATATATAATTTTATCAAATTTCTGAGTTTTTAGTATACCTTTGATTGTGATGCTCGAAGAGATTGTAACACAACAGCTGCATCCTCTGTCTCCTCTGAGTCCGCTATGCTCTGATCTACATCTTCCATTTCTGTATCAGCAGCATCAGGCATTTCTTCATCTCTCTGACTCTTCTCTGTAACAGTAGTAGTAGCAGCAATAGCCTTGTCCTTTTTGCTCTTATTCTTCTTTGTAACATCAGTAGCAGCATCAACAGCCTTGTCCTTTTTGCGCTTATTCTTCTCTGTAACAGTAGTAGCAGCAGCATCAGTCTTGTCCTTTTCGCTATTGTTCTTCTCTTTATCAGCAGCATCAGTAGCAGTTGTCTTCTCCTTTTTTCTCTTTTTCTTCTCTGTAACATCAGTAGCAGCAGCATCAGCTTGTCCTTTTTGCGCTTATTCTTCTCTTCATCTGCAGCATCAGTAGCAGCAGCAGCAGCTTTGTCATTTTCTCTCTGATTCTTCTCTTTATCAGCAGCATCAGTAGCAACAGCCTTGTCCCTTTTGCTCTGATTCTTCTCTGTATCAGCAGTAGCAGCAGCAGCAGCCTTGTCTTTTTTGCTCTGATTTTTCTCTGTATCAGCAGTAGCAGCAACATCAGCCTTATCTTTTTCTCTCTGATTCTTCTCTTTATCAGCAGTATCAGTAGCAATAGCCTTGTCCTTTTTGCTCTGATTCTTCTCTGTATCAGCAGTAGCAGCAGCAGCAGCCTTGTCCTTCTGATTCTTCTCTACCGCTACATTTGTTTCTGAGGATATATGTGGTTGTGCGACAACAGGATTACACCACTACAAAATGGTTAACTTTGTTAGAAACAATTATTACAATTTTATTAAAGCCTTTCTTAAGTCTTAAATGACAGATAATGTCAACTATACCTCAACATTTTGTTCTGTGTTGCTTGATGGTTGTGTCACAGCTGGAGTCAGAGGTTGTGTCACAGCTGGAGTCAGAGGTTATGTCACAGCTGGGGTAAGAGGTTGCGTACAATCTCTACCACTTCTTGATTATTGTATCACAGCAGGAGTCAAAGGTTGTGTACCATCTCTACCACTCTGCAAAATAATTCATCTTTTTATGAATATTTTTAACTATAATTAAGGACGCTTCCTACATATGCTTCCTCAATCACTAAAGATTCTTCTCAAAATCACTACAGATGTTTTCCTAAATCAATACAGATTGCTTTCCTAAATCACTACATATGCTTCCTAAATTCCTAAAGATGATTTCCTAAATCACTACAGCTTCTTCCTAAATCCATGTATACGCTTCCGAAATATCATACATATGCTTCCTAAATCAATACATATGCAAAATAATTCATCTTTTATGAACGAAAAAATCTTACTTCAGCAAATAAAAAGATATCATTTGTCAGCTGTTGTGTGGTTGCTCAGCACTCTCATTTTGGGTTATCTCCTCTTGTGTTGGCTCAGCTCTTGTGTTAAGTGGATCTTTCTTTTCCGTGTCCTTTTTATTGCTTGAGAGTCGGGTAATCTTTAAACAATAACTCATCAGTCCAAAATTGATAAATATTTCTAAATTACTTTTCAGAGTTATGAAGACCATACCTTATGAATCAAACCATCTAACTGAAAGTAATCTTCTTCATCCATCACTTTGTCACTCTTTGGAGAAGCCCTCTCATGACTTGAACCTTCATCCAACACTTTGTCACTCTTTGGTGGAGGACTCACTATCGGTTGAATCTCTCTTTCACTGTCTGTTGAATCTTCAGTTCCCTTGTCACTCTCTGTTGTAGAAGAACTCAAAGTGCATGATTCATCATTGTCATGTGCCATGTTCTCTCCTGTCGAGTAACTCGCACCAGATACATTTTCCGGCTGACTAGATACGAAGCCAGGTGTTCTCTGACTATCCCTTTGATGACTTTGTTCATTAATCCGCAGCTTCTTCTCAATTTCGGATAACCTGTCTTTGATAACCTTGTTGCCATTCTCAACTCTCTTCATAGCTTTATTACCTTCCTCAACCATCTTCATGAGGATTGTAAGCTTCATTCCATTGAATCTCTTGAAAAAGAGCCTATGTCAGCGGATCTTCTCTGTTTTTCTGGAAACGGATAGCGCAGCTTTTGTTTCCCTATTTCATCTAATGCTTCATAGCAATCCAGCTTCTTATTTTCCCACCGTTGAACTGTTATCTTTAACTCCTGCTTCACAAAACCTATTAGCGTGTCAACATCTTGATCGATGTTATCTTCCATAGTGACGTTTTCCTCGACATCGTCAGGAATCCTTGGAAGAATGCATACTACATGCAGCTGCGAAAACAAAAAAACCAAAAAATATTAGCTACAGATCATATTACTCTTAACTTCAGAACATTCCTAAAACTTTTCCTAAATCAGTCCAAATGCTTTCTAAATCGCTACAGATGCTTCCTAAATCATAAATTGTTAAGGAGAATTACTTACATCCTGTTTTGCTTCTACTTGTAAAACTTCTTCAAAACCTGGGTTCTTCAGCTGCTTATACTTTTCACACAAAAAAGCTGTTGCTGGGGCTGATCTGTCAATGGTAGAGTAAGCCGACTGAAGCATTGGTATGGATTCTAGAATCCAAATGTGTAGCGCTAATGTGAACCTATGAATGTCGACTGAAACTCTTGAAAGCTTGTCCTTAGTTATTTTCCCCACTGATTCTAACAGAAGCTCATATGCACTTTTTCCCCCATTGATGCTTCATCATAGACTCAAGCTTGGTTGCTTTCTCTAATTACTCTCTTCGATATTTAGCTGATGAATATCGATGGAGGAAGATATTTTCAGTTAATAGCAGCATCCCTAAGCAGAACTTCTCGTCATATGCATTCCTAGGAGCTCTTCTCATCATATCAATTATGTCTTCTGATGTGTGACTCTCCTGCTCCAATTCATCCCAATCCCAGTGTTCTTCATTCTCTTCATTCTCTTGAATCCATTGACTGCATTTTAGACCAGTCACCATATGAAATTCTCTAATAGAGAATCTAATAGGCTGTCCACCAAAGTGGAATAACAACTCATTTCGCTTCTTGGTCACCATTTTTCTGGCCAGTATGCAATGGAGAATCTTGCCTGAGAGCGTCATCTTTCCACTTGAATAAAATTTGCTCTCTAGATGCTTCTTAAATCAGTCTATATGCTTTCTAAATCAGTTCAGATGTTTCCTAAATCGCTACATATGCTTCCTAAATCAGTCTAGATGCTTCCTAAATCGCCACAGAGGCTTCCTAAATCAGTCCAGATGCTTCCTAAATCGCTACAGATGCCTCCTAAATCAGTCCAGATGCTTCCTAAACCAGTCTAGATGCTTCCTAAATCAGTCTAGATGCTTCCTAAATCAGTCCAGATGCTTCGTAAATCAGTCTAGATGCTTCCTAAATCAGTCCAGATGCTTCCTAAATCGCTACATATGCTTCCTAAATCAATCCAGATGCTTCCTAAATCAGTCCAGAGGCTTCCTAAATCAGTCCAGATGCTTCCTAAATTGCCACAGAGGCTTCCTAAATCGCTAAATCAATACAAATACTTCCTAAATCAATACAGATGCTTTTCTCAAATCCTAAAAAACTACAAATCCTTCTCAAATACAGATGCTCAAATACTCAAATCAATACATATGCTCAAATTCTTCCTAAATGCTTATTAAATCTTTCACAAAAAATGCTTTCTAAATGCTCATCAAATGCTTTCTCAAATGCTTCTCAAAAAGGTTTCCTAAAATACTACAGATCTTTCTTAAATGCTTCCTAAATAACTTCATATACTTCACAAATCTCTTATTTTACCAAATCATTCCTACGCATGCATTCAATTACACAGACATTCAAGTTTGAATTATGTCGAACACTTTATATGCATCATCAATTCTACACATTTAAATCAAATTTGATGATATCCAAAACACACAACACAAAAATTGTTGATACCCAACACACAAAACACAAAATCGATTCAATTCACATACATAAATATTCATCAATGAAGACCTAAATCTATTAAAACACAAAATCGATTAAAAATTTACAAAATACCTAAATCGATTCAAAGCAAAATCAAATCCAAAGCAGTATAATGAAAACTCATCGAGATTCAGAAGCAAAAAGAGCATATAATACCTATTTTGACAAAATCTCGAGATTGATATTGTCGGGGCCGGAATTGCGAGATCGGGGCCGGAATTGCGAGATCGGGGCCTGAATCGCAAGATTGATATAGTCGGGGCCGGAATCACGATATTGATATAGTCGGGACCGGAATCACGGGAGATGGAAACCTAAATCGCTGGGAAAAAAAATGGGAAAGTTGATGAAGAAAAAAAAAAGAAAAAATGCTATTTGTGAAAAATGTTATATTTTTAAAAGGAAGGATATAATAGTCTTTTATCTTTTAATGAATGCTAAAACAGTCCAAATTTAAGCGTGGGTGTTATGTAAGTCCCAAAAACTAAATACAGTGCTAAAATTGAGAATTGCCCAAATATATTTTGCCTCAAAACTTGATATATCAAGATGACTCTTCCTTCAAACAATTATTTAATTAAATAAATGTATCCAACAAACAATAAAAAGAAAAGTTATGGAGATGAAAAGAAAACAGAGCAAATAGAACTTTTTATTATTATTCTTATATTAAAATTAAATTTAAGAATAAATTAATTTGAAGATTGAACATAAGATGTGAAAAATAAATTAGTATAAGGTAAAGAAAAAAAAAAGACTATGTATGAATAAAGATTTTCATATACCTTAACAGAAGGTGCCAAAATAGAGAAGAAAAAAACAAATAATCTGATAACAATAGAGAGGAAAACAAATGAAAAACAATAAAGAGAAAATTGGAATCAAATTCATTAAATAGATTACCTACATATAAAGAAAAAATAAACTACCAAACATATAGCATTACAAATGTTGGTATTACAATAAACATATCCTCAGTTACTATGAAAAAAATACTTGTTAATGGAATTTAAATTAAAAGTCTAATTATGTCTAATCCTAAAGTCTGAGAATTGCAGAACTCTATTCCCAGTCAAATAGATATGCAAAATAAATCACACAAGATGAATTTTTTGACGAGAATCGAATGAAATATTTGAACCTGGTTTGAAAGGCATAATCAATGTCAAAGCAGAGGTAGTAGCACTACCTACATACTGTCTTTCTTTGAGCCTGGAATGTCATTGATAAACATTTTACAATGAGAACGCACAGGGGGTTTAATACGACTAATACTATGCCTTTCGTTTTGCTTCAGTGGAAAGTAAGTTCTTGGATAGGTCTAGTAAACCTTACTTGAAAATTCTGGCAGACACTTTTGGCAACAATTTGCGAAGATTGTTATATGAAATGTTGCTGAACATTAAGAATCAATAACAAATAAGTTGGTAAATATTTTCCAAATGTATTTTGTTTGTCTATGGAACAATAAAAAGCAGAACTTAACGACATACATTAGAGTGGTTCCCTCTCCCTTAGATAGAAAATGCAGGTTCCTAAAGGACTATTATTGTTTAACCACCTAAAAGTCAACTGAAAAAGAACAGAATAAAAAGAATACTGAGAATTGAATGGAAATTTTTAAAAACATGCAATAAAAGAATAAGTGTGAAACTCTAAGAGCACTCACAAGTAACTCAAGTTATAGGGTTCTCCAAATGCAGTTGACATCTGAACCTTCTCCAAACTCTCAATCGTGTCGAGAATTGGCGATAGATTGCATTTTTTTTTGCAACAACCTATACCACTAAACCTAAAGCTCGGCAAGAACAAAATTTTAGAAGAAGAATTAAACATAACAAAGGCTATAATAGTTTACACATATTATAGATAGGTGAGGTTTCCGGTTCTATGAGACAATGTAACATACAAGCATTGGCAATAAAGTCCCATGTTTCATAAGAAAACAAGACAGCCTCGGAAATCACAGTGCAGAGACAAAGCCATCACTCCAAGTGACCATTCTCCAACTACACAAAGATAAACTGAAAGCACATCCCAATTCTCAAGAACATTTTACAGATCATTCAATTCATTTTTTAGAGCCATCAAATCCAAAAAATGAAAAAAAATTAAGATTGAAAGAACAATTCTAGCCTCAAGTTCGTATAAATTCTCTTGTTACCAATTCACCATAGATTTAACCAGAGATCGAAGCAAACTTAGATTTAATAGAAGAGTGCCTTACATTCTTTGTAAATTGAGGTTCGCCAACACTGAAAAGGTCTACCCCAAATTTCTTCACAAATCCAGTATATCCTTCATAAACACAACAAATTCGAAGAAATTTATGCCGGATGTGGGTGCTAAAACTCACAAGTTATATTTTAGATGTGTTAGCAATAACCAAGGGGGCTAGACTCTTGTGCAAAGCAAAGATTCTTAATAGCTGAATGAACCAAAAGGGGTTTTATTGATATTTATCAGAACTACAAAAGAGAGAATGAACAAGAACAAAGTGGAAGCTCTCGGCGAGTGGTTTTATTGTTGGTTCTAGGGTTAAAACAAGATGATCATACAAAAGATGAGCTCTCGACAGGAGTGATACTGGATAAAAATCTGTAAAGTTTCCGAGTTGTGGTTGAGATTTTTTCTAAGTATTTTGACAAAGATTGAATTCGCGCCACTTAGGGAGAAATAAGATAAGATGCTTTTGGTGTACCCACATCGGGCTGGTGTAAAAGCGTATATTTGAAACAGTTAATAAAAATATTTGTTGCTTTAGTCCTGCTCTGGATTTTGTGATACTTAGCGTGTGTTCCCCAACCGAGGTCACATATTAAGTGTGTTTATCATGATGAATCCTTGTGAGCCGTGGCTTGTCTGATGGAACTAATGGAGCAAACTTGTGCCCCCCTCGAGGCTGAGTTCTAAAGTTGTAAGGATTGTTTGGTGGAACTCGGAGAGAGTTTAGACTGGTGTGAGGTTGTAAAATGAAACTAGGTAAGAGTTTATACCATTATAAGGTCTTGAAGTGAAACTCAGCAAGAGTTTAAACCATGAAAAAGAGTGATGAACTGTTGAGCGGATATCTGTCTAGTCTGTGAGTTAAGCTGTCGAACAGACATGTGCTGTGTTATCCTTCCATGTTTACGTGCTCTTGCTAAGCTGAGCTGACGCTGTGTGAAAAAAAATGTGTATTTTTTTATGAGAGGTGGCTGCACTCGTGGGTTGAGCTCCCTACGTACGCTGTCAAGGGATCAAGCCATAACGTAGTTCAATTTTTTAGACTGCCATGAATCATCTCGTCATTGAGCTGTTCATTTTCTGGAAAAAAGTGTGGCAGAGTGCCAAAACGGAGACATCAGGAGGGACTACGACTTCAATCCCGGAAGCGAGGGAGAACGACATTTGGTAAGTCTTCTTCTGAGGTGTGGTATGACAAGCCCAAAGGACTTGTTTGAGGTTCACTGTTTTTTTGTGTGCAACTGCTAGTTCTTCCTCTATTTGGATTAAATATTTGGCACTGTGCATCACGTCGTCCATTGAAATGGGCTGTCGTACTATTTTCTCTTAGTAAAATCTAGTACCTAGCCTTAATCCATTTTGCAGAGCCGATATGGCTACTGCATCATTTAATTCGCAATTTGAGATTTGATCTCTTTGAATTTAGTTATGGTCTTAGTGGATCGTCAGGCCCTTGGGCTAACTTCTAGAGATCAGCCTCCGAGACTTTTGTTTCCATGAACACTCTGTATTATTGTAAGAATACGAAGGTGAGTTGGTTAAAGTTATTGATGTAGTTTCATCCATATTTGCAAACCATTCTAAAGCGGGTCCAACGAGGTGTTCGACAAAGATACAACATTATCCTTATTTGATTTCCTCGTTGACAAGATGTGCACGCCCTATCGCAAAACTGAATAACCTCAAGTGAGCTCGGGGGTCTGTCCTCCTGTTGTATTCGGGAAATCTTAATTTTCCAAAATCAAATTAAAAAGTCTTTAATAATACGGTTAGAGATCCACAAGAGATTTTGTAGCTAGCAGAAAGTGAGGCTCAATCGTGAGTATTGGCTAAAACTAAGGATGAAAACATGGAACCAAAATTATCATCCAAACTAGATTATTGGATAGATGTCTCTATACCTTCTACTATGGTTATGCTTTTCTGGGGATACCAATGTTTTATAGATGGATCTTGGAAGGATATAAATAATTTTTCAGGTGTAGAATGATTATGTTTCAAAACAACGTGGATGGATCAATATTGGGGGCAAAAATATACGTATGAGCCTTTCCCCACTACACTCGGAAGTTGAAACACTCATCTGGGCATTGACATGCATGCTTGCACAACAGAAGACAAATGTAGCCTTTGCGACAAATTTCACTGAATTGGTGAAGATGGTGTCTACACCGACGGAATGGCATGCCTTCTCAACACACCTAGACGAATTCATGTGGAACAAAAATTTATTTGTTTTGTTTTCTTTATTTTTAATTCCTCGCAGTTTAAATTTTAAGGCAAATGCTTTAACAAGTAGTGCTAGATTTTATCCGCATGATTTTTGTAGATAATGTACCATCAGTTTAGATTTTTAAACCGTTTTAAGTCATTATAAGGAGTTGACAAAAAAATAGGTTTTTATTAAACTATCAATATATATATTTTTTAGGACTATAAGGAAATCAACTTAACATTTGGAGAGGTTTGAGTTAAAATAGCAAATCATGTGTTATTGAAATATGAATTTTTCAAAATATCTTATAAAATTCAGTGTTATTGGATTAGTGATTTTAAAATGTACAATCAAATCTACTCTTATTGAAAACATTTTGAGATTTGGATTTGAAGTTTTAGTTGAGATTTCATCGGATGTCTTAGTTAAAAGTAAAAATATCCAAATCTCATAGTTTTATGTGAGATTTCAGAAAATTTAATAACAAAATTCATAATTCACCAAAATTCAACCAAATCATCTCAAAATTCATTAAAACTCAAATCACATCAAATATTCATTCCAATACACCCCTTAAAAGTCTATTTGCAATGCTGATAGACTAGTGACGTCTAATTGTAGTGGATTATAGATGGGGCGTTTTTATTTGCGTATCATAAATTGAAATTACCATTCAACACTAATTTAGGTGAACATCCATATTTTAAATTTAATAATAAGATAAATTATAAACACCTAGTAAAAGTGTTTCATTTATGAAGGAAAACAAGTAGAACGCAGTGAACAGTAATGAGCATGAAAATTGATGTCTTTGAATGGTGGAGTGGTTTACGAGTGGTTGCGTTTTTCAGGCGTATCAGAAATGTATGTCACTATTCGTCAATGTTATTGCTTCAAGTGCGTATCAAGAATTTAATAATGAAATAAACTGTAAACAGTAAAAACGTTAATTTTTGTGAAGAAAAACAGCTCTCAATAGTAAAACACAGCAAAATTGATGTATTTTTTCATTTGACCATCATGAATAGTAATAAATGTTTTAAAAATTTATAATTAATATGATGGTTAATTGTATTTTTATATATAACTTATTTTTCAAAGTAAAAACAATGATAACAATTATTATAATATAACAATTTTAAATTAACATATTCTATAAACATATTGTACTCCACTAACATAGTAACATATTCTGTAATATAGTATTAGTATTATAATAAGTATTCAATTAAAATATATTTAAATTGAAATAATCTAGCCCTTATATATATATATATTAAAATCTAATTCACAATTTAATCTATTATTTATTTTAAATAGCATTTGTATCTATAATTTAAATTACATAATATGTTTTATAATTTTTATTCTTCAAACAGCTTTGTTATGCAGTTAACCATTTAACATACATTTTAACAGCCCGATCCACACTTTTTATGCTTAATCTATCTAATATGCTCAATCCACACTTGATCTGCTTGATCCGCCTGATCTGCACCACCCAATCCGCTTTCACCATTCGAACCCTGGGTCTGAATGGTGACAACGTATTTGGTAATGCGGGAAAAGCAGATTGTAAATATGGTACGGTTCAACAGTGGTACGTGCGGGAAAATAAATTATGCGGGACAAATGCGGTTTTTGTAAAAAATATCAAACAGTGCGGTATTCAAATTTTACTAAAATAATTTAGAAACAAATATATTAACAATATTAAGTAGAGAAATTTCTTAAAATACCATACATTTATGTTTTGATGCCAAAAATACCACCAAATATTTTAGTTTCCAAAAATATCACAAACACAAAAATTTATTTTATAAAGTTTATAATTAAATTTTTTGAGCTTGGGTTAACTATTTTAGATTTAGGATATAATTTTTATAGGGTGGGAGTAGGGGTTTAGGGGATAAGGGTTTATGACTTACGGTTTAGGGATTAAAAATCCTAAAACCTAAAAATATTAAGGAGCATACCTACGAATACTTTGGCATGTGCTGCATTCGAAAGGGGATTTCTGGTCATTTTGTGGAATATATAAAAGTTTTTTAAATTAATGATATTTATGAGAAAAAAACATAATTTAGTGGTATGTAAAAAATTGCCTTGTTAAGTATTTATAATATTAGGTAAATTTTTTAATTTATTTTATATATACAACAAATAAAAAGTTGATGTATGTTATATATAGAGAGACATATCATATGATCATAATATTTATAGTGTCTAGTTATTATTAAAAATAATTAATAATTGAAAAATGATATTAACCACTGGGGATTTCATTGAATCGCTAGATATTGTTAAGCGTGCATTTTTGAAATACGTTTCCTTACCCAACATATACAAATAGAAACATTAAAAACCACACCCAATTTTTTTTTTTTTTTTTTTTAAACATAAATAGTCAAAAACAAATTATGAATGATGTTCAGTTTGCATTTTTTACAAAACCACTTTGAATTCCACATTTTAATGTCAACATTCACACCCTTAGTATCCAAGTGGGGTTTTTGCATTTTTAATATTCCTTTACTATTATTATTCTGAAATAGTGATGTCTAGATAATTTGTTTTTATTTGATGTAATTGGTAAAAGTGAGTAATTGAGAGTACTTAGCAGTAAGTTGAATTGAACTGACACATAAGAAAAAAGTAAAAATTAATAGTAATTGGAGTAATTATTTTTCTGCCAACATTGTATAGAGTACATGTTTACCCTATTTTTATTTCTTTATTCTTTTTTTTTCTGGCTGAAAATTTAATTTAAAATTTTCAGCGTAATCTATATATACTATTAAAGCAGAAGTCAGAATGCACCACAGTCAAAGTTGAGATTATGATGTCGTTTTGAATTAAATGAATTATGGTGTTAATAATACTTTTTAGCCCTTAACTTAGCCAGCCCATTATGTATTAATATGGTTATATTAGTTACTTTCGATTTAATTAATTAGATTCACTTATTAATTTATTTTAGGACCGAGATTAGACCCAATATGTATTTTTAAATTTTGACTAATTTCAACCTCAGAATATTGTATAAGCGGTATAACCTACCCACTTAATTAAAATAATCACAAAATCTAAATGAAAACATCTGCGAGTTTTGGGTTTGAATTTTAACGAGACCATTTATACTATTTTCAATAAGCACATCTACTCTTATAAAATTCAAGACATGTTTTAAAGCCCATGTGCCGTAAGATTTAGGAATTCTACATAATAATTTGAAAGAAATTTTCCTTTTATTTGATATAAGATATCTCAAAAAAAATGTAAACCTTAGATTTGACAACCGCTTCTTCGATCATATAAATAGTGAGCTTAAGTTTTCATATGACCTAATATCGTTCTCTGTGTTAAGAAATATTGCCGTTAGGGTTTTTGATTAGTTGTTTGTGATGGTTTTGTTGTTTGAGTAGTAGGTTCGTTTGATTGTTTCATGCAAATAATCTTTTGTTATCATCTAATGATGTATTCTATTTTTCCAGGAAATCGTTTTCATCCTCACTTAAAAAATGAAAAAAAAAGATGAAGAACATGAAGAAGAAAACGAGGACTAAGGTAATCTTTTAGGTTTTTGGCTGATCTGTCATGTTATTTTTTAAATTATGTTTCTACGGTCAGTTATCCTTAATATACGGTCTATGCAAAAGTTTTATTTTATGGCAGGGAGAAAAGGATGGAGATATAAAGAAAGGTTGACTAAAACGGTGTTGGCTACAACAGTGATCCCGATGTTTACTGCATCTTTGTGATTTAGATGCACCTTCTTAGTCTGGTGACGTTGCCCTAGGGACTGGTACGTTATTAGTTCTTCTATTGATCTTAACGATTTTCTGTTAATTGTAAGGGATGTATCTCCAGTTTGGATCGTGCTATATTCAAACAGGTGTAGATCTGATGAATATCGGTTTAAAGTTTATGTTTTCTCTGATTCCTGATTTTTGGATTATCTTTGAATGAGACAAAGACTTCTGGTGTTGAATGCTTTTGAGTTGTCTTTAGTTTTTTTCTTGAAAGTCTCTTGATTTTCCCTTACAAAGGTATTGATGGTGTATGGAAACAGAATACTTCATCCACGAGGTATAAACAAACAAACATTCTAGGTTTACCTTAATTTTTGTGCTTTATTTGGCGTCAGACGATTCACAATTTTGATATTGACAAAGTTTTATCCATATAGACAGTTCAAACCTTTGAGGAACATGAACGCTCTTCAACAGATGATCTTCCCGGAGCAGAACGCTCCAGTTCATCGCAAAAGTAGTTAGTCTTTCTCTGATATGATCTATTCAAAAGTGAAATCATTACTGCTTTGAAACAAGATTAACATGGTAATGTATTTATCTTCTAAGCTCTCATGTTAACCAATATTTGGGATTACAATTTTGCTAATGTTTGTTCTTTTATTTTCTGCAGATTCCAGCGTCAAATGAAAAGAAAAATCTCAGTAATGACATAGATAGTTTACTTTCAAGAAACTCCTATGTGTATCTCTGTGTCTATGATGTAGGATTTGTCAAGTTTTGGAGCTTATTAAAATTGACACTTTTTGAGACTTTGTTGTGCTTTTGGTTTCAGATGTGTTTTTGGTTTCAGAAATAGAAGTCAGGGATGAAACACACGACCTTTTGGTGGTTAGTCTAGAAATTAATATATATTTATTTTAAATATAAAGTAATCTCTGCAACATTTAGATATTAAGATTATCAATCTTTTTCTTTGATTGTTAGAAGAAGTTCTAAAATACAAATGCATATAGTGATTTTGAGAAATTCATGGAAGGAGTACTTAAAACCCAAAAGGAAGAGCAATCTCATGGGCAGGATTATCTTGGTACAGCTTTATGCATTATTATGCTCAAGCATGCAGAGTTTCACATTCCCAACTGCGGTAACTCCACAATCCTATATGCTAGAATCTTTTATCTGTTAGTCTTTTTATAATCTTTTGAAATATTTGTCTTGAATATGTTCTTAAAATGGTTTTGTTAGATTATTCATTTTTAATCTTAGTCATGCTGTGATTTGTTTCTCTTCCCTTGTAGTAGTCGTTGCTAGATTCTTAGAGATGTCAAAATCTAATGACAGAAGAAAAGGCGGAGAACAAGAAAATGCATGGATATAATTGAAACGGGAAATTCAGATCGAACGCTTCTTAAACAGAGATATGGAAACAGTGATATTTACAGATGCATTGTTGATACAGAGTTTGCTCAACCTGCTTTTGGCTTAACTATTATTGCAGCCATGAACTGTGGACTCTGGAGTTTTATCACGAATCAAGGTGGACCTGCGGAGATATTTCGTTGATGGTGTCTCAGATTTCCACGTTGGTCTGAACGATGGTGATGATTCTCTTACCGAAATTGGATATTATCCCAGTACACATGGTTTGTATTAGGATAATATCTCTAAGGCTGGTCTCAAACGTATCTACGAGTGGTAAATAGAGATAGATCTTAAAAACAAATCTTATCAGCTATAACTTTACATTGCTTGTTTGTGCAGCTAACATGGAATATTTATGCAGAGTTTTAAAGATGGGAAGCATTTACGGATTTTTGAAACAGGCGAAATGAAGATTAAAAGAAAGCGAAGCTACATTAAAATATTTTATAATCTCCAGTTCAAACACTTGGTGTTCTTTTACTAATCAGATCTGAAGATTAATATTGATGATAGCTAAAAAAACTAACATTTAACATGGCTATGGTTTCTTGTAAGCCAAGAAAGTGACAATCCCTGAAGACTCTGCCTCTAAGACTGAAGCAGAGGTTTTTTTTTGGTGTCTCTGATCTTATAAATATCAAGTTGAGCCGTTTAAGATTTAGGGATTTTAGGTTTTAATAGGATTTTTATATTATTAATTATTGTTTTCATGATTGTTCATAGTTCCTAATTTATTAATCGTTTCATGATTGTTTATTGCAGATCACTTGAATATGCATCAATTTAGGTATGTTTGAGGTATGTATCTCTTTGTTTTGATTACTAATTCAGAGTTTTTAATTTTTAGGTTTCTCTGTTCAGTTTCTTTTATGATCCAACACCTGTTTATCAGATTTTATAAAAAAAATCATTTTTCTATTTCATTTGATTAGTTACTGATGTTCAAAACCTAAATCTTTTATGATATATAACTTCCGGTCAGGATATCTACGATATTTCATGAATACTATTGTTTGTATCTCAGTTTTATTTATATTAGTTGTTATATTTTTATTAATGGATTATGTTTTTTTTTTAGGATACGTCAATTCTGTTTTTATGGTGCTTGGCAAGCTAAGCACACGAGGCAAATCCTAAATCATGTATGTAACAATGATGTTATTGGCTTCTATTTTTCATTATGTTATGATTGTTTATAGTTTTTTTCTTTCAGATTTGTTTTCTAAAAGAGAACTCCAATAAGATGAAGAAAAATTTAATTCTAATAGCAATTTCATCGCTTGATCTTAATCTTCATGTTTTTCTGTTTCTATTTTTTTGTGTGATTCAGATGAACCTGAAAGAGATTGTTCTCAAGAGGTGATATTTTTTAACCTATAATTTGTTATTCTTTTGAATTTAGGATATTTAACTAGCTTACCAATGTTTTTGTCAAATAGACTCACTCCCTGCAAGTACAATCTCGATGTTCCTAGCATTAGTATCTCTTTGGACAATAGCCTTTCTGACTTTGGTAGGTATCTTTCGAGAATTTATCTAGGATCTTTTCTGATTATTCCTCACAATCTTTTTGTACTTTTTTTCTAATTATGCATGCATATCTCTCTATTGCAGGTCTCTTTAGTATCATGAGAATAATCAAACCCATGTATCACAAGCTAACGGTTCTGAAATTATCAAACCAAGAAGGTAAAATAAATAAATAAATAAACTGTTTAGATTATAGCTAGGCCATTTGCAGAATCACATGCACTTACTTACAAGTTACCATGTTTTAGTAATGTTACTTCTTGCCTGAAATGTTTTTCTGTTGTCGTTGAAAGTTGTATGGAAACTTGATAGGAGCTGTAAGGTTAGTCAACTGTGGAAATTTTCTCTATATCATATATATATATATTTTTAATTGGTCTCCTTACATTCTGTTTTTCTTTGATTATTTGTGATGACCTAATTTTTTTGTTTTATTGAATATAGTTAACATCACTTATAACGGGACACTCTTGATGAGTTCCATGTAAAAGAATGACTTCAACATGTAATAGTCTTAGAGAAATCACATTTTGGATTTGATTGTGGAAGTCAGAAAATTTGCTGAGAAGTAGATACGGGTAGAAAGGCTGCTAATTCAAGTATTTTGCAATCAATTAATTATGTCAAAAATCTAAGGATTGTGTTTTTTTTTTTGTTATATCTTCTATGTGTCATGTGTCTTCTTACACATGAATACATATATATGTATACACATCACAAATTTGTTTTGTTTAGTAATCTCTCATGTAATTGATATAGTGTCTGCATGTTTTGAATCTAATTCAATTATTGTTTTGTCTTTTCTACAAATCATTTAATTTTTTTCGGGGAAGTCCTTTTGAATCTGATTCGAAGAGGAATTACTCATTCTGAAATTTCTAGAGAAGAAGTCTAAAAACAATGGTTTACAGCTTTAAGTCAATCTCTTTTCAAGTGAAAAAATTTAAAAGAAGATTTTGTACTATCATCTCAGAAATTTTTCCATTTTTTAAATGTCTGTGCTCTTTCGGTTTTGACAGGGTAGCCAAAATATAAAGAACAAACTATTGAGCACATCATGATAACAAGAGTAGATGTAGTAGAGGTAAAATTCGTATCTAGATATTCAACGAGAGTCAATTCTCCTGTCTGCACAAAAATATCAACATTAATGTTCCTAGACAATTCCCTCAAGTCATGATCTCAAAGCCACCAGACAATTCTAAAATCTTGAACCGCTTTTGCTACATTGTAGAAGGCAATGAGTGTATGTCTTTTCTTTGAACTTTGTTGCTATATCAGGGCATCATGTAGTTGTTTTAGATTAGTGGTTTTAGTTTGTGTGTGGAATAAGTCACCTCTTTTATCTCATTTTCAAATAGATTTTTCTCGGTTAAATTTTACATTCTGTTTTGCTATCGTCAGGTAAACATTTTGGCCTAATGTAGGTGATTAATGTTACTTTTTGATTGAATAATTTATATGCTACTGTATGTGAGGTGTTGGGAATTATCCCATAGTCGAGTCTCTGTAGTCAATTAACCAAAATCATCATTTACAGCCATTGACAATGCTTATTAACATCTTTGATATGTTGTTTGTTGATGATGAAGACGTATTTTTGGTTTCAAGTAACAAGAAGAGAGAAGAAACCTAAACACATTATGATATTCACAAATCAAATTGTTACCTAAACACATATTAGACAAAATAAGGTAACAGTAAATACTTATTGATATAAGATGTCAATGATTATTTAATAGTGAGATAATACATGTATACACAATCGATAGGTTCCAGAATATTCGTAAGAGCCATACACATATATGATATCTTTAATCCACAAGTAATATATTTACGGTTCTGGAATATATCCTAATAAGTGACTTTTTTTTAATGTTACAACAACAAATGACTCTTTTATATACCTTTGTTTCCTCATACGACTCTTTTAGGTTTGGCCCAAATATTGGTTTTTGCAACTGGTATTTGAGTAGCTGATTATGTTATTAGGATGCTGAAAATACTTGATCTGGTTTTATAGATGAAAATGGTTAGTCTATTGAGCCTTCCTTGTGGATCCCAATATTGCAAGGGGAACATTGTACTCTATCCGGTAATCCATGGCAATTAGCTCATGTTCTTCTATCACGTAAATCATGAAGGTGGTCGGGCTTGGTGTATTCTTACCGGAAAAAAAAATATCTTTAGATGAAGCAGGGCTTGGTCTTTACAAAATTTTATGTATTCTTGATTGTATTTCCCTCTTTTGGATGAGTACAATGGTTTAGATGGATCATCATTTTTTAAAATAAATTAAAAAAAGAAACTTGAGTTGAAAAAAATATCAAGGAAAGCCAAAGGAAAAAAAATTATAATGAAACTCATCAAGTCAAAAAGATTATTAAGTCAAGCAAGTTTAATATACATATTTTGTGGAAATTCGGTAAAATTAAGAAGAATGATACAATTTGCAAAAAAATATTTTTGAAGAATGTTTTTATCACTATAAAATATGTTGTATATTGGAAACTGTGTTTGGATGTAGGGTACCATTTCTGTAAAGATTATAATCTCTTTTAAGATTCATAATCTAGAAAATAATATTCATCGTCTCGATTATTGCTGGACCGATGGATTTTACAAGGTCTCTATTTTATATGATGATGAAGTGTCTTTTTTGATATAGTTTTTGATCTCGTGTTGTGTAGGGACAGCATCAAGGATCAAAGGATGAAGTTTGGAGTTTGTAAAATACATACTAAAGATCAACTCTATATAAAAAAAATTATGTGGTGGTGGAGAAACGATTATACGACTATGAAGTAAGTGATGCTGAAGAAAGCAAGATCACAGTGCAAAACTATACAGTAAGCCTTATGTCATAGAAGAAGAAGAATATGACGTCATAAGGGAAGATATTTAAGCTACTCTAAAGATACAAAATATAAATCTGATTTTTACAATGATGAATGATGGATCTCTCTATCCTATTATTTAAGGATTTAATTGGTTTAGCCAACACATAAACAATGAGTAGTTTGGAATCAGTTACAACATGGAGTGGGAGTGAGTCACAATCTCACTCTTGATGTTAGAACATGAACCCGATCTCGAGTTAATAATTCGTATAATTGTGAAAATGAACTAATGCAAGGATGAATGCTAATAATAGAAATGTGAAATGCTAATAACAAAAATGTTCATCCTTAGCCAATTTAAATTTGAGTGCAGGGAATTACGGTTATATACTCAAGAATGACGGTGACATAAATAGCCAAATAAAAATCTCTTCAGGGCTCATCATGCACGGCCATGTACCAGAAATTGAGGTGTTATAGAGCATTTGACATTACGAGAATATAATAGTATGTAACAGAGCTTAAGAAAGACCTGATTGTGAAAGAGCTGGAAACTCTGAATTTAGAAGAAGCATTTTAATCAATAAAAAATAATTGTTTTGAATATTTGAAACAGTACTATTTGTGAAAATGACACAATTGGTCAAACAAAGGAGAATAAGAAACAAGAGACATGATATGTTTCCAGAAATAATAGAAGGAAACAGTTTCAAGCATTTATTAAAGTTAGTGATGAACATGTAGAGTTTACAAGATTTGGACACCAATAGCAGCATGCGAGAACTTCACAATAGAGAAGTACTCTGCATCAAAACAGGTGGTAGATAAGGTAATTGATGTGCTTTTAAGATTAAGTATTATTGTAAGAAATTCTCTGGGGTTTTTTTCTACCTAACTATGAAACATAACTGTTGTGGGAATAATTCTTTGATGGTGGAAAGATATTTTTTAAGGATAAAAAGTGTATGGAGATAGTGAAGACATTGGCTAAATAGGAAAAGTGTGTTTGAACAAAAGGACTATAAGAAGATAAACGAAAATAAGGATAATGACATGTCCGAGTATATGTGTAGGTGAAGGTGGAGAGAATTAAAAGCACGGGTAAAGAAGAAGTGACAAACGAGCTAGCGGCAAAGAAAAATATCTCAGAGGAGATATGAATAAATGTGAAAGTGAAGCTGTATGAAAAGGCAGTGAAGATATCTGAGAGGGCTTATTATATAGCAGTTGTTTAAAACCAACGTATGAGCATGCAAACCCGTGCGGGCCAAAACCATCTAAAGTTTAATATATTATATGAAGAATTTCATGACAATAATCTTTCCAACTAAATACACATTGCTCAACATGTTGAGAGACATCATATATGTATGTAGATAATATGTTTGTAATTGAATAATTGTATAGAGCCACACTTTTATTGCAATCCTATATTTTAATTTTACACTCTAAGATCCCTATTTCATAATAAAATTATGAAATAATAATGTTTGTAGTAAAATTGTTAAATAGTTTATTTTTAGAATTTCTTGATTATCAGAGATAACTGATTTTAGAGATCAATTAAACAACTAATAATATTTATAACATGTACTCAAATACATTTTAATGATTTATAGTCATTAAAAATCACTTGTAAGCTCACAAAATGTATCCCTTAAAGGGGAGAACAAAATGATAAATATAGTATTATTCAGAGAAAAAACAAAAAAAGAGCAAATTTAAGTGTTGTAATTGCTGAAGAACTGAAAACCTGTTTCTGTGTCTGAAATTTACAGTCCCTGTTTTTATTAGCGACTGAAGTAGTAGTCACAGCGTCACCTTTGATCACTATTAACAAGAGTCTCCACTATCTTGAGTCCCAAGTTTCATTGTTTTTCTTTATATTTTGGCATCGCTGTTAATAATCGTAGCGATCGTACACCGAACAAGCATATACTATGAACAATGTTTGTACCAGAATCAAGAGAGGAATTTTCCTTTTCAAGGACACATTGGGTAAGTGCGATCATTCTCTCTGCAAATTCAAATAAAATTACAGATGTTTTTAAACAAGATGAGCATCTGAAATCAGTATCACCATGCAACATATAAACATGCTTATTTGGTCATTTAACAGCGTCTCTTTAAAAATTAAACAAAATGAAATTAATGTCTGGCAATATAAAAATGTTTGAGATATAGCTCCATTCACTTTTTCAGTTAGATCATACACTTGAAAAAAAAAAATCAAGTTTGAATGATCTATCTATCAACTGAAAAGAACATCAGACACTTTAGCAAATGCTCATGTATAGGCAACATACCTAATATTTCATGTATGTAACTGATTTACTATGTGCCTATTTTGAAAGTGTTGCATACATGCTGCAGATATGTGAGTTATTTTAGATTTGTTTCGGAGAATCAATGGGACCTTATTAAAATGTCTATGCAGTTAAAATAATAAAATCATGGTCATTTAGTTGTTCTCACATAAAAACCATAACAAGGTAAAATGTCTATGGAGTTACTCGGTATACTATTTTGCCATTACTGGTTAGCAAATGTATTGAACAAAACTTAGCTACTTTTACCCTTATTTTGTCATTGCTATAGTAATTTTTAGAGATTTTTTGGAAATACCCTATATATGTTTGTAAATTTGAAAAGTACCTTATACATAAATTTTTTAAAAAGATAAATTTTAAATTATTTTGTGTCTCCTTATTTGAGTTTAAATCTTTATAACATACATTAAAATTAACAAAGAATTTATTGTCATTAATTCGCTACAGTGTGAAAAATAAATACGATTTGACACTGACATACGATGATTAAAACTCAGAAAGGATTGTGGTAATGGAATTGTTCACAGTTTTAGGAGGAATCCTCACAATTTTAGGAGGAGATATCACATGTGAACTTTCTTTAAGACTTTAATGAAATCTTATTCATTTTTATGAGATTAGCATCATCTTGGTCTTAACCATAATCCATATTTTTGAATCATTAAAATGTATCAAATTATTGAATTTATCTTTAAAGTTATTTAAAATAGTTATTAGAACAAAATTTTGGTATAAAGAAAATATTTCTTTGAGGCCAAAAAAATCATTGATTTAATTATTAAAATATACGGTTTTTATAAGTTATAATTAATTTTTAGTGAAAGTATTAATAAAAATAATTGTAACAAAGTAATTTTAATTTTTGAACAAAAGGATATTTTCAAATTTGTAAACATATATAGGGTATTTTTTACAAAATTTATCTTATTTTGATCTGTAATTGTAACTACTTAATACCTTACTAGATTATTAACCTGTGCTATGCTCGGATCCGATATTTTATGGATATATATTTTATGGTGTGACGAAGAACAGTTTGTTTAATTTTTGGAGTATTTAAACATAAGTTATTTTTTTGTATTTTGTGTATGGGAAATGTGATTTGTTAGTATAGTTAGTATATATAAATAATATGTGTATGTTTTTGATGTATGTATTTTGTTTTTAGATATTTAGAAACTCGGGTGCAATAATCTTTTATTTTAAATGCACTGTTTTTAGACCAGGACCGGCCCGCCCGGTCGGACCGGTTAATCCAGGACCCGGGTGCTCTCCTGTTCGGGTTTCACGCCAAAATTTATCTATTGTAACTACTTAATACCTTATTTTCTTATCTATTTTGATATTCGTTCCTTTATATATGTTAGATATCCTATGTGTTTTGTTTTATAAAAGAGACAAAAAAACAAAACAAAAAACATGGCTTACAAATAAATAAAAAGTATTTAATACACAAACTATCAAATATAAAACTGAAAAATAAATAGTAGTCCTTATTAATTGTGTTGTTAAAGTGGAATAGTAAGATAAGTATTCACAAAATTAGAAGAAAAGAGTAGAACAAAGGGAAAAATAAGTTGAAGAGGTTTGAAAAGTAAAAATACGAAGAAAATGAAGAAAAATACCGAAAAAATAAATATGACGATAGAGAAGAGGATGGAGAAGAATATTAATCATTTGACTATGATGTGTAGCTTGAGAAAATTCATACTAAGTTAATGTGATAATAGATTGACTGTTGCATACAAAGATAAATGACTTTTCATATTGTATTAATAAATTATGCAAAATTTGTAGTGTGTCTACTATTAATAAAGAAATAAAATTGTAAATATACTTAGTCTTAAAATTTATGTAAAGACATCAAAGCCAATTAATAATAAGGGAAAAGTAATAGGAAGAGGAAAACAAAATAAAGAATAAGAGAATAATATAATACATGATATTTAGAGTTTTGATAGAGAAAATGTCATTGTGGATTCTAATAGATTATCTTATTCGACATGATGTTAAAAAATTGTGCATAAATTAAAGATGTGTGTTTCATGCAAAAAAATAAAAAGAAAAGATAGATAATATAAAAAGATAAGAGATATCATGAATATGTGATGAAGATGAATGAGAAAATAAAGACGATAAAAAAGAAAAAAAGGAGAAAATGAGATAGGATACAAAGAGGAAGAAAATCAGAATAAGAGATAAGTCGGCGAACATGATAAAGTATAAGAAGGAAATAAGAAGTCACAAAATTATAAGAAAATTTGGAAGAAGGGGGATAAGAAGTTGAAGAGATTTGAAGAAGAAAAAAAACAAGTTCTGGAAGACGAAGAAAATGAAGGAAAATACCATAAAACTAAATATGACAATAGGGAACACGAATAATAAATTGACTTTGTAATGTATCTTGAGAAGATGAATAAGTCATTGTGATAATAGATTAATATCTGAGAAGATAAAAGATTTTTCATCTTGAATCAATAAATTATGAAAATTTTATAACATGTCTATTATTATTAAATTAATAAAATTATAAATATACATAAGTCTGTAAAATTTATGTAAAGACATCAAAGAAACTTAGGTATAAAAAAAATATGAGGAAAAGAAAAACGAAATTAAAAAATAAGTCTAACTAGACAGGGGTAGACCCACAGAGGGACTAGGGTAGGTATGTGCCTTACCCTCTCTTTTTTTTTTCTTAAGTTGTTTTTGTTTTAGTTTGGTTGAAAAAAATTATGTGCCTCACTCTAATTTATTTTTAAGGTCTCCAATCCAAGTAAAATTGACAATATTTTTTATAAAGGCCTAAAATTTTATACCCAATATAAAGTAAACATAATTTAAAAGTCTAGCTAATAAACAACCAAATATGTTTTAACACATCTTTAACTTAAAATGTATCTTTTCAATTTTTTCTGAAATTTTTATTTTGCATTTAAATTAACTAAAGTAATAGTGTTTATTAAATATGGAGGTTTGAAAAATAAATAGTGCTTATCAAAGAAATTTTGTTGGGGTCATTTACGTTCAGATATTCGGTATGAATATAGTCCTACATATGCCTCAGGGTTAAAAATCGTTCTGGATCTTCCCATGCAAGTAGTACATATATAATGATGTGTGCAATGCAAGCCACAAAAACAATCAATCTTCAACAAGCAAAAAAATAAGTTATTTAATAAGAGCTTGATCCGTGGACTTTATTGAGCAAGAGCGTAAAAGTACAAAGAAGATTATGTGAAATACAAACCTTAATATTCCAAGAATAAACTTGGCCAAGAGTCCCATGACAGTAAAGGCCCAAGCAGTTTCTGCATGAGAAAAGAAAAAGGAAAATGGAATTGTTAGATTACATAAGTCTTTAGATAGATAAATTTCAAAGATATAGTCATCTCTATCTTCTCTCCTTGCGGATACACGTCTTCTAAGATATTCACATCTTCTTCCAATTGGAGCAACTCCTGCAGGGTACATGTAGAGCAATTAAATCCAATTAAGAGCAGTTAATATTTCAAATCCACAACCGATGATGCATTAAACTGAAATCCAATTGGAGCCATGTCTTGGGATGAAGCAGAAGTTATATAATGGCAAGGTGACTAATGGTGACCATTGTCTATTGTTCTCAAGGTTTCTTATATTAGAGTTGAGTAGGATTTCATGATTGCTGTGAAAGTATATGAAATTGAGTAAAATTTCATGAGTTCTGTGCAATTGATTAGCATTTTACTATTGAAACTGAGTAGAGTAGATGGTGGCCATAACTTCATAATTGATGTTCTAAAGGTTTTACCAGCATATACGTGAGTTGTAGAAAGCATCAAGGTAGTCTAGAGGCTTAGATCATCATTAAGAGTTGATTGTTGTTTGTTTAAAATTAAAGGAAAATAGAATTTGCTTAAGATACTGTACTGAAAAATTAGAAATAGATTTGAAGAGTCAAGAGTATGAATTTGTCTTTATTTATTTTAGTAAGAAAAGATCAATCCCTCATATGACTGTGAGGGTCTAAATTTATAAACGAATTAAAAATTAAATGCTAAGAATATATACTATTTAATCCAATGATTCTCCTTTATTCCGCCGGTTTGATTTTGTCTAATGTTATAACGTCTTGCATTTGAACGATTTCCTTCTTCAGCTCAAAGATTCACCTCGCTTCACAGATGCTCCTTGCTTCGCTTGCTCCTTCCTCCCGTGAGGCTTCACGGCTGATCTTACCCCAGTTCGCTCCATCAAGCTTTCGCACTGTCCGCCCGTCCTTTCTTACTCCAAACTGATCCAACCTTTAATTTGACATGCTGAAGTGGTTGGCACGTGTCATGATTAGAGAGAGTGGATCCTGTTCAGATCTGGTATCAACACATGGGTAAAGAAGAGGTGACAAATAAAAATATCGCAGAGGAGATGTGGGTAAATGTGAAAGTGAAGCTGTACAAAAAGGCAGTAAAGACATCACTATAAGAGGGCATATTATATAGAAACGGTTTAAAACCAACTCACGACCACACAAACCCGCACGGGCCAAGACCATCTAAAGTATTATATATTATATGAAGAATTTTATGACACTAATTTTTCTAAATAAACCCACATTGATCAATATTTTGAAAAACCTCATAAAAGTATGTAGATAATACGTTTGTAATTGAATAATTGTTTATAGTTGACACACTTTTATTGAAATTCTATGTTCTAATTTTATACTCTAAAGATCCATATTTCACAATAAATTGTGAAAATAATGTTTGACAGTAAAATTGTTAAATAGTTTATTTTTAGAATTTAATTAATTGCAAATGACATCATGGTTACATTCATTTCAGTCACCAAAAATATTTAAGGATTAAATACAAAAAAATAGAACTCTTAAAAAATTTATTTCCAAACAAGGACTCCAAATGCTTTAAAAATCCTTCACATGAGATCATATTTGGAAATAAATTTCTGAACGGCTCCATTTTAATAATGCCCCAATATTTAATGACAAGTTTAAAAGAGTACAAAATATTTTGGTGAGTGTTTTTAAATTATGTAAGTGAGAAATATATTATTATACCATAATATTTTATGTAAGAAGATATGATAATATTGATCTTCATATCTAATTTAAACGTGTCTAATTAAATTACATCAATAAACAGTCATTGTGGTTTGTCTGATGTTCTTTTAAATTTTGATAGGTTGATGAGCTGCGTAACATGTAATATTCAGAATCTATTTAGTTATTTTTTCTTAATTATAGTTTTGTTTTACATTAATATTTTCTTCTCTTCATACTCATTTAAAATGTTAAGAAGCATGGCTCAAAGATCTCCCTCTATAGATTAAGAATAAATAAGTTAGAGAACATGAAGAAGATGAAAAAAATATTTGACGGAAAAGAAGTCAGCAAATCAGAAAAAAATGGAATAAGGGGATTTAGAGGTTGAAGAGGCTCAAAAAATAAGAATACAATTTGGAAAGAAACAATACAACTTGGAGAGAAACAAATGAATAAACAATATAATATGTAAAGAAACAAAAGATTGATCATGTATATGCGATGAAGAAGATGGATAAAATAAAGATTATAAAAAAGAAAAGGAAAAAGATAAGGTAGGATACGAAGAATACAAAACTCAAAAAAAGAGATAAGACAGAGAACATGAAGAAGATGAAAAAATATCAGACCGAAAAAAAGTCAGCAAATCAGAAATAAAATAACGGAATAAGGGAATTTAGAAGTTGAAGAGGTTCTAAAAATAAGAATAAAAAGTTGCAGGAGACCAAAAAAATGAAAAATACTGGAAAAAATAAATATGACGATGGAGAAGATGAATGATCGTTTGAATTTGTAGTGTACCTTGAGAAGATGAAAAATAAAGAATCAGTGAATGTGTTTATTATATTGACTGATGTATAAGAAGGAAAAGAAGTAAACAAAACAAAATTGTGGAATAATGGGAATAAGAAATTGATCTATTTGTCCTCCTGCTTTTCAGAGGAATGATTTTGAGTAGAAACTCCAATACTATACACTTGTGGGGCAACACACTTTCCATGCTCATCCTGCTGAACACCCTATGGATCACATAGAGAAGTTTGAAGACTTGGGTTCTAGTATCAAAGCCAATGGAGTGTCTGAGGACTATTTATTCTGCTTCAAATACTCCCTTGCTGGGGAAGCAGCTCAGTTGTTGAAGCAATTGAAACCAGGATTTTTAACTACATGGAAGGACATCAAAACAGCTTTTCTTGACAACTTCTATGATGATGTTAAGTCAGAGGACTTGAGGAACATGACTATTCAGTTTACCCAAGGTCCTGCAGAGACTTTCAAGACTGCTTGGTTGAGATTAAAAGCTTACAAAGATATTGTCCACACCATGGTTTTGATGAAGTCCAGCTCTTAAGGACTTTGTTTAGTGGAGTTGCTTGGAGATATCAGGTTGCTTTAGATGCTGCTAGCAATGGAAACTTCAACACGATGAAACCAAGGGATGCAAGAAAGTTGATTGAGAACTTGACTTCTAGTAATAGTACCAAGAATGCATACCTTGAGAGGACAAGACAAGCAGCTAACATGGATAATGGTCAGATTGCTGAGGTGAATGCAAAGTTGGATATGGTACACAGTCTTCTTGTGGGTAAGAAATCAGTTAAGTTTGCTACAGAGGTTGAAGAAAAAGATGTCAACTACATCAATGGAACTGGATATCAGGAATAGAGATATGGATACACACCAAGGCCTGAGTACAAGAAGCTTTATCAGAATAATAGTTTCACTAGGAACTATAAATTTTCATCCCACCAGACACCTCCTCCAAACACTGAAGAAAGTGAGAAGAAATCTATGTTAGAGCAGATATTGGAAGGTCAGCAAAAGATCACTGTGGATTTCAATGGGAAGCTTGATACTCTGTACACTAATCTGAATGAGAAGTTTGAAGCTTTGGGTATTCATGTCAAAAAGCTTGATGTTCAAGTTGCACAAGCTGTTGAGTTCTGTCAAAAGACAAAAAGAATTTCTTCCTGCAAGGCCTGAGAAAATCCCAAGACATGCATGCAGTTCAATTTTGTTGAGAAGTGAAGAAGAATTCATGGAGAATTTGACCACATCAACCGATGCGTAATCACCATGTCGGTTGACACAGGCAGACACACAGACGGCAGAATCTGCCCACGTCGATCAACACACATCTGGTGTCAGTCAACATAAGGACAGCAGCAGTCTCACTTCCCCTGAAACAACTCCACAACCTGCTGAAAGGCTTTACAAACCTAAGGTTCCATATCCAATGCCTCGGAAGTCTAAACAAGAGATGTAGAATATGAGATGCAAAGCAATGATGGATAAGGTAATGATTGAAATCCTTCTAGTTGATGCATTTAAGTTTTCACTTCCACTCAAGAGGTATGTTTAGAGAATGGTTACAAATGGTGTGAGTCTTGAGGAATGAGCTTTGCTTACCAAAGACATCAGTGCGATTTGCTTGAACAAGATCCCACAGATGAGGAAAGGAAATGAGAAGGAAGTGATTGTCTCTGAACAAGTTAGTGCTTGATTGTTGCATCTGAAAATACATATTTTCTCATTCTCTTTGTGATCTTGGCTCAACTATCAACTTGATACCTCACTCCTTTGCTGTTAGACTTGGGATGATTGTTTTCAAACTGACAAAGATCATTATTATCTTAGCGGATCAATCCAAGAAGACTCCAGAAGGTGTCTTAGAAGATGTTCTAGTGAAAATTGGAGATTGTTTGATTCCCACAAACTTTGTGGTGTTGAAATGTGAGGAAGAACCTAAGGATCCGCTCATCTTGAGAAGACCCTTCTTGGGTACAGCTGGTGCTCTCATTGATGTAAGAGGAAGCAAGATAGCTCTGAATTTTGGTGATCAGGTAGTGAACTTTGACATGGAAAAGTTGAGAAAGACACCTACCATTGATGGTCAGACATTCTCAGTAGAAACCTCCAAAGACATTACTGCTGGGTTTGTTAAGAAGTTGGGTGTAATGACCTGGTCATTAACCTAAGCCCTGGGCCAGAACAAACAATCGGAAAACCAAACCGGAACCAGTCGGGGAGGAAATATTTTGAGAAAAAAAACAACTCGGAAGCCATCATGAAGGAAGAAACAAGTGAAGGGATGCAAAGGGACAAGCCGCATTTCACAAAGGAGTTGTGAGAATCAGAAAGTTTGACAAAAATATCAAAAGGAAGAAGAAAATTTATCTAAGGAAGAAATTTGAAGAAAAGGGAAAAGAAGACAAAAGTGGGTGAACCAAGGTGTTATTAAGGAGGAGGTTAAATCATTCACATCCAAAGGAGTTTGCGCAAGACAAGAAGTGGATTGATCGAAGATTTTCCAAAGAGAAGGAAGTTACCCGGAGAAAGTTTTCGGAACCAAAGGAAGTGCCGATGATTGGAGCTGAGAGCCACCCGGTGTCCGAGAAAACCTTCCGAGTGATCAAGGAACACTCCCGACCAACACCAAGGACCGGAACAATATTTCCAGCCATGACCGAAAATTTGACACGGATCCGATCGGATTGATGGGATGTGGATCTGATGCCTTGGAGAGCAAGCAATGAATTAAACATGTGTTTAATTGAGATTAAACGTGTCATCAAGCTAAAGACAGCTGTTGGGATGCATATATGCTTATTCATGCAAGCTCACACCTAATGAACCAGGTTCCAAGATGCATGTTCACTTCACCATGCAAGGAAACACCTCATGAAGGAGAGATGGCTCCCTAAGATAATAGATAATCTCTCTAGAAATCACCACAAAAGTCACCAAAATCGTCGATCATGAAGAAGCATTTGTGAGCCGGAGAAGCGCCTGGTGAAGCGTTACGCAAACCGTACCATAAAACGTTGGGAAGCGTTCTAAGAATCATTCCGGGAAACATCAAGGATCCTCCCGTGAATCATTCTGAGCATCATTGAGAAGCTGATCTGTGAACCATGAAGTTTTGATCCGTAAATCACCAGTTATCATCATACAGATCATTATAGAGCGTGTTAACCGATGATTTGACGTGGATTAAGGATCTGGTTAGTGAGGAGGACGAAACTAACCTAGGATTATCTTAGTCAAGCCAAGATGAAGCCAAAAGGTCTCATCTCTAAAATTTCTCTCTAGCCGTTGAAGCCTCTCGCCATTCACCATCCGCCATCAAGGAGTAACCGGAGCATCAGTCAATTCTCAATCAATTCCACGGCCCATTCGATCATCATTACACTTTAAGTTGGACTTATTTATTTTTTATGTTATTTTGTGGGTCGTTTTCCAAAATGGCTCATGTGAATCTATTGCTTGGGATTCCGTGGATCTATTGTTGAGATTTATTTCTCAATAATATATACATGTGAATCTTATGTGTGGGATCCCATGACTCGGTCCACATGACGTTTCATGCGGATCTATTAATTTTCTGTCATAATGTAAAATAAGGATAACACCACCAAATCGAATACATACTAATTAAATCAGGATTATCATCTTAAAACACTTAAAACGTAGAAACCCCTAGATAGAGTTTAGGTTAGTTGAGAGTGAGTGAGAGTAAGATTTAGGTTAGATTTAGGTTGAGTGTTAGATTAAGGATGAGAGTTTAGGGCCATCAGTGCTGTCAACCCATCGTGGTCAGTACGGCAGTTGATCTGACGAGATCTAGGATCTGACAAGATCAGTGTGGTTGTCACGTTGGAGTTTCCTGTGTGGTCTCAATGTGGTGACAGGCCATAAAAGTGAGAGTGAGAGTTAGTTTTAGGATTAGATTTAGGATTAGGTTTAGGTTTATATAGAGTCTTAGGTTTAGGTTTAGATCGAGTCTTAGGATAGTTTGCTTGCTTGATTGCTTGTCTATTTTCTGCCATTTCTTGTTGTGCATTTATTTTAGGTTTGGTATTTGGGTAGATTTAATTGCTTAGGATTTTAGTTGGGTGTCCAACTTGCTGAGTTTGATTAGCGTTCTCACCCAACCCCCCCCCCCCCCCCCCGTCCTTTTATTGTTTTTGCAGCCAAGCATTGGATACTAGGTTGATTTGGGTGAGAGTTTGAATTCATTCCGAACATTTGGTTGATTATTCTTAGCGTTTCCGGTAGTAAATATGAGTTATTCTATAACTTGTCCGGTTATAGAGTCGTTCGTGTTTGCTACAAGAGTAGTAATAAGCTATTTTTAGTTGTATCAAAGCATGGTTTATACCATGGTATTATATTGCTCGAGTGGATTTTCAATCGGATTTTCGAGTCAAAATGTGTCACAAATGCAACATTACTATTCTGATTCCATGTATCCAATCTAACATTTTTTTTTAATAAATTTTTAAACCCTTACCGTTTACCCTTGGTGCTGTGAATGCAGATGTTGGACAGGATCAGCCAAGGAAGCTACTTGAATGAATTACAACATGGTCATAGCGGGCCCAGTCAAGGTCAGGCTGAATACTCGATGGGCACAATGGATGACAGTGGTCATATAGAATTGCAGTCTACTCTTGATTTTGGACATGTCGGAAGTATGGAATCCGAAGACTCGTGGAGATCAAGCAACTCAGACTCATTAGAAGCCTACTATAGATCGTCAACTAGTGGTGGGTTATTTTTGAATGAAGATAAGATCGAGATAATCGAAGGAATTCAGATCGATGGGTATGGTGGAGCTCAGGCACAGTTCAACGAATGGGCAGATGATGATAAGTACAACCGAGTGATTCAAGCAGTATCTTTGTCAAAGAGAGACCAGATGTTGGTGGATCAAGGTGCAGTTGAAATTCTCAATCCATTTCGGCTGCATGAGTCCGAGCCGGCAACATTAGTAATGGATGAGCATGGAAACGTTCCTGCATTGCCATTGGAGTATGGGACATTTGTCCAAGGGGATGTAGTGGCGTCAGACAGCAACTGTGAAACTGATGTGGTTGGTGATTTTCGCCACATGCTTGAAGATTTTTTCGAAAACGCTGAACAAGAATTGAATGCATCGGTGGCAAACATACTTGAACAGCGTGAGGAAATGTTTGGGTATTTCGATGAAATGATGGAGATTAGCCGAATGGAAAGGGGAACTCAGGTCACAAGTGAAGTTGAAACTGAAGGGGAAGGATCTACAAGTGTCACTGTGGGGACTACGGATACGTAACTCGCAGCCGAACTCAAAGCGATTCTCCTGGAACCTCGTCTCCATGAAGCATTGAATCCGGATCAGGCTCCATCTCAGAGACAGAGTCAATCTCCATCTCAGACACAGAGTCAATCTCCATCTCAGGCTCAATTTCCATCCCAGAATCCGATCAGAAGTGGGGAAGAGTCTCTCGTCTGAATCGCTCAAGGTCAAACTTAGGGAGGAATTCTCATCCCTTTAGATAACAAAAGTAACCATCAATCCTTGTTCAACTCGGTCACACTTCATACCAATAATGATCGATCCGCAGATTCGTCCCACCAATGAATGGATTCACCATTGAACGTCGGAAGGACATCTCCTGTTTCACAGACCAGTTCTATGAGCTCGGCAACATCAGAAACAAGGGTGGTGCAAGCTGTGGATGCGCTAGGGTATTATGCAATCAACTCCCAAGTCAACCAAGGGACGCATATTGAAGGTATGGGCGAATATGGAAAGTTTGACATGACAATCCTAGGAGATGAATTCAGTAATAAAGCCTCTCTCAAACGCTTGAGAATGATGGATCAAATTCCAAGTGACCCTATGTTTATGATGGTTGAAGAGATGGAGATGATGAAGGAAGCTACACGGAAGTTGGAAGAAGCAACTGCAGAAATATAAGAGAAGGAAAAAGAAGAATATGCGCATCAGGCTAGGGAAGCAAAACAAATTGCAAAGGTAAGAAGATCAGGGAAACCACCAAGAAGCATGTATAAGGGTCGGGCAACTGCTCATAAATCTGATGGAAGCGCCATCAGTACCCGGGTCAAGAAAGTTTCTAAGGATCAAGTTTGTGGTATTTGCGGCCATCAGGGCTATTCAGTAAGTCAGTGTCCATTCAGGGACAACGCTACCAAGAGTAAGGATGAAGCTGGTTCGTCCAAAGCCAAATATCAAAATGTGAAGGATTCATTCGGGAAGACTTCCGAGGCAAGATCATCCGCACCAAAACCCAAAACATCTGAGATCCCTTAGGATTTAAGTAAAATAAGTAAGTGGGAATCTAACATGTTTCCTTGTATAGAGACCGCTTACCAAGTCTAAAACAGGTATCGTGTAGATATACGTAAGGAATAATGGGAAAGTGGATCGATGTAAGACAAGGTCAAAGGTGGAACTGGTTGTTGTAAAATAGCTATTTACCTAGGAATGGCCTTGTACTATATCAAGGTTTATCTAATGGAAGCTTACTTATGTTTTTAAAAATCATTTTTACTAACTTAGTTAATACTAACTTTTTCAATGAGTGGTGAAGTGTATGATTGAATGACCAAGGAATTATTGAGAATTGTGTGAAGACGAAGAGAAGAAAGGCAACAAAGGAGAATTTCGGAGAAAACTTAGGCGAGAGAAGAGAAGGCTAGGCGAGAAAGAGAGTTGAGAGATTGGCGAAGACAAGGAAGAAAAGGCGAGTATTGAAGCAAAAGAAAGTCTACAAGGGAAAAAATATTTGGGAACAGCCCGAATATACACAAGATGCTGGAGATGAAGAAGCTTTTTCCAACCATAAGGTGAAATCAGATCTTGAGAAGACACAAGGGCGGATGAATCAGTGGATCAAGAGAAGAATTATTCCACCTTGGAATAAATTATTTTCTCTGATTTAGGAGTATGAGGAAATCTCGGAGGTTATTATAAAGAATCAAGATGGTGGCAAAACTGAGAGAATCAATAAGAAGAAGACAAAGAAAAGAAATCAAAGGCAAATCCAGATTGAAGAATCAACAAGGAGAAAACGGTGTGACTCATTCAAAAGAAATTAAGAATGGTGAGTTAAGGACAAACTCACCAAGGAGAGGAAATCAAACAGGAGAAATCAGCAAGGCGGATCATGAAGAAGATTGAAGCAAACGTATCAAGAAGAAGAAATGGAGTCATGAAGAGAAGAAAAGAATTCGAGGACAAATTCTAATAAGGAGGGGAGAGTGTAATGACCCGGTCATTAACCTAAGATCCGGGCCAGAACAAACGATCCGGAAACCAAACCGGAACCAGTCGGGGAGGAAACTTTTTCAAGAAAAACAACTCGGAAGCCATCAAGAAGGGAGAAACGAATCTAGGGAAGCTAAGGGATGAGCCACATTTCACAAAGGAGTTGTGAGAATCAGAAAGTTTGACAAAAAGATCAAAAGGAAGAAGAAAGTTTCTCTAAGGAAGAAATTTGAAGAAAAGGGAAAAGAAGACAAGAGTTGGTGAACCAAGGTGTTATTAAGGAAGAGGTTAAATCATTCACATCCAAAGGAGTTTTCCCAAGACAAGAAGCGGATTGATCAAAGATTTTCCGAAGAGAAGGAAATTACCTGGAGAAAGTTTTCGAAACCGAAGGAAGAGCCAAACGATTAGAGCCGAGTGCCACTCAGTGTTCGATAAAACTTTCTGAGTGATCAAGGAAGGACCGGAACAGTATTTCCAGCCATGACCCAAAATTTTACCCGGATCCGATCCGATTGATGGGACACGGATCGAATGCCTTGGAGCGCGAGTAATGAATTAAACATGTTTTTAATTGAGATTAAACGTGTCATCAAGCTAAAGACAGCTGTTGGGATGCATGTCTGCTTATTCATGCAAGCTGACACCTAAGGAACCAGCTGCCAAGATGCAAGTTCACTTCACCATGCAAGGAGACACCTCACGAAGGAGAGAAGGCTCCCTAATCATCTCTCTAGAAATCACCACAAAAGTCACCAAAATCGTCGATCGTGAAGAAGCATTTGATGACACGTTCGGAGAGCCGGATAAGCTCCCGGCGAAGCGTTACGCAAACCGTACCGCGAAATGTTAGGAAGTGTTCTGAGAATCATTCCGGGAAGCATCAAGAATCGTCCCGTGAATCATTCTGAGCAGCATTAAGAAGCTGATCTGTGAACCGTGAAGTTTTGATTCGTAAATCACCAGTTATCATCATACGGATCATTATAGAGCGTGTTACCAGAAGATTTAACATAGATTATGGATCTGGTTAGTGAGGAGGACGAAACTAACCTAGGATCATCTTAGTCAAGCCAAGATCAAGCCTAAATGTCTCATCTCTCAAATTTCTCAAGCAGTTGAAGCCTCTCACCATTCATCGTCCGCCATCAAGGAGTAACCAGAGCATCAATCAATTCTCGATCAATTATGTGGCCCATTCGATCATCATTACACTGTAAGTTGGACTTGTTTGTTTTATGTGGGATTTTGTGGGTCGTTTCCCCAAATGGCTCATGTGAATATATTGCTTGGGATTCCGTGGATCTATTGTTGAGATTTATTTCTCAATAATAGATACGTGTGAATCTATTGTGTGAGATCCCATGACTCAGTCCACATGACATTACATGGGGATCTATTAATTTTCTGTCATAGCGTCGGATTAGGATAACACCACCAAATCGAATACAGACTAATTAAATCAGAATTATCACCTTAAAACCCTTAAAAAACGTAGAAACCCCTAGGATTGCTTGTTTATTTTATGTGTAGTTTAGTTAGAGTCTAGGTTAGTTTAGAGTGAGTGAGAGTTAGATTTAGGTTAGATTTAGGTTGAGTGTTAGATTTAGGATGAGAGTTGAAGGCCATCGGTGCTGTCGACCCATGGTGGTCAGTATGGCAGTTGATCTGATGAGATCTAGGATCTGACGAGATCAGTATGGTTGTCACGTTGTAGTTTCCTGTGTGGTCCCAACGTGGTGATGGGCCATAGAAGTGAGAGTGAGAGTTAGTTTTAGGATTAGATTTAGGAGTAGGTTTAGGTTTAGATAGAGTCTTAGGTTTAGGTTTAGATCGAGTCTTAGGATAGTTTGCTTGCTTGATTGCTTGATTATTTTCTGTCATTGCTTGTTGTGTTTATTTTGGGTTTGGTATTTGGGTAGATTTAATTTCTTAGGATTTTAGTTGGGTGTCCAACTTGCTGAGTTCGATTAGTGTTCTCACCCCCTTTTAGTGTTTTTGCAGCCTTAGAAACCTTAGGAAACCTCAGCCACGCATTGGATACTAGGAAGTCAGGATAGGATGTTTTTGTTGCATTTGTAAAATAGTTAGTCTTAGATATTATGTATTTTTAAAATGGATCTACACTATAAAACGTTTTCTTCGTATTTTAGGGTTAAAATAATATACATGGTTAGTTTTATCAAAGTTCTTTTAATTGGCAAAACCACGAGCAATATCTGGTGAACGATCATGTCTAGGACCGGGCCCAAAGATCGATCACTGATAAGGGTTGGCAAGCCTAAGTCGTGATTTGATCAGGGAGATGTTTAAGTTGAGTTGGCTGAGAGTTTGGATTTGTTCCGAACATTCGGTTGATTATTCTTAGCTGTTTCGGTGGTAAGTATGAGTGATTCTATAACTTGTCCGGTTATAGAGTCGTTCGTATTTGCTACATTGGGTCCTAGTGAGCAAGTGAACAAGCAAGCTTCTGAGTTTGAGAATTGGAGTGGTGATCATATTTTCCATACTAGGCTGGAAGACGAGGTTCTACTCATTGATAGATTGCTAGAGGATGATGTTTTTGTGATGGAGACAAGGATTACTGAGCAGAATTGCTGAAAAAGTGCAGATTTCCGAGTTGTGCATTTGGGTCGACTGTCCAAAACAGATGGTTTTCAGGATGATCTCAATGCTGCAAGTCTCAAAGATGTTGTCAAACAGAAACCTCTAGATCTCACACTCCATTCACCACGGGAAAAGCAAAGGTACACAATTTCTAAGCCAAAATCATCTAATATCATCAATAAAACTTTTCAAGATACAAAGACTGTTTTACAGTTAACCAATCCCCGAGATTCTTGTAGAGCGCTTGTTTCTTTTGTTGATGATTTTGAAGGGAAAAGAAATGTCCCACCTAGACTAACGTGCCTCCTGTCTAATGATCCTCATTACCTTGGTCGTTCTCATGCACTTAATGCTTATACTCCACCATGGATGAAGCGACGTCTTTCCGAGAGACATTCAGTGCCACTCACTCGTCCACCAGATATATGTACTTTAGCCAAGTCAAACTAATGACTTCAAAAACAAACGCTTAGTGGAAGGCAACCCACTTGTAAGTTTTCTTTTTCTTTTTCCTTTTGAGTCATTTTTCTTCTTTCTTTTGAGTCAGTTTCTTTTTTGTTTTCAGTGGAACTTGTTGGAACTTGTTATGTTATGATATTATGTTGCTATTTGACTTGTTTTGGAGCTCATAATCAGGAAATATTATGGGAAAACAGATTGAATAGCAAATGATAGATGATTGTGGAACTTTACCGTCCTGTAGTGGAATACATGTCGACCGACACATGCAACTCTTGTCGATCACACACACACAACATTAAGGTCATGATTTTCAAAACTTCACAATTCACTCTTGTTTCATTTTTTTTATTTTTTTCTTTCACCTTCCTTATGCTTAATTACACTGGGGACAGTGTAGTTTATGTCTGGGAAAGGTTGTTACTAACTCTATTTATTCTTTTGAGAGTCAGTCCCAATTTTTGTTTTATTTTTCAATTTTTTGTTTTATTGAGTCAAAACATAGTTAGAAACTATGAACTAATCTCTTGGTCTATTGTTGCTTTGCTATGTTTTCTGGTGTACCATTGTTGCAGAACTTATTCAGATTAACCTAATGGAAAAACCCCAAGTCTGAGCGGTTAACTTGAAACTCTCATACTTACAACAGATGCTTGCTATAGCCTGAGCTAAATTCTGTCAGTTCCTTTTGCCTTATTGATGTGATTGGTGTCTAAGAGCTTGACTTTTCATTTATACCTAACTTGATAAAACCAAAGTAAGTTTTGGTGTCTAGTCTCCCCAAAAGTTATTATCAATAGTAAAAGCCTTTATGGTTAAGTTTATGAATGACCAAATGATTCTCTGAAGTAAAAGCGGGTAAGAGAAATCTATGCCCCTATATATTTACTTCTTAAGAAGATGGATAATGTAGAGATTTCAGTGAGGGTAGGAGTGATCCTGTGACCACTATTCACTTCCATCTCTACCTTCATAAACAAAAAAAAAAAAATCCCAAATAACAAAGGATTTAAGTGTGGGGCAGACGAAAACACCATTGTGAGGTTTGTCTTGTTATGGTATAGGATGACAGTTGAGTCTATAAGGTTCTTAGCATTAAGATCAAAGATGAGACCCAGCGATGAATAGCTTACTAAAGGGATATGTAGTTAAGTTGTGGTGGGAATTAAGAAGACTGCGAGTGACTACGGTGAATGTACATGGTGGTTAGTCTCTGAATTGTTCTTGTACCATGTGGATTAAATGATGACTGGTAAGCAAAGTGTTCTAAAGAGTAGGTGAGTTTTGCGGTTTTCAAACTTCTTCCTTGATTCAGTTTTCTGTTTGCATGAAGGCAAGCAAAAGCTAAGTCAGGGGGAGTTGATATATCATGGATTTTATGGTTTTAAGTCATGATATATGCATTGGTTTTAGAGTCTTTTCTATTGTATATTGAGTCTTATTAGGTACAAATACGAGATGCACCTTGATGATCACTTTGAAGTTTTTGGAGGCTAGTAGCTGAGCAAAACGACTTGGAGATGGATATTGATGTCCATCTCGACTGACAAGCCTTCACTGTGTCGGTCGACACACATACAACGTGAATGATGCCTTCGAGTTTTATCAAGTTTCAAGAATTGCAACTTTTTTTCCAGAAGTTTCTAATGTTTATAATTCAGTCCCAGTTTGTGTTTTAGGTTATATCTTTGTATTAGAGTCTGAGAAGACTAAGTTTGGCATATTCTAAGTTTTCATTGTAAGTTTCAAGCAAGTATTGTTCGAGAGAAGAATCACAACTCAACCTTTGTAGAGAGAAGATTCTGAACTCTCTTATTTCTTATATTCTATTTTATGAGTATTAAGACAATGATTTGTGTTTCATTGATTATGTCTGAGTAGTCACCTTGTTAGATCTAGGGATTTTCAAGGATTAATAATAGTTTGTTGAATTCGGCATAAACATATTAGGAGATTCATAATGTTCTTCATCTAGATTAGATCATCACACTAGACTTAAGATTGATCACCTCACTTCTAATATCATAGGAATGTTGGTAGGCGCAAGAGTGTTATTGATATCCTAACCTAATCTTAGATGAGCAAACAGCCTTCTCAGAGAGAGATCTGGTTTAGGAATTTTGTAAACATATCATACTTGTTAATAATGCAGACTCTATTTATTTGGATTTGCAAAGAGATTTTGTTTTCTTTTGTTTAGAGGATAGATGTCGTTGCAGCGAGAGTTGGATAGATATCATATTAGTGTTATGAGTTTGAGAACCGAACAAACAATTGCAGCCTAATTATTGAACCGCCCAGTTCATCATTCCAGAGTATCCCTAATTGATGTTCTCTAGGTCTAGCTTTTTAATCATCTGAATATACATCACGTTCATCTAGTTATATTTCATAGCATTTCTTTTATTTAATTTCTTATTTATTTACCTAGTTTAATTCAAATCTGTACTTCTATTGTGTGAGTTTTCAGAGTCCTTGTGGATTTGATCTCTAAGTGCTACAACTGACCTCTTAATTTGAGAGAGTAGCTCTAAGGGTTAATTTGACCCCTATCATCTCTCAATGAATGTCTAGTCTATGCGTCCCAGAATAATATAGCCAAATGGATTGAGATTCTTGGAGATAGAGCTGATACAGGGAACTCCATTGTTTTGGTGAGACAATTGATGAGTTATAGGACCAATGCCATCAATAACAACAAGATGGTAAACAAGGCTCAGTTGGCTGTGTGATACGTTCCTCGTGAGGAGACGCTTTTCAATTTTGACAACGAGAGAGTAAGATCAATGTGAGGGGTTGCAAGACCTGATTAACAAGCACCTTGCGGTTTAATGGATCTAATGTCGCCACAAAAGGATGCGGAAAAGCCTTTTGATGAGATGGGTTGGTCAATTGAATCATACAAAAAAAGGTTTTTGATTGAAAAGATAGAAAAATGTTACAAAGAGTCTCAGCCTCAATATAAAGGAGAGGAGGCGAGAAGGAGAATAGATAAAGTGATAAAAGCTAAGGTGAGTTACGAGACATACCTCGGGAATACTCAAAGACCATGCAATAAAACAAAGGTTCAAATTAAAACTTAAGATAGAAAGGATAAGAGATCATGGGCCACGCCAAAAAGATGAAGATCTTGCAAATTCTGCATGGGGGTTGGAAGCGATCCAAATAAGTCCTTGATTCAGCTGGTGAACCAATTTTCCTTGAGCAATATTCTTAACATTACAAAAGTAATCATAAAGAATAATCCCTTTCTTGCAAATTCTTCTGGTTCAAATCTTGTGAATGCAGCCTTGATGTTTTGTGAATGGAGCCTTGATGTTCCTTATCTCCATTAGGTGAATCCATGTTCTGTGAATAGAGCCTTGATGTCCTGCCAGTCAAATTTTCTCTATTGCTATACAAGCAAGGAGGCTTTCCAAGATTAGTACAAAATAAATCAACAACCGGACCAGGTTGTACTATCATCTGTTTAAAACCATTATGAGTTATTTTGAAAAGTTTATAATAGCCTGGTAGGTTGGAGACATCAATGGCTTGGACATGAAGCTTAGTTCCAAGTTGGTGCTCATCCAAAATCTCGAAGACGAATAGAGTCTTCTCGCCATCATAAGCAAAGTGTTTGGCACTTGGCATGGGTTGATTCTCTTTGAAAGCAGCATGTTGCTTTTGACTCTCTTTCTTGCCTTGTAGCTCTGTTCTATGATGATGTGTTGTTTCTAGAGCTGGATGATCATCCTTTGGAGATACCTGTAAAGTTTGTAGATCACTCAGTAATACCGGTGCAAGGTTAGTGCAACAAACAAAAACTTTGGGACTCGCATTGGCCTTAAGGTCAAGAGGGTCATCACACAATGTTTTTCCAACCATGGAAAAAAGAGTAGGTTTCTTACCTGAGCCTTTCTTTCCCTTGAGTTGTATTTGATCAAGATAAACCTCATGAGGAGTCATTGGTACAAGCATGGTTTTGCGTCCTTTGAATTTGAAAGTATGACGATTGGTGTAACCATCATGTATCACTCTATGCTTGGACTGCCAAGGACTTCCAAGTAAGATGTGACCAGCCTCCATGGGTAAAACATCGCATAGAACTTCATCCCTAGAGTTCCCAATAGTTATTGGCACTTCCACTTGATGTTTTACTTTCATCTCTCCTTTTTCGTTGATCCACTGAAGGTCATAAGGCATGGGATGCTTCTTGACTTCCAAACCCACCTTATTTACCATCGTCTCACTAGCCACGTTACTACAACTTCCATCATCGATGATTTGACTACAAACCTTTCCCTTCACATGGCATCGCGTGTGGAACAAGTTAACCCGCTGCGCTTGTTCTTCGGTTTTGGATTGGAGACTTAAGGTACGCATAGCTACAAGTAACTCTCCTTTGACCGGAGACTCTATTACTTCCTTTTCCTCTTCTATTTATTTTTTCCTAGTGTTTCCTTCCTTTTCTTCCGTTTCTACTTCACCATCGCCATTGAGTATCATCACTCGCTTGTTAACACATTCATTCGCATAATGATCTATCCCATGACATTTGTAGCACTTGATATTGCTAGTTCTGGTGACAACCTTAGCTTTCTCTTCTGGTTGAGCTCCAAAGGGTTTATCCCCAATCCGCGTAGTATTAGATGGGTTGCTAATCGTTGGCACCTTCATCTTTTCATCGCTTTCCATATTTCTTGCCAAAGATGAGCTTCCATGATAAGTTCGTGTAGAAATTCTTCTTGTCAGTTGCTGCTCAATGAGGACGGCTTGGTGTAACATTTCTTGTAGATCAGCATGAGATTGCATCTCCAATCGATCTTGTATTTCACGCTTAACCCTCCAAGAAATCTAGACACAGTAGCTTCTCTATCTTCATGAACATCAGCCTTGATTAATAAGGCTTCCAACTCTTGGTAATACGTTTCCACATCTTTAGTGCCTTGCACAAGCTTTCTAAGTTGGTTGTGAAGCTCTCTATGGTAATAGCTTGGAATAAACCGTCTCCGCATGATACTTTCATCTCTGCCCACGTATCCACTATTGGCTCGAAATTTCTTCTTCTAAAAGTAACGAGCTGATCCCACCAACATAGAGCATAATCACCGAACTCGGTAGTTGCGGCCTTGACTTTGTTTGCCTCAGAGTAATATTGATAATCAAAGACCATTTCGATCTTCTTTTCCCACTCGAGATACGCATCAGGATCACTTTTGCCTTGGAACGGTGGAATGCGTAGCTTCAAGCTCCCGAAAATGTCTTGAGGTGGTCTCCTAGCTTCTCGATCTCTCCTATGTCTTCTCGAGTTGCTTCGAGAGGATTGACTATAGTATGCCTCGGTGTCTCTATCTCTGTGCTCACGAGGTAACTCCCAGAGTTGATCTTCTTGTTGTGACACCCGACCATTATTTATGCCTTGTCGCCATTCAGGGTCCACGTTGTCTTCATGATTTCGCTCTGGGACAGTCCTTGGATAGTTAGACATGACATCAGCTAAGACCGGTACAATTTCTTCACGTAGCATGCCGATTCATTCATTCATCATAGCCTCGTAAGTCTTGGTGAGGGTATCGATCAGTTGCTTGTTGCTTGATTCCATTTCTTCTGACATGATACCTGAAATATTGACACACACTACACCAGTAAAACGTTCCTTTTGGAAGAAAATCAATCGAAAATACAAGAACACGAAAATGACCGATCAGATTCTGATAAACCCTAATCGTGACTGTTTTATAAGATTGATCTCAGAAAATTATCAAATCAACTCTAAAAATTCTAGACTCAATCTAGGTTCTGATCCAATTAATTTCACGATTTTAGCACAAAAAGTCGATTTATGAAAATTGAAACAAAAACACAGAAAAACTACTTAACTCTCGATGCGGCTCTGATACCACATGGTACATTCCTCGTGAGGAGACGCTTCCCAATTTTAATAACGAGAGCAATGTGAGGGGTTGCAAGACCTGATTAACAAGCACCTTGCAGTTTAATGGACCGAATGTCGCCACAAACGGTGCGGAAAAGCCTTTTGATGAGACGGGTTGGTCAATCGAATCACACGAAATGACCTAAGAGTTTTCCTAGTTTGAGTCACACGAAAAAGGATGAACAATGATTTATATTTTAAAGGGTTTTTGATTGAAAAGATAGATAAATGTTACAAAAAGTCTCAGTCTCAATATAAAGGAGAGGAGGCGAGAAGGAGAAGAGACAAAGTGATAAAAACTAAGGAGAGTTACGAGACATGCCTCGTGAACACTCAAAGACTATGCAATAAAACAAAGGTTCAAATTCAAACTTCAGATAGAAAGGATAAGAGATCATGGGCCACGCCAAAAAGATGAAGACGGGCCATGCATTGGATCGGACTAAGGGTTGGCATAGATGAACATATGAGCCACAAGCCTCGTTAAAAACCTTGTTTGAAAAACCCATTGGGACAAAACCAAACCAAGGGAAAAAGAGTGCAAGTGGATCATATGGCCAAAGCCTTAGCCATCTTGGCCAGGTATCACAACCTAAGTAGTATAGAAACAGAAACGGGTACGCGGAAGCGAAACATGTGGAAACGCGAAAACGATTTTTTCTGGAAAATTAGGAAATGGATACGTGTAGGAAATGTAGATACATATATATAATATTTTAAAATATAGTGAAATATAAACATATATGAAAAATATTTGAAACAATAAAAATCCAATAAATAAATATTAAATAGTTTAAGTAAAATAAGACATCATAACCATTAAAGTCAATATAGTAATCAATTTTAGTGAAAGAATTTGCTTTGCTCTGATCTCTGATTGATCATGTTTGCACTAAGGCTTTTTCAAGTTGTAAACTTCTAAGTTCTACTTCTTAATGTTTTATGTTATGATTAATTTTAGGAAAAAAAAACGAGATATTTTTATTTTATAAATAAGCTATGATTTTAAAGTAAAAAAAATACATATATCATGCATATCTTATGTTTCTAAATTATTTATTTAACAAATTTCTAACAAAAAAAAATAAGTTTCCATCGCGTTTCCGAAACGTAAATAGATGTTTCTATCGCGTTTCCAAATGATGGATTTTTTGGAAACGTGTTTTCATCGCATTTCCATCGAGTTTCCGTGAGTATCTGTTTCCAAAAAGTTTCGGAAACGGGAAACAAACCTCGAATAGAGTTTCCATGCTTCCTAGATCACCACCAATGTGGCTTGAATACAATGCTTAAGGTCCAAGTGATCCTCTCGAGCATTCCTTGATGATAAGGATACTCGTAAATCTTGACAAAATGTTTTGACATGGAAGCAACCCATGGACCCTTGGCGACTCCCATGCAATCCTTGACACACTTTCTTGTAGTCTCCATGCATGAGTTGCAATGCTCCTTAATTCCCATGATCCAGTTTCTGGTTTCTTTTTGTTCCATGATCCAGTTTCCATGCTCTTTTGATTCCTTGGTAGTCCATTGCCTTCTTGATATTGTACATTCCTTGACTTGTGTTTTTAGGGCCAACCAGGAACGTATCACTGTGGGAGGCATTGTGACTCTATTTCTTCTTGCTGCTAGAGTAAGATCACCTCTATGCATACACCACCATTGTGGATAGAAATATGGATCACATGAGGGACACCCAGAACATAGATGCGAACAAGGCTGAGGAGAAGTACATCTATAACTTCACTCACCCTCAATCCGGTAAGGCCAAGATATTGTTGCCTTATAGAGGTTTGGTGAAGATCTACGCAGAGAATGGAGAGAGGAGCTTCACTTTTGTTCCACCAGTGGAAGATCTCTATGATCCTGAAGCTAAGGCCCCAAACTCTGAGGATGAAGTCATTGAGGCCTATGCGCAAGACTACCATGTGGCTGAGAGCTTTACTTTGATGAGATAAAGTGTGAATCTCTGAAGGAAGCCAACCACAAGATTAGTATGCTCCAGAAATGGAACAAGTGGCAAGACAGAGGTTTCAAAGCATTCAAGAGTGGAATGAAAACCACAGTGTAGGAGCTTACCAAGAGGATAGTGGCAGCTGGGAAGAAGCTGATTCCTAGCCCATCAAGGAAGTCTTCATCTGAACAAAAGCAAAGGAAGAGGCGCCCAGACCACCCTTTAGAGCACTTGGAGCATTCTGCACCAGACTCCACCACTCCTCAGCATTACACGGACCAATATGAGCATCAGGAGCACATCACTCGTCCAGACGAGTCGAGTAGGCCATTCGAGTCATCCTCCGAACATGAGAAACGTACCACTTAACCAACCTGGTTTGAGTGGCCCATTCGAGTCACACTCCGGAGCTGAGCAGATGCATGAAGACCCACCTTACACAGCCATAGTGCCTTACTACACTCTGGAAACCATAGAGGCCAACACTTATGACTTCTTCACTCCACAAGAATGAGGTACAACCCCAAATCACTCTCATTGTAATTACCATTGCATTTTTGTTTTTTTTGTTTCTAACCTCTCAAATCTTCTCTTGAATTTTTATTACACAAGGAACTGTGTAATTTAAGTTTGGGGGAAGGTCTGAGAGATGTATTTGACATATATTATTTTCTTATTCAAATTTTGTGATGAGTCTTTATTTTCATCAATTTTTACTATAGAATTCATGTGTTTTATAAAGTCTATGATTAGGTTTTTGTGTCTTTTTGTTCTTTTAAGGTTTTTACAGGTTTACAAATAATTGGAGCAAAACATGATGATTTGTGATGAATTTACGGATTTGAAGATGCTGAGCAATGCAGAGGCTTCAGAAGTTGTATATTCGTTGGATTTCTTTAAAATATCTGATTGCATTGAGATGTTTACACAAGAGAGACCTTTGAGTTAGCTTTCATTTGGCACCAGTCTCATGTCATTTTCATTCCTGGTTCAAGAGTTATGCTCGTTTTACTGAATACATGTCCATCTGGCGGCAAACAAAGTATTTGCAGGAATGAGCACTGGTATCGACCGATCCAAACAGGATCGATCGATCCCGATCCCGTATATTCTCCAAATCAAGTATTTACTCCGATTTTAACCTAGTGAATCCCTAGAAATAAGAGGAGTTTGTCTCAAACACGGCCTATGCTGTTTTTGGTCAGTTTTTCATTGTTCTCCTTTGTTTCTTTTCATATTTTTAGATCTATAAACTTTTTCATTGATATTTTTAGATCTATACTCTTTTCCATTGAATCATTGGATCTACAATCTGTCTTCATCTCTTTCTTTGCATTACATGTTATATTTCATCATGATCTATCAATCCTTTGCCATGATTGAGTAGATCTGCTTGTTGGGAGATGAGATCTATTCAAAGGGATTTAATGTTTAATTAGGGTATTGTTATAGATTAGGGTTATGATTATTAGATCTCTATTTCTATGAAACTAATGTTTTTGTTAGAATTGACAAATCTATCAAATGATTTTGAGGGTTTTATAATTCAGCTAGTGCATGTTTATTCTTCCCTGAATCTGTAGTTTATAGACTTGAGATCGTCAGCCGACGAGCGTCGATGTTGGATCTGCAAGTGAACAGTATCAAAACCTACTAAAAAATGCTAGCATAGGATCCTAGCGGATTTATGACCAAGATAATATTCTCTTACGAGAGGTGGTTTATTTGTTCATAGTGTTTTGAGTTTTATATCTAGATCATTAAATTGTTAATTTGGTTAGATATCTTTTTTATTTAATTAAATCCCTGCGATTTCCCAAATCCCAACTATTATTAGAAATTGATTTTATTTCTTTTTTAGTATTTTCATATTTATATTTGGATTTCCTTTTCTGATAAATTTAAATATTCTTTATCTTAACTCTGTTTAGATCTACAGATCTAAAGTGCACATTACTCTCTGTGGATTTGATCCCACCATTGTACTACCGCGCACAACAGTACACTGGCAGAAACTTTTGGTTTGGGTAAAACCTGATACCACATCATTTTGAATTATCTATGTGCATTTAAAAACATAAAAAAAATTACTTCACAAAAACAGAGTGTGATCTAGTTTCATTTGCATTTGAGGATTGAGTCTTAGTATATCATTTAGGATTGTTAATTTGCATAGGGGATGATGATGAGTTAAAACTAATTAAGCTTAATAACCAAACATATAATTTCAATGCCATAGTTATAAGTTGTCTAATGCTTTCATCTGAGTTTGAAAACATAAGGTTGCACCATACTTGGAATCTGATTAGGCATTGTTGCTTTGTTAAAGCTTGCTGTGATTTGTCATATTAGTTTGAACCTTAATCTGAATTTTAATATCATGCATATGCTCTTAAACTTGAACTCATGGATACCTCAAATATTTGGATTTTCTTTTCCCTTTTTCCACCTTTGGTAATCCAAGTAGATGTCTCCATCATTGGGACAGTTCCACATACACCAAACCCAAACCTTTCTTTCAAACCAATGAATCATCACGAGAGAGTAAGGCCTATTTTCGGATTGAATTAGAGAAAAAGTGTTAGGTTTTACCGACAAGAGTAGCCTCTCATGTAGTCTCTGGTTCACACTTTTTGAATCAGATTAGGCTAAGAAGTTTGAATAGGTTGTGGTTTGTGTCTGAAGAAGAAAGAAAAGAAAAGATTTTGCTACAAAGATACCTTTGGAGAGGAAAGTTCAAAAATATGTATCTAGTAAAGGATTTGGGAAAAATATAATGAGTTGGCTCTGTGTTATGAAAAGAAAAGGAAACAAAGCGTACAGAGGGTCACTCGAAAAAATTCCCCAAATCCGCTAGAAGTAAAAAGAAAATATAAAAAAATCATCTCCTTAGAAAAAAATAGAAAATAATCGATCATTGTGAAATAAAAGAGAAAGAAAACCTTTAAACACAAAAGGTATATATAGGATCTGTTTATGAGATTTTAGAGTTAGGGAATTCATTGGTTGTTCATGGGTAGATGATATTCTACTCATGTATGCACCAGTTGGTTTTACCTTTAGCAATCTCTATAATTCAATCTATTTCAAAGAGAGATCATGTTACTTGAGCTTAAACTAGAGGAAGAAGAGAATATTTTTATCTCTTAAAACTTGTCCCTCAAACCAAATGAGTTCATGTTTATTGCATATCATAATCCATGTTTTGCACCCAATGAATGTTAAAGGGATAGTTGCTTTGAATGCTTGCTGAGGATGAGTTCTAATGTTTTAAATCTGTTATGATGAGTATTGTTAAACTTTTAAGTAGAACTCTTGTGCATTAATTACATTCTAGAACTGTTAACTATGACATTGAGATTAGATGTTTGCTATAGTCTGCTTTGCTTCTGAGTTCCCCATTTTCAAACTACTCCTTTTATCTCATCCTTTCATATTTGCTTGAGGGCAAGCAAAGGATAAGTTTGGGGGAGTTGATAACACTGTATTTTACATATTTTTAGCATCCTTTTATCATGTTCTTAGTCTGGAATTAGGTCATTGTTTATATCATTTTATGCAATTATCTCTCATATAGGGTGCATAGTGTTTTTACCTGAGCATTGCATACATCTTGCATAGTTGGGGTTTTATTAGGTACATTTGGAGCTATGGAGCACATAGGAATTTGGGCAGATGATGTGAAGCATGGATCAGCTTGTTGGACTCAAAAGGATGCAGAGAAGGAAGACAGAAGACTCGACTCCACTGGACTCGACCAGGCCACTCGACCAAGCTGGTCGAGTGGCATTGCATTCTTTTCCTTAAAACTTGGAATTTTTATTTATCTCTCTCTTTCACTTAGTATAAAAGCTTCTGATTAGGTTAATATCAGGGGTGGCCGTTTTTAGCTTAATAATTAGGTTTAGCTCTGTTTTTCTCTCTTGTTCTTAAGTTGTTCTTCATTTTCCTAGAATTTTGTAGTTTTTCAATAACTCTTTATAAAATCAGTATTTGCACTTTATTTCTTCATCAAAGTTGTTCATCGGACCCTTATCTATAACATATGTCGATCTTAGACTTTTCTGGGTTAGAACCTCTGATGATGAATCTATTGTGTGAGTAGTTCTCTTAGGGTTTTTAAGGATGGATTAGGCTAGTATTGCTTTATATTGTTATGGGTTTCTTTGATTGATCATCAATTTTTTTAATTTCTTCTTGGGTTAGTGTTTTTAATGCTTGTTCTTCTCTGATCAAGAAGAACATGATCTTAGGTGATTTCTATAGCAAAAGTGTGAGCAGATCACTAGATCTACTTTTTTCAGGGATCTAGATACAATAACATAAGAACTAAGTATAAAATATACATTTACTTCAAATCTTAGGCCCTTATTTGTTATGAATCTTAATTGGCTTTAACAGACTGATTCTTTATGCCTGATCCTCTCACAAATCTCTGACAAACCCGGGTATGATTTAGTGTTGGATCTTGAGACTCTCTACCACGATAGTGGATTGAGCTGGATGTGATGTATGTTGTCAAGCAAAATCTTATGGATGAGTTTTTATAGTTACGCATGATAATATATAGTATTTACGAACCAATGAATATGTCCCTAAGGTCCATATAGTTTCCATATAGCTTAAACCTTCCTGTTAATCGTTTAATTTAGTGTTTCAAGTCTTTAGAACATTCACTCGACCAACCTACTCGATCAGCTTGATCGAGTTGTTACTTTACTTTTGTTTGTTCTTGTTTAGTTTCACGATTTGATTAAGTGTGGCAGACTTTGGCCTCTCTAGTTATTTAGGGTTTGGTAGAATCCATTTAGGTTGTTAGAAAAAAAACCTTTATGTTTTCTTGAATAGTTTGCATTGATCACATACTAGTTGCTAGAAGGTATCACTCATTGATTGGTTCGATATTCATCCTATATACTTTAATTGATTAAAACTTGTATTTTCTGTGTTTGCTTAGTTTGATTGTATTGCTTTTATTCTCTGCTTACTCACAAAAGATCTTGTTTCAGTTACTTACAGCTGCAGGGAAATTTTTTTGTCATGGTGTAATAGAGAAGAATGCTATAATTTTTCAAAGAAGAATTGCAAAGATCTTCCATTAAATATATGATCATGAATCATATGATCTCAAAGGGGTAATCCTTCAATCAATCAATCAACAGTACAAGTACGATTAAAACTTTATTTGGTCATTCTTATCTCAAACCACCAAATATCGCGAGTATTTAACTGATCGAAGACCCAGACTCAAACAAAGGAAAACCGTAATTGGTGTTCTTACATGGGTCTACGACTGATCTGAGTTTGATGAATCACAAGTCGTTCTGTTTCGGAAATGCAGAACCTTTCTCTATGCGTTCCTAAGCAAACTCCACCATCTTCGTATGGTTTTTTTCAGCAGTTACAGCGCTGAAGCTTGGAATCAGAAGAACAATTTGATCTTAAGATCTCTTTGATTTTGAATAAATTAAGTGACAAAGGAAATATGAGAGGAGAAAGTTCAATTTACAGAAGAAAAAGACAAGAAGTAGAGATGAAGAAAATAACAAATTTTATTTTTCCGTTGTCAAGTTCTTGTTATTTTCTAATTTGTCATTTTTTTTGCCAACAATTTATCATTTATGTTATTAAAATAATTTTTAATTTATCTTTTATTTGTATTTAGTTATAAAAAAAAGTAAATGACATTTTTATTATTATGAAAATGTAAAAGATTAGAAAAAAAAAGAGAATTGTGAAAACTACCTAAAAACATCAAATAAGCAAAAACTATCCACTTACAAATTAAAACATAAAAACTACCTACTGTCCAATTAGCCCCAAAAAAAAAACGATTAATTTGGACGTGAGAACCAAAGTCACATCTGTTTGCCATTGTCTGTCACGAAAGTACAGTTCCCTCCACGTGTACGCATGCATAACAACACAGTATCCCACCTTACCCTCCTGTCGTTTTAACAGATAAAAACACACACACAAGAAAGAAATTGCAAAATAAAGACACAAAATCTTCGAAACAATCTTCCCTCTATACTAGTTGCATCGTACTTGTCACATTGAAGATGATAGGCCGATCGACATTTTCCAGAACTGCAAGCTTCCGACCAGAGAATATAGGACAAAATGCAGTGAGTTTAATTGGTAACATAGGCTTCTCTTTATTCGTCGCCGGAGTGGTAATTTTCACCGTTATCGGTGCAACTTATGAGCCAATGGACCCACTCTTTCACCCATCTGACAAAATCACAACTTTCCTCTCATCCACATCAAACGCCACATTAAAATCCGATGACAGTGTTGTCAAAACCGGTGAAGATTTCATGGCGGCTAACCAAACCGTATTCGCTGGATTCATCAACATAACCGATGATGAAACCACAGAGATCAATTCCGAAGCTAATAAATTGGAATGTGACGCAACAATTCCGATAGATTGTAAAGATCCTGAGGTTTTCCATTTGATGATAAAAGCAACAATAGACAAGTTTAAAGATATTCATTTTTACAAGTTTGGTAAAGCAGCAACTGTGGAAGGTACTAGTAATTCCTGTGATATGGCTTGGCGTTATAGACCTAGGGATGGTAAAACGGCAGCGTTTTATAAAGATTATCGTAGGTTTGTGGTTGAAAAATCTGAGAATTGTAGTGTTCATGTGATTGGGATTGGTGAATATCACTCAGGTGTGAATGCAAGGAAGAGGAAGAAGAGTGGGTTTCAAAAATCAAGTGGTAAGATTGATGATTTCTCATTGCCTTTAGTTGGTGAAGCAGTGAATGATTCACTTCCTATGGTTGAGTCTGAGAATGCGTTTAAAGAAGGTAAGTACTTGGTTTATATGGGTGGAGGAGATAGGTGTAAGAGTATGAACCATTTCTTGTGGAGTTTTTTGTGTGCTTTAGGTGAAGCGCAGTATTTGAATAGAACTTTAGTTATGGATTTGAGTCTTTGTCTATCTTCGATTTACAGTGTGTCTGGTCAAAACGAGGAAGGAAAAGACTTACGATTTTACTTTGATTTTGAGCATTTGAAAGAGGCTTCTCCTGTGTTAGATCAGGTGCAGTTTTGGGCTGATTGGGGGAAATGGTATAAGAAGAATGCATTAAACCTTCATCTTGTGGAAGATTTTAGGGTCACACCGACGAAGCTTGTCGATGTAAAGGACACGTTGATAATGAGGAAGTTTGGGAAAGTTGAACCAGACAACTATTGGTATAGAGTTTGTGAAGGGGATGCAGGCTCCGTTGTGAAAAGGCCATGGCATCTGTTGTGGAAATCAAGAAGATTGATGGAGATTGTCTCTGCAATTGCTTCGAGGTTAAACTGGGATTATGATGCTCTTCACATTGAGAGAGGATACAAAGCAAGAAACAAACAAGTTTGGCCTAATCTGGATAAGGATATTTCACCAAGCTCTATTTTATCGACCCTGCAGGACAAAATCGAACACGGAAGGAATCTTTATATCGCAACAAATGAACCAGATGTGTCTTTCTTAAACCCCTTGAAAAACAAGTACAAAACCCATTTTCTGGATGAGTTTAAGGATCTCTGGGACGAGAGAAGCGAGTGGTATTCAGAAACTATGAAGCTTAATGGAGGAAACCCAGTCGAGTTTGACGGTTACATGAGAGCCTCTGTTGATACACAAGTTTTCTTAAGTGGTAAAAAGCAGATTGATACCTTCAATGATCTTACTACTGACTGTAGAGACGGAATCGGCACTTGCAACGTAGCAGCAAGCTGATCTCTCTTGTAAGCATATTCAGGTGTTGTTTGTTTCTAGTTTGATAGAAAGCTTGGTTTCCACTTTTGTTCTTGTAGAAAATTATAATATTATCCTCTATATAACTACTGTATCGTTTCGTTTAAACTATTAGTATATGCATCTCTTTCTTCTTTGAAATATCACCAGCATACGGTTACGTGTTTTAGGCTGAGTTACTTTCTCAGTGGCGGAGTTGATGAATTATTCTTGGACTTGTGGTTTCCTAATTGTGGTTTTGAATAGAAACTGAACCTATTCATGTGACCTTAAATGCATTAGTTATTGGATAATTCCAATATTGAAAAAGGAAACAACATCTCTTTATAGAAGATGCTAGAAGGGATTTAAAAAAAAAAAAAATTTTAACAATTATCTTGATAAATAGATTTAAACTTCTAGAAAGAGATTTAAAAAAAGAAAATTTTTAACAATTATCTTGATAAATAGATTTAGATAAGTTTAAGTAATTTATCTTTTTTATTAGAATGAGGAGGTGTTTGTTCTACTATAAATCAGAGGATATGGAGAAGTATTTCACAAGACTTCCCTTAAGAGTGATTTAGTTTTGAGAGAATTTCTAAATCAATATAAGAAAAGTTATTTTTAAACCTTTCAAGTTCTAGTTTAATATCTAATATTTAGATTTAAATTGGTATCAGAGTTTAAGTTGAAGCTTTGATCATATGTTTAAGCTTTTTGATCTAAGCTTAAGTTGAAGCTTTGATCTAAAGACTATGAGAAGTGGATCACCGTGAGCAGACATGGGAGACAACGGTAACACTCAGGGACGATCCAAGGAGTTCAGACCGTCATCCATTCACTGTCCGATGTTGAACGCGACAAACTTCACGGTTTGGTCGATGAGAATGAAAGTCATGTTGCGACTTCATGAAGCTTGGGAAACAATCGATCCTGGAAATAATTATCCAAAGAAGAATGTTATAGCGATATCACACTTATTTCAATCGATTCCCGAGTCACTTATCCTACAAGTAGGAGAATTAGAAACGGCCGAAAGAACTTTGGAAGGCGGTCAAATCACGACATCTAGGTGCATATCCCATGAGATAAGCAAGACTCCAAACCCTAATGACTGAGTTTGATAAGTTAAAGATGGTAGACACAGACTCTGTTGATGACTTTGCAGGAAAAATATCGGGCTTAGTTTTGAAATCAGCATCATTAGGAGAAGTTATAGAAGAATCCAAGATAGTGAAGAAATTCTTGAAGGGACTTCCTAGAAGCAAATACATTCAGATAGTAGCCTCTCTTAACAAGTTCTTGATTTAAAAAAAACGGGATTTGAAGATATAGTAGGGAGGATAAAGGCATATGAAAAACGTATAGAGGAAGTAACTCAACAAGAAGATCAAGGAAAACTAATGTACGCTAGCAACGACCAGAGCTATGGCGGAGGCCGTGGAGGTTTTCGAGGCAGAGGTAGAGGTGGCGGATGTAGAGGCAGGGGCCGAGGGAGGTTTAATAGCCAAAACCAAGGAGGAAAAACTGCAGAGAATACTCAAAAGGAGAAGAAAGATAAATCACAGGTCATATGTTGGAGGTGTGACAAAACCTGGTCACTATGCAACGACTTGTCCCGAGAAGCCAATAAAACGCCAAGAGATGAACCTAAACGAGACTCAAGAGGCGGATGCTCTTTATGTTTATGAGGTGGTGTTTTTAAATGAGGATAAGGTGATCCCGAAAAACTATAATACCGACAATGGCAATGCAAGTGTTTGGTATTTAGACAACAGAGCGAGTAATCACATGACGGGGAACAAGGATTTTTTTCTCATCCTTAGACGAGAAAATTCAAGGAAAGGTAAGATTCGGTGATGGATCATACGTGGACATTGTTGGGAGAGGAACAATCACTTTTGTGTGCAAGACCGGTGAGAAAAGAGCACTCAAAGTGATCTACTACATACCCGACTTGAAGTTAATATCATAAGTCTTGGACAGGCAACAGAAAACGGGTGTGAGGTGTTCATGAAGGGAGATTCATTAACACTTAAAGACCCCTACGAAAGACTACTTGTACGTGTAATAAGAGCACTGAATCGTCTTTATAAGACCCCAATGGAGATAAGCATTCCTAAATGCTTCTTAGCTAAAGAAGATGAAACTACATGAAAGTGGCATGCTCGGCTAGGCCATGTAAGTTTTGGTGTGATGAATAACATGGTGGTAAAAGAGATGGTCATAGGTATGCCACAGTTTTTACATGAGAAGAATGTATGTGATGCGTGTCTAGCTGGGAAACAAACAAGAAAATTTTTCTCGCCTCAGACAAGCTTTCGTGCGGAATAAGATTTGGAGCTAATCCATGGAGATCTATGTGGACTAATCTCACCACCAACACCAGCAAACAATCGGTATATTTTTGTCTTAATTAATGATTTCTCTAGATACATGTGGACCATGTTACGAGAAAAAAGTGAGGCTTTCGATCAGTTTAAAAGGTTCAAAGAAATTGTTGAAAAACAAACCGGGTTAGCCATCAAAACCTTTCGCACCGATAAAGGAGGAGAGTTTACCTCAGCTGAATTTAATTTGTTTTGCAAAACAAATAGGATTACAAGGCATCTAACAGTACCATATACGCCACAACAAAACGGAGTGGTCGAGAGAAGAAATCGAACATTGATGGAGATGACAAGGAGTATGCTTAAGGCGATGAGAATTCCGAATTCTTTGTGGGGAGAGGCTGTTCGACACTCAACCTACTTAATCAACAGAGTTCCAACAAAAGCACTGAAGAGTCAAACTCTCTATGAGAGCTTCAAATCCAAGAAACCGAATATTGAGCATTTGAGGGTTTTTTGTTGTGTTGCTTATGCAAAAATCAATGGACCACATCTTAAAAAGTTAGATGAAAGATCAAAGAGTGTGGTTAATCTTGGAACTGAGCCTGGTTCTAAAGCTAAAATACTCTATGATCCAACAACAAAAAGGTGATAGTTAGTAGAGATGTAATCTTTGACGAGAAAAAGGTTGGGAGTGGTCCACTATGAATCAAACAGATGGAGAACCGGGAATGTTTAAAATTCCAAGCAAGAGATTTATAGACGAAGCAGAGGATTATCAAGAAGAGGATCATCCAGAACCAGAGCATGAACCTATAAATCAAGGCAAGGAACAACAAGACAATGCGGACTAAGGCGTAAATCAAGAAGGAGATTCTCAGCCTTATGTCACAAGGTAAGGACGAACTATTACAAGACCGAAGTACCTTGATGAATATGCGTTACTTCCGGATCAAGAGAGCAAAAAATTGTTACTTACAATATATGGAGAACCAGAGAATTTTCTTGAAGCTAGTAACATGAGCGAATGGATCGAAGCAATGGAAACGGAATTAGATTCAATTACAAGAAATAATACATGGGATCTAGTTGAGAAGCCGGCTGGAATCAAGCCTATAGGGTTGAAGTGGATCTTCAAAATAAAAAGAAAGGCGGATGGAACAGTGAACAAGCAGAAGGCAGACATCCTTACTAAGCCCTTAGCAAAGATTAAGTTCAAGGAAATGAGGAGCTTAATCGGAGTGCAAGAGATAAAATCTCCCAAAGTTCAAGTTGGAATTAAGGGAGAGAATGTTGGATAATTCCAATATTGAAAAAGAAAACAACATCTCTTTCTAGAAGATGCTAAAAAAGATTAAAAAGAAAAGAAAATTTAACAATTATCTTGATAAATAGATTTAGATAAGTTTAAGTAATTTACCTTTTCTATTAGAATGAGGAGGTGCTTGTTCTACTATAAATAAGAGGTTATGGAGAGGTGTTCCATAAGACCTTGAGAGTAATTTAGTTTTGAGAGAGTTTCTAAATCAATATAAGAAAAGTTGTTCTCAAACCTTTCAAGTTCTAGTTTAATATCTAATATTTATATTTGATTAGTTGCTTCTCATTCCTAATATTACCATCCCTTTTAGACAGCGATGTCTTATGTCTCGTGCTGTTGATACCTTGGGTCTCTCTTGTGTGCCTTGCTCTGAATAATGAATATACCATAATCGTTATGTGTCACTAAACCAACATACTCTTCATTAAAGCATAGTACATTTTATTGTTACGTTTGTTTACTACTGGTTTTGTTTTTGATTATCGCTTATTCACTTACCGTTCTTTGTTGAGCTATTCAACAAAGTTCTCTTATCTCTAGTGAAACTTGAGATCAAAAGAACCACTGCCATTAGTACCATGAGATCGAGGGGACAAGGATAAACACATAAATTTATGCAATTCCAACAGAACTTCAAGGATAGGACAAAAATCACGTGTTTGAGAGAACTTTGCCCCCACCACGTTACTTTGCCAAGTATTTCAGTTTAACCCATAATTTTTGCACTTTCATATTTCACCCCTATACAATGCAAATTAAAATCCCAACAGAACTTCAAGGCTAGACGACAAAAAGAATATGTTTAGGACCTTTTCCCCACCACATTACTTTGCCAAGTAATTTCATAACATGTGTTAACACAAGGATTCTAAAGCCAAGCAATCTAACAATATTTTCTTCTTGATGTACTTGTCTTTCTGAGTTGGCTAAGAAAAGTCTGGGGTTAGTGTGGAAACACATATAGCACTAATGAATCGTGGGAGAAACAGCCTGTCTCATAGAATAAAACCCCTCACACGTCCTGGTGAAAATTTTTGACAACTAAAATTATCAAGAGAGGTAAAAATTTATACAATCTTTGGATTGAAACAATTTTAGAATTACTCCAATTTCCAAGCATAAAGAAAGAGACAAAACTCAGATGAAGAAGAAGAAGAAGAAGAAGCATTACTATCCTTTGATCCATTACTCTCTTCATTTTCACCGCTCTCTGGTTTAAAGATGAACAAACCGTGACCTGTACCAGGCGCGCTAAACAACCAATCATACACATCCCAAAACACTTGAACCGGTTCTTTATCAACAAAAACCGTCTGATTCCCTCTGAATTTCCATTGCAGATTTCTCACTTGAACCAAAACAGTCCCATCTATTCTTATACACATTTCGGGTTCCTTTTCCCCTGTCGAGCTCTCAACTACGATCTCATGCTCTTTCTTCCTATCGTTAAATTTAGCCCTAGTGGAAAAACTCTTCTTCCCAAACACATTTTCTTTCTTGTAAAACAAGGCAGCTTCAACCAAAGCAGGTCTTGACTTAGTTCTCTTAAACGCTTTCTTCTTGTAGTCACCCAACAATAAAACAACCTCCTCCTCTGAAACAAGAGCCACATAAAAATCCGAACTCGGCTCGGGCCCGCTGTTGAATTTAGCAGACCTAAAATCCCAATATACATCGATTTGGTTGTTACCTTCAACCTCAAAGGATTTGTAACCTTTCTTGTTCCAGAAGTTCCATGGCTTGAGATCAACCTTGCAACAGTAATTCATATCTCCTTGTAAACTAGTAACCATTACGGTTAAAGAATGAATCATGAGATTTTTAGACCATAGAACCCTAACGTTTCTCCAGAATCCAACCATGTGGGCTTGGTAGATGCACGTCACGCTGCTCTGTGCCGTCTTGTACGTTACCGGATCCTCTGTTTTCTTCTCTGCCGTTGAAGATTCTGATCTCAGAGACATGGTTCTCCGAGCCCGAAGCCTGTTAAATAGAGATCTCTCACAGGCTAGTGAAGAGATCTATTTGAGAAAATAAACAAATTCAAAATTAGGTTTTATTGATCTCTGAGTCAAAAATCTGAAAATTAAAATTGAAGGAAATAAAAATGGATTTAGGATGAATTATTGAAGAAGGAGAAGAAACTCCATGTGACCCTGAAGACGCGTAAGGACCATCAAGGAAGGAGGATCATCACCTTATCAAACACACATAATAAAAAAAATTATTTTCCAGTTGTTTTCTATTTTATTTTATCATTGTTAAATTTTTTTAAAAACAAAAAAATATATATCCAGTTGGTTTCGTCACCCGTTGTCGTTTTACTTTATTAAAAAACCACATGAGAAATGCAACACTACTAGATAATAACTTGCACTATATAATACAGGAAAATATATACATGTTCTGTTAGTTTTTATACTTATCAATTACTATTAGTGTTTTAGATTATATTTATTTTATTATTATTATTATTATAATTATTATTTGTGTTGTGTTAATTAAAATTACTAATATATAACTATATATGTGCAATATTCATCATAACTCGTGTTGATCTATTGACCTAAAATTTTAAACAAATATCATATATGTGTAAATAAATATCTAAAAATTAATACTTTATAAATTAATAACTTCTCTAAATTAATAAATTATTCATGTCCTGAGTTGGATCGGTGTAATTATTAACACATTTCGTTAAGATAATAAGATAATAATTTTTCTGAAATCTCTATGTAAATATATGGTCTCATTAATAACATAATTAATAATTATATAAATTTATTGTGTATATATAAGATGCTTTAGTCAAATATGATTTTAGTGTTGTTTATTTATTTGTAAATTTATAATTTTGTTAGAGTTTATCTCTATTTTTTCTTAAAATATCAAAAATATATGATATTATCTTTTCAAATTTCATCAAAAATTATATTAAAATAATTATATGCAATTTTTATTTCTTAATGTGTAAATGCAATAAAATATTGAATTATTATCTTCATTATTTTACTTTCTATATAACATTTTCTGAAACTTGAAAAAACTTTCTATAAATTAATAACTATTAATTTATCAATAAATTAATAACCTCTATAAATTAATAAAATTCTCCGGTCTCAACATTATTAATTTATAGAGATTTTACTGTAATTGATTGAACAAATAAAAACTATTTCCATTTGTGTTGAAATCTATAATTAGTATTAAATTAATTTGCATACAAATTTAAAATTTAAGATATTAAGAGAATATTCAAAATATACTAAAATTAAAGCTGCAATAAATATAGACAAATCTTAAAAATAAAAAAATTCTAGAGAAACTCACTAGAATAGCATTATATCATGTTTTTTGGTCACAAATATCATTCAATTTTATTTGTTTCTTAAATAACATTTCATTGTTAATAAAAGTCTAATTTACCCCTGTTTATAAATGTCTATTTTGAATTTTCATTCAATCTAAAACTGAATGAGAATGTGATTTGGGTTTGATGGTGGAGAGATATTGGAGACGAACGAAAGATTTATAAAGGCGAGAACAAGTGACGGTGTGATGTGTGTCAGATTTTCCTTTACAACAACACAATGATGTAACTGCAAATGCACAACAAAATCAGTAGAAATAATTAAGGTATTGATCCCGCAGAGAGCAACAAGTACGCGGACTGAATTCAAGCAAATATATCAAACTAAGACGAAACAATGAAAGGGGTTTTGTTTTGTGTTTTCAAGTGAATGAATGCAGCAAGTGAATGAAAGCAAACGAATGATTGGTTGTAAACTATATGACTAAATCGTTTTAACGTCTCCATGGTTCTAAACAATCAAGTGATAGATCTATATGCATATGTTTTCATCAATGGTTCTCAACTACGAACACGGCTAAGCAATCAAGTCATAGTTCATCAAATGACCGTCTAAAGTCACCACACCCGGCTACTCAGCTTTCACAGGTAACAACACGCTTAGACCAGCAAGATAAATGAGTTTGATAAGTTCACAAATTTGATAAGTTCACAAAGTCCTATAACTCAATTCACGCAGGTTATAACACGAGGCTTTGGTAACACTAGTTCCGAGAAGTAGGTTTACGCGGGTAGATCTCATATTCTCTCAATTCAATAGACAGTGTTTGGTGATCAATTCAAGCAAAATTTCATAAGTAAAAGATATCCCAAGAGAACTGAAACAATAGATGAAGTCAGATCTAACAACCTAAGTGAATGCAACCATGTAATCCCCTTGATATCACCCCATTAAACCCAACAAGAGAACTACTTGCTCATGATGCGAAGAAGCACAATAGACATCAAATAAAATATCATAGAATGATTCAATATATCAAAGGAAGTTCAAAGGAAACTTCTCTAGATGTCACAGAAGATAACTTGTCTTCCCAATAAGCAAATGCAAGAACAAGAGAGGAGAAACAATGTAGAACAAGGATGAAACTTCAAAGGAGGAACTTCTACGGCTTGCGCGACTAAGGAGGAGGCGGCAGTGGCTGATGTGATGTGAGCTCGTGGATCTCCTAGAGAGGCTCTCCCTTTAGGATTTTCCCATCAAGTGGCATTTATAGGCTCAGTTTCGGAAAGGTAAAAAGATGTCAAAACGACTTAGTTTTGATAAATGCAGGCACAAGGTGCCTGAACCTGGTCACCGGTGCCTGTGCCAAGGTGCACAAGAGGCCATGCCTCGGTCATGAGGCTCTGTGACCGAGGTAATGTAGTTCAGGCTCCAGTCGGCATGTCTTCACACTTCGGGATGTATCTTCCAAACAGCTGAATAGATTGGTTCGATTCTTATTCCAGGTGAATCTTGACTCTTCTAACTTTTCAATGATATAAATAACTCCAAATTTGGTCCACAGAAAGGGCTTCAAATGTTGACATACTTATGATACTCTAAAACTGTCCACAAACAAGTTTTGACCTTCTTTATATCCTTTTTTCTCCAAAATCACCAAGTGTCTCCAACAAGTGGCAATGATGGAAGGTGGAGTTAAAGCTTCCATAATCACTTGTTTGTTCATAGAATTCCTAATAAAAACATATAAAATATGGGCAAAAATACGATGATATCAACTCCCCCAGACATAGACTTTGCTTGTAACAAGAAATCTAAACTGGTGAAGAGGTTCAAAAATCGCGAAAACTCTCCTATGATCAGAGATAATGTTCAAGATAGATAACCTACAGACGTGTTAGTACAAGGATTCTCAACAAAAAATTTCTCACTATAGACTCACAACATTCTCAACTCTGATCCGTCCAGCACAAACCTGTAAAAGAGCTTGGCATTCACTTCAGTCAACTCCATACATTCATTAAGGGTGGCATGATATTTCTCAAGAGAACAATCGATCCTTCTTAGATAAAAATCGATCCTTCCCAAATCTTTCCTAAAATATTAAGAATCTTTCCCAAATACTTCCTAAACTATCACAAATCCTTTCTAAGTCTTATAAAGAGAGATCCATATGTTTGAAAAAGATATAGAAAAATTACTTGACAAATCTGAACTGAGATAATATAAGACTGAAAATCAAAAACAAGGAATAACAATATGAGATTCAAAAACCAAGTCAAGTGAAAAAGGAATACAGTTGAATTACATTAAAACACATAAGAAACATAAGAAATAAAAACACTTGATATGCAACAAGAGTATATAAAAAATCTATTTTGAATGGAAACCAATTGATCATCATATGTATCAAAATTCAAAAGCTTAACTCAAACAGATTCTGCCTTAAGGTATGATTACTTGGAGATTTTGTAACAAAATGGTAGATTGTCTCTTGCAGCCAATCGTCTGTTCAAGTCAAACTTTTTTAACCATTTCCATGTAACTACAAATCCTTCTCAAATCTTTCCTAAATAGCAACAGATTCTTCCCAAATTTTTCCTAAACTTTTATGAATCGTTCCAAATCCTTCCTAAACTATCACGAATCCTTCCTAAATCTAATAAGAGAGATTTGCATTGTATGGAAAAATTGATTTGTATACCTGACTGAAGTACAATACATTACAGTCTCTGAAAAAGAACAAAAAAATTAGAACTTTCAACAAACAAGACATCATCATCTAATCAATTCACTATTACATGTTATCTTGATAAGATTCACTTCAAAAGAACAAAACATGCCACAAGAAAGCACCAACATCTAAGCATAAGACAGTTCATAAACATCAACGAATTGATTCATCCAATCAATTCACAATCTTTTGATTCACATAATCAATGAAGAAACAGAAAACTTAAAAGAGACATTCATATCCAAAGCCCAGAACAATTGATACCCGAAATCACAAAATCAAAAAAGATTTAACAAATTGGAGCCAAAAAACAAACACAAACACAATGCAACAATGAGATTTACGAACAAAAACAATGAATCAAGCCTAACGATGAAACTTCAACTCTCACATACATTTCGTCGAACATGTTATATGCATATTGAATCCAACACCTTTACTCAAAATTGAAGATTGTCTATACATAATCGGAGTTCAAAGAATAATGAAGACATTAAACCAGAGGTGATGAAGGTTATTTAATTTTTTAAATTGATTTTAATCTTCACAATGAGAGAAAGCTTCATGTTGGTTAATCACTTGAAATGCGATTTCATAATCTATACATGAAAAAATTCAACGGTAACCTTATGAAAATAAATTAAATTACAACGGTCAGATATGCTACTCGATACTCCACATGCTAGTTTATTATCAGTTTCTCAAAAAGGAAAAAAAGCTCAGTCTGTTTTTTTTTCTTCTGCTCCAAACTTAGAAACTCAAGACCCATGATTCACGATTTCTGATAAACGCTCGGTTGATTGGGCTTTGATCTCTTTGTTGGATGATATTTGTCTATATTTTCATGAAATTTGGTTAGGTCACGAATTAGTTTTTTGTTTCTTCATAATCAAAGTGCAAGAATACGATTGTAAATGGTTTGATTCTTGCCTCCTCTCTTCTTCTTTATTTGTAGCGTACTTGGATCCTGATTCTAAAATTGTTTGTTTCTTATCTTGATGAACCTTCAATTTTATCTCTTGAGCAGAATGGTTTTATTTCTCTTTTCTTTTTCGTGTTTAATTTCCTCTATTTTCCATGGATGACTCGATTATAAGTAGAAAAGGGTTTAATATGTGGATGAATCTCAAATAGATCATATGGGTTTTCATATTTTCTTCATCAGATCTTTTGGTTGTATCTTCCTCTTCATCATATCTTAATCATTTTCACATACCCGAGTTGAAATCTCATCAGATCAAATATCAATTGATTTTTGTTTGATATTGATAATAATGTAATGCCCCGACCGCCACCGGCTGTGAGCACCTCACGGCCTTTCTAGGCCCATGGACCCCACACCCTCTCTCTAGGAATGCAGGCCTCCACGCCCTCTCTAGGCCCCTGGGCCCCACCTTTGTCTGACAGCCGGTGTATTATCTCAAGAGGCTCTAGAGATTTATTAATATCGCTAAAAATCACCGTCTTTTGGCCTCACTCACACGGTACTGACAATCTCTTCTCGCTTACAAGTGGGTTGTCTCCCACTAAACGCTTGTTTTGAAAGTCATTAGCTTGACTTGGCCAGAGTACGGGCGTCTGGTGGACGAGTGAGTGGCCCTGAATGTCTAGCAGAAAATTGTCGCTTTATCCATGGTGGAGTATAAGCATTAGGTGAATAAGAACGTCCAAAGTAATGAGGAACATCAACCGGGTGGGACTTTAGTCTGGGCGGGACACTTATTTTCCCTGCAAAATCATCAACAGAAGAAACAATAGATGATAATAGTCGTGGCTTGTTTAGCTGTAAAACAGTCTTTGTACCTTGAAAAGTCTTATTGATGATAATAGATGATTTGGGTTTAGAAAGTGTATACCTTTGCTTTTCCCCGGGCGAATGAAGTGTGGGATCTGGAAGTTTCTGTTTGACGACTACTCTCAGACTTGCAGCATTGAGATCATTATGAAAACTAGCTATTTTAGACAACTGCATATCAACTGGTGGAGCGTGTCGACCGACACAGGTTGGTGGTGTCGATCGACACGAATCTGTAGCTCAAAAATTTGCACTTTTTCTTAAATCATGCTCAGCAATCCTTGTTTCCATCACAAAAACATTATCCTCCAACAACTTATCCGTGAGTAGAACCTCGTCCTGCAGCCTAGTTTGGAAGATATGATCACCACTCCAATCCTCAAGGTTAGAAGCTTGCTTGTTCACTTCCTCACTGGGACCCAACTCCTTGACATACCCAACAGTAATGTCTTTGGAGGTATCTACAAAGAATGTATGACCATCAATGGTTGGTGTTTTCCTCAGCTTATCCATTTCAAAGTTCATGACTATATCACCCAAATCCAGAGCTATCATGCTTCCATTTACATCAATGAGAGCACCAGCTGTAGCCTACAAAAGTCTTCCCAAAATGAGAGGATCCTTAGGTTCTTCCTCATATTTCAACACCACAAAGTATGTGGGAATCAAAAAGTCTCCAATTTTCACTAGAACATCTTCTAAAACACCTTCTGGAATCCTCTTGGACCGATCAGCCAAGATAAGAATGATCTTTGTTGGCTTGAAAGAAGTCATCCCAAGTCTAACAGCAACGGAGTGAGGCATCAAGTTGATAGTTGAGCCTATATCACAAAGAGAATGAGAAATTCCTTTTGTTGAGATGCAACAATCAAGCACAAAACTTTCTGGGTCAGGTAGCTTCTCTATAATCATAGCACGAACTTGTTTGGAGACACTCACTTCTTTCTGCTTTCCTTTCCTCTTTAGTGGGATCTTGTTCAAGCAAATCGCGTTAATGTCCTTGGTAAGCAAAGCTCCTTCCTTAGGACTCACACAATTTGTAACCATCCTCTTAACATACCTCTTGAGTGGAAGTGAAAGCTTAACTTCATCAACTAGAGAAAGCTCAATCATAACCTTATCCATCATTGCTTTGCATTCTGCTTCCTCCATCTTTTATTTAGACTTCCGAGGTATTGGATATGGAACCTTAGGTTTGTAAACTCTTTCAGCAGGCTTTGGAGTTGTTTCAGATGAAATAGGACTGATAGTCTCGACCGACACAAGATGTGTGTCGATCGACATGGATAGATTTTGTTGTCTGTGTTACTGCCCATGTCGAACGACATGGAGATTGTGCGTCGATCAACGCGGGAAAAGTCCAATTTGTATCGATTACCAAGCCAAGTCCCCTCATGCTATATGAGACAGAATTCTACGGGTTCCTCCTATGAGATAGGAGAAGCTAGGTTCCTCCTACCTACTTGAACAGACAACTAACTACACCTACTGGACTGGCTAAATTCTCCACGAATTCTTCTTCACTTCTCACCAAAACTGCACTACATGCATGTCTTGGGTTTTTCTCAAGATTTGCAGGAAGAAATCCTTCTTGTTTTTTGACAAACTCAGCAGCTTGTGCAACTTGAACATCAAGCCTTTTGACATGACTACTCAAAGCTTTAAACTTCCCATTCAGATTAGTGTACAGAGCATCAATCTTCCCATTGAAATCCACAATGATCTTTTGCTGACCTTCCAGTATTTTTTTCAACATAGACTTTATCTCAGTCTCTAGAGTCTTAGGAGATTGATTCTGATAATGGGAACTCCCATAATTCCTTGTAAAGCCATTGTTGTTATGCTAAGCATTCTGATTGTAGTTCATGAAGTTCCCCTGAGAGTTACAAAACCGCTGACCACTAAACCCATAACCATTCACATAGTGTAGATCCTCTTCATTGCAGTCTTCCTCTGGTTCGAAAGTCTCAACCTCTTGAGCAAAGTGAACTGATTTCTTGTTCACTAGAAGGTTGTGAACAGTATCCAGCTTAGCTTTAACCTCAGCAATCTGACCATTGTCCAAACCAGCAGCTAATTTCTTCCTCTCAAAATCAGCATTTTTGGTGCTATTACTAGACGCCAAGTTCTCAATCAACTTGCTAGCTTCTCTTGGTTTCCTGGTCTTGAAGTTACCATTATTGGCAGCATCTAAAGCAACCTGATATCTCCAATCATCCCCACTAAAGAAAGTCCTCAAGAGCTGGACTTCATCAAAACCATGGTGCGGACAATCTCTTTGGTAAACCCTGAATCTCAACCAAGCACCCTTGAAAGTCTCTGCAGGTCCTTGAGTAAACTGAGTAATCATGTTCCTCAAGTTCTCTGACTTAGCAACATCATAGAAGTTGTCAAGAAAAGCTGTATTGATGTCTTTCCATGTAGTTAAAGATCATGGTTTAATTGCTTCAACCAGTGAGCTGCTTCCCAGCAAGAGAGTATGGAAAGAGTTTACAGAATATATAGTCTTCAAACACTTCATTGGCTTTGATAATAGAAGCCAAGTCTTCAAACTTCTCTATGTGATCCATAGGATTTTCAGCAGGATGAGCATGGAAAGTGTGTTTCCCCACAAGAGTATAGTATTGGGGTTTCAACTCAAAATCATTCCTCTGATACGCAGGAGGACAAGTAGCAGACCTATTAGTGTAGAACTCATTGGCCTGTTGTAATCAGCTAATGTTCTTTCCTCAGAATCAACCTCTTCATCCATAGCATTTGAACCTCGTCCGTTGTCAGTGTGTCGACTGACACAGGCAGGGGCATGTCGGTCGACATGAACGGCCTCATCGACTACTTTGACCTTGCTCATTGCGTTGGTTTCCCTTTAAATCATGTAAGACCCGAGCAGCATCCCTCACAAGCACAAGAGTGTTAACCATCTCTGTGTTCCTTTTTGCTCTGCAATTAGCTCTCTCTAACTTTCCAATCTCCTCAATAGCAACTAGTTCTTTGTTCTTGTTGCTCCTAAGATTTATGCACCTGGGATAAGAGAAGGTAGAGATGTAAGTAACAAAATAAAAGAAAAATCTAGACTAAACTCTAACTGAAATCTAATGGTGGATTTAGAGTCCCCGGCAACGGTACCAAAACTTGATTACTGTCAAATTAAAACCTAGAACTACTCTCTCAAATTAAGAGATCACTGTAGTACTTAGGGATCAAATTCCACATAGAATCTGAAAACTCACACAATAGAAACACATATTCAAATTAAGCTAGATGAATAAAAGTAAATTAAATAAAAGCAATGCAATACAAATAACTAGAATGAAAGGGATGTAAATTCAGATGATAAATAAGCTAGACCTAGGGAAGATCAATTAGAGGATACTCTGGAATGTGAACTGACCGGTTCAATAATTAGAATGCAATGTTTTGTTCGGTTCTTAAATTCATAATACTACTATGTTATCTATCCAACTCTCGTTGCGACGACATCTATCCTTTAAACAAAAGAAAACCAAATCTCTTTGGGAATCCAAATAAATAAAGTCTGCATGATTAACAAGTATGATATGTTCACAAAATTCCTAAACCAGATCTCTCTGCGAGAATACTATTTGCTCATCTATGATTAGGTCAGGATATCAATAGCACTCTCGCGCCTACCAACATTCCTATGATACCAGAATTAACGTGATCAATCTCAAGTCTAGTGTAATAATCAAATCTAGATGAAGAACATTATAAATATCCTAATATGTTTATGCCCAATTCAACAAACCATTATAAACCCTTGAAATCCCTAGGTCTAACAAGAAGACTACTCAGACATAGAATTAGAAACACAAATCATTGTCTGAGTAATACTCATAAAATAAAATAAGAAACAAAGGCAGTTTAGAATATTCTCTCTACAAAGGTGAGGTCTGACTCTTCTCTCCAATACAAACTTGCTTGAAAGTTACAATGAAAACTTAGATTATTGATAAAATTAGTCTTTGGGACTCTAAAACAAAGTTATGACCTAAAACACAAACTGTGCCTGAATTATAAACAGTAGAAACTTCTGGGACAAAGTTGCAATTCTTGAAATTTGACAAAACTCGAAGGCATCTTTTACATCGGGTGTGTGTCGACCGACACAAGATATGCCTGTCGAGCGACATGGACAGCAATATCCATCTCCAAGTTGTTTTGCTCCGCTACAAGCCTCCAAAAGCTCCAAGTGATCATCAATGTCCATTTCGTATTTGTACCTAATAAGACTCAATATACAATAGAAAAAACTCTAAAACCAATGCATATATCATGGCTAAAAACCATAAAACCCATGATATATCATGCGGTGGATTCGCAATGAGGACGTTGCAATCTGTTAGTATTGGTGATTGTAACATCCCAATTTCTGGTATATGGTAGTGTATGTGGAGAGAGTTAAGAGATTTGATTTGACTATCTATATCACCAAAGTGCATTTATCTTTTCCGTCACTGCTCTAGTTAGAACTCCAGAGTTAAGTGTGCTTGGACTAGAGTAGCACTAGAATGGGTGACCTATTGCGAAGTGATTCCCGGTACCGTGTGAACGAGACCAAAATGCAGGAAAAGATCATGTGCTGATTTGTAGGGATACTAACAAGCTTTTCGAGCCTCTTAAAAGTTAATGCACTGACCGTCGGATAGGGGTGAGACCCATGATCCCAAGAGAAGACGTGGGTGCTCACAGGTAGGAACGGTCGGGGCATTACATGTTTATCAGTATTTTGTAAGGTCTGTGGTTTAATCCAAGTGAGTGTAAGGCCGGAGCGGAATAAGATTATAATGGATAGAAGTGGTGATCATAGGGCTGATAGTGCCGAAGACTCGGGAAATTTTCAGTCTTATCCATCCACTTTACCTAGCATCCCTTTGATTGCTTCCGTACATGTCTTCTGTTTCCAATTTCCAAATAAAAGTGAGTTGTTTGCTTAAGAGGATAAATTTTATTATTCAAGTATCCTCTTTTATTTTTCTGGAACATGGCTGCATGAGTTAGTTCTTTAGCAGCCAGGTTCAAACGGGGATAGCCTAGCTTCACAAATCGAATTATGGATTGGACTAAGCCTGTAACTAGAGCATCTTTACTCTAGGAAAAATCATTGTTACACTGTTTCTGGAAATGTTATATTGGCATCTTCTACCCTTCTTTTGTTCATCATTCTTCTTTTTAGCTAGTTTAGATCTCCTTGAAATTTATCTCAGTGACATGTTTATCTGTATTTTGTAAGGTCTATATGGCCCACATAGTGTAAAGAAGTAAAAGACTTCCAAGCAATCAATGGAGAATAGTTTTGAATCTGCTATTCCTTCACCAGCAGCGTCTCAGATGAGCAATATGTCCAACCCCAAGAAGTTTATTAAATGTTTTGGCGGTCCAGACAGGGGCAGAAAAATAAATAGCATGAAGGTAATCTCTTCCCTCCTTTACCATCTTTTTGGTTTTAAGATATGTCTTGAAATTAGAAACTTTATTTATGCAGATTTCTTCTGGCCATAAAGGATGTGAAAATCCATGGTCACTATTGAGGATCAGGTTTATATTTGTTATGTTTGCTTAACATATAAATATTCTAGGCCTTGTTTTGAAATATCTAAATTACTACCAAGTGTCATTACCTCAATTGGTAAAGATTTTAAGTAATGCTTAGAGATCGCCGGTTCGAGTGAACTTGGGACGAAACTAATATTACATGCTGTGGTTTTGGGCTTGAGAAGATATACGGGTTTCAATCCAAAACCTCTTGATATTAAAAAATAAATCTAAATTACTTTCCCACCATTTAGGCACTTGTTTTCCTGGTGCATGACACTGGGAGTTCATTAGTGATGCTATGAACAGCGTTCCTAAAATTAAGGTAAGAGTGTACTGTTCTAAAGTTTTTTGAGAAGTTACTGTGCTGAATAATCCATTGAATATTTTGTTCTTGTGAAAATGATGCACTTGGTTTAATTGTGCAAACTATTGTCTGCTTCACTTTTAGTAAGCCATTGGGCTGAGATATGTTGTTTCACTTATTCATTGGGTTGGAAATGTTGTTTGAGCATTGATTTTTTCTATTCTTTGTTACGTATTCTTTTTCATACAGTGTATATATCGTAATCCAAGTGAGTGTAAAGAGCGGTTCAAATTCCTACGGTTTATATGGTAAAAAAATGGTAGAAAAATGCTCTTTCTTGTTATTTTTCTACGAAATTTGTTCGTAGGAAATGTCTCATAAGAAATTACAAATGGTAGAAATTTCGTAAGAAATTTTCTATGAACAAAGTTGGTAGGAAATTTCGTAGGAAACTTGTAGAACGATGGAAGAAAATTATTAATCAATTTCCTACCAAATTTTTCGTAGGAAAAACATTTGTTACCATTGTTCTACTGAAAGACCTAACCAACTACATACAACTGTTTTGGTAACCAATTTTCTACAAAACTAATTAAAAGTAAAAATAATTAAATTGGTTTTAAAATTATATTAATTACGAAAAATAAATTGAAAATTATGCAATATCATTATAAATAATCTGAATAGTTTATATAAAAGTAAATTGTTTTTCAAAAATTAAAATATTCTAAATGTTTAAACTCAAATTGAAAACAAATGAAAGTATTCTACATTGGTATTCCTTCTCAAAACAAATTCCAACATTCCGAGAGAATTTTCTGCAGATGTATGAAGCCAGTCGTTTCAGTTGTGCTCCTGTGGAATCATTGGCAGAACGAAAAAAGTAACTGAGGCCAACGGCAGATGCATCAACAGATTGTGAATTCCAAAATCAGTTGGTTAGATGGCATAAAAAGGACAAAGATTTCAATGATATGATACAATCAACAAGATTCTAAGAAACCAAGCAGGAGAGTTCGTTGAGGTGGCTCTGAGAATCAAACGGATATAACCAAATTAAGTTTGAAACAAATGAATAAATAGCTACAGACTTAAAGGTTTGACAAAAAGTATAAGGGAAAGAATACCTACCTGAAAGGAGTGAATCATAAAGGAGTTTATTCGTCTCTTCTTTGCTCTTTACCTCATGAAAAGGATCTAAATAAGAGAAAAACAAGTATCAATATGAATAATATAAGTAACTGCAACTAAGACAAGCCTTGACATCATGAACCAGCATGAAATGAAACAATTAACAACCCACAAATTGATGTTTCAGAAACCAAACCAATTAAACAAGTTTGATGCTACCTTCACTATCATCCATCTCTGAATGCAAACACCTGTATTGTAGCTAAACGTTTAGACCAAACAACAGTCGCAGTAAGGTCTTTGCTACTGAATGTTGAATTGTTGATGCCATTGTCTCTCTCTCTCTCTCGGCTTGAGCTTCTTCCTTTTTTCTTTCTTTCTGTTTGTTGTTCTTCTTCTTTGATAAGACGAAAAAATATGCAAAATTAGAGTTACAAGCTATTCACCTAGAAAAACAAAAATCAAAGAGAAGCGGGAGCTGAGCATTACTAAAGGCTGAGCATTACCATTTCATAGATACAAAATCAATCATATCAATAAATTTCCTGCGAGATTCTCAGAAGAAAAGAACCTGATTCACCGTGAACCCACCGCTAATCCACCGGAATCCACAGTGAACCCACCACTAATTCACCGTGAAATCACCGCAAAGCCATCGGAAATCCACATGCAAGTCGGAAATCGAAATCGATTAATCAGATAGAGATTGAAATCAATTAATCAGAAAGAGATCGATTAATCGAAATCTCCATGAATCGAATTCGATTAATCAGTTTGAGAGAGTGATTTTCGTAAATGAACAAAAAACAAAAAGTGAAGGAGTCAAGAAGTGAGAAAGTGAGGTTACTGCGTTTTAGATCTAGGTTTTACTATTTTGGTAGGAAATTATTAAGGGAAAATGGGCTTATAGAGCAGAGATACATTTTTATTGTAAAGTTTGCATTTGATACCACAAAACTCAGTAGCATCGTTTTTTCAGTTTGAGTGTAGATTTTAAACATTTTTGCTCTTAATGAAGTGGAAAGCTATTGGAAATAAACCATAAAGCCTCTTTAACAAAATCAGCAATAAACTAATTTAATTAAATATATTTAATATTAATCATTGAATTAAAAGTAATTTTTTAAAATTAGATAGTTAAGATTATGGGATCTGATATATGAACCATTGTTTTCTTTTTTTTTCTCTCTTTATTCCTCTTGTTCGAGCTCTGATATTTCAATAAGAGAGATAATGTATTTGTAAAAACGTGGATCATCAAAAAAGACATCACGAAGTCTTGCAATAAGTGCAGGCTACTTTTATTTATCTTATAGTTTTGTTGATAAATGTGCAGGCTACTTTTATTTTTTCTCACTCTGTATTTCCTCCCACCTTGATCAATGCACAATGGACAAGATCTTATGGATACAAACTATCAAATAATGTTAAAAGTCATAAATCGGTGAAGAGAGTTTGGATTCAAGGGTTGTGGGAGACTATACTTTTGATTAGATGGAGACAAGATGATAAAGCTAACAATTATAAAAAGTTATCCACATAGACACATCCATGAGCTAACAATTGTAAAAAGTAGTCCACATGGACACGTCCATGAAGCTAACAATTGCATCTTTTAAATCCGAGTGGAGTTCCGAGAACAAGAACAATCACTTTTCCCTTATCTCCTTCTCATTTTATGTTGGGTTTTGGTTCATCATGGTTATCTATTATTTATGTGTAGAACCAATCATCCTACATATAAATTTGGTATTTATAGTTTTGACTTGTTCAATGCTCAGTGACAAGCTCTTATGGACATAAATTATCAATAACTACTTTTCACAATAAAACACTAACCAAATAGAACTGTGAATCCAAACAAATCTATGTACAATATACTTGTTAATTTGGGTTTGGACAAGACAACTTTTCTTAAACTCTTAACCCTAAACTATAAACTCTAAACTCAATACCCTAACCCCTAAAACATAAACTTTAAATCCACTTATACTTGACCATGTGGACCAACAAATATCTCCAAAAAACAAAGTGAGAACTGAATTTATCAAGAAGAAAACCAAACAATAACCAAATAGAACTGGGAATCCAAACAAATATATGTACAATATATTTGTTAATTTTGGTTTGAACAAGACAATTTTCCCTAAATCCTTAACCCTAAACTATAAACTCTAAACTCTAAACATAAACTTTATGTCCACTTAACCATGTAGAACAATAAATGGCTAAAAATGATCAATAACTACTTTTCAAAATTATCATATATTTTATTTTGCTTTTTAAATTTGTTATATGCTTAATTGAATATAAAACAAGGCGATAAGCACCATTTTATCAAATCCAATGGAGTACATATATGTTTTGTTCTCCCAAATATTTTCGATATTACCTATTTTTGACCATATGAGAGATATATACAAAGAGTAAACAAGTTATTTTTCATGTCCAATTCAATTTTGAATCATCTAGTTGATAACAAGTTTTTTTTCATGTCCAATTCGGTCTCATCCACTAAATATTGTCCACATATACTCGAACAATAGATGTCTGTTTTACTTTTTATAAATATGTTTTGAAATAACAAATATCCATCTATTCGTCAGATTATGGATTCAACAGAAGCTCCAATCCAATCAATATACTATTTTGCTTATCAACCATTGATCAAATCAATGATATGTAAACAAGTAGTTATTGATAGTTTGTCAACCATTGATATGTAAACAAGGATACTATTTTGCTTATCAACCATTGATATGTAAACAAGTAGTTATTGATAGTTTGTGTCCATGATAGTTTGTCCACTTGGATATAACCATGCGAACTAAAAACTAATCCAAAAAGGCTACACTTGTGTCCAATAGGGTGTTAATCTTACCCATATTCAATGGCCGTCTTCTTCTTCCACGCTTTCAATCCTTAAAGCAGAGATACTTTACAGAACGAATTCCCAACATAATAAATCAGAATCCAACCATTTATCGCTATTTTGACAAAAAAAATGTTTGATACATGTTCACACTGAACAACACTAAAATGATGGACAATTATGATGAGGAAAAATCATGCATATTAACTTTAGTGGATGAATTCATAGCCTCCTTGAACCTACACTAGAGCAGACCAAGCTTTTGAACAAGTAGTTTTTGTTAACTTATCCACGTAGACTTGCCCATGTGGATCCAATCTTAGCAAATACATGAAACAATGATTCTAAGAGCAAAGATTTAGTATTTGGAAGACATCATCAACATCAATCAGGGATTGGTATTCTTTAATTTTTTGTTTATGTCAAATGTTCTACAAATTCTAAAGAGAGTGAAAATGGGAAAGACAAAAGGTAAACCCTTTGGTGTCCACTTAGTAGCGTACATATGTTCAAAATGTTCCAACTGTGGTCCCTATTTTGTTTATAAGCTCATGTTTCTTCCATATAGCCTTTGTGGCTGTATTTATGAATCAAGCAATGGGATACTATAACACTAAGAACTCCTCCTCCTTCTCCAATCATTTGATCATATACCGTATTTATATCATCCAAACCACCTTTCTCACTTAAACTTTAGACTATAGAAATTTTACCACTAAGAAAAAAGAATGTCGACAATTCACGAATAATGTTATCCATATGGACAATGAAAAATGGTCAGGAACATAGTGAAGAACTCAACAGTACAAACGGTTTTTCCATAGCTTTTCTTCCCCTGATACCACTCTCAGTACGGTTCAACACTAAGAAAAGGAATCACTTCTCTTTAATATTTTTGATTTGATGCCATAGATCTTTAGATTCAAAATGAATATGAGAGAGAGAGAAAGAAATTTGAAAGATGAATATGATTCAAAATGAAGAGAAGCAGAAGGAAGATGAGATCCAAAGAGAGAAGGAGGAGAGATGAGAGAAATATTATATTTTTTATTTTAAGTTTATTTATTTATATACTTATCTGATTTTCCACCGTTGATGAATTTAGTTGATTTTACACTTTAAAAGTTGAATTTTTGGAACCGGTTAAAAATAAAAAAGAAAATAAAAAAATTGTAATTATTCATGTTGTTTGAGGATAGAAAGGTAAAAAAACTTGGTAAAAACCTGAAAAAAATGTAAGTGCAACAAATAGTGTTAGAGTGAGAATAAATATTGAAACAGGATGTTAGAATAGTATTTTCCCTAGTATTCTTTTTCAAGTTTTTGTCATATATTTTTACCTTTTTATCCATATACAATATCAAAAATTACAATCTTTCTATATTCTCTATGTCCTAACCGGTTTCAGATATGTAATCATTTGTAATTAATTAATTATTTAAAAAAACAAAAAAACTTATTTGATCCCAAAAGTTGTAATCGCTCTCGTCTCTCTCTCCTCCTCTCTTATGATCTCCTCTTCCAGCCCTTCTTATTCTCTTCACTTTGTATCATCTTCATCTATCAAATTATTTTATCTCTCTCTCTCTCTCTAATCTAAAGAAGGCCATCTCTCCCTCTCTCTCTTTCTCTCTCTCTAATCTAGAGAAGGTCATCTCAGGTTTGTTTTCAAATCTTTCAAGCATCTCAACCTCAATTTCGAGCTGATTAAGGATCAGGAGACTGGGAAATAGAAGCTTAAGTTTGATTCGTGTTTGGATCTTATATATGGTTTCTTCAATTAGAGAGGATATCTAATTCCGGGCTATGTGTTGTGTTTCCCTAATTTCAGTTTCTTGTTGTTTTGATTGCTGCTAGTGTTTAGCTCGAAGCATCTGTGTGTTTATAGCCTTTGTTCTTGGTGCAAGCGATTCTGGATTTCCGACAAGATTCAGGTATCTGCAAGCTCGAAGCATATGATTTGATAAATTTTTTGATTATGATCTTTAATTGGATAGTTCACTACATGAGATTAGCTATATATTGATTACAAGACTGAATATAGTGTTGTGTTAAAAACGATGGACCTGAATATGTTGTTGCAATGGTGTCTATGTTGGTTTCTTGATCTCTGTTTTTGCGATTAACCTTACTGACTTCTCACGTGTGTAGCAAAAATGGAAGTCTCCTTGGCTACCAGTTGAGCAGACTGAAGAGAGATAAAATTATGTAATGCGGCAATTTAACCACATGATTATCTACTGTTTTCTTCAAACTCCAAAGAATTTCTGAAATGAAAGATTTATGTTATATGATTATATCCAACTTTTTTGGTCCATGTGGATATCTATAGTGACACATGTAAAATTATTATCATTGAAATCAAACTCATGTGGATATTTATCAATGGATACTGAACATTTGAGAATGAAAGCAAAAATTTATACACCAAAAAAAACCTGAATCACTCCCAAATTTTAACTAAGTTTGTTTTTTTATCTTAGTAACATATCTATAAGCATCACAAGTGACAAATTCAATATCAGCTTTTGTTTCGAATCATAGTAACAAATGTAAAAAATTATTATCATTAAAATCGAACTCATGTGGATATCTATTAATGGATAGATGTATGTGGACATTTGAGAATGAAAACAATAATTTGTATACCAACAAAACCTTAATCACTCCCAAATCTTAACTAAGTTTTTTTTTTTTATCTTAGTAACATATCTATAAGCATTACAAGTGATAAATTCTAGTATATTGATTTGACTAATGATTGATAAACAAATTAGTATATTAATTAGATTGGAGCTTATGTTGAATGCATAATCTGATGTGTATATGTGGATATTTGTTGTTTCAAAATATTTTTACAAAAGGTAAAACATACTCCTATCGTTCAAGTATTTGTGGATAATATTTAGTGGATGAGACTGAATTACACATGAAAAAAATCTTGTTATCAACTAGATGATTCAAGATGAGGTTAAATTTGGCCACATGTAACTGAGCAACAATTACAAACCAAATCACACGAAGATATTAATAACAAGAATTGCGTCAAAAATCATAAAAGATATTTTACACATTGATACTTTTATTATTAAACATCAAGAAACATACAGAGATTGAAACAAATACAACTACCTAAATCTGCTATCGAATACAGGAAGGCACCGTAGCCAAAAGACCACAGAAGGAAAAGAAAAGCTTAGAAAATAATGAATCCTAATCACTAAACTATAAACCTGTTATACTAAAACACTCCCACGTTCCAAAGAACTTGTAGACACTAGAGCTGAACCAAGCTATATTACACTGCCTCCAGAAGAATAACTGAAAGCCCGAAGAAGGTGCTAAAACGAGCACAACCAGCAACAACCAGCAGAACCAAACACAGGAATGAAAGAAAAACAGATCACAGAACCTAGAACCATCACGACAACTCAAATGAATTAATGTACACGAGATAACCGAAACTCAAGGAGAAACCTTGAAAACTGGTTGGGGATACACCAAGTAAGCTCTCCAACTCTTACACGCGGAAACTCGCAAACAAATCTCAGCCATCTACAGACAAAAGACTGGCCACCTCCTCGCAAGAGAAGAACTGAAGATCAAAACCACTTCATCGTCTTGAACCCAAAACCCAAATAGACCTCAGCGAAGAGCTGGTAGATTCCTTTGCAGCAGAATACCATCTGAATGATGAACCCCAAAGAACGAAAACTCGGCCAACGCACACACAATAAACTTGAGCTAACACAACAGACAAGAAGCACTAGGATCCAATATTGCCAAAATAAGAGCATAAACACCAAAAACCAAAACCACATAGCATAGTCCCTTACAGTCCATCAGAGAGTAAATATTTTACCCAAATCTAGACACTAAAGTGAAGGTAATCACTAGCCAGAATCGCAAGACTTGACAAAAAATCTGCAACGAAATCATTAGCGATTAGAAGAGCAGTATATGATGGCTTAGAATTTTGGATATGACCAAAAACCTAAACGGAAGCGGAAAAGATGAGAGAATCAGCAGATAAAATCAGAGAATCGACTATCAGAGGAAACAGAACCGAGGAGATTAAGATTGGCAAAACATGATTTGTTTGTGGTCAAACCCCACCGCCGATCAAAGGAGATCCGACGACTCCAAGCTTGCCACAACCTATCATCAAACCGACGAACTGTCACCGGCGATGCTGCATAACTCATTGTCGTAATAAAATCTGAAACTTCTCTCTTTTCCAAGACAAAACCACTAAACAATCAAACGAAAACAAAGAAATTCACGATACCGGCAAGTAAAGCCGGAGATTAGAGAGGCTGAACACACATATCGCCGACGAGAATTGTAAATATGTTGTTTACATCTTATAATCTTAGCCATCCAATTTCAAGAAGATCATTTTGAATACATCTAATTGAATTGGTGGGTTGTTGGTTTCTTTTTACGGTTTATTTCCAAGCTTCACACTCCTGTAAGGGCAAAAATGTCAACCAATTGGCTAAAAACTTAAAAAACGGTATAAATGCAAAAAAAAGATGTTAAATGCAAACAAGTTGTCAAAAAGGGTGTTTCACTGCTATTGTCCCTTAAGTTAATCATATTAAATTTGTTCATAGGAAAATTAAAAGAAACAAAAATGATAAAAATAAAATTATTTTGTGTTTAATATCTATGAATGAGTTTTAAAATCTATATATATTATTAAAACAAAAGTTAGAATGCACCACAATCAAATCTCAAATTTTTCTGTCGTTTTTGGTTAAATGAATTTTAATATTAATAATACTATTTAGCCCTTAATTAGCCAGCTCATTATGTTTTAATCTGATTCCATTAATTAATTATGAACTGATTAATTAATACGTGTTGTTTTATGTTAAATGAATGTTAATGTTAATGATACAATTTAGCCTTTAGTTTAGTCAGCCCATTATGAATTAATTATTTTCTATCTGATTAATTAAATAAACTAAATTCACTGATTATTGAATATTAGGGCCGATTCTAATGGTCCGTAATATGTTGATCGTGATGGTTTATTGTAGTAAATATATTACGGCCCAAAATGTAAACCCTAGCTAATGCAATCCCCCTTAAAAACGTATATATATAGTTGGTTCGAATGATCATAATACCTAATATCGTTTTCTGTTTTGTATTGTCGTTATGTATTTTTTGGGTGGTTGAGGTGACTTTGTTAGGTTCATGTAATACGTTTTGTATGATTGTGTTTTTATTTTATTTTTTATACGATCTCTAGTTATATGTGTGTACTCTCTTGTCGCAATTATGTTACCGTCTTCGTCAACATATGAAATTAGGTTAGTAAAATCTTTCCTTTCTTAAATAATTAATTGGTTTTACTTAAAATTGCAGGTTGGATACTGTAATCTTCAACATTGGGTGGTCTATATGTATTTTTATATTCGATATAACGATATCTGTTTTAATCTGAGTATATTTTTTGTATCAGTGTTAGAACGTTTTCATAATTTGATGTTTTTATGTTTCTATTGATGTTTTGATGTTTCTATTGCCAAATAGTTGTACATCGAAATATCGAGCTCGGGTTCGTCCATTGATAAGGTACTCTTACATAATAGTTTTAGTTTTACTGTATGTATATATTAGTTAATTTGACTGAATAATGGAATATGATTTGATATAAATTTGTTTCAATGTTCTCATATTTCTATATCTTTGTGTACTAATATCTGGTTTGTTATTAATATATCATGTATTAAGTTTTGATGTTTCTATTGCTAAACATATTTGTATTGAAATATCGAGCTCTGGTTCGTCTATTGCTGAGGTACTCTTGTATAATATCTTAAAATTTCCTGTGTGTACATTTTGATTATCTTGAATAATTTATGGAAAACGGTTTGATGTAATATGTATCAATGTTTCATAATTTTATATCTTTATGTACTAATATTTGGTTTGTTATAAATATCTCATGTACTAAGTTTTGGTGTTTCTATTGCTAAACAGATGTATATTGAAATATCAAGCTCTGGATCGTCTAATTGATGAGGCACTCTTATATAATATGTTGAAGTTTCTTATGTGTGTATTTTGGTTATCTTGACTGATTGATGGAAAACGGTTTGATATAATATGTATCGATGTTTCGTAATTTTATATCTTTGTGTACTCATATATGGTTTGTTATTAGTAAATCATGTATTAAGTTTTGGTGTTTCTATTGCTAAACAGATATGTATTGAAATAACAAGATCTGGTTCGTTTATTGATGAGGTACTCTTATATAATATTTTGAAATTTCATATGTGTACATTTTGGTTATCTTTACTGATTGATGGAAAATGATTTGATATATTATGTATAAATGTTTTATAATTTTTTATCTTTGTATTAGTATCTGGGTTGTTATCAATATATCATGTGTCTATTGCTAAACAGTTTTATATCGAAATAATGAGATCGGGTTAGTTTATTGACGATGTACTCTTATATAACGATAATCATATTAAACAAGTATATGGTGTAATTAATATATTTTAATTTATTTGCTATTCAATTTTTTTAAACTGATACATTAAATTTATAATCTTCAGATTTTAAATGGTTGTATTACTGTATTTGTCGCATGTTAATGTAGTAGGGATCTACGTTTGTTGTTTGTTGTGTGACGATGGAGTTTGCATTATAAAGGAGTATATTGGAATTGTTGGTACATCAGAGTCCAGGTTCTGAGGAAATGGAGTTCTAAGTCTGCAAAGGGATCTACGAAATTGGAATTAGTTTTGGGAGATGAAGGGGTGTGTTTATATTTGTGTATATTTATTATAATGGGAATATCTTGATACTTATTTGTCTTATTTTCTTTCTCTTTTTTAGACTTCTACAATCCATGTTACTATCAAGACCGATCTGATTAGTTACTTTGATCTGAAGTTGAATGAGGGTGATTGTTACTCTATTCATCATTTCCGTGTCAAACCTGTTTCTGGAGACTATCGTCCGGCGGATAATCTTCACAGGATGTATTCCTTTCAACAACCATTGTTGATCCTCTCCCTTACACTGATCTTGGACTTTATTTTCAACCTTTTGATTTTGGATCTATCGTTCAACGGTCGATTGACTCTACTTATTTGATTGGTTGGTAATCTCTTATTCCATTCTTCTAAAAATTAATTGTTATTTTACTTTCTATACTATTATGTGTTTCTAGATCTAATTGGAACTGTTGGAGATGTTGGAAGTATCTGTATCACTGACTCTACGAAGCAAATAGCAGATTACACATCTATTGTGTTCGACGTCTATAATAGAAAGTAAGGTTCTTGATTTAAACTATCGTTATCCCAGTCGAGTGATTAGTTTGTTAAACTATTGTTATATATAATCATCTCATATTTATTTATTTAAATAATTGAAGCCATGATGTTATTAAGTGTCTTGCTCTCGGAGAACTGGCTGAGAAATTTGTAGCTGATTGGAATCGTCTAGATGGTATGCAAACTCAAATAGTTGTGTTAAGGTAGTGGACAGTCAATAGGGATGGAGGTAATGTGTTATAAACTGTCTTGATGTCTAATATGTTGGTTCTTATTCTATATACTAATATTAAACTTTGATTGTAGTTGTTAATAATATTCAGTCATGGGGTAAAGTTAGTCAAGTATTTCTGAATTCTGATATCATGGAAGTCGAGCAGTTTAAAAATGGGTAATTTACTGATTTCGTATTTGAAAATTTAATTGTTCCGATATCATTTGTTGTAGTGTGTTCTAATTGTCTCTATTTTTTCATGTTTTCAAGAGAGTTCGATTCCGATGAAGAAGATCCTGATGTTCTGGATGATGTAATTCGTCATGATGGTTTCTAATCATGTCTTCATCTCGTCTTCTTTTCAGTTTATGATCATGGTTGGATTGTGTTTATACTTTCTTCACATTATGTAATAGTTTCATAAATTTTGTTGGGTTTATATTATCATTGTCATCAAATTTATCCGAATATTATGATATGAATTTTTATTTTTCCTTCATTTGAAGCGAAATATATCTCTATTTAAAATTTTCTTTAGTGTTGTTATAAGCAGGTTTTCGATTAAATTGTCTTTCAGACTAGGCTTTTATCTCACTGTCAAACATGACTTAATGTTTTGGACCATATTTGTAGCCCAATAATTAATGATTATATTGTTAAATATTTTGAGTTATTGGATAGTTTATGTTATTATTCGTATCTATTAGTTATGGTAATTATCCCGTGTTAAATCTAATATATATTATTTTATTAGGTATATATATTTTATATATCGTTATCAATATTTTTAGCGTCTTGTATATTGGTAATTATATATTTTGACGTAAGGTAATGTATATTTGATTGTTAATATCCACCAGAAATAATTATTATCCTAAACTAAACAATGATATATTATATTTTATTTTTTATGATGATTAATCACTCGAATCTTTATATTTTGTACTCTTGTACTTTCAAGGTCAACTATATGCAATCGATTCTCTTGAGATATTTTGAAATCTTTTTTATTTTAGTCATGTTTCCTTATCTTCTTAGCTCTTACAATAATAATTTTTTTAGCCTGTCTTCTCTGAATCCTTTCGTTCAAGAGTGCGAGATACGTGTTAAAATTGTTTATGTTTGGATTGAAGCTGATGGCGTGTTGGCTATTACAAATTTTGTTTTGGGAGATGCCGAGGTTATTGATTTGCTCATATTTTCACAATTATTCTTGGATTGTATAATTACTCATATGAATATTTGATACAAATTTTCTTAGGGTACAAAAATACATGCTACTCTTGAAGATGGATACTCTGATTTTTTGAAGACTACTTTACTGTTGGACCGATGGATTGTAATTCGATGTTTCACTTTGACTCCAATTCAGGATGGGTTTTGGGTAACGCCTCATAGGTTCAAGATCATTCTTAATTCAGAAACAATCATTGTTCCTGTTGAAGAGACTCTTGCTCCTAATTTTTATAATTTTATAACATTCGGATATATTTTGGGTGGGTTTCTTAACCCGAATATAAGTATTGGTAAGATGTTTAATTATTTTTGTGTTGTGTTCGTGTACTTGGTTTTTGATGTTTACAATCATTAGTTATATGTTTTTCATATTTATTTTTTTCTGAATTATTCTTATGTTTTTAGATTTGTATGGGAAGGTCGAGAATGTTTCAGAACTTGGTATTGTCGGTTTACACGGCTCTCATAATCCCCTATTTGAAATATTCTTCTCTATGCGTGATACATAGTAAGGTTTGTTTTAATCTTGCAGTAGAATCAGTCTGCAATGTAGGTTAACAGGTGATTGTGCCTATGATTTTTATAAATCATGGAGGAGTTGAGAGGTATACACCGTTATATGTGTTTTCAAGTTCGCCAAACTTGAATTAGACCATGGTCATGCTTGGCGTTGTACGAATGCTGGGAATTGTTCGTGTATCCTATTTAACCCAGATATTGTTTGTGGCGATTTGGCTTGGTGAGTTGTGGTCTGTTATCAATCTTTATTTAGTATTGTTAATTTGTTACTACAACCTCTTATTTGTTATTGTATTCTATTTTTTCAAGTTTCCAGATCATCATGATACTCCCCAAGCATTGCATAAGGAGAATCCTATTGAATAGTCATATTGTATTTTGATTATTAAGTATTCTATTAATCATCAACCTCATTGCTATTATTAAAATATATAGTCTCTCGGATATTTTTGTTCCGCTATCTACTTCCTATTTTAATTCTCGTCTTGCTATTTTATTTTCTTATCGTCAATAAATAATTCCTATATTTTGGACCATATTGTATCTAATAGTTTTATATAATTTTATTATCGTTTTAATTACCGGACTCAATATGTCTTATGTCGGAAGTCAATCGCGTGCACGCTATTAATGTGTTTTCTCCATTCAGATTACAAGTAAATTCGTATATAATATTTTTATTCAGATCAAACTATATGTGGTTTTGTTATTAAGTTGTATTCGATTATAAACGTTCTTTTATCGATTTCAGGGGTTATGCTTTTTTAAAAAACTTATAATCCATGATCTTTATCCATCTCTGGTAATATATGTGTATGTGCAATGTAATTAGTTTTATTCTTATGTATATTTTTGTTTAGTATGTGTTTCAAAAAGCTTAATTGATATGCATCAATAATCAATAATAAACGCGTGCTAGGCATTCAAATACAATTATTATCGGTTCTTTTATCAAAAACTAATATGTTTGAAAATACATGGATGTCGTAGTTATAGGAAACTGTTTATATAGATTTCCTATTTTTATATATGTGTATCTTTTATTCTTAATATTATATTGTCCTATGTAGATCTTGTACACTATCATGATTTGTCATTCATGTGTATTTAGATTTTTTTGATGGATAATTTGCTATAAAACATGTAAAGAAATAAAATATTCTGTTATACTATCCTGTAATTTAATATATATATATATATATATATAATATATTTAATAAACTAATTGTTAACATGTTGTGTATTTTAACTTCCCATACCAATACTTTCCTTATGTTTATAAACTCTAATTCTTATCTCTTTATAATTCTCACAGTCGTCCAAAACTTGCGGGATATATTATCTATTCTCTAATCTACATTGAATCTCTCTACGTACAATATGAGTTTTGTTTATAATGAAACGGAACGTGAATGGATCCCACGACCTACAAATTCAAACAATACATTGTGTGATCCAATCATTATACACAAGTAGTTTGTTTGATTATGTTTTTTATATTATTTATTGTATTTTTCTACTTATCTATCTATACTTGTGTTTTCTATATTGTTGTCGTTTTCTATTTGATTATCTTATTTTTCTTCATAGAATCGTGTTCGTTGTAATAATGATTTGAATGGGACAACTTTGAGGACGCATGCTATAAAGAAATTCTGTCGGTATATCAATAAAGGATGTGAGGTATTCTCTGAATTATAATTTGGTTTGAGCTATTATATATTATATAAATTCCGTTACCCCTGATTGACCTATATTTGTTCATCTTATGATAAGATCGAGCATGTATTACCTGCTGTTTCGAGGGTCTCTATTGCAGAGGTGCATTAATCTTTCTTTTAGCTTTAGATTATAATTGTGATTTGATATTCTATTAAAACTGATACGGCCTAATGTCCTATTATATTCACATGCTTATGCGTTTGGAGCAGTCACAATTGAAGTTGTTCGACTTAATGGTATCTTTTGACAATTCATATGTTCTTTATACGTTTGTTAGTTTTATTTTATATTGAAAATTAATGATATGTATATGTACTTTTATTTTTAGATGGTTTTACCTACCACATGTCTGTATTATGAGAATCGGGTAATTTCGCACTATATATTTCTTATTTAAGTGTTTATGGTATATCTAATACATATTGTGCCGATGAATCTTGATTGTTTTCTTGACTTTGGGATAATAAAAAAAAAGTTTTGAATTCCTCTATTTTGTGACCTACAGACAGTATGTAGATTCTGGACCACATGCATGTCTGGAGACAGTGATGTCAATGTTTCGGCTGTTTGGTATTCTACCTGGGAAGTTTTGAATAGTAACATATGGCCAACCCGTGTACACGTTCAAAGTTATCACGGTATGTTTGTTTCTTTGTTTGAATATTGTTTATTAGATTTGATTTTGAATCTGTTTTAGTTTCTTTGTTTTTACCTTATATGTCATTTTTGTTTCATGTAGGTCTTGTGATGTCAACAGATCATATTAGGACTACTGGTTTGAAATTTTTGAAAACAAGAATGGACTTGTGTCGCATACCTATAGTCAAATGTGGTGTGTATTTTGATCCTGCTAGCAGATTTGATGAATGGGTTTTGATCGTCCGTGGATCTATATTACCTGCAGTAACAGTGAACGAATATGGTTCTGGATCTGACGAATCAGAATAATATTCTTTTATACATTGTGGTATTAAATTTGTTTTTAGATACATTATAGTTCATCTTTACATTCTTGAAGCAATTCGGATGAGAAACAGAATTCGAGACATGAAAAATTCTTCTTAGTCCACCATGCTTATCAAAGTTCTAATTTGTTCAAGTTTTTATTATTATGCTATTCTGTTATTTTTCTGTTTTTAATTTTTTTTAATTACTTGATGAATTTAAATTTAATATATATTCTTACCAGTTATATATTATAATATATATATATATATATACATGATTTTATATAATAATGATAAATTCATACTTGACAGAAAATGTAAATGATTACATATTAATTGATTTATAAAATCATACACTATATTATTATTATGTTTAGTTATGTGTGGTTTGTTATAAACCTGACCTATTGTACCTTTCCGATGTGTCTATTGGTTTTCTATTTATTCACCATATACTCCTAATCCTTCTTCTTGTGCATCGCATTCCATAAATTGCATTATAAAAATACAAACTGATCTCTGAAGTTGTGTATTATTATATACAAAGTGAATACACACCTATGAAACCAGAGTTCCCAAATCTCCAGTCTCTTCCCAGGCTTATCTTGAATCTGTTCCGATGTTGCTAATCATTCTTTGACAGATATTAGAAACCTCAAATTGGTATCTAGGGATCTATGAATCGCTGCCAACAAAAAAATTGTTTTAAAAAATCTACCGCTTCAGCAGATTGGTCTGTTTCCAAACGTCATGTCGCAGAATCGACGAAGGTTTGATAAATTTATGCAGAGATGTCGATGAGGAGGTAATCTAGAGGCTATCTATCGGAAAGGTCTTGTCCACTATTTTCATCCCACTAGCTATGACGATCAGCGGGAAAAGGGAATCACTCATATGGCGAAAGCGGCGGCAAATGGTCATGAAAAAGAAAAATACGTTCCTGGTATAATTCTTCTTTGTCTTGGTGGTGAAAACATATCCAAAGGAATGTATATATTGTCTTATTTCTTGGGAGAATCTTTACTTTCGACTACCCGTAGAAGATTAGCACAGCTTGGTAGAGAAAATATCAATCATAGGTGGTGGTTTGGCACAACGATGATAGATCATCTTAAAAGCAAGTATTCCAAAATGGAATGTAATTGTGATGGTAGAACTCGCTTGCAAAATGCCGGATGATGTTCTTATGGCTCGGATAATGACATGCCTGTTTCGTCTGCTTGCTGTATTTGTATTTGAGATTTTGAAGTTTGCCGATTTCTTCACCATAATAATTAGGCAGATTATTGTCCTCAGATGTGTTTTTATTTTGTAGAATATTCTAATCTTCTCCATTGTAATGTTCTCAAATATTAAGCATGCCATTAATTGTAATGTTTATATTCTATTATATATGATTTTATATTTTATATTATTACCTACATTGGTTTTAAAAAATAATAGTAAACTTTGCTATTACAAAATCTAAATAATCAAATCATCATTGACAACAACTTCGGTATGATGTTACAAAATTATAACTAATAAAATCTTGGATCATAACCCATTAAATTTCTATAATCTTAATTGCGGTCCTCTAAAACTATACACTATTAAACCTAAATGTTTCTCCACATTTTAGATTAGGGTTTTGGCAGTTGGCAACAAGTTTAAAGTTCAACTAATATTAGGGTTTTGACGGTTTGTATACCATAAAAACAATTTTTTTAATAATCTTTGTAGGTTTGTTCTTTTTTGTACTCGGAAATTCCTATGGCTGTTTGTGATCTATCGAGAATTAATCCTTTTATACATGAGTGGCGTGTTAGGGTTAAGATACTGAGGATATGGAAAAGTTATGGTGAACACTACCAGACGTTAAATCTTATTTTGGCTGATGATGAGGTATTGGACTCTACCTGATATCCGGTTGAATAATTAGTTCAATATCTTTATTTATATCTTTGATTTTTACTTTAATTCTTGATTTCTTACAGGGTATTAAAATACATGCTATTATACCTAATGATATGATACTTGATTAGGGACCCCGTCTATTGGAATATAGGTGGATAGTTATATTAAATTTTATGTTGAGACCTGTTACACATAGTCGATCATATACTAGCTGGAGATTTAGATTATAGTTACTGCGTGAGTACGTACTTCTTCGTCGTTGTTTGTTTATGTTGTTTAATTTGGTGGATAATGCTTTCCGTGTATTATGATAGATATTATTAGAGTTATTGTAAGCATTGATAATGATCCATGTATTGAGACGGATTGTGCCAATCAGGAGACTCAGGCTCTTACATTTCATTTAGAAGATATTGGGTATTTGTCTGTATATTCTTCTTATTTGTCCAATTATATCTGGATTGTTTCTCTATCTATCGAATCGTTATGATTATTCCGTGCAATAACCATTAAAATGAATAGTACACAGAGTTTGTGCTGTAAAGTAGACGGAGAGTATGCTGCATACATTTCCAAAAGGTGGTCAAGGCGTGAAGGAAAGACTTTAGTTTGTGTACTTCGGTTTTTCAGGGTTGTCTTTGAAGAAGGTATATATAATGATATTTGGTTTGTTATTTGTATACGTATAATGGTTATTTATCATATGATTGTTTTTTTAATCTATGTTATAGGTGAATGGATATTCTCACAGGTTTCTTTCTCTGATGTTATTTTTAATCCACATATCATTCAGACAGCGGAATTAATGTCTATGTAAGTTTATTTTTTTTAAATAATGACTTTTGTTTGTTTCTTATGTTTTAAGGCATACCATATATTTACTGATTTTTTTAATAACGATTCTAAAGGTTTCAAAATCGTTCTTAGCTCCATCAGCTCCTATAATAAGTTCTATTGACTTATCTTCTGTTCTTAAATTTAGTTTAATTGTGTCTCCTTTGTTTTTTTTTCTTTTTAATTTATTCATTTGGATCTTATATATACTCTATCAGCATGTTCTATTTTATTATGTAATATATTCCATGCAGACAGGACCATGTGAGTGCAAGTGACAATGAATCTGTCTCTTCTTCCTAAACGTTTCACTTTAAACAATGCTTTCATCTATGTAATTTTATCTATCATAATGTATAAATTTATATGCTTTGTTTTGAGATTTGAGTGTTTAAATTGATCTATCAGTGTTGTGTTTTATTTATGTTTGATATTATTTTGATTATGATAGGTTCTTTAATGTTTTTATGTTTTAATTTAATCTTGGTTTTCTGCTTTTCTGAGAGAGTAAAGTGTTGTAATTTCAAATTGATATAATTTTGACTTGATTTCCTTAGGTTTTGTTTTCTTTTGTTTACTTACTTATCCATATAGATTTGTTAATATTTGTGTAGTTTTATTGTCTTTTCGTGGTTTTGAATGCAGATTGGAATATGAAAGGCATACTTCTCATGGCTCGGGCTCTTCTGAACATATCTTATGTATTCGTTGTCTTTATTTATTATCTGCTATGTTTTTTTGGAATTGGGGTTGTATAGACTATGTTCTGTTTTTTTCTTTGTCGGATACATAAGAGTTTAGACCATAACGAATCTTTAAATTGATCTATCAATGTTTTATTCGATTTATGTTTGTATTCATTTTGATCATCGTATATTCCAAGTTCATCATAATGTAATTTTTTTATTGTAGTTTATATTTTTAGATGTTATTAAGATTGATGTATTCTTGAAATAAATGTGGCTATGCAACAATTAGTATATTATTAAAAAAGGAACTAATAGATTTATGGTATATTCGGTTTTGTGTTTTGACCAATGTCTGAGTTTATCTATAGGTTCAGAGAATCTAGATTTCATGCCAAATACGTACGAATAATATCAGCAAATATTTACAATATACGGTTACTATTATTCTCAATTTGTTTCAATTCCTTTTTCTAAACAACTGTTCAACAATATATCACTTCAATATAAATTGGCGAGATGTAAGTGTCTACCTTTGTTCTTAACTTGAAAAACACAATCTCATTGGAAAAAAAAATGAGCTATCCCATCAAAGACTTGCATGCAATGAATTGAAGATGGCGTGTAAATGTTAAGTGCATAAGGAAGTGGACAAATCGTGTTGGAATCTTTGACAACACCATCAAGATGATCTGCACCGATATCTTTGTAATCTTATTATCTTTATGATGAATAAGAGAAATTCATTATATTTTGTAATGTTACTATTAATCTTGTCGTGATTATGTTATCTTACTCAAAATTATATTTTTCATTATTTGTTTGTTAGGGAGACAAGATCCAAGCTACCATTCCTGTAGATCTGATGGACATATATGGTTACCGGTTCACTGAAGGAGAATGGAAAACCGTTGCATTCTTCACAGTTGATATGGATGTTAGAGAATTCAAGATTACAAAGCATAATTTCAAAATAATTTTCAATTCTGGTACTATAGTCATAAACTGTGATGAAATAGATAATGAAGATTTCTTCGAGTTTGTTTCATTTAATGAAATTGAGAATCAGAATTATCTCTTTACTTCCCACTCAATAGGTAATATTTTGTTTGTAAGTTTTGATCTGTTTTCTGGATATATATTAACAATTGTTGTCCACCAATTATATATTTTCTATAATTACAGATCTGTATGGTCAAATTGAACGTGTCGACCAAGTCCGAACTTGTGAAGAAGATCCTGATGATCACCTATTTGGCGAAAGGGTTCGAAAGATGAAAATTATCCTCACAGATCAGGAGTATGTCCTTGTTTAAAACTAAAAGTGTATGAAATGTTAATTTTTATATCTGAAAATAGTATGTTTTTTATTTTAGTGGTATCCATTTGGAATGTGAAGCAATTGATGATCTTGCTGATAAACTTAATGAGCAATGACTTTCTCATAGATGGGAAATAGTAACCGTCGTTATTAGATTTTGGCGTTTGATCTATGACCGTGATGGTAACATCTGCTAAACAATGTAAATATTTTTATATGTAAGGATTTAAAATAACTCCATAATGTTTTATCATTTTAAATATTAGGGATTCTTTTGGTCAAAAACATTAGCCATGTTTCTACAATCGATTTTGATTCACATATCTCGGAGATTGAGGAATTGAGGTTAAGGTAATTATTCATAATATATTTGTGTTCATGCTGTTTTTATTGGTTTGTAAATATGCCCCGATATTTTACTCATATTTGTTTCTCTAATAATATTTACAGGATTATGGAAGATAACCAAACTTCGTCGGATGATTCTGAATACTCAAACTAGCTATTTTAATGTTTTAAATTTTAATTTTTTTGTTCTATATTCTAAATTTGGATTTATCTTGGAGAATAAGTGCTGGTGTATATACATTGGATCAAATTTATTTTATTCATATTAAAATGGAAAAAGTTGTGACAGTTTTTGACATACATACATCTTCTCATATTGTTTTATCCTTTTTCTATTAGGTTTTGCATTACAGTGTTGGCAACTACACCTGTGTATATATATATATATATATAGTTTTTACGTTTTTGTTTCTTATAAAAACAAATATACTTATTTCTTTCGTTGTTTAAAAAGATAGTTATGGCTCATCTCCTTGCGGCAGCTACACGGGATAATCGCAGTACAAAGACTTATGTTGATGTGTTTTCGTTAAATCCATATGTTCACGAGTGGATCGTGAAAGTTAAGATATTGAGGAAATTCTACTATTCTTCTCTACAGATGCATGTCTTAGGTCTAATACTGGCTGATGAGAAGGTGTGTCTTTATAATTTTTTGTATATTATTATGTAGTTAGGGTTACTATTATCTATGTTTGATATGTGAGAATGTTTTTTTGTTGGGTCAAAAAATTCATGCTATAATTGATGGCCAGGATATCGATAGTTTTTCTTCTATTTTGGTCAAGGGTCATTGGTTTGCAATTACTGATTTCTACGTGTCTCCTGTCTTTGGTGATTTTAAACCTACTACTCATAGGTTTAATATTTGGTGGAAGTCGACAACCTCTATTAAAAACCTATTCCTTCGATAATTTCTAATGATTTTTTCTCATTTGTGAGATTTGATCATATTAAATGAAGATCTGTTGACACGGCTTATTGCTTTGGTAATATTGCTTATGCTCTCCATGTTCGGTATTTTTATTTATGTGATGGTAATCGTATGATTCTTATATATATATAAAAATATATATTATATGTACAGATTTGATTGGGCAATTTAATGGTATTACAAATAACGTTGATCACAAAACCGTGGGTACAGACATATGTTTGTTTTCAGCTTGAGGATGCAGAGTACGTTAATGATTTTGTGTTTCTAAGCTATACTATTATATTATGGTTATATTAACAGGTGTATTATATTTTCTTTTTATGTGTAACTATTGATGTTTCTCGCAATAGGAATGTACGATTACCATGTCGTTTGCATAAATCGTATGCTAACGACTTTCTTAAGTCCCTCGAAGATAGTGATGACGATATAATTATATGTGTTATACGGTTTGCTAAACTTGAAGTCGATACATGTATTTGATTAGTCTCTATATGTAATGTCAATACTTAACCTATAAAGTTTTTTGTGTAATTTTACATTTTTTCTTACTGAACTTTGAAAGGTTTTTTAACGGCTACTACTGCTTACACTTGCACTGTGGTTATGGTTAATCCGTATATACCTGAAGCTGTTCAGATGAGGATCAAGATATTGGAAAGTGAAGACGATTCCTAGAGATTTGCTTTGGTGTTGAGATTTTTTATTTATAAGTTATAGTTGTTTTATGCATCGTTTACGTTTTTATTATCGAATATTTAAATTAATTATTATTTTATATTAAGCAATGGATACTTTGGGTTTCTATATAAGCTTTATTCTGTTATAACATTATATGTTTGGAATATAGGTGGGTTTCTATTATATGTTTCTAATAGTATGAGTGCATTCTATATCTGATACCGAAGATAAACAACACAAATCGATTTTATTATATTCCATTTATCATATTAAATTGTGTATAATTTATAACTTTTGTAATTAACTCATGTGGCAACTGATATTACGGAATATCGTATTATAGCCGTTTTTTTTTTGTATTGTGTAAGATTTATTATTTTGTTATATAAAATATATTGAATGCGTATAATTTGGTACTTTGATATATTTATTGATCATCTTCGAGTGTGATTGAAGGATATTAATTATATTTATCACTTGGACAATATAATGATAATGTTATAATATATATATTTTGTTAATTTAGATTTGGGTCTATCGTAATATCTTGTATATATATATATATATATTCTTTTTAGGTATGTTATTTTTTGAATTAATCTTGACGTGATTTAGATAAATGGTAAATTAACTTTAATATTAAAATTTTATAATTGTTTATATATTTATAATGGAATACATAATAATTATCGGTTGAAAAAAATAGAAGTTATTATTATTTACATTTCTGATAATGATCGATCTTTAATATGTGATTATATATATAGTTTCTAACCTATTTAAAAGTATTGCAGATTCTGCTATAACCATGGTTGCTTGTGTTAATCTATCGTGTTTGAATCCATCTAAATACGAATGGTCGATTCGAGTGAAAATATTGTGTATTTGGATTTGGTGTTCGAGAATGGGTGTGAGAAGCTTGGAAGTTATTGCTGCCGATCATGAGGTATTACCCTTATAACAATATTTGACCATGCTTATATATATGGAATTGTATTATATTTTTTATAATTTGGTTTAAGTAGATTGGTATTTGTTTTCATACGTACTTGTAGGGGTCGAAAGTTCAGGCTTCTTTACGAGGTGTGGTCTATGATCAATTTGTTGGTAAATAAGCAAGGGATATTGGGATGAGATAACTAATTTTAAAGTTATACCTCAAGATGGAGATTGTAAAGCTGCCAAACATCAGTATCGACTACTACTTTTAAATAGCACTGTTCTATATGAAGTTCCACATGTTGATAATAGCGATTATCACAGTTTTGTTCATTTTGAAGATGTTCATTCTGGTGTTGTGCATAATGAATTTTTGACATGTGATATTCTAATACAAAATATGATTATTATTATTGTTGAAACTCTATATCTGTTGTTGATATTGAATCCATATGTTTATGGAGTTCTTATATTCTATGTGCTTTTATTTTTTAGATGTGTTTGGGAAGGTTGTTGATATTGGAGAGCTTGCTACATATGGTGGGTTACAAAAAAACTTAATAATTGATAAATCCGTATGTATCGATAATTCTGATAGAGAATTTTTGGAAGAAGATATCATGGAAGATGATGATTTAGACATGAGAGGTATGATGTACTTGATATTTGGTGGTATTTCCAACATCTTCGATGATAATCATATTTTTCGTTGTGGTGATGTAGACATATCGGATATATGAAAAGATAATGTCGAGACGGAGATATAGATGACGGTATTCATTATGATGATCAAGATAGTGATATGGATCGTGATGCTTTAGATATGAAACAAGAAAGAGGATACTGATACTGGTACTAGTGATGATATCGATGATGATAAATATGTGGATGTAACTGAAGAAGAAGATATTGATTATGAAGAGCTAGAAGATGTCAATGGTGAGGAGGAGCACACCATGTCATTTTTTTTTGGAAGACACTTAGTAAGTTTTTTGTTAGTGTGTTCTGTTTTTATACATTGTGTTTCCGTTTGCCATCAATTTTTTTTGTTTATGACAGTGTTGGTATAATACGTTGTAAACCTATTATAGTGGCGTTCAGCTCCGTTGTGAGCTTTTTGGATCGCTTGCACGTAGATTTGAAGATTTTTACAATCATCATATATGCTGGAATGTTTATTGTTTACTATGTTGGGTTATGATCGATTTCTATATAGGTATTACACGTGATAAGTCTGTGTCTTACACTGATTGTACTCATATGGAGTTAGGTGTTTTTGGATTTGCCGAGTGAAACCGAAGAAGATTTTAATATTCATACTTTGTTTTTTTTTTTAATTTTTTTTATATAAAAATTTGAACTTTGTTATTAATTAGTTTATGTTATGCAATTTGATTTTCGGTTATTTTACTTATATTGAATTGTATTGCTTTGTTTATATTAAATGATATTATAATAGTAACGATCGAATAAATGTTATATATCAATGAAAATGTAAACAAATCATTAATGTTATATAACATAATATTATAACTATGTAACTGTACGGTTCAGATGTTCAAGTTTATTGTCATTCTTTGTGTGTTATTCACTAACTTAATGTTAGGCTAATGTGATGCATTTGTAGCTGGATTTAATATTATAAGTTACACACTGTAATTCGATATAATAATATACTTATTTAGTTAATAATTTCCGATTAGATATATGATTTAATGTCATGTCGTGTTAATATACTGGTTGATTAAAAAAAAGGTTTTCTATTATATTTATTTATTTAGCAAGTAGATACTTATTCTTATTGCCGTATTACTTCAAGGCATAAAGATATAGTCATATATTTTTCTATATATATGTTTATGCATACAGAAAAGTAAATATGACAAATCAAGATTTAACTAAATCTAACATATTAAAATTATCTAGAATATTATCACATCGTTAATGATTAAAGCAGTTATTTAATGATCATTAATCATCGTTAATATTATGTTAAAATATACATATTTTCTTTTTGTGTTTATATTGTGAGAAAGTTGAAATGGAAAATTTATCTAATTGACTTTTATTTACAAGAATGTAAATATTTAACCGTAATGCGATGATACCTATTAATATATTTGTATATATATATAACCTCTAACGTCTCAGGATCTCCAATATTTTCAGTCATATTTTATTTACCTCTTATCATACAAAGCTATGTCGGTTATCATGAAAAAGAAAAGTGGGATAACCTTTGTCAGTGAGTTGAAACCGATCAGTGAAAGGTATAAGATTAAGATTCTTATACTTAGGTTGTGGAAAGGTTATCAGCGAGATTCTGGGAGTACCATCGAGATGGTTTTTGTCGACGAGAAGGTATGTCAGCATTTAGTTGATCTTGATATAATGTATTATCCATATATCTAATATATATATTTTCTGTTTATAGGGTGACAGGATTCAAGCGAATGTGGATGATAAGCATGTCGACAAGTTCAAAGATCGTCTTAAAGAAGGTCATGCTGTAATTGTCAATATTTTCAAGGTCTCTACGTATTATGGTGACTACAGGACTAATGTCCATGATTTCAAGATATTGTTCTATCGCACCACTGTAGTCACTGCGTGTGATGATTTTCCAAAGGCAGCGGTTCCGGAACAATATTTAGCAAGTTATGTAGAAATTCTATCGGGTGTGCTTGACAAATCCATATTCATAGGTATTAATTGTTAATGTTAAATATTATAGTTTTTTTAACAAATATATGTATATACATACATATTGTGTACTCTCGTGTTAATGTTTTAAAACGTGTGAAAAGTTCTAAATATTATTTGTATTACTGCGATGTATATATGTTATTGGTCAGCTCGTCAATGTGGGTCGTGTGGATGAAATACAGATTAAGGGTAAAGCTATCAAGAAATTCAACATTGAACTTCGTAATGCTGAGTAAGGAACATATGTGATTTTTTGTTAACATCTAATATTATTTTGTAATCAGGGTGTCTTGTCTATGCTTTAAGTATTTTAATGTGTGTATGTTTGTGTGTTATATTTTTCACAGTGATATCCGTCATACTTGTACCCTCTAGGGAGAATATGTGAAGCAGCTCATTGACTACACTAATAAGAATAAGGCATCCTGTGTTGTCTGTTTGATCAGATTTGCTCAGATTAAAGAATGGAATGGTTTGATTGTCTATATCGTTTATACTCTTCTTCTTTTTTTCTAATATATATTAACCATCTTATTGTAATATATATATATATATATATGTCTGATTTGGTAGGTGATATAAGTGTATCCAATTCTTTCGGAGTATCAAAACTTTACTTGAATGCCCGTCTTTCTTGTGTCAAAGAGTTACGTGCTAGGTATGTTTGTTCTGGCACACTGATTTCGAATGTAATTTTGATATATTTTTTGATATTAATTTAATTGGATTTATTTTATCTTAATAGTCTAAAAATTAGTTTTTTTAATATATTAAATTTCTAATTATTATTATTAACTTTTTAATGTAGCCTACCTTCCGACAACTTAGTGTTCACTAATAATGATAAGGTTCCCATATCCATGAGTTCAGAAGACTCTTTGCGTGAGGATTTTTTGGTTAAAAATACAAAACATACTCTCGAGGGTATTGTTGGTATAACCGAGGTTGTGTATTAGTTTCAGTGTTTAAATGTAATTATATTTTGATGGTGATAAAATATTCTAATTATTTTTTGTGAAAATGTGTTTTTGTTTTTCAGGAAGGGAAAGCTGTTATTGTGGCTACTGTGAAGTCTGTAGATACTTCTTCAATCTGGTATTATATCTCTTGCAAGGTGTGTGATAAAAAGGTCCATCCTTATCCTGAAGACTCTAACGATGATGGAAAACCGTGCCTTTACAACTGTGCAAAATGTGATAAAGATGTTACCGACGATGTGTTTAGGTATCTTATATATTTGTGTTTAATGTCTATTCTATTGCTTGATTTGTGATTTTTATTTATTATCTGTTATCATACTCTTGTCATACATGTAGGTATCTTTTGGTTCTGAATGTAGAAGATGGTTCTGAGTCCGATGTCAAGTTTGTCTTATTTGATACTATTACGCATCAGTTGATTCGTTCGCATGCTTTTGAAGTTGTTCGAGAGTCCTTTGAGGTATTTGTTTGTCCTATATGCTCTGTATCCGGATAACATTGGCGAATTGAATTTTGATAAAATTTTATACTTTGTTGCAAAACAATATGGAAGATCTTCCTTCATGTATTAAAGAATTGATTGGGAAAGAGAAGTTGTTTAAGATTTCGATTGGGGCTGATAATTTAAAAAGTTGAAAGGCAAAATTTGTTGTTCAGAAATTGTGTGATAAACATGATATCATGGCTGATTTTAAGAACATGCTTTCTCGTGAGGTAATGATGGTTATATTTAATATTTTTGCCTCTGAATACTAATATAATTATTGTACGTAAATATTGATAAATGTATAATGTTCTTATTATCGTGTATGTTTGTAAATTCTATGGTTCGTGTTGTAAACAGTTGTGATGGTAGTTCTTAAGTTGTAAATGCTTCATTTGGTACTCCCAATTCTAAGCATGGTGGTGGAGATCGTCGTGATGGCATTGATGTTGCTGATACGACTACTGTGAAAAAATTGAAGGTTGAAGACAAGAAGGAGGAGCGATTTACTATTTAGTTTTTATTATTTCATTGGTTTATTTGTTTCCATTTGTTTTTCTTTATGGATTATTTGAATTGCATTTCATGGGATTTATTTTTAATTTTTTTTTTTAATTCGCGTATTATCATATTCCTGCATATGACTTAGCTTGTCACCTACTAAATCATCGTTTTGGTCTCTTTATATATATTATTTTATAATGCTTACCTGCTATAATGTTGTAATATTTGTAATTCATGATACATTTTTATCTGATAGATTATGATTCGAACAATTTACAAATTAATTAGATATACATTTGTATAACAATATTTTATCTCATAGTATATCACATATTCGTTTTGGTTTGGGAATATAGGTGACGTTAATATTATCTATTACCGATAAGATAGGGTGCAAGTATTTTATTATTACAGAAATTATCGAGTGTTAAGTTTTCCGATCAACTCCCCACTGCGGTACAGTTTTATTTTTCTAATTAAATCTCTGGTGGGATAAATTTAATTTTCAAGTAAATTAATTATGCCATGTTATTTTTAACAATAAAGTATGAAATTGGGGTCATAATATAAAGATTATACGGATAAGCGGATTGATGACCAAAAAAAAGAAAGAAATAAGCATGAATTATGCAAATTTTGACAATAATTGCTTTAAAATTCGAATTCTATTACTTGTATTTTGTGATTATAAATATATTAATTTTATGTTCATGTTTATATTTATCTATGATATAAATTTATCATTATTCTTTTATATATCAGATATTTGATTGTGAACACATTTTGTATTTATATATGGGAATATTCTATATATCGTGTATTATATTAGGTTTTATGATTTATAAATGTATACTTTGTATATTATCAAAATGTAAATATTATAATTCTGAAATATTGTATCTTGCCTTTAGATATTTTATAATTATTCTATATTTTAATATATACGTATGTACGTATATATATATATACTAGGTATTTCTAAACAATTAGGTCAAAAAGTATTGTTGTTTGCTTCACAAGTATGAGGCTTAAATGAGGAGACCACCGTGAACTATCCCAATAAACTCTACGCCTACAAAAAGTATGTAAGCACTTAGTGATGTTAATTTTTATTTTTGACCTTATATTCTTCTTAAAATGTTGAGTCAAAGAGTTTCATGTTTTGCAAGCAAATTACGTCCAAGATGTTGTTGATCATACTTCATTGTATCGGTTGGACAAGGATCTTTCTGATGAAATTGAAGAACCAATATTGCATGCGGAATCCTTTTACGTTAGAAAAAGACGCATGGAGATTTTGAAGCAAAGAAAATTGCATCCAAATCCAATAAACCAGGTGGTTCTTTCTACGTGTTTTTTTTAAATATTTTTTTGCATTTTTAATTGGTATGTAATAATATTTACATTAGTTTCTTTGTTTTTGTTATTTATATATACAACCTTTGATATGCAAAGAAGTTCCTGTTTTCTCTGAATGAAGACGGTTTTGTTAATTCTGTGGCGAGTGATATTGAATCGGAGGATGAAGACGACTTATATCACTTAAACATACCAGCTGATATTGGGTTATAGAACATAGATGATGTTGACATAGATTATGAAGTTTATGATGATGATACTGAATCCGGAGATCTACCAAGAGCCTCATCGTTTCCAGTTGGAGATACTTGAACTTCTACATCTGTGTTGCCAGGATTGAAACCAAACGGTATTAGTTTTTATTTTTTGATAGTATATATAATTTCTCCGTTCCTAATTGATCATATTTCTAGTATTTTCACATATATTAAGAAAATACATTAAAAACTAATTATAAATGCATTATTTTGTGTTATTAACAATCTTCGATAACTCTAAACTAATAGTATTTTGTTATGTTTCTTAAATTTTATGATTCATCATTAATTGTATCATTTTGAGACAAAAAGTCTTTCCTAGAAATACTATCAATTAGGAACAGAGCGAGTATATGTTATAATATTGGATCTTAGAACAATCTCATTGAGTATGAGATCTATTGTATTTTTCGACCATTTACTAAGTGTGTTTTAAGCAATTATTATGTTAGCATATATCATTGTTAAATTTTTTTCTAAATATTTGAGTATTTCTTAATTGTTGTATGTTATGATTGCATATTGGTTTTAGACTCCTTTACGTTTCTTAGACCGAAATATATTCAATAATACCTAATTATTATTGTATTAACATTTATTAAAATTGATTCTAAATTTTATTCTACCATTAATCGTATCTATATATACATTTTTCAATTTAAATGCTTGATGTTTTTCCGTCTGTCTTAGTATAATATGAAAATTTTATTTAATGTAGGTTATTATGACGATGGTGATCCTATTTACACTTGTAGTCATTGTGGTGCTTCCATGTGGTATGGGGAAAAAATTAATAAGAGGCGAGTACGATGTACACCGGTCTTAACAGCATGTTGTAAGCAAGGGAAAGTAAAAATTCCACTACTGAAAGATCCTCCCAAAACGTTGATGGCTTTGTTGTATAACAGTGATGCACTTAGTAAACATTACCGTGAGTTTATAAGGGCATATAATATGATGTTTTCTTTCACGTCCTTAGGTGGCAAGATTGATCACTCTGTGAATGATGATAAAAGACTGTACGTGTAACGACCGCATTTTTTTTTTTTGAACATGGAAATAATGAACTAATGTCCATACATTAAACATTCAAAAGCATACAATAGCAACCATTTACATAAACGACCATGAAGGTCAACAGTTCTACCGGTTCTAGCAATCCTTCGAAAGCTAACAAAAACCACAAAACTACCAGGTCCTAATCATCCCCTCTTCACTGCCTCGATTCCACGATCACACCTTATCTTTACCTGCATCGACAAAAGTGATGCATCAACATTTGGTAAACCAAACGCTGAGTGAGATTGATCCTCCCAACAACAGGTTATATGAAAGCCACACACAATTTCAAACAACCACAACAACAAGAAATCAAACACACCACGCGTTAATTTCTACTCGATCAAATTCACGCATGAAAATAATCCACAACCACAGCCCTATCAATTCCTAATCATCAACCCATGAAAAGAAATCAATAGCATATATGACTAACCACTTAACAATTCAAAACCCATGAAAAGCTAAAACTCACAAGCTTAGTAAACACACACTAAAACTCCACAATGATCCATGGAATTCACCAAGAACCCATGAAAATCACCATCACCAAGCCAAACAATAATACAAAATTAAAGCTTAACAAGGCACAACAAGCAACAATCCATGCTTCTCTAATTACCCCACAAACCCCCATACAAGGCTTAATGTTAACCTTTGGTCACAAACTCACCTTGAAAACAAAGATGATTTTTGAACCAAAAACAACAATCACCCAACCAGCAGTGACTTCCCACTCGCCAACAGTAGCTCAACTCACCCTACAGCCAACCACAACAACCAAAAACAACATTTAACCTAAACTGAAAACATTCTGGAAACATCGCAGAACGGTCAACCTGAAAGATGGGATCACGAAACGAAATCTAACCGTCCACACTCAAATCCCACCGTTGCAAATCTTCCCCTAGATGTCCTGAAGCTACCCACAAAATTTCGTAGCGATCAGACCGAAGGTTCACTTGAGATCTTCCTTTGAATAGACGCTGGTCCAAATCGCGTCTGAGATAGAACAGTTCATGAAAACGCCTATAACTCTTTGAATATTGACTCAAATCAATATCCGCAAAAGGTCACATCTAGATATAGGTCTTAGCTACAATCCCAGAAAATTTCGTTACCTTTGCCTACTATTTGCTAGGTCGAAACTCTTTTCTACCAGACTCTGACAGTTCTGTCTCTCCCTCCCTTCACCAAAGCTATGAAGGATCTAGCCTTAGATGGACTCCACAAGCTCAAGAAGATCTCTCCTCCTCCTCCAAGCTCCACGCCCAACCCTAAGCTCCAACCACTCACTTTTTCAAGCTCCACAAGCTTCACACACCTTTGATCTCGCAAGATCCAAGCTTCTCACAAGCTCACCAAGCCTTCCTCTTCTTCTTTTCTTTTCTTCTTCTCTCTTCTTTCTCTTCTCTCACAAGCTCAAGAAACTTACTCTCCCCCCCTCACAAATGGCGAGCTCAAGAAGGAGAAGAAGAGAAAACCAATTTTGTTTCCCACTTGATACTTTTGAGAAAAACCCCCACAACTTTCGAACCAATTTATGACACCCCCGGAACAAATCTAAATTAATTATTTCAACCCCATAGTTAATTTCTCGAGACTTGTCTAAGGTTCATAAACTCGAAAGAGTTTATAAATTAATTAAATTACTTAATTTCCAGAACACGGGCGTTACAGTGTCAACCGAGTTCCGTTGGTATCGGTGTCGAAGAAATGTATTTATAATTTCTTGTAACTATTAGTTTGTATATCATTATTTTAATCTATAGTGTGTATAGATTAAAAAGTTAACGTTTGGTCGTGCACGTATTAATTTTTGGTTAATATTATGATCTTATATTTTATACAGATGCACCTCGAGATGTAGTTGATCATGGTTCTGTCTATTGAATGGATCACGAGCTTTCAGAAGTTATTGATGAGCAAGTTGTTGATATGGAAGCGTATTATGCAAGAAAGCAACGAATTGAGCTTTTGAGACAAATAAAATCTTAACCAGTAACTGTTAATCCAAGTTGTTTTTTTGTTGTTGTTATATTAATCAATTATTTGTGTTTATAAAGTTGTATTTATTTGTTTATATATATTAACCCGTTATAACTCTTCATTATTTGTAGATAAATTCGTCTTCTCAGCCAATGATGAAGATTTTAGTCACATCGTAGCAAGTGATTCGGAGTCTGAAAATGGAGATGAGATCTATGAGCTTAATGTTCCAGCAAATATTGATAGCCAGTGTCTTGAGGATATCGATGTGGACTATAGTGCATATGGTGCGGGTTTGAATTCTGAAGAACAACAAAGTTTTGTCCATGGTAACGAATCTGTACCCCCTGTTAAGGCTGGGTTGAGAGACGACGGTAAGTTATTGTTATTAAAAATTGAGTCGTATATTCTTACGTTTAAGTTTTCTTAAACAAAATTCAATTGTAATATATTTGTAGGTTATTATGATGATGGTGACCCTACCTACACGTGTGATCATTGTGGTGCTTATATGTGGTTTGGTGAACGTATCAATAAGAGATTTGTGCATACTAAAGCTGTTTTTACTACATGTTGTATGAAAGGGAAAGTTAAGCTTCCTCCATTGAAAAAAACCCCTAAAACATTTATGGATTTGCTTTATAAACACGATCACATTAGTAAACACTTTCGTGAGTTTATACGGGCTTATAATATGATGTTTCATTTACATCTCTTGGTGGATGAGTTGTACACTCTATTAACAATTGGAAAGGTCCATATGTGTTCCAGCTCAATGGAGAGAATTATCATAGGATTGGTGATATGTTACCAGCTGATGGTGAATCTCCTGCTTTTCTGCAGCTTTACATATATGATACGGTTAATGAAATATCTAATTGATTATCTGCATATGGGTAATAATCTTTGACTGGTTGATAGCTTTGATCTGATCATACTTTTTATGTTTATGTGTTTTATTATTTCTTTAGCAACGGTACATGCGGTAAACTGCTTAAAGAACAAATCGTGCAAAAACTGCAGAATATGTTGGATTCTCATAATGCTCATGTCGGTGCATTGAGGACTACGGCGGAGAAAATTTATGCTTCTGATAATATTGAACGTGTAAGATTAGTTCTTACGTCTCATAGTGATGCATGGAAGAGTTCATAATTTACCTAGTGCGGATGAGGTTGCTGCTCTTGTGGTTGATGAGTTTGACAAAGAAAAATATACACGTGATATTATTATCAAGAGTCGGAATGGTGGTTTTCAGTGTATAAACGAGTTGCATCCTGCATATTTGCCGCTTCAGTATCCTTTGCTCTTTCCTTATGGGGAGGATGGTTACAGGCTAGGAATTAATATTGGATACATTGACAAAAAAGGAAGAAAACGATTAAGCGTATCCATGAGAGAGTTTATTGCGTATCGTATACAGACTCGGATTGGTGAAGCTCCTACTATTGTTATGTCCGGAAGATTGTTTCAGCAGTTTTTAGTTGATGCTTATACTATGATCGAAAGTAATAGTCTGTGTTATATATTTCATAATAAAAAAATTCTTCGTATGGCAAACAATTCTAAGATTCTCCAATCTTTTCGGAAAGGTAATTTTGATCTTTCGAATAAAGGACAGCGAATCATGATTCATGCATCGTTTACTGGTGGTTCTCGATATATGTTAAATCATTATCTCGATGCAATGGCTACATGCAAGTATTTTGGGTTTCCTGATCTTTTTATTACTATTACGTGCAATCCTAAATAGCCTGATATTACTAGGTTTTTCCATAAACACCGCTTGAAAATTGAAGATCGACCTGATATTATGTGTAGGAGTTTTTAAAATGAAGCTTGATAATTTGGTGATGGAGCTTACATGCAATAAGAAGCTCGGAGAAGTGTCTTCTGGTAACATACTTATTTTACTTATTTTAGTCTATTTATAATATATGTTTATATTTATATATATATATTGGGTATGTATTTATTTGTTGAAAATGTATTCTACAGCTTTATACACGATCGAATTTCAAAAACGTGGGATGCCGTTTACAATTAAAACTCACCTTTATTTGGATCCAAATTTGATTTATCAAATCGGCAATGAATTTGCAAGAGATTCGATCATCGATCAAGGAATAGATAAGAATATTGAAATCTTCTTGATCTATGATGAAGAAAAGAAGAAATCTATGAAAAAATTGGACCAAACTCGGCACCAATCCGACAAGAACTTTTGTCGGATCTTAGATAATTCTAGATATTTGTTTTTACGAAATTGTTTTAATTTTGAGATCTCATATTCAGATTTCACCAACATAACTCTTAGTGAATGTGAAACGACATGGGCTTTCGACCCAGCAAAAAATTAAACATAACGAAAAACATTGGACTTTCGACCCAATAAATTAATATACGAAAATAATATTGAGGCCTTTGTATTGATAGATTTAACTAAATGCTATATTTAAGTTTCCAAATACATTTATAAAGCAAATATATTTTATAATATGACTTACAACATTAACAGTTATAATATTATGTTTACATACTTTTAGAATGTAAATAACCGAGAAAAGAAAAAACCAACATTAAATCTAAATAATATAGATTTTGTATAAATTGACAAATCTAATTAATTAGAATATACCAAAGTTTATTCCCTTTTCCACTCTAACCTATCTATAAATATACCATTTCATGCTTAAAATTAGCAAAGCAAAAAAATTATTTCACCAAACACGTTTTTCTTCTCAACCTATGGAAGCAAACCAAGATGAAATCATGGGACTTGCTAGAGATAGTATTAAATCTCTAGATCCGAAATTCATATCATTTAACAAGATAATGACATTTACTTCTCTTCCTGGTAAGTCTAATAATTCTATTATCAAACCTTAGAATGAAGACTTTCCAAAGTCTGGAGTTCTTGATACAAACAATGATTTTCACAAAAGAGGAAGAATTTCTAGGTTAAATTCTAAAGAATATAAATACTTTTTGCTAATTGTTTAATATTTTATTCTATTTCTTATACAAAATATATTTTTAATTGCAGGAAAAGAAAATCAAGATACTAAAAATGGAGATCCACCAAGATATTAATTGTTGGAGCAAAAAATGGAGGCTTAATTTTATCTTCTCAAATTTATTCAATAATCTTTTATTTTTTACTATTCAAGTTTTCTTATTTATTCTTATATTCTACAAATTTCACTTTTTCCATTCATTTTTAGTTTAAAATTTCTTATTATTTGCAATAATTACACTAAACAAATCACTTTAAACAAAACAATTAACCATTATTAATACACCAAAGTATTATTAATAATTCTAACATTCTAACACAGATTTGATAATCAAGTAATAATTATTCATGTTAACTCTTTATCAATGCATATGTTTTAAACAAAATAAATACTCAACAAATTATCATCATACTCTAAATACAAAAATATCAGCTACAAATTATAAAAAAATAAACAATACATATCAATTACAATAAATACTAAATATATACTCGCAAACATAACCCCCGCACGTAGTACGGGTCCGAATCTAGTGCATTATAAGGTTTTATAATCCAACATATACAACCTTGTAAAATAGCTTTTGTAGAATATGATTGTATACCAGCTTAAACCTTTTTCAGTGGTTTTATAAGGTTGTACAACTCACCTTATAAAAATGTTTGATTAGAAGTTAACCAATGCTTTTCAAAATTAGGTTTTATAAGAACCTTATAAAAAATCTTATAAAAATGATTTATAATTTTTTATAACATATCATATAAAATCTAAAATTAAATAACAATTGTCTTTCTAGAATGGGGGAATCTCATAAATACCATTGTATGTGTTTATATAATCCTAAATATAAACTCTTATAAAGCCATTACAAAAACAAGAAAAAGTCTTTATTAGCATTCATTCTTATGTGTTTATATTCTTGGTTAATCGAATCTTCTATAAAATTAACTAAAATTAATATATCCAAATTTTAGAAAGCCTTTATAAAAACCTTATAATGCATTTATAAAGCCTTTATAAAAACCTTATAAAAATTATAAGGTCTTTATTAAAACCTTATAAAAAATATAAAGCTCTTATAAAAACCTTATAGAACTTTTAGTACATCGATTTGTACTTGCCTATCTTGCTTAATAGAACTTTCTATAAAACATTTCATTATAAAGTTTTTATAAATGCATTCTAAGGTTTTATAATGTAACTTATAAAACTAATGATTGGTTTATAAGGAGAGTTATAAAACATAGTTTTGTTAAACGATTACTTACCACTGAACCTAAATGGTTTTAAAACTTAACAATGATCTTTAAAATAAAGTTTTACAAGGTTTTTTATAAAGTTTTATAATGTTTTTATAATTTCAAACTTAGAAACTCTGCACATCTCGTAATTTCAAACTATTGCAGATCCAAAAGGATTGAGATAAGGTCGTGTTCTAGGCTGGGGCACTTGTAGAGTTACAACCGCTTCAGCACGTCCTGATTATATTTAGAAACTCTATTATGAGTACCCTTATATAAACTTACTCCATAACAAGCATTTTACTAAATATAATCATTTAGAATATGTAAGAGTAAATCGGAGTTTCATATAATTTTATTAATGCCATAGCCAATAGTTCTGTACTAAAAATAGAAAGAAAAAAACAAGTAATTAGCCAACACCAAAGCGTAATTGACCTCTGATGGGTAAGCCATTTTTTCACTACCATTCAAAATACAATGAACACCATCAAAAACAACACTAGGAGAGCTTCTGTAAATAAGCCTCTCCAACATCAACACAAGCCTCAATAACAAATTTGTTTCCCCTTTAGATTAAAACAATAAACCCCCAGAGTAAGGTAGCATCACCGACAACAAGGAAAAAAAAAATTCAGTCTGAGCTAAGAACATAATGTTCTTGCTTACCGTGAGTGACTAAGAGCAAGTTTTTTAAAGAACACTTATCAGCAAGAGGCTTCACCAAATTAAGAACTTAATAGCAATTGAGTTCAGTATCTCAAACCAAATTGAATACAAAACTTGGTTTACAAACCTTCCCAGATTCTAAATTTCGATCTTAGTCCAATAATACCAACAATACTAATATCATAGACCAGTTTCACTAACATAACAAATAACGTTTAAGCTATATATGCAGGTTCCAAGAGTTGTGTTATATACCTAAAGAACAATGACAGATCTGGCATCACCAATCCCCTTCAGCTCATACTCCTTCCCGTTTGTGTGATTGATTATCATCGCTCACTTTTACAGCATCTCTAGTTTTAGGAATCGATCCAATGAAACCTTCATTTAAATTGAAATTTGGGCAAAATATAAATCACTACTCTGAACAACTATCGAGCAATCTATCAATATCATCAACTCCACCAGATCCTGAATCACCTAAACCCACGAAGACGCATGAACTCTTTCCCGAAGATGAAAGCTTTGATTCGTCTCTTCCCACCAAAAAAAGCTAAAGGCTAGAGGTATTAGGACTTTCGTGCAAAGGCGAATTTTCCTTCTCATTCCCAAACGGATTGAATTCAATAATGAGGAAGAAACTGCGTCGGAATTGATCTCCAGCGAGATGACTGAAAATTGTGTCTATTCATTAAGGTAATTCGGTCAAAAGACCTATCTACAGTGGCATTTATAAAAATTGACAAAAATAATCGTATTAATGAAAAGTGGTATGAGAGGTGAAACAAGCTTACCCATATTTTTTTTTTTTTCAGAAAATAATATTCCCATAAAAACTAAAATCCCTCATCACAACTAGATTAAATAAGTCACGAAACTACATTAATTTAATTAACTCAATATAATAAATATTAACTAACAGTCTATATGTTCACAACAATTTATCACCATAAATAATATCGGCAATAAAATAAATAAACAATAACCTCTGGTATGTCATCCCCTTTCCGCAAACTTGGTTCCACGAGCTCCAGGTAGCTAAACTTTTCCTGCATCATTACGAAGAGATGCATCAATATTTAATAAATATTGAATGAGGCGATCCACCCGTCTTACAGCTATACACACATGCCAACAAATAACTTCTTAGCATAATAAATATGTTTACAGAATTCAGCAACCAACACATCAACAATTTTATCAATTAATTAATTCTAAGCAATTAATTAATTTATTTATTTCAGAAAAAATTTAGCAATAACTTCATATATTTAATTTTAACAATTTTTCAGCAATTTATTTCAACATAAATTAATTCCAGAAATATTCGACAATTTAATTCACATCAATTAATTAATTCTCAGCAATTAATTAATTAAAATAATTCATCACAAAAATAAACTCAACAAATACATCAAATCAGCCAATTAAGAAAATATCACATAAACCCCTAGCATAATTCTATTATACTAGGAATAGTCCATAAAACTGACATAAGATATGGTACTGCACTCACCTTAACCTTTTCGCGGTTCCATGACAACACAACCAACCAATCTCACAAGATCTAGACTTTCTGGAACTTGTATGGTTTCTTAAAGGTTATAACAACACAAACACAACTCTTCATTCTCACCCTTCAGCCAATCACACCTACGAAACATCATTCTAACTAAATTAGAAATATCTGGAAAATAACAGAAACAATCAGTCTCAAGGATTGAGTCACGAATCAAAATCTAACCGTCCAATTCCAATCTGCACCGTTGAACCTCAACCCCTAGATGTCCTAAAGCTAACCTCAAAGTTTCGTGATGATTTGACTATAGATGAACTCACGATCTCTCTTTCAATCCACGTTGGTCTAAATCGCGTCTTAAACAGAGCACCTCAGGAAAATACAAATAACATTTAAGATATCAACTCAAATCCAAATCCGCAAAGTGGTAAATTTAGGTTTAAAGCTTAGCTACAACTCCATAAATTTTCGTTACCTTTAGAAATGATCTGCTGTGTCGAACATAATTTCTACCACCGCCTGTCAGTTCTGTCTCCATCTCCCTTCATCAAAACTTCATCCTCCTCCTCTCTCATAAGCAAGTAAAATCGTCCAGCCTCTCTTCTCTAGTTAGGTGGCCACGAAATTAGAGAGAAAAAGGTTAGGGTTTCTTGCCATTTCAGCATTTAAATAGGCTTACGGTTTATTTCCGATTTATTTAAATCAAACTAGAAAAATTAAAATTAAACTGGTAATTAATTAAACCCCCTTTGTTTAATATTAATCTAGAAATTCACCCTCCCTAAACCAAAAAATGGAATTAACCCACTCTACTCCTTAATTCCGACCGCATAAAACCGACCCTCAATTTTATTTCCTTAACCAATTCGTCATATAACTCTAAATTTTATTTCCGGAACACAGGTGTTACAATTCTTTCCCACTAACATAGATTCGTCCCCGAATCTGCTAACTTTGGCCAACAGCACAGCTTGGAAACTCTCACAACTGGCTACCACATAGCTCTTCAGTTATTATTCATCACTGCATAGCCTTGCGGTTATCAACACAACACAACATTATCTGTACTTGGTCTAATACTCCCAGAATCTAACACCACTTGGTTCAACTCCAAACTAATCAGCTAACGATTTGTTCCCTCACTTTCGGAACCAGCTATCGTTTGAGTGACAGATAATCCACCCTCCAAGAGAACTATATATTAACTTTCAGAAATCAAGAACCATTCTGGCCCTCAAATTCCCAACCACCTGACTTCACAAGGTAACACAACCACATTTGATTCTGCTCTTAAAAATATCAGCACGCCATATTCCAATCTTTAGAATATCAAACACAACATATTCTTAACCAGAATATCAACTACAACCAACAATAACTTTGGGTAGGTCAATCTGATTAAGATCTATTGTTCCCCTTGGCTCAACATGATCTCGGCTACTGCCCCGATCAACAGCTTATCATACTCGATGACTAACAGTTCAACTCCGCATAACTCCACATCCAAAGAACAGCTCAGCATAATTCCATGTCAACGACACGACTCAGCATAAACTAGAACCAACAACACGGCTCAGCATAAACTATAGCCAACAGCACGCCTTAACATAACTACAGCCAACAGCCAGCTGAACCGTATCTCCACCGTTAACGACACAACTCAGCATAGCCTTCAGGGCTATCAGCACAACACATCATTGTCTTTTTGACTATCAGCACAAGACATCATTGTCTATACTCGGTTTAAATACTTCCTGAATTGACACCACAAGACCCCACTTGGTTTGAATAAATATGCGCCTACCGGATCTCCGGAACAGCTCAGCGCAGTAAGAATGACAAAGCATCTCGGAGTCCAGCGTGACCCGATCAGCTGAGTCCAGCAAGATCGTAAGATCTCTCAAGTGGCTTACCGAAACAGCATCAGGAATCACACAGAAACCCGACCGGTAAAAACTACACAACAATGAGATTCCATAACACGAAATCCCAACTAACAACATTAGAACAATGTCCTAATCAGCCAAACCAAGTATTAGGATCAATACGGCATGATACCCACAGTCAAACCAAGTATACACAATAACAACATATTCAATAAAGATCTCTGCCTTATTATTGAATAATGATGAAAAATACAGCGTTTAGAAACACTGACAATAAATGGCTACAATGGCTGAATCAACAAAACCAAGAATACCCACCGCTAACAACAACTAGGACTTCAGCTAAGTCGCCAGCTTGGCAAACCACTTGGAAAATTTACATCTTAGCTCCAGGTTCCCAAGTTTCCTCCTCAGCCCATTGCAGTCCACAAGACTTTAATCTCCAGAACTTTCCTTTTCTGGCAACTTTCCTTTTTAGGAAACTTTCTATTTCAAGGAACTTTTCTTTTTAAGAACTCCCAACACGCTCCACCTAAGCATCTAGCGTACTCCCGCTATTAAAATACTTAACACCCTTCGCAAAACCCCCGCTTGATTCTCAAGCACACAATCACAACTTGATCATACTCATTCTAGCAAGTCGGTAACTCTTTAGCCATCTCCAATGACTAAAATTTACAACACACACCACCACAAATAAACTAACAAAACAGAATCTACCAATTCCCTCAGCACAGCTCAGTCCTTGATCCTGGCATCGATCAAAACTTTTTTTTTTTTTTAACTGCATCAGCATCAGCAACACCAACAAAACTACCTACAGCAAAGTTTACAACTATACGTACAACAAGATCAATAAGCAATGATCTACATCGCTCCTACAGCTATAATCCACGAACAAGGTCCTACAGAAAGATCCACCAGCAAGGATCTACAACACTTCTACGGCAAGATCCAACAACAAGGATCTACAACAATTCTATGGCAAGATCCACCAGCAAGTATCTACATCACCTCAACACACTCCATGGCTACAACTTCAAGAATCCCCAAAACAACACTCCATGACAAAGCAGTAACTCCATATGGCAAGATCCAACAACAAGGATCTACAACAATTCTATGGCAAGATCCACCAGCAAGTATCTACATCACCTCAACACACTCCATGGCTACAACTTCAAGAATCCCCAAAACAACACTCCATGACAAAGCAGTAACTCCATATGGCGCATCCAGAGCCAGAGCCGGTACCACAGCCGGTAACCGCTCCAGAAACTGGATCGGCAACCCCAGCACATTCCCAATTTGTTATAATCTTCCCCCTGCTGAGCCACTCCCTGCACTGGTTCAGCATTTCCAGCAACAAAAACAGCCAGATCATCACTAATGGGGTGCTCACTCCCACCTGCTCTACCGTGACACTCCGCGCCACACTCCCCTCTGGAACTTCATCTGCCCTGCCAGCTCTGTCACCACGACCAGCTCAGCCACCACGGCCACCTCTAAGAGGCCTACCAACTCTGCCTTGATTAACCATCTTAAAAAAAAAAACTACGAATTCCTAATCTTTACTACAGAATTAGTAAAACAACAACACGACAAGGAAGTCTTACCGTGGAACCATTACGGGCTGCAAAAGATGACATACCCCAACACCCCACAATAAGAGAAAGTAAAGCTACGGCTAACAACAATCGAACGACACTCGATTCACAACAGACAACCATTTCGGCACAACAGGAAATCTAACAGTCCTAGAAACAACTCCGCTCTGATATCAATTGAAACAACCTAACCCATTTTATATTTTTTTGCAGAAAATAATATTCCCATAAATATTAAAATCCCTCAGCACGACTAGATTAAACAAGTCACGAAACCACATTAATTTAATTAACTCAATATAATGAATATCAACTAACAACCTACATGTTCACAACAATTCATCACCATAAACAATACCGGCAATAAAATAAATAAACAATAACCCCCGGTATGTCATCCCCTTTCCACAACCTTGGTTCCACGAGCTCCAGGTAGCTAAACTTTTTCTGCATCATTACGAAGAGATGCATCAGTATTTAATAAATACTCAATGAGACGATCCACCCATCTCACAGCTATATACACAGGCCAACAAATAGTTTCTTAGCATAACAAATACGTTTACAGAATTCAGCAACCAACACATCAACAATTTTATCAATTAATTAATTCTAAGCAATTAATTAATTTATTTATTTCAGCAAAAATTTAGTAATAACTTCATATATTTAATTTCAACAATTTTCAGCAATTTATTTCAACATAAATTAATTCCAGAAATATTTGGCAATTTAATTCACATCAATTAATTAATTCTCAACAATTAATTAATTAAAATAATTCATCATAAAAATAAACTCAACAAATACATCAAATCAGCCAATTAATTAAACATCACATAAACCCCTAGCACAATTCTATTATACTAGGAATAACCTGTAAAACCCAGATAAGCTACGGTACTTCACTCACCTTAGCCTTTTCGCGGTTCCATGACAACACAACCAACCAATCTCACAAGATCTAGACTTTCTGGAACTTCTATGGTTTCTTAAAGGTTATAACAACACAACCACAACTCCTCATTCTCACCCTTCAGCCAATCACAGCTACGAAACATCATTCTAATTAAATTGGAAATATCTGGAAAATTACAGAAACAATCAGCCTCAAAGATTGAGTCACGAATCAAAATCTAACCGTCCAATTCCAATCTGCACCGTTGAACCTAAACCACTAGATGTCCTGAAGCTAACCTCAAAGTTTCGTGATGATCTGATTATAGATGAACTCACGATCTCTCTTTCAATCCACATTGGTTTAAATCGCGTCTTAAACAGAACACCTCAGGAAAATACAAATAACATTTAAGATATCAACTCAAATCCAAATCCGCAAAGTGGTAAATTTAGTTTTAAGGCTTAGCTACAACTCCAAAATTTTCGTTATCTTTAGAAACGATCTGCTATGTCGAACATAATTTCTACCACCGCCTGTCAGTTCTGTCTCCATCTCCCTTCATCAAAACTTCATCCTCCTCCTCTCTCATAAGCAAGTAAAATCGTCCAGCCTCTCTTCTCTAGCTAGGTGGGTACGAAATTAGATCAAAAAAGGCTAGGGTTTCTGGCCATTTCAGTATTTAAATAGGCTTACGGTTTATTTCCGGTTTATTTAAATCAAACCAGAAAAATTAAAATTAAACTGGTAATTAATTAAACCCCCTTTGTTTAATATTAATCTAGAAATTCACCCTCCCTAAACCAAAAAAATGGAATTAACCCACTTTAATCCTTAATTACGACAGCATAAAACCGACTTTCGATGATATTTCCTTAACCAATTCGTCATATAACTCTAAATTTCATTTCCGGAACACGGGTGTTACAAGAGGAATGGTATCTCTTGGAAATTCCCAAATAATAATTGGACATAAATAGTATTGTTTGATTACAAGAAGACAAAACTGCTATTGTCTTAAAATGTACCATTTTTTTTTCTCCCTCAAACGATCTTCTCCTTTGATGATGGTGAAGACGGTGAAACAGATGACAATGATATCGGTTTTGGTGAACAGACGACGAAGTGTCCAGATCTTCTTTCTCTCGTCCTCAATTTCATCTTCTTCCTCATGTCATTCCTCCATAATTTATGTTCCTCTTCATAAATAAGGTTTGATCTTCTTCCTTCCCCCTTGATTTCTGTTAAATTTCATTGTAAAACTTTGAAATTACAGTGTTTTGCTCAATCTTCTGTTCTTTATTTCAATCAACTTCAATTCGATTTGGCAATTTTTGTTATGTACAGCTTGATTTTTGATCAAGCTTCTCATAATTGTGAAACCACAAAATTGTTTTGTTTTGATCAAGGTTACCTTTTGATAGAAACCTGGAATGAGTTAATCTGCGGAGAACAGAAGAAAGATGATGGCCTTACTGGTTCAGTGAGTACATGATATTATCTGGGTGTGATGGCCTTACAAGTCAGAGAGAGGTCATTGATATATTGAAAAACTGGAGAATCTTGCAAACTAATGTGAGATTTTTTCGTAGTCATATCTAATGAGTTTGCTCTGTATTTGAGAACATATAATCCATGTTCAGTGTTATGTCTGTGGAAGAAGGAAAAACATTGAAAATTTGAGCCATTTTCTTAAGATTCGACTATTTGAGATCACTTGTGTTACATTGACTTTGCTTTGGGTTTTAGTGAGGATGAGCAAAGATGAGTGTTTGAGTTTGTGAAAGGTTGCATGGAGCAGAAGAAGGCTGGGAGTTTGTATATTTGTGGGAAGTCACTATCGATGGAGAAAATTAGACAACAAGCTGAAGATTGGGAAAATCAGGTATTCAATCTTGTGTGCTTTTGAAAACTTGTGATTTAGTGTTAATCTGAGACTGAGCTTTGTCAATTTTTATAGTTTAGTTTGCCTTGTTCTGAATTATTGTCTGTAAACTGCATATCATTGACATAAACAGCAGACATTTTCTCCAAGGTAAGGCCTTCTGCTATCGATATTCATCCAAGTTCTTGGTCTAATTTCAATGTAGTTGTTTATTGGGTTATTTTGTTGTCAGATACTTGGTATAAACGAGTCTGGGAAGAAAGCTAATTGCTCCTCTTCACCTCTACAACAACTTCAGATATTGTTTTCTCAAAAGCAACAATCATCCAGCTGATGCTGTATGTTCTTGTTTTTATTTGTCTGATTTGAGGTTTGATTTGATTCTCATCAGGAATGGTATGTGCCTTTGAATTTTGATATAGCTCCATCTGATTTCCTGTATTTATTACTGATACATATTGCTAGTCTTAGCTGTAGTTTCAGGTTTTGTCTAGTTATGTAGCTGTTCAGAAACAGATTGTGTCACTTGTGTCACATTTCCTTCTGTTGATCTTAAACGTTGACATTGATTGGTCGTGTGGATTAAGTTGAGAATGAGATGTGGAGATGTAAATAGGGGAAGAACGAATTTGTAAATAAGCATTGTGACTGGTTATAGTTGTGGTTTTTGGTCTTTCTGAGTTTAAACCCATGATATATCTATCTGTATAAACAATTTAAAGACTTTGTGACTTATATAGGCATCACTAGTGGAAAGTGGAAACATCGAAAAGGCCACTTCCAAAGCTACGGAACACAAATCTTGAATCAACACGCAAGATATGAGGAAAAGCCAGTGCCTCGAGGAACATTGAACGTAGCACCAGTGCAAGCTCAGGATCACTCCGGTCCAATTAGTGGTAACGAGATAGCTGCAAAGTACCGGATTGATGTCTCTCAGGTCCAGAAGATCACCCAGTTCCTGTCTTTGCCTCTAGAGGTTGCTAATAAGCAGAATAAACAATATGAGTAAGGTGAAGGCTCTGTTTGTTCAACTAGTTGGTTTCTTTTGTCCTTGGAAGCATTTCTTTGTTTTTAGGAAGCATTTCTTTGTTTTAGGAAGCATTTCTTTGTTTTAGGAAGCATTTCTTTGTTTTAGGAAACCCTTCCTAATATTTAATATTGACATTTTAGAAAGCATGTCATTGCTTTAGAAAGCATGTCATTGCTTTAGAAAGCATATAATTGTTTTATGAAGTATTTTATTTTTTTAGGAAACACTTCCTAATACTTTGTATTGGCATGTTATAAAGCATTTCATTTGTTTTAGGAAGCATTTTTTTTATTTTTAGGAAGTATTTTTTTATTGTTTTATGAACCTTTTTCCTAATATATCTAATTTATTGTATTGCCAATTTGAATAGCCAAATTTATTTGGTTCTTGTTGTTTGATGTTTATCATAACCTTTTTGCTTTGAATTTTTTTTATCATTGTTTCCCATTAATCAAAATCTACAATGTATATGTTTCATGACTTATCATTATTGTGGAGAAACAGTTTGTTTTTTATCGAAGCTTATTGGATCGTCACATCATATGGGCCAAGGTTTTATTGGGCCGGTTCAGTTTAAGAAATCAGAAGAAGAAGGTTAATGAATATGTGATCCATTGGGGATTAAGGAGGTTACTTGAAGAAAAAGGAAAAATGTTGAACTAGGTTAAACTAGTTCAAGTCGGTTGATCGATTAAGTATATATACACGATTAGGTTTCTCAAGTTGAACCATCACCAATATACAAGAAGCAAAAGAAGAACAAGCCTAGAGTTTTCAAAAGATAGAGTTCCAGATCAAGCTTGTTCTAAGGAGCTTCGGAGAGAGTTTTGGGTTTCTTGCTCTTGGGTTCATCGTCTTCAGGTTCGTTCTCCAGAGACGTGAAGGCTTTGAGGTTCTCGACAATCTCCTGAAAGTACATGAAAGAGAGATAGAGAGTTAGGTCATTGAGACTTATAGAGAGAGCTTGTAAACATATTAAACTTGTTGATTTCTTATAGTGGAAGTTTGTGGGACAAGAGTTCCCACACAAGACGTACTCTCAAGTTTGAGAGGAACTCATTAATTTGTTGGTGTCGTTAGTTTTAGTACTTGTGATTACTTAAGCTATCTAAACGGATTAAGGTCAAAACCTTCACAAGTGGTATCAGAGCACTCAGGTGAAGCAGAAGGCAATCAAGTATCAGGTTCTGCTATAAGATACTAAAGAAATCAGACAAGGGGAAAGCAAGGCTGCGTGTAGTTTCATTATTGAAACAAGGAAAACATGGAGCAAAACATTGGCAAGTTCAGTGTGGAAAAGTGTGGTGGTAAAGGGGACTTTGGATTATGGAAGTACAAGATGATCTGTCAACTAGAGCTACTAGGTTTAGACTCCTATGTGTAGGAGAGCACATCAACCTCTACTTCAGGAAAATTTGATTCCACGGATGATGAAAAGGAACCAACTGAAGTAAAGATTGAGAAAGATGAAGCTAAGGCAAAGTAAGGCCGGGTTGCTAAGGATAAAATAGCAAGGAATCTTATTTGCATGAGCTTGGAGGATCCAGTCCTTCGGAAAGTAATGAAAGGAAAAACGGCTCTAGAGGTATGGCAGGGGTTGGAAAAGGAGTATCAAACTAAATCCTTATCAAATAGGATTTATCTGAAGCAAAAGTTCTCTTGCTTCAAGTTTAGAGAAAACAAAAGCATAGATGAAAATCTAGACGCCTTTCTCAAACTGATTTCAGACTTGGGCTGTTTGAATATCCACATCACAGATGAAGATAACAGATCTTATCTGCACTTCCGGAAGTGTACGATTCACTAAGGGACACTCTTAAGTATGGGGTTGGAAAAACCATGACTTTAACTGTTGAGCACGTGACAAGTTCTGCGTATTCTAAGGAAATGGAATTAAAGGAGAAGGGGTTGTTGGGGAAAACAAAACCAAACTCCAAAGGACTGTTTGTGGGCAGACGTAGAACTGAAACCAGAAACAGTGGTCAAGGAGGGAACAAGTCTAAGGGCAATGACAAGATATCCAAGTCAAGGCCAAAAGGACAACCTAGGCTAGAGAGTGTTGGGTTTGCGGCAAAGAAGGTCACTTCAAAGCGGACTGTCCGGAGAGGAAGAACGCCAAGAATGCTGCAAACGTGGCTATAAAAGAAGAGCATCCTATGATACTAACAGCTAGTCTTCATGACACTAAGAATGAGTGGGTACTTGACTCTGGGTGTACATTTCACTTTACCCCAGACAAGGAAGTCCTGTTTGACCTAGAAGAAATTGATGGGGGGAAAGTTCTTATGGGTAACGACACTCACAGCGAAGTGAAAGGCATAGGAAAGCTGAGGATTAAAAATCCGGATGGCACTATTGTAACACTTACAGAGGTAAGGTACATGCCCACTATGAGCAGAAACCTAATCTCATATCGTCAGCTTGAGAAGAATGGTTGCAACTATGTTGGTGAAGATTTCAAGGTAACATTCTACAAGCAAGGAAAGAAAGTGTTTTCAGGAGAGTATCAGGATAGACTATACTTCTTGGATGGTATAGTTCTGGCAGGAGAATCATCTGTTGCTCGAGCCGAAGTAAACAAAACAAAAAGATGGCATTCAAGGCTAGGACACATGAGTCTAAAGAACCTAAACATTCTGGTAAAAGAAGGTTACTTGGAACCCAAGGAAGTTTACACATTGGATTTCTGTGAGGAATGTGTCCTAGGAAAGTCTCACAAACAAAGTTTCCCAGAAGCTAAGCATACATCAATGTCTATTCTAGAGTATATCCACAGTGATCTGTGGGGATCAGTCTCGAATGAACAAAGCTTGTCAGGTTGTAAGTACTTCTTGACCTTTATTGATGATTATTCAAGAAAGGTATGGATCAGGTTCTTAAGAAGTAAGGATGAAGTGTTTGAGAAGTTTTCAGAGTGGAAGACTTTGATGGAAAATCAAACAAACAAGAAGATCAAGTGCCTAAGAACATACAACGGACTTGAATTCTGTAACAACCAGATGGACAAGCTATGCAAGGAATCCAGAATAAAGAGACACAGGACCTGGACTTATACACAACAACAGAATGGTGTATCAGAGAGGATGAGTAGAACGATAACTGATAAGATATGATGTATGCTAACAGAATCTGGATTGGAAAAGAAGTTTTGGGCAGAAACAGCAGTAACAGCGGTGTATCTAATCAACAGATCAACAAACGCATCCCTAAACTTCAAGATTTTGGAAGAAATTTGGTCTGGATTAAAGGTAGATTACAGTGGCCTTAAATGCTTTGGTTCTGTAGCATATGTACACACAACAGGACAAGATGAGTCTAAGAGCTGTAAAAGGCATCTTCATCGGTTACCCTCTAGGAACTAAAGGATTCAGGGTATGGATACCAGAAGAAGGAAAGTGTGTAATCAGCAGGAATTTAGTCTTTAATGAAGAAACTTTGTACAAGGAAAAGACTGAAGTACAAAGGGAGAATACGTCTAAAAAGTCAAAGAAGGTGAATTTTAGCACAGAGTTAATCCAAAAACCAAAGACCACAGCTAAAGGTCCCAATGAGCAAGGTGGAGCAGTTTCAGACAGTGAGGAAGACACCGGTGAAGGTGGAGCATCCTCAAAAGAATCAGAGAAAAGTGAAACTGAAGATGAACATGATTCAAATCATGAGGAAGGGAATCAGGAGGTTGAACATGACTCTCTAGATGAGTATTTGCTGGCCCAAGACAGAGAAAGGAGAAATAATATTCAACCACCAGCCAGATACAGAGACTCTTATTGTGTAGCATATGCTTTGGCTTGCACAGCAGAGACTGACATTGATGAACCAAGAACTGTCAATGAGGCAATGAGAGACCGAAACGGGAAGAAGTGGGAACAGGCTATGATTGAGGAGATGCAGTCTCTGGAAAAGACTGAGACGTGAGATGTTGTCTCAAAACCAGATAGGAAGAAAACAATTGGATGTAAATGGATCTTTAAACTAAAGGAAGGCATTCAAGGAGTTGAGGAACCTAGGTACAAGGCAAGACTTGTGGCTAAGGGATTTACACAGGTGGAAAGAATAGATTACAATGAGATTTTATCTTTGGTGGTTAAGCATGTGTCCATAAGGATCATGTTGTTAGCTGTTGTGAACTACGATCTGGAGTTAGAACAACTTGATGTCAAGACTGCTTTTCTAAACGGTACTCTGGATGAAGTCATCTACATGAATCAGCCTGAAAGGTTCATAGAGAAAGGAAGTGAAGACAAGGTTTGTCTACTTAACAAGTCATTCTATGGATTAAAACAGTCTCCAAGACAATGGAATCAGAAGCTCGACAACGTTATGAAGTCACAGGGATTCCAAAGGTGTGTCAATGATCTGTGTGTCTACCATAAAGGATCAACTATCAATGACCATATATTTCTTTTACTCTATGTAGACGACATGCTAATAGCAGCAAAGGGTTTAGAAAAGGTGAACATTCTGAAGAAGAGTCTAAGCAAAGAGTTTGAGATGAAGGATTTAGGACCAGCAAATCGGATCCTAGGAATGAACATTGTTAGGGACAGACAAAAGGGAACACTATAGATATCACAAAACAGATACCTAAGACATGAATTGAGGAATTTCAATATGGATGAATGTAAGCCAGTAGTATCACCAGTCAACACTCAGTTAAAACTGAGAAGCTTAACACATGAAGAGTTGACTAAAGAGGAACTACACATGAGCTCTATTCCGTATGCGAGTGCAGTTGGGAGCATCATGTACGCAATGATCGGTTCAAGACCTGATCTTGCATATGCTATTTGTCTAGTTAGTCGGTTTATGGCTAAGCCAGGAAGAGAACATTGGGTTGCGGTTAAGTGGATCCTAAGGTACATCAAAGGTGCAACAGACATTAGCCTAACATTCACCAAGTCAGATCATCTTGATATTGAAGGGTTTTGTGATTCAGATTATGTTACAGACCTTGACAGAAAAAGATCAGTTTCAGGGTATGTGTTCAAAGTAGGAGGGAACACAGTGAGTTGGAGCGCCAGTCTTCAGCATGTGGTAGCCTTATCAACCACAAAAGCTGAATACATGGCACTCATGGAAGTGTTTAAGGAAGGGATTTGGTTACAGAAAATGTGCAATGAATTGGAGATAATTTCGAAAAGTTTTAAGATGAATTGTGATTCACAAAGTGCCATTCACTTAGCAAGAAATCCAGTTCATCATGACAGGAAAAAACACATTGCAACCAAATACCATTTCATACGAGATTTAGTAGAACACGGCTCAGTAAATCTAGTCAAGGTACATACTACTTCAAATCCGGCTGACATAATGACAAAATTGTTACCTGGTAATACGTTCAGCAAGTTCTTGGAATCGCTGAAAGTCACCGCCTGATTTGGATTCGAGGTACACCATGAGAACTCTATTGATTGGATTTTCAAGCATGGAAGGAAAAGAGAAGCATTAGAGGTTTTATCGACATGCATCTCAGAAATCAACAAAAGAAATGGACTTTTAGATGGTAAAATCTGAGGTCAAATTAAGAAGGTTCTTTACCTTCGGTCTGACGGCAACGAATCGAATTCCTCGCGTTCCTTGTCGCCTGAACAATAACATTTTTTGAAGAGGGGTTAGTTCGATGGACACCGAAAAGTAAACAGAGTCAGAATCATAGTTAAATCAGAGATTCTAGCGATGATTTGACTTACTGAGGTTAAAGGTTTTGGCAGCACGGGCACACAAACTCTCTAATCAATTTACCAGAGAATCTGGAACGAGGACGGTCAAGGGTAGGCACCAGAGGTTTACTGGAAGTCGCTGTGTCGGAAGTGTTGTCGGAGGAAGGCATTTGAGGAGTGCGACAAAAGGTTTCTAAGTTTTTTTCTTCGGTTTGAGAGGGAGACAAAACGAAAAAGGGTTTGCTTGGGAAGAAGACAAAGGTGGAAATTTCTGGAGAAACGGTTTGTCTTTTATCCAAACTTATTGGATCGTCGCATTAGTTGGGCCAAGGTTTTATTGGGCCGGTTCAGTTTAAGAAATCAGAAGAAAAAGGTTAATGGATTCGTGATCCATTAAGAATTAAGGAGGTTACTTGAAGAAAAAAGAAAAACGTTAAACTAGGTTAAATTAGTTCAAGTTGGTTGATCGATTAAGTATATATACATGATTAGGTTTCTCAAGTTGAACCATCACCAATATACAATAAGCAAAAGAAGAACAAGCATATAGATTTCAAAAGAGAGAGTTCTAGGTCAAGCTTGTTCTAAGGAGCTTTGGAGAGAATTTTGGGTTTCTTGCTCTTGGTATCATCGTTTTCAGGTTCGTCCTCCACAGGCGTGAAGGCTTTGAGGTTCTCGACAATCTCCTGACAGTACCTGTAAGAGAGATAGAGAGTTAGGTCATTGAGAGTTATAGAGAGAGCTTGTAAACATATTAAACTTGTTGATTTCTTATAGTGGAAGTTTGTGGGATAAGAGTTTCCTCACGAGACGTACTCTCAAGTTTGAGAGGAACTCGTTAATTCATTGGTGTCGTTAGTTTTAGTACTTGTGATTACTTAAGCAATCTAAACGGACTAAGGTCAAAACCTTCACAATTATTCATAATACACATGCTAGTAAAAATATAATTATTTTAGGAGTCCTTCCTAAATATGTGTAAATGTTTCCTAAATACTTTTAGGAAACAAATAGACAAGATTCATAAAAAAATATAAATGATTCCTAATTTTTTTCAAAACAAATGTCAAATTTCATTATTTTTAGAAAGCATTTTTTGTTTTTATGAAGCATTTTTTTTTGTTTTAGGAAACCCTTCATAATACTTTATATTCATGTTAAGAAACATTTCATTTGTTTTAGGAAGCATTTCATTTGTTTTGGAAGCATTTCTTTGTTTTTAGAAAGCATTTATTTGTTTTTAGGAAGCATTTCTTTGTTTTTAGGAAGCATTTCTTTGTTTTAGGAAACCCTTCCTATTATTTAATATTGACATGTTATAAAGTATTTCACTGTTTTAGGAAGCATGAGCATGTCATTGTTTTAGAAAGCATTTTATTCTTTTAGGAAACACTTTCTAATACTTTATATTGACATGTTATGAAGTATTTTATTTGTTTTAGGAAGCATTTATTTGTATTTAGAAAGCATTTCATTTGTTTTAGGAAGCATTTATTTGTTTTTAGGAAGATTTATTTATTTTTAGGAAGCATTTATTTATTTTTAGGAAGCATTTCTTTGTTTTTAGGGAGCATTTCTTTGTTTTTAGGAAGTATTTTTTATTGTTTTTTGAACCTTTTTCCTAATATATCTAATATATTATATTGCCAATTTAAAAACCCAAATTTATTTGGTTCTTGTTGTTTGATGTTTATCAGAACCTTTTTGCTTCGAATTTTGTTTATCATTGTTCCCCACTAATCAAAATCTACAATATATATGTTTTATGACTTATCATAATTCATAATAAACATGCTAGTAAGAATATAATTGTTTTAGGAGTCTTTCCTAAATATGTGTAAATGTTTTTTAAATACTTTCATGAAGCAAATAGACAAGGTTCCTAAAAAAGTATAAATGGTTCCTAAATCTTTCCTCAACAGACAAGTCCTTATGTTTAGGAAGCCCTTCCTAAAACTTTGTCAAATTTTGATAATTCTATAACACTTGTTTGATTACTTTATGAAACATGTAATTGTTTTTATACTTTGTCAAAGTTTGATAATCCTATAAAAACTGTTAAACAACATGGAGTCAATGAGAACCATACACACATATATATCCACAAATTGAGCTCTGGAATCAACCATTAAGTATTATGCTCCTAAACTAACCACATTGGTGTCAAAGATAGTGAATAAAACCTATTAATTATTATGCTCCTAAATTTGTATGAATCCTTCTTAATAGTTCAACAAGAAAAATTCTTAATTTTCCTAAATTTTAGAAACAATATTCTTCAAATTTTATTTGATCAAGTAGTAATATTGACATACGATTTACGATGAAGTTCCTAAATTTATCAGAATTGTTCTTGAAAATTCAAATAGTTAGGAAAGTTTTTAGGTTTAGAAATGATTCCTAAATTTTTATTTGATCAAGTAGAAATATTAACATACGATTTAGGGTGATATTCCTAAATTTATAAGACTTGTTCCTAACAATTGAAAAAATTAGAAAAGTATTCGTAAACGTTTAAAAAGACTTCCTAAAATTTTATTTGATCAAGTAGTAGATTAAACATATAATTTCGAAAGACTTTAATAAAATTTTATGAGTCACTCTTAATAATTCAATAAAACTTCTTAATTTCGATATATTTAAGAAACAATTCTACATATTTATGAAAAATTCATAAAAATTTTAGAGATAATTTCTAAATTTCTAAAATTTTGGAAGGTATTCATAAATTAGAGGTAATTCTTCCTAAATTAATATGACAACTTTCTTAAATGGTTCCTAAATGGAATGATTTTAAAAGAGCTTACCGAAATTTCAAAAAACTCTTCTTAAATTATTTTAAAACATGTGCATAAACAACTGACATTGCCCATTGTGATCCCAAATAAATTTAATTCATTAAATCCCAAATAAATTTCAAAAATGCTTCCTAAGTCTTCATTAAATCCCAAATAAATTTCAGAAATGCTTCCTAAGTCTTAAGAAAGTCTTCCTAAACCATTTGAAAACACATTTATTATTTATAAATTTTCAACTACAAACTAACAAATGAACTGGTGCCAAGTCTGTCTATTACTTATTTGTACTGTTACAGATGCTGTTACATGTCTTGTATGTCGTCATCTTATTTGTCTCGAAATGAAACTTCAAGGAATAAAAAAATTTAAGGATAATAGTGAAAAAGATTTGTTAATAATTAAAAAACGTGCAAGAAGATCAGCCTGAGATCTTTAATGGATCACCAATATCTTGTATTACTTTCGTGACAGTAGCATACATAGACAGCTTTTTCCTGCAGAGAAAAAACAGAGAACCAGAAAAACAAATGTAAGCAAAATTAACAGTTATGGATATGAACCTATAAATATAATGAGTACTTTTGGTCAAAGAAATCAGACAAGCAATAGATGCAACATGATCGTAGTTAAATTGCTCATTCCATCAGATTCTTCAGATTGCCACAATATCAACGGATCAATATCTTCTTCGATTTTCTTAAAATTCCTAAACTATTACGAATCTCTCAAACATTTTCTATATCTTTCCTAAACTATTACGATAATTCCTAAACCCTTCCTAAATAACTACGGATACTTCCTAAATCTGATAAAGAAAATCCATATGTTGGAAATTAGGAACAATAGTTATGAAAGAGTCTAACCCAAATCTATCTATAAGCACACGAGAAACAATAACTGAAAAAGGGAAGTCATGTTTAGCAACTAACAGAGAGAAAACGAAAAAATACTTTTAAGAGCAGGGGACACAAAGTCGATCTCTACAGACTTGAGAAATCTGAATTTAGAGGATACAAACCTGCAAACCAAAAAACAAGGAATAACAAAGTGAGATACAAAAACCAAGAATAATGTTAAAAAAAAATTATAGAAAAAAGAATAATTTTCAACAAAACATTTTCAATTCATCAGCAAATTAAGAAGAAGATCGGACCTTAATCACAGGAACTTGGCCACCGAGTGTAAGAACAATACTCATCTGAAGAAGAACCCTAAAGGTATCTCTAATATTAGTAGGATTGAACTCCTTGAAACTCTCATCACAATCTCCTCCATGAAGAAGAAAAGCTTTGCCGACGGCAGTATCAGCCAACCTCTCTTCCAGATTCCTAGCTTCTCTGGCGAACACAATTGGAGGAAATGTCTCAATCGCCGGAGATATATATAGTATTGGCAAAGGCTGATTCTTATCACCGGAGCCAGAACCGTCTGTGATTGAAATTGTCGGGGGGGGGGGGGGGGGGGGGGAGAAATTAGCGTTGACGGAGAAGAAAGAGAAGTGCTATGTTACGATTTGTAAAGAGAAGTCTTTTGAACTTTAATGAATGGTAGATCTGATAACACACCGGACATCCCACTACCGGAGGCGGACCTGACCGATTTGGGCCCGACTATTCCCCGACCCGAGGCAAGCAAGAAGACATCTTACCAGTTACCACCGAAACCTAGCAACGTTTGTAGCTCGCACCCTAGAGCATGGAGCTTCCCACCCGGAGATCCCAAGAGACACACAGCCGATCAGCCTTAGCGTCCTCACCATCTCTCGGTGAAGACGCTCCCTAAGTCATTGGAAAAGGTATACTCTTTTTCTCTGTCCGGATTTTCTCTTAAGGGTGGGTTTGCCGGATAGGTTTTTAACGAAATACCGGATTCAATGCATCGCGATCCTTCCCACTAAGTTATTCACTTGTTCTAAGAGTTAGAGTTTCTTAGGGATCGCGATCCCTATCTTGTGAACCAAGGCAACGAGGTTCACCTTCTTTTCCGTGTTTTTATTAGAGTTTTGTCGTATAGTGCCTGAGTAAGGAGCGTGTTCCCCTTAGGGTCTTATTAGTCATTTGTGTTTAACGGCAGCCTTAAAACATTTACTATTTAAAGGGCTGAACCTCATTCGTCGTAAGGTTAACCACTTTAATAATAAAAGCCCATTTTGAGAAATATCTCTTTTGTTCTTGAGTCATAGCTCTTGAATTTTCAGCAGTTAAAGAATCCATAGTCGTTGCTCGGATTCTTACCGGCTCGCCGTATCGTGAGTTCGTCATAACTTTCGTTTCGCACATCGATCCATTCCACCGCTATTACGTTCCTTCGGTTGATCCCGTTGTTCCCCGAGGTCCGTACCATCTTTGATCATCTCCCTTGATCTCGCGAGCTCCAGTCGATACCATTCCTCGAGCTTACTCCATTTCCCACGACTATCTTTATGGTTATTCCGGATTCACCGAGTCACTCGCATCCGTACCGTATCCGTGTTCCTTGGTCAGCCTTATCGATTCACGTATCGTGTCTGCACACGCATCCGAGCCTCCACTGCGTATACCAGCTGGTATCAGAGCTTAAAGCTCCTAAGGTTATGTCGTTCTATCTCTCTAAAAGCTTACTTCCATGTTTAATCGTCGTCTTAGGATGCTAGATACATTAGACCGAGTCGTTTGTTCATATTCGTCATTGTTAAGAGTTTGAGTTTTGGTTCCCGAGTCGACTCGTTTTGGCTCAGTCAATGACTCGTTCTTTGGCTGAGGCTTGACCACGTCACTAGGTTTGCTAGGGTTTTGTTTGAGCTAAGGATAGCCACTAAAAGTTTGTTTAGTCAAAGGTTTTCAAAACGCGTCAAAAGTCCTTGTCGTTTAGTCGGAAAGATTCCTTTTGCCAAGTTTTTATATTGAGCCGTTATTGCTTTTACCCGGATAAGATTACCCTCACGCTTTCTCGTTTCACTTCTTACCAGGTACCAAGCATTCTTACCGAGCATTCTTACTGAGAGCCGTTCTTACCGAGCATTCTTACCGAGAGCCATTCTTACCGAGCATTATTACCGAGTGACTACTTACCGAGCCATTCTTACCGAGTGACTACTTACCGAGGACCCAACCGTACAACACCAAGCACTCACCGGAGCCGTACTGATCCCGACTGATCCGTACTCAGACCCCATCGCCGACCACCGACTGTCCCTTGACCGGAGTTCCAAGTATCATCGCCGACCACCACCGTCTGTACACCGGCGTCCATACACCAGCGTCCGTACATTGGAATATTTTCCGGCCATCTTTTTGATCAAATTATTCAATCATGGTCGATCCGCCTGATCCTCTCAACCTTGGAGAATTTTTGCTGATCTTCAAGCGAGTCTTCATATCCAAACGGAACGCTTGGTCAACTGGGAGCAACGGCTTCCACCAGTCCAAGCTCCCGGGCAACCTTTGCCCGCTGCCATGCCTATGCCACCTGAACCGGCTCCTCATCATCCAGCTGGACAATATGCAAACAAGCCCAATCCACTGGGAACTTGTAGAGTTCAACCCATGAGATGGGTAGCGCAGCCCGAGGGCTAACATGAAGACCCGGTCCTTTGATCATATGTCCTGAGTTTACGGATCACCCCGCCAACCTTTGCCAGGAAAATTGATCTGGAAGCTTACTTGGATTGGGAACAACGCATGGATCATATCTTTGAGTGTTATGCGTATGATGCGGGTCGGAAACTCGCCTATGTCGCGGCCCAACTTACCGATCAAACCCTCACCTGGTGGGATCGAGACATGGCCGAGAGACGACGCAATCGGGAAGGATCCATTCCTACTTGGGACGTCATGAAGTTCATCATGCGTCGACGCTATGTCCCACCGATGTATCATCAGGACATGCAAAACAGGTTCCGGAAGCTTACCCAAGGCGGCCAGACCATTGAGGAGTATTATGAAGAGTTTCGAGCATATCTGCCACCGGTTACAGCTCGACGAGTCCGAGGCAACGCTCATGGCTCAATTTCTCGATGGTATGCACGACCAGATCATTCGTAAGGTCGAGCTCCTTCATCTGTCCATCCAGATCGAGAACCAAGTGAAGTGGAAGACCGCTAGTCTTCCCCGACCCCGGAACCCTTCTAGCACGGGTTGGAATCCGAGTCCACAAGCTCCTCGAGCTCCGGATAAGCCTACTCAAGCGTCCATTGACTCTCGCTTCAAGCCTCCGTAGCCGGACGTACGACCCGATACGCGCCCAGATGAGTGTCTATTTTGACCCATTTTTACTATTGTTTTACTTGTCTTATTGAGTCTAGGAGTTAGGTTTTGTGTTCTTTTGGCCGGTTTTAGTGTCTTTTCAAGTTTTCACTTCCTTGGAGCTAAAATGTGCAAAATGAAGCAACTTCGGACGTTTTTACACATCATTGAATTTTGGAGACATCCTATATCGATCGATCCTGAAGAGGATCAACCAAGCATGACGAGGATCGACCGATCCCGAAGCAGATCGGTTAGTCAAAGGAATCTATGAGGTGGCACGGATCAGAGGAAGAAGATTGATCAATCCAAGTCGGATCGATCAATCTCAATCACAAATATTCTTCAGATCGCACATTAACTCCGAATTTTAACCTAGAAGACCCTCTATAAATAGGGATCATATCCTGAGCGGCCAAAGAGACCTAGACACGATTTTTACTGTTACTTTGCTATTTTTGTTTTCATTTCAGATCAGTAAACTTTTACATTGATTTTTCTCAGATCTAAAGTATTTTCATTGCATTTTCAAGATCTACATTCTGTCTTCATCTCTCTCTTTGCATTTTCAACATACAACATCATGATCTATCAACCCATTACCATGGTTGAGTAGATCTGCATGTTGGGAGATGAGATTTATTCAAAGGGATTTAATATTTAATTAGGTTATTGTTATAGATTAGAATTATAGTTAATAGATCTCTACTTCTATGAAACAAATGCTTTTGTTAGGTTGATGAATCTATCAAATGATTCATAGGGTTTTATAGTACAGATAGCGTTGGCTATTCTACCCAGAGTCTATAGTTTTTAGGCTTGATTTTCAGATTTCCAAGAGTTGAAGCTAGATCTACAAGTGAACTCTATCATAGGGTCCTAGCAAATTTATGGTAGAATAATATTTGCTTTTAATTAAAAGATTTATTAGAATAATATTTGCTTGCTCAAAATATGTTATCATAGAGTCCTAGCGGATTGATGGTAGAATAATATTTGCTTTTAATTAAAAGATTTATTAGAATAATATTTACTTTTAATAAAAGATCTATTTTGGTATTGTGTTTGTGTTCTAGATCTAGATTATTTAACTGCGAATCTGGTTAGATATCCTTTTTACTTATTGAAATCCATGCAATTTCCCAAATCCCAACATTTGTTTTAAATTGATTTTTTTCCTTATTTAAAGATTTTATTCGAATTTTATTTCGGATTTGATTTTTGTGACATCTTTCCATATTTGTATCCTACCTTTGTTTAGATCTAGGGATCTATAGTGCTATTTACTCTTTGTGGATCGATCCTACCATTATACTACCGCGCACAACCGTGCACTTGCGGAGTTTAGATGTTGGGTAAAACCCGATGCATAAAACATCACATCATATTTTTGGCGCCCTTGCCGGGGAGTAATTGTAGCCTTTAGATTTATATTTTTAAATCTAGTCTAGGATATTTTATTTTCTCATTTATTTTTTACGACTCTGAGATCGACCAATCCCCATAAGATTGATCGATCTTACTTCTTACACGATCGACCGATCCTTCTTTGTGCAAGATCGATCGATTCTTCTTTGATCGATCGATCCTTTTTCTCTCGAGATCGACCAATCCCTTCCAAGATCGATCGATCCCAGAACCTCTTAATCGGATCTGATATTTCAAACTCCTTTTACTTGTCAGGTGTATGCAATTATGGAGCAAGGCTTCTAAAGATCTACAAGACTTGAGCATAGAGGAGTTAACAAGGAAGTCCACAAGGAAGATCAAGGAAACAAAGAAGAGTAAAACCACAAGGAAAGTAAAATATAAGGTTAGTATGGCTGATCCTAATAACCTTAGAAACATTCCCCCCGTTAATGATGGTGAGGATGCAGAGGTAATCCGGCAGAGAGAGGGTCAGGTTAATCAAGAACCTCTCAATGATGCTGGAATTCTTGGGGTAAGAGTAGATGATGTGCCGGGACTGCAAGTCCCTTCGTGCAGGGTTACCTTAGGCGAGCAAGATGTCCTGCACGCCTACTATATGAACTGATATGCTATTATTCCCCCTCCTATCCAAAGGCAAGATTATGAGATTAAACCTCAAATAATCTCTCAGGTAAAACAAAATCAATTCCATGGACTATCTAACGAGAACCCAATGGACCATATTGATATCTTTGAGGAGATCTGTAGTAGCACCAAAGCCAACGGAGTCCCCCAAGACTACCTCCGTTGTAGATTATTTTCTTTTTCCCTTGCTGATAAGGCTCATAGATGGCTGAAATCTTTGAGTACTGGATCTATCACAAGCTGGGGTGAATGCCGAGCTGTTTTCATTCAGCAGTTCTTTACCAAAGCTAGATCTGCAGCCCTAAAAACAAAATAGCCACATTCCGCCAAGCTGGTACCGAGTCCTTCTACGAAGCTTGGGAACGTTATAAGGAATACCTAAGGGACTGTCCCCTCGAAGCTACACCGAGTCGGACAGGATAAAAATTTTCTACAATGGAGTTGAAATGAAGTATCAAATGGCTATGGACACAGCCAGTATGGGAGACTTCATGAGCAACACGCTGAAGGAAGCAATGGAGCTCATTGAAAATCTGGCAGCAAGCGACTCTAACAGATCTTCTGACTATGATAAGAGAGTCAACCCCACACAGGTGAGTGATAAGATCATAGAGGAGCTCAATGCTAAGGTGGACATTCTGATGAAGCCCAAAAGAGATCTGTTAATCTCTTGAAAAGTGATGAGTTCAATGATGAGGACGATCAGACTGAGGAGATCAACTTTCTCGGTGGACAGGGAAACTACCAAATCCAGGGTTTTAACCCAAACTTTAGGAACCATCCTAACCTGTCCTACCGTAGTACTAATGTTGAGAACCCTGGAGATCAGTTTTATCCATCTCGGAGTACTCAGAACCAAGGGAACTTCCAAAACAATGCCGGTTATGGTAAAATGAGATTCAATTCTCAACCCGGAAACGCTGGTTCAATGGATAAAATTGATTCTCTATTCCGGCAAATCATGGAAGGTCAGAAGAAATTCGCTGGGGATATCAACGCTAAGGTTGATAGAGTTTATAAGAATCTCAATGGGAAATTTGATGCCTTAGGAACTCACGTAAGGGTTTTAGAAAACCAAGTTGCTCAAACTTCTGAGAAAAATAGGGCCCCAACCAGAACTTTCCCAGGGAAACCTGAAAACAACCCCAATGAATCTCTACACTTCGTTGAACTCGGAAGCGAAAAACGGGCTGTCCCAAAAAGCTATCCTGCTGGAGGAGATAGTACAATCATTTATCTGTTTGACTTCAGTGATGACATAGAAGATAGCTTTTACAACAGGGAGCTGACAATTCTTGAAAAACCTGAAACGTCAAAAAATAGAAGTGATCACTCCATGGATGATGAGATAGAAGACGCAGAGTGTTATTACGCTAGTCTCAAAGAGATGGAAATTGATCAGGAGCAATCGATCCCCAGTAAAATCGATCAATACCCTGTGTTGAAAGACCATGATTTCCCGACCGAACCCATTAAATCAATCAGAGAATTTTCAGCACCCTCTGAAAAGAAATTACCACCAATCCTTAAATTAACCTACCATAAATTTGATAAGTAGAAATGTGAAAAGATAGCTAAAGAGATGAGAGTTAGACTACCCTTTCCAGAGGTCTACTCAATGATTCACTTAGTGGAATATCAATTAAAGAAAATTTTCACTAGGGAATCCACCATGGAAAACTCCTTCAAATTCCTAAGGGAAAATTGTGATGGGCAAATGCACGAAAAACTTCCAAAGAAACTAGGAGACCCGGGGAAATTTATCCTGACATGCAACATTGGAGATACCTGTTTCAAAAACAGCTTGGTGGACTTGGGAGCAAGCATTAACGTGCTACCACTCTCCGTTTTGCATAAGCTTTGACTGCTAACTATGCAGCAAACCACCAAGATAATCACCATGGCTGATGGAACAACCCGGAGACCACACGGAGTTCTGATTGATATCCTGATGTTGGTAGGCTCGTGTTACATACTCGCTGATTTTATGGTTTTAGACTTGGACGATAATGGTACTGATCTTATCCTTGGACATCCTTTCTTAGCTACAGATGGAGTATCCATTAATGTGCTAAAAGAAGGATACAAATCCGTCTCAGAAACACAATTGTGAAACTTTACGTTGAGACTGTCGATAAGCAACCTATCATCAATGGTCAAACATTCATAATTAACGATTTTGATGCTATGTATGTTGTTCACTCAGTGAAAGAGATCCCAGAAGTTTCCACAATTGAGAGAGTTTTAGAAATCAAAGAGCAAAATTCCCCTGAGATCGATCGATCCGAAAAAGGAATCGATCGATCCGAAGATAAAAGCCACTTTTTTCTTGGTGAGAAGATCGACCCAGACTCTTTTAGGATCAACCCGCAAGGTGAGATCGATCGATCCCTCTTCCCCGATAATGATTTAAAAATTGGGGAGGATCGATCAATCCTGATTGAGATCGATTGATCCCCGCGGACGCACCTACATAAACCTCCCGAAAACAAAATCCTAAAAGAGTTTAGAAATCAGGGAGAGGCAGAAAAGACGACACCAACACAACCTAAGAAGATGGATCCTCTCAAAGAGAGCAAGGTTGATGAGATAGTTGGCGAATGGGGGGCAAGGTTACACTTTGAGGAGATTAAGTATGTGTTACCCATGATGGAAGATTTCACTTTGGATATCCTTGCCGGCAGGGTCACACTTCAGGGTGCAGCTGACTACCTATAGGATTACCTAAACAACAAGAGGCATGATAAACTTCCCCCTAAAAGGGATGATCCAGGTAAATTCATATACCCGTCACAATTGGAATGACTCTTTTAACGAACTTCTTGATAGACACTAGAGCTAGTATAAATGTCATATCACTCAAGAATGCGAGGTTATTGTGTCTAAACCACATGGTACCAACCAAGTCCCAAATAGAATTGGTTGACGAACCACTCCAAAACCCTGTAGGGATCCTATCCAACATACTGATAACACCACATTTAGCACGTGTTTACCACTCTTTTGTCATGCCTTAGTATAGATTTTAGCCATTGTTCATACCATTTTTTGCATTTATCCTTCATATAGGATGTTTTAAGTGTTTTGTATAGGCATTGCATGCATTTTGCATATTTGGGGTCTTATCAGGTGCTTTTGGGGTTGATTGGAGCATGCTTGGATTTTGGGCTCATGAAGTGAAGTTTGGTCAAGCTGCTGGACTAAGGAGGATGTGCAGTGAAGCTTTATGGACAGAGTGAGGATTTGAAGAGAAGACAGATGACCACTCGCTGCCTACACGACTACCCACTCGACCTGTCTACTTGAGTGACCACTCACTGGCCACTCATTGCCCACACGACTGCCCACTCGACCTGCCTACTCGAGTGACCACTCACTGGCCAATCACTACCCACTCGACCACCCCACTTGGCTGCTGGGTCGAGTGAGCACTCTCCGACTATTTTTCCGAAAAGCTCGGATCTTTGTTAAAAGTTTTTTTGTCACTTAGTATTTAAGGGGGCTGATGAGGTTAACATCAACCACCAAGTAGTACCAACTAGTACCAAGTAGAATCGCCGTTTTTAGTCTAATCTAGGTTTATCTCTTAGTTTTCTCTCTCTTGTTCTTCATCTTGTTCTTCATTTTTGCAACTTTGTAACTTTAATAACTTTTAATAAAATCAGTACTTGCACTTTATTTCTTCTTCAATCTTGCTCATCAGATCATCAGCTATCACATATGTCAAGTTTAGGCTTTTCTGGGTTTTGGACCCAAGTGATGAATCTAGAGAGTGAGTAGTAAAGTTGGGGTTTTTGGGGATGGATTAGGGTACATTCAATCTGTTTTGCTATGATTTAGATAGGTTGATCATCATTCAGTTGTGATTCCCTCTTGGGTAAGTGATTTTAATGTTTGTTCTTCCCTGATCAAGGAGAACATGATTTTAGATGTTCTCATGAGCATGACCCATGCCTTGAGTCATTAGATAGACTTTTTACGGGGTTTAGAGTACAATAGCGTAAGAGTGGATGCATCAGACATTTATTTATGTCACGACTCCATCTATTCACTTGTTATGAACTCTCCTCGACTTGAATAGAGTGAATCTTCATCCATGATCCGATCAACTTACACTATGATGGCTGGGTTAGATCTTGAGGCTCTCTATCACGACCCATAGATTGAGCTGGTTATGAAGTCTGTTGTCTAGGGTAGTCATGTGATGAAATTTCTAGTTGATAGCTATAGTAGTACATAGTGTTTGCGATCCTATGATTTCCATCCCTAAAGTCCCTATTGTTTTCCCCATAGTTCACAGTCTGCTTAGTATTCGGTCACTGTAGTTTTTCCCTAAGTTTACTGTAGCACTCAAAATCACCACTTGATCAGTGTGGTCGAGTCGTCCTAGATTCTGTGATTTTGCTTGCTTAGTTCCACGATGTGTTAAAGTGTGACAGACTTTGACATCTCTAATATAGTAGTAATTCATTTAGCTTGTTAGTGAACCAACCCCCTTTTGATAGATTTACTTGAATAACTAGCTTTATTTACCTACTAGTTGTTGTAGACCACTCTTGATTGGTTTGACAAGTTACACACCCCATACCACTATACTTCAATTGATAAACCTGTGTTTTTGTTTCACTGTGTTCAGGCTGATAGTTTTGCTGTCAACCTGTGCTATTCACCTTGACACCACAAAATTGCAGTTTTAATTTGTCGCCGTTTCCAGTTTTTAGTGTTTTTGTCTGCACAATTAGTAGTTTAAGGCTTACTATATCAAGTCTGTTACTTTTACAAATCTGGGTACTGATTTGGTTTTGAAATTTTGTCTGTTTTGCATCAGGTACTGTAGCACTCGACCCCAACTCGACCTTACCACTCAAGTACTAGATTGAGTCATTACTTCTCTGAATGCAAACACGTTCTCAAGGAAGCCAAAACCTAATCCAGTTACTTGATCACATACATCGCATCAACCAGGATACTCGTCAAGCCACACCTGCACCTGCTACCCCCATTCTTGCACAACTAGTTCCAGAGACAGTTGTAGTCATGGCAGAACAAGTTCCTCAGCCTAGAGTGATTGGAGCAGGAGACGCTCCAAACACTCACTCTCAGAGGCAGGGAATCATAGCTCCTCCAGTCAACAACAATAACTTCAAGATCAAGACGGGTTTGATCTCCATGGTCCAGAACACAAATTTCATGGACTTCCTATGGAGAACCCGCTTGCTTATTTAGACCAGTTTGATAGACTGTGCGAGCTCACAAAGATCAATGGGATCTCAAAGGATAGCTTCAACCTATGCCTCTTCCCATTCTCTCTTGGTGACAAGGCTTCCTACTGGGAACAAGCACTGCGTCAAGGTTTTATAACCACCTGGGAAGACTGCAAGAAGGCTTTCCTGCTGAAGTTCTTCTCTATGTCAAGGACTGCCAAGTTCAAGAACGAAATCTCCAGCTTCACTCATAGGATCAATGAGAGTTTCTCTGAAGCATGTGAGAGATTCAAGGAGTACACAACCCAGTGTCCTCACCATGGTTTCACAAAAGAATCACTGCTTAGTACACTGTACAGAGGAGCAAGCCCAAAGATTAGGATGTTGTTGGACACTGCCAGCAATGGCAACTTCCTCAACAAAGATGTTGTAACTGGCTGGGAGCTAGTGGAGAACCTTGCAATCTCTGATGGCAACTACAGTGAGGATTTTGATAGATCTATCAGAGGACCATCTTCGTCATCTGATAAGTCTAAGCATTAGATCCAGTCTCTTAGTGACAAACTTGACAAGTTCATCCTGGCTCAGCAGAAATCTGTGAACTTTGTGGGTGAAGCTTCTGCTACTCAGGCTCAGGACAGTGAAGACGATCAGGTTGAAGATATCCTGTATATACAGAATCAAGCTGGTTTCAAAAGAGGATACATCAACTATAGGAACAATCCTAATCTCTCCTATAGGAATCCCAACGTAGCAAACCCTCAAGATCAAGTCTACCCAACTCAGAACCCAGGCCAGAACAAGCCTTTTGTGCCAACAGCTCCAGCCAATCCACCTGGATTTGCTCCAAGACCAGCTCAGCCAGCTGATGGTGACCTTAAGCCCCTTCTACTCCAACGTCTTCAAGGCCAGAGTATTGCTACTCAAGAGACGTCAAAGAGGTTCACTGAGCTTAGGACCCACATCGATTGCTCTTATGATGATTTGAACCATAAGATTAAGGTACTCAATAGCAGACTGAAGTTTATTGAGTCTAGTGCTGCATCAGCCTCTACAAAGACCACATGCCAACTTCCTGGCAAAGCTGTACAGAATCCAAAGGAACCTGCTACTCTCTATGCAGTAAGCACAACACCAGCCCTCCATATTCTTCCTTTCAAGAAGAGGTTTTCAAACATCACTGGAGACAGTGATACTCAAGTTGGGGGGGGGGGGGGGGGGCAGTCTTTCGATGTGCTGCTGAAATTGGCTCAGGCACTGTAGCACTCGACCACACCACTTGAGTGGTCGAGTGGAACCAGAAACTGCAAAGGAGAAGTGGATAATGGACCTGCATGCGATGATGACAAGTCATTTCCCAAGAATGTTCAAATCTGAGATTGAGAAGGAGTATGTCATTATGCTTGAGGAAGAGCTATTAGAGCTGGAAGCAACTATGACTTTGGAAGAAGCTTTGAAGTCATTAGGACCATTTGAGAGTGGTTTGAGAAAAAGAGCCTTAAAAAAAATTCAAGAGAAGAGGATTGCAGCTGTTAAGAGCTATGAATGTAACGTGATCACTAAGCAGGAGGTCTTAGTACAAGAAAAGTTGGAAAATCCTGGATCTTTCACAATACCCTGCTCCATCATAAACCAGACTTTCAAGAACTTTCTCTGTGATCTAGGTGCTTCAGTGAGTATAATGCCATTGACTGTGGCAGAAAAGCTTGGATATCACAAATTTTTACCCAGCACCATGTCTCTAGTCTTAGCTGATAGAAGTATCAGACATCCACATGGTTTGTTGGAAAATGTTCCAGTGAGGATATGCCCCATAGAGATCCCCACAGACTTCATAGTGATGAAGATGGAAGAAGAGCCAATGGACCCCCTTATACTAGGCAGACCATTCTTGGCATCCTCTGGAGCTGTTATTGACACCAAAAGTGGTGAAATTGTTCTTCGAACTGGCAATAACTTGGTGATGTGTTTTGACACCTCTTCTGTGATTTTGCCTGCTAAGTTCCACGAGGTGTTAAAATGTGACAGACTTTGACATCTCTAGTATAATAGTAGTTTATTTAGCTTGTTAGTGAACCAACCCCCTTTAAATAAATTTACTTGAATAGCTAGCTTTGATTATATACTAGTTTCTGTAGATCACTCTTGATTGGTTCGACAAGTTACACACCCCATACCACTATATTTCAATTGATAAACCTGTGTTTTTGTCTTACTGTGTTCAGGCTGATAGTTTTTCTGCCAACCTGTGCTATACACCTTGATACCACAAAATTTCAGTTTCACATACCAATTCTTGTGGGTGGAAGCTATGTTCTGACAGACATCTTTGTGCTGGATATGAACTGTGATGGATTAGATCTAATTTTAGGACGAACATTCCTAGTAACCGCCTGCGCATCTATCAGCATACCCAAAAGGAGAATAAAGCTGCGAGTTGGGGACAAGGTCATATACTTTCCCATTGAGAGTATCAAGGGATACCCAATTGCACTTGGCCAAACTTCCACTGTGAAGGATGAGGAAGATACCATTCCTCCAATGAATCCAGAACCCAATTGAAATAAAACTAAATCAAGCTAGTGACTTTGCAAAAACAAGCGTTGGTTGGGAGGCAACCCAACATGTTCTTTAATTTATTTATTTTTTTGAATTAATAAAACTATTTTATTTCATTTCCTTTCAGTTATTTTATTTTATTTATTTATTTTCCAAAATAAGATATGATGATGTTTTTGTGTTGAGCTGACTGACAAAGGTGCAAAACGCAAAAGATGCAAATTTTAAGAAGTTTCAGTACGCTGGGATCGACCAATCCTACCCAGATCGATCGATCACCGAGACGAGAAAAGCTGAAAACCGGTTCAGGTACAGACCAATGCTCCCTTTTGGTCGTAAAACTCTTTGCACGGTTTATGGTTTGCTTTCTTGTTCACAATTCATTGTCTCCATTGTTGCTCGCAGCACCCTTTTTCTTTGATTTTATATCACAGCGGGACGCAGTGATTTAAGTCTGGGGGAAGGGGTGACTGCTTTCATATGTTACTAACATTGTATTTTCTTTTATTTACTTGTCCAAAAAAAATTTCAAACTTTTTCATTTTTCTTAAGTCATTTTTTTAAGTCAAAACATGGGATTTTACAATTTTTTGGTTTTCATTTTATGTTGACATTTATTGGACTTAGTTCATGAAGATTGGAAACACCATCAGTGGATCAACTTTACCTGAAGCGACCTATCCTTTGGAAATCTGAATGATCCAGCGTTGGCTCTATCTACTTGGACCTTTAACTTGGACTAATCTTCTCACTTAGGGGCTTGATATCGCAAAAGGAACATATATATCTGGAGTTCACCCCATTCTTGTTGGAGCTCGAGATGGCCAAGCTCATTTTTAGTTTGGTTCCACACCCTACACCCTTTTTCATTCAGACCCCAGTCATCTTTTGCAACATTATGAGCATGTGCAACCAAGTGAAAAAACTACGGAGTATGGGAGCCAGTACAACCAAATGTTCTAAAGATTTCTGAGTAAGCTTTCTAGTATCAGTACTTCATCTATATTAGTTTGAGTTGACTTATTGGTGCAGTTTTTAGTAGGATTGATGTACATGGTTAGAACTGGTTCCAACTTCCCCTTCTCAGAAAAAATGCTCTAGGATCGACCGATCCTATCTTGATCGATCGATCCCGTCTCATCCCGAGACTCTCTTTCAAAAAAAGGGAAAGAAGTCTGAAGGAACCAGAATAAAACTTCCACTTCTGTACTTTGTTTCATTGTCTTGTTTCTTACTTGAGGACAAGCAAGGTTGAAGTCTGTGGGTGTAATAAGTGTCTATTTTGACCCATTTTTACTATTGTTTTACTTGTCTTATTGAGTATAGAAGTTAGGTTTTGTGTTCTTTTGGCTGGTTTTAGTATCTTTTCAGGTTTTCACTTCCTTGGAGCTAAAATGTGCAAAATGGAGCACCTTTGGACGTTTTTACGAATCATTGGATTTTGGAGACATCCTGGATCGATCGATCCTAAAGAGGGTCGACCAAGCATGACAAGGATCGACCGATCCCAAAGCAGATCGATCAGTCAAAGGAATCTATGAGGTGTCCCAGCCATGGAACGCACCGAGTCGATAGCAAAGCGTCTCAACAAGGACTGGGACAAGAGAACATGTGAGGCTGCCGACTGGGTTTGGTTGCATTTTCGACCCGAGAGGTTCCCGAAGCTAAGGAAGGACAAGCTAGCTTCCCGAGGAGACGGGCCTTTCCAAATCACCGAGAAGATCAATGACCACACCTACCGCCTTGCATTACCAGGTAAGTATGAGATGTCTTCGACGTTTAATGTTGCTGACTTAGCCCCGTTTTATGTAGGTGACAGTTCTGTTTTGAGGTCAAAACCTTTTGAAGAGGGAGGGAATAATAACGAACCGGACATCCCACTACCGGAAGTAGAAGACCTGACTGATACAGGCCCGACTTTTCCCCGATCCGAGGCAAGCAAGAAGATGACCCAGTCTTACCACCAAAGCCTAGCAATGTTCGTAGCTTGCACCCTAGAGCATGGAGCTTCCCACCCAGAGATCCCAAGAGACACACAGTCGATCAGCCTTAGCGTCCTCACCATCTTGCGGTGAAGACGCTCCCTAAGTCATTGGAAAAGGTATACTCTTTTTCACTGTCTGGATTTTCCCTTAAGGGTGGGTTTGTCGGATAGGTTTTTAACGAGGTACCAGATTCAATGCATCGCGATCCTTCCCACTTAGTTATTCACTCATTCCAAAGAGTTAGAGTTTCTTAGGAATCGCGATCCTATTTTGTGAACCAAGGCAACAAGGTTCACCTTCTTTTCCGTGTTTTTATTAGAGTTTTGTTGTGTAGGGCCCTGAGTAAGGAGTGTGTTCCCCTTAGGGTCTTGTTAGTCATTTTTGTTTAAAGGCAGCCCTAAAACGTTTACTATTTAAAGGGTTGAACCTCATTCGTTGTAAGGTTAACCACTTTGATAATAAAAACCTCTCTTGAGAAATATCTCTTTTGTTCTTGAGTCATAGCTCTTGAATTTTCAGCCGTTAAAGAATATGTAGTCGTTGCTCGGATCCTTACCGGCTCGCCGTATCGTGAATTCGTCATAACTCCCGTGTTGCACATTGATCCATTCCACCGCTATTACGTTCCTTCGGTTGATCCCGTTGTTCCCCGAGGTTCGTACCATCTTCGATCATCTCCCTCGATCTCGTGAGCTCCAGTCGATACCATTCCTCGAGCTTACTCCATTTCTCACGACTATCCTTACGGTTATTCCAGATTTGCTAAGTCACTCGCATCCATACCATGTACGTGTTCCTCGGTCAGCCTTATCGGTTCCCGTATCGTGTCCGTACACGCATCCGAGCCTCCGCGCGTATATCAAGATCTGTCCAATATTAAGAGTGAATGCTATTTTTGTCCCAAAAACACAAATCAGTGCTAAAATTGAGAACTGCCCATAAAACTAACCTTCTCATCAAGTAAGAGTATATTCATTTGTACTGGTTCATTTTTTTTATTCAGATTTCACGCCTCCTAATTTCTTTTTTTAATTGTAAATATGTCAAAATATAATTTTATTTTTACTAAACATGTTTTTATTTTTTGTTACTATATAAATTGGAGTTTCGTTTTTATACATATACATTAGAATTTCTTTAAATTTTTTTTAAATGCAGATGTCATAATATAATTTTTAGTTAACTAAACATATTTTTGATGAAGTTATTATCTTTTCTTTTATATTTTTATTCCTTTTTAAAATTTCCAAAAAATTTAAAATTTTCTTTCTAAAATGTAAATATGTCAAAATATTATTTTATTTTTATTAAATACGTTTTAATTTTTGTTACTATTTAAAAGTGGAATTTTATTGATAACTAATACTTTTATTTAGTTACACACTTGTTAAAATCAATAAGACTTCCTTGAGACAATTGATCTCAAACTTTTCAAGAAGAGAATGGTGTACATAACTATGAATAGTATTGTCTTATATAAAAATTAAAATTGGATTATAGTTAGATAATATGTTGTTTAAATTTAGTAGTACATATTTTTTAATTTAACAATAAAACTAACTTTTTCATCAAGTAAGAGTAAATTCATTTCTATTAGCCAATTGTTTTTTTCAGATTTCTTGACTTCCACTTTCTAATTAGACGACCTACGGTACGACGGTATGAGCGTTCTCTGTTGAGTTGAATCAATGTCAAATACTTCTTGATAAAAGTTTATATATAAGATTATTAAATTAGAATCATGGTAACGTATATTGTTATGATCAAACCCTTATTTGCATTAGAATAATCTTCATGAAATTAGAATTTAACTATAGTTTATGAACTATTTAGATGTATCAAAATATTATTTTTGTTTTAAATTTGATTTTCTAAATATGTTTATTATTAAAAATTAAAATTTTTATTTAATGATTATTAACTTTCCTTTTATATTTGTATTCCTTTCTAAAATTGCAGAAACTTTAATTTTCTTTTTCCCTTTTTTGATAATTAAAATTTTTGTTTAATAGTTATTAACTTGACTTTTATAATTGTATGACTTTTTGAAATTGCCATTAAATTTAAATATGTATTATTATTTTTTGTTAAAACGTTTTTTTATGTTTTGTTACTATAGAAAAGTTGAATTTATTTTTTATAGATTTGTAAAATTATAATTCATTAATTTTCCTATTTATTGATAATTAATATTTTTATTTAGTTAAATACATGTTAAAATCTGATTGTTTAAATTGACACGTGTCACGATCATGTAAGTTGCTAACTTTGAATCATTCATCTTTATATAATAAAATAGTAAGACATATGGTATAATAACTTATTTTAGATGAAAGATGAAACAACCTAACCCATTTTTTTTTTTTTGGCAGAAAATAATACTCCCATAAATATTAAAATCCCTTAGCACGACTAGATTAAACAAGTCACGAAACCACATTAATTTAATTAACTCAATATAATAAATATCAACTAACTGTCTATATGTTTATAACAATTCATCACCATAAAACAATACCAGCAATAAAATAAATAAACAACAACCCACCGGTATGTCATCCCCTTTCCGCAGCCTTGGTTTCACGAGCTCCAGCTAGCTAAACTTTTTCTGCATCATTACGAAGAGATGTATCAGTATTTAATAAATACTGAATGAGGCGATCAACCCATCTCACAGCTATACACACAGGCCAACAAATAGTTTCTTAGCATAATAAATATGTTTACAAAATTCACCAACCAACACATCAACAATTTTATCAATTAATTAATTCTAAGCAGTTAATTAATTTATTTATTTCAGCAAAAATTTAGCAATAACTTCATATATTTAATTTCAACAATTTTTCAGCAATTTATTTGAACATAAATTAATTCCAAAAATATTCGGCAATTTAATTCACATCAATTAATTAATTCTCAGCAATTAATTAATTAAAATAATTCATCACAAAAATAAACTCAACAAATACATCAAATCAGCCAATTAAGAAAACATCACAATAAACCCCTAGCATAATTCTATTATACTAAGAATAACCCGTAAAACCCAGATAAGGTACAATACTGCATTCACCTTAACCTTTTCGCGGTTCCATGACAACACAACCAACCAATCTCACAAGATCTAGAATTTCTGGAACTTCTATGGTTTCTTAAAGGTTATAAAAACACAACCACAACTCCTCATTCTCACCCTTCAGCCAATCACACCTACGAAACATCATTCTAACTAAATTGGAAATATCTGGAAAATAACATAAACAATCAACCTCAAAGATTGAATCACGAATCAAAATCTAACCGTCCAATTCCAATCAGCACCGTTGAAACTCAACCCCTAGATGTCCTGAAGCTAACCTCAAAGTTTCGTGATGATCTGACTATAGATGAACTCACGATCTCTCTTTCAATCCACATTGGTCTAAATCGCGTCCTAAACAGAGCGCCTCAAGAAAATACAAATAACTTTTAATATATCAACTCAAATCCAAATCCGCAAAGTGGTAAATTTAGGGTTAAGACTTAGCTACAACTCCATAAATTTTTGTTACGTTTAGAAACGATCTGGTATGTCGAACATAATTTCTACCACTGCCTGTTAGTTTTGTCTCCATCTCCCTTCATCAAAACTTCATCCTCCTCCTCTCTCATAAGCGAGTAAAATTGTCCAGCCTCTCTTCTCTAGCTAGGTGGCCACAAAATTAGAGAGAAAAGGCTAGGGTTTTTTGCCATTTCAGCATTTAAATAGGTTTACGGTTTATTTCTGGTTTATTTAAATCAAACCAGAAAAATTAGAATTAAACTGGTAATTAATTAAACCCTCTTTGTTTAATATTAATCTAGAAATTCACCCTCCCTAAACCAAAAACTGGAATTAACCCACTCTACTCCTTAATTCCGACAGCATAAAACCTACCCTCGTTTTATTTCCTTAACCAACTTACGTCATATAACTCTAAATTCCATTTCCGGAACACGGGTGTTACAAAAGAGATGTGTCAAAAAGGAAAAAGACGAGATATTACAAAAACAAATCTGAAATTTTGAAAATTAAGGAATCTACTTCCAGTAAGAAATTGCAAGGAGGACTAGTGAATTTCTACCTAGGAAATATGAGAAATTAAGGAAAAAAGAGAGAACGGTGGTGAGGACGATGACGGTAATGTGTTGATTGGAGTTACGGGAAGGAGGAGCGGACGACGATGATGTGTTGATTGGAGTTTGGGGAAAAAGGAGAACCCATTAAAAATAGTGGTCTTGGTGTGACGAAAGAGCACGTGTGAGGTATCACTGGTGGTATTAGGGTTGATCGGAATTGATGGAAAAGGAAAAGATGCTTATGACGATGATGGAAGTGTTGATCGGAATTAGAGAAAGAAGAGAGGATATTAAAGACAGTGGTTTTGGTCTGAGAAAAAAATGCTGGTTAATCGGTAACGGTGGTATTAGAGCATGATTAGTGGAAGTCTCAAGTGAGTCTCTCACCGTTAAAAAAAACATCAACATTATAATAAAGTAATGTGTCTCTCCTGAGATGAAACATTAGCTTTTTGACATGTCAATAAATGAAAAAAACTTTATGACCCAATCAAATTATTTCATTAATACACATAAGTAAACTGTAAACACATCAGATTTTGATGCCACATGAATTAATGAAAAAATATAACCAATCAAATCATTTTAATTATACACCTAAGATAATAATCATAATATTTAGTGTTTACCATGAATAAATTAATAAAAATTATCTTAAATAATCGTATCATTTTATTTATACACATGATATAATATTTATTTTTTACCATAAATAAATTAATAAAAAAAATTCTAAACAAATCAAATTATTTTAGTTATACAGACCATATAATTTTTTTTTTACCATGAATAAAACTATATGTGTTGATTAGTATTTTTAACCGATTTAATCGAGTCTCATGTTATTGATTAACATTAGTTTTATTTGTTTTTATACTCACTTTTTTAAGAACATTACAGAGAACATAATTTTAGAGTCATGAGTTTGTATTTCCTTCAATATGAGTTTTGTAAAGAACGTTGTGGAATTATCAGGCAGCAATTTGAGAATTAGGTTTTCGGATATGGGGGAGGGATATTTGATTATGGTATCCTCAAATTATTTTGAAAATCTAGAGTTTGTTCAACAATCTATATCCATGTTTATCAACTCTCAAAATATTTTCTCATGAATGAAATTTATAGGAATTTTAATGTATATGTTCCATTGAATGAAAGTTAAATAAAACACATGGAAAACAAATTGTTGATATGTTAGATACGAATAAGGAAACATGAATAATGAAGATTGTTGAGACAACAATGGGTGAAGTAGAAGAAGAAGAAAGAGAAGATAATAGGATTATTGGGAAAGAGTTACACTTCATGTGAAAAGTAGATAAAAAATATGGTTGTAAAACTTATTTTATGTTCCAAAACTTTTTATTATATTTCATCACTAATATAAAGTATGAGATGAGTTTTGTTCATAAAATATACACTAAGATTTTCTTCTTATTGCTTAAATGTTTTTAATCTATTTTAAAGAGTTTTTAATGTATTTGTATACGTATTATTTGAATAGAGTATTATTTGATATTTTTATAAGGTTTATTTGGTTGAAAACTGCAAGTCTTAATGGTTTAGCCTGATTTAATCAAAAAAGAATAAAGAGAGTTAGAAGAGATTTTTAAATGAGAATTTTTGAAAATCTCATGAGAGACTTATTTAATAGGTCTTTATTTTCTATTGATTCAATTTTTTAAAAATTTCTAAATTTAATTATAAAATCAGTTTTTATTGAAATATTAATATTTTTGTTTGTTTGCGAAACTATAAGATTCTCTCACCAATACACATCCTCTTAATTGGTGTTTATTAGAACTGAGAAAGAAAAAAAGAGAAGATAATGATGACAGGGATTTCTTATATTCTCTCTGTTTCTTTTTAATTGTAGTTTTAGGTTTTAAAATTTGTTTCATTTTATTTGTTTTTTTAAGTTTTCAATACAAATATTTGGTGAAAGTTCTATTTTTATTTTATCCCTCTTATTTTAGTGTTATGACTAATGAAATAAAACTAATTGAGGATAAAATAAATAAATTAAATATCTTTTTAATATGTTTGAAAAGATCTAAAATTACAAAAAAAAAATACCAAAGAAGTATATAAAAGAAGGCTTTTGGGTTTCTCCTTCTGTCCACATCGCAAAAACAAAACACATTTTAAAAATTTGCCACGTCAAAGAGGCTCTTCCATCCACGTCATAGCTCAGACACATGTACCTTATGCTTCATTAAACGTTTCTCTTTTCACCTCCTCTAAAAAAACGTCACATGTACCAAAAAAAAAAAAAACCTACGCGAAGAAAATCAAACAGAACCAGCCATCTTCTGTTTCCACTTCTGCCATCAGTCTCTTTTATAAAACTCAAACCCTAAAGGTCCTTCTCCCTCGGCTTTCTAAATCGCAAATGATTACATCAGATTAGCTTGATTCTTAGTAGATTCACTCCTCCTTTGGATCTGCCGCCTACCACCGGAAGCAGCACCTCTACATCGATCGACCGGACCAGATGTTTAAAGGTAATAAGCAATATAAATCTTTTTATTTCCGGACCACCAATGAATAAGAATGTGTTTACTGTCCTGTCTTACCAAGCAACATAAAGTAGTAAAGGCAAAGTTAATCACTTTCAGGAAGGGATAAAAACAGACCACTACCTGTTCTTACCAGCTATATGGAACTTTTTTGGGTCAAGCAAGGAACAAGGGATAGTGATTGTTCTATTTTTTCGTGGAAAGTATAACACCTTTGCTAATTGCCTTTTTCCCTGTTTTCTTCTTAGATGAATATATTTGTCACTTGATCATTCATTGGCTTTGTAAGTGTTTAAATGTTAGAAATCTAACCCATTTTGGCTGGGTCTAACTTCCACTAATTTAGTTTCAATACTTTAATCTGAAGCTAAAAGGCTTTCTTGAATTTATCTGATGTTCATTTTGGGGAGTTTGCAATATTTGAGGGATCAAATTCTGGGAAATAAGTCCCTTTAGTACTTGGATGAAGAAATAGCCAAAGATTTTCAAGTAACATAAATCCATTGATCAATGATTTTTTCCTTATTTTATCTGTCTGAGGCTTGAGACAATTTTTTTTTGTGTACATGTAAGTTGTCGCAGCAAAATGAAATTTTGGTAAACGGTTTAGGAAAAAGTGAAGACCCCAAGTCCAAATTAATACATTACAACCCATAATGGTCATTTATCATTCACTATCTTGATATATTCAGCCTCAGTATATGTACTTATCCACCTATCATGCTTTTGCTTCGTCTTGACTCTTGAGGTTGCATTTTCTTTCTTTGTCCCGTTGTCCTGATATGTGCTCCTTTTTCTTCTCTAGATGCTTCACCTTTTGTTTGAAATATTTACATTTGTTGCTTGCACATTGCTTTATTTGTTGTTTTTCTTCCTAGTCTTTTTGAAGCTCTCTGATCTCAATAACAAGACAGCTCTGTCTCATTTTTTCAAGGTTTACAAAGTTTGATGTCGAAGAATGTTTGTGGATTCTCAGGTGAAAGTTCCTGGAGCAGATCAGCAGAGTTTTCTAGGAGGATGCAGAGTCTGCAGACAATATCTCGTGCTCAAGCAAATTTAATTTCTGCTGGTAGTTCCCTTTATCTCCCTGCCCCATCTAAAACAGAGGTATGATATGCAACATCTTTGGTCATTAACCTCTAAATTGGTGTATGGATATTTTGATTTTCTTTTGGAATGTACTGTAGAAAACTATGTAACTGTTTTGAACACTGTAAATAAGTACTGCAACAGGACATAAGCCATAGGAAAGTTTGGGAACATATTGAAGCGGGACATGAGGGATATGGAAATCATGGTGGCTGAAGATAGAAAATGACTCAAGACACATAAAACCGAACCGGTAATTACTACAGTTTCGCTAAGACCTTGAATTTGTTTGTGAAATTTGTTATTTTTCCGTACTTGGGTTCAGCCTTCAATAGCATTGTCGCCTTTCTGTCTTTTTCTTGATTTGGATTAGACAAAATCTGCATATGCGGTTTGATTCCACCTGATGCACGAATCTGGAAACCAATGAGTTAAAATGTTCTTTAAATTCTTCGTAGAAACTGTATTATCATTGAATAATAAGGGTTTTCGATCTTCTGTGTTATATTTGTGTGTTATTGTTACAGATCGATTAGGTCGAACTTGATGCGTTTTTTTTTAGTGTGCTTTTCTGTGTATAAATTGTTTTTAATAATATTTGTGGTAATAAAATTTGTCGAATTTGATTAACTCATGTTGCAAGCAATGGATCAACAAGCTCAGCTTCATAATGGTAATAAGAAATCAGAACTCAAAAGCTAATTCCTTTGGTGATTTTAATCTGGCTCTGTGATCTTCTCCAGTCTAATGATTCTTCATTGTTTAATTCTCTGATTTTGTGTGAAACTTTCTGAGTATATTTTAGGGTTGGTTTTTGTTTTTTGCAGGATGGTTCTCGAGTAGCAAAGGCCTTCATATATGTGTAAACTACGGTGATGAAACTTAAACTTTGAGATGTATGTTCACCTCTTTCAGACGATTCCATAGCTTAGGGTTCATAGTTTCACACAACATTTGTATGCTTTTTCTTTTATCAGTCAATACATTGACTATGCAGATGATAGTACTCCTGAGAAGGTAATTCATCAACCATAATCTTTCTATACTTCAATTTGTTTGAGAAAAATGGTGTTTGATGATAATGTTTTGCTTAAAGTGAGATTTTAATATCAAAATGTTCTCTGTTTCTTTCTCTGTTTCTTTTTCTTGGTATTCAGGTTGTAGCGCACAAGGATGGTCCAAACAGTTTAATTCCCTTGGTTAATGTACTAATGGCATGTTCTTATTTTTCCAGGCACTGACCTGGTAATGGTGGTTAGATGGTGTTGTTCATCATAGTTACCGGCTTCAGATCCCTAATCAAGAAAGTGACTCTTAGGTACACATCTTATCAACTTGCCTTACTTCTTACCTTGTCTCTTTTTAGGCTGAGACTAACTTTGTCAACGTCCTTCTGAAGTCCAGGGGTGATCCTAAAGGAGTTGACTGTGCAAACGAGATTTCATGAATCTTTTATTTTCGGTTCCAATGTTTTGACATGTTCATGGTTTACTCTAATCAAATGGTGAGAGTTCATAGTCTAAGGGTATTATCTTTAGGCCATGAACATGTATTATTTGATTGTATCTAATGAACTATTGATTTCGTTTTGGGTTTCCATAAAAACTTGAAATAAGAGATGTGTGCTTTTCAACAAAGAAAGAGAAGCAAAATAGCAGCAAAATCGTAAATTTTAAGGATACAACAATCTGATTCATAAAAATTCACATCTTTTTTTGTGTGCAAAAAATACAGATATAAAGCTGATACAGAAGAAGGAACCTCACATCTTCTCTTATTTATAACTAGGTGATTGACCTGCGAGTACCGCGCTGGGGTTCCAAGAATTTATATCAGAATTATTGACTAAATAATTTATATCGAAAAGAAAATATTTTTTATAAAATAATTAAAATAAGAAATGTTGTAGAAAATAGAAAACATTGATGCAAGAATATTATGTATTATTAATCAGTAGAAAGAGATCTTTGAGTAAGGATTTTGAAACATCCAAATTAAATTTTATATTAGTGTAAAATATAGTAAATATTAAACATAAAGAAAAATTTAGCGAATAGAGTATTACATTTTATGCAATTCATTAACTTCAGGAAGATCAGGATTTAATAGCACATCAGATAAGGCAGGACGATTATTAATTGTAAGACCACCTAAAATTTGATATAAATGTATATAAATATTAGTTTTTTTATATTTATCAAACACAAATGTAATGTAAATAAAGAATCAGATAATAATACATACTTGAGATAGGACTATGCACAAACCACCACTTTAGAACAACGACCAGTATAGAACCAACCAAATTATTGAAACCAGTAAACATAGGTAACGCAAGATCAGACCAAGCAATACAACGTAATATAAGTCCCCTATATTATACACATAACGATTACGAAAAAGTTAATGACTATTAATTTCTAATATATACAAAAATAAGATCACAAAACAAACTTTTTATCACGAAGCACAAAGGAGAAACGTTGTACACCATTTCCGCTGAAATTTCCTAGAGGAGAATAATCCACAACCTCTCCATATAGTTCTATACAGGATTAAAATAAACATTAGATGAGACATGAAAACGTGTTATATTCAATAGCAAATCAAATATATACTCACCAACGATGGTACAACTGCAAAAAGATGGATGTATAATTTCTAAAAAACGTTTGAATGACGTATAGATAGAAGGACTCATATTAGGACCATCTGAAATTACTGTTTGATTCGTTAAAAACAATCTAAACCGATGAGAAGTCACACGATTCAATCCATTAATTTTATGGACAGAAAAAATAACTAACTCCTTCCAATCACCTTGAAGAATACGACCAACAAAAGATAATACAAATATTTTTTTCAAAAGTAGCTTGTATTTTAAAACCCTAAAAGAAAAACAGAACAATTAAAACCAATATAGTGTAACTAAACAATAAAAAAGAACGATTAATGTAAATAGCGATTAAAAACTAACCCACACATCACATAATATGAACTCCATGGTTCGACCCAGACAATTCCTATAAAAATAAACTCGTAAGACTTTGATGTAGATCATCGCAGAAGCACGACGTGTACGTATATCAGAGACTAAACCAGCCATTATCAAAGTAATGTGAATTTTTTAGGGTTTTAAATTAAAGATAACTTAGACAATTTATAATAGATGCGCTAGAGATATCTTAGGTAATCTATAGTAGACCCAAAGATTAAAATAATAATAATACGGAATCTACAATTACAATTATAATAATTCATTTAATCAGAAATATACATATAATATAATTATATGAAATAACAAAATACGAAGATTGTGAATATTTAGATGATACAAAGAGAGTAGAATTGTTATCACCAAACACAACATGACATAGAAACAGGAATCCAAAACATATATTAAAACCAAATTCTAAACTCATCAAAGTTTCAAATCATAATGAACAAAATAGACAGAGGTGCTATCTATAGCTCCGGCAATCCATTTCATTCGATGTAAAAGGCATTAGCCCTGTATTTCATCCTGCAATTAAAGTTGGCTTATCAGGACCAAAGTGTGTATGACAGGATTACAATATCAATCACAATTAAAACATTTTGATCAAACTTTTAGACTATAGACTTACAAATTTTTAAAGTGACGTGTGTATGGGATATCAGGATTCACCAACACTTCACTGACACTGCCTAAACAACCAAACACCTTATTTAGAAAATCACAAAAATGTATTTCTTCCAATACATTTATCATATGTGATTATCATATGTATACTTGGTATATCTACATAAAGCAATAAAGTTTCATTAAAAGAGAAAATGTTTGGTATGGATAAGGATCAAAATAAGAAATAAAATTTAAAATACCTCGGTATTTGTTTATGTACCATCCCCTAAAAACACACACGACGCCTACTCCTCTTGCTTCAATCAACTTATAATGAAATTCTTCAGCAATATCTCCAATAGCAGTACACTCCAAAAATTTATGCCTAAACAACCAAACACCTTATTCGTATTAAAACATATGATACTTGAGGAAGAAATAATTATATAACGTGGAATAATTTACTAACTCTGAATCATGTATCTCTAGCAATAGAAACACATAATCAGGCAATTTCCTTGCTTTCTCATCAATTTGGAATTCTACTATCTTGGAGACATATCCAATCAAATCTGTAAAACAAAAAATTAATAATGTTGAAAAAACTTAAGAATTTTTAAAATACAAAAGAATGAACATATTTCACAAACAATTACCAAAAGCGTAAGTTGGATCAAGAACTTATCCAAAATGGAAGAAAATTTGACAGTAGACAAATAGAGGCTATCACCTAGATTAGGTAATGGATCTACAATGGTTGTAGAGAGAAAATGGATTTTGTAATCATGACCGGCTGGTCTCCGATCTCTTAAATGTTTCTTAACCTTGAAAGTGTGAATAGAAACCCACTGATTCTTTAGTAATTTCGAATTGAAAGAAGGTATTAGATTAGTAGAAATGCTTGCTAGTATCTTGCAACCCTACAAAAAAAAAGTAAATAGTTTATTAAAATATATATAAAAGAGGGTGCTTTAAGATATTCAAAATCATGAATTACCATTTCATCAACAACATCAATCTTCAATTTCTGATTTTTTAGAATACGTTTGGTAAGGCATATCTTGAGAATCTTCACGTGGATACACCAAGAAACCTTGAATGGTTTCAAGACTTCTACGAAATCATACATATCCATTATAGAGAAGTAGAAGATTCACTATGTAATAGCTTATGAAGAGGAAGATGTTGGTAGAGGTCAAGAATTTGGTTTATTTTTGTTTCAACCAATAGATGAAGATGACTATTGTTTAAAATTTTGAAAGACTAAGAGATATAAAAGATGATGCATGTGATAAATCTGTATCAAATGTCAAATATATAACCTTTTTTTAGGAAAGACAAAACAATGGAAAAACAAAAGTCAAAATTTTTATGATAACTTGTGTTATTTGTATTCTCTATGTCGTTTATTCCAAAGATGACACAGCCATGCATGTAATCTTTATTTTGAATGAGTTTCTAATCACATTAGCAAGAAGATGAGCTATTACAAATTAACAACCCTATGCTTTTATTTTTTTTAGAGATAAAGAGATTGATACGGTTGGCAACATAGGTTATCAATATTTATAGATATTTGTAAAAATATGAGTCGGTGTTTTATATATAAATTTTCCATTTATCTAAAAGAAAATAATAAACAAATGATTATGTTAAAATTCTGATTTTTGTTTTAAATTACAGAACCTAAATTGTTGCAGTATTAAATAATTTATATTATTTCCTTTTTCTTTCCAGAAGTCAATTTAAAAAGATGATACAGTTTGATATATATATGTATATATATATATATATATTCCATTTAGTAATAAACAAATAGTAAACCAATTATTATTAGGCTAATCTTCCAGACATCTATATTAACATTTACATGTTAGATAATTTTACATAAACAATAGAGGTTTAAGTAGTCTTAATAAAATATTATAAACTATTAGTATCAATTACTGTTTTCATCAGGAATAGTCGACAAATTAGTTAAAGAAATTATCAAGTAATGATGTATTTTATTTTATGACACTTTAAAACAATTTATGAAGGATATATCAAACACAATATTTAATACGGAAATCAATAATGTATGTTGTAATACTGGATATATTAAGTCCAACTGAACAAACTAAATTAAGAAAGCATAGGTTATGGTTCGAAATATTACAGATTGACCAATAGAAGCAAAAAAAAAGTACGAAATTCGAATAATTATACATATAGGTAGAGCTAAGCAAGTAAGCAACTGGTAAAACAGAGACATTTCAGTCCATCATATCTTGACCAGTTACAACTTCATGGTTCTCAGGCCTGACAAAAATTCGATAATCAGTTTTCAGCAACTCAAATGACACCAGAACAATAAACTAAATACGTCAAACACTTACAGGTCTAACATCTGGACAACGTCTGAAATATCTAGACTGAATAAAACCTTAGAGACTGGTGGGTGACTATAAACCCTAACATGAGAACCAACCAAGGGTTCAATGAGTTTCCACCAGCGGAGAACACACACAATTGTTGCATTAGAAGAAACCGAGTCTTTATAACCATTATTAAAATCGATTGCAGCCTCACCATATGCCTCACACTTAATGCGACATCCCCTAGGTTAAAAGAGTTTAGAAACTGAGTCAGGTATACAAAACAACAACGATACACATAAAGCAAGTGAGATAATTATCAATATCTTACTCTTTGTCTTTCAAGGTGAAAAATAAACGATAGCCACCGATGTCTTTCGACAGAGGATCAACATGAGTAAGTTTGAAGGCTTTGAAACATAGCCGATCAATTCTAAAACAAAAGTAAATTCAAGTTATTAGGTTACGACCGAATATGAATTTGTAGTTCTGAATTCGTTCATGATGACAAATATGAACTCACCGACCAGATAGCTATGATCAATAGTCTCATTAACCAAAGCACCGAAAGGAGTAAAGGATGCATAGGAGCAGTCTTTAACCAGGTCACAATCTTTCACAAATGGTGTCATTGAGAAAAGCAATCTTGAAATGACTCTTAGTTAGCTTCCTTGGTCCATCGTTTAGAAACACTCTAAATTTTGTAACAGTATACCAACAATCCTCTTCTAGGAACTCCAAATAATAATCGCTATAAGCTTTGCTAACCAAAGCTTCAACTTTCTCGCCCTATAAAAAAATAGACAATGAGAAGTTAAAATCAATACACACATACAAGCAAGAATAAGATTAGTGTTGAATCAATATTTGTTAAAAACCAAGCCAACCCAGATCGACGACTGAACCGCTATTCCTAACTAAATCTACATTCCAACCGATAAATTACTGACTCGTATTAAATGCGAGTTTAGACGTTATTCAACATTAGAAATCAATAATAGCAATTCGGGTAACAAAACTAATAATCAGATTTTCTAAACTAATATACAAAAGACAATATAAATATAGATCAAATGGAACCTTCTCATCTACAAGAATAAGACCCAACGACTTGTCAGACAGGACGGTTGAAACTTGAAAGATCCTTAATATCTTGACACAAACATGCCAGCCAGTGATAGAAGTGTTCAGGCGGTAGAGATCATGATAAAGCTCCATTAGATGGGTCAAAGAAGGTTTTTTTTTTTTTTTGGAAAAACGAAGAGTTGCTAAACGAAAGAGATGAAAGATGAATATACGTAAGAGTATATATAGGTAGATTCGGATCAAATGGGATAAAATAAACTCTTTCTTTCAGATTTGGTAAGTGCACAACTTATTAGATTATTTTCAATGATGGCAGTAACTGTCACAATCTAAATATCTATACTAATAATTACAAATTATTACTTATTCGACATATACATATATATACAAAAAATTACGTTTGCGAAAAGAATATTTAGTCAAATAAAATTTAATCAATGAAATTTTTTATCGTTTTATTTGAGAAACTTATAATGTTACAATACATAAATCATTAGTTTAAAATTTAAAGTTTCAGTATAACGACAGTAACAAAACCAATATTCTAAAACCATATCATATAATAAAAACTAAGAAGATAAGAAATATTTAAAATCTATGAACTCAAAAACTATTTTCAACTACTCCAATTTGTAAAATCGATAATTTCAGAAATTATAATAAGTAGACACCATAAAAAAAACTTAAATACCCAAAAGGTATAAAACTTAAATATCAAAATACTTTTAAATATCAAAAGATTTAAAACTTAAATATCACAATCATGAGATCTGTTGTAATTCCGACTGGATCATAATGGGCTCAGCCTTCATCTTCGTCATCATGGGCCGATAATTCATCTGATTCATCATGGCCTGAGTCCTCTTCTGGTTCATCATTAACTGATTCATCTTCATATGAATCACTGTAGACAGTATATTCATCTGAATCATACATATAGATACCCCCAAAGTTAGCTCCTGGGATGCTAATCCTGCATCTATCATTATGTCTTACTGGAGGATATTTGCTATCACCATCCAGACAAATAATCCCTTTAGAGGCCATGTAGTGCTTGAATAGATCATATCCGGTTGCTTTTAGTTGATCGAGAGAGAAATCGTCAAGAACACAAGGGAACAAAATGGTATTTGGTGGTTCAGCAAACACATCTTTACATAACAACTCCCAAGTTGCATCCCAGACATGTAAAATATCAACACTATCATCACCACACAACCACGTTGCCAATAGCTTCCCCGAATAAGCAGGAGATGCCCAAGAAAAACTATAGTTAATAGCACTTATACATTGTTCAGTAAGAGACACCTAGGTCATATCAAAACAGGTTTAAAGGAAATAAAATTAAATTAGTAAATATATAAATAGTATACGCCTAAGTACCTAACAAAATTTTAAAAGAATCAGAACTCTACCTGAGGTCCATCATAGATAATAATATCTTGAATTGGTACTGGCAGTTGAGGCATATCATATTTCCTAGAAGGATGAGGAACACAAGGCTGATAATGGAACAATGATAAAAAGACGTACATAAGAATATCAGTTGACTAAATTAGGAATTTTGATACACACAAGATAATAATATCACCTCATATCCTTTATTCACGAATTTTAGAAGATATTTTAATGACTTAATTTGTTCTCCCAACTCTAGACGATGAGTAAGAGAAGACTACATTTTGTCATTTGATAAGAATAAATTACACGGTTAAGGAGAAAACAACACACAAATTAAGTATATTAACAAAAAAATAAGATTACAAAAACATAAATTCATAATATAAACTAAGAAAGATATTAAAAGTACTAACATTAATAGCAGTGTCAAGAGCATCAGAATTCAGACTCGGTAACGCCAAGTATGATGAGATACCTATGGTATTTTCCAAATAATCCATATCCTGCATGAAATAGCGATATTGATATTAGTAACTCAAATAAGTTCCGGAATTTAAATTGAATTACTTACCATCGACGAAGATATTGTCAAGTCATTGGAAACAGATTCCTGTTTTTAAAATGATTATATAATTTAATATTTTTTGGAGAACACTATAATCAAAACTTGAAGAAACATAAAAAATATAGATATACTAACTTCACCAATATACAATTGTGCAAATTTTGGTGGAAGCCCTTTGGTATTTTCAAATAATCCATATCCGGCATAGAAAGAATTGATATTAGTGACTAAATTACACTGAAGAAATATAGTTTGAATACTTACCATCAACGAAGATGCTGCAGATTGGTTAGAAACGGGTTTCTGTTTTAAAACACGTTGAAATTATAGATTACAAAATTTAGAAAAAATGACTCCAATAGTAAAATCTCTAGCTGATCAATATGTAGCCGAACGATAGTTGAAGTTGTTTCCATTATACTAACTGGTAATCCCAAAATTTTAAAACCGTGTTTATATTTGTAACTACAACCAACATCGATGATAAAATAAATGAAACCTTATTAGATATCATATTAATTCACGAAAGATATAAACTCGGTACCTGCGATCGCATGGCGTAAAAGTGCTATCAAAACTATAAGAATTAGGTCAAACATATGAATATTTATAACAAAATAATGGTGATGATAATATATTGCGATTATAGGTTTAATATTTGTATAATATTTTTTAAGACTATATAAGGAATACGATAAGTAATATTCCATTTTATTTATTATTCTTCTGGACGATGATAAACACAAATGGGAACTAACATAATCTAACATAAATCTAATAAGATTTTCATAAGATATTAACTAAATCTAGGTTAGAGACTAATTTCGGATCAGAATATTATAACTGCCTAGATTTATAATGACACAATATGGTCTTATTGGTTCATTCGAATTTATGGGGTTTAGTTAATATTAATGAACTTATAAGTTTATATTATATTTTCTTAACATGGGCTTAGATTATAAGAATTATTTTCTTTTTAGTTTTTTTTTTCCAAATATGGGAAAGGCATATCAATAAGTAGGGGTAAACATATAATTAAACATAAAAAATATCAATCAAATTTATCAAGCTTCATTTTAAACCTAATAACACAAAAAATAATGTAAAATTAATCAATAAAATTTTTTAAAAATTAAAATCAATTATTTAAACTCACATATAGGTTAAACAATATCAACTTTTTTGGGGGATTGAGTTTTATCAAAATCCGCAAGAAATGTTTGATTTTTATTTATATTCAAATCCTCATTAGTAAATTTTGAATTCCTATAATTGTTAATGGGTTGCACTATCATAAATGAACTTGGCATATCATGTATAACTATTAAATTCTCAATTATTTAAAGAAAAACGGAAACGATCATAGATGTGGAATTACATGTAGAAATACATATGAAAAATTATGATTTTATTCACACCAACATATAAAATATTGATTAATTTATAAGACTAAATTTCAATAACTAACCGAAAACATCAATTACCATAGCATGAATTTACTAATCAAAATAACAGAGTATTAAACTAATCATAAATCTTATGTTGTGTTGAATAAAATAAAAAATAAAATAGAATCATAAGACAAAAATAGCAAACATAATATTTGGTAAAACACTAATAATAAATACTAAACAAAACTATCAAGTATTTTGAAAAACCTCCTTGTACACAACATTCAGAGTTGTTTTCTTTGGCTTTCCATCATTATCAAGGATAAGGATCTTCAAACCAATCCTAGATGTAACTCTAGAAAGTGCAACATATAGCTGTCCATGACAAAACACCGGCCGCAACAAGAATAACCCAACATGATCTAACATCTGACCTTGAATTTTATTGATTGTCATAGCGAATGCCATTGTAACTGGAAACTGTCTACATTTCATACGAAACAGAAATTTTCCATCTGACGGAGCTATAGAAATCCGAGGTATCAAAAAAATACTACCAACATTGGTACCAGTAATTATTTTAGCCTGAATAACATGTTCCGCCAACTGAACAACCTGCAATCTCGTACCATTACATAGACCATTCCGATGATGAATATTCCAAAGCAGCATAATAGGAATACCTATCTTGAGAACTAACTTATGATTAGGCAAAACAGACATCTTGATAGTATTTAAAAATTCCATAGGATACAGAACATGATCAAACCTACTCGAATCAGACACCTTAATAGTATCAGAACTAAGATAAACCTTGTCATCACCTAAAATATTTAAGAACGACCAACTGTCAATATTTATAAGCAAGATGTAAAAACAAAAAAAAGAAGACAGGATTTATAACGAAAATGTAAAGATATATTATGGTTACCTTCCATAGAAGTAAGCATATGCTCATTAATCATATCAACATCTTTATTCGTTGGACTCAGAATGGCTCTATTCTGGAAAAATTTCGCTTTAGTTCTATGCGTCAACGAATAACCATAAATTTGATTAATCAATTCTTTGATAGGATCCTCGCAATCTATAATAAGGAGATCTTCAGGTATATCATTCTCGACTTCTCCATTATTATGTCCTCCTACAGTACCATTACCAATATCGAGAATCCATTTAGAAAAGCCTCTCATTCTCTCACTCTATCAATATCACCACATTCTTGCAACCTCATATTTTTAGTAAGTCTTTAAACATCACATTTTATCCAAAGACGAGACGAATTCAAAGTAGATAAGACAGTTTCATCCCTTCGAGCACCGATAATAACTAGTAATATTTGTCTAAAATCACCTCCAAAAACAACAACTTTTCCTCCAAAAGGACTATCATCTGGTCGTCTCATAACATCCCTAATACTACGATCAAAAGTCTCAAAACAATATCTACTCATCATCGGCGCCTCATCCCAAATAATAAGATCATATTTCTTTACCAACTCACCAAGATCTGAATCAAGGGTCATTGTACACATACTATGATCATCCACAATTAGAGGGATCGTGAACCTAGAATGAGCAGTTCTACCAGCAGGCATCAACAACGAAGCAATAGCGCTCGAAGCAACATTTAGAACAATCAGACCACTCGATCTTATTGTAACACCCGTGTTCCAGAAAAGAGATCTTTAATAACTATTGGTAAAAATAATTATTTTGCTATTTTCTTATTGGTTTTTATTTGAGGGAATTAAGTGGAATTTAATCAAATAAAACCATGGGGTTGATTTGAAAGATCAGAAAGTTTTTGGGGTTGATTGGTAAAAATAATGAAGTTGGGGGCAGAATCGAAAATAGTGGAAAGTTAAGGGACTTAAGAGAAATCCCTAAACCTTTAATTACCTATCGATCAGTTAGAACAAAAGAGAGAAGTCTGAGTAAGAGGTGGGTTGTGGCGTGAGAGAAGAGGAAGAGTTAGGTGAATGTGAGGTATTTTTTCGGGTGTGGCGTGAGAGTGATGGCTTGCCGTGGATGCCGTAACGGTGTTACAGTGTCGTTGTCGTAAGATAATCGGTTAAGTGTTGTCAAGTCTCTTGATTGTGGAGTTTGAAGATGACGGAGAGTGGTATTTTTGGTTGGGAGATCATTGGATTGGTGACAGGAGAAAGTGGGGTGTTTGGATCGCGATCGTTGTGGTGTTTGGGCGTGACACCGGTGACAAGAAACTCTGTGGCGGTGGATCCGTGGAGAACGTGTTTTGATAGTTCCGTGGAGTTATCATCGAACGGTGACGTGGGAGTGTTGACACGTCATGGTTGGCGCATGGTGGTGAGCTCGCGTTATGCCATAACGGTGGTGACGTGATCGGGGATTGGAGCTGTGGCGTTATCGGTGGTGTCGTAGGCTCTGTGTTGGACAGTGTGGCTGAGGAGAAGCTTCATCGACGTTGCATGAAGGGCAAGGTAAGCCTGTACTTCGTCTTCTCCGGTGAAGAGTTGTTGTCATGTTTTAGCTAACCAGAGATAACCAGTGCTTTAACCGGGCCTGTAAATTGATTAAAAACAGAATGCATTATTGTTACTTGTCGTTGAAGAAAGTAATGCGTTGGTTTTGTTAATAAGTTAAGCCGCGAGTGGGTTAGTGGAATAATTCTACGAAGTCATGTTAAGTTAACCATGGCAGTTCAAATTTGTTATTGAGCCAGTTTCTGCGGTTGCTAGTTTTGATCGAGAAGTTAACCGTTTGGCTAATGTGAGTGCATGATCGTATGACTAATTCTGGAATAGTGAATAGATTAATATGTTTTTCTGTGTAGACCAGTGGATGAGAATCATGACATGTTATTGATTGGATGTTGGTATGATTTACATATTTTGTATTGCATTATTTATGTGAATTAAATCCATGTTAGTATGGAAGGACTGTTCCACTCAGTATTTGGTTTTCTAAATGCTGATGCATCATTGCTTGTTGATGCAAGTAAAATAAAAAGGTGATCCTGGAATCATGGCGAAGAGAGGAGGATGATTTAGGACTCGGTTCTGTGAGGTTTTGATTGTCGAATTTTATGGTTAATTTTTGAATATTAAATTAATGATGGTTTACTATGGTTAATCTAAATTAATGGAATTAATTGATAATTTTGGTAAATTGTAGAATTTAATTAGAATTAACTGATATTAATATGTATGAGCATATTATTATCTGGTTTAAGAAAAATGGGTGTGGTCGTTTTAATTTGGTCAAAGCAATTATTGTTCTAGGATGGTTTAGAAAATTAAATTAGATTTAATTTAATTTGTTTGTGTTGTTTGATTGTATGAAGTAAACCGTGGTATTGTTGTGATGAAATTGATTGTGGCAGTTAGTCAATTTTATGTTGCATGGAGTTTCAGAATTATCCTCTTCGAGCCTTCAATGAGATTCCACAGTATGTTGTCTTTGCTTCTATTGTTTTTATTGTTGTTGCTTGATTGTTAAGGAAGGTAGAATAATAGAGAAAAATGACGTGTTGTTGAGCTAAGATATTGGACCTCAGGCGGTGGTCGTGTAGGGTTTGGCACTAAAAGTCATGACTGAACGAATCAGAAGTCTTGTGGTCAAGCGAGGTTGGCATCGCGTGCTGAGGAACTCTAGAGCTCTGGTGGCTGAGGAGAGTGTTGCACGGAGTGCTACGGGTGAACAGATCAAGAATTCGCATACGGATCAGGTGGGGTTTGAGAAGTGGCTGGTGTTAGTGCCAATGTTGCTGGAGGACCAGTGGGTGCTGCGGGAGTTGCAGCAGGTTTAGCTCAGGCCCGAGATGATTAGATTGCGGATCTTTTTATCTTTCTGTTGGAGCAAATATTGGGATTAGTATCAGTGTAGGCTCCGAGAGTGCCACCGGAAGCTGAAGAGCAACCGAGGGTAGTGGTTGATGTTAGAGCGGAATTTCGTTCAAGTAGATACTTAGTGGGGTATCAGGTTGTTTGAATGTCCGCTATCGGTAGTTGGTTGTGTGAGATGCAAGGTTGAATATGTGTTAGTTGTAAGTATTCCTTGGAAAGATCAAGCTGAGAGTTCTGGAAGAGTCCGAAGAAGTCCCGATAGAGTGTGGGAGAGCTCCGACAGAGTTCAGAGGAGTTATGAGAGAGTTTGGGAGAGTCTTGGGGAGTCTCGAGAGAGCTCAAAAGAGTTCCAGGAGAAGTTCACGAAGAATGAACCATGAGTGGTATGGTTTGGGGCTGAAGTTGCCTAAAATGGAAAGTTCCAAATATAGAAGGTTTCCTAAAAGGGAAAGGCTCCTAAAATGGAAGTTTCCAAAAATGGGAAGTTGCCTAAAATTAAAAGTTTCCAAATATAGAAAGTTTCCTAAAAGGGAAAGGCTCCTAAAATGGAAAGTTGCCTAGAGTGGAAAGCTTCCAAAAATGGAAAGTTGTCTAGAATGGAAAGTTTCCTAAAAGGAAATGTGGCCAAAAAGAGAAGTGGCATAAAAAGGGGAAATTTCCTAGAAAGGAAATATCAAGGGGGATTCGTTGTTACTCGAGAATTGGGATACAAGGAAATAAGTTGGGAGTAGTGAGTCTCGCCAAGGCTTATTGGATCCAGGAAGGATTGCTTGGTAACGTGTAGTAAACCGCATTAGTGAGCGGTGGTGTTTGTGAACATGGGAACCAGAGTCGAGGATGAAAGCAAGGTTCAAGAAGTTGTTTGAGAAACAAGCGGAAGCTTGAGTTTCCATCGATGGTTTTCAGTTTCAGCACTGTAGTTGTAGGCTATGTTGTTTCCATTGTATTTTGTTTTGATGTTGTAAACGATTAAAAACATTATATAGTTTATAAGACGAGTATTTCCTTATGGTATGATGACCTGAGGATTGGTTTTGTTGAGGAATTATTATGGGGTCTGAATAGGGTTGTTCAATATGACATTGCAACATTATGCGCAAACTACGAGAGGTAGTTCACTCAGTTATGCTTATAGATGTGTAGACTTGATTGCTCTAAGGACAGTTGGTCCTGTGTAACTCATTAGGGAATGGATATTTCTCCAGGGGGATGGTTATTTATCGGATACCCAGAGCTCGATGGATATGTGACCAGAGGGTGGGAGTGGTATAGGTTGATACCCAGAGCCGAAGAGTGTGAGCGGTATAGGCAGATGTCAAGAGCTTGACAGTATTTTTGACCTGAGAGTGTGAGTGGCATGGGGTACCTAGAGCTCGATGGTCTTCTTGGCCCGGGAGTGTGAGTGGTATGAGTATGAGTTAGGACCAATGCATGTCCAGGTTATAAGTATAAGCTTAGAGACTGAGAGGAGACCTCGGAGGTCGATATTGTTCAATCTTGTAATCTATTTGTGTTGGCTAAGTTGGTCAAGGGTTGGTCAAATCGCTTTGACGATTGTGGGTTGAGTTCATTACGGATGGGACAAGAATTATCTGAGAGGTTAAGCTCAAGAAACCAGTTGGCTTCAAGAAGTTTAAGTTGAGCTTTTGGTTACATGCAGAGATCTAAGTTATTAGAAGAGAGTCATAGGGTAGGCTCTGAGTTCTTATTGTTGAGAGGCGGGTCTTAACCGATTCATTTATGGGATTATGTTGAGTCTGAGGTATATGAGATTGTTCTGGGTGGTGGGGCGTGTCAGTACCAGATGATATGTCTGCATTAACATATGTGGAAGTTAGCAGAAGGCTAGCAAGGTGTTGGCTAAGATTTTTGATAATTAGTTTAACATGTTGGTTGAGGCAAGGCCGGTGGAAATTTTTGAGAAAATAATCAAACGGATCAAAGAAAGAAAGTTTGAATGATCAAGGTTTTATTCAGTTGTGATGTTGTGGTAGAGGAAACTGAGGCATAAGAGGTGATGATTAAATTAGAATTCTCCAAGATATTCAAGAAGAAGCTGGAATCGTGGTTTGAGCTTCAAAAGCAGACCACATATAGTGGGGGAGAATTTATGATCCAAGTTTCCTAGTTCCTAATGTATGTATTTTTGTTTGGGAGTCAGAAACGATTGTTTCATGTTAAGATTAATAAATGTGTGTAAGCATTTTATTAATGATGGCTGGTGAATGTCATGTTGTTAATCGTTTTAGAGTTTGGGTCTATTACCCAAGTGTTAGGATATGTTGTGTTTGACATTCTAGAATATAATACACTTTTGTAGGTATCCTGAAGTATTGGATAAGTTGTAATGATGTCCGAGGTTATTGGACATGTTGTGTTTATTCCTAAAGTGCCAGATATGACGTAGGTGATAGTCGAATTTATAGACTATGATGCGGTGACATTCTAGGAATGGAAATTGGTGAGTTGATATCCTGAGGAATATGATATGTTTCATGGATATTCAAAGAGTTCGAATATGTGGTGATGAGATTCTGAGGAATTGAATCTGATGTTGGGGTAATTTTTAATGAGTTTAATAAGAGAGATAGTTCTTATTGTTGATGACTGGTATTGTCATGAAAATAAGGGAACATGAGGTTCTGGAAAGAGTTCTTATCGAGATTTTAAAAAATTGAGTATAGACATAAAGAGATTATGTAGATACCCTGAGTGACTGGGTATACGATGAGATAACCTGAGTATTGGTTATGGAAAAACGGATACTCCATGTTGGAATATGTGTGATGCCGGTATTATCTTGCAAGGTCGTACGCGGATCACGGGAGGTAGTTTCGGTCGGAGATGCTTTTAGACACTTAGACATGATTGCTCGGAGGATGGTTTGGTCCTGGACAATTCGTTAGGGAATGGATAGTTTCCCTGGTACCGAGAGCTCGTAAGGTTATACAGCCTAGAGTGTGAGTGGTCTGGTTATGATACTCAAGGCTCGTAAGGTTATATAGCCCAGAGTGTGAGTGGTACAGATATGATACCCAAAGCTCATAAGATTGTACGACCCAAAGTGAGAGTGGTATGAGTATTATGCCCAGAGCTCGTAAGGTTATATAGCCCAGAGTGAGAGTGGTACGAATATGATACCCAGAGCTCGTAAGATTGTACGACCCAGAGTGAGAGTGGTATGAGTATGATACCCAGAGCTCGTAAGGTTGTATGGTCCAGAGTGAGTAGTATGAGTGTGATACTGATAGCTCGAGGGACTTTGTAGCCTGAGAGTGGGAGTGGTATGGGATACCCATAGCACGAAAGACCTTGCATCTCAGAGTGGAGGGGTTTGAGGTGAGTTGTGAGCAATGAGTCTATGATCTGAGTCTTAAGCCAGTGACTGAATGTAAACCTCGGAGGTCAATAGTGTTTAGTTTCGGGAATGGTCTGTGTGGGCCATAGTGGTCAGGTATGACCGTTGTGTCGAAATTGTGTGATTAAGTCCTTGTGGATGGGACATACATTTTATATTCGAGGACGCATCTATGTTAGTGGGAGAGAATTGTAGCACCCGTGTTTCAAAAAAGAGATATTTAATAATTATTGGTAAAAATAATTATTTTGCTATTTTCTTATTGGTTTTTATTTGAGGGAATTAAGTGGAATTTAATCAAATAAAACCAAGGGGTTGATTTGAAAGATCAGAGAGGTTGTGGGGTTGATTGGCGAAGATAATGAAGTTCTGGCGCAGAATTGAAAATATTGGAAAGTTAAGGGACTTAAGAGAAATCCCTAAACCTTTAATTACCTATCTATCAGACCTAGCCTCCTTTGTCTTCATCCTTTTGCCGTCTCCATCAATTAGAACAAAAGAGAGAAGACCTCAGAGGTGGGTTGTAGCGTGAGATAAGAGGAAGAGTTAGGGCTGTGAATGTGAGGTATTTTGGTGTGTGGCGTGAGAGTGATGGCTTGCCGTGGATGCCGTAACGGTGTTACAGTGTCGTTGTCGTAAGATAATCGGTTAAGTGTTGTCAAGTCTCTTGATTGTGGAGTTTGAAGATGACGGAGAGTGGTTTTTTTGGTTGGGAGATCATTGGATCGGTGACAGGAGAAAGTGGGGTGTTTGGATCGCGATCGTTGTGGTGTTTGGGCGTGACACCGGTGACGAGAAACTTTGTGGCGGTGGATCCGTGGAGAACGTGTTTTGATGGTTCCGTGGAGTTATCATCGAATGGTGATGTGGGAGTGTTGACACGTCATGGTTGGCGCATGGTGGTGAGCTCGCGTTATGCCATTACGGTGGTGACGTGATCGGGGATTGGAGCTGTGGCGTTATCGGTGGTGTCGTAGGCTCTGTGCTGGGCAGTGTGGCTGAGGAGAAGCTTCATCGACGTTGCATGAAGGGCAAGGTAAGCCTGTACTTCGTCTTCTCCGGTGAAGGGTTGTTGTCATGTTTTAGCTAACCAGAGATAACCAGTGCTTTAACCGGGCCTGTAAATTGATTAAAAACAGAATGCATTATTGTTACTTGTCGTTGAAGAAAGTAATGCGTTGGTTTTGTTAATAAGTTAAGCCGCGAGTGGGTTAGTGGAATAATTCTACGAAGTCATGTTAATTGATCCAAGTGAAACAAATTAAACCGGTGATCTTAATTTCAGTAAAACCAAGTCGAATTGTTATGTTGGTGAAGACGTGTTACAGAAGTAATCAGCTTGGGTTGTTCGAATTAATAACTCGTGGGATTTTGTAATTAATTTGGACCAGGGTTTTATTCATGTTTGGTTTAAGGCGGTTTAGGTGATGGAGTTGGGTTGGTTTAAATCATTTAACCGGATTTAATTATTTAAATCAAATCAAGACCATGGGTCGGTTAGGTTAAGTGATTAATCATAGATCAATTTTTGGGATACTAATTATGGATTATGTTTTACTGGTTTATCTTAACCATGGCAGTTCAAATTCGTTATTGAGCCGGTTTCTGCGGTTGCTAGTTTCGATCGAGAAGTCAACCGTTTGGCTAAGGTGAATGCATGACCGTAGAATTAATTCTGGAATAGTGAATAGATTAAAATGTTTTTCTGTGTAGACTAGTGGATGAGAGTCATAACATGTTATTGATTAGATGTTGGTATGATTTATATATTTTTGTATTGCATATTTCAGTGAATTAAATCTATGTTTGTGCATAAGGACTGCTCCATTCAGTATTTGGTTTTTCCAAATGCTGATGCATCATTGTTTGTTGATGCATGTAAAATAAAAGGGTGATCGTACAATCATGGCGAAGAGAGGAGGATGATTTAGGACTCGGTTCTGTGAAGTTTTGATTGTTGAATTTTATGGCTAATTTCTGAATATTAAATTAATGATGGTTTACTATGGTTAATCTACATTAATGGAATGAAATGATGATTTTGGTAAATTGTAGAATTTAATTAGAATTAACTGATATTAATATGTATTGGCATATTATTATCTGGTTTAAGAAAAATGGGTGCGGTCGTTTTACTTATGAAAGAAGACAAAATAGACCAAACATATGTTTTTCCAGTCCCTCCAGAACCATACAAAAAGAAAACACCTCCTGTGCGTTTAGTAACAGCTTTAGAAATTCGATTATAAGCATATAACTACTCAGAATTTAATGTAGGCAACTGTTTCGTACATGCATCACGCTCCTTGACATGGTCATAACTCCGTTCATCAGCTAACAAACTATTTCGACGCACATCAACGATATTCTCATCTGGATATGGCATCCCATTATAACTCTTCAAAGTACTATCGTTGACTCGCAACAATGTTTCCAAAATACGAAGGGTTAAGTTCTGCAGTTGCACATCTGTGAGATTGTTTACTACAAAAACCACGACCAAAATTGAGTTGGACAACAAATAACAAATTAATAATCAAAGAATGAATATTATAAATAGAATTAATACTTTATAAACAACTATAATGATAGAAATAATAATGTTAACCAGTATTTTGCTATAAACGTAACTAACCTTGTTTACCGTTTGCATTTAGTTGCGATGAAACGACTCCTTGAGATATAAGCTTTCAAGTAGCGACCCATACCTTATTTGGATCAACAATATTATTTGATAACAAAAGTAACACAAACAATTTTATCAACTGATCACCCACACTCCACACACTGGCCTCAACAATAGCATCTATATACTCATCGTCAGCAAGCAATCCGAGAGCATCGCAAGCCTGTTGATACGTTTCATATAAAACATCTTTAACAATTTTAAGATGATCATAGGACGTACCACCAGGGACATTATTGAGAATGATCCTCAAATAATACTTATCACCAGAAGCTGGAGTCACATACATCAACTGTCCAATCGAAAACCTCTTGTCCATTCTCTTTTGGTCCATATTTTATTTTGCTTATTCCAGACGAACAAATTTGGAAAATCAGCAAACGTAAGATTCCTTCCGTCAGGTTATTTCTATTATAATCCATCCAAGCCAAAAACACTGTATGTCCAATAGATGGTCTTTTGACAACCTCACAAGCCGATGAATTTGCTTCGTAGTAAACAACTTCTTCGTTTTCAAGATGAAAGTAGAGCGCCAAGACAGGCCTAGTTCGATATTGCGTAGCAAAACCAAGAATTCTCCAAGTTGCTTCCCATGCTGATATATACCTATAAATCAAAATATATAAAACATATACTATTTATTAAATTGATTACTTCTAAAGTTATAAATATATTTACCTCGCCATAAATATACAGAATAAAACACGAATCATATTACATATCTACACATGAAATAATGTTTTATTTCATCGAAAACCTCTTCACACTCAGCATTCTTCGTCAAGCTAGCACGAACATAATCATGGCCTTTACTAAAATACTTGAAAGGGTATTTGATAGATTGCATCTGGTTACACCATTCGATATTGATATGAGCACGATAACGTAGTGATAGTTTCAAATTATACGGAACAATATAACGATTATCACAACGAAATCCTCTTTTCTCAACATATCGTCCATTGTGTCTTCTTCTATAAATAGGATAACCATCATCATCAATAATCGTATCAGCAGAGATTGCCCTAGGATAATATTTAGAACATTTACCATCTTTCATACAAGGACTATCTCTATTAACAACGCCCATGGACCATATGACCGCCTACAATTTCATATAGATAGGGGTCTATATCACGATCAGGAATCTCGGCACTAATAACTCTATCTATATCTGTAGTAGTCGGCAATTTTGACCCGGGTGCAAGAATAAGAACCATATAGTTGGGCTGTCTATTGATGCAAGAAAATAAGGTGATCTCTTATGCATCTAGAAAATTGCGTAAGCATGAGGTCAACTATCCTACACATGACCTTGAGTTGGCTGCTGTAGTTTTTGTACTTAAGTTGTGGCGTCAATACCTATATGGAGAAAATGTGCAAATATCCATAGATCACAAGAGTCTAAAGTATTTATTCTCACAGAAGAAGTTGAATCTTAGATAGAGTAGATGGATTGAATTGCTAAGTGACTATGACTGTGAGATTCTATATCACCCAGGAAAGGCTAACGTGGTTGCTGATGCCTTGAGTAAAAAGAAAGTTATAGGCATCTCTTAGATCACAATGGAACATAGTAGAGCAGATGAGTCAGTTTCACATTTATATCCGGGAGGGAAAACCAGGATTTCTAGCCACATTGGGTATTCAATCAGATTTATTAGTACGCATTCGTGATGCTCAGAGGCAAGATGGTAAATTGGGTCCTATTTGCGAGAAACCTGAGGAATTCAGCCAACTGGGGTATAAGCTTAGAGACAATGGAGTGTTATCGTTCAATGGCAGAGTTTGTGTACCTAAGGTGCCTATGATATTGGAGGAGATTTTGCAAGAAGGACATCAATCTGGGTATACAGTCCATCAAACTCTTAAGCCCTTTTATCACTGGAATGGTATGAAAGGTGATATTGCAGATTTTGTATCAAAATGTTTGGTATGCCAGCAAGTAAAAATTGAGCATCAGAAGCCTAGTGGTAAACTGCAACCTTTACCTATTCCAGAGGGGAAATGGGATAAAGTTTCTATGGATTTTGTCACAGGACTTCCAAGGTCGCAGAAAGGAAATGCTCAATTTGGTTAATAGTAGACCGACTTACTAAATCAACTCACTTTCTACCAGTAAAGAAGACATTCTCTTCAGTCCAACTAGCAGAGATATATGTGGAAGAAATTGTGAGGTTGCATGGTGTCCCGAGTAGCATTGTCTCAGATCGTGATCCAAAATTTACTTCACATTTTTGGGATAGCTTGCATCAGGCATTGGGTACGCAACTACATTTTAGTACTGCTTATAATCCTCAGACGGATGGACAGTCTAAGAGAACTATACAAACACTAGAGGATATATTGAGATCATGTGTTTTGGATAGCCACCAATCATGGGAGAAGTCGTTGCCATTGATTGAGTTTGCTTATAATAATAGTTTTCATGCGAGTATTGGTATGGCACCATACGAGGCTTTGTATGGTAGGCCATGTCGTACACCTCTATGTTGGGCAGAAGCAGGAGAAACTATTGGTATTGGTCCTGAGTTAATCTTGGAAACCACTAAAAATTTGAGGTTGATCAGAGGTAGGATGAAAGCTGCTCAAGACCGTCAAAAAAGTTATGCAGATCGTCGAAGGCGTGATCAAGTGTTTATTAAAGTTCAACCTATGAAAGGCAAGTTTCGATTTGTACAGTCAGGAAAGTTACTTTATTAGCCCTTTTATGATTATCGAGCGTGTTGGAAGTGTAGCTTATCGCTTAGAATTACCTCCAGAGTTGTGGCATGTTCATAAAGTTTTTCACGTATCGATGTTGAGGAAGTATCATCATGATCCATCTCATGTTGTGAACTTTGAACCATTAGAAACTCAAGAAGACATGAGTTATGAAGAGGAGCCCAATCAGATATTATAGACTAGGGTGAAAGAACTCAGGAGAAAAACTATTCCCCTTGTAAAGATCCTTTGGACGAATCATGGAACCCAGGAAGCAACATGAGAGTTGGAGTCTGTGATGAAAAATAAATATCCCCACCTATCTCAGGTAAATCTGTGAATTCGAGGACGAATTCTTTTTTAAGGGAGGTGGAATTGTAACGCCCAGAATTAAAAGAAAATGAGGAATCATATTTTGGGTTAAATTGATCGTTTTTGAACTGTCTTACTTCAGGGGAATTTCTGAGTAATTCAAAAGTCTGGAGCAGAATCTGTAAATAGAGAAGTCTAGGGACTAACGTGCAAAAACGGGAAAAAGAGTGCAACTCGATTTCATCCATTCCGAAATCAGAGGGATTGTTTTTGGCAATTCGAATCTTCATCCTGCAACCCTAATACCACATATATATATGCGTTTTGAAGCCCCAAAGATTTAAAAGCCGTTTCTCTTGTCAATTTGAGTTTTTTGGTGAGTTTTCGAAACCACCCTTCTTCATCATCTCCGATTTGAATAATTTTTGGGCAACTTGTGACCAGATTTTGTTGTGATCTAGGTTCATTGTGCTTTAGTTCTGGGTTGTTTTCAGCTTTGGTAGAAGAGTTTGGTAAGCTTCATCTTCTTCCTTCTTCAATTTTTCTCCATGGATGTGAGCTTCAAGCTCTTTAATGGTGGAATTCTTTTAAGGAAGAATTAGAAATTTATCTATACCTTGTTAGAAATCCCTCGTCCATACGAATCCAACGCCACTGAGATCTCATCAAACGGAAGTCGAAATTGATCAGAATCTGATTGGTAAATATCTCAATTTTGTTGTTTCATAATCAAATCGAGATATTTTTAGACCGGTTCTTAAGGTTCTGAGACCGGTTTAGGGTTGAAATGGATATAAATAATACTCCCCTGAAATCAGATTTTGAATCGGTTGAATTTTGATTTTAAACCAATATGAATTCGGACCTGTTCGGCTACCTTTAAACCAGTTTTTACAAATCTTATACCTGATTAAGATGGTATTTCAAATTATCTTTCGAATGCTATGTTGTACATATTTTTCTGATCAACGGTTGAATTTAGGTGAATTGATTGGTGATTTGGGAGGTGTGTAGAATTGCTGTTAACCACTTGTTTGATCTGAAAATCTTCTCTAGGTGAGTTCTAACTCCCTTTTAGTTGTTATACAAATATATGATATTATATGTATGAAAAGAATTAATTAATTTAAATCAGTTGAATGATAAGTTGTAAAAATCGATTTGTTTGTTTAGATAATTAATGTGAACATGATTTTTGATAATAAGTTATGTTGTTTTGTTTTGAAATAAAATATGATATTCTGTTAAGACCGCTATCAGCATGCATTCTGATTTAGCTAGCTCTTTGAGCAAATCTACGACGGCCGGCATCGTCAACAGATGTATTCTGTATTCTGTTAGTCTGTTAGTGGTATTGAGGTCTGTTAATGCCGTATACCGTACTTTCTTATCACCTTGTTAGGGGCCAGCATCCCTATCGAGTATATTATGTATATATTCTGTTAGTATATGGTTTGGATCGACCAATGTTGGGGTGGTACCATTCCGACATTGCATTGCTAGATACCTGGTCATTCTGTTATAGTGTTATTATTCTGTCTGATGATACTATTATGTTTTGAGGATTTGGTTATGTATTTTGTTAGAATAAGTTATAATGTGATTTACTTATCTAAAATTAATTTAAAAAAAAAATAAAAAATTATATATGTTGGTACCAATACGTGAACATTATTCTGTATGGGATCAGACCGTGTTCGTACTTGTTCATCGGGTTTGTAGTCTCATTGGGAGATTATTCGCTCACATAAGTTCTGATTCGGTGCAGAGGGCATTGAGGAGGAGCCGCGTGCAGCCGAGGTTTAGAGTTTGCTTTTTGGTCGTAGAGCGAGACTTGGTAGATTTTCCAAAGTTTGATTTGTTTTGTTTTTGAGATTTGGAGTTTTAAGAGATTTCAAACTTTATACATTATGGAAGTTTTAGTATTTTATTATATTATTTTTAGTAATACTTCAAAAATTCTTTTATATTTTCCGAATGTTACGGACATAGACCTAAAATCAAGGAAAAAAACAAAGAAATTAGAATCCTCAACGAAAATTATGAATCATAGAAATATGTCTAAAATAAAACATTAATCAAAGACAATCAATGAAGAATGGCAATACACGGAAACATATGACAAAATAAATGATTCATCAAGATCATAATCAGACAAAAATATCATTAGCAATACTTCATAAACCCAAAACCTTAAAATTACAAACTGAGACGAAGTTAACTTTGAACTCAATATTAATAAAGTGAGGATGAGAATAATTAGGTTAAATCATAAACCGCCTAAACTGTAAAATTGGGTTTTTAATCATATACCACTTGACCTTAAATATTGAGCTTTAGGGCATCTCCAACCCACCTCCATTTTTACCTTAAAACTCCATTTTGGAGAAAAATCATCTCCAACCCACCTCCATTTTCACTTCCAAAATGGAGATCTCCATATTTTCCTCCATATTTGGAGATCTCCATTTTGGAGGTGAACTTTTTTATTTATAAATCAGTCCTTTAAGTTTAATATTTTTTAGTTTTTATACTTAATAAAATTACAAAATATTACATTAGCATAATAACATAAATAACTCCTTCTTGAATAAAAGAATATGCAGTGTGTTGCCATTAAATGTCACACAAATTAATAATGTCATGTGATTAGAGTATAGTTAAGTTGAGATTTGCTTTTTTTACTTATTTTTTTGTTACAATAAAAGCTTTTGTTAAATTAGAAAAATACAATAATGATAACATTAAAAAATACATAAAGATTAAAAAGTATTCAAAATAAAAACTACAAAGAAAATTAAAACATAACAAAAACTAGTAATTTAAAATTTTGGTAAACCACTTCCAGATCCACCAAGATCATTAAAATATTGTCCAAACATAGCAGTTGACTGGAGACTAATCTTTTCAAAATGGAGTTAACTAGTATAATTTTAATCTTTTGTTAAAAGACAATAATACGTTTTTTATTTTACTCACATTTTTAAATATAAATTAAATAAGTTAATTACATATAAGGAAATAAAAAATAATTTTATAAAAAATATCTAATTCTCAGAAACAAGAATGATTTGCTCCATACTAGTATGAATTTGGAGAAAGAGTCAATAAGAGGTTTAAGTAGAATGTATATCTAAATGAATTAGAGAAAATATAACATGAAAAAAAAAAAAAAATAACTTTTGAATGAAGGTGGAACTGAATGAATGATTATGGAGGAAGAAGAAAGAGGCTGATAAAAAACCTTAAAAATCATTCTGCAAGTTACTCTATTTTAAGAATATTTTCACTTAATTCCGTCATTAATTAGGTAAAACTTAGGAAATATCTGCGATATCATTGTATGATATCTGCGACTACAAATCTAAGGTATCATAGATACCTAAAATCTGTCATTCTAAATCTACGGCCGCTAAAAAGATTATTCTAGTAAGAAAATAATGTGCGGTCAAGTGAATTCACAAATCTGCCATAACTAATATCAGAATTCATAAATCTTCTGTAAACTGAAATGTAATATGCGGCAACTAAAAGGTTAATCTAGCAATTAATATTTTGACAGTTTTGTACTAAAATCTACGGCCACTACTAAATCCAACACAACTCTTCAACAACTAAAAAGTGAAATCTGCGTGAAAACTAAAAATCTGCCACATATAATCTGTAGAAAAATCTTAAATCTACCGTAAAAATTATTCCTTCATGAAGAAAAGGAAAAATCTGCTACTTCATTAACAATCTCAAAAAAAAATCTGTAACAAATTTTAACAATCTGCAAGAAGAAATTAACTCTGCGATGAATTCAAAACTCTACCATCACTTATACATTTTTCTCTGCGAATTAAGAAAAATCTGCAATCAAAATCTGCAGTAACAAATTAAATCTACTATTCCCACAAATCTACCGTAACACAGAACCACATTAAATTTGCAGATTTGTAAGATTCTGGTGGCAAATTCGTAAATAAGTTCAATTTTTCCGAAAATTAATCTGATGTGGTATTAATTTATAATGACACTCTTGTAATTAAATATTTCCTAACACATGATCTCAGGGGTATTTATGTGATTAAAAAAACTCATTTAACCTTAATCTTTTCAAAGTTAAACTAGAAATTAAAATCAAAAGTAAGGTTATTCTACTAATTTTTTCTCCCTTTTTTAATGATGTCGCATGCCCAAACAGTTCCATTCAAAGCTTAATCAGTGTTCAATATAAATTAATCTCATTTTTTCATCTATTTTTTTGGTCTACTTCAAGAAAATTTAAATTTTGTAATTGGTCTCTGTATAAGTTGCTTATGGATTCCGTTTTATATATGCAGTCGAGGAATATTTGCCGTTTTGGTATAGTAAAAAGAAAATAAACAACAAGCTGTTTTATTGCACACACCAAAAAGAGAAAAAACTACACGCTGTTTCTTTGCATGAACTTAGAAACATCTGAAACCGACGTTAAAAAAAAAAATCTTAAATTAAACAGAACCAATCGAATATAGTTGTTATATCCTGGTTAGGCTTTAACACCAAATATTTCTGGTCTGTTTCTAAACCAAAATTTTGAGATTTTCGATTAAATTGAAAACTGGGAATTTTGATCTCTTCTCGTATGAAGCTGGGAATTTTCATTTTTTTTATTTTTTTTCCTCTTGGGATTTTCTATCAAAATTGTAACTTACACAAAGCTTTTCTTTGTGGTATTCTTATGCTGTTTCTAAGTTGCATAATTCAACAGCATCATATGCTGCATAGTTCCACGAGGCCTCAACATGGTGATGGTGTTGTTCATCTAATGGAAAAGATCCTCTAGGAATATTGAATCTATCATACAACAAAGAAAAAAAATTCAATCAGCAACCAAAAGAAGAAGAAAACCTGTGATTTATGCTGAGATGCACCAGATGATCCATTTATTGACGGATTTGCTTCAGGTGCAGGAACATGAAGCACTGATGTTCACTGGTTCAACAGTGGTTTGAGTGAAAATACATCTTGACATGAAGTTGAGGCATCACAGAGATCAAGGGGCCTGAGTAGCAAGATATTAGAATTGTGAAAAAGGTAGTAACCAGGAGAGATATAAATCTTAAGAAAAACAAAACTTAGGTGAGGATACATGAGAAGAGCCATAACTTGAAAACTGTGAACTGGTACTATCTGCTTGGGATCCCGACCATCATTCTTGAAGATAGAAAACACCACAGAAAACATACAGAAACAGCAAGGAGAAACGGAATCAGGGTCTTATTATATAAAGACGAATGATTCAAAGTTAGTAACTTGCCTGATCGTGTCATGTGTCAAATAAAACGATAAAATTTTGACTGGTTTTAGTTAAATAAAACTATAGATTATCATTAAAAATAAAGAATATTAAAAAAAGAAATACAATTCTATAAAATTAAAAAATAAGTAAAAGTTAATTTATTATTAGTAAAAAGAAATTCAATATTCAATAAATATCCTGTTAGAATTATAAATAACATGATGATGATACGTGTCGGTTGATCGACTTTATTCTGACATGTGTAAAAACAATTTTGTTATTATTTTTTCTTAATCAAAAATTAAAAACTAGAAAAAAAGAAAATTAAATACATGATCAAATATGTATTTTCAACTCTCTTTTTTCTAGTATATATGTTAAGTTTTGTTGTTTAATTTTCAATAAAATTTGAACTTTTATTTCTAGGATATATTTTCACAAAACTTCTAATAAATTAAACGATGAAAACTGATTGAATATAATAAAACCAAATTTATTATACTAATTGGTTGTGTTAGGGAAGGAGCATCAAACATCAATCATAGTGAGCTAAATACATAAAAACGTGACATCAAGAATGTCAAGAGCTGATCTCATGTATCAAATATTAGGAGTATTGAAATGAGATTCAAAATATATATTAATAAATTATGTGTGATTCTTTGATACAGTTTTCATATAACTGATACAAGATAACATATTGGTTCGAAAATTGCATAGTATTTTAGGTTCTTAGAAAACATTTATAGAAGACAATCTAAGGGAATGAATAACAAAGTGTGTGAGAATAACAACTCACGCTAATTTAAAGTTGGTTAAATCCTCAGTCAAAGGATTCAAAGCGAGTCGAGTTCCGTGAGTTGATGAAATAGACATTTCACCTATATATATTAGTGACAAAATAGCTATTAGTTTGATAGTCTAATAATACATATGTAAGAGGCATTTGAATTAGAACTAACCTCCATATTTCTCTAACCAACCAAACCTAATAACACAAATGATCATATCATCATCGCAAGCATTCCAGGCATTGTAGAACTTGAAAGCTAATTCCCCAGTGAAAGTAGCCTGTATACGAATATTCCTACAATAAAACATATATGCCGTAAAAAAAACGTGGGAATAAGAACTCAATAGTGTTAAATATAATTTTAAACCTTGAATCACAAAGTTCAATTGTGATGGCTCTGCACAGTGAACCAGATAGCAACTCATCATCTTCTTTTATCCATTCGATACTCTTTTGAATGTCATGAGTGGGTCGTTTTTGTCCATGATTGTAATGAATGTTGTAAAACTCATTATCCTCATCGCACTCACTAATGTAATCTCTATCACTGACATACTGATCATCTTCCTCAGTGTAGTAGTCTACATAAGCTTCATCACCATATCCGTGGTCCTCATCATCTTCTGTCACGTTTTTGTCTTCATCAGATTTATGGGATGCTATTTCGGTTACATAAATGTCTTCAGACCCATTTTCACTTTCCTCATAACCGCTGTATAATTCTTACAATCTTCTTCATCGTAATTATCATCTTCTTCATCAGATCGTTTTTCTATCTCGCCAACGGAACCATCAAACGAAGCAAGCTGAGACACATTTATAACCTCACCAATAACATCTATAAAACAAATTTTCAAATATAAACATTGTTAAAATATGTAACTGTATTTTTAAAAAATATTACAATGACAATATTTTACCCATCAAGTATTTTTCGTCTTTATCCTCACGCCACATATCTTCGAACTCCACAAATTCAAAAAACTCCAAGCTTGATATGGAATTTACTTTTGTAATATTTGTTGAAATCAAAAAGAATAATCTATAGGGATGTTTGCTCGCGCTTGGATAAGTTGTTTGAGCGATCAATTTGAATGTATGGATTTCATACGAAACAGATTCTAGGATTTGGTTAGCAAATACATCTACTAAAGATCCCATAATGGATGCTTGAATCTTGGTCCCCAACGTTATATATAGATATCTTATATTAAAGTAATGTTTGAACGCAATAATTAATTGACATTAGAAAAATATATGTTTAAAATATAGAATAAATCACATACATATTCATCCACGAGAATTATGTTGACAACCTTTTCTTTTTCCTACGGATTCTTTATCCAGATTGCTAAGACCTTGGCTCTGATTAGCCATTCATCAGCTGCTGGTCGTAATCCAGAGATGGAGCATTGTTTTGGAACCATCTCTCAAGAACTTGTACTAATGCTGCCAAACCTAAAAAACTGAATATATATATATATATATATATATATATATATGGTACACAAATATAGATATTACATTTATAATTTTGTAAATATAGAAATTCGAGATTATTTTTTTTACATTTTTGTGATTCTAGTTGATTCATTATTTTAAATTATAATATCGTAATTTTTATATATATTATTTGATAAGGATATATTGGGTTTGAACGGTTTATTAAAAAGAGTATATTTAAATAATCAAACAGAACATTTAAGTTAATAGAATGATGAACACCATTCAGAACTTTAAAATTTTTTCTTTTAAAAAACATCATGAACCGAAATCTAAATTCATCAAAGTATTAAATCATCATGAACATCTCTGAAATAAGTGATATCAATAGTACATTGAAATCATCTCACTCGATGTAAAAGGTATTAGCCCTGTATTTCATCCTGCAATTAAATATCGAGGATCAGGACTGATGTGTCTATGGAAGATGAGGATTACAATATATAGCAGCATTAAAATAATTTGATCAATTATTAAAACTATAAGCTTACAGATTTTTGAAGTGACGTGTATATGGAATATCAGGATTCACCAACACATCAGTAACATTCCCCAAGGATTGTATACTCGGTGTACCTACATAAAGCAACTACAATTCATCAAAGGCATACCAAATTTAGTATCATTAAGGATCAATATAAGCAATGAACTTTTAAATACCTCGGCACTTATTTATGTACCATCCTCTGAAAGCACATACAACACCCACGCCTCCTGCTTCATTCAACTTATCATGGAATTCTTCAGCAATTTTGCCAATAGCAGCACACTCTAAAACTCGACGCCTAAACAACCAAACAGATTATTCATATTAAAACATATGATATATGAGGGATTAATATGAAGATAACATGGAATAGATTACAAACTCTGAATCCTGTATCTCAAGCAATAGAAACACATAAACGCATAAAAAAGTTTGTGGAGGTGAAGCATGCATTTGGTTTGAGTTTAAATCAATAGAAGAAGATGTCTATTGTTTAAAAATTGGGAAGAGTAAGAGACATGAAAGATGATGCATGCGATATATTTTTGTCAAACATCAAATCCACAAATTGTTTTTAGAGAAGACAAAGCATTGATAAGAACAAAAATATTTGTTTTTTATTTAGGGTGATGGACCGATCATTAGGGCTCGTATTTCTCTAATCGATTAGGCCTGTGTGCTTTGTGTTTTTTTGTTGTTGTGTGTATTTTTAGTTTTGAGTCTATAAAGATGTAGACTCTTCTCTGAAAAATAAGGCTATCTGCAGGCACATTAGTTTCAAGACCTATATCCCACATATAAAATATATATAGATGAATCCATATAATAATAGATTAGAAGGTCATAAGATAATATAAATTTCGAATCTTTTTTTAAAAAATTGAAAATAATCCAAAATAAATGAGATATGAATTGGAATTCGATGTTGTTATGCTAAACTCAATAAAATAAATAATCAAAGTAAAGATGTAACTATTTAAATAATGCTCAGAAACAAAAACTTTATAAAATCAATTATCCAAGGTGGTGGTTCTTCTTTGGTTTTATAGCAGTTCTCATGTCGATGGCTTCAGGACAATCCAGATTTATAATAACCTTCGTACAGGTGAATGTTGTGGTAGCCGTCCAAGATCCTACAAATAAATATATAAACATAAGTTATTAGACTTTAATGACCTATAACTAATTTATAATATGTAACTAATTAAAAATCAACCTAATATTAATATACCTGCGGTTACTTCTAATCGTGCGAATCTCAGAATATACCTGCGGTTACTCAGAAGATTGTCTCCAATATCAAAAAAATCTTGTGCATAATCGCTTGGTAGCCGACAAGCCAAACGATCATCCCTGGATTAAAATAATATATTTCATTGATTATACATATTAAGAACTTATCAAAACATTACATAAATATAGTGGTTGGCATACTCTTTGTCCTCAAGCTCAAAAGATATTTCATCCCAAACATGAGTAGGAGGCCCTTCGCCTAGATCATTACCAACACATGCAACATGCCCTATGATATCTAGTGTAAATCAATAATTATTAGTCTGATCCCGTAAGTATATATGTATAAATAGTCATATCTATTAAATGAAATATACAATAAGTAAACAAATTATTACCAACACAATAAGCGGTGTCTAGAAGACCTCCTTTTATATCTTCAAAAGATACGAAAGAGTAATAATTATCTAATGTTGCCGGTGTGCTTTTCCTTACAATGGTAGTTGATTGCCATCTTATAAAAAAACGATGCGGAACAGGCCTGAAAGAACCAGAAGCAATTGATAGCTTAAATCCTGAGATAGTGATCCGTGCATCTTCTGTTATTTTTCTGTAAAACCTGTCAATGAATTCTTCATCCATAGTAGCTTGTATTTTAGTACCCTACAATAAAATCGATAATATATATTTTTTTAATAGTTATCAATCATAACTCGACAAAATTGGGTTAAATTTACTTGGCTGTCAACTAATATCAGCTCAACTGTGTTATATCCCCCGTAAGTCCCATTAAATTTTCTGAGGACTTTGACACGAAATTTCCATTCATGAACGTATGGATTCAAAGCTGAGACATCTATGCATGTAACTTTTTTTTTGAATGAGTTTCTGATGGCATTAGCTATAAGATGAGCCATCACAAAGATAGTATAATTAACAACTCTAGGCTTTTGATATTTATAGAGATAAAGAGATTAGAACGGTTGATAATCTAGGTTATCAATATTTATAGATGTTAGTAAAAAGATAACTCGGTGTTATGTATATAAATTTTCCAGTTATTTTTAAATAAATCATAAACCAATGATTATCTTAAGATTCTGTTTTTGCTTTTAAACTAATAAACCTAACAAACATAATAAGATTATAGTATTTTTTTATAGAGATTTTTATGAATTTAACCTAATCAATATGGCATCCAAATAAAATAGGATATAATAATTTTACATATTGGAATTATCTCGATTATTTCCTTGTTCTTTACATAAGATAAGTTCAAAAGATGAGACGGTTTGGTATATGTTCCTTTTAATATAAAACTAAACAGTAAATCAATTATTATTCATTTAATCTTGCAAATATTTATATTAACATTTACATGTTATAAAGTTTTACATAAATTATGGGGTTATAAGCCACATAAATAAAATAGTATATAAACATTTTTGAATTAGATTTATGGTCCAAAATATTGTTAATCTAACATAATTAATATGGCGACCCAATAGAATACAATATTGTGATTATAAAATCACGTGTATTGTTTATTTATTCTTTACATAATATAGGTTAGAAAGATAAGATGATTAGGTATATTTTCTATTACTGTAATCTTGTAAATATCTATATTAACATTTATATGTTTCATAATTTTACATAAATTACAGGATTATAAGTTGACCAAATAAAATATTATATAAAGATTATCCAATTTTAAAATATTAGTATTGTTTACATTTTTTCACTCAATATTAATAAATATTCTAGTTAAATAAATAATCTAGTCATGATGTCTTAACTTCGGAAAACTTATAAAGCATATGTGAAAACATAATTTAATGCGAAGATCAACATTGTATGTTGAAATATAGAATATATCAAGTTCAAAAGATAAAGCTAAATTCAGAAAGCATAGGTTATGGTTCAAACTATTACATAGTGACCATTAGAAGCAGAACAAAAATAAGAAACTTGAATAATTATACATATAGACAGATTCAAGCAAGTGAGCAACCGGTAACAAAATAGACACTCTATTCCATTAGATCGTCACCAGTTCCAGCTTCACGGTTCTCAGTTCTGTCATAGAATGCGAAATTAGTTATAAGCAAACAAAATATGATCAGAAATAAGAATTCAAACGTGTCAAACACTTACAAGTCTAACATCTCGACGACATCTGGAATAGTTTTTGGATTGAATAGAACCTTAGAGACAGGTGGGTGACTATAAACCCTAACATGAGAACCAATCAAGGGTTCAATGTGCTTCCAGCGAAGAACACACACAATCGTTTCATTAGAAGAGACGGAGTCTTTATAACCATTACTAAAATCGATTACGTCCTCACCATACGCCTCACACTTAATGCGGCAGCCCCTAGGTTAAACTAGTTTAGTAATGGAGTCGGTTATAATAACAGTCACAATACACATAAGCAAGTAAGATGATAATCAATATCTTACTCTTTATCCTTTAAGGTGAATGATAAGCGATAGCCACCGACGTCTTTTGACTGAGGATCAACATGAGTAAGCTCAGAAGCTTTGACAACATAGCCGATCAAATCTAAATCAAAAAAGAATCAAAGTTATTAGGTTATGACGCCATATGATTTTTTTATTCAAACAAAACATTGAAATTGACAATAAAAAAACTCACCAAAAAGATAGCTACGATCAATAGTCCCATTGACCAAAGCACATAAAGGAGTAAAGGATGCATAGGAGCAGTCATCAATCAGTCCACAATCTTTCACAATAGTGTCATCGAGAAAACTAATCTTGAAAATACTCTTAGTTAGCTTCCTTGGTCCATTGTTTAGAAACACTCTAAATTTCATAATAGTATACCAACGATCCTCTTCTAGGAACTCCAAACAATAATTGCTACAAGATTTGCTAACCAAAGCTTCAACTTTCTCACCCTTTTAAAAAAATAGACAAAGATAAATCCAAATTAAAATACACACAAACAATAATAATCATAAGCACGAAATAAGTTATGTTCAATCAATAGTAGTACAAAATCAAAGCAAATCAGATCGATGGCTGAACCATTAACTAAAAAAACCTATATTTCAAACCATATAAAACTGACTCGTATTAGAATAAAGTTTCAACATTATTCAGCACTGGAAATCATATTTAACAATTAGGTAAACATAACTATTGATGAGATCAATTTGACCATTTTATAGAGGATAATCTAAATATAGATTAGAAAGTACCTTCTCATCTACAAGAATAAGACCCAACGATTTGTCAGACGGGACGGCTGAATCTTGGAAGATCCTCAATATCTTTATACAAACATGCCAGCCTGTGATAGAGGTGTTTAGGCGGTAGAGATCATGATAAATCTCCATTAGTTGTGTCGAAGAAGATGAGTTATAGGTTTTGAAATTTTTTTTTGCAGCTATGTATACCATTGAGTTTCAGAAACGTGGGTTGCCTCATGCACATATTTTAATTTGGATGCATCCAGATTTTAAATTTCCAAAACCAGAAGACATAGACAAAATCATTTCAGCTGAAATTCCAGATAAAAACAGAGAGCCAGAGCTTTATGAAGTTGTTAAGGAGATGATGATTCATGGACCATGTGGTGCTATCAATAATTTTTCACCGTGTATGGTTGATGGGACATGTTCTAAGTTTTATCCAAAGAAACATATAGAGCATACTAAAGTCGATAAAGAGGGGTTTCCAGTTTACAGAAGACGGAAAACAAATAACTTTGTGGAGAAGAATAGATTTAAGTGTGACAATCGATATGTTATTCCATATAACAAAAAGTTGTCATTACGCTACAGATCCCATATTAATGTGGAGTGGTGCAACCAATCAGGTTCTATCAAATACTTGTTTAAGTATATCACTAAAGGGCAGGATCGTGTTTCTGTTGTTGTTGAGCCTAATTATGATTCTACAGAACGTGGAAATAGTAAGGGAAATTCTAAGGATTATACCACAGGTCCCACATCTGAAACTGAGATCAAAGATTTTTTTGATTGCAGGTTTGTATATATTTAAACTATCATTTTATAGTTATTTTAAAAAAACTTATAAATCAATGCTCTAATCTACCTAATGTTATTTGAAAGATATGTATCTGCAGCTGAAGCAGGATGGAGGATTTTAAAAATGCCTATACATTATAGATCAATATCAGTAATGAGGTTATCTTTTCATCTACCAGGGAAGCATCTAATATTTTTTAAGGGTGATGATGAAGTACAAGATGTTTTGAATAAGTCTGGTGTTACAGAATTCTATGTTTATGGATTGGTTTGAATTGAACAAGGTTAGTGCTTTAGCAAGAGAGCTAACATATGTTCAGATTCCTGAATATTTTACTTGGGATGGGAAAGAGAGACAGTTTAATAAACGGAAACAACCAGGGTCTACTATTGGAAGAATCAACTATGTTCCACTTAAGATAGAAGAAGGATATTATGAAAGAGTACTCCTTAATCATCAAAAAGGTCCTAGAAGTTTTGATGAACTCAGAACTGTTAATGGAGTGATCTATGGAAAATACAAAGAAGTGTGTTATGCTCTAGGTTTGCTTGACAATGACCAAGAGGATATAGATGACATAGGAAGGACAAGTTTTTGGAGTTCGGGAAATTAAATACGTCGTTTGTTCGTTGTCATGCTTATATCTGCGAGTTTATCACAACCAGAAGTAGTTTGGGGAAAAACATGGGAAGCTCTTTCAGAAGACACGGAAAATCAAAGAAGATCATATTATAACCGGCCAGGTAATTAAATTTTCTATTATTTTAGATCCTATGGCAATTGATAAAACTATTATTAATTTGTTTCTGTGTGTGTTTTAACAATATTATGCAGACCTAATTCTATCTGATGAAGATAAAAAGTTTTATGCACTCGGAGATATCGATAGAATGTTAAGAAGCAATGGAAGTTCTCTATCAGCTTTTGAAAATATGCCTCAAGTACCTTCAGAGATTGATGATGAGGAAAATGTGTTGATACTTGATGAAAAAAACTATGATCGTGATGCTTTGAAAGTTGACCTCGATAAATGGCTAAAAATGATGACTGATGAACAGATGAAAATCTATGATGAAATCATTAAAGCAGTTGATGATAACACTGGTGGTTTATTCTTTGTTTATAGGTTTGGTGGAACTGGGAAAACATTTGTTTATGGAACTCTTTCAGCAAAACTACGCTCTGAAGGTAAAATTGTGCTCAACGTAGCTTCCAGTGGTATTGCTTCTTTACTGTTACCAGGTGGTAGGACAGCACATTCTAGATTTGGTATTCCTCTAAACCCTGATGAGAGTTTGTGTGTTCGATGAAACCTGGCTTGGACCAAGCCAATTTAGTCAAACAAGATTCTTTAATTATTTGGGATGAAGCTCCTATGATGAGCAAGCATTGTTTTGAATCTTTGGATAGAAGTTTGTCAGATATTATTAGAGGTGCCGGAAAAAAACCTTTTGGTGGAAAAGTTGTTGTATTAGGAGGTGATTTCAGACAGGTACTACCCGTTATAAATGGTGGTAGTAGAGCAGAAATAGTTATGTCTTCATTAAATTCATCTTATCTTGGCCAGAGTTTAAAGTTTTGAAGCTGACAAAGAATATGTGACTATTTTCTAAGACATTGAGCCCTACCGATGCAAAGGAAATCAAAGAATTTTCACAGTGGATTCTAGCAGTTGGTGAAGGAAGAATATCACAGCCAAATGATGGAGAAGTTATGATAGATATTCCTGAGGTGTTACTAATTACTGAGGCAAACGATCCAATTGCAACAATAAGTGCTGAGGTTTATGGAGATCCTAAATTGTTGAATTTAGAAAAGGATCCTGAATTCTTTCAAGAAAGAGCAATTTTATGTCCAACGAATGAAGATGTAAACATGATCAACGAGTATATGCTTAATCAACTAGAAGGTTAGTATATTTTTATTGATTAAATTTTTAATGTTTTGCTATTAAGATCTGTCTTTACTGGATAAAATTATCTTATTATATGTAGGTGAGGAAAGAGTTTATCTAAGTTCAGATTCTATTGACCCGTCTGATCTTGAAAAAGATAATAGTCAGCATCGTCAGAAACAGAATCAGGTTTTGACTCCAGAGTTTCTAAACAGCCTCAGGGTAAATGGTTTGCCAAATCACAGTATTACATTGAAGATTGGTTGCCTGTAATGTTACTAAGAAACATAGATCCTAAAGGAGGGCTTATGAATGGTACAAGGTTACAGATTACAAAAATGGCTGAGTTTGTTCTGGAAGCTAAGATCCTTACAGGTGCTAATATTGGTGACTTGGTATTGATTCCTAGGATATTGATAACCTCGTCAGACACAAAGCTACCTTTTAAAATGTGTAGAAGACCACTGCCATTAGCTGTTGCTTTTGCAATAACTATAAACAAAAGTCAGGGGCAATCATTAAAACACGTCGGGATCTATTTACCTAGGTCTTGCTTTTCACATGGACAACTCTATGTTGCATTCTCAAGAGTTACTTCTAAGAAAGCATTAAAGGTTTTAATAGTTGACAAAGAAAGAAAACCAACGAAACAGACGATGAATGTCGTTTTCAAAGAAGTGTTTCAAAATCTTTAAATGTTAAAGGTAACATCTCTTGATCCATGCATATTTTTTTTTAGTGTTTTAAGAGTTTACTGATTAAATTATGATTTCGTTTACATGTTTTGAGGTTGTACGAGTAAAACTTCAACTGAAGATAAAGCTGTATGTGAGGAGAAAGCTAGATGTGAAGTTGTGTTTTAAAAAAAAGCAAACATTGATCATTCTAAGTGTTTTTGTTTTAGTTTTACAATGTTTCAGTTACTTATTTAAAATGTTTCAGATACTTAAACAAGAAATTTTCGCAGACAAACCTTATGTTTTTATAACTGTGATCTGTTGCCTTTTTTATCGCTAATTTACTATGTTTAGTTCGCTACTTAATATAGATAGATATGCATTGCCAACAATTTAGTAGAAGAAAATGCAAATCTTATAAACTAAAATGTAGCAAATTAGGATTTAACTAACCTTTTAAATAGTTAAGCCAACTCCTAATTACTCCATAAATCTCTAATTGGATACTCTTTTCGTACCTGAAAAAAAGAAATAAATCGATAACATGACATATTCAAAAAAATGACAGATTTAAAAAAAAAGTAATAAGTCGGAGAAATTTAAGATGCATCAGTATCTTATCTTTTGGACCAAACGGTCAACATAACGAAGACTTGAGAACCAGAAAATTTTAGTGGACCTGCACAAATTAAAAACTAAATACTTAGATCTGTAAACATATTCATATAAGATGAATCGGATACATGAAATTAACTACAAATTCATGACGAATTGACTTCTAGGTTCAATTTAAACAAATGAAAGTAATAAGTCGGAGCAATTTAAGATGCATCAATATCTTATCTTTTGGTATTCACATTCATAAGAACGAAGACTTGAGAAGCAAGAAGCTACTGTTTCGTAGATGGAAAATTTTAGTGGACCTGCACAAATTAATAAATAAATACTTAGATCTGTAGACATATCTAATGGAGGTGAGAGGGAATTTAATGGAGAACAAAATGGAGCTGCAAAATCTAAAGAGTGAAACAGAAAAAATAGTGGAAACTACAAATGTGCATGGGCGTCATAGAAGCTGAGATAAGAAGAGTGAAGATTCATTATAAGCAATGGAAGAAAGTGGAATCATTTTGCCTGAGAGCTTTTAAGACCTTCAACTCCAATTGTTCCTGGTTGAAATTTGTTTGGAATGAATAGTATTGCCTTCGATCTATCAATTATGATATTAGGGATCATTTATTTCTTTATTGTATTTGTGAATATTGTGAACATGTTCTGCATCGCCTTAGGCAGCCTAGCTGAATTTGTTTTGGAATGGTTCATATTGATAAGTTGACTATCATCTTGATATGGTCATGCTTTCCCAATGCTCAAGCGACTGGCCATGCAATCAACAATCTTACATAACAGCATATCTATCTCTCAAGAAGCACTGTTATGTCAGATAGATAAGAATAATCGTGCTACACTTCTCTCTCGATGATACCACAAAGGCTGTCGTGGACTTCTGTTCAGATGGTTCACCTACTCATAGATTCAAACTCAATTCTATGTTGCTCCTCTTATTTTATCCTGCCTTTTAAAATTATTTTGGCGATAAAAGCTTTCACTGACCTTTAAAGCAATTGTATCCAAACTCTTATTCCTTTAGGTATATATTCACTATGAGATGGCAAAATGTTGAGAAGGGAATAATTTAATTGAAAATGCCTAGAAGTTGAAAGAGTTTGATGTGTTAATGATTCTTTTAATAATACTTAAAAAAAATGCATTGGTGTTGTACATTAATAAGTAAAACCAAATATGTCAATGAAGATGATGGTCAATGGTGGTCGTTGATCCTAATTTTAATGCAATCAAGTGGAAATCATTTGTAGGACATATTTCAAGCCATAAAGGCAGAGAACATTTTATAAAAATATTACATGTGCAAATATTACAAAGACATATTTCAAACCATAAAAACATATAACATTTGGGAAAAATGTTATTTAAATGTGAACTTACGCTAAAACGCCATTTTAATCATGAACTCTGTGGAAGGCCATTTTAAACATCAACTTTTGTTGACTTTATTTTTTATACATAAAATTTTTGTTGACCAGGCCAAACTGGACATGACGTTAAATCCGCTAACAGAGTTACTGACAAACGTTACTCTGCTCTGTTAGTGACAAAACGACGTTGTTGTCAGGCAAATTTTTAGAGTCATTTAAATCATAAACTTTCAAATTTAGGCTGTTTAAAATATAAATTTTGTAAAATAGGCCAGTTAAATCATTACTTTGTACTATATGCCATTTAAATCATCAATTTTCATTGACTAAGTTTTTTAGACATCAAATTTTGTTACTTTAGTATGATTGGAGATGCCTTAATTTAATAGCTCACCTGGAAAAAAAATCTACAAGATAACCCAATAACACAAATTAAGCGGGATGTACAATTTTAACCAAAACCCTAGAAGAGAAAAAAAGAGAAAGAAAACTTGAGATCTGCAAGAGAATGGAGGCCATACAAGGTTATGGTTGGCGAGCCAGCCGTAGAGAATGCGGACTAGAACTTTCCAATGAGAGTACTTCTTGTAGACACTCGACAGTTGCGGTATTTTCTTCCCACTTTCCTCATTTTACCACCCATATGTTGCTGAGATGACATCGTCTGAAAATTGTCCTTATATTTATGTTTCCAATCTTTCTCTCCGCTTGGTGTTGTTGGTTAAGGCGAGCTATTAAATTAAAATCCTGAAATGAAACTTAAAATTTAGGATTTTGGTTAACAGAGAGCCGTTTACAATAAACTAATGAAATTTGATGCCTAAAAAATCTAGTCAATGAAAGATGATGATTTAAATGGCTTATAGTACAAAGTTCATGTTTTTTAAATAGCCTATATTTAAAAGTTTGTGATTTAAATGACATTAAAAATTTGTCTAAAACGATTCGTTTTGGCACTAACGGAGCAGAGCAACGTCTGTCAGTAGCTCTGTTAGCGGATTTAACGTCATGTCCAGTTTGGCCGGGTCAACGAAAATTTCATGTATAAAAAATAAAATCAACGAAAATTGATGTTTAAAATGGTCTTCCAAAAATTTCATGATTAAAATGACGTTTTAGAGTAAGTTCACTATTTAAATGACATTTTTCCCTATAACATTTTATCAAAAATTACATGTGCAAACATTACAAACACACTAATTTCTAACTCTATATTAAAAATGATATATCATATTTTAATATGATTTAAACAAAAATTAATCTTCAAATCTTCAGTTTATATTAAAATTATTTTTCTAAAATTATAAATAAAAACAAATATGATTAAAATAAACCAAAATAGATTATACAATACTCTAACTATATATAAAATTGAATAAATACAAAAGTATATCAAACAAATCAATAAAAATAGACCCGCACATAGCGCGGATAAAAGACTTAGTATTAATAAATAAACAACCCTTACGATTATGTTTGCTGTAAATATTTTGTTTTTATCTTTTCTTTGTCCTAAGTAAAACTGAACTTATTTATAAACAAACCATAACTATACTTCATCTCTATTCCGTATTTAAACTTACATGGTATCAGAGCCATTTATTAGATCCTTGTGGCGATGAAGAGAGTGAGTGAGGCGTGGTGTAGAATCACAAGAGAATATGAGAAATCTGAGGCCTTAGAGCTCTTAAATGAGTGATTTGAGTGGCACAGATTATTCTCATATCTTCTCTAAGCATCACTAATCTTCTCTAAGCCACGTTTAGTTTTGATTTAAACTCAAAATCGTATTTGTTATGCTTTTAAAACCTTGGATAGATTTCTAAGTTCCATTGGACTAGAAAAGTGAAATCCATTGTAGTTCTTGCTTAAGTTTAGCGATTTGAGTCTTTCAAAACAAAGGGAACCATGCTGAATGGTACTTGATCTAATATAGATCTAAGTCACCTATTATTGGTCTTTTATTTTTGATTTTAAGATGAACCTTTAAATTCACATCCTTAGAGATTTAAAACCTTGAATGGATTCTTATTTCTCTTGAAATGAAGGAACATGAAGTTCATTGGAAGTTTTGTTTTGGATATGCGGTTAAGGTCATCTTAAAAAAACCACACACTTAAAAGATGCTTAATTTATATGAATTAGAGCATTAAAACTGGTGGTATATAACGGCTGAACCAATAGAGAGATATATTTGTTGCATCCATGGCTAGATATCTTTGGGAAAACCTTTAGAGGATATCTAGTTAGTGAACCTAGATGAATCCAATCTCTGTTTGGATCACCGTTTTGACTCAAAAGGAAGAGATCCTTGTTGTATCCATGCCTAGATATTTCTGGAAATTAAATCCTTAAGGAGATATCTAGCTAGAGAACCTTGATGAATCCAATATCCGTTTGAGTCTAGACAAATGAAATGAGAACCATGGCCGCTTTGCTTAAAAGAGTTCTAATCTTTTTGGCTGTGTTGAATCCAAATTTTGTTTGTCACATTTAAGCCTTGGACTATGTTTTCTTTATGTCGCTTATTTTAAGTCCTTGGCTCATGCTTATGTTACTTATTGGTTTTGATGTCTTTATGACATGCATGCTTCATTCTTAAACATATAAACCTTGTTATGATGAATCCGTAAGTGAACCATACTTTTTTCATTTAGAAATGAAGTCATGGTTGATCCTTAAGGAAATCACGCTTTTAATTAGTTCTTGGTAAATCTTCTTCTCTTAGTGGTGACAATGAAGAGAAACGAAATGTGGTTGTGGTGAAATACCATGAAGAAGAGAAAGAATATGAGATAATCTCTGGCATATCTTGTGGGTTTCCTATACTTACACCCATGGACGACATTGATTTCTCATTCTATTAAAGCCCATTTCTTTTTCTCTAAGTCACGGTTACTTTTAAATTAAACTCAAATATACATAAGCTTGAGATTTCAAACTTAATTGTCATTTCTCTTCTGTGTATATCGTTTAAATCACTTAAAAGAAAACCACACCTAAACATGATGAATTCATATGAATTAAAGATCTATGGTGTGGTATATCATTTTAAATTAAATGGGAAGAGAACCTTGGTAAAGCTAAACTTTTATGAGTAAGGGCATAAATCCATGATGAATCCAAATCCATTAAACCTTGGACTGCTTTTAAAGCATTCAAGTCCTTGGTTGTTTTGCTCTCTAAGGTGAAAAGATCTGTGTTCAAAATTCAGTTTGAATTCAAAAGACACCTAAGATCGTCTTTCACCCGAGTTAAAAATTATGGCTAGCTTGTTGTAAGAATGTAAGTCCATGATTGTTTTCAAAAAGATGAACATTGATCTGGGAAAATTACGTGTGAAGTCTTTCCAAACCAATCATAGTTCATCCCTTGTTTTTCAAAATAAAAGGATAAATCTTAGTCTAATTTCCTTCTTATGACTGTGAAAATTGATATGACTTTGATTTTTCTAAGCTTTGTTAAGGATAATATTTGGGTCCGAATTCTCTATCTTTATGATGTGAAAATTCCTAAGACCATTGTTAATTCCATTCTCTCAAAAGAGAGTACATTATCTTTATGGTGAAGAACCATAAGAGAAGAAATTTGTTTAACTAATCTTTGGTATAGTAGGCATGTCAATAAACAGGGAAATCGCAATATGTTGTTACAAACTATTGTTGACCCTAAGCTTAGCAACACCAACGAGGAGGACTTGTACATGAACTCACAAACCTCTTCAGATCATCAACAAAAAGGGAGTATCCTCTAACCGATTTCTTTAGTTTGAATATCCTTGAGCCTTATGAATTATTACTCTTATTTCTTCAAATTGCAAACCAATGTTTTTAACCTTCTCAATCCCCCACGGCCATTACTTACTGAATTTAAATCCTCTATGAAGGGTTTAAACAAGGAAAGCCTGGATTATACTTGGTGAGAGAAGAGTTAGTGGAGAAGTGGCACATAAAGAAGAAATGGAGTCAAGAAGTTCTTGGAGCTTGTATGTTCATGAAATGGAGAATGGAAGGTGTTGCTCCAGAAATGTTGAGAAGAAGACCCACAACATGATGACAAGAAGTCCAACTCATCACACCCATTCACCAGATCATAAACACCAAAGGCACACTCTCTAAACTCTTAGTGTTACATGTTTTCGTCTTGATTGTGTTGCATTCATTTCTCATGATTACTATCCTTAAAATTGTCATCCTAAACTTCTTAAAACCCCTCGGCCATTTCTTTAAAATTTTGTATCTCTTAATGAAGGTACAAAGGAGTAAGTGCTGTGACTATACTTCCAAGAAGTTTGGAGACAAAGAAAGAAAGGATAGCATAAGAAGAAATGAAGGGAAGAAGTGTCAGTTCATCAGAAGTTTGATGTTCGTTGATATCTTTTCAACGCTTTGTTCTTGACGATATTTGGACAAAATGAAGCTACAAGAGTTATTGTTCGTTTGGGATCAGTATGAAGTGTTTCTGGGTTTTGGTTCGCAAGTTATGCTCGGATTACCGGAGAGAAGTCCGTCTGGCGATAAATGAGGTTCTATAGAAGAAAGGATGAGCTGAGTTCTATGGTGATACCAAAGAAAGGCTTCACATCAAGTTTGGGGAATCCAAGCCGTGAAGAAGGTTTATGGACAAACTCACACCAAGTTTGTGAAGATACAAACCGTGAAGAGAAGATGCCTTGCGTTTTACGGAAGAAGACGTTAAGGAGAAAGAGGAAGAATTCCTCTGACTTGCAAGCTTAATGGGGAGTCCCGCCACTTAAGCTTGAATGGGAGAATAAAATATCAGAGACCAAGGCATGTGGTGATGAAACCTTTTTGAAGCTTGATCGTTACGAAACTTGGTGTGGTCAAAGATGGCAAGGACAGCTATGAAGCTATATATATATAAAGTCAAGAAACGGAGGCTGTATCTATAGAGGATCAGGTTAAAGCTTGGAGATTGAGAGTAAAGCAACGGAGGCGGTATCTATGGAGGATTAGGTCCAAGCTTGGAGATCAAGAGTCAAGCAATGGAGGCTGAAACAAGAGTTTGTTCAAGACAAAGAGATCTATGTGCAAGAGATCACTCGGGAATATGGGGTTCCAAAACGCGGGTTCACTCAAGCATTGGGGCTGGGCTTCTAAAATCTGTCGGAAGTCAGATATAATGAAGACTTTGGTCTAATCAGATTCTCCCAAGACCAAGTCAAAGTTGGCAATAACAGAGGAGGTTTAGCCTAAGTCGAGAAGTGAAGAGAGTGATCCAAAACTAAATTATCTTAAGCGTTAGATCTCGGGTTCAAGCTTCACTCATAGGTGGCACTCGAGGGAATTTTGGATCAAGAGAAGTCAAGTAGTACTCAGCTGATTTAGAAGATGGTACATGGAGCATCACCAGAAACCGAGGATTTAGCACAGATCAAGATCAAGTTCCATTATTAGGTTCAGCCTCTACTTGTGCATTCATCAGGAAAATACCATTTTTGGGAAGATTCTGATATGGGAAGATCAAGCTATGATGGATCTGTCTGTGGAGGGTTATACTTATGTCATCAACAAGGCCAAGAGTAAGTTTGTCAAGTCACTTGGAGTTGTCAACAAAGTGAAGCAAGGAGAAGGAAATGCCGAGTCTTACTAGCTAGAGAAGCCACATGAAGAAATCATCATCACCTCCATCTCACGAGTATGGATTCTTCCCCATGTATCCAAGGACGGACATTGAGACTTGAAGTCTAAAGCAAGCGGAAGCAAGAGTCAAGACAAGGGGAAGCCTAGAAAGCTGGTAACTGTAGAAGCTATCCTTGAATATCTGGGTACTTAAGTCTTCACGCCACTCTATCATCATCCTTGACTCGCATTCCCTAGTTCCCGTGGATGATATGCTCTTTTCCCCACATAAGATTTTGTCCCATGAGGTTTTCCTTAAGTTGGGGTTTTTACCAAGGTATCATCCATAAGAATCCAAGCTTAGCTTTCGTTCCTACGGATAAGCTTGCGGGGGAGTGTTGAACATAGACGAGTCTTGTGTCATGAAAAAGGAACAAGATCAAGGGAGACTATGAGCTTGAATGCATCAAAGGCATGATCCAAAGCGATGGAAAGAAGGAAGTGATCAGTCGGAGGTGTTTAAGAGGTTTGTGTCTGTACACATGGTACGGATCCTTACACACGGTACGGATGGTACGGATCCATACACCAATCCGTACAACCCAAAGATCATCTTGATGAAATGTGATCAGAAGTGAGAAAAAGGATTGTGCAAATCTGGGGTCAAAGAGCCGTTGTACAAAGTTTGGGCCAAAGCTTTCTTCCAGATAATGCTCATCTCTTTATCCACATGTGGGTCAATGTCTTAGTCAAGCTAGCTGTTTGCCCCTATGGTCATTGTGTAAAGAGAAAACCCTAAGGGGTTTCTCTATATAAACTCATGTATTCGCCTCCTTTGTGGCTTAAGCCCTTAGGGGCTCCAATCTTTTACTTGTTACCAAAACTTATCTTCATATTATGCTTATACTTGTTCTTTAAACTTATGCTTATGCTTAAACTTTCTACTTTACGCTTATACTTATAAACTTCATCTCTATTCCGCATTTAAACTTACAGTTTTGGCAGCCTTAGCTCCTAACTTTCTTGTTTCACTTAAAAGATCAAGTGCATATTTCCTGTGAGACAAAAATAGACCTTTCGGAGTCCTACAAACTTCAATTCCTAAGAAGTATTTGAGTTCACCAAGGTCTTTAATATCAAAAACAGATTTGAGGAAGTCTTTAGTGGTTTGTATACCTTCTTTGTCATCTCCTGAGATGATTACATCATCAACATATATGAGAATGACAACAATACCTTTTTTGCTTAGGATGGTGACCAAGGTGTGATCCACTTGGGATTTGCAAAAGCCTCTTTCCTTGAGGGTAGTACTCAGCTTATGGTACCAAGCTCTTGGTGACTGTTTGAGATCATAGATGGCCTTGCGAAGCCGTAGAACCTTGCCTGGACCAATAGTATCTTCAAGACCCGGAGGTGGTGTCATATAGACTTCATCCTCTAGTTCGCCTTGAAGAAATGCATTTTTCACGTCCATTAGCCATAGGTCCCAAGAGAGATTTGTTGCCAAAGACAACACAACACGTACCGTTCCAAAGCGTAAAGCCACGAGTCACAAGTCTTGCCTTGTGTCTTTCATTGTCCCCATTACTCAAGTACTTGATAGTGAAAATCCATCTTGAGCTCACCGGCTTCTTCCAAAAAGGTAAATCGGCTTAATCCCAAGTGTGATTCCTTTCCATAGCACCAACTTCATCCCCAACCGCATTCTTCCACACCTAAATGTCCTTGGCTTCCTCATAACTTTGTGGAATTGAATCTTGCTCTATTTTCTCAAGATATGCTTGATGATCCATAGGCAAAAGGGCGAGAGAACATACGGCTTGTATTGGATGAGCCACGGCCTTTCCATTGAAATACACCCTTGTGTTTTTCCAATGTTCTTTGGGGAAGCGTTGTCTTGTGCTTGTACGAAATGGAATCTCATCATTGTTTACACCACTTGTTTCTTCCCCATTGACTTGTTCTTCATGAGAATCTTCCTATGGTTCTCCATGAATTGTTTGTTCAACAACTGATTCTTGACTTGGTGTGATCACCACATGTTCATCAGCAATTGTTGTAGGTGCATCCGGTTCTTTGGATGCTTCTTTTGGATTATCTTTCCTTTGGGACGTCCCATTTCCAAGATGATCAAGAAGAAACGTCAAGCTTGCTGCTCTATCTGTTGTAAAATGAGATAGGTCTCGCAAGCTTTCCCAATTCTTTTGCTCATAATATCCTTGGTTTTCCATAAACTTCACATCTCTAGAGACATATATGCGTCCATGAACCGGATCATAGCACTTGTATGCCTTCTGAGTTGTAGAATAGCCTATGAACATACATCTAGTGCTCTTTACATCTAGCTTGCTCCTTATTTCACCTGGTATTAAGACAACATACACAACCAAAGACCCGTAAGTGATCTAAAGATGGTTTAGTTTTGTTAAGTACCTCAAATGGGGATGTATTTTTCAACACTCTTGTGGGAGTTCTATTGATAAGATAACATGCCGTAATCACCGCATCTCCCAAATATTTATTAGTCACATTAGTGTGAAATATCATCGATCGTGCAACCTCCATGAGATGCCAATTCTTCCTTCCGGCCACACCATTTTGTTGTGGCGTGTATGGACAACTTGTTTGATGCACAATGCCATGCTTTGCCAAGTGATCTTTAAATTTGTGACTTGTGTATTCCCCTCCATTGTCAGATCTCAACACCTTAATTTTAGAGTTAAATTGATTAGTAACATAATTTTGGAAGTTTAAGAATGCATCAAACACACGATCTTTAGATGGTAATAATGTTACCCAAGTATATTTCGATTTCTCACCAATGAATGACACAAAATACTTGTTATTATCCCTAGATACGCATGGTGAAGTCAAAACTTACGAATGTACCAAATCCAAAAATTCTCATAAATAGTTGAAGATTTCAGAAAGATAGATTTACAATGTTTTCCAAGAATACATGCTTCACAAAGCGAATGATCAAAGGAAACATTAGGCAACATTAACTCAAATGCACGAGCATGAGGATGTCCTAATATAGCATGCCACATGGCGTTTAAACTACAATCTTGAAATGAAACAGAATTAAGATTGATAGGTGTGGTTTTCTCTAGAACATAGAGATCTCCATCCGCATTTCCTACTCCAAGGACTTTCCCAGTCTTAATATCCTGAAAAAAACACTATTAGGTCCAAATATAGTGTAACATTTCAAATCATTAGTAGCTCTTTTAACCGATAATAGATTTGAGGTAAAGGTAGTGATGTGATCATGGAAGGGAATCAAATACAGCTTGAATCTGGAGAGGATATATATGGAGCTGAGGAAACATTGGTTGTACCAAGTGGACCTATGACAAGAGCCAGAGCTAAGGCGTTCCAGAATTCAATCAATGGACTACTTGCTCAACTGCAAGACTATCAAGCATCTAAGGATCAAACAGAGAACATTGGATATCAGAATATGCTGATGACAATACCTTCTCAAATGGGCTAACAAAGAGGGTGATTCATTTGTACTCTTTTTCCTAACCTTTGGTTTTGTCCCACTGGGTTTTTCCAAAAGAAAGTTTTAATGAGGCAATTGGGTCACTTTTTCACCTAAGTCCATGAGAGAATTATCAAAGTCCAAAGAAGATCTCTTGGCCCAAATAATGACACCATTTCGTGGAAGCTGAAGAGAAGAAGTGCAAGAGATATTTTCCTTTGGTTTTAAAGTCGTTTTAGTTTAATTTCAGCAATTAATATTGCTTAGATATTTTGCTTTTTTTTTGCTATTTAAGCATGTCCAAACTCTGAGTTATTCAATCAACTTTTCTTTTCAACATTTTAGAGAGAATCTCTTCTGTTCTTTGTGATCAAATCCTAGATTGGTGTGTAATATCCAGTCTGTTTTCTTGTTTCTGTTTTGGTGTGTCATATCCGAAGGATTCAAGATTGGTCTTGTCCAAGTGTGTCATATCTTGGGAGGCTACATGGTATATCAGAGACTATCCGCAATCTCTGTGTGACCATTCGATCCATCCATCTATCCATCAAAGTTTCTATCCGTTCCACCATCTCGAAAGTTTGCAATCCTTGGGTAGAATCCTATCAGGTAGGCATAAAGAAAGCTTTTGAATTCTTATAAAATAGTTTTAACTCGCCAATCCCTTTAATAGGTATATTATCACCATTGGCAATTGTATTATTTCTCTTAGCTGGTTCAATATTATTCATAAGAATTGGGTTACTAATCATATGATGAGAAGCTCCCGAATCTATGATAAGAGATTTACTAGGATTAAAGCCAAAATTCGTGTTACCGGATTCTTTTAAAGCTAAGGCACGAATGAATGACTCCAAATCGGACTTCTTGACAAAATCCTCATGAGAAGCCACATTAGATGCTCCAGCCATTGCCTATTCTCCACGTTTAGTCTCAGCTACCGGGGCAAGGTTCACCTTGAACTTGTTAGGCTTGAGGTGAGGGTTAAGAATCCATCACTTGTCCTTGGTGTGTCCTTGTAACTTCATGCTTGTAACTTCCCTTGTTAGCAATGATGAGCTCCCCTTTGCCACTAAACAAGCCGAGAGAGCCTTGTTCATTTTGGATTTGCGCACACACTTCATCAAGGCTTGGAAGCTTGTCAGCTCGGAGAAGATGATTAATGAGATCGTTAAAACCCGGGTTCAATGTTAATAATAACCCAAAGAACTTATCTTGCTCTCTCCTTTCATTAAGGATCTCTGGATCTATAGTGCTAGGTCTTAGCATCTCTAGCTCAGCCCATAATGAACGAAATATACCAAAATGCTTGGTAAACTCCAAATCTTCTTGACTTAGAATGTTGATACCCTTCTTGATTTCAAACACAAGAGTTAGGTTTGAGATATTCCCATAGACGTTCTTGAGAGTATCCCACAACTCTTTTGCCGTTTCGCAATAAGAGTAAGCTTCAAGAATGGGGCCATCAAAAGAGTATTGGAGAATGGCAAGCACGGTTTGGTCTTCTTGGAACCATTTGGCTTCCTTCTCGTCTTCATCTTCTTTGATTAGTTATTTCCCATATTCTTTAGCCATCTCCTTTGGAGCTTGAGACGCTTCAACGTGGCTCTAAAGACCACAACGACCACATATTGTGGTTTTGGTGGTTCTTGACCAGAAAAGGTAGTTGATTCCCTTGAGAATAACCAGAGTTGTTGGATTTAGTGGAAGATTATAAGAGATTCCATGAAGATTCACAAGAGATTTGATGAAGAATGAAAAACATGAATGATGAACTCGGAAGAGAATAAGAGAGAGATAATATATTACTTAGATTAGTTAAACAACAATGTCTGTTACAAGCTTTAAATAGAAAGATCCTCTAGGGTTTCTATGCGCAATTCAAAATGAGATAGTGACATGAAGGAGAGGGACATGCTCGGATCCAATGCACGATAGTGACCTTGCCTCGCCTCGGTGAAGCTTCAACCAACATGTGACTTCTTAACCAAAAATATCTTCAACGGCTACCTTGAGACTAACGGCTCCATTTCTTCATAATGGGCCATAACATCTTGGGCTCTCTCTTCTTCATCTTTACCATCTAAAGAAGACTCGGCCCTTAGATAAGTAGAACCAAGACTTTACTAATCATGGTCAATACTCCCCCTCAAGTTTAGCGATGGTGGATGAGCTAAGCTTGGAACCCATGAGCCGTCACCTCATTAAAACCTTTAGCATGAGAAAAGCCACATGGGAGAAAACTCACCCCAAGGAAAAAGAGTATGACATTTCACGGATTAGGTGAATATGATCATGGTCTTGTGAGATCCACAATTCCAAGAATACCATGAATATGGTTGCACACTTTGAGACTTGCGGCGTTAGTGAAGATGTCAGCCAACTGATCTTCACTTCTTGTATAGCATGGAAGAGTGACTCCTTCTTCAATCTTTTCTCGGAATTTGTGGTAATCAACTTCAATATGCTTTGTTCTCTCATGGAAGACGGAGTTAGTGGCAATGTGGATTGCGGCTTGATTATCACAATGCATGTTGATAGGATGATATTGATGAATTCCCAAGTCTTCAAGCAATGCTTTGAGCCATGTGAGTTCATTGGTCAGCTTTCTCATGGCTCTATACTCGGATTCAGCACTAGAGCAAGACACAACCTTTTGCTTCTTTGTCTTCCATGTAACAATATTGCCACCAATGAAGGTGCAATAGCCGGTTATAGATTTCCTATCCTTACTATCTCCGGCAGAATCGCATCATAATATCCCACTATCTCGGTGATAGCACTCTTGCCCATCCATATCCCTTGACCCGGGCTTACTTTGATGTAGCAAATAATCCTTTCTAGCATACTCCAATGATACTTGGTGTGATCTTTCATATGTTGACTCACCTGATTCACAGCAAAACATAAGTCAGGCTGTGTAAGAGTAAGATATATGAGCTTACCTACTAGCCGGCGATATCTTTGAACATCTTTAAATGGTTCATCTTCTTTCTCCCTCTTTCGATCGACCTTGTAGCCATCTTCAAGTGAAGTTTTGGCAGCCTTAGCTCATATCTTTCCTGTTTCACTCAAGAGATCAAGTGCATATTTCCTTTGAGATAGGAAAACTCCTTTCGGATACCTACATACTTCAATACCTAGAAAGTATTTGAGTTCACCAAGGTCTTTAATATCAAAAACAGATTTAAGGAATTCTTTTGTCTCTTGAATACCTACCTTGTCATCTCCGGAGATGATTAAATCATCAACAAAAATGACAATGACAACAATACCTTTGGCGCTTTGTAGAGTGAAAAGCGTATGATCAGCCTCCAATTTCCGGAACCCTTTATCTTTTAGGGAGGTGCTAATCTTGTGGTACCATGCTCTAGGGGATTGTTTGAGATCATAGACTCTTTCCTTAGTCGTAGAACCTTTCCCGAAGCAATGGTGTTCTCAAAACCCAGAGGGGGTGTCATATAAACCTCATCCTCAAGTTCCCTTTGGAAGAATGCATTCTTGACATCCATTTGCCATAGTTCCCCTGAGAGATTGGTTGCCAAGGATAGCACTACTCGTATAGTACCAAGTTTAGCAACAAGTGAAAATGTCTCGGTGTAATCATCACCATACATTTGAGTGAAGCGTCTTGCCACAAGCCATGCTTTGTGTCTCTTAATCTCACCGGTGCTGAGGTACTTGATAGTGAATATCCATCTTGAACACAAAGCCCTCTTCCCATTAGGCAACTTGGATTCATCCCATGTATGGTTCCTTTCCATTGCACCAATCTCATCACTAACCGCATTCTTCCATACCTCAATATCCTTTGCCTCCTCATAGCTTTGTGGAATTGAATCCAGCTTAATCCTCCCAAGGTATGCTTGATGTTCCATAGGCAAAAGGGCGAGAGAACACACGGCTTGTATTGGATGAGCCACGACTTGACTATTGAAGTATACCCTTGTACTCTTCTAATGCTCCTTTGGGAACCGTTGTCTTGTACATCTACGAAGTTATGGAGCCACCTCGGTAGGTATCTCATGCTCATGATCATCATGGCTTTGTTCTTCATGTTGTTCCTCATATGCCATATCGTTTTCATCATGATCATGAGATGTTGTTTCCACCGGTTCCTCATTTGCACTCGTTGGAACTTGTGGGTTTTCTTGGTGTGATTCATCATAAGTATCTTTCTCTTGAGGCTTTTCATTTCCAAGATGATCTAGGAGGAACTTCAAGATTGCTGCTCTATCGGTTGAAGAGTGGGATAGGTCTTTCAAGCTCTCCCAATTCTTCTTATCATAATATCCTTGATTCTCCATGAACTTCACATCCCGGGAAACATAGACTCGACCATTCACCGGATCATAACACTTGTATCCCTTTTGAGTTATTGAATATCCAATGAACGTGCATCTAGTGCTCTTCACATCTAGTTTGCTTCTTTGTTCACCTGGTATCAATACAAAACAAACACAACCAAACACATGTAAGTGATCCAGTGAAGGTTTGACATGTAAGTACCTCAAATGGTGATACATCTTACAAGACCCAGGTTTGGGTTCTATTGATGAGATATCAAGCGGTGATAACTTCATCTCCCCAACATCTCTTTGTCACATTTGTGTGGAACATCATTGACCGAGCCACTTCCATAAAATGCCGGTTCTTCCTTTCGGCCACACCATTTTGTTGTGGCGTATATGGGCAACTTGTTTGATGCACTATTCCATGTTTAACCAAATGTTCTTTAAACTTGTGGCTTGTATATTCCCCTCCATTATCCGATCTAAATATCTTAATTTTAGAATTGAATTGATTAGTCACATAGTTTGGAAAGTTAAGAAAAGCCTCAAACACACGATCCTTAGATGGCAATAGAGTTATCCAAGTATATTTTGATTTTTCATCAATGAACGAAACAAAGTACTTGTTATTGTCTCTAGATACGCATGGTGAAGTCCGAACATCAGAGTGTACTAAATTAAAACAATTCTCATAGATAGTTGAAGACTTAGGGCAAATAGATTTGCAATTGTAGATTTTAGAGAATTTGTGAAGGATTTGTGAAGAATTTCTCAAGAACAGGTGAGAGAGAGAACGAACAAGAGAGAGTATTTTAGGAGATAATTTCTTCTTATTAATTTTCTTTCAGATCTGATACACATATATCTACAAGTGAGAAGCTAAAAATGTGTGGCTACAAATAAATGAACATGTGTGTAAATTTACAACCACATAAAAAAGAGAAGTCTCCAAAGTTGACTATTCCACCTCTAGAGTTGACTAGCCTGCACTAATATAAGTTTCAACAGTTTCAACACTCCCCCTCAAGATTGGTTGATGGAGATCCAATAAACCCATCTTGCCATGAAGATCATCACATACCTTACTTGTTGTTGCTTTGGTGAAGACATCCGCTAACTGATCAACACTTCTCACAAATGTTGGTAGAATAATCCTGGCTTCAACTTTCTCTCTTATATAGTGACAATCTACCTCTAAATGCTTTGTCCTCTCATGGAACACTGAATTAGAAGCAATATGGATATCAGCTTGATTATCACAGTGAAGGGTTATAGGCTCAGATGATTTGATTCCTAAGTCTTTAAGAAGAGCCTTAATCCAAACCAACTCACCCGTTGTGTTTGCCATAGCTCTATACTCTGCCTCCGCACTTGATCTTGAAACCACCTTCTGTTTTTTACTTCTCCAAGTAACTAAGTTCCCACCAACAAATGTGCAATACCCAGTTGTAGACTTCCGATCACTTTTATCTCCTGCCCAATCAGCATCACAATAACCAACAATATCAGTGGAGTTATTGCGACCCATCATAATACCTTTGCCCGGTGTGCCTTTCAAGTATCTCAGGATGCGATCAACCATTCCCCAATGATGCTTACTTGGAGCCTGCATATGTTGACTTACTTGATTTACCGCAAATGAAATGTCGGGTCGGGTGATAGTCAAGTAAATCAACCTTCCAACTAACCTTTCATATTGTTTTACCTGCATAAACAGCTTCCACTCAGGACATATCTTATAACTATCCTCAATAGGAGTCTTAGCCGGTTTTACACCAAGCTTCCGTGTCTCTTCCAGCAAATCAAGAGTGTATTTATTTTGAGACAAAAATAGCCCATTCTCAAACTTACATACCTCAATCCCAAGGAAATACTTAAGTTCACCCAAATATTTGATGTTAAATGAAGCCTTGAGCAAACTCTTAGCTCTCTTGATTCCCTCAATTTCATCTCCAGTAACAATAATATCATCAACATAAACCAGCACCACAACAATACCATTCTCCCCCTGAGTTGTAAACAACGTATGGTCTGCTTCGGATCTCCGAAATCCATTCTCAAGAAGACACCCACTAAGCTTGTGATACCAAGCTCTAGGTGATTGCTTGAGACCATAGATAGCTTTCTTAAGCTTGCACACCTTGTGTCCCCTATGTTAACTCCTTCTGGAGGAACCATATAAACTTCTTCCTTCAACTCTCCTTGAAGAAATCCATTTTTCACATCCATCTGCCATATGTTCCAATAGAGATTAGTTGCAATAGAGAGCAGAACTTGTACCAAATGAAGTTTAGCTACTGACGCAAAGGTTTCAGTATAGTCCACTCCATGCATTTGTGTGTAACCTTTGGCTACCAATCTTGCTTTGTTTCTCTCAATTTCTCCAGTGCTAGTATACTTGATAGTCTAAACCCATCTACAGCCCACAAGCTTCTTTTTGCTAGGCTTCTCAATCTCAATCCATGTATCATTCTTGACCATAAACGCTATCTCTTCCAACATAGCTTGAACCCAAACATCAGATAAGAAAGCCTCTTCAGAACTGCTTGGTATTCTGTGCTTATCAATCTTGGAGAGAAACGCTTGGTGCTCTTTTGGAAATTGATCCATGGTGCAATGATTCTGAAATGGATGAGCTACCGCCTGATTATTGTAATACACTCTTGTGTTCTTCCAATTCTCAGGAGGAAATTACATTTGCTTATACTCCACAACAAAATGGAGTAGCTGAATGCAAAATAGACTACAACAAACAGTCCAATGAAATTCCTTAAGACATGGTTCATTAATCTCATGAAAGTACTAGGTGCATTGGTTAAACAAAAGGGCATAACTAACCACTCATACAAACCATGTTTAGTTTTGAAAGCAGTTTTCCACTCATCTCCTTCTCTCATCCTAATTTGATGATATCCACTCTTAAGATCTATCTTAGAAAAGACACTAGATCCATGCAATTAATCTAACATATCATCTAAACGAGGAATAGGGTGGTGATACTTTACAGTGATGTTATTGATGGCTCGGCAATCAACGCACATCCTCCATGTCCCATCCTTCTTAGGTACGAGTAGTACTGGTACAGTACAAGGACTCATGCTCTCTCTAATGTATCGTTTGTCCATGAGTTCAGCCACATGTTTTTGCAACTCCTTAGTTTCCACTGGACTGGTTCTATAAGCTGGCCTGTTTGGAAGTGAAGCTCCTGGAACAAAATCTATTTGATGCTCAATCCCACGGATAGGTGGCAATCCTTCAGGGTTCTCATCAGGAAACATTTCCTCAAAATCCTGCAAAAGAGAAGTAATCTTATTCGGCAAATCCGGTTTGAGGTTAGTAAGAACTTCCTTGTATACAAAAAAAAGAATAGGTTGTTTAGAGAAAAGAACTCTCTTAACCACTTTAGATCTCACCAAGAAGTTTAATTGCCTCACGGGTTTACTCTCACATGCCTTTTCTTGGTTTTTCTCAAACTTTCTTTTTCTTTTTGTGGTGGAGTGTTTAGGGGTTCACTCACAGTTGCTTTGCTTTGTTGTTTCATTTGGATCTGATCTTGATAAACTACTTTGTTGCACCACTCCACCCAGCGTATCCAGTCGATCCCACCTACACAGCCCCACCTGTTTATGGACGACTACCTCAGTGCTTAATTCTCATGAGGTACCACACCAAATTCACCATCATTGTTTATATCATTGCATTTTTTGTTCTCTTTTGTTTTAGTCTCTCAAACCATCTTTTGAATTCATTTTACACAAGGGACTGTGTAATTTAAGTTTGGGGAGGGTTTGAGAGACGTATTTGACATATTTCCTTATTTTCTTATTCAAATTTGCATCATCTATGTGCATTGAAAAACCTTAAAAATTTGAAAATTTTCAGAAAACTATTTGACAAAAACAGAGTGTCATGTAGTTGCACTATCATTTTAGGATTGATTTTTAGAATTACGCTTAGGATTGTACATATGCATAGGGGATAATGATGAGTCAAACCGTAAAAATTTTAAGAACCAAACATATAATTTCAATGCCACAGTTATAAGTTGTCTAATGCATTCGCCTAAGTTTGAAAATTAAGGTTGCACCTTGCTTGGAATTTAGATTTAGCACTCTCACTTGGTTGAAGGTTACTGTGATTTGTCAAACGATCCCTATAAATTAGAACCTAATTTGAAAAACTCAATTATCATGATAAGCTCTAAACCTTTAACTCATGAATACCTCAAAATACTTGGATTTTCTTTCACCTTTTACCACTCTTGCCAATCCAAGTAGCTGTCTCCACCATTGAGACAGTTTCACAAAAACCAAACCCAAAACTTCCTTTCAGACCATACATTATTCTTGAGTGAAGTGAGGCATATTTCTGGATTGAATTAGAGAGAAAGTGTTAGGTGTTGCCGACAGGAGTAGCCTCTCATCTAGTCTCTGGTTCACAAACTAGTAACTGTGACATTGACATTAGAGGTTTGTTTAGTTTGCTTAGGGTCTGAGTCCCCACTTTTCAAACTACTCCTTTCATCTTATCCTTTCTATTTGCTTGAGGGCAAGCAAAGGGTAAGTTTGGGAGAGTTGATAACACCACTTTTATACACGTTTTTACCAGTTTTTTTATCATGCCTTAGAGTAGATTTCATTCATTGTTTATACTATTTTGTGCATTTATCCTTCATATAGGATGTTTCATATTTCTGTATAAGTATTACATGCATATTGCATAATTGGGGTCTTATCAGGTACTTATGGAGCCTATGGAGCATACTTGGATTTTGGCTCATGAAGTGAAGATGTGCAGTCGAGCCCTATGGAGTCGAGTGAAGATTGCAGAGAAGTTGGAAGGCTCACTCGACCTGACCACTCGAGTGAAGCACTCTCAGACAGGCTCACTCGACTAGACCACTCGAGTGAAGCACTCTCAGACAAGCTCACTCGACCAGACCACTCAGGTGAAGCACTCTTGACAGGCACTCTCGACTTCAGCACCACAAACCCACTTGAGAGACCTAATCGAGACATCACTCGACCACACCACTCGACTGCTATTTAATGCTTGGGTGAGTGATTTTAATGCTTGTTCTTTTCTGGCCAGTTAGGGCATGATTTTAGGTGGTCTCATGAGCACGCACCATGCCTTGAGCCATCAGATTGACTTTTTTTGAGGTTTAGAGTACAATAGCGTGAGGGTGGATGCATCAGACATTGATTTATGTCACGACTCCACCTATGCACTTGTTATGAACTCTTCTCGACTTTAATAGGCTGACCGTCATGCCTGATCCGACTCCTCACACTATGCTGATTGGGTTGGGTCTTGGGGCTCTCTAGTTCGAACCATGGATTGAGCTGGTTATGAAGTCTGTTGTTAAGGGGATCTCTTTTTGATTGAGCATGTTAGCACCTGAGTTCTTCTAGAGCATTCACTAGCTAGTTAATTCACCCCTATGATCCATATAGTTTTAATATCGCTTATCTCACCAGTTTAGATCATTTGAGTAGTAGTCTTGTAGTTTCACTTGCCCACTCGACCATACCACTCGAGTGGCATTGTCAGTTTTAAGTTTTCTGTGTTTTTGTGTCTCTGGCTACTTACTAAAGTGTGACAGCCTTTAGTGAGCTTAGTCTTTTGTTTCGTTTTTTTTATTTTGCACTCGTTTAGGTTGATAAATTTCACTAAACAACTTTCATATTTGGCTTGAGTTAATTGCTAATGTACACATCCTTTTTGCTTAGTGCTATTCACCCAATGGATTGACTCATATCGGTACTATGATTGATTCAAAAACCTGTGTTATGTTTGCATGCTCTGTTTGATTGTTTTTATTCTTAGCATATAGGCAAAATACCTGTTTCAATAAACTTCTTGTGGTGTTAATGGAGCAAGAATTTTTTTTCCTTCCCTTGAAGTTAAAAAAAATATCTGTTGGTGTAACCAACATGCATAGCCTTACGATCAAACTGCCATGGCCTGCCAAGCAATATGTGACTCGCCTCCATAGGTAATATATCACACAGAATCTCATCTTCATACTTGCCTATGGAAATAGGTACCAATACCTGGCTACTCACATTCATCTCTTCTACATCATTCAACCATTGAAGACTATAAGGCTTTGGATGCTTTTCCACCTCCAACCCCAACTTTGTCACCATTGTTTCCCTTGCTACATTGGTGCAACTTCCTCTATCAATGATAAGACAACTGACTTTTCCTTGCACTACACACCTTGTGTGAAACAAATTTTCCCTCTGCTCTTGTTCATTAGCCTTAGCTTGAACACTCATTGATCTTCTTACCACCAAAAGTCTCCCCATGACTGGCAACTCTACACGCCCCTCTTCTTCTTCCGAAACAGAATCATTTTCTTCAAACGCTTCCTCTGTTTTAATATCTCCATTCTCCATCAAAAACATGGTCCTCTTGTTGATTCATTCATTGGCATAGTGTCCTCTACCTTGACACTTAAAACATCTGACTTCCCGATTGAGATGAGTTTGCTACCGCCTTTCCTTTGTTATCTTGAATAGTAGCGATTGGTTTGGAATCTGTGCTGGCCTTGGTAGCAATCTTATCCTCTCGATTATAGCTCTGCTTAGAGTAAGTAGCTACTGCTCCACGAAATGGCTTGGAAGTACCTTTCCTCATGATTTGTTGCTCCACCCAAAAAGTTTTATGAAGCATTTCTTCTATGCTATCATATGTTTGCATCTCCAATCTGTCTTGGATGTCACGAGATAACACTCCAAGGAACCTTGCTATAATTGCATCAGCTTCTTCTTCAATGTCTTCCTTAATCATTAAGAGTTCCATTTTCCTGAAAATAGTCCACCACACTTTTAGATCCATGAGACAACCTCCTAAGCTTCTGATGTAACTCTCGGTGAAAATGGCTTGGAACAAATCTTTTTCTCATCAAATTCTTCATTTCCTCCCAAGTTTCAACCTGAGGCTCTCTATAGCGCCTTCTACAAGTCACAATTTGATCCCACCAGTTGATAGCATAATCATAAAACTCTGTTGCTGCCACTTGGACCTTTTGTAATCCGGATAGGTTTGACAATCAAACACAAGCTCTATCTTCTTCTCCCACTCCATGGTGGTATCTTCAACTTAAGACCACTGAGATTATTGTCATCTCTTCTCCTTTCTTCTTGATCACGTCTCGGCCTTCTCCGACTTTGAACTGAAGCATGACTACCTTGGCTATAATAATCCAGTTCTTCTTCACTTATTTCTTGACGAGCTCTTGTTCTCCTTTCCCGAACTTCAGGGTTTTGTTGTTGCCTTTGCTGAGTTGCATCTGGTTGTCCTTGTTGTATTGAATTCTCCATATTGTCTAACCTTGTATGGACCGGTTACAACTCTTTCTGCAACAGACGCTTCTTAGATGCACGTCTCCTACTGCTGCTATTTCCTGATTGATCTCCATCATGAGATTTATCTTCCTTATGAGACATAATTATTTTCCCTGCAAAATAAAGGGTTAGCAATAAAACACATAAATATTTCTCACAAGTGTTTCTCTCCTTTTAAGTGTTTCTCTCTTGATCTCACTAAGTGTTTCACTCAAATCTCTCAAGATATAACCCTCAATGAATTCTCAACGGTCTTTATAGAACAGTACCAGGCAAATCAGTGGTAATTCCAACAGTTCACGAAAAGAAACAAGATAGATAGAGAAGAAAATTTGTGTTTCCCCAACAAACAAGAGATTTGATAGATAAAAATCTGGAAACGAAATATAGAGTAGATCAAGATCAATGGTTTCGTGTTTCCCAAGATAATTGTGTTTTTTTTATAACTGAAAACGTAACTGACAAGAAACTGATTGGTTTTGAAGTTGATCAGGCACCTTTTGATATTTTTTTCTATTTTTTTGAATGAAGATCGAATGATCTATAGAAAAGAAAGATATATAACAGATTGAAAGGAAAAAGAAAAAGAATTTAGATATAGAAACCAACTCGAAAGTGGCTCTGATACCACTTGATGCGATTCTTTCCAAGGATAGCTTGCTTTCGAGATGGTGAATGGATGGATCGAATGGTCACACAGAGATTGCGGATTTTCTCAGATATACCGTGAAGCCTCCCAAGATATGACACACTTGGACGAGACTAAACTTGAGTTTTTTTCCGGATATGACAGACCAAAAAGACACAAGCAAACATATCGGATATTACACACAAATCTAGGATTTATTCACAAAGAACAGAAGAGATTCACTCTCAAAATTGATAAAAGAAAAGTTGATTGAATAACTCAGAGTTTGGACATGCTTAAATAGCAAAAGAAAAACAAAATATCTAAGCAATATTAATTGCTGAAATTAAACTAAAAGACTTTAAAACCAAAGGAAAATATCTCTTGGACTTGTTCTCTTCAGCTTCCATGAAATGATGTCTTTATTTTGGGCCAAGAGATCTTCTTTGGGCTTTGATAATTCTCTCATGACTTAGGTGAATAAGTGACCCAATTGCCTCATTAAAACCTTCCTTTGGAAAACCCAGTGGGACAAAACCAAAGGTTAGGAAAAAGATACAAATGGATAACCCTCTTTGTTACTCCATTTGAGAAGGTGTTGTCATCAGCATATTCTGATATCCAATGTTCTCCATTTGATCCTTAGATGCTTGATAATCTTGCACTTGAGCGAGTAGTCCATTGATTGAATTCTGGAATGCCTTAGCTCTTTCTCTTGTCATAGGTCCACTTGGCACAACCAATATTTCCTCAGCTCCATATATATCCTCTCCAGGTTCAAGCTGCATTTGATTCCCTTCCATGATCATATCACCACCTCCCTCTTGAAAAGGATTTGTCCTCAAATCTTGTTCATCTGCAACAAATGGGATTAAGTCAGCAACATTGAAACTGGAACTCACATTATACTTACCTTGTAGATAGAGCTGGTAAGCATTGTCATTGATCCTCTTTGTAACTCTGAATGGACCATCAATTCTTGGTTGCAGTTTGGACTCCCTTTCTGCTGGAAATCTTTCTTTCCTGAGATGTATCCACACTTGGTCTCCTTCCTCAAAGATCTTATGCCGGCCCTTGTTAGCATATTTCTCATACAGCTTTGTTTTCTCTTCTATGTTCTTCCGAGCTTTCTCATGGATCCGTTTAACAAGTTCAGCTTTATTTTTCCCATCTATGCGTGTTCTTTCACTCAAAGGTAAAGGGGTTTGATCCAAAGGAGAAATGGGGATAAATCCATAAAAAAATTCAAATGGAGAGAACTTTGTAGCTGAATGCATTGAGCGATTATATGAAAATTCAACATTCCGCAAACAATCTTCCCAAGTTTTCAAGTTCTTTTTGATCAAGGAACGTAAGAGAGTAGACAAAGTTCTATTGACAACTTCAGTTTGTCCATCAGATTGAGGATGGCAAGTTGTCAAAAATAATAACTTAGTTCCTTGTTTAGACCAAAGTGTTTTCCAAAAATAGCTCAAGAACTTAGTATCCCTATCACTAACAATAGTTCTAGGCATGCCATGAATACGAACTATCTCTTTAAAGAACAAGTTAGCTACATGAGAAGCATCATCAGTTTTATGACAAGCAATGAAATGAGCCATTTTAGAAAACCTATCAACAACAACAAAGATTGAATCCTTTCCAGTCCTAGTTCTAGATAATCCAAGCACAAAATCCAAAGATATATCATTCCACGGCTGAGTAGGAATTGGTAAAGGAGTGTACAAACCTTGGGACGGTACGTTAGACTTGGCTTGTTTGCAAGTGACACATCTTTGACATACTCTCTCAACATCTCTCTTCATATGTGGCCAATAGAAGTGGTCTTGCAACACCTTGAGAGTCTTAGTAATTCTGAAATGTCCCATTAAGCCACATTGATATGAGCATGGCCAAGGATAAGGAGCATGTCCATGAGCATGTACCTGAGGATTTTTTAGCTATATTAAGTGGACCAATCATGTCTGCTAGGACCAGAGAGCTCAAGGAGACCATCCATTCTCTACTTCCACACTCAGATAATCAAGCAGGAGAAAGAGATGCTTATCAAACCTCCCTGGTTTTGATTCAAGCTAGTTGATTTCCACAAATGGGAGGGTGAGAAATTATACTCTTTTTCCCGTGACAAGTTTTGTTCCACTGGGTTTTCTTGTCAAGGTTTTTAATGAGGTAGTTGTTCATCTCACTATCCCCATTTGTTGAATCAAGATCATTCTGAAGCTTCAGAACCATTGGCTGCTTCTTTTATTTTATCCTATGATATTTTTAAAGCTTATGTTATGTTTTTATTTTTGTTTTGGGCCATAAAAACGTGTTTAGGGTTTTCCTTTTAGTTCCCCTATTTAAAATCTTTGTAAAGCCTCATTTTTACCTATCTAGCTTTTTATTCTCAAACTCTTCTAAGAACTAGATCAAAAGAGGTAAATGAAAGGAGTTTCATTCCCTTTGTGTGACCCATCGATCCACTGGTGAATCTAAGGATTTCCACAGCCTTAGTGTGACCAAAACACTCCACTGTTACTTAAATCTATTCGATCTATCTCACCATCCCATCATTTTCATCTATACTTGTTTCTGAAGTGACGATTTTGGAGTAGAATTGTATTAAGTGGTATCAGAGCCACTTTGGAAGCTAAGTACTCTTAGATATATTGGTTTTATGCTTGTTATCAGCCTAAGCGCCCAAACATCTTTGCCAAGTCTAGTGAAGTTAATAAAGACTACTCTTATCATTCTATGCTCATGTTTGTTTATAAAGAGTCATTGCTTGATCTGTCTAACCTTACACCAGTGCTACCGAGTGAAATGACTAATCTTTTGCAGGAGTACGGTAATGTTTTTCCTGAAGAAACTCCACAAAGCTTACCACTGATTAGAGGAATAGAGCATCAAATTGACTTTGTACCTGGATCTTCTCTCCCAAACAGACCAGCGTATAGGACTAATCCGGTGGAAACTAAGGAGCTTCAGAAGCAGATCAGTGAACTTATGGATAAAGGCCATATTCATGAGAGTATAAGTCCTTGTGCAGTGCCAGTCTTGTTTGTACCTAAGAAAGACGGAAGCTGGCGAATGTGTGTTGACTGTAGAGCAATCAACAATATTACAGTGAAGTATCGACACCCTATTCCTAGATTAGATGATATGCTTGATGAATTGCATGGTTCTAGCATATTCTCTAAAATTGATCTTAAGAGTGGTTATCACCAGATTAGGATGAAAGAGGGTGATGAATGGAAAACTGCATTTAAGACTAAGCATGGTTTATATGAGTGGTTAGTTATGCCTTTTGGATTGATTAATGCTCCTAGTACGTTTATGTGCTTGATGAATCACGTGCTTAGAGCTTACATAAGCCTGTTTGTTGTTGTCTATTTTGATGATATTCTTATATACAGCAGAAATCTTGATGAGCATACTGAACATGTTAAGATGGTGCTAGAAACGCTTAGGAAAGAAACATTGTATGTAAATTTTAAGAAATGTACTTTTTGCACAGATAATGTGGTTTTTCTAGGCTTTGTTGTGAGTGCAGATGGAATCAAAGTACATGAAGAAAAAGTGAAAGCAATCAAGGAATGGCCCACTCCTAGGACAGTAGGAGAAGTCCAAAGCTTTCGTGGCCTTGCTGGGTTCTACAGACGTTTTGTGAGAGATTTCAGCACTTTAGCCGCTCCCTTAACTAAAGTCATTAAGAAAGATGTGGGATTCAAATGGGAGGAAGCTCAAGAAACAACATTTCAATGCCTTAGAAGCTTATTCATGCTCCTGTTTTATCATTACCTGACTTTTTGAAAACTTTTGAGATTGAATGCGATGCTTCTGGTGTAAGAATTGGAGCAGTCTTGATGCAAGATAAAAAGCCATTAGCATTCTTCAGTGAGAAGCTTGGAGGAGCAACTCTCAACTATCCAACATATGACAAGGAGCTGTACGCCTTGGTTAAAGCTCTCCAGACGTGGCAACATTACCTCTGGCCAAAGGAATTCGTCATTCACACAGACCATGAGTCTCTAAAACACTTGAAAGGTCAGCAAAAACTCAACAAAAGACATGCTAGGTGGGTTGAGTTCATTGGAACATTCCCATATGTCATCAAATATAAGAAAGGTAAAGATAATGCTGTAGCCGACGCATTATCCAGGAGGTACACTCTTCTCTCTACTCTTGATGCTAGACTTTTCGGTTTCGAACAGATTAAAGAACTCTATCCTACTGATTCTGATTTTCAAGAAATCTATAGATCTTGTGAAAATTTGCTTCTGGTCATTATTTCAGACAAGATGGATTTCTTTTCTATAAAACTAGGCTGTGTATTCCTAAGTGTTCCCTTCAAGATTTGTTTACTAGGGAAGCACATGGAGGAGTTTTAATGGGAAATTTTGGCATTACTAAGACTCTAGATGTGATGAAAGCTCATTTCCATTGGCCACACATGATGCATGATGTTGAAAGGATCTGGAACAGGTGTACTGTTTGCAAACATGCCAAATCAAAGGTTCAGCTTGACGGTTTGTATACACCTCTCCCTATTCCTACTCATCCTTGGAATGACAATTCTATGGATTTCGTGATCGGTTTGCCTAGGACTAGGACAGGAAAGGAGTCTATATTTGTGGTGGTTGATAGGTTCTCAAAAATGGCACATTTCATTACTTGTAATAAGACTGATGATGCATTGCATGTGTCTAACTTGTTCTTTAAAGAGATTGTGCGTTTGCATGGCATGGCTAAGTCTATTGTATCTGATAGACACACTAAGTTTCTTAGCTATTTCTCGAAAACATTGTGGTCTAAGCTAGGAACTAAGTCATCCACAGACTGATGGTCAGACTGAAGTAGTTAATAAGACTCTTGGTACTCTCTTGCGTGCATTGCTTATGAAAAATCTTAAGAGATGGGAAGATTGTTTGCCTCACATAGAGTTTGCATATAATTATGCTATTCATTCTGCATCTAAGTACTCTCCTTTCCAAATTGTCTATTGTTTTAACCCTCTGTCTCCTTTGGATTTAATGCCTTTACCCTTGAGTGAAAGATCTAGTGTAGATGGACAGAAAAAGGCGGAAATGGTTAAGCAGATTCATGAGCAGGCTAGACAGAATTTGGAAGACAAGACTAAACTCTATCAAAAGCAAGCTAACAAAGGCAGGCGTAAGATGATCTTTGAAGTTGGTGATCAAGTGTGGGTGCATCTAAGGAAATAACGGTTTCCAGAAGAAAGAAAATCCAAACTGATGCCTCGGATTGATGGTCTATTCACGATCACAAGAAGAATAAATGACAATGCCTATCAAGTGGATCTCCAAGGTAAGTATACTGTGAGCTCTAGTTTTAATGTTTCTGATCTCTCTCCTTTTATTGTAGATGAAGCAGATTTGAGGACAAATCCTTTTCAAGAAGGAGGGGATGATATGAGCATACCAAGGATAAGGAGAATGTCCATGAGCATGTACCTGAGCTTGAACCTGAGGATGTTTTGGCTATATCAAGTGGACCAATGACGCTTGCTAGGACCAGAGAGCTCAAGGAGACCATCCATTCTCTACTTACACACTTAGAGAATCAAGCAGGAGAAAGAGATGCTTATCAAACCTCCCTGGTTTTGATTCAAGCTAGTTGATTCAACAAATGGGAGGGTGAGCAATTATACTCTTTTTCCCTTGACAAGTTTTGTCCCACTGAGTTTTCTTGTCAAGGTTTTTAATGAGGTAGTTGTTCATCTCACTATCCCCATTTGTTGAAACAAGATCATCCAGAAGCTTCAGAACCATTGGCTGCTTCTTTTATTTTACCTTATGCTATTTCTAAAGCTTATGTTATGTTTTTTTTTTTTTTTGGGCCATAAAAACGTGTTTAGGGTTTTCCTTTGAGTTCCCTATTTAAACTCTTTGTAAACCCTCATTTTCATGTATCTAGCTTTTTATTCTCAAACTCTTCTAAGAACTAGATCAAAAGAGGTCAATCAAAGGAGTTTCATTCCCTTTGTGTGACCCATCGATCCACTGGTGAATCTAAGGATTTCTGCAGCCTTAGTGTGACCAAAACACTCCACTGTTACTTGAATCTATTCGACTATCTGAGCATCCCATCATTTTCATCTATACTTGCTTCTGCAGTGACGATTTTGGAGTAGAATCATATTACACCTCCATGCGCTTCCTTGACTAATAAATCTCTCACAGAGCAATTAGGCACACACAAACGATTTTCAAAGAATAAAAACCCTTCATGCCTAAAATATTTCCCAAAAGCGAATTTGGCACAAGACTTGTAAACCTCTTGAAACTCAGCATCAGTCTCATAAAATTTTTTAAGTTGCGCAAATCCTAACAGTTTAGCTTCCAAAGTAGTAATCAAACATACCTTCGAAATAAGGCATCTGCAACCACATTTTCCTTACCTTGTTTGTATTTGATCACATATGGAAAAGTTTCAATAAACTCTACCCACCTAGCATGTCTCTTGTTGAGCTTCTGCTGACCTTTTAAGTGCTTCAAAGATTCATGATCAGTGTGAATGACAAACTCCTTTGGCCACAAGTAGTGCTGCCACGTTTGTAAAGCTCTCACTAAAGCATATAATTCCTTGTCATAGGTAGGATAGTTCAGTGTGGCTCCCCCAAGTTTCTCACTGAAAAAGGCAATGGGCTTCTTCTCCTGCATCAAAACAGCTCCAATACCTACACCAGATGCATCGAATTCAATCTCAAAAAATTTCATAAAATCTGGTAAAGATAAGAGTGGTGCATTAGTAAGTTTCTCTTTAAGAGTTTGAAAAGCTTTCTCTTGAGCTGATTCCCATTTGAATCCCACACTCTTCTTGATCACTTCAGTCAGAAGAGCAGAAATGATACTGAAAGCTTTCACAAATCTCCTGTAGAATCCTGCAAGTCCATGAAAGCTCCTCACTTCGCTCACAGTACTTGGACTTGACCATTCACGGATAGCTCTCACTTTCTCCTCATCAACTTGAACGCCATCTGCACTTATAACAAAGCCTAGAAACACAATGTTATCGGAACAAAAAGCGCATTTCTTAAAATTGGCAAACATATTTTCTTCCGTAAGAACAATCAAAACTGCCTCTAGATGCTTAACATGATCATCTAAATTCTTGCTGTAGATTAAGATATCATCAAAATGGACTACAACAAACAATCCAATGAAATTCCTTAAGCCAGGGTTCATTAATCTCATGAAAGTACTAGGTGCATTGGTTAAACCAAAGGGCATAACTAACCACTCAGACAAACCTTGTTTAGTTTTGAAAGCAGTTTTCCACTCATCTCCTTCTCTCATCCTATTTTGATGATATCCACTCTTAAGATCTATCTTAGAAAAGACACTAGATCAATGCAATTCATCTAACATATCATCTAAACGAGGAAGAGGGTGGCGATACCTTACAGTGATGTTATTGATGGCTTGGCAATCAACGCACATCCTCCATGTCCCATCCTTCTTAGGTACGAGTAGTACTGGTACAGCACAAGGACTCATGCTCTCTCTAATGTATCCTTTGTCCATGAGTTCAGCCACTTGTTTTTGCAACTCCTTAGTTTCCACTGGATTGGTTCTATAAGCTGGCCTGTTTGGAAGTAAAGCTCCTGGATCAAAATATATTTGATGCTCAATCCCACGGATAGGTGGCAACCTTCAGGGTTCTCATCAGGAAACATTTCCTCAAAATCCTGCAAAAGAGAAGTAATCTTACTCGGCAAATCCGGTTTGAGGTTAGTAAGAACTTCCTTGTATACAAACAAAAGAATGGGTTGTTTTGAGAAAAGAACTCTCTTAACCACTTAAGATCTCACCAAGAAGTTTGATTGCCTCACGGGTTTACTCTCACATGCCTTTTTCTTGGTTTTTCTCAAACTCTCTTTTTCTTTTTGTGGTGGAGTGTTTAGGGGTTCACTCACAGTTGCTTTGCTTTGTTGTTTCATTTGGATCTGATCTTGATAAATGATAACACCACTTTTATACAAGTTTTTTATCAGTTTTTTTATCATGCCTTCGAGTAGATTTCATCCATTGTTTATACCATTTCGTGCATTTATCCTTCATATAGGATGTTTCATATTTCTGTATAAGCATTGCATGCATATTGCATATTTGGGGTCTTATCAGGTACTTATGGAGCTTATGGAGCATACTTGGATTTTGGCTCATGAAGTGAAGATGTGCAGTTGAGCCCTATGGAGTCGAGTGAAGATTTCGCTTAGGATTGTACATATGCATAGGGGATAATGATGAGTCAAACCGTAAAAAGTTGAAGAACCAAACATATAATTTCAATCTAATGCATTCGCCTAAGTTTGAAAATTAAGGTTGCACCTTGCTTGGAATTTAGATTTAGCACTCTCACTTGGTTGAAGGTTACTGTGATTTGTCAAACGATCCCTATAAATTAGAACCTAATTTGAAAAACTCAATTATCATGATAAGCTCTAAACCTTTAACTCATGAATACCTCAAAATACTTGGATTTTCTTTCACCTTTTACCACTCTTGCCAATCCAAGTAGCTGTCTCCACCATTGAGACAGTTTCACAAAACCAAACCCAAAACTTCCTTTCAGACCATACATTATTCTTGAGTGAAGTGAGGCCTATTTCTGGATTGAATTAGAGAGAAAGTGTTAGGTGTTGCCGACAGGAGTAGCCTCTCACGTAGTCTCTGGTTCAGAAAGTAGTAACTGTGACATTGACATTAGAGGTTTGTTTAGTTTGCTTAGGGTCTGAGTCCCCACTTTTCACACTACTCCTTTCATCTTATCCTTTCTATTTGCTTGAGGGCAAGCAAAGGGTAAGTTTGGGGGAGTTGATAACACCACTTTTATACATGTTTTTACCAGTTTTTTTATCATGCCTTAGAGTAGATTTCATTCATTGTTTATACTATTTCGTGCATTTATCCTTCATATAAGATGTTTCATATTTCTGTATAAGTATTGCATGCATATTGCATATTTGGGGTCTTATCAGGTACTTATGGAGCCTATGGAGCATACTTGGATTTTGGCTCATGAAGTGAAGATGTGCCGTCGAGCCCTATGGAGTCGAGTGAAGATTGCAGAGAAGACGGAAGAGTCACTCGACCAGACCACTCGAGTGAAGCACTCTCAGACAGGCTCACTCGACCAGACCACTCGAGTGAAGCACTCTCAAACAGGCTCACTCGACCAGACCACTCAGGTGAAGCACTCTCGACAGGCACTCTCGACTTCAGCACCACAAACCCACTTGAGAGACCTACTCGAGACATCACTCGACCACTATACTCGACTGCTAGGTCGAGTGGCCCATTTTCTCTCTTTTCCCTTAAGACTTGGTATAAAAACCCCTGATTAACCTAATGTCAGGGTACGCCGCATTTGATCCTCTTAACCTAGTTTTTAGACTTTCTCTCTCTAGTTCATCTTTTGCTCTTAATTTTTCTCAGATTCAGTCACTTTGTACTTTGGATAACTTTTTATATAATTTGTATTTGCATTTGATTTCTTCTACAAAGTTGTTTATCATCCTTTTATCTATCACATATGTCAAATTTAGAGATTTCTGGGTTTGAGTTGATTTTCATGATTTTTAATGTGTGAGTAGTTAGATTAGGGCTATTAGGGGTAGATTAGGCTTGTAATGTTTTTGATCGCTTGGGTGTCTTAGTTTGTTTGCAAATTTGTTGTTTTCCCTCTTGGGTGAGTGATTTATTGCTTGTTCTTTTCTGGCTAGTTAGGGCATGATTTTAGGTGGTCTCATGAGCACGAACCATACCTTGAGCCATCAGATAGAGTTTTTCCGAGGTTTAGAGTACAATAGCGTGAGGGTGGATGCATCAGACATTGATTTATGTCACGACTCCACCTATTTACTTGTTAAGAACTCTTCTCAACTTTAATAGGCTGATTCTTCATACCTGATCCGACTCCTCACACTATGCTGACTGGGTTGGGTCTTGGGGCTCTCTACCACGAACCATGGATTGAGTTGGTTATGAAGTCTGTTGTTAAGGGGATCCCTTATTGATTGAGCATGTTAGCATCTGAGTCCTTCTAGAGCATTCACTAGCTAGTTAATTTGCCCCTATGATCCCTATAGTTTTAATATCGCTTATCTCACCAGTTTAGATCATTTGAGTAGTAGTCTAGTAGTTTCACTTTCCCACTCGACCATACCACTCGAGTGGACCAGTTGAGTGGCCTTGTCAGTTTTAAGTTTTCTTTGTTTTTGTGTCTCTGCCTACTTACTAAAGTGTGACAGCCTTTAGTGAGCTTAGTCTTTTGTTTCGATTTTTTTTTTATTTTGCACTCGTTTAGGTTGATAGATTTTCACTAAACAACTTTCATATTTGGCTTGAATTAATTGCTAATGTACACATCCTTTTTGCTTAGTGCTATTCACCCAATGGATTGACTCATAGGAAAAATACGTGTTTCAATTTGGCGTCATTGCCATTTGGGTGTTTTTAGTACTACAGTTAGGATCTCATTGCTTTTGAGATCAAGTTCTTTTTACTTCTACGGAGCAGTTACTTTGCTTGACACTGATGGTAAAGAATTCAGTGTGAATGGTCAAAGAGTCAAACCATACATGGCAGATCAAGGTATACCAGGAGACACCTCAATAGATGTAGGTCATCCTGATAAAGCCTAAGGTATGAAAGTCAAGCTAAGTGACTTGGGAGGAAGTCCCATGTTTATCGATGTACATATTTTAAATTCTTTTCTTCCTAATGTTTTGATGCTTTAACCTTTCTATTTAGAGTAATGTTGTTTCAGGAGGGTTAACTAGGCAAAATCAAGAATTTTTGGCCCATGCACCACACGACTCGACCACATCACTCGACCAAGGTGGTCGAGTGCCTACTCGAGTGGGCCAGGATAAGCTGAAAAATCACATGCGATCTTAGCTTGAGATCTGAACCGTCTATCTCATCTTATCCGCACCTACCTACCAACCTACTCGACCTACAGTACTCGAGTGCTCCAAGACCTATCTTCTTTATCCCATCTCGTCCTTGTTTTACTCTATTGCTATTTCATCACTTATCTTCATCACTTGCAAAAAGCTTCAAGCTAAAAATTTCTTTGAATTTTCCAAAAAAATTTCATTGCATTTAAACTCATCTCTAGTCCAGAAATCATGTCTAGAAGGGGTCATTTCGTTCAGTAAGTGCATAATATCGAATTTTTGGATCTTTAAAAGCTAGGAATCATCTTTGAAAAATTCATAAGTTCTTCTTTAGATCTATAGATTTTGAGTTTATGATTTAAGTTCAAGGTTTTAGTTGCTCTATAAAAAGGGGTTTCCTTCCACACCCCTTATGATTTCAAAATTTTGATAGCTCCTTAGGCCTTTGTTATTTAAAACGCACAATGGACCGAATTTTCTCTTTGATTCTAGCATTTCATATGATTTTTCGTAAAAGGAGTAGTTGGAGGCTACTGTAGAGATTTATGGCATTATGCATGCACACTAGAGCAACCTACTCGAGTGGACCTCTCGAGTGAACCTCCCCCAAACCTCCCTCCACTACTAATTTTCAAAACTCATTTTTTTTTCTCAGGATAGCAGAGCCACAACCGGTTGCAGTGGTAGCAAGGCGCCTAGCAAAAGCAAGGCGATCTCTTCAACACAGAGGAGAACCCTCTCTCGAAGATCAAACTCCCGCTAGGCGAGACAACATGATGTGTGAAAAGACACCAAGATTTCAGAGATGAATAGCCTGCAGTTCGCAAGCCGTGATACAGAGTGACGATGTAGAGCCTCAACCCATGGAAACAGATGAAGTAACTGAACAAGGCGCCCAGCGTGCTTCAGAAAAAACAGAGGAAAACCTAATCAAAATCATGAAAACCATGAATTCCAAGGTACTTGGTACCCTCACCGTGAAACAATGGAAGCACTTGGAATAAGAGAAGAGGTGGAAGCTTTGATAGAGGCAGCCAACCTTCAATTTCTGATGAAGTAAAGATTTCCTACCTATAAGTATGAAACTTGCCAATTTTTGGCAACAATGAAGATTTACCCCTATGTTGAGAACCACCCCATGGTCTTGGATGGGAGTTTGGGATACATCTATTTCAAGATAGATGGTGTTGATTACACAATGAGCTTTTGGCACCTGGACGCTTTGTTCGGCTTTAGAGAGGGATCAGGTCAGATGCCAACTTTTGACACTGCCGAACTTATCAGCCTGTGGGAGACCCTAGGAGGAAGATCAACTTTCAGGACGTCCCATTCTAAGAGTTCTGACATTAGACACCCTGCTTTGAGATATTTTCACCGAGTGGTTGAAAGCACTATATTTGCAAAGAAGAGTCTAGGGCCTATGAACGATCAAGAGCTGTAGATGATAGATTTAGCTCTCAAAGATTTCCTTGTGTATGCCTCGTCGGGAGAGCCAAATTCCTCCTCCCACTTCATGGAATGCTAAAGATTAAGCAAGGAGAAAGTGTCAACTTCGTTCCACCACCGGAGTTGCTCTACACCACTAACACTCAAAGAGATGCCCTGCAAGCCGAGATAGAAGAAGAGATAGATAACACAATACCTGAGCCGGAGAGGTATGACTTCGGTGATGAAAAATGCTCAAACTTGAAGCAGGTGAATAAGAAGTTGAGTCTTGCAAGGTGGTGGTCTAAGTGGCAGAACAAAACAATAAAGACGCTCTTAGGGAAGGTAAAGGAACTCACCACAGCAGTGAAGGACTTGAAAACCACTGTCAAAGATGTTAGGAAAAATCAACGTGGTTCCTCACCCTACGCCCCTACTTACGACCCAAGGAGTTTGACAAGGACCAACTCCCTCAACACACATCAAAGGCATACACGCCCAAGCCAACCTAGGCGTCAATCATCAGTCAAAGACAACCAAAGAAGGAGAAGGACCTACATCCGAGCCCTATCCTCAGATGAAGAGGAGCACTCACTCGACCAGCCCACTCGAGTACACAACTCGAGTGAGCTTTTTGAGTCGACACAAGGGAGGGTAAACATTAGGGTGTCAGACGAAGAGGAAGAAAAACCTGAGGAAAGACTCCTCATCCGACATAGGAGCATAAGGAAACTCACTCGACCTAGGCACTCGAGAGAAGCAGTCGAGCAAGCAGAACCACTCAAGATAGCACCACTCCACCCAACGTATCCAGTCGATCCCGCCTACACAGCCCCACCTGTTTATGGACGACTACCTCAGTGCTTAATTCTCATGAGGTACCACACCAAATTCACCATCATTGTTTATATCATTGCATTTTTTGTTCTCTTTTGTTTTAGTCTCTCAAACCATCTTTTGAATTCATTTTACACAAGGGACTGTGTAATTTAAGTTTGGGGAGGGTTTGAGAGACGTATTTGACATATTTCCTTATTTTCTTATTCAAATTTGCATCATCTATGTGCATTGAAAAACCTTAAAAATATGAAAATTTTCAGAAAACTATTTGACAAAAACAGAGTGTCATGTAGTTCCACTATCATTTTAGGATTGATTTTTAGAATTTCGCTTAGGATTGTACATATGCATAGGGGATAATGATGAGTCAAACCGTAAAAATTTTAAGAACCAAACATATAATTTCAATGCCACAGTTATAAGTTGTCTAATGCATTCGCCTAAGTTTGAAAATTAAGGTTGCACCTTGCTTGGAATTTAGATTTAGCACTCTCACTTGGTTGAAGGTTACTGTGATTTGTCAAACGATCCCTATAAATTAGAACCTAATTTGAAAAACTCAATTATCATGATAAGCTCTAAACCTTTAACTCATGAATACCTCAAAATACTTGGATTTTCTTTCACCTTTTACCACTCTTGCCAATCCAAGTAGCTGTCTCAACCATTGAGACAGTTTCACAAAAACCAAACCCAAAACTTCCTTTCAGACCATACATTATTCTTGAGTGAAGTGAGGCCTATTTCTGGATTGAATTAGAGAGAAAGTGTTAGGTGTTGCCGACAGGAGTAGCCTCTCATGTAGTCTCTGGTTCACAAAGTAGTAACTGTGACATTGACATTAGAGGTTTGTTTAGTTTGCTTAGGGTCTGAGTCCCCACTTTTCACACTACTCCTTTCATCTTATCCTTTCTATTTGCTTGAGGGCAAGCAAAGGGCAAGTTTGGGGGAGTTGATAACACCACTTTTATACACGTTTTTACCAATTTTTTTATCATGCCTTAGAGTAGATTTCATTCCATTGTTTATACTATTTCGTGCATTTATCCTTAATATTGGATGTTTCATATTTCTGTATAAGCATTGCATGCATATTGCATATTTGGGGTCTTATCAGGTACTTATGGAGCCTATGAAGCATACTTGGATTTTGGCTCATGAAGTGAAGATGTGCAGTCGAGCCCTATGGAGTCGAGTGAAGATTGCAAAGAAGTTGGAAGGCTCACTCGACCAGACCACTCGAGTGAAGCACTCTCAGACAGGCTCACTCGACCAGACCACTCGAGTGAAGCACTCTCAGACAAGCTCACTCGACCAGACCACTCAGGTGAAGCATCTTGACAGGCACTCTCGACTTCAGCACCACAGACCCACTTGAGAGACCTACTCGAGACATCACTCGACCACACCACTCGACTGCTAGGTCGTGTGGCCCATTTTCTCTCTTTTCCCTTAAAACTCTGATTTGTATTTAAGACTTGGTATAAAAACCCCTGATTAACCTAATGTCAGGGTACGCCGCATTTGATCCTCTTAACCTAGTTTTTAGACTTTCTCTCTCTAGTTCATCTTTTGTTCTTAATTTTTCTCAGATTCAGTCACTTTGTACTTTGGATAACTTTTTATATAATTTGTATTTGCATTTGATTTCTTCTACAAAGTTGTTTATCATCCTTTTTATCTATCACATATGTCAAATTTAGAGATTTCTGGGTTTGAGTTGATTTTCATCATTTTAATGTGTGAGTAGTTAGATTAGGGCTATTAGGGATATATTAGGCTTGTGATGTTCTTGATCGCCTTGGGTGTCTAATTTGTTTGCAAATTTGTTGTTTTCCCTCTTGGGTGAGTGATTTTAATGTTTATTCTTTTCTGGCCAGTTAGGGCATGATTTTAGGTGGTCTCATGAGCACCAACGATGCCTTGAGCCATCAGATAGACTTTTTCGAGGTTTAGAGTACAATAGCGTGAGGGTGGATGCATCAGACATTGATTTATGTCACGACTCCACCTATGCACTTGTTATGAACTCTTCTCGACTTTAATAGGCTGATCTCCATGCCTGATCCGACTCCTCACACTATGCTGACTGGGTTGGGTCTTGGGGCTCTCTACCACGAACCATGGATTGAGCTGGTTATGAAGTCTGTTGTTAAGGGGATCTCTTAATTATTCAGCATGTTAGCACCTGAGTTCTTCTAGAGCATTCACTAGCTAGTTAATTCACCCCTATGATCGATATAGTTTTAGTATCGCTTATCTCACCAGTTTAGATCATTTGAGTAGTAGTCTAGTAGTTTCACTTGCCCACTCGACCATACCACTCGAGTGTACCAGTCGAGTGGTCTTGTCAGTTTTAAGTTTTCTGTGTTTTTGTGTCTCTGCCTACTTACTAAAGTGTGACAGCGTTTAGTGAGCTTACTCTTTTGTTTCGTTTTTTTTTATTTTGCACTCGTTTAGGTTGATAAATTTCACTAAACAACTTTCATATTTGGCTTGTATTAATTGCTAATGTACACATCCTTTTTGCTTAGTGCTATTCACCCAATGGATTGACTCATATCTATACTATGATTGATTGAAAAACCTGTGTTATATTTGCATGCTCTGTTTGATTGTTTTCATTCCTAGCATATAGGCAAAATACCTGTTTCAATAAACTTCTTGTGGTGTTAATGGAGCAAGAATTTGTTTTCCTTCCCTTGAAGTTAAAAAAAATCTGTTGGTGTAACCAACATGCATAGCCTTACGATCAAACTGCCATGGCCTGCCAAGCAATATGTGACTCGCCTCCATAGGTAATATATCACACATAATCTCATCTTCATAGTTGCCTATGGAAATAGGTACCAATACCTGGCTACTCACATTCATCTCTTCTACATCATTCAACCATTGAAGACTATAAGGCTTTGGATGCTTTTCCACCTTCAACCCCAACTTTGTCACCATTGTTTCACTTGCTACATTGGTGCAACTTCCTCCATCAATGATAAGACTACAGACTTTTCCTTGCACTAAGCACCTTGTGTGAAACAAATTTTCCCTCTGCTCTTGTTCACTAGCCTTAGCTTGAACACTCATTGATCTTCTTACCACCAAAAGTCTCCCCATGACTGGCAACTCTACACGCTCCTCTTCTTCTTCCGAAACAGAATCATTTTCTTCAAACTCTTCCTCTGTTTTAATATCTCCATTCTCCATCAACAACATGGTCCTCTTGTTGATTCATTCATTGGCATAGTGCCCTCTACCTTGACACTTAAAACATCTGACTTCCCGATTCTGAGATGAGTTTGCTACCGCCTTTCCTTTGTTATCTTGAATAGTACCGATTTGTTTGGAATCTGTGCTGGCCTTGGTATAAATTTTATCCTCTCGGTTTGTAGCTCTGCTTAGGGTTAAGTAGCTACTGCTCCACGAAATGGCTTGGAAGTACCTTTCCTCATGATTTGTTGCTCCACCAAAACAGCTTATGAAGCATTTCTTCTATGCTATCATATGTTTGCATCTCCAATATGTCTTCGATGTCACAAGATAACCCTCCAAGGAACCTTGCCATAGTTGCATCAGCTTCTTCTTCAATGTCTGCCTTAATCATTAAGAGTTCCATTTCCTGAAAATAGTCCTCCACACTTTTAGATCGTTGAGACAACCTCCTAAGCTTCTGATGTAACTCTCGGTGAAAATGGCTTGGAACAAATCTTTTTCTCATCAAATTCTTCATTTCCTCCCAAGTTTCAACTTGAGGCTCTCTATGGGGCCTTCTACAAGTCACAATTTGATCCACCAGTTGATAGCATAATCATAAAACTCTGTTGTTGCCACTTGAACCTTCTTGCTGCCACTACAAGTCACAATTTGATCCCACAAGCTCTATCTTCTTCTCCCACTCCAAATAAGCATCTGGATCATTTTTCCCATGGAATGGTGGTATCTTCAGCTTAAGACCACTGAGATAATTGTCATCTCTTCTACTTGCTTCTTGATCACGTCTCAGCCTTCTCCGACTTTGAACTGAAGCATGACTACCTTGGCTATAATAGTCCAGTTCTTCTTCACTTATTTTTTGACGAGCTCGCGTTCTCCTTTCCCTATCTTCAGGGTTTTCTTGTTGCCTTTGCTGAGTTGCATCTGGTTGTCCTTTTTGTATTGAATTCTCCATATTTTCTAACCTTGTATGGATCGGTTCCAACTCTTTCTGCAACAGACGCTTCATTTCTCCCAATAAAGCTTGCATCTCTAACTTCTTAGATGCACGTCTCCTACTTCTGCTATTTCCTGATTGATCTCCATCATGAGATTTATCTTCCTCATGAGACATAATGATTTTCCCTGCAAAATAAAGAGTTAGCAATAAAAAACAGAAATATTTCTCACAAGTGTTTCTCTCTTGATCTCAGTAAGTGTTTCTCTAAAATCTCTGAAGATATAACCCTCGGTGAATTCTCAACGGTTCTTATAGAACAGTACCAACCAAATCAGTGGTAAGTCCAACAGTTCACGAAAAGAAACAAGATAGATAGAAAAGAAGATTTGTGTTTCCCCAACAAACAAGAGATTTGATAGATAAAAATCTAGAAACGAAATATAGAATAAATCAAGATCAATGGTTTTGTGTTTCCCAAATAAATCAAAGAGATTAGTAATAATTTTTTTTCTTTTTTATAACTGAAAATGTACACTACAAGAAAATACTCCAATTCCCGACCAATATTTCCGACCAATTAGAGTGGTCGGAAATTTTCCGACCAAATTTAAAATCATCGAAAAATAGTTGGAAATTGGTCAGAAATATTTGGTCGGAAATAAGTCGGAAGTTGGTCGGAAATTTTTTTTTATTAAAAAAAAAAAAAAATTAGTAATTAAAAAATCGGTCGGAAATTGGTCAGAAAGTTTCTACATTTTCTGACCAATTTCCGACCAATTCCCCTGTTGGTCAGAAATTGGTCGGAATTTTGTTTTTTAATTTTTCTATTTATTTAAAAAATTAGTAGGAAAAATGGTCGGAAAAAAGTCGGTAAATTGTCTGAATTTTCCGACGAATTTCCGACTGATGCGCTCCTATATAACTCATGCGAATTTTCTTCCCAAATCACTTTTATCCTTTTATCTTCTCTCTAAAATTTCTCTAACTTTCAAATCACTTATATTTTTATTTCATCAAAATAAAATATCCATAAACTTCCTAAAAAACTAAAATTTCTATAAAATTCCAAAATATTATTATGTTTACAAAATTATTTTTGTTTCTACATAATATCACTTTTAAAATATTTTAAATGTGTTTTCCTTTTCTAAATCTTTAAATATAATTTTTGTGACTAACTTTTTTTTAAAAAAAATTTCAAATTTCTGACCAATTTCCGACGAAATTTTTACAGTTGGTCGGAAATTGGTCAGAAATTTTCCCACCAATTTCCGACCAAATTAAAAAAAAAATTAAAAAATCGATATATTATAGTCGGAAAATGGTCGGAAAATTCCGACCAATTTCTGACCAAATTTCATTTCCGACTGTCATATCCCGACTAAATGATTTTCGTCGGAAACTGGTCGGAAAACCCCTATTCCGACCAAATTCCGACCAATACCCTTGTCAAAAATTAGAGTGTTTTCTTGTAGTGGTAACTGACTAGAAACTGATCTGTTTTGGAGTTGATTAGACACCTTTTGATATATATATTTTTTGAATGAATATCGAATGATCTATAGAAAGGAAAGATAGAGAAGAGACTGAAAGGAGAAAGAAAAACGATTTAGATATAGAAACCAACTCGAAAGTGGCTCTGCTAACACTTGATGCGATTCTTCCCAAGGATAGCTTGCTTTCGAGATGGTGAATGGATGGATAGATGGATGGATCGAATGGTCACACAGAGATTGCGGATTTTCTCTGATATACCGTGAAGCCTCCCAAGATATGACACACTTGGCCGAGACTAAACTTGAGTTTTTTCTGGATAAGACACACCGAAAAGACACAAGCAAACAGATCGGATATTACACACCAATTTATGATTTGTTCACAAAGAACAGAAGAGATTCACTCTCAAAATTGAGAAAAGAAAAGTTGATTGAATAACTCAGAGTTTGGACATGCTTAAATAGCAAAAGAAAAGCAAAATATCTAAGCAATATTAATTGCTGAAATTAAACTAAAAGACTTTAAAACCAAAGGAAAATATCTCTTGCACTTCTTCTCTTCAGCTTCCACGAAATGGTGTCTTTATTTTGGGCCAAGAGATCTTCTTTGGGCTTGATAATTCTCGCATGGACTTAGGTGAATAAGTGACCCAATTGCCTCATTAAAACCTTCCTTTGGAAAACCCAGTGGGACAAAACCAAAGTTTAGGAAAAAGAGTACAAATGGATCACCCTCTTTGTTAGTCCATTTGAGAAGTTGTTGTCATCAGCATATTCTGATATCCAATGTTCTCCGTTTGATCCTTAGATGCTTGATAATCTTTCACTTGAGCGAGTAGTCCGTTGATTGAATGCTGGAACGCCTTAGCTCTTGCTCTTGTCATAGGTCCACTTGGTACAACCAATGTTTCCCCAGCTCCATATATATCCTCTCCAGGTTCAAACTGCATTTGATTCCCTTTCTGGTACAAATACATAGCAAACACAACCAAAGACACGAAGATGATCAATGGGGGGGGGGGGGGGGGGGGGTTTAACTTTGTTCAATACCTCATAAGGAGACACACTTCCAAGATGAACTGTTGGTAGCCGGTTAATGAGGTAACAAGCTGTCATCACAGCATCTCCCCAATATTTCTTAGGCACACTCCTATCAAATAACATTTTCCTAGCAACCTCCATGAGATGTCTATTCTTGCGTTCAACTACTCCATATTGTTGTGGAGTATAAGCACAAGAAGTTTGATGCACAATTCCAACCTTCCTAACAAACTCTTTAAATGCATTACTAGTGTATTCTCCTCCATTATCACTCCTTAAGATCTTAATCTTTGTTCCAAACTGAGTCAATACATAGTTGTAGAACTTGGAGAAAGCATCTAGGACATGACTTTTCGAAGGCATAAGTGTAATCCATGTGTACTTAGACTTCTCATCAATAAATGAAACAAAATACTTATTAAAACAACCTAACCCATTTTGCTCGATAATAATATTCCCATAAATATTAAAATCCTCCAACATAAACAACATTAAACGATTCACGAAATCACATCAATTTAAATAACTCAACTTAACCAATTTAAACCAAAATACTGCAATAAAAGAAATAAACAATAAATCCCGGTATGTCATCCCCTTTCCGCAGCCTTGGTCCCACGAGATCCAGCAACTAAACTTTTCCTTTTCCTTTACCTGCGCCGTTACGAATAGACACAGTCAGTATTTAATAAATACTGAGGAGGCGATCAACCCGTCTACTGGGTCAATTACAGACATGTGACTCAAAAAGTCTCCGACATAATTATATGTCTGGGATTCGACAAACAGCAAATCAGCTTAAGCAATTTAGCAATATTTATTATAAATAAATAATAGTTTTACATCGATAAATAAATCCTTTTACACCAAAATATAATCAGTTAAATTCAGCAAATCAGCAATTTAATTAATAGATTAAATTCAGCAATTTTCCAGAATTTATTTAACAGCACAAACGGTTTTACACAACAGCAAAATACCAAAACTCCCAAGAAAACAAACATTCACAGAAATAAATCCTATACATAAAATTAGACCGAAAACTCCTGTAAGTCTAGTCCGACCACGGTACTGCACTCACCTTAGCTAAAAGTAGAAACTTTCGCAACAATTTTCTGCAACCCTTCGAAACTCTCCGGGATATCTAAACCTAGAATCTCCCAACGTAACACCTAAAAAAAAATTGTAAAATATTCAATACCTAATATTTTAATAACAACTAAAAGCTACATGATTAAAATAATTGAATCTTC